>OZ004711.1:23675831-24975831 GCA_963924515.1 Vespertilio murinus | reverse complement strand
GGGCACTGTTAAATTTCAGAGTTTGTCTCTCAGATTGAAGTATTAACTCATTTCATCTACAAACTAACTCTGTAAGATAATCGTAATTAAATTCCCATTTTTAGATAAGGAAAGAGAGTCACAGAGAATATACAGATATATTCTTGAAATATGTGCATAGATACTTTTATACATATAAAAACACACATGGACATAACTGGGTTGCTTTCTGAAGGAAAGATACACCGCTATTAAACAAGCATTTACTCCTCTTTGTTTTACAATGGATATAATCCAGTTCCTGCCCAATAATTGTCTTCCCTGAAATGCCCATTTTTCTCCAGAAATGGTCTTTGAGTGGAATGTTCTAGCTGAGGGGCTCGCTGTTGTAATGGTTCCCGCAGCCATCAGTACATTAGCTCCAACTGCTGCTGCAGCCATTGCCATTTACATTTCTCCCAGAGGATCCGCATGAGAAAAGGAAACTGTTAGTGCTAAGTGTGTGCCAGGTTTGAATATACTCTCTAAACACATTCTAGCTGAGCCTAGAATGAGAATGTTTTCCCTTTCTTTTCAGTGGGCAAAACACAGTGTGATAGAGTACAAAACTTGAGCGCATTACAATAAAAATAGTGGCAGAGCAAAAAACACACACTTAGGAGGACAGAAGTGATTTCATTTGGAACATTAGTTTTGAAACTAGACTCTGTTTTCCTACGTTTAAATACTGAGAAGCCACAGGGGCAAAAAAATCCAATTTAGTCACTGAACCCTGACTTTTTCCAGCTTGGTTTTTTCCTGACACTTGGTAACAAACATTCTTGTAATTTCAACTAAGGAGTTTTGAGTTCATTCAAAAGGAGGATTTCAGTAAACTTCAATTTTATCTTAACGTCGCCTTTCTTGTCTTAAAGCCAAAGGCATAAATATATATGTATCTATACACACATATATATATTTCTTTATTTTTATTATAGAACGCTTTAGTTTTACTGAAAGTTACATTCAAAGTTGCAAGTGGGGTTTTGGCAAATCCTAAACCAAGAATACTGGGAGCCATGCAAGTCTTTGGAAATTAAACTACTTATCTTCCAAATGTGTTGTTATTGCTTCTGAATGAGAGAGTTAAAGGCTGAAACCTGCTGCTAAATGGCCCTGCTCAATATGCTTATAGGTACCGCTCAAAGGGAATCTGCGGAACTGCCCCCAGGTTTTGCGCAAGGAGGTGATGCTTCACAGTCAATATGGGAAATTCTGACACACTCCACGGAGAAGAGATTGGGCAATGTTAGTTTGAGCACAATTGGGAAAGGTATAATTAGAGAATGGAATCAGAATAACTGAAGGGATATAAAACGGGGAAAAGCAGCCATTCAGAGAAGACATTTTACTTGTATGTGCAATCTAATGAACAAAATAAATTAACAAAGTGGAGACAGACTCGTGTATGCAGAGAACAGACTGACAGCTGTCAGCGGGGAGGGGTTGGGGGCTGGGTGAGGAGGGTGAAGGGAATAAGAAAAGGAAAAAAACCAACAACAAAGACACATGGACACTGACCATGAGGGAAGGGGAGGGTGGGGGAGGTAGAAGAGAGTAAACTGGGAATAAAGGGTGATGGGAGGAGGCAGCCTATATTGGGGTGGTAAACGCACAATGCAATATACGGATGATTTATTGTAGACATGTATACCTGAAACCTATATCATTTTATTAACCAATGTTTTCCCAATAAATTAAATTAAAAAAAATACATTCAAGCCGAAACCGGTTTAGCTCAGCGGTAGAGCGTCGGTCTGCAGACTGAAAGGTCCCGGGTTCGATTCCAGTCAAGGGCATGTACATTGGTTGCGGGCACATCCTCGGTAGGGGGTGTGCAAGAGGCAGCTGGTCGATGTTTCTCTCTCATCGACGTTTCTAGCTCTCTATCTCTCTCCCTTCCTCTCTGTAAAATATCAATGAAATATATTAAAAAAATACATTAAAAATATAAAAATAGCCCTGGCCAGGTGGCTCAGCTGGTTGTAGTGTCATCCCATAGCATACCAAAAGGTTGGGGGTTCAATTCCTAATCAGGGCATGTACCCAGGTTGTGTGTTTTATCCCCAGTCAGGGTGCATGCTGTGGGAGGCGACCCATTGATGTTTCTCTCTCATATTGATGTTTCTTTCCCTTTCTCCCTTCCTCTCTCTAAATCAATAAAAAAAATAATACAAATAAAAGTAAAATAAAGCAAGAAATTGTGAGAAAAGAATCTGGAAAAAGATTGGAACTAAATGTTAAGGCATTCTAGTAATATCTAGCAAACCACAGCCTTCTGGAATTTTAAAACAGAAATATTTCAGCAGACTAAACCCAGATATAAGTGACTTAAATAGCAATTCCAGAATCCCACAAAACCATCCATCTACGCTTCCATTTATCCAGTTAGTGTAATTGGTAAACCAAATACAGTATTATGGCCCTCGGACCAGCTGAGACAGCAGAAGTCAGACTTATAAATCACAAAGGTACTATTAAAAGCAATATTGAAAATTTTAATGAGATGGGATAATCCAAAGAGACAGGCTTGGTAAATGATTAAGTGACTGTTATGTTTTTTATTGGGTTTAGTGCTTCTGGTATACGTATTATTATTGTGGCGTGTAAAAGTGATATGAGAGGAATTGTTTTCTCCTAGGTAATTCCATCCTTTTACTTCTGAACAAAAGAAAAACACTGTTTTGTTTTATAGCTTTTACCAATTCCTCATACATGTTTTCTACATTTTTTTCCTTGTTTCTCAAGATTCCAAACCTAAGAGAGTCAAAAAATGAATGTTCTATTTTCTAGGAAGTACAATTAAGTCTGTGAGAGACTGAAAAACTGTATTGGATCATTGCAATGAATTGTACTACTTAACATTACCCTAGGTATTAAATATATAGTTGTGGTAGATTGGTAGCATTGATGATCTAAACACTTTACCCATACTTATAATTCTAAAAAAAAAATTGGGGTCTACATTCCTATTCCTTGAATCTGGAGTAGACATGTTAGTTGCTTCAACTAAAAGGATGCTAGCAGGTTTCATAAAAGCAAGGCCTGCCCTGTCTGGTGTGGCTTAGTTAGTTGGGCATCTTCCTGTGCACTGTAAGGTTGCTGGTTCCATTCCTGGCCAGGGCACATGCCTGAGTTGTGGGCTCAATCCCCGGTAGGGGCACAGGAGGCAGCCATGGATGTTTCTCTATCTCTGTGTTCCTCTCTCTCTCTCCAAAACTCAATTTAAAAGATCTTAAAAAACAAACAAACAAAGGCCTAAAAATATGCTTGCACATGTCTACTTACTCTGCAGGAAGCCTGCCACAGCTATGTGGAGGATGAGAGACCAGGTGAAGCAGGGTCCAATTATCTATGCCAACAACCTACTTCAGCCGTGGGCAAACTACAGCCCTTGGGCCAGATCCAGCCCATTCGACTGTTCTATCTGGCCTGCAGAGCTGAAAGAGTGGAGGGTTCTCTTGCTCTCCCCTCCACTCCTTCACCAGCAGCCCAAGGTGAGAGTGCCAGCATGGTCAGGTTGCTTTTGTTCCAGCCCTCCGGTCCAGTTTAAGAACCCACTGTGGCCCTCGAGTCAAAGTTTGCCCACCCCTGTTAACTAGATCAAGCAGTCCCTGGAATACTAAATAGCTGACCACAGATGCATAATGGGACTCAGCAGAGCCCAGGAGATACCAGCAGAGATGAGCAGAATCCCTAGCCTACCTACACATTTGTAAGAAACAACAAATGACTGTTATATTAAGCTACGAAAGTTTTGTGTTGTTTGTTAAGCGATGATAACTAACATCTAGTATTTCAAAGGTTTATACTCTGAGTCTTTTTAAAAGCAACGACTTTGCTACTGCTTTATTGAAGACTCAGTTTTAGCCTGTGCCAGACAATATTTTAAAGAAATTATTAACATTAACATTTGACTTAATCTCACATTTTGTAATATGAAAAATATGAAAATCAACATTTTAAAATTTAAAAACTGAGAAACAGGAAGGTTAAATGATTGGCTCAATATCACATATTAAGTAAGGCCTATCTTTCATCCCAGGTAGTTTGGTACCAGAGCATGAGAGTTTAGCTACTAAGCTTCATGAAAAATAAATAAAATAAATAAATAAATAAATAAAAACTCCCATGATTCTGGTAAAGCATTGCCTTTTTTGGGCATAGACTATCACTTGGTTTATTTTATAATTTTCTATAATGCGATCATTTTTCTATTACTTCTGATATGTTTATATAAGACATTGAGATGGGCTCATAGATTGTTTCCTGGGATCCAAAATTGCCCAACAAATGAATAATATCATTTTGAAAAATTGTCTGGCATATTGAATGAATATAGTCTACTTTCTTGCTGGAGCATTCTATGAATATGAATGCTTATCAATGTGTCAAAAATATAAATGTTCAACTATTCGTAAGAAGATTATTTAATCTAATCAATATTCTTCCCCTCTACTCTTGACTTTTTGTTCTTTGTTTAATCGTTTTTGAGAGCAAAACTTAAGCAAGTATCCTGTCAGATACTACGCAAGAATAGAACCTACTGTGAATCTAGAGAAACACCCATGTGAGAATCCAACAGGAAATCCTAACACCTGACCGACTCCACCTGACTCCTTCTAGGCACCTTGGTCACCCTGACTCCTTCTAGGCACAGCTGAGGTAGTTAACAGGTTATCATGCCCACTTCCTGTGTAGGGTATATTTCATAACTCCAGGGATTAGAACCTTCTTGATGATAATTTCCCAATGTTTTAGGTAAGATACTAGTATGTATTTTGACCTGTGATACCCCTAGAAGAGAATGACTATATAAAAAAAATAACCAGGAGAGTAAAGAAAATATTAAAAATAATTGGGAGAGGAAAGAAAATGGATTCTATATTTTAATACACAAAATAAACAAGTCCGTATTTTAGAAAGAGACCAGCTGTACGTGAAGAGCTGAGTAAGACCTTCAGAGTCAAATGACAGTTGTTCATTCCCTTCTATTCACCACAGTTTGGAATATGAGAGCAAAGGGACCCCATTGGATTTAAAGGGCAATAAATATAGACCAAATAAAAAGAAATATTTTCTTATACAGCATACAGTTAAACTGCAGAATTTCTGGCTAGGGGGACATTTAATTAAATAATCTACACAGATAGAATTAGGAAATTTTATGACCACTAATAACATTTTCAGTGTTACAAGTGAATATGGTAAAGGTAAATCAACCCTCATCCCTCAGGTATAAGTTCATAGCCCATAACAGATAAGAAAAATGTTGTTTCCAGTTTCAAATAACACTGGACCACCCAGTAAATCCCACTGACTTCCTTATGAGTAACATGAGGGAACCTTTTTTTCATTCATAAAAAACCTACACCCACACAAAATATAACATTGATACCAGAAACATTAATGGCTAAATCCATATTGGCAACATTTTGAGATAACTATTTTTATATTATGTTTTACACCAAGTAAAGGTTTATAGCAGGAAAATATATGAAAGCGGGAAAAATAAATGAGAGAAGTTAAAGGTAGATGTGAACAATTTCAATTATACAATAAAAAAGGAGTTTAATAATTTACTGCCACTCAGAATTGGTCATATTTCCTGATAGTTAACTTTGGTGATAGAAATACGAGGAGAATAGTTTCTTTAGAGAAAAATGTGGGGATACTAATAAGCGTATTAGTATGATTGGGCTGCCCTATAAAATACCATAGACTGGATGACGTCAACAACAGAATTTCATTTTATTTTCACAGTTCTGAAGCCTGGAAGTTTGAAAAAGGTGCCAGGATGCTTGAGCTCTGATGAGAACTCTCTTGATGGTTGACAGACTGCCACAGTTTAACTGTGTCCTCTTATAATGGAGAGAGATTGAGAGAAGAGCAAGCTGCCTGGTTTCTCCTCTTATAAGGGCACTAATCACATCCTGTAATAAGGACTCCATTCTCATCATCTCATCTAAACTTAATTATCTCACAAGGGCCCCATTTCCAAATACCATCACCTTATGGATAGGGCATCAACATATGAATTTTGGTGGATGCAATGCAGTCCATAGCACTAATATTTACTAAATGCTCAGGTTTTTTTTTTTTAAATAAACAAAATTTCATAAAATTTGATAAATCTCCAACTTCTATTGCTTATTAGGCAATATCTTGGTCATTGGACAGACAAAGGTGAAAAGAAAAAGCCCTTCTTCTTAAATTGTGTCTCTAGTTTAGTTGGGGAAGAGCATGTGCAAATAATGATCCTAATGCAATGTTTTAAATAGCTTAAAGAGAGGGAATACCCAATGCTTGGGAATCACTGAGGAGAAAGTGGGTGGTAGAGAAAACCAACATCTTGGCTTAGAGTATGAGTGACAGCTTGTCAAACTGACATGAGTATTTCAAACAGAGTTACAGAGTTAACTGCAACTCAGTAACTGGACACGGGTACAGAATAGTCAAATTCTAGACATGGCTAGTAACTCAATGTGGCTGGATCATATAATGAATGACAGGGAACTGATGATATTCATCTGAAAATGTAGACTGAAAAAAATGGGAGACCAATTGCTTCCTGCAGAACATCATAAAGTCACACTTTTCAACTAGAATGAAAATGTTTGTGTTTTTTTTCTTATAAAGTATAAAATTAAAGTAAAACTCAAATATTTCTATTCTTTAATTGTGTCACATTTGTATTTTAGTAGACTTGGGAATTCTATTATTTTAAAGTAATTAAATATTTTAAAATGATGAGAAAATCAAATTGAACTTAGATTGCCATCTACAAAGGAGAAAATTATTACATTTTAGCAAAAGTTTTTGCTCTCTTTACTAAACCGATCTTTTAAAACTGTCTTATTTTTTTGTTATATTCAAATAAACAAAAGTGCCCTAGTTCTATGTACTTAAATAAAGCTTTGGCCATTGGATAATTTATACATATTTCCCTGGTATTAAATGAGCACATCTGCATCCTTAATTCACCCACCATTACAGTTTTCCATAGGAAATACAAACATTTACCCCGGATTACCTATATATCTTATTTTTAAAAAGTTTTTACCTTCCTAATATTTAACTCCATCACATTAATATAAGCACAATTTTATATATATTTCCAAATCTAAAGAGCTGGTTCTAGAAGACAGAAATTTAAATTGTCTAAAAATAATGCAGCAAATAAAAAATAATAATAAAGTCCCATTAATGAAGTAGAAATCATATCTCATAGAATGTTTTTATAGGCATTCTTATTTAATGTTTTCTAAAATGACTCAACCTTAATCCTGATTTTGCTAGTTGCCATGCCTCCCATGAAAAAAAATTTGTAATGTTGACCACAAAATTATTTAAAGGTGCTTATAGGAAAGTCACTAGTTATCACTTTTAAGCATCAAAATAGAACTTACAATACCCACAGTCAGTCTCTTTTGACTACTTCCTTTCTTTTTTTTTCTATTTAAATTCTGAATGCTATTAAAAAATACAATAAAGTTATGTAATGAAATTTAAACACATTTTATTGCAACAATATAAGTTCCATGTATAGTTACAAGCAATATGGTTGTACTTAATAATTGTACATTACAAGCATGATTATGGTATCAAATTAGTAATTTTCACAAAGCACTTGCATTAGAAATTTGCATGGTACAATATATTTAAACTCTCTATTGCACAGGAAGATAACACTTTTTTAATAGGAGGACTGGGAATACAGTTCATACACTTAGATCTGATTGTCCTGCTTTATGCAAAGATTAGACTACTAGTCCTAGAATTTTAAAGCTTGAAGAGACCTTAGAGATCCAATAGTTTCACAACTTATTTTACAGAAAGGAAAGGAGAAGTTAAGGGAAGTTACTTGCCTTAAATTATGTGACCTAGAGAGTTAGCAAAAATAGCAATAATAAAACCATTTAACTTTCTTAGGACCAGAAAAGAAGGCCGGGGCAGAAGATTTAGATTTAGAAATCGCATGCACAGAAAGGGTACTTAAAGCTATTGGGTGGAAGTCAGGCACCAAAGGATGGAAGAGGAAGAGCTTCCAAACTGTAGTTAGTCAGAAGAAGAGGAATCAGTAAAGAGGTGTAGCTGGTAGAATGATTAAGATATATATATATATATATATATATATATATATATATATATATATATATATATATATTCATTGAACCCAAGAAAAAAACTAAGGGCTGAATCTGTACCCAATGCTGCTGAAATAGCAGCAGGGAAAATCTGGTTTCCCGGACACCTGAGCTTTGAAGGGTGATCCGGACCCAAGTTTGGCTGGAGAAGGGAGAGGTGGGGACGTGGAGAAGGTGACCTGAGGGATTAAGTTTAGGATGTGTTTCTGAGGTGGCAGTGGTTGCAGGAAAGCAGAAGTTAAATGCCATCTTCATATAGGCTACTTCTTCAAGTTCGTATTCCCAGATACAAAACAGCAAAGATTACATTGCTAAAAATTAGCTTGAGATTTTGTACCGGGAGGCGTTTGCAGAGCACTTTGTTTTGGGAGTGGGGGAGAAATTATTAGTTAATTTCCCATCCCAGAATGAAATGCATGCTCAATTTATACAATTGTGTGGAATCCCTGAGCATGAGGGACAAAACTTTTTCATTCTCTGTTCTGTCTTAACCCAAAGTCCTAGCCAAGCCCTCAGAAAACAATCCGTGTTTTCTTGTTTTTGTTTTGTTTTTTCTACAAAAACCTTCTCTAAGACACTGTATCTAAGGCAGTCCACCTTAAAGACGCTTCTCTGAGCAGGGAGCTCATCAATATCACACAGCCTTGCAGGCAGCTAGGAGGCCGGTCCATTAATGAAATGTTAATGACTGAATTAGACCTGTAATAACTGGAGTAGGAGGCACTGCTGTGAGTCCATTAGCATCAGCAGAACCCGCTGAGGAACAAGTAAACACGGCCCACAATGAGGAAACTTTCCCGCACAAGAGCTGGACGTGATACACAGGTGTTTTCGCGTGGAAAAGGACATTTCCCTGAAACGGGATTAGTTTATTTAGGAAAGCTAAGCCCCGTCACTTTATTTCTTCAGACAAAAATAAAGAACACAAGATGGATGACGCACTTACTCGAGAGTGTTTTGCTTTTTTAAGTTCCAATATTGCACAATTGTTATTGTAAAACTTTTTAGGGTATCTTATATTTGTTAGATGCCAATTATTCTCAATACCAATTGTTCTTCTTTTCCTCTGGCTTTTATCGTTTTAGCGGGTTTTAAAATGTTTCTTCTTATACTCCCCTTTTTTAAAGTTAGTTTTACTTTTATGCTTCACGTAAACCCTAGAATCTTTTCAATACTGTCCATCCATTTAGAAAAAGGGGGAAAACATAGGGAGATTTAAGACACTCTTTTTTTTGCCCTGGACTAATATAAACTGATTGTAGAATTCAATCCTGAGATGTAAATATAAATCATGTGGCATATAAAGTGAAAGCTGTTATGTATTAGCATCTAGCTCAATTCAATAATATATTGTTCTTGTAATAAGCTTGAAGATTTACCATTTTTATTTAAACATATATTGTAATTCAATAATATTTGAATTGCAGCAACTTGATGTGAGGCAGAAAATAATTGCCATCTCAGGTTATTACAAAAGACAGAATAGCTAAGGCTAATTCTATTAAATTTCTTTATTACATCTACCATGGGCCTTATTATTGTCCCATATTCATATTTGGATCTCTAACCACTGTTAAAAATAATGTATATGTGGTTTGAGGATTGGACCATAGGGCTTACAAGGCATATGTTTTATAAATACATATAAAAAAGCTAAAAAAAACATCAGTATCATATCACTGTTTTTGTTAAAATGTTCTATAGCAAATAAAGTAGTTCAATAACATGGATTGTGAATTATATTTAACCTCAAACATCATTCCAGTCCTTGGTTCTATTTACCAATGAGTACTATATTTATGTGGCACTAGAAAAGTCCTTTAACCTTTCAGAGATTTTAAAAAGTCTTTAAAAAGAAAGTTTATAAAGGATAATATCTATAGATAGTGAAATGTTCATTTATATGAACTTAAAGTTTATGTAATTTTAGTTTTTGATACACTGAAAATTAAGAGATAGAAATAAGGAATGAGAGAAAATGAACTTAAGAGGTGCATTACAAATCTATCAGCTAACTCTGCTTCATAGAGAAGGAAAAGTCATATGAAGGGAATGTGAGTTCACAGGACAAAATATAGCCTACATGTGCACAAAATAAATATTTCAACAGAATTTACAAATACAATAAATCATAAAACATAGTGTTTAAACAAACTGTGCTCTAGTACTGCCCTTAAGAGGTCAGATTTGAAAGAGGCAAATGAAAATATGAGCTTGCTTCTTTTCTAACACCTAAGTGCTGTATTATTTTGCAAATTATTTGCTCCTTGATTTGCATGTCTGGAGTGTTGTGGTTAACTTTTTAAAATATAGGTATAGACACAGACATGCACTCCCAACATGCACACACATACATATTCATCATCTTGGTTCTGAAATTTTTTGTCAGTTTTCTTGTTACATCCGAGCTTGCTATCCAAATTCAAGGGGAGAAGTGCACAGAATCTGCAAATAGCAAATATGACATCAGAGTTGAAATTCAGAATATGTAATGAACTGGACTGAAAAGATGAGATTGGTGACAAATAGTAATACCTGACAAAAAGTATCATTTTTATTACAGCTAATGGAATGCTTTTCTTAATTCAAAATTTTCAGAGACTGTAAACATTGCCTTACAATTTCAAATAGATAAGAAAGATTAATCCATCAAGTCCAAACAATACAGTGAAACTATGAATATGTAATTTATGAGTAATACTTGGAGGTATTTTCTGAAAGAGCTAAAAATCAAGTATGGCATATAGTGATAGTTTAAACACCACATGAATTACTACAAAAAATAGGCTCATAAAATCACTCACAATAATAATAGTGAGTACATCCAATTTGAAGCATAGGCTATGAGCTTTGAACTGTATCTCAGCATTTAAGATTGAATTTCTGTTTTTCAGGACAACTATTGAGTCCAAAATCAAACATCAAAAGGCTTTATATTGTAAAATGTATCCCCCAATTTTTTGTCTTTAATTAACTATTAATTATTTTTTAGAATAATGAACAAATTATCATTAAAGTTTATTTCAGTTCAAAATTTCAAGGAAAGAATCTAAACATATCTATTATTTTTCAATCAGTATAAACTCCCATTAGCAATATATATATATCCAATCATTCCCTGTGTCAGAGAATAGAATTAAAATTATAAAGAAGCATAGCAAATGCCCCATACTTTGAAGGCTCTTATAATTCTAAACTGTTTACAATGTAATGGAATATATAATTATTCTATTATTAGGAAATAATAATGTGTGGCTTTTTCTACTGTAAAAAATAGTATGAAAATTTTAAAAGTAGGTTTGAATCAGAATTCAATTAACTTTGCCACCAAAAGATTGGTGAAACTGAATCCTATTAGATGACTTAGCAGAAATCCCAAGGTTCCCAAAGTACACATCACACCCCCTTTACTTGGAGCTCTATTGGACCTTTTTCAGGGTGCTATGAAAATATCCTCTGGGAGAAACCAAGATGGCGGAATAGGTAAACGCCTAACTGCAGCCTCACACAACAATTTCAAAAAATACAACTAAAATATAAAATGGACATTATCCAGAACTACAGGAAAGTTGACTGACTAGAAATTCTACAACTAGAAGGAAAGAGAAAACCAGAAGGAAAATCAGAGGAGCTGTAAAAACCTAAGGTACTGAAGGACATGGTGCACATGTGGGGAGAGGAAGGAGCTTGAGAGGAGGGGCAGCTGAGTGCCTGGCTGGTGTTCCCTAGTGGGAAGGAGATAAAGGCTCTGGACTGTGCTGAACCCCAGTTCCGACTGCAGTTCTGGGCGAGACTCTGGGGTCCCAGGCTCATACAGAGGGAATCTGGGGTATAAGGCAGAAGCTCAGGGGAGCGGCGAAAGGCAGAGCCCATGAGTCCTGCACATTGCCCACAGAGAACAGACTGTTGATTGAGCTGCTGGATTGCCCTAGCAGGAAGGAGACATAAGCTCCGGATTGCTCTTAATTCCACTTCCAACTGCACTGAATCCCAGTTCTGGGCTCATTGGGGAAGAGACTAGACTGTCTGGTAGCAGGCAAAACTCTAGGGCACCTTTCTCTCAGAAGTGCTTGCAGCGAGTACCAAAGGACACTGAGGAACACTGAGACTCAGGAACCTTATAGGGTGGGACTAATGGGAAGCTAAGGCTCTAGACTCCACCCTGAAACTCCGCCTCATCCAAGCTGAGCACAGAAGCTTTTGCAGGTTTCCAAGTCTAGTCGAATAAGGCTGTCTTCTGGCATAGAAACAGCTGATCATCACAGCCAATTAGCCTGGAGGTCAGTTCCTCCCAGTGATACCAACAACAATCAAGACTTAACTACAATAAGGCTGTACACGCAGCCCACAAAGGGGTGCACCAAGAGTGTCCACCTCAGGTAACTGGGAGGCTGACCCACTGAACCATATAGGACACCTTAGCACACAAAGCCACCCTCTACCAACTCAGGGAAGCATCGAAAATGCCAAGACAAGGAAACAGATCACAAATGAAAGAAATGGAGGAAAAAAAGTGACTGGGTATAGAGTTCAAAACCATGCTTATCAGGTTGTTCAAGAATCTCCTAGAAAAGGCCGATAAAATAAAGGCGACCTGTGAGGATATGAAAAGGGATCAACTAGAAATAAAGAATACATTGTCTGAAATATAATTTTTTTATTATTCCGCAGAGGCAAGAAGACAAGAGAATACAGAAAGTTGAAGATAATGTAAGAAACCTCTGGGACAACTTCAAGCAAACCAACATCAGAATTATGGGGGTCCCAGAAGATGAGAGAGAACAAGGTACGTAAAACCTATTGAAAGAAATAGTGACAGAAAACTTCCCCCATCTGGTGAAATAAATAGACTTACAAGTCTAGGAAGCACATAGAATCCCAAACAAAAGGAATCCAAAGAGGACCACATCAAGACACATCATAATTAAAATTCCAAGATCAAAAGACAAAGAGAGAATATTAAAAGCAGCAAGAGAAAAGCAGGTAGTTACCTATAAAGGAGCACCCATACGATTGTCAGCTGATTTCTCATCAGAAACCATGCAGGCCAGACGGGAATGGCAAGAAATATTCAAGGACATGAATAACAAGACCCTACAGCCAAAAATCCTCTATCCAGCAAAGCTATCACTCAGAATCGAAGGCCAGATAAAGAGCTTCACACACAAAAAAAACAAACAACAACAACATAAAAACACCTAAAGGAATTCATCACCACCAAACTAGAATTATATGAATTGCTGAAAGGAGTTCTTTAGGAAGAGGAAGAAAATAAAGATAAAAATTATGAACAACAAATATGTAACTATCAATAAGTGAATCTAAAAACCAAGGGAATTAAAAAACATGAGGAACAATATTAACTGGTGAATATAATAGAATCAGAGGTATGGAAGAGGAGTGGACTGACGATTCTCTGGGAAAAGGGAGTGGGGGTGCAGGAAGAGACTGAACATAAACTGTGCACCTATGGATGAGTACAATGGGGGCTGAGGAAAGGGCAGAGGGTGGGATGGGAACCTGGTGGAGGGGAGCGATGGAGGGGAAAAATGAGGAACATTTGTAATAATATGAACAATAAAGATTTATTTAAAAAAAAAGAAAAAAAAGAAAATATCCTCTGGCCCTTGCTCTAAAGAAATTATAATGTAGAAGGTTAAATTATTAATTAATTGTCACCTAAATAGCCTGGCAATGATACTTTATTATTTATCATGTGTTCTCAGCCCTTAGTTAATTTCTCTAATTCACTAAGTTGTGGATTAAGAATAAAGCTTTCTAGCTAATCAAATAATGTTTTATTGATTCATTTATTCATACATTCTTTATTTTTATAAAATCATATAAAGCATCTATCATGCATGATTATATGGGCTGTTATTTACCACTCTCCAATATTTTAAACTTCAACAAGAAGTGTCCATTCATTCATTCATTCATTCAGCATATTTCCTAAAACCCCATATTCTATGAACTGTTGTAAGTACTAAGGACACAGACATGAACAAAACTGTCAGTCTCCATGGGGCTCATGTGCTCACCATGGCAAGAGTAAAAATAATTAAATGACATGTCAACAAACAAAACAAATGTAATGTCAGAATGATAGGGATCAAGAAGGAAAACAGAGCAGAGTGGGCCCACAGTAAATGGCTGAGGTGCTATTTTAAATAAGGTCGTCTGAAAAGACCCTTCAGAGATGATGTTTAAAGAGAGACCTGAATGATACACTATTGAGGAAGAGCTTTAAGGAAGGGCAAAGTGAGCATTGTGAGCCCAAGGAGCCCAAGGAGCCCAAGGAGGGGAAAGACTTGACCTATTTCCCGAAAGGCAAGTAGGCTAGCATGGCTAATGCAGAATGAGGGTCATTGGGTAATCTATTTGGAATTAGCACATTAAGCAAGGTATAAAGGACATGCTAAGCACTGGGGATTTCATTCAAAGCGTTATTGGAAGATACAACACATGTACTATGTCATATACATGCCATAAGAGGTAAAATAGTAAATTAAGATGGAGACTGAAATGAAGAATGACAGAATGTCTGACTACACTAAAAGTACAGAAATGTTGGAAGAGACCCGTGGGGCAGAGTGGAGGGAAGGGGTTGTCAAGAACCTGTAACTAAGAGGAAACTATGATCACATTAGGGTGATGGTGAATATAAAATCTTCGTAATCTAGGAATCAGCATACACTTTACCAGCTACTTAACAATCTAATGCATCCTATACATGTTTTCTTACTATAAATTATTGCTAAGTGGGACATGACTTGTGTCAGGCAAACTTCGAAACACCTTCAGGTCACTGGACCAGGAAAGCGGGAAGGAGAAGCCTGCCCACTGCAGAGGTTGTAGAGAGCAGATATCAGGCAGGCTCCACAGAGGACAGGAACCTGGGATGTCAGTTACCCCGTTGGACTTTAGCCTGCCCCGCTGCCTTTTCCAAGGGACAGTAACATTTTGTGCTTCCCTCCCCAGAATATGTTTAACTCGGAAGAACTCCTCCTTTCATCAAAGAGGCAGGAGTGACTCTGTCTCTGGTTCAGATTTATCTCGCAGAGGTTAACATCTGCTCATCTGCTCTGCAGTGGCCTCCCTCCTTTGACAAGTAATGTTCAATCGCTCTGTTGTTTGCAGAATCACATTTAACGTCCAGTTAGATTTTATTTTGTAAATGCCTTCCCTTTACAATTGATTTCTTGAAGTATCTGTCTATGGCTCTATGTAGAAAAAAGGAAATATTATATTTTTCCTCCAGATACATCTACTCAGTAGAACTTGTCAGTAATGAATATACCTGTGTTTTAAAGTAGAACTCATGCTGAGTGAAATAAGCCAGTCAATGAAAGAGAAACACCATATGACCTCACTCATTTATGGATAATAAAGAACTTATTATAAACTGATGAACCAAAAGATAGATATAGAGACAGTAAAGCAACAAGCAGACTGTCAAATTACAGCGGGGAGGGTTGGGAGATCTGGGGGAGATAAGAGATCAACTGAAGGACTGGTATGCATGCATATAAGTACAACCAATGGACACAAAACTCTGGGGAGGGAGGGCATGTATGGGAGATGCGGGGGGGGGGCAATGGTAAGATATGTACACAGATAATAATTTATTTTTTTAAAGAGAAAAATAAATAAATAAAGTAGAACTCAAAGTGTTCAGGCATGCAATTAATCAGCATCTTACTAAAAACCTAACTACTAAGTATCATCATTTGCTGGTTATATTCCAGCAAATCTGAAGGGGAGTTCTGAGGTGAAAGATATGTAGATGATTTCAGTAAATGCTCATCACAAGCTCTGAGGAAACAAGGCAAATAATCGTTGAGTCCATCTCTTATATTATATTCTTTATATGGATGATTTTATTTCAGCTTCACACATCACTGTGAATTAATCTCTATTTTCAGATGAAGAAACTGAAGCTCAGGAAATTAGTCAGATGAGATTTGAATTCATGGCTCTCAAGACTTAAGTCTTGCTCACTAGGCCACTGTCTATGGGGTTTTATACATTATGGGTTCCTGGACCTTACCCTCAAATTTTCTGACTGCATGATTACTGATGGGAGCTCTGGACTCTGTTTTTAATGTTTTCCATGGGATTTTTCTAACCAATCAGGTGTTTAAAAAAATAAAACACACACACACACACACACACACACACACACACACACACTGAGTGGCCAGATTATTATGATCTCTGAATGCATAATAATCTGGCCACTCAGTCTATATCCTATATAATAAAAGGCTAATATGCAAATTGTCCCCTTGACCAGGAGTTTGACCAGCAGGCAGGCTGGCCAACCGACCATGTCCCCTGACCAGGAATCCAATAGTGACCTGCTAATTCATAGGCCAATACTCAACCACTGAGCAACACTGGCTAGGCTAACTGATCAGTTTTGTCAGTCACAGAAACTGGCTGTTCTGACTCTTAGAGAGTAAACATATCAACCCAGTGTGCTAAAGGACAAACACACACACACAAAACCCTAGTATACACACACACACACACACACACACACACACACACACACATACATACACACACACACAAAGTTGTAGAAAGACAATGCAACAAGGACACCATGCAGTGAGTAAAAGAGTCAGGTTTTTTTAAAAAATATATTTTTATTGATATTTTACAGAGAGGAAGGGAGAGAGATAGAGAGCTAGAAATGTCGATGAGAGAGAAACATCGACCAGCTGCCTCTTGCACTCCCCCTACTGGGGATGTGCCCGCAACCAATGTACATGCCCTTGATCAGAATCGAACCTGGGACCTTTCAGTCCGCAGACCAAAGCTCTACCACTGAGCCAAACCGGTTTCGGCCAGGTTTTTTTTTTTTGGATTGTAAGAAATATGTCTACAACTCTGCAGGACAAGACAATGTATGAACATGCGGTTACAAAAGGAAAGATATAAATAAGAATACACTTTGATAGAGACACATAGTTACCCAGGAATGAATGTATCCCAGGGTCTGAATAAACAAAGGAACATAATAGACATTACAAGTTTTAAATGGAAAATAGCTCTGGCTGAGAGAGGGAAGGGAGAAAGAATGAAAGTGAGGTGCTCATTGGTAGTGAAAGACATTAAATTCCCTCCCCTCTATTCCAGGGTCAGTGACCTCATAAAAGGTGGAAAGTGAGAGGATCTCTATATCATCAAATAAGTGGAGCTGGTAATCCTGGGAAGAGATATGTCATTTAGCCTGGGTGAGCTGTTTTTATTTGGTCAGTGGAGTTCTACAGTGTGCTGGGAGGCTGATGATAGAAGCAAGTGGAGCTTTGAGATCTTAAGGGCACATTCAAGAGAACAACTTAAACTTGAGAGGTTATAAGCGGGGTGAATGGATAATGCATTTTAACTTAGGAAACTTTAGTGTTTGCATGCAATCATCATACTTCAAGGATGGTTACATAATACCTTATTTCATTTAAATGTTTTTAGACATCTGTGCACAGGATACTTTAGCTGTTTCTCAGTTGTATCTGAGAACTTGACAAAAGGGGAAGTGTCTCATCCCTCTCTAAAGAGTCCCCCTCTCATCTTTTTTCATAAACTACCAATCAGGTTCTTTCAAAGCCAAGACAATGCCCAGAAGATCCTGATTCTGGATGATTCCATAGCTCCAGGTCAATTGAACAAAAGTAGAGACAGATAGTAATGTCAAAGTCATGGCCATGAAAATGTCTATGAGCAGTTTCCAATCTTGTCCACAAATCCAATCATGTGGGAAGTTCTTAAACATATGATACCCTGGCAGCACCAGGCTAATTAATTCATCTCCTCTGTGGAAGAGGTTCAGACATCAGTATTTTTGGAAATTTCCAAGGTAATCCAAATAAGCACCCAATGGTAAAAAAAAAATCACTAATCTGAGACTTCAGCTGTTTCTCTCAGAGTTTAAAGATTTTATCAACGTCTTATAATGTAGAAAATGGAGTTCAGTAAATATTACACCTGTAAATATATAGTCTGTAGGTATATATTTATTTTTAGACCAGAATGAATGTTGTTATTTTATCTCTAAATCGGTTCTTATTTCAAATGTCTCATTTTAACCATGTAAATAGATTTTCCATATTATCAAAAAAAAGTTAACTTTCAAGAATTTAAATGACCCTGTATACATGACCAGGTCATCATTTATAGAGAGAGGTAGCAGTTATGGAACTAGTATCTAAAGAAACAAGTAAAAACAAAACAAAACAAACAAAAAACATGTTTTCTAATTAGATGATTCAATATTATATAATTTTAAATAATTTTTAAAACAATTTTTTAAAAAGTTTTTAATAGTAATAATGATTAATTTAATCCCAAAGTTGGGACCAGACATTGGTCCAATTTCATAATGTCATAGAACTTTCCATGGTGATCATCTAAAGCACTTGGTTCATTAGAAAACTAAAACGTTCTCCCTCTCTGTCTCACCACTTTCACTATTTGTTTGTTTGTTTGTTTTATTTTAATTTGTTTAGTACTTAAGATGAATGATTACTGGGAGGAGACCTGGTAATATATAACACAAGATTAAAGAGGAACTATTCTGTCCCACATAAGTCAGTTTATTAGCTACTATAGATTCCTTAATGTTTAAATTTCTTATCCCCAAGGTAAGTAAAATAATAGATTTAGGACTATGAGGCCCTTCTGCATTACATAAATTGAATAGAAAAGAAATCAGTATTAGGAGCAGGGTGGCAGGGACTGGTGTGGGGTGGGGGCCTAGGATATATAATCACAGCTCCTGAGTTAGCAAGTTGTACTATTTGGAACAAATCATTTAGCCAACCCTTCTGACATTAATGTTTTCATTTCTCCATTAAAAGGCTCGGACAAGACTAAAGAGCTAAGTCCCTTCTAATTCAAACTTCTTATGGCATATATTTCAGATCTGTGACCTATGGAAATAATTGCATTTTGAGGAGTTTGATGGCAATTCATTCCATTTGTTATAAATCAAATGCAGGATGAATAAATAAATTATCTAGAGTTCCCAGAAGAGAATAGAAAACAGTTCTTTCCTGTAACTGTGCTTTTTATAATTGTAGGTTATACAAATTTCCATATTATTTCAGTTTTAGAAGCTCTGTTGAATATTGATTTTGAGCATTCAGATTATATTAAATACCTACCTTCTATAAAATGAGATTATATGTACATACAAGTAAAGATTCTGATGTGTGTTTTTGGGGAAAAATTTTGCTTCAATACAAGAAGAGAGAAAGAAAGAAAGAAAGAAAGAAAGAAAGAAAGAAAGAAAGAAAGAAAGAAAGAAAGAAAGAAAGAAAGAAAGAAAGAAAGAAATTGGATTTGAAACCAAACAAAATCTTAAACAACAAAAGCTGCATAAATCAAAACTTACATTCTGAGTGGAAACAGCAGGACCAGATCCATGAGTGTAAACTGACAGAGGTGTGGTTTCCAAAGCTGCTCAGTCCACTGTATACACAAAGCTGAAATTTATTGGGCTTTGCTGCAATAACCATTTGCTTCTATGGCTCAAGCTTTGTCTTCTTGAGGGTTTCCCTCTTGAGCAAACTGCATGTATGTTTTGAGAGACAGAGCGTGTGTGTATGTGTGTGTGTGTGTGTGTGTGTGTGTGTGTGTGTTATTAACCCATTTGCATTCTTCTTAGTCTTTCTCCTTTTAAGGTTAAATTGATTCTAATTTATGTTAATGCCAATGAAGTTTGGCATATTGGGATTCTAAGGCATAAGGTTTCTTTCCATATAGCTCTGGATCTCTATATATTTGAAAATCAGAAAAATCAGGCTTAGAGATTTATTAAAATGTCATCTAAGCTACGTTCCTCCTTCATACACATGTACCCTTGAACAGAAGAGAGAGCTTCTCAAAGCTGTCTCCCACTTATTGCACTGAAACAATCAAGTTCTAGCTGAACAAATTATTTTAATAGTTTCTCACTGTTTACTTATCCATAGCACCTAAATTATGGGCAGAGATGTTGGCTCATGTAAGATGACAGGCTTGGGGTGGAGGCAAAGAACAAAGAAGCTCTTCCATTGTTGTCACTTTGACCCATTTTATGCACATAGGACCTGTGCGGACAAGTGATTCATGTTTTTTGATATGCAAATTTCTGAGAGAAAATCCAAACAATGGGGAATGTGAAACTGAGGCTGCCCATAAGAAGAGTTGGCTTCATAGATTGTGTTTATGCTCTAGGTCACAGTTCTTGAAGGACCCCTACTTGCAGTTATCAGATAAAAGTGACAATATG
The DNA here is from genome assembly GCA_963924515.1 of Vespertilio murinus. Lineage (NCBI taxonomy): Eukaryota > Metazoa > Chordata > Mammalia > Chiroptera > Vespertilionidae > Vespertilio > Vespertilio murinus. Next base: position 24,955,389 of record OZ004711.1, on the reverse strand, counting down.
ATGAAGTATTTGATTTGATTTTTTTAATGTTTTAGGCTATATTGGTGAGGATTCTGCAATCTCAGATGCACTAGGACCCAGAAGCAACATAATGCTGATTTCTGACATGCTTTCATTGGAAGCTACATGCAGGAAATCAAAAGTCTTAAATACTCTCTCATATAGGCACCTAACCCACTTCCAAACATTTACATCAGAAAAGAACAACAAAAAATAAAATCATAATGGTAAAGCCTCTAAAATAAAATACATATATGATAAAATGTATACTAAAAATTGTGTTTTAGCATGTCTGTTATCAGAACTCTTATTTGAATACTATGAATATTCATTAACACAGAAAAAAATTCAAACTACCTGTATTTCTGATAATAGTCAATCAGTTTATCTCTAGTTCTTTAAGAAATTTTGTCAAATGATTTGTGTGTGTGGTTGTAGGCAAGAGTTGAGAGAATATGTATATGGTGACCCCCAAAAATGTATATACACTTTAACAGCTCAATTTTAAAAATGAAATGTATTTTCATAAACACATCCATTATAATTTTCAAAGTGTGAGTACATTTTTTGGGTACACTCTATGTATAAGGAATTTGGATCTGAGCAGATACAATTTTTTTCCCCCTTCAAAACATTTTCTCTCCTTGGGATATTGTTTTATCATAAATTTCCATGTCTAAGTGTCTCTTATTCTTTATAACTCAGTGACAAAGTCACTTCTTTCATAAAACAGTTTGGCTGATGTTTACAAAGAAAAACAATTCCTTCTTCCTAAAACCCCCAGAATACATTATTTGTGTTCTTTTTCTATTACCTCCTGCTTTTTTGTTTTCTGTGTTTATTTATATAAAAAGTACCTTAAATAATAACAATACTATTAATAACCATCATCATCATTCTTATTCATCTCATTCTTTTTTGCATCTTACATAATGCCTTGCACAATATCTTGAATAGGATAAACATATAATGCATATTTTGAATACATAACAGAGACATAACTTTTTGTGGTTATATTTAGACAATACCTCTATTGCACTTCCTCTTTTATTTTAATCTTTATTGTTGAGATTATTACAGACGTACCTCTTTTTTCCTCCCATTGCCTCCCTCCACCCAGTTCCTGCCCCACCACAGGCCTTCCCCACCGTGATGTCTGTGTGTATAGGTAATGCATATATGCATACTAGAGGCCAGGTGCATGAAAATCCATGCACTGGATTTGAGGGGGGACCTGCTCCCTCTCATAGTCTGGGAGCCCTCAGGGGCAGGAGGTGACCCAGCAATCAGGGGAAGGCAATGCTCCCATCACACCTCTGCCCCTGCCACTGCTCACAGCGCAAGCCTAAGCCTGCCCTGGTTACCAGAGCCTCAGGCAGCCCTGGGCGGTTGGGCAGCTGTCATATGAGGCTTGCCTGAACATCAGATCGGGCCTGGACAGTTGGGCAGCTGCCATCCAAGGCTTGTCTGTGCCTTGGACTAGCCCTGAGAGGCTGGGGGGCTAAGAGGGACTCACAAAGCAGCTGGACCCACCTGGGGGTAGGCCCAGCCATGAGGTATGTCTGCTGCCCAGTAGGGCAAAGGGTACTGAGTGCCACCATCTTGTGGCTGTGGGTACTGCCATCTTTGAGCGTGTGGAAGTCAATTAGCATATCCCCTCCTTATTAGCTGTGGTCATCGCCATCTTTGTGAGAGTATGATCATCAATTAGCATATCCCCTCTTTATTAGATAGGAATATTTGTTTAACTTCTTTCTACCTCCCTACCCCCTTCTCTCTGAGAATCATTAGTCTGATCCATTTCCATGCCTCTGATTCTATTTTATTTACCAGTTTATTCCATTTATTAGATTTCTTATGCATTTATTTTGAATTTTAGATTCAATTGTTGATAGGTATGTATTTGTTGCCATTTTGTTATCATATTATATATATATATATATATATATATATATATATATATATATATATATATTTCAGAGAGAAATGGAAGGGGAGAAAGAGATAGAAACATCAATGATGAGAGAGAATCAGTGATAGGCTGCCTCCTGCATGCCCCACAATAGGGATCGAGCCTACAACCCAGGTATGTGCCCTTGACCAGAATCAAAACTAGGACCTTTCCGTCTGTAGGCTGATGCTCTAGCCACAGAGCCAAACAAGCCAAAGCATAGTTATCATATTTTTTATCTTCTTCTTTTTCTTTTTCTTCTCAAAGAATAACCTTCAACATTTCATATAATACTGGTTTGGTACTGATGAACTCATTTAGCTTTTTCTTCTCTGTGAAACTCTTTGTCTAACCTTCAATTCTAAATGAGAACTCTGCTGAGTAGAATAATCTTGGTTGTAGGTCATTGCTATTCATTACTTTGAATATTTCTTGCCACTTCTTTCTGGCCTGCATAGTTTCTTTTGAAGAATCAGTTGAAAATTCTATGGGTGCTCCCTTGTAGATAATTAACTGTTTTTCTCTTGCTAGTTTTAATATTCTCTCTTTGTCTTTAGCCCTTGGCATTTTAATTATAATGTGTTTTGGTGTGGTCCTCTTTGGGTTCCTCTTGTTTGAGACTCCCTGTGCTTCCTGAACTTGTAAGTCTATTTCTCTCACTAGGTAGGGGAAGTTTTCTGACATTATTTCTTCAAATAGGTTTTCAATATCTTGCTCTCTCAGTTCTTCTGGCACCCTCATAATATGAATGTTGGTATACTTGAAGTTGTCCCAGAGCTTCCTTACACTATCTTCATATTTTTGAATTCTCATTTATTTTTTATTCTTCTAACTAGGTGTTCTTTTGCTTGCTCATATTTCAAATCATTGATTTGATTCTCAAAATCCTCTACTCTACTGTTGAATCCCTGTATATGATGCTTTATTTCAGTCAGTGTATGATTAATTTCTCACTGGTCCTTTTCTATGTGTTTGGCATTCTCATTAATATCCTTGAAAGTCTCACTAAGTCCTTTGGAGGTTTCTAGAAGATTCTTGAGTAACCTTATAAATATGGTTTTAAGCTCTAAATCCAGTAGTTTGCTTTCTTCTATTTCTCTCATTTGAGACATGTTTCTTTGTCTCTGCATTTTGGCTTCTTCCCTATGTTTATTTCTATGTATTGGGTAGAGCTGCTTTGTCATCTTGTGTTGGCAGAATGGCCTTGTGTAGTTGTTGTCCTATAGGGCCCAGTGGCTCAGTCTCCCCAGTCACCTGAGGTGGGAACTATAGGTGCACCCCTTTGTGGGTTCTGAGCACAGTCTTGTTGTAGTTGAGACTTTATTGCTATTGGTGTCACTAGGAGGATTTGACCTCCTAGCCAACTTGCTGTTGTGAGGACCAGCTGTGCCTACAGTGGGAGAGCTGCTGTGCAGGAGATACCCCTATGAAGCAGGACTTGCTTCAGTGGGGCTTTGGTGCTCACTGAGCCTCCCCTTGAGTGTGGCACTTACAGATGTGTATGTAGAGTTACAATCTGGTATGGTCGGACACTGACCACTGGGTACACTGACTCTTGGGTCTCCAGGGAGGGATGAAGTCATCCACTGCCTGGGGCCATGTAGCAGGAGCCATAGAGAGATCTGCAGATTCCTCCTCTTTGTATCTAATTTGGAAGTGCCCAGATGAGGCCCAGCTATGAAACAGCAGGCTGGTGCTGGTGTGGGGTATTGGGCCTTTTGTTGATAGTTTTGGGGCTCTCTGACCCAGCTATAGCTTGTTTGAGATTTTCAAGAACAGACCGTTCATATGAAAAAGCCTCTGCAAGCAGCTTGGGTAGGGTTGTAAGTTGGATGAAGCGGGGTCTTAGGGAATCACCAGTGTGGAACAAACAGAAATGGCTCCCAGTCAAACCTGCAAGTACCTCTGTCAGGGAGAAAGCCACTTCCAAGTTCCTGTCCCATGCCAGATAATCCAGTTCCTCCTTCTGTGTATCTGTGTTCCCCAGAATCCTGGTTCTGGATCTCAGAAGAAGTGAGACCTTGCAAGTTCAGTTGGTGGTCCCAGCAATCTCTATGTCACTGAGCTTCAACCTGAACTGGTTTTTAAGGAATTTTGTCAAATTATTTGAGTGTGTGGTTGCAATCAAGAGTTAAGAGAATATATGCACTGTGCCCCCCCACCACCAAATATATACACTTTAACAGCTCAATTTTGAAAATGAAATGTATTCTAATAAACTGCCATTATAATTATTCAAAGTGTGTGCAATTACAGGAACTTCTTTTCCCAGCTATGAGAACCTGGGCTGGGGGTCTGGTGTGGGGCTGAGACCCCTTGCTCCTCCAGGCATCCTCTGCAGAAGCAATATTCCTTCCAATTAAAAAAAAGTGGCACATGTGGGTACCAGACCAGCTTGTTCTGGGCCTCTTCACCTACCAGTCTCAGTGTGCTTTCTTCTTTACTTCTCTAGTTGTAGGACTTCCATTCAGCCAGCTTCCCAGTGGTTCTGGATGATGGTTGTTCTGTATTTTAGTTGGAATTTAGATGTGGTTGTAGGAGGCAGTCAGTATAGGCATTTGCCTATGCCACCATCTTGATTTCTCTGCATTTCTTAATATTCCGTTTCCAGACTGAATGGTTTAAAATATTTATTATTTAGTGTTTTACACCCTGCTTCAACCTCGGGTTCTAAACTTAATTTGAAATCTGGTTTCTTTTGAAATAAGAATCACTTAGTATTCTTCTCTATCTCCCTCAAAGTCCTGAGCTACTTTGAAAGTTTTCTGGGATTCTACCAGATGTGCAATGGTAGGAGTATTTACAGCCTACATCATAGGCATTTCTAGGAATTCAGCCCATGGTATCTTTAAAAAAAAAAAAAAATATATATATATAATTTTTTTATAGAGCGGAAAAGAGAGGGATAGAGAGTTAGAAACATCAATGAGAGAGAAATATTGATCAGCTGCTTACTGCACACTCCCTACTGGGGATGTGCCCACAACCAAATTACATGCCCTTGACTGGAATCAATCCTGGGACCCTTGAGTATACAGGCCGACACTCTATCCATTGATCCAAACTGACCAGAGCCAGTCCATAGTCTCTTGATCTATGGTAGGTAACAACATAGGACCATCTACAGGTTAAATATAGTCATAACTAGGATATCACTTCCTTTAGCAATAGACCCAACAAAACACCAATGCCTGGAATGCACTATAGAAGGAGGGGGATAGTGGATGTGTGGGAAGAGATCAACCAGAGAATTTAAATGCATATATGCGTAACCCATAGACACAGACAATAGGGTGGTAAAGGAATGGGGTGGAGGGCAGGGGTGAACTAGAAGAAGTCAATGGGGCAGGGGGAAAGGGGACATATGTAATACTTTCAACAATAAAGATTTTAAAAATAAAAAATAAAAAAAGTGTTTGCCTTTTCTCCTTACAGAAATCTCATATGGCCAATAATCTAAATAAAGCTTAGTGAGTGAGTTGCAACAGAGTTCACAGAAACAAGATTTATTATATTTTTAATTTAATTTTTAAACAAACATTAGCAGAGTTCTAGCTGTTAAAATATAAAGAAATTTTATACCACACAATCATCCCGGTGACTTAAAACTTTGTTCCTTACCTATCATAGTCCTCATTTAAATTTATAATGAGACTCCCATTGCTTATACATTTGTAGAATATGTCTAAGATAATAGATGAAATTAAAATATGATAAGGAAAAAATTGATACATTCACTAAATTTTGGAAGTCTTTATCTTACAAGAAAAGTTATGAGACATGACATATTGGATTAACACATTTGCTCTATTGACTGAATAACATAATGCTTTATATAAATATTTGTTACAGATAGAAAAGATAAAAAGACTTAAAATTGATAAAATGCTGCTCAGCTGGAGTGGTTAAGTGTCAACCTATGAACCAGAAGATGATGATTCCTTTCCTGGTCAGGACACAAGCCCGGGTTGCAGGCTCTATCACCAGTGCAGGACATGCAGGAAGCAGTCAATCAATCATTCTCTTTCATCACTGATGTTTCTATCTCTCTCTCCCTTCCTCTCTGAAATTAGTAAAAATATATTTTTAAAAATTTGACAAAATACAAATAGAGAATTCACTGAAAAATATTAGAAATAGGCAATACGACCCAGCCGAAATACAAAGGATTGTTACAAAATACTATGAACAACTCTATTCCAACAAACTGGACAACCTGGAGGAAATGGACATATTCCTAGAAAAATACAACCTTCCAAAACTCAATCAGGAAGAATCTAAAAATCTCAATAGACCAGTAACTTGGGAAGAAATTGAAGCAGTCATCAAAAAGCTTCCAGCAAACAAAAGCCCAGGGCCAGATGGCTTCACAGGAGAGTTTTACCAAACATTCAAGGAAGAACTAAAACCTATCCTCCTCAGACTTTTCCAAAAAATTCAAGAGGAAGGAACACTGCCAAACTCCTTTTATGAAGCCAGCATCACCCTAATACCAAAACCAGATAAAGACAACTCAATGAAAGAGAATTACAGGCCAATATCCCTCATGAACATAGATGCCAAAATCCTCAACAAAATTCTAGCAAATCGGCTCCAGCAGTACATCAGGAAGATCATACACCATGACCAAGTAGGTTTTATTCCAGGAATGCAAGGATGGTACAATATTCGCAAATCAATAAACGTGATACATCACATAAACAAATTGAGAGATAAAAATCATATAGTCATATCTATCGATGCAGAAAAGGCATTTGATAAAATCCAACACCCTTTCCTGATAAAAACTCTCAACAAGGTGGGAGTACAAGGATCATACCTCAACATAATAAAAGCTATATATGATAAACCCACAGCCAACATCATGCTCAATGGGCAAAAACTAAAACCATTCCCTCTAAGAACAGGAACAAGACAGGGATGCCCACTCTCACCACTCCTCTTTGACATAGTACTGGAAGTACTCGCCATTGCAATTAGACAAGAAGAGGAAATAAAAGGCATCAAAATTGGAAAAGAAGAAGTAAAGCTGTCACTATTTGCAGATGACATGATATTGTACATAAAAAACCCAAAAGACTCCATCAAAAAGCTAATAGACTTAATAAACGAATTTGGCAATGTAGCAGGATACAAAATCAATGCCAAGAAATCAATGGCATTTCTCTACACCAATAGTGAACTTACAGAAACAGAGACTAAAAAAGCAATCCCGTTTACCATCGCACCAAAAAAATTAAGATACCTAGGAATAAACTTAACCAAGGAGGTAAAAGACCTATATGCAGAAAACTACAGGACACTGAAAAAAGAAATAGAGAAAGATGTAAACAGATGGAAGAACATACCATGTTCATGGATTGGTAGAATCAACATCATCAAAATGTCCATACTTCCCAAAGCAATATATAAGTTCAATGTACTCCCCATGAAAATACCATGGACATACTTCACAGACCTAGAAAGAACTCTCCAAAAATTCATTTGGAACAATAAAAGACCCCGAATAGCCTCAGCAATCTTGAGAAATAAGAGTAAAGTAGGAGGAATCTCAATACCAGATTTCAAGCTGTATTACAAAGCAACTGTTCTCAAAACAGCCTGGTACTGGCACAAGAACAGACATATTGATCAATGGAATAGATTAGAGAATCCAGACATCAACCCAAATCAATATGCTCAATTAATATTTGACAAAGGAGGCACGAACATACAATGGAGTCAAGACAGTCTTTTTAATAAATGGTGTTGGGAAAATTGGACAGATACATGCAAAAGAATGAAACTAGATCACCAACTTACACCATACACAAAAATAAACTCAAAATGGATACAGGACTTAAACATAAGACGGGAAACCATAAAAATACTAGAGGCATCCACAGGCAGCAAAATCTCAGACATATGCCTAAAGAACTTCTTCACTGATACTAACCCTAGGGCAATGGAAGCTAAGGAGAAAATAAACAAATGGGACTACATCAAAATAAAAAGCTTTTTTACATCAAAGGAAACCATCAACAAAACAACAAGAAAACCCACTGTATGGGAGAACATATTTGCAAATGATATCACTGATAAAGGTTTAATCTCCAACATCTACAGACAGCTTATACAACTCAATAAAAGGAAAATGAATGAGCCAATTAAAAAATGGGCAATGGACCTAAATAGAATCCTCCCAAAAGAAGACAGAAGGAAGGCCAAGAGGCACATGAAAACATGCTCCAAGTCACTAATTATCCGAGAGATGCAGGTCAAAACAACAATGCGGTACCATCTCACACCTGCCAGAATGGCCAACATCAACAAAACAACAAACAACAAATGTTGGCGAGGTTGTGGAGAAAAAGGAACCCTCCTGCACTGCTGGTGGGATTGCAGGGTGGTGCAACCACTGTGGAGAACAGTATGGAGCTTCCTCAAAAAACTGAAAATGGAACTCCCATTTGACCCAGTAATCCCACTACTAGGAATATACCCCAAGAAACTAGAAAGACCAATCAGAAAGGATATATGCACCCCTATGTTCATAGCAGCACAATTTACAATAGCTAGGACTTGGAAACAGCCTAGGTGCCCGTCAGCAGATGAATGGATCAGAAAACTATGGTACATCTACACCATGGAATACTATGCTGCCATAAAAAGGAAGGAATTCTCATCATTTGCAGTAACCTGGATGGAATTGGAGAGCATCATGCTGAGTGAAATAAGCCAGTCAATGAAAGAGAAACACTACATGACCTCACTCATTTATGGATATTAAAGAACATTATAAACGAATGAACAGAAAGATAGATATAGTGACAGTAAAACAACAGGCAGACTGCCAAATGACAGCGGGGGGGGGTGGGAGGGTAGGGAGATCTGGGGGAGATAAGAGATCAACCGAAGGACTGGTATGCTTGCATATAAGAACAACCAATGGACAGAAAACTCTGGGGAGGGAGGGCACCTATGGGGGGGGGGCAATGATAAGCTATGTACACAGATAATACCTTAATAAAAAATATTTAAAAAAAAAAAGAAATAGGCAATACATATATGAAAGGTTTATAATAAAATAAATTGACTTTTTAAATAACTTTTTTTTTTAATTATCAAATTACAAAATATTGTAAAGTTTGAAAAAGTCCAGAGTGGATGTCGTTGTGTTCACCCTTATAATGATAATAAATCTTAAAAATTGAATGTCTTTTGATTTAGCATTTCTACTTCTGAGAATTCATTCTTTAAAATGTCTTCATAGCCCTGACCAGATTTGCTCAATGAATAGAGCATTGGCCTGGGGAGTAAAGGGTCCCAGGTTCGATTCCAGTCAAGGGCATGTGCCTTGGTTTTGGGCACATCCCCGGTAGGAGGTGTGCAGGAGGCAACTGATTGATGTTTCTCTCTCATCGATGTTTCTAACTCTCTATCCCTTTCCCTTCCCCTCATATAAAAAATCAATTATATATATATATATATATATATATCCACAATACAAATATATATATATATACATATATATGTATGTGTATATATATATGTGTGTGTGTGTGTATATATATATATATATATATATATATATATATATAAAATAGTATTATGTGTAACAATACACATTTTTGAATAACTATAATGTCCATATGATACCTGGATATCATATACAAATATATAGATAGCTTTTATTTATTGTAAGGAATAAGCTAAGAAAATTGAATATATTGGTATGTGAAGAAAGTATGTTGAAAAATATGAATAGTACAATCTCATTTTATTAAAAATCAAGAAATATTAATATAATAGAGGCCCAGTGCATGAATTCTTGCATAGTGGGTTCCCTCGGCCTGGCCAGCAATTGGGGCCAATTGGGGCCATTTCGCCCAGTCCAGATCAGGGATGATTGGGGCTGGCTGGCTGGGGTAAGGGACCAGAGATGGTTGGCCGTAGATTGGCTGTGGGAACTCACTGACCACCAGGGGAAGCTCCTGCATTGAGCATCTGCCCCCTGGTGGTCAATGCAAGTCATAGCTACCGGCCAGTTGTCTGGTCATCCAGTTGTCTGGTCATCCAGTTGTCTGGTAGCAATGGTTGCTTGGGCATATCTATATCTATATCTATATCTATATCTATATCTATATCTATATCTATATCTATATCTATGTCTATATCTATATCTATCTATATCTCTATATCTACACATACACACACGCGCTAGAGGCCCTGTGCACAAATTCGTGCAACAATGGGGTCCCTCAGTCTGGCTTGCAGGATCAGGCTGAAACTGGCTCTCTGACATCCCCTGAGGGGTTCCGTATTACAAGAGGGCATAGGCCAGGGACTCCACCGATGCACGATGGAGGCGGGAGAGGAGCATGGGAGGTTGGCCAGCCAGGGAGGAACTGCAAGAGGGTTCCAGGGCGTGTCCAGCCCATCTCACTCAGTCCCTATCAGCTGGACCCCCAACAGCAAACTAACATACCGGTTGGAGCATCTGCTCCCCTGGTGGTCAGTGCCCATTACAGCAAGTGGTTGAGCAGCTTTAGCATATCATTAGCATATGACCAGACACTTAGTATATTAGACTTTTATTCTATAGGATATACATGTAAAATAAAAATGAAAGGAATAACATGAATCTTTTAAATGATTTTTATAAGGTGGAACTATTGAAGACATTCAACTTCCAAAATATATTCCTCTATTGCTTGCATTTTGCACACATTTCTAATATTTACTTTAGTCTAAAACAAAACATCCATTTGTTCAAAAAATTAAAACAACAGCTGTCTAACAAAGCACTGTAAACATTCAAAATTGGTACACTTTATAAAAGAACTCTACTTGAAAATTAACTTAGTAAACATTTAATGAATATTTGTAGTTTAATTTACACTTTTCAGGACATTAATCTATTGTAAGATACCCAACAATATTACTATCAAAGAATCAATAGTGTGCTTGTTGTTTATGATTTTTAACACAATAATTTTTAAAAAGTCAATAAGTTACAGTTAAGCTCTCTTCTTTAAAAGAGAATTATTAAAGTCCATTTACTTTATTGAGTATGGAGTGAACCTAGAAATGTACTACATCCTATGATAAAATAATCATGTACCCAGAAAACTGATGAAAATAATTCTATAAAAACAAACTATCAGCAACGATCAATATTACTCTTTTCAAACCTTTTGTGATGGTTACTCTTGTTTTTCACTTATGATATTTTAATCACGTTTTACTGTAAAGATTTAAAAAGTAGAATTTAAAGCATATAGGTGTTTCTATAAAAGCTAAATAAAAAATTCCCTAAAATTGCATTGCCACCAGTTGCTGATAAATAAGTTGTTGACTTTTAAGTGAGCAGAAGTTATTGTTCTTCAGCAAGGCATAGATTCATTGTGCAATTAATATTCTCTTTGGAATTTGTCTGTGAGTAACACATCATTCTATCATTATTTTAGCCAGACATTAAATATAATAAAAAAATGTTTTGACTGGTCTCGTGCCTCAAGGGAACTTTATAATCCTCAAATATATATTTAAATTCATGTAAAATGCAATGCAATACTCAGACTTCAGTATAATTTGATATTTTAATGATAATAGATATGCCAAATAGTATAATGCTTTTACAGTCCCTAGAGGGGGAAATACCTTTCATATATTTAATGTTTTTCAACCACAGTGTAAGTAGTGATTTTCACTTAACAAATACTGTCTCTGAGACAATATAAAAATAAAGTGGGATACTCTCTCTATTGGGTAGCATTAACCTTTACTCAATCATTAAACAATGAGAAATATTGGGCTGTTTTTGTTATGGATTAAGAAAACGCTTTTGGAAACAGATAAACATTTGTCCCTGCTGGAAGCTCCTTCAGCAGTAATGCATCATTATGCCTGACCAGCCCTAGAAACCTTGGAGAGACAAAATATGTACATGTTGGTTGTTAAGCATATGTGATATGTTTTGCTTTGTCACCTGGCAACCAAAAGATTTTTTGAACTTTGCCAAAATCCAAACTTTTGAGGCTCATAAGCTGCTTAATTTTTTTTATTTTCATAGAATGTAACCCAAGGTATACTTTCGTTTTGAAAGTTAAATGACTTCTTGAGTCTTGAGAGATTTTGTTTAACTTGCTTTTTTTGTTTAACTCAATCGTTCAGGGCATGACAATTTCAATGCAGATCAGAGCCCATGCTAGTTACTTAGACCTACATGAATGCTGATACATTTTTAAAAATCACATTGATTTCATGTTTTTATCATGACTTGATGTAGCCGAGGAAATGAAGTGGCCACAGAATGAAGACGCAGAGGATGAGTGTGCTAATCTTGCTTAGCTCTGGAGTTTGAACTAGCCTTGAGACTTCAGGAAAAGAGTGAAATTCCCCTGGGACCAGTTCTTCATTTGTAAATTAGAGTTCAGTGGAAAAGCTTAAAGAGTCCTAAAAAAAGCATTTGAAGTGTATATCCCCCTTTTTAAATGGGAGAAATAAAAAAGGTTTTCAGTTTAGTGACACATGAGTCTATAGGCCTCACATTTTTACCCAATTGGTTTTCTGATCCCCACATTCTAGCCCAAATCCTCTAGCATACTATGATCTATACCTACTACTTCTGAAATAGAAACCCCAATTATTACTATTATTCACCATCAAACATATTGCACCAGTTTTTCTCCTCTCCTCATTTTTAAAAAAAGTTGAGCAGCCCTTCCCATAGTCCCTTTTTCATGTGTGCCAGGAAAAAGCCATACTACTCTAATTTTAGTTGGTTACCTGGGTTTTCACAAATAGTAGGTCATCCTAAAAGACCCAACTAAACTGTGCAATCAATTCATTGTAACTGACAAAGCTTCTATAATTGCCATCTTTCTAATGCACCTAAAGCGCATCTTTAAATGATACCTCAAATAAGGGCGGATAGTTTTGTTATCTTTAACATGCAATTTAGTGACGCTATTTCACTGACTGTGATGCTCAAAGGACATGAGGCCTGTAAATAAATATTTGTCACTGGAGGCATCAGCCTGTGGCAAAATCGACACCAGCACTACATAATTTGTGTTTGTTCAGAGAGAGACTATTCAGATTTTTATTATCCTAATGATAAAAAATAAAAAATGCTCTTGTTCCTTGTTACAGTAAAAGATAACAATATTCTTCAATGCTAAAACAACAGTAGCTCCTTTGGTGAGTGATGCGCCACTTAGTAATAATGTGGTACATTTTGAACAGATCTGTAGTTTTCCAAAGACAAACATCAAATAGAATGAAAAAGGTTATGTCACCTTCACCCTCACAGTACTGTCATTTATATGCTATCAGCTCATTAAATTCACATTAGGATACTCCTTGGGACTTGAGTTGCTATTAGTGCACCTAAAATGGCATAACAAAATCTCAGTTCACTTTAAGAGGGATGGCATTGCGACATTTTTGTATTTCATCACTGAATTATTACCGTCTCAGATGCATTCTGCTGTGATGGTAATGGAAGGAGGAGTGCAAGAGAGGAAAGCTGTCCATTTGTTGTACCCCAGGGAGAGAAAAAGCAAAGTTTGATTTTTTTTAAAAAAAATTAAGAAAGTGAAAGTAAAGCATTAACAATTTAACCCCTGTATCAAGGCTGAAAACTGCACAAGTGAAGTCAAACATTGCATTTTATGAGAGGCTCTAAGGAACTGCAGGTGCAGTGAACGTATTGAATGCTTTAGGAGTTTAGTTGATTAGCTGGTTGATGTTGACAGGTGGATGACATTCTGGGACCCACATTGCCTTTAAAAGGTACTCACTGGTAGCACAGCACTGTCATTTTCTATTATATTCCCACTGGTTATGTCCCTGTGAAACACATGGGTAGCCTCTCAAAGGTAAGTGTCCTTGTGACAAGTATGGTGAATAATGATAGTTCTCTCTGCGATAACCCAAGCATTTGATGATGACAAACAAAAGCTTATTGTCTCCTATTCTGACCTACATGCTTCTATCCAAGATTTCATGAGACAATTTAGCACCATTTATAGTGATCGTATTGTGCATTTGTCAAGAGCAGAGTCACCATTGGAAGAAGCCTGGTATAACAATGGCTTACATGTGATATGAGACCAAGATTAATGCTGCCGCTGGAAACAGGGACACATAGGAGAATATGTTTATATATTGGACCAAAAGAAATAAGTATAGCATGTCCCTGATACAGTTAGCACATAGAAATAGAGAAATAAACATCTAATATGAGATGAAATTAGTTGATAGCACAAGTATATTCTAAAGATCATTTCTTAGTGATAGAAACAAAATTTGAATAGAAAAAATTATTAATTTCAAATCTTTATGCTGTTTTGGATGGTATCAAGTATTTCATGACTAAGAGTTTACATCATATCACTATTGCACAATATTTAAAAGTGTATTTGTGCAGGCATTTTATACTTAATAACTTGTTTTATTGCTTGTTTTATTCATTTGTTACACAAATTTAAAAATATGTATATCAAATATGGGGAAACATATATCCCAATTGTTGGTTTGGGGACTGGAATTGTAGCTGGAGCCCTAACTGTGTGAATGGCAACTCTAATTGTTTAAGTATAAGTTTTCGTATGTAAAATCAAATCAAAGGAATGTACTAGATAATCACTAAGATTCTCTACAATTCTCATCCTCGGTATGTTATGGAAAACAAACAGAATTTTGGAAAATGAGATCCAATGAGAAGCTGAGGTATTGTTTTTGTTTTTGTTTTTGCTTGGCTATTAATCTCAGAGACCTAAATTAGCCACTTATTTACTCCAGGCCTTAAAACATAGGCCTTTCTACAAAAAGGCAAAATACTTTAAATACTTTCTGATCTCTAAAACATCCTGATATCTAAAGTTATATATTTATATATATTTTATTCTCAATGCTTTCCCAGCTCTATTACAATTTTACTTTGTGATATTGGGCAAGGTACTAAAGCATAGATAATACTCATCATTCAGCTTGGAAAATACATTTAATATATCAATCTGCTTCCCAGATTTTAGAAAGCATCACTTCATAGGATACCAAATGCACAGCTGCAACTACGTTATCTAGATAACAAGCTTGCAAGGGACCTAGGCTTCTTTTCACCCCTTCAACACCACAATCTTCCAGGTCATTTTAGTCCTTAAATCTCCACTGTTTGGTCATTGGGTCACCTACCCAACAAACACTCATGGTCATCTGAGTTGATAACCATCTTAATAAGATTTAAAAAATCAGATCCACACAAGGTAAATGTCATCCAAGATGATATAGCAGAGAGCTACGATCAGGATAGACTCTTAAGTCTCATGACTTTCAATGCTTGTCCAGCCAGTGTCCTCTTGAGTCAGAGTTCTCATCTACTTTCTTCCTTTCAGCTTTTACCTGGCTGACAGCAGAGATTTGCATTCAAAACAAAGCAAATTACTACTGTAAAATTATAAGATTTAATGGCAGGATATGAAGAATCAACCAGCATTGAGAGATAGTTTTTCAAGGAAAATTAATTCATTTTTGGTACCCTTTGACATGAATGAATAATAGATACATGGTGGTTTATTCAACCTGAAAAATTCTGATCCAAATTTAATATATTCTTTATCAACTTGGAATTGTATTGTGAATATTATTTATCTTCATGTCCCCAAGGTAACTGCAAGCCTAAGCATAAGATAGATACCTTATAAACATATGCTATACCAAATGATTGAATATTGTCATGTTTGAGACAGGCCAGTGTTTGTAGTTGTGTGCCTCTCAAGTGTGCCCCTCACTTTTTAAAACTTTTTTGTGTCTATAATATCTCTACTCCAAGAAGCAAAAAAAAAGATTATTTTAGGTATGTAGCTTGCACTTTGATATTATGCTCTTTCAATAGAAAATACACTAAAATGTATGAAGATGGTCATTAAATGTCTCCTCAGGAACTGAAGTTGCCATCATTCAACACAAATAAATGAGATTCACCATTTATAGAAGTCACTTGACCTAAAAGTCTATTTTACATGTCTTCATGATGAGATAAATGGTTTTCAAATTCTGCAAGTAGCTTATGGAACTTTCCCAAAGCCCAACTGGGGACATCACTATAATCAGAAATGTAGGTAATGAAAGATAAGTTATAAAGTAATTAACTGTGTGAAAATACCTATCATAAAAAATTATTACCACAGAATCTTTTGATTAGTGATAAGGAGTATTATTTTGTTTTGTTTTTAAGAAGAAGTAAATACTAAATTCAGGCAGGGCTTACTCAGCAATGACTCAGAAAGAGGATATCAGTTTTAATGATGTTGCTCTTAAATTCTTGGCAGGTATAAACCTGAAGTGCAGAGGAATACATCTGTCTACCACTAATCAAACACAGTACTCCCCAATATCATCCAATTCCCTTTGTTTCGCCTCTTGACTCACCACAAAAAAAACCACATCTGATCTTATTCTGATTTCCCAAGAAGACTTTTTTACTGGGAAGGAGAATGCACTTGCCAGCTGATGCAAGTATTTTGTTACATTGTTCGGGGTATTGTTCCACGTAAGTGAATAAATTGGCATTCTGATTTATAAATCTCTTTCCTGTAAGCCTATTTAGCATTAATGAGTTCTCTAGAGTCTGAGCATCCCTGGGAAAACTGATAAAATTGTGTTCTTGACTAGACGAAGGCCAGGCCCACACCCTAGGTCTGAAGTAAAGCCAACAGATATTTGTATGTTGCATGTGTTCCTGCTGGACACAGCCCGGCAGCCATCCTCTCTCTTTACTCCTGGGAATTACAAGTGTGAGAAGCTCTGAGGATGAAGACTTCCAAAGTAAACAGAACTTGTGCATTCCACATCTCCTTCTCTGAGGTTCACAATGTATTTTATTTAATAATGAATTATAAAGTACGCCTGATTAATATTGCATAATTCAGTATCTCTCAACACCCCAGCTTTTTTCCATATGACCCACATTAAACTGTCTGGGACTAGAGCACTATGGGGGACTCTGGGTTGGGATATTGTAGTGCTAGGGATCCTAAAGACTACTTGGCAGTACAGCTTCTCATTGGGGATTTCTATCTCATTTGTATAAGATAAAAAAAGAAAAAAATCAGCATACAAATTCCAATAATAATACTAATGTCCAATAATGTCATGATAAAGTTAGTTTTGGTGAAAGCTGCATAGGTTTGCTTCACACTAGTTCTTGGAAGTGCCTTCACACTGACATTCTTCTGTTTAGCTTCCTTTTTTTTAATAAAAAGGTTTGTTCTCGAGTAAGAACACAGAATATGGCATTTAAGGTAGCGGCAGAACATCAGTCAGGATGGTTCTGTCACCAAACTTTGTTAGAGTTAAATATATCCTACATCAGATATACCCTACTGCATTGGGATCCAAGGGATACCCAATAAATACCACCTTCTTCCCTGTCAGAGTTCTGATGAGAAATCCAGGAATAAAATAAAATAGTAGCAAGTGAAACTCAATGATCACCTTATTTACTGTTAGAGGCCAGATGGGAGTCCCTGGATTAGAGTGACAGCTACTTGGACCTGCCTACTGAAGCACTGTCTTTATGTTGAGTATCACACAGTGGGAGAGATGCTAAGCTAGTGGTATGTACAGTGTGCTGTGGGAGACAGCCTCTACATCAGACTGAGACATCAAGAAAACTGGGTAAATTATGAGCTAAGGCTTTCATTTGTGTGTATTTTTTTAACTTCTATTTTTATATAATTTCACAGAAAAGGTTATTCTGAGTCACTTGACAATAAATTGAAGATGTCATGCCTCTTTACATCCATATCTTTGGGTGCATTTCTTAAAAACAGGGACATCTCTTACATAATAATACTGCAGTGATCAAAACCAGGAAATTGAACACTGAGGTGGTAATGCACTACTGTTAAATAATCCATAATCCCGATTCAAATTTTATCAATCATGCTAATAATGTACTGGATTTGTTTTTTTCCCCACTCCAAGATCAATTCCGGGATTACTTGTTGTGATTAGTTGCTGTATTTCTTTAGTTTCTTTTTCCTTAGTCTCTATCTTGACCTTGATATTTTTGAGAAGTATAAGACAGTTATTTTGTAATTCAATTTGTGTTTGTTTGGTATTTTGCATGATTAAATTCAGATCCTGATATCTGGCAGGATCACTGGAATAGTGATATTGCGTCCTTCCCAGAAAGCCTGTGATGTGCACTAGCTCTAATATTTGTTTACTTGATTAACAGTCTGTTCACTAGGTCTCTACACTGTGAAGCTACTGGTTTTTTCTTTGCAATTAAGTGATAATTATTTTGGTAGAGACAACTTAAGTAGTTAAACACATCTAATTAAAAAATATATATTTGTTTTCCATTTTTGGGTTCTTAAAAATAAAATTGCTATGGAGAATGCCAGGGAAGGCTCCTATAAATACAGGGTCATCAGAGAAAATCTCACTAATAAGGTTATGATAATTATAAGAGAATAACTGTCCTTAATGTGGAAATTACTTTAAGTCAGGAAGTCTTACTTGAGTATGTTCGAATATGTTACAAGAATCAGAATCTTTAACTCAAAATGATCTAAATAATGGGTGTTTTATTATCTCCTATAAGAGTTATTCCATGGTTAATATAATAGCCCAGCTTCTTCATCAAAGAATAGGATTCTACATTTTTCTGAAGCCATCACTCTCAGCATATTCACATGGCCCCAGTCAGGTCTGTTTCATCATGGTCATGAGCTGCCCCTCTGGACTTTCAACATCAGGGTCTTGCTAGTGAAAAAGGCAAACTGACTATTAAGTAGGCAAAATACTAGTGTCTGACACATTAAATGAAAGGAAAAGCATGGTAAGAAATATTTGTTTCCCAATTCTTTAAGCAATACACTCATTACAAGGTGTTGGCTTCTAAGTGTCTACTTCACACCTTATGTTTAGTAACTATTGTATCATAAAATAGGGATAGTAATTAGTTTCTGTTCAGTATATCACAAATATTCTTTGTCTAAATGAGAATGTTTTCATCTCTTCCAAAAATGAAAGATAATTCTTCTTGTTTATCATATCTTTGGGTGCATTTCTTAAAAACAGGGACATCTCTTATATAATAACACTGCAGTGATCAAAACCAGGAAATTGAACACTGAGGTGGTTCCAAGGTGTGTCTGGCCCATCTTGTTCAGTCCTGATCGGCTGGACCCCAGCAGCAAGATAACCTACCAGTTGGAGCATCTGCCCTGGTGGTCAGTGCATATCATAGCAACTGGTTGACCAGTCAACTGTCTGCCCCCTAGTGGTCAGTGCACATCATAGAGAGGGGTTGAGCAGCTTTAGCATATTATGCTCTGACTGGTTATTTGGTTGTTCTGCCATTCGATCTATTTGCATATTACCCTTTTATTATATAGGATTTTTGTTCCATATGAATACCGTATTTGCCGGCGTATAAGACGACTGGGCATATAAGATGATCCCCTAACATTTCCACAAAAAATACAGAGTTTGTTATATACTTGCCGTATAAGACTACCCCCCACTTGGAGGCATATTTTTCAGGGCCAAAAAGTCATCTTATACGCCGGCAAATACGGTAACTGTAGCCCACTTTTGTCCACCCTTGTGTAAATCTGAATATACACAGACTTGTGGACCCTAAGTTTCTAAACAGGGATGTCTCACACAAATGGCAAAAGGACAAGCCTGCACTGAACTGCCAGCCTGCACTGTATTCCTGACACCTGAGTCTACCCTCTGAAAGAAGTTTCTAGAATTATATTCCAACCAATGGAACTAAGGTTTTCCTCATCTAATCTGAGTGACTCAATTCTGACCAATCAAAACAGTGCCTTTTGGGCCAATCAAACTTCAGCGATTTGGAGCTTATTTGCATGAGAATGAACCAATCAGGGACCAGGGTAAGGGACTTCTATGTAAGTCAGCTCCCCTCTGGCTTCAAGAGGTCACTTTCCCTTACCACCAAAGATTGAGGGCTGCATTTCCCTAGCTGTAAATAAAATACCAAAGACGAAACACTGATGGTGTCTCACTGGAATAGAGTGCAGTAGGCGGAGAAGAACAGGGCAGAGTGACTCAGACAGGTGCAGAACAGACTGGCACTAAGCAGAGAGGAACGAACCAGTCAGATCAGAGCAGAGCAGAGCTGTCCAGGAGGAGACAGGCCTTGCCCCAGGGTTGCCTCCTCATAGTCATGCTGTTTCACAGACATGTTGTATCATAATTGAACTGTTTGAACTGAAAAGTAGTTTCCTTCTTCACCGCACCCCAAACTGGGGATTCCTGTTGGTGTGGAAGCGGTGCCAACAACCATTAGCTGACAAGGTATATAGTCTTTCTAGAGCAGCTTGGCTTAATTATTTTTTTAAAATATATTTTATTGATTTTTTACAGAGAGGAAAGGAGAGAGATAGAGAGCTAGAAATGTCAATGAGAGAGAAACATCGACCAGCTGCCTCTTGCACACCCCCTACGGAGGATGTGCCTGCAACCAATGTACATGCCCTTGACCGGAATCGAACCCGGGACCTTTCAGTCGGCAGACCGACGCTCTACCACTGAGCCAAACCGGTTTCGGCACTTGGCTTAATTCTTATCCTTGGGTTATAAAATCCCCATTATGTTTACAAATAATCCCTCACAATCCCTTTGAAACCTTCTCTTAATGTGGCTGAGGCTATTATGTTTTACTTGCATACTATGAGTTCTCAGTCTTCCATGTCTGTCTAAGTTATTTCAGCCTGGACATCTGCCTTCTGCCTCTGCAGAGTGTAAACTTATTCTTTCAGGGATCGGGGAAGAGATCATCTATTTATTTCATTATATAAAATTACTTGTCTACATGATTTTGACAAAATCACCTCAATCTTCTTTAGAATAAAAGTTTAGTAAACCATTCACTTGCATTAAAATAGGAATTGATGCGTATGCCAACAAAAGAGATGGGAGAAGCATTTATGCAGTAAGTCCATTCTGAGCCTATAATCTATAAAACATATCATAGATATCTGTGGAAGAATAAATTTTCCAAAATGTAAAATGAACTGTGTTTAATCCACAAAGGGAGTATTCCACATGTAGCTGATTGAGAGATAACTGAATTTCAGCATGTCAAATACTTTTACTTACAAAATAAAATGGAACTTTATGGAAGCATCACTTTGAAGAAGCCAGGTAGAACAACACATTCAAGTTCAAGTCAGATAGGATAACTCAGAAGTTTGCTTTATTTTGGTGTTTAAATGCTCTAGCAAATCTTAATGCAAACTTGATATGGTAGCCGGATATTTTCAACACATACTGAAAAGCAGGGGAAGAATTATTATTTTTCCATTGAAGCTTTGGGTTTCCAGATTGGTCGCTGATTATGCTTTGTTCCAGGTGGCTTTTTTGAAATATCCCTCACATGTTCATATTGCATTGGAAAGCACATAGTAAAAACAAGTCTTTTGACTAAAGAACTAACAATAATTTTTAGTGGCAGATCATTTTTTTTTTTTAAATCACTTTTCAGTCCAGCCAGCATGGCTCAGTGGACCTATGAACCAGGAGGTCACAGTTCGATTTCTGGTTGGTGGAAGTGACAGGGTTGTGGGTTCAATAACAAATAGGGGGGGAGGGTGCAGGAGGCAGCTGATCAGTGATTCTCATCATTGATGTTTCAATATCTCCCTCTCTCTCCCTTCCTCTTAAAAATCAATAAAAATGTTTTAAAAATTACTTATCAGAAAAATCCTATGCCTCCTAATATCATAACCATTTTTGAGCCACAAAATGGACTTTCTTCACTAAATTATTTGTGACTCTATTCAGGCTGTTGAGCTACCAAGAGAGACACACTATTTTTTAAATGAGTTTTTCATTGATTTAACATATGTTAGGCATTCATGCTTGCATTTATTTTACTAAATTATAATTTCTTTGAACTTTCGCCCCAAGTTAATTTTAAAGTGAAGGCCAACATTTAAAACATTTAATGAAATAAATATTTTTTTAGTAACATAATATTTTCCTGAAAGAATAAATATGTTTCCAAAAATAACTCACTAAATCATAAATATTAGCTTTTATGTTGAGATCATCAGCAGTAATTTCAAATAATTTAATGCATGAAACAAGCCCAAAGATACATATACATACATTTGGTATGTACACAAACATACACATACACGAGTTCCATAAATATTTTTGAGCACTTACTATACCATGGCAATATAACAGTTAAATAATTCATTATTTCATTCTAGTCAATTTTGTAGTGGGGAATATGCAGCAAAAAAGTCTCAATAAGCAATACGCACTCTAAAAATAATAAAGGGGGACTGGGAAAGGGATACATGAAATGTACATTTATCCAGGTGCAAGTCCATGTTATAGCTCTTGCTCTTCCCCTCTAGTCACATCTGTGCCCACTCATAAGTCTTATACATAAACAATTCACCTTCTCTAAACAACTCAGCTTTTCCCTCAAAAATATGTATTTCCTTCCTTCATATCTACATGCAGATTGTTTCTTTCTTACACCTGAGATGTCCATCCCTCTAAGTCCTTTTTACTTTGTAAAACCCAGTTTACTTTTCCACTTCTGATCATGAGAATGGCACTAGATTTTCCTCCGACTAAAAACATACAAGGCAGCTGTTTTTAGACATAGGACAACAGTGAGAATAGGATCCTAAAGAAAAAAATAAATACATAGTGAGCCTCAAGATCATCCCATATTTCTGTTTGGAGGCGTTTTACTACCTTAACATAGAGAGAAGGAGCTAAAGTAAGGGGGAGAGATCAGAATCCAAGGCTGTTAAAGTGAAGTGGCTGGCAATTTGAGGGTAGGGTTCCTGAGGAAAAAAGAGGCTAAAGGGATATGACCTCAGATGGAAAGTTAGAGCCACAAGGAGTAATAAGGAGCATCAATCAAAAATAACAAATACAGCATTGCTCAACATCTGACCTAGTCTATATTTACTTCTTTTCTTATTTTACGCCCTTACAATGCACATATGCTCTGTAAAGGCAAAGCCTTTTGCCTCTTTTGTTCATGTTATGTCCTTAATATAAGAATGACTTGACAGTGAATGTTCAATAAATATTTATTGAATGACTATGTGAATCTCACATAACTAGAAGACTCAGGATAGGAAAAAGTGGAGGGAAATAAAAAATATGATGCTTTTATGGTTCTATCAAGTCAGTTCTTTTATATCTACCATCGTGCTCTCAAGCTGTTCTTTCTTGTGGCCAAAACATGTTTGCCAATGCCCTCAACTACAGAATGCCTCCTTGAATTTGTGTAGTAGAATAAAGAAAAATCCCATTCTTTCATTTATGAAATAATATTTCTCTCCAGTGTGTTTTGGCTGTATTATGTCAAGGACCAACCCATGGAATAAAAATAACCATTGCTGTAATGGTCATACACTAATTAGATTAAGTCTGATTTCCTGAATCAGTCACTGGTTGGGGTGTGGAAATGGGATTAGATAATTAATTTAGGCTGATCAAGATTAGCATCTGGGGCTAGAAATGGATTCCCCTTTCCTTGAGTCATATAGGTTGTATTGAGGAAGACTTAGAAACCTGAAAAATTACAGGTTTCTTATGAAAGTAAAATGAGGCAATTAATACTGTGCAAGTAAATAGTATTGGTTTACTTACATGGTTTTCAAGATTTTATTCTTAGTAATGCAAAGTACATAAAAAATGTTCTATTTTTTTTTTTTTTTTACATTTTTTTTATGGATTTCAGAGAGGAAGAGAGAGAGAGAGAGAGAAACATCCATGAGTAGTGAGAAGCATGGATCAGCTGCCTCCTGCATGCCCCCTACTGGGGATTGAGCCTGCAACCTGGGCATGTGCCCTTGACTGGAATCAAACCTGGAACTCTTCAGTCCACAGGCCATCGCTCTATCCACTGAGCCACACCATCTAGGGCCTATTGTTTTATTTTTTATTTTATTGTATCATATAGTAGTTGTTTAAGATGAAAAATATGTGAAGATGGTTTGGGGAACTTTTATTGACTGACCAAGAACATATATACAAGTAGGTACTAGGAAAAGAGAACTAGATCTGAGCCTGTTTATTAACATTGTACTTACAGTTTCACACACAGCCCTTGGCACAAAAAAGGTGCACAGTTAATACCTGGTGTATGAATGAATGGATTCTGGTATTTGTTTTTGTGTAGAAAAAAAACAATCTATAGAAATTCAAGTTGTTTCCAGGTAAAATTGTGTCTATATTATTTTAGTTACACCTATGACGTAAGATTTATCAGAATAATTATAAAAGAAACAATAAGACAAAAGATTAGGGATTAAAGTCTACTGTCTTGCTACATGGTATTTTATTCATTCAATATGTTGTTTGTTTTTCATCTTTTTTGCTTTCTTTTGGGTTAACTAAAGATTTTGCATTGATTCATTTTTATGTCCACTATCAACATACTATTTATACAGTTTTTCATTTTGGTGATTGATCAATGGTTTAGATATAGATTTCAGTTAAGAATCTACTTAATGGAAACAATATTTGACACTATGTCACAACTAGTATAGGGACCTTAAAATTGTCTATTCACAATTCTTCTCCCATATCCTTTGTGCTATTGGTTTAATACATTTTACTTTTTATCTGCTGTAAACACACAATGCATTGCTGCCCTTTTTCTTTTCACAGTCAGTTATCTTTTAGATTAATTAGATAAATTATTTTACTTGTATTTATTCTATTTTCATTTCTTGGTAAAGTTTCAAATTTTAGATTAATATAATATTTCTTCCACCTGAAAAACCCCCTTTAACATTTCCTCTAGTATGAATCTGTCTGCAATTAATTCTCTCTCTCTTTTTTTTGTTGGTTTTTTTTTTTTGTCTTAGAAAGCCTTAGTTATACTTTATTTTTGAAAAATACTTTTGCTGGGTAGAGAATTAGGGAATTACAATATTTTTATTGTTTTCAATGAAATATCAACTATAATACATTTATTTCTCTGATTGTATTGCAACTGATGTAAGGATTTTCTATTTTTTTCTAACATTTTTTAATGTGATAAGCCTAGGTTTGCTCATCCTACCCCCCATCTTGCTTGTTGCTCTTTGAGCTTTCCAGGTCATGATTACATGAAGAAAATTCTTAGCCATTTTTTCCCCCAAACATTTCTCTGTCCTGATCTGTTCTGATTCTCTACCTAGGATTCACGTTACATAATTGTTAGATTTTTTGATATTGTCTCTCAGCTATTAGGTGCTTTATTTTGAATTATGGTTAGTTCATTTGTTTTCCCAAGTCTTTTTTTTCTTTTTCTTTTTATGGCTGAGTTTGGGTAATTTTTGTTGACTGAAGCCCAAGTTCACCGATTATCATGTTGAGGCTACTACTGAGCCAATCAAAGTCAACCTTTACAGTTATAGTATTACTTTATAGTTATAGTAATATAATGCTTTTCATTTCTAGCATTCCCATGTGATTATTCCTTATAGATTCCTTCTCTCTAATGAAACTAGCCATATAGATATGCATATTGACCACCTTTTTTGTAAGATTGAGCAATATATTAATTAGAGTAATTTAAAATTATTTGTCAGGTATATGACAAATGACATATCTGTGTCTGTTGGTTCATGTGTGGCAGGGGTTGGATTTTCATACTGATCATTTTAATTTTTATTTTTGTAAAAAGACAAACATTTTGTTTTGCAAAGTAGAGACTCCGATAAATATATTTCATGCTTATAAGCAGGCATAGCTTTCTTTCTGTAGGTTTGTAGTGTAGAGGTTTGTGTTAATCTAGCCAGCAGTTAGACAGATTTGATATTGTTACTGCTATGTTTGCCTTTAATAGACCACAGTTTCCAAATTTCTCAGTCAATACATTTTGCTAAAAGCGGATGCTATTTTCCCAAAATTTTTCCTCAAATTTTACTCCACCTTCACCATCCAGTCTTCCCTTTTGTGCTGTATGTAGCACAAAGATGACCTATCTCTTACAACTTCTCTGGAAGTACTTTATTGTCACTTTGAGTTGATGCTCTTCGGCCTGGTGGCAAGAAATAAAAGAGGGACCATGGATCTCCACAATGTGACTTGAAAGCGTTTTAGCTCTTTCTCCAGCTATAGTTCTTGCTAAAAGCATACCTCTGCTAGAGGGGTTTCAGTTATTTTCCCTGGCCACAGGCAATGGGCTTTCCTCAGCTCCCTAAAACAGCAGGCTGTGTTGCCCTTTTCTCTGCAGATTAAGGCTTTTGTTCCAAAAAAGAGACAGGGCAGAAGGATTGGGGGAGGGGCCATGAAGAATTGTTTCATGTCCATTTTCAGTGTCTGCTTTTCTTCATAGTCCTACGTAAGGGAAGCTATTTCCAGATCCTCACCCATCCTTTCCTTCTCACATCTCCTGGGTAAGGAGAAAAAGGCTGCTAGAGTGAGTCCCCCTCTCCTATATCTTTGGCACCCAAAAGTTTTATCTTCTACCACCAGTCTGCACTCTTCCTCTAACTGAAATTATTCTAGCTGAATTCTTAGTGGAGTCTGTGACATCTGCCTTATGTAAAAAATTGCTTGCTCCCGTTCAAGAAAACTGTGAACTTGAAATTTGATATTTTATTTAGGTAAGTATAAATGCATTTATTCTAGTTTTCATATGACGTATGCTTTGACTGGTAGGTTAGTTTGCTGCTGGGGTTTAGCCTAACAGGACTAAGTGAGATGTGTCTAACATGCCCTGGAGCCCTCCTATGGTCCCTCCCGCCTGGCCAACCTACCATGTCCCTCTCCAGCCCAGATGGTACATCAGTGGGTCCCTCAGCCTGGCCTGTGTCCTCTCGCAATCCAGGACCCTTTGGGGGATGGGAGAGAGATAGTTTTGACTCCATTCCTCAGGCCAGGACATACACGGATATACAAATCTTTCTACCGGACCTCTAGTTTCACAATAAATAAAGATAATTATTAATTCCTAAAAAAGTGTGCCTTGGGCACAATTTGTAATTTTTTTTAAAAAAATATTTTTACCTGTAGTTTGTTGAAATCTGGCCTCTGCTCCAGGATATAGAAAGCTAGAAAGTATCCCTCAGTTTGGTGTCTTAACCAGACAGACTACCTACATTTCAATCTATATTGTATTCTGTAATTTTGATTTATGATCTTCCGTTACTAAGATTTAATAATGTAAGTTAGTTATGTTGGGGTACAAACAATGTTTGCTTGGTTTTTAAATAGCGACAATTTCCGGCTTTTTGTTATACATTTCACCTGAAGAACGTCTGCTCTGTTGTTAATTTGTAAGATCACCGCCTAGTGGCAAATCGCTCCCATTGCAAGCACACAGTCCCTGGAGCCCAAGAAAGATTTCCAAAGGCTGTGGCAGTGTGATTTTGACCAGATCAAACAACATGGCACAAGTGGCCATATTCCTTCTCCATACAAAAGCATGAACTAATAACTGGGAAAGAAGTAGAGAATTCATGCTATATCATTAAATTAAGTAGTTAAATGACAGGAAACTGAACAGAATATATACTACTGCATTTTCTTTTTATCTTACCACATTTACATTGACCAAGTATCATACTTCTACTTTTATGAAGATAAATTTAATGAAACAGCTGTAAGGAGGCAGGAATGAATGCCAGGGATGAAGGTAAAGCTTTGCATAGGTTTTCTTTAACAGGTTTTACGAATTCTGCTTACCTCCTACAGAACTGGGCAGAGAGCGTTCCCTTGGAGTTGCATTCATGCCTACTCCTCCTCTTTTGATACATTTCTTTAAAATACCTTGGAATCTTATCCTGTGAAACTTATCCTGTGAAAGTAATATCAGCTCTCTCATCCCTACCATGCAAGCTGCATGCTTCAGCTAAATGTTGAGATGCTTCTCTTGGACTTTGGGTCAGTAGGTTTATAACTGGAGTCAACAGTCATGTGTACGACAGGTAGAGTTTGGAGAAAGTAAAGATATTATTCCCTGGCCAAAATGAATACTCACATTAAGATTCAGTTGTGCCTAAAATTATACTGGGAGGGATTGATTCCCTTAAATCAGTGGTCGGCAAACTGTGGCTTGTGAGCATATGCGGCTCTTTGGCCCGTTGAGTGTGGCTCTTCCACAAAATACCACGTGAGAGCACACAAGTATATTGCTATTGAAACTTCGTGGCCCATGCGCAAAAGTCAGTTTTTGGCTCTCAAAAGAAATTTCAATCATTGTACTGTTGATATTTGGCTCTGTTGACTAATGAGTTTGCCGACCACTGCCCTAAATTAATGTCTTATGCTTTCTAGGAATCTCTTATTTCTGACTTCATCTAAGAGGTCATCAGTTATAAGATATATAATTATTTTATGTTCAAATAAGAGGAAAATATTGCCAATTTAATCGTGACAGATCAATTATAAGACTTATGTTAAATTATGTTTTAAAAATATGTTCATGTCCTTGAGATATGGTAAATAAAAATTCTGAAAATGGGAGACAGAATTAGGAACGGAAGACTCAGGTTTTATTAACTCAGCATTTAGGCATTGATATCAACCAGCTTAAGCCTAGCCCTGAGGAAATGGAACACAAGAGAGCCATGTTTTGATAGAAGAGGAGGAAGAGAAAGATAAACTCCAACTACTTCACAAGGTTGACTAAGCCCCGCTTTATTTAGACCATACAGTCCCCTTTGAACAACTCCTTTTAGCAATGTTTATTTAAAGAGGTCACTATTTGAAGTTAGCATACTGAATTCCATAGCTGTTGACCCTTTGGAAAAATAACTGACTCTGAGAAAGGTTAGGAAAGGTGGGAAAAGTCTATGAATAAAACCTTTTCAAGCTGGAAAGAGGTCAGAGCAGAACACGATCAAAGACACAGTTGAAATGCCGAAGAATGCAGATAAAGGTAAAATAATGAGCACCGGAGACACCAATAAAAAGAGAAATGCTTTCTTAAGTGGTTAGGTGTGGCCACACCACCAGGAAAGAGCTCTCAGACACACTGTGGGAAGGACTGGACTCAGCCTGGCTCCTACACAGCAGCAGTAAAGAAAACAAAGAAAAAGGCGGATGGTGAGTTTCAATTCTGAACCAGGCCAATTTACCCCGGATGTGAGAGCTCAGAGTAGAGTTATGGAAACAGATTCTTTGTCCTCCTCAAGCTGCATACTAAATTTATAGTAACAGTTATCTTTTTAACTCAGGGGGTAAAATGAAACTAACCTAGAAATTCTCCCCATCCTAAATATATATATATATATATATATATATATATATATATATATATATATATATAAAGTGAGTTGATGCTGGGGCAAAATAGAATGTTACCAAGGATGTTTCAAGAGAATACTATGGTTAATAAATACTAGGAGAATTATACAGTATTTACATCATATCATCTGAAACATTAGAAAAATATATCATGATTATGTTTTCTCAGGGGCTGACATTTATCATCCAAGAATAACTTATTTCTGTTTCATGTATTTGTGTGTGCAATTTCAAAATTCCAATATAAAAATGTCTGACAGAAGATGTTAACATATTATGCCATAGTCCTTAAGAGGCATGTTTTATTTAATAAAGTTGCTAGAGAACTTGAAAATAATGTCCCGTAACCACACCCTATATGATTCACCTTGGAGGTATGAGCTATGGGAGAGGAAGGGGGACCTTGACAAACTGAAATTTTAGAACTTACAAATATGCTAGATGCTTTGCTAAGCATTTTACATACAATTCCTAAATTCTCATAGGAACACTGTTAAGTAGATTTTATTATCATCTTTATTTTACATAAAGATAAATTGAGCCTCTAAGATGTTATAACTTGTTTAATACACATAGCTGGTTAGACGAGAAACTGTCCATCCAAGTCAACTTCCTACAATTTCTGTGAAAGCACATCTATGTATGCGGGGACAAAAACAATAAGCAAAAAGCCTGAACTAATGGTTAGAAAGGCACCAAAGCAACTTTTTGTATAACAGAATATTGTTCCAGAGTCTCCCCAAAAGATTTAACATTTGTTGGTTAATAAAACTAGCTCAACTTTTTCTGATTAAATTTACATTTATGGTAGGAAAAGTTAAATTATATCAATCTCATTTAGTGCTCAAAATAACCACATAAGATAGGTATTTTAATAATTCCCATCTCAGGTTTATACAGTTGGCATACAATAGAGCCAGGAATCTAACCACTTCTGATCTCAGGTTCTGAGCTTTCAATAAACTATAGTGCTGTCAAACCTCATTTCTCTCTCAGCATTCTGGAATGAATTATGTTGGAGAATTGAGGTTCCATTGTACTTCCATTGTATATTTCGCCCAGGAACTTTTTTATTTTTATTTTTTTGTTAATCCTCACCCGAAGGCTTTCCCATTAAGTTTCAGAGAGATTGAAAGGGAAGAGTGGGAGCAGGTGGGGGTGAAAGGAGAGAGAAACATAAATGTGAGAGAGAACCAGTGACCTGTTGACCTGTTGCCTCCCGCACTCACCCTGACTGGGACCAGGGATCAAGCCCACAACCCAGTCATGTGCCCTTGAACGAGAATCAAACCCAAGACCCAAAGGCCGATGCTCCAACCACTGAACAACACCGACTCTCTTCTTACCCTTTCTCTCCCCTTCCACTCTCTCTAAAAATCAATGGGAAATAAAAATAAAATAAGAAAATGTTCTCTCTGCTCCTGCATAAATAGACTGAGAGGAGACCAGAGCAACAAAAGTGAGTAGAGAAAGATTACAGTCATTTGTGTGAGAGGAGGTGTGTTGGATCAGGGAGGGTGTTCTCTAGATGATGAGAAGTAGGTGAGCTCTACAAGGATTTGGAAGGTATTAATGAGAGGTTTCCTGAAGGATTCATTGGGCTTGTAGTGTGAGAGGGAAAAAGAAGCTGAGGATGAGAGTTGGGGATTCAGCAATAGGGAGGGATAAGACTGTGAGAGGTTATGATTTATTTATTTTTTTTTGGAAGAGGCAAACTCATATCCGTTGCTCAATTTTAAATACATAAAATGTTGGAAGTGTCTGAGGTATCTATTAATAGCTAAGAAATGCACTGGTTTTCTCTCAGAACCTAGCAGATAGCAGTAGGTAAATGTGGCAACGAGAGAGTAGAATCCAGAACCCTTTTACCTTTTCAGAATTTGTTCAGCCCGCATCAGGCTTCACTGGGACTTTTGGATTAAGAGGCACATATAGGAAACATAAATATTGGCTCTTCAATTTGACAGACAAGAAAGCACAGATTATCATTTAACTTTCCTATATCTAAATACTTCAATTATAAAATAAATATAATGGTCTCAGTCATGAGAGTTGTAAGAAATAAAGAAAATAATTGACAACAAACATTGAACAAATGTTAAATGTTACATTCAGATTTAATGTGCTAATTAATACCAATTATGGAGAAAAGTAAGAATACTTAAAACATATTTTCTTTAATTTATAAAACATAATACTCCCTTTTAAAGGTATCAAGGAATATGTGGTCTGCAATGGATTAACTTTGGCTCTACAAAAATTGTGATGTGGGAGTTGATTCAGCCTCCAAAAAGATAAGAATGCCTGTATTTTCCCTCATTGAAAATGAACAACAAACATCTAGGATTGGCATGATTTTTCTGATTTGCTTTCTTTTTCTTTTTCTTTTTTAGAGGTGGATAGATTGTTGCTGCTGCTAAGAATTGAGAAAGGAAAAAGGAAAGCAGAAAAAAAGAAAGGAAGAAAGGAGGACAGGGAGGAAGAAGGTTACAGCAAATAGCAAACAGGTTTTTAAGTTTAGCATTCCTAAAACCTAAACAAATAGCTGTGTATACATTTATTTTTACAAAAGTTTCTTCTCCTTCCTATACTCTCTCACAAACTTATGTTTCAGTTTGCAATTTCTATCCTGGGTGATGAACCATGAAAAATAGACTGACTTATTCTCCAATGCAAGCAATGTCTCCTCAGTGTTTAATTACTTGATAAAACACAAGAATATACTGAAGCTTCTCCTGATAGAATATCTAAATATTTGTTTTGCCATACATTAGAAGATAGCAGTACCTTCATTTATATCTCTGCATTTGGAATAAAATGTTATTTCAGCTACTAATGCACATTTTTTGTGTTGTGGTTCACTCACTTAAAAGGTTCGTAAGGACAAAAGTATGCAAATATGAAAATAAATTGCATAGGAATTTTCTGAAACATTTAGTCTAGTTTCATAACTTTATATGGTCCAGGGTTTTCTCTGGAAGATAAAGTTCCCTCAATTGCTTGATATAAAGACTACTAACTATATGGCAGAATATCAAATTCCATGCATGGTTTTGGTCTAGTCATAATAAAATACTAGTTTACCTTTAATTTCTTAACTAAATAAGCAAAAGTCTATTCTTGGCAAAGAGTGCAGAGATTGTATAGAAACTGAAGTTTTTAAAATGCTAGAATTCTGAATG
Source organism: Vespertilio murinus (assembly GCA_963924515.1). Classification (NCBI taxonomy): domain Eukaryota; kingdom Metazoa; phylum Chordata; class Mammalia; order Chiroptera; family Vespertilionidae; genus Vespertilio; species Vespertilio murinus. Next base: position 24,923,004 of record OZ004711.1, on the reverse strand, counting down.
ATGTGGATTTCAATTGTAGCTTCCTGCGTTGCAAGATGACATTTGAAAGTTATTTAACCACTCTGTGCCTTAGCTTTCACATTTGTCGATTAAAGCAACATTTTACATCTGGATGACAGGACTGAATGAAAAGAAGAAAGTGAAATCCCTTGACCAAAGTTTTCTTTTCTTGAATGGTTAGCTATCATTCACCTCATTTAAGGAAATAACTACCGTTATTTATATTTAAGGAATGTTGGGAAGCAAAGTTAGAAAACCGAAGCTACTCACTAAATTGCTAGCTATGGTAACTAATGTATTTATGATAGCATTTTCAATAGTCAAGGTCTCATTTCTTGCCAAGAAAACACTTCAGAGTTGTTGATTCTTAAACTCTTGTCTGTTATTTCTCTCCTCAAATAAAATGTATGAGCTCACCATTGACTTAGGCAGATCAAAAATCTAATTCAACATTTCTAATCTCATTTGTGTAGTCATTAGGTTCTATGAATGTACAGGGACTCTGTAAACGAGTTCTGGAAAATGTGTGAACTAGAATAAAGAATTTGGCCCCACGATCAGAGAACTGTGCATGTACTTGTTAGAGATATTTTTTAGTAAGTTCATATTTTACCACATTTTTTAAAATCAATTAAAAACTCAACGGGAATTTGGGGTGAGAAAAGGAACATGTAGTGTTACTACTACTAAAAAAAGTTGAAATAAAATGGGAGAACATAATTGCAAAATTAATAATTAGTCACTGCTTGCACATATCCTTCTACATTAACTTCCATGTGTTATTATACTAGCCCATATTCAAATAGTTTATTAACTGGAGTCTCTATTTTTTTGCCTTTCAAATAGAAAAATATGCTAGTGGAAATTTTATTTGTAACACAACTTAATTCTAGATTTTTTTTATTACAGCCAGGGTTTACTTTGATGTTTTCAAAATGAATTTCAAAGACCATTTATTCAGTAAATTTTTAAAGTAAAAACATACTGAAACTTTTATCCCACTTGGTAAGCAGCCATCCTTTAGTTTTATCCAAGTTTTCCCATGAAAATGCCAATCGGGAATAAAACTGACAAATATATTCAATCAGAGATGGAATTTTTTTTTGCTCTTAAGTTGCAAATGGCCTCATTAAAATAAAAGCACCACCTTAGGGATTGCATAAAGCAGAGTATTGGTACCTAAATGGTATTTATGACCAGGCTAAATGTAAAGTGAATTAAAATGTAAAGGATTATAGTCAGGTAGGCCACAGACATCTGTAGAGAAATGTCCATTAAGAAGATGAAAGAACCAGCGGTCCCTGGTGACAGGCACATGTCAGGTTAGCGGTCAGCCATACCTATACACTTAGTGCCACAGCAAATGAGAAACACATTGTCCAAAGAGGAAAGTACTTAGGAGAGATTTATTTTAGACTAAGAAAAAAAATATCATGAAACTAACATTTTGGAAATCATATCCATCATTGTCATCAAAGTCAAAAGAATGGGGGAAATAAGATGTGGGCTGATAATAAATATTATCACATATGTGTTTATAGATATTGTATACACTCCAACCCATGGCTGTATTTATAGAATCAATTGAAAGCATAACCTTTTAAGAGTGTCATTATGTCTATGGTGCTATAACCACAAAGAGGTGCTGCTGCCCAGCTACAAATAAAGGCCTGGTTTAATGAGAGAAAGACAAGAAGACAGAAAAAGAAAGAAAGATGAGAGAGAGAAAGGATTGAAGGAAGGAAAGAAGGGAGGTTAGGGAGGAAGGGAGAGAGGGAGGGAGAGAGAGAAAGAGAGGGAGGGAGAAAGGGAAGGAGAAAGGGAGGGGGGGAAGATGGAAGGGAAGGAGGAAAGAAAGAAAAAGGAAGAAAGAAATGAACCTTTAGGGTATTAATATGCCAAGGAATTATTTCCTGTCATAATGTGAATGAGTCACAAGCCAGTCACTATTTTTGACATTTTTATGACACAATGCTGTCCTCATCATGCAGCATACAAGTATATCCATTACATCTGCATAGTTAAAAAATCAAGATTTTTTTTTTAATTTTTACAAATGTTTATTGGATATTTGGGTTTCCTCTTTAAATAGTTTTTCTTTTATTTTCTTTTTTCTTTTTTTTGAATGTATGAAGTCCCTTTTTAATTTAATTTATTGTGGTTGCATTGGTTAATAAAGTTATATAGGTTTGAAGTGTACAATTCCACCATACATTATCTTTATATTGTATTTTGTGTTCATCACCCAGTCAAGTCTCCTTCAGTCAATATTTATCCCCCTTTTACCCTCTTCTGCCTTCTCTCACCTCCTTCTCCTCCAGTAATCACAATACAGTTGTCTATGAGTTTTGTTTTTTACTTAATTCCTTTATTTCACCCAGCCGCCAAACCCCTCACCTGTGACAGCTATCACTCTTTTAAATGGCAGCAAATGCTCTTTTAACTGAAGAATCATGGACATGGGGTAATTAGTTTGTTTGTTTTTTATTATAAGAGACTTACTGCTTCTCTTTTCCTTTGCCTTCTTTTCCTCCCCTCCCCTCCCCTCATCTGTTTTCTTATGGGTGGGAAACGTCTTCTACTAGTGTCCAATAAAATACATACAGCATGCTTTAGCATTCAGTATAGCAAAATATTGTTTAAGATCATTGCAGACTTCTCTTTCTCTGACTCATATCAATAATCCAGGCATAACTGTTTTCCATTTTGTGCTTTAAATACAGTTCACAAAGAACATTTTCCCTACTAAGTGTGCAAGTCATATTCCCTAGGATTCATGGCTTCCAACTCCATTTTTAAACTAAATTTGTGTTCTCAAAAATACTAATATATATATATATATATATATATATATATATATATATATATATATATATATATATTTATATCTTGTGGTGGCCATCTTGTGTCAACATGGGGGCAAGATCTTTTACCACATGGGACAGTAATCGTGTGTATTGGAGTGATGGTCAATTTGCACATTACTCTTTTATTAGATAGGATAGAGGCCTGGTGCATGAGTGGGGGCTGGCTGATTTTCCCTGAAGGATGTCCCAGATCAGGGTGGGGATTCCCTGGGTGAGGGGCCTATGGTGGTTTGCAGGCCAGCCATGCCCCCTGGCAACCGAAGCGGAAGCCCTGGTATCTGGGGTTTATTTATCTTCTACAATTGAAACCTTGTAGCCTTAAGAGGAGGCCTGGGCCAGCCAGGGTATGTGGAAAGCTCTGCTTCCTCCATCGCCAGGGGAAACCCTCGCCTCCTGCTCTTTCCAGCTCCGTGGCTGCCATCATTTCTGGTTTGATTTATGTATCTTCTATCATTGAAACTTCGTAGTCTTGAGTGAAAGTCTAGGCTGGCAAAGGCAGATGGAAAGCTTAGATTCCTCCATTGCCAGGGAAACCCAAGCCGTCCTCCTGCTCTCTGTGACTACAGCCATCTTGGTTGGGTTTATTTGCATATTTGCTCCTTTTTGGCTGGTGGGCATGGCTTGTGGGTATAGATGAGTGATGGTTAATTTGAATATTACTCTTTTATTAGATAGGATGTTCTATTGATACTTCCCTGTCCATCTTAATGTAAATCCTGTTTGAGTGGTCTTCCTTGTCTTTAAGTTGAAACTAGTTCAAGGATGCTATTCTTCTAGTTATATCTGTATTCTTGGTCTATAATCCTTTATTTCAATACACTTGCTTGGTGCATAAAATCTTTGAAACTGGAAGTAAGAAGTGGAGGATGGTGCCTCTAAAATTATCATTTCCCCAGCACTAGGATATTCTACTTTGTACTAAATTTCCACAACCACCTCAACCTTATTTCTAGTCTTTCTAAAATGATCTCAACCACATCACTGAATGTGTATTTGACTGATAACCCAGTGAAACAGGAAGATGTAGCTTAAAGCTATGTGGTTAACATACCTTTAGGATAGGATTCTGGGTAGAAACATGGTAGAATTACTGAGATAAGGCATGGTAAGTATATAAATTGGACAAACATCCTTAATCTCAGGCATGCAGTCAGGGGTCTAATGAGAAACAAAAATGGGAATAATTAACCAGGTGATAAATGGAGAAACAGAATACACTCCAAGATAATCAGGGAAACAAAACAAATTAGATACAAGCCAAAACAAACAAAAATTTGGTCCAATATCTCTCTATATAAAAAGCCAGTGTTCCTAACTCCCTGAATGACCAATCAATCGGTAGCCATGAGGTGGCATTGACCACTACTTGGTCACCCTCCTACTGCCCTAGCCTTCAAGCGGGATCAGGGTGGGACTAGAGACTGGTGGGCAGGCTGAACTGCTGACCCCTTGGTCCTTCCCCTCAGCCCACAGGATTCGATGGATCAGCAATGGTGAACAGGGAAACCGGGTTGGTGGTGGGAGGAACTGGCTGCCTGTTAGACTGTTGGGATCACCAACTCATCCCTGGCTGCTAGGAGGCTCAGGCTTTTGGGAAAGTGGGCACCAGCAACTTCATCTCCATGTGCATGTGCCAGCTGGCCACTGATGGAACACACTGCTGCTCTGAACTAAAGACATGCACGGACACCCCAAATGCCACATTATTTCCTCTGAAACAAGCTACCTGTCCCATGGATATATAGTCAGTAGTTTTGGTCCAAAACTCTTTTATTTTCCCCAACTAATTCTTATTAAATATAATTTTTTTGTGAAATATCAAAAAGAATGTTGAATATATTCAGAAGTGAAGGAGACTTCTTGATGTGTTTGAGCTATGTCAATGCATGTGTGTTTGATAGGGAATATTTTTTACACCACTCCAATCCCAGACTTGACTCTACAGGGAACAATCTCAGATGGTCTCAATAGAGATGTTAAATTTGGGCTAGCCTCAAATGACCTGGAGTTTCATTTAAGCTTGTCTCTAGAGGTTGCAATCTGAATTAAGAAAATTGTTTGGAATCTGTTTCTTTATCATTTCCCTGTTTAAAATGTATACTAATATTAATGTAAAGGTATACCTAAGCAGAATGAATGAAAAAGGGACCTGCTCTGCTAATAATAGGACACCCACAGGCAATGAAGTCTGCTCTAAAACAGGCGCCGATGATTTACCAAGAGGCTTACACTTTGATTCTGTCAGACATGGAGAAAGGAGGGATTTCAAGAATGAGGGGGCTCTCTGCTTAAAATAAATGTCCTTACTAGGTCTTGTGAGAGTTCAGATTCAAAGTCAAGTTGGTCTGTGAACCTCAAGTGTCAGAGGTTCAAGGGGAGAGAGGAGTGATGGTGATGTCCAGGCCATATATAGCTCATCATCATTATCCTCTTTAAGAAATGACAGGCAGATGAAACCAGTTTGGCTCAGTGGATAGAATGTCAGTCTGTGGACTGAATGGCCCCAGGTTCGATTCCGGTCAAGGGCATGTTGGTTGCGGGCACATCCTCGGTAGGGGGGTGTGCAGGAGGCAGCTGGTCGATGTTTCACTCTCATCGACGTTTCTAGCTCTCTATCCCTCTCCCTTCCTTTCTGTAAAAAATCAATAAAATATATATATTTTTTAAAGAAAAAGAAACGTCAGACATTTCCTCTTCCCACCCAAGAAAGAGGCCAAGGAACAAAACTGTGTTCACACAACTTAGAATTTCAACATAAAGTTATTTTGCTTCTGAGTTAAACATAATAAAGAAGATAGTTGATAATAAGAGAGGAAAAGAAGTTTCTTGAAATGGCTATTATCTTGTGTCATGTTAACGTTCTTAAGTACTGGACACCTCATTGTAGCTGAATGTGTATTTATTGAAAAACATTTTTCTCAATAGCACATCTTTGTGCATGAAACTCTTGTCTAAAAAATCGATATTTAAAAGATAGGGGCATTATTAAGATTGGGATAGGAGAACTAAACATGTTCTTAATGAAATTAGGAATGGAGTCTGCTTCTGAAACACCAGAAGATACCATATTATTTTTATATGTTTTTCTAGAACGATAATCAGAAAAAGTGTTAAAACAAAACAAGCCCTGTGCGGCAGTCGGTATCCAAACGCTTCTCCCTGAAGCTGTGGCTTTGGATTGACTAGGGCACACCTGGACTTAGCCCCAAGGTTTGGGGGTCCATTTCCAGGCCAAAACCCAAGTTTCCAGTTCAAAGCTCCCGGATCCCATTAAGATTTCCCGTGAATCAGGCAGGGCTAATTCAGTCTCGAACAATCAATCACTCTCACTCCATTTTGTGAGTGGGCGTGATTGATGGCTCTCTGCTGGTCGTGGCTGACCTAGACGCAGGAAGCAGACCTGAGCACGATGCCTCATGTGTGAGTGGCTTATTTGGAGTCAGTCAGCTGTGAGGAATTCTCTCGTGTCTTCCTCCTTCCTTCCCTAGGTGGACACATAACCTTCATGTCCTTCCTATGCATCCTCCTGTTTACTTAAAACTATGATTGCTCTCTCCTTCTACTCACTCTCAGAAAACAGCTGTATGCCTGCAGCCTCTGCTCATTTCCAATGCCCTGAGTTTGCTGGACTCCAATTTTCCCCTACACATTCACTCGTCTCTTTGAGCTTCACTTTTTTGAATCCTATCTGCTAATTTATCAAATTCTCTGTTTTCCAAACCACGAGTTTTTGCAGTAGCTGACCTTCCTCTTGGTTTCTCATAGAATTACTCAAGAAGAAAGAGAAATTAAATGTAATGCGAACTGCCTTTCTTCTCTTTCTGACATTTTAAAACATCGTGGGCCTCGGGGGAGCGGGGTGGGGGCGGGGAAGTCGGTATGTTTTGTTTGCTGTGTTTGCTGCTGGTTATCTTTCATTCTTGGGAATATTCATGTTGCATTTCAGAGAACAGTGTACCGTTTTGTCGATGTTATCATTATGGCCTTTTTTTGCCCATAATCACCACTGCTGTTACAGTCGCTACAAGGAAATGCTCTCCCACTCATTTCTCTGATAAGAAGCCGCCTCCCGTCCACACACGTTCCATTGTCCACTAGCTGGACTGAGGCGTTCGAAGCAAAGGCTTTCAAAGGGAGACTAATAATGTGCACAGTTTACAGGATTGTTATTTTCCCCCAAACTTGACTGAAGTTGTGAAGACCCTTTTGAAAAAAAATGATTAGAGAAGTTGTAAAAATTCACATACAAACACAAGGCAGAACTCAAAGCAGTTCTTTTCATCATTTTGGTGAAGAGAAAGAGGGAGGTGCTGCTCTTCTTTCCTGTCTACAGTCGTGATTCCGAAGCACAATCCACACATTTATTTGTGAAGTTATTGGCGGGTTTCTTTCAAGAAGAAAACACAATTTCAATAACAGAGAAAAATAGCTAGTGGGGATCATCACATCGGTTACAAATGAAATGACAATCATTGACCATGCAACAGATATCCGATTAAGGATGTAAACAACTACATAGATCTGTAAGATACACTTTGAGAATTTTACAAAAATATAGGAGGTATATGTGTAGATATACACCTTTAAGATATGCGCACCTTCATAGATTCGGATATAAAATAGATATATAGATTGTTAGAAGTCAAAGGAACTAAATATTTTGCACATATAAGAACATGAGGACATATTATTTTCTACACATACTTGACTCTCTTAGAGGAGAGACATATTCTTTCTTGAAGCACTTTTAAAATGTTCTGATTTTGCTTAAATCACAACTCTACTAAAAACAGTCTATATATACTCTTTTGTAACATCTTTTTTCTTTTCTGCTTTCTGTTAGGAAGTGCAGAAGACAGTAAATAACATTAACAGCATGTTTAAAAACAACAACCACCAACAAAGAGGCCTGTTGGTATGTTGCTGTTTTTTTGTTTTTGTTTTTGTTTTTTTACATATTTTTATTGATTTCAGAGAGGAAGAAAGAGGGGGAGAAAGATAGAAATATCAATGCTGAGAGAAAATCACTAATGTGCTGCCTTCTGCACACCCCTTACTTGTGGGATCGAGCCCACAACTCAGGCATGTGCCCAGACATGGAATAGAACCGCGACCTCCTGGTTCATAGGTCCGATGCTCAAATGCTGAGCCACTGGCCAGGCTGTTGGTGTGTTTTGTAAGGCTTACCGGTCAGCCTGGTGGCCTCCCAGTGTTGGGGGTCAGGGGCTGTTGCGGGGGAGGAAGGACAGACAGGATGGCTAAAAGGACAGCCGGCTTTGGCTTTGCCAAGTGTTAGCAACAGAAATGTGGCTCCCCCTGTGGTTCAGGGCAGCAGGGACTAACTCTCCAGTGCTCTGAGGGAGCAGGTGTGATGCTCACCTGAGAGGGAGGAAGGACTTAGTGTCCTGGGGGGAGCTCACTCTGAGCAGTCACCCCCCTCCTGCCAGGCCAGGGTGCTGTCACAGATGCAGCATTGTTTAAGCCACACTGATTCACAGGATATCCCTAAACCATCGGCCAGGCTCAGCCTCCCACCCTGAGAACCAGAGAAGTTGGAAGGGCAGGAAAGGAAGCCAGGTCCCTCCTATCCTATCCTAAGGACTATTTTGCTAACTCCTTCTAAGATAGGAAAGGACATTTTTGCTAATCTTATTGAGGAAAGAAACCTTTTTTTTTGTTTTACTTTGTTTTGTTTTGAAATTACAGCCACAGAATGAACATGTGGCTTATAGCACAGGAAATGTCATGGTTCATAACCAAATAAGAGTGAAGGAACTATCCAGTTATTTTTTATATTAGTATCTACACATCGGAATGTGTGTATTAATGTTCCTTGGTGAGATTATCGCTAAGCAAGGAATATGCTGACAGATATGATTGTTTTAATGATACGGACAAGCAGATGCCTATCAAAAGTACATAAACATCTGAAAGCAGATAAGAAAATATTGGCCTTGCTTCAAATGAGATGGAAGCACAGATAGGAAAGGGTGATTTATCAGAAATAGAGTAGAAAATGACCTGGGCCAGGGATGTAGAACCTCCAGGCTCTGTAGTCGCAAGCAAATGAGCAGGAACATTTTAGACGCGAGGTATTGAAATGCTGCTGCAGTGGTTAAATAAACAACTGCTGAAGCTATTCGAGAGTTCAAAAGGTAAGCATGCTAGTCATCACTACCTACAAATAAAGAGTAATTGGGCATATTTTGAGGTGTAGTCCCTTTATAATTTTGAAACAATATAAACTTTAAAACAAACTCCTATTTCTTCACTGATGGCTTTAAATGCAGACAGCGGTGTTCTTTTTCAGCTTGAATAATGAGAACAAGTTTTCTGCATAGAATGCAGAAAATCTAAGGGGCGAGTGGTCCTTAAAGTTAGATGTGACCTAGTTACATTGGGTAAAATACATCATGTCTATAAAATATAACCATATATATATATATATATATATATATATATATATTATATATATATATATATATATATATATATATATATATATATATATCCAGCAACTGGAACACCTTAACAACCAGAAGGATTGGTCGCTATGACTCCCAATGTGGCCAGCAAACAGGCCGGATTGGATCAGGGGGTGGGGCTAGCAGCCAACCTCTCTTGGCCCCACACCCAGCCAACCCCACCCCAGATGGGCTCACAGCCCCTCCCCCTGGATGGCCCTGTCCCTCATTGTCTCCCCTATACCAATAGGGGTCAGGGCCAGCCGGCCAACCTCCTGAAGCCCCTCCCAGCAGCCAGCCTGGCCCTGATAGAGCCCAGATAAGGGTGGGCCAGTCAGCCAATCTCCCGCCATCTCTTCCTCCCAACAGGTCCAGCTTTGATTTACCCCGTTAAGGCTGGGCCAGCTGGACCCCACCCCTCCATGAATTCATACACTGGGTACCTAATATATATATATATATATATATATATATATATATATATATATATATATATATATTCTCCACAATGCCTTTTGATGATAAAATAATAAAGTTGATGACCTTTATGTTTCTTAGACAACAGTACATTAATTTTATATATATTTGCCTGTCAGTTCCATATATATGTATATTTAGTAAACACATACATTTATATGTAAAGCATAGACAAAATCACTTAACAATATTGAAAGCAGTTTCAACTTATTAAATGGAGAGGTTTTAATTCAGTTTTGGAGAAGATTTTATTCTGAGCAAATGGCCACATGACTAAACTCAATGGCCACATGACTAAACTCAATTTTCAGCCCCTCTCTCCTTTCTGGGGTTTCGGCTGGTGTCAAATACCGACCCTGTAATCAGTGATTGGTCTTTCTGTTGACTAGACCCCCATGCCTATGGCAGGAACCCAGGACAAAATCCAAAATTTTAAATTATATTACATACCTCTCTTATATGTTACTTGGGATTCTTGGTATGACTGTCTCCTAGCATTCAAATAAAGCCAGAGCCAGAGCCAAATTTATTGAGAAATCTTACTAGGTTTGTAGTGACTTTGTGGGGACACTAAGACAAACGAGATAAGGCTTAGGAAATGAAAGCCATTTGCTTTCAAAGTCACTTTCTTCTTGATTTAAATAAGTGCAGTTGTGTTGGCAATAAACCCACTTTAAAAGTTGTGATTTGAAAAATTCTCAAGCAAGACAGTCTTTTTGTACCTGTTTTTACCTTTAAATCAACAAATTTCATCTACTCCAACACCTGGTGGCAATCTCCAGGTAAGGATCATTTCCACTTGAGCAGAAAGTGACTGTGCTCATTAGAACCACAGAGAGTGCAGGCTGGTGTTCCAGGAAGCCACGGGCAGCACCGCATGCTAGGCAACATTGGATGTGCTGTTGGCTCAGTCTTTCTCTGGCTGATGAATGATGCTCCACTTTAAAGAAAGAAGGCTTAAGGTACAGATGCTATCACTGTGCACAGGAAACTGGCAAAAAAAGTACTTAAGTGATTTTCTAAGTTTACTCAGAAAGCCAGTAGCAGAATTGGGTCAAAAGTCCCACGTTTTATTATTAATACTGACTCAAAAGCATCTAGGAAAAAGAAAAAAAAAAGGTTTTGAAGGGTTAAGTACAAGGTCTTAAATTGGTTGTTTTTATCCTTTTGTTTACGTTTATGCCATTCTATCTTTTCCTTAAATATCTTTGGAGGTCACAGGTATAATGCCTAGATGTTCTTAGGCTTTTTAGAACTGGTTCAGAACCTGTGTTATTTTACTTAAATTTACTTTACAAAACAAAATCATTTCTGGATTCTCAACAATTGAGAGAGGAGAGGATTGTTTTAGTTCCTGCCTAAAGCCCATTGGTTTATGACAGAAGCGATTAGATAATCTGGGTGTGGTCCTGTTGTCCCATCCTTCCCCTAGGTCTATTCTGTAGGGATTTTCTTGTTTTTCTCTTAACTTTAATGAGTAAGCAAATAATTCTTTCCTTCTTAGAGGAATTAAAAAAGAATTTTGAAAGCAGAGAAATAAATGTTTGTATCTTTTACCTTTGCTTATTTTTCTAATTTCCTCATAAAAAATAGAATTAAATTTTATTCTGTAAAGGATGTTCTTAGAACTGATTTTTTCCCCGGGATTTTCTTGTTTTTCTCTTAACTTTAATGAATAAGCAAATAATTCTTTCCTTCTTAGAGGAATTAAAAAAGAATTTTGAAAGCAGAGAAATAAATGTCTGTATCTTTTACCTTTGCTTATTTTTCTCATTTCCTCATAAAAAATAAAATTAACTTTTATTCAGTAAAGGATGTTCTTAGATCTGATTTTTCCCCCCATTCAAAACACATTCGGTTTTCTGGATACTTACAAGTTCATAATTACAAATGTATATCATTAAAACAAAGCTATATTAATTAATACAAAGCTTCCCCAGGGTCTAGTAGCTTTTGTATACCATAGCAAAACTACTTAGAGACTCTTTTTCTCTTTTGTCTAAATATGTTGATTTCTTTCTTCAATTTTAATTCTGTAACTTAACACAAAGTACATTTTATAAATGTACACAATTAGATTAGACAACATAGGTCTTTTTACTAAATAATACATCATAATTACAATGGCTATAGTTCGATCACCAAGGCATATTTTTCTAGTAATATATATTATATAATATGTAGTTTAAACTCAACTGTTAGAGTATTAATTTTAATTAAATGTTTTCTCAAATAAATCCACCATTTCAAATTCAATACATAATGTGAAAGCAGATAAAAGTGAATTGAATTTTTCAATTCACAAAAAAGTGGTTGGAAGAAAATCCAAGTATTAATTTGTGAGTTGTGTCACAATTCACATTTTAAAAGAAACTTTAGTTTGATCATTTTTAAGCATTTAGGTTGCCATAATGGAGTTAATGTTATGGCAGCATCTACTATATGGCATAATAAGCTAATACCAGTGCCTCCATTAGAGTCCCAGTACAGGAAAAGAATAACAGGCAGACACATTAAATGATTTTTATGGCATTAACTAACCTGGATCAACAAAAGATTTCCTAGTGGAAGTTTTAGGGGACCTCCCTTAATGATTGGATAAACATAGTTTGCAATAAGCGTACTGACATAAGATAAATGGGTGCTTTTAGAGGTTTCTCAACCTCACCACTATTGACATTTTGGGCTGATAATTCCTTTTGTGGGAGAATGTCTCATGCATTATAGGATGTTTCAAAGCAATCCTGGCCTCCACTCGTTAGATACCAGTAGTATTCCTCCACTTATTGTAAAAACAAAAAATGTCTCCAGCATTGCCAATGCTCCCTGGGGGACATATCACCCCTGCTTGAGAACCACTGGTTTAGAAGATGCTTGGAAATAGCTTTCATTGCACATTAAATATTTTAATGCTACTTTATGTGGAGTTTACTTTATTAATTGACTCGGCAAACATCTGCTTAATACTTATGAGGCTCACATAGCCCAGACTCCGAGTGAACGGTCTCAAATTCCAAATTAATATAGTCTAACTTAATATTTTATTGTATAAACCTAATAAACATTGCATTAACCAGAGGTTCAGATAGATTTATAATATTTTAGGTCTCTATCAATCAGCTCTTATTAGTATCTTTGTCTAAACAAAGGTTTGGAAAGCTATGTTATAGTTTGGACAACAAAGAAATAGGAGGCAAAAATGTTAATTCTATTGTGGTTAGGCATATTTACCCAAAGGTCAATCTTGTGTATTATCAAATATAGTAATTGGCTCGCTTGTGTAGCTGTAATTTTTCCAACAAAAACTACAACAGTTATTGTTGAGGGAATATCTTTAATAAGAGCATTCTGGGAGTTTAATGAAATATATGTCATTTTTACTGAAATCAGCCAAGTGGTTGGAAGAAATCGTGAGAATGTGAATGAAATTGGGAAAGGACTTGGAAAGACTATTGGGACTGATCATGTGAACCACAGAAATTGTTGCTTTTCTCAGCGTCCCTTCTACTGATGTCTAAAACAAGAGCCTGAGCTCATCTCTCTATTTCCCAGTTGTAATTACTTCATACTGTTCTCTGAATATCTTCACTGGCCCTCTATCTTTCAGGAAACTCTACACTTTTGTCTGTACTCTAAATGCCAATATAGACTATCTGCCAAAGAGCCTTACATGCCTGTATTATTTTTCATAACCTCTTTATTAAGCCCCTTTTCTAACCTTTCCTCTTACTAACTTTAACATTTTCAACATTCAAATTTCAAAAGCAAAGAAGTAGTTGCTTACTTACCAGTTGGTCTTTTTGACTATGTAACAATAACCAAAACAGCACAAAACACTCATTTTTAAATTTCAGCCTGTCAAAAGTTATAATGGATTACTACTGGGATTGACCCTAAGGATCATCTGCTACAACTTTCCATCCAATTTAAATCAGCAAACACAAAATCAAACAGAACTGAAGTTAAATTCTACCTCTAGTTTACGTTACGGGAGTTACATTGAATAGGTTCTTAAGTTTGCTGAGTCTCAATATAATTCTTTTCAATGGAAATAGGAAAATCTACCTTACAGGAACATCAGAGGTAATGTAGTGAACTTTTTTTTACACATATCACATAATAAATATTTAGAATAAACCCTATAACAAATATCTATAACTGGGATTCATCGCACACATTAAAGCAATTTTATTTTAATTAAAATTTTTGATTAGGTAATATATACTCTGGTTAAAAATTCAAGCACTACAAAACATATTCAGTGAAAAAACAAGTTTCCTATGAACAACTACTATTATTAGATTTTTGTGGAATCAATTAAATAGTCTGTGAATACATAAACATACATCTCACATGCACATTTTCTTGTTTGACACAGTTGTGACAAAGTATGCATACAGTCCTACTGTCCTGCTTTTTTATTTTTTTTTTAATCCTTACTAGAGGATATTTTTCCATTGATTTTTTTTTTTAGAGAGAGTGGGAGGGGGAGTGAGATAGAGAGAGAAACATCAATGTGAAAGATGACATCGATTGGTTGTCTCCTGCATATACCCCGACCTGATCTGAGGCAGAGCCTGCAAACCAAGTTATGTGCCCTTGACCAGAATCAAACCTGGGACTCTTCAATATGCAGGCTGATGCTCTAGCCACCAAACCACACTGGCTAGGGCACAGTTCTACTTCTTGAATTTAACATGAAACCTACTTAAGTTTCTCAAAGTTCTTATATTATTGCCATGTTTTGTTTTCTAAATAGAAAATATCTTCAGTTTCTATAATATATATCTACATATGTGTATCTGTATATCTATATCTTTATATCTATCTACCTATAGTTATCCTATCTAATAAAAAAGTAATATGCAAATTGACCATCACTTCAACCCAAAGATGGCCACACTTATGTGGTCAAAGATGGCCACCCCATGTGAGCACAAGATGGCTGCCACAAGATATCTGTCATTGGAAAGCAGTTGTGGGAGATCAGGCCAGCAGGGTTGGGAGGGACCATGCCCTCAAGGGAGAGCAGTTGTGGGAGATCAGACTAGCAGGGGAGGACATTTGCGGGGTGGGGATGGATTAGGACTTCAAGGTAGGGCATTTGGGGGCAATAATGCCTGCAGGGAAGGGAAGTTGGGAGTGACCAGGCCAGCATGGGAGGGCAATTGGGGGCAACACACAAGATGGCCACCCCTATGTAGTCAAAGTTGGATGCCCCATGTGGACACAAGATGGCCACCACAAGATGGCTGGCAGGGGAGGACAATTGTGGGCGATCAGGCCAGCAGGGGAGGGCATTTGGGGGTGACCAGGCCAGCAGGTCTGGCTCCTAACTGGTCACCTGCTTACCTGCCTGATCACCTCCAACTATTCTCCCGGCAGTCTCAGTCACCTCTAAATGCCCCTCCTCCACCATTCTGGTTGCCCCTTAGTGTCCCCCCCTGCCAGTCTGGTTGCCCCCAACTGCCGCCGCCCCCCCCCCCCCCTGCTGGCCTGGTCACCCCACACCGCCTGCTGTTCAGTTACTGTGATGGCTTCTTAGACAATTTGCATATTCTTCTATTATTAGTAATAGATAGGCAAGATTTGGAAGCACCTAAGTGTCCATCAGTAGATAAGTGGATAATAAAGACACACAATGGAATACTACTGAAACATGGTTGGACCTGGAAAACATTATGCTAAGTGAAATAAGCCAGTCAGAGAAAGACAAATACCATATGATCTCACTCATATGTGGAATCTAATGAAGAACATGCATCAACAAGCAAAATAGAGACAGACTAATAGATAGAAAGCAGGCTTACAGTTTTTGTGGAGCCAGCCTGGGAGGAATTGAGTGAAAAGGGAAGAAAAAGAGAAGGAACTCTTAGATAAGGCAAACAGATTTCTTAAGAATCCTGTAGAGAATAGGTGTTGTTATTTTTCTTAATCCTCACTGGAGGATATTTTTCCCATTGATTTTTTTAGACACAGTAAAAGGGAGAGAGATGGAGGGATAGAGGGAGAAACATGGACGTGAGAGAGATACAGACAGGTTACCTTCTGCACAAGCCCCAACCAGGTCTAGGATAGAACCTGCAACCAGATACATACCCTTGACCAGGAATCCAATCTGAGACCCTTTAGTGTGTGGGCTGACACTGAGACATATTGATCAGGGCTGTCTTTTTGTTTGTTTGTTTGTTTGTTTGCTTTTTCCTAGATAGGTATTGTGATGGTTGATTTTATGTCAACTTTAATAGGTAATAATAGTCAAACACTTAATCAAATGTTAATCTAGATATTATTAAAGTATTTTGTAAAGTCAACATCTACTGTGAGTTTACTTGAAATAGAGAATATTATCCTCCGTATAATGGAGGTTCCTCATCCAATCTGTTGAGACATTTAGTAGCAAAACTAAGAGTTTTGCCAGAGAATAAAATAAACTGCCTCAAGATTGCAATATCAACCCTTGCTTCTGTTTCAAGTCTGCCTAGATTTCACACTTGCCAGCCCCTATGATCATGTGAGTCAATTTCTTTCTTTTTAAAATTATATATTTTTTTTTGCATAAAGAAAGGGAGAGGGATAAAGATGCCTTCTGCGTGCACCCCCCCCTCACACACACCCGTGCACACATACGCACACACTGGGGATGTGCCTGCAACCAAAATACATTCCCTTGACTGGAATTGAACCTAGGACCCTTCAGTCCGTAGGCCAATGCTCTATCCACAGAGCAAACTTGTTAGGGTAATATGAGTAAATTTCTTAAAATCAAACTATATATATATATATATATATATATATATATATATATATATATATTTAAGAACTATCCAGTAAATCAAAGATATATATATATCTTTGATTTACTGGAAAATTCTGACTATATTGATATGTTGGTAAACATTTAAAATGGAAATAGTAATAGAAAGGATCAATGCATTTGCTTATTGAAACCTATAAAATTTTGTTTACCAATGTCACCCCAATATATTCAATAAAAAAATACATTTGATGAGAAATTTTCTTCAGAATTCTAGCAGTACTAGGGCATTAAAAAAATATAAAGTGGGACACAGATGGCAGGTGAGGTGGGGTGGGAGTCAGAGAACAACCAGAGGACTTGTATGCATGCATATTAGCATAATCAATGGACACAGATACTGAGGCTGTGGGGGTTTCAATCATGGAAAAAGGAGACATATATAAAACTTTGGACAATAAATACAAATAAGAATAATAAAATAATGCCTATTATGAATCTCTAATAAACAAACAAATAAATAAAGTGGGGTGGGATGGACTAGTGCAGAAGGAACCACTAGCTACTGAGGTGACATCAGGGGATCCAAGCTGAAATGTATTTAAAACCAGATAGCCTCAGGCAGCAGGGTTAACAGTAAAAGATGGTTTCAGAGTTCCAGAGTCTGGAGGATTCCTATCACAGCTCTCATCACTAAGCAAGGTTCAGGATGGTTTTTCTAGCATCATCATTGTTTTCCAAGCATCATGAGACATTCCAGTGCTCCTTGAGGTGCAAGGAACACTGAATATCTACTAGACTTTAATATACTAATGTATTATTTTCTCATAATTCTAAAATATTGCAGACAGTTTGAAAAATCTGGAAAGTGTTTTCCCTTTGTGTGTGGCAGAAAGCTGTCAATCAATTCAAGTGTGTACAAGATAAGGAAGAGTACAAACGTGTGTTTTCAACTGTAAAACAAAAAAATTCGCCATATCATGTTACTGCATGTTCTTCATACCGGGCTCATAAGTGACACTTTGGACAAGGGATACAGCTGAGAATGGCCAGAAAGATTCACTATGTTTGCACCATAGTTGAGTTTTGTTAAGGGTCTGAGATAAATTGATTTTAATCTTTAATTTTTAAAAACTCTGCTTCTTAAATCAAAAAGAGGAAAGGGTACTAAGAGGTCAGAAAAGGGGAAAGTTTTATGTTTAACTCACTGGAGAGTTTTCACTCATTCACTAGGGAAGGGTTTTAATAGCTGTGTTGCTCTGTTGATTGTGTGACCTATTCACACTGGTCTTTCTTTTGAGTACCTAGGCAATGCTCTTTCATCTTACTGGCACATGGTCAACCTTGGATCAATGCCACATTCCCCACCTTCACTCATGTAAGCCTATTGCTAATAATGTGTGCACTTGATGGCAAATGATATTTATTTTGGACAGGGTGTTAAAACACACACACAAGACTTGAGGGTTTGACCAGGGCATGGTGGTACATAGCATCTGCGGCCCATTTTCCAGAGACGAGATCATGGTCCATGTCCTCAGGTTACCCCTCACCTCCCCCTTTGCATTGTCCTATGAAGGGAGTTTTCAATTCACTTTATCACTCACAAGTTACCTCCGACTCGGCCTTGTCATTGGGATTCGTCACACTTAGGCAGTGTCCTTTCATGTGCTGTGTCTCACTGAAGTCTGCACACACCACCGGTGCCCCAGGGTATACGCCTACAACAAAGATCTCCAACGCAGTTGAAAAGGAAACACCATAAAAGAAAAGAATAATGGTCACGGCTGCTACTAGAGGCCAGTTCTCATAAACCCAGCAGGTTTTCCTACTTCAACCACAGCCCAGTTACAAGGGCCGCTTGCAGCTCAGCAGCTCCAGGTACGAGTCCGTGTAGTCTCACTGTGGCATTCTCTTCGCTTCTTCTTTTATAGACCTTCTCAACTAAGCGGTAGGAAGAGTATAGCTTCTTTGCGTTTCCTTAGCTCGCCTACGAAATCTGTGTGAGGAGCAGAAGGTGCAGGCTGCCTTGCTTCCAGCAGAAGCAATAACTCTGCCCTCAGCCTTGTTGTGGGGCTGCATTCCCATCTGGGAGATTCAATAACTCAGCTTTTGCTACCTCCATCTAATCAAGACGGGCCACACCCACGCTGCAGGCAGGATTCTTGAGTGCCTGCTATGGAACTACATGAAACTCAACCTCCGGGAGCAGGTTCCTGTCTATCCCGAGGATCCCAGCCCTGGAGACTGATGGTCACTAGTTCTGGTGTGGGTTATGGGAGGCTGTTGTGAACAAGCATCACAGATGGGAGTGATTTACTGCCCAGGATACAGTACCATGTTTTGTTTCAGGGTGTGTAATTCTGGAAAATCTTCAGGTAGGGTGATACCCACTCAAAACCGCAGCTGGGCAGCAGGCTGAGGAAGGGAGGATACCATGTAGAGCGTACTGAACGTGTGCTAAGGAATGGACCACGTGCTTTATTCTTTAATCACATGGCCTTATCACTTGATTTTAATCAAAGGGGAGATGTTTTTCCTTCCATCATTTTCTCTGCCTACATTAGGGGGCGGGAGGATGGATTTGTAAAAGCATTGGCCTAATTTTTCCTGTGCTCCCTGATCTACAAAATTTAAACTGTAGGCGCTGGCCGGTTTGGCTCAGTGAATAGAGCATGGGCCTGCAGACTGACTCCCAGGTTCGATTCCGGCCAAAGGCACATGCCTAGGGTGTGCAGGAGGAAGCCAATCGATGATTCTTTTTCATCATTGATGTTTTTATCTCTCCCTCTGCCTTCCTCTGTAAAATCAATAAAAATATATTTTAAAAATTTAAACAGTAGATTGGCATGGATTACATAGTCATCATTGCGCGCGTGTGTGTGTGTGTGTGTGTGTGTGTGTGTGTGTGTGTGTGTTAATTTTCAGAGAATATGGTTCATCACATGTCCAATATTACTTTCCTATCAATGACATAAATCAGTTCTGCAGGTCAGAAGTCTGGGCAGGCTTAACTGGTTCTTCGGCTTTGGGCTCACAAGGCCAAATATGAGGTGTCAGCCATATTTGTCCTGAAGCCTGTGAGGTAAAGGGAGGGAGGTGTGCTCCTAGCAGATCAAGTTCCTAGTAGTTGGGAGTGCAAGGTCCCTGATTCCATGCTCCCTGCCCCAGCTCCTTCAGGTCACCTCATTCCTTGTCCTACTGTCCCCTCCATCTCAAGCCAGCTCAGTGAGTCACCTTCAATCTCTGTCTTTTTGTTCCGCCCCTTCTCTTCTGACCCCAGCCAAAGAAAGTGGTCTGCTTTGTGATTAGATTGGGCTCACCCAAGATATCCTTATCCTAAGGGAAGCCGATCAGTAATCTTAATTACATATACAAAATCCCTTTTGCCACCCAGCTAGGGCTATATATATATATTACAACGGACTTTTCTGATACCTATTTTCCTAAAGGTGCTCTAATATATTTTCCCATTGCTTCCTTGAACTCCCCCATCCCTTCTCTTTCTTTAACACTTTAAAATCAGGAGACTTGCAACATTTCAACTCGGGCTGGGCCAAGGTGGCTGGGAACAGAATCTTGTTTTCTTCCACTGGAAAAGGAGCATTCTTTGGAAGGCCATTTAAGATTGGGCCCGTTGAACGGATGGTAGGCGGATTTGGCGCAGTGATTATTTCTGGAAGGATTAGGGGGCTACAGAAGGTTTAGCCTGAGAAGGGGGCTCTGCCAAAGTACCAGTGAAAGTGTGAAAGTTTGGGGGAGGAGAGAATGGAACACAGGTTACCTGGTCATGGTGGCTGTTAGGGAGAGAGGTGTCAGAGGGCAGGCAGATGCTTCCGAAGATCCCCTCTGGCTGCAATGTTTTGTCTACACTCAGCCTCACTTCCTCCAACACACAGATCAACATTGTGAAGTTGAAAACCTAACAGAGAACTTCAAATGCCTCTAAAACATAAAAAAAAAATCACATTCTGAATGATCTTTTCCAATTAATTAGTATCAGAAATTGGAAAAAGGGAGATGTTCTTGTATTTTCCTTTCACACTTTTGCTCCTCTATTCCCTCATGCCCTGACTCCTCAGAGACAACCCTGCTTGCCTGCATCTGGCTCCTCATTTCACCCTGAAGTGCTTAACCTCCATCTGATAAAAATATATGTGTCTGTCTTATGACTAACAGAGTTCTCTCATCTGCCTATGGCTGGGTATCAGAAAGCTTCATGTTCAAATGAATCACAACCATTTTCATATCTGAGTGGCTAGTGCAATAATATCCTGAATTAGCTATTCAGAACCCCATTTTCATATGCTATCAAATGTTCAATGGCCTAGGGACAGTGGTTTGGGTTTTATATTTAACTTAGTATCCATTTGTCAGGTTAAATCGGGCTTGAAACTTGATGGTGAGACTTCAAGCAACTATTTAACCAATGGTCTCTCATTTTATTGTTTTAGATAGTAAGCTCTTAAGTTCAAGTTCCACTGGGAGTTACACTGCTTTGTTCAGCAACCAACAGCAATGAGAGCAAAAGTAAGTGGTTCACAAATGTGTGGAGTGATGATTTTGAATATGGGGATTCCTGTGAGCAGAAGGGTTACAAACCCTTCTTTCATCTACAGGCTTTGTAAATATGCAAACAAATAATGATAATTTGAGGCCATCTAGTCATGTGGGTGTATATAGAACACATAGGTGTTTCTTATGTTTTATTTTCAGAACTTATGGGAAAATAAAATTCTTGTAAACAGGGGTCGTACTGGTAGGAAAACATTTTTAGTATGCTGTTTCACTTTGAACAGTCCCCCCCCCCCCCCACAAGCAATACCAATTGACTTCATTTTCATTTCTTTAGTGGGGAAGGGTTATTAGAAAAAAAATGGATAAGGCAACACTAAGGAAAGCAATTAGCTTTGTATAAAACACAATGTACCATAGTAGTGTATGCAAACTCTAAATAAGGCTTTTTAGTTTCGAGCAACCAAAACACTTATGCCAACCTAAAAATAACTTTCTTCTCATTACTTTGAGTCCACAGTCAGCAACACCTAGAAGGACAAGAAAAAACAACCCGTAAATGGTTTCATAGATGTCCTGCAGAGAGGGTGAATTGTATGTTTTTAATTATACACATTAATGTCTCCCAGAAAGAAGTGCCCAATAACAATGCTTTCTCAAAGGTAATAATACTCCAAAATAATCATTTAACTGTGTGTTATATAGGAGGGCTTTGGAGCAGTGGAACATTTTCTAATTATCTGGCAAATACTTTTAGAGTGCATGCAAACTTTGCTCCTGAATTTTGTCCCTCTGGATGGTGTAGCTCTGGTTTCACCACATAACCTGTGGTCTAGCTCCGTGGTCAGCAAACTGCGGCTCTTGAACCACACGCAGCTCTTTGGCCCCTTGAGTATGGCTCTTTCACAAATTACTACGGCCTAGACAAGTCTATTTTGAAGAAACGGCGTTAGAAGTTTAAATTTAAAAAATTTGGCTCTCAAAAGAAATTCCAATCATTGTACTGTTGATATTGGGCCCTGTTGACTAATGAGTTTGCCGACCACTGGTCTAGCTAATGGGAAATAGTCTTGTGTAACATGTGATACCTAAATATACGCACAGATGATTGATTATTCTCACACATTGGAGAAAGAGCCGGGCCTATTTGTGATTTAAGTGCCATCAGTAGAGTCCACACAATACTACAAATATCTCCCAAAGCCCGCTCTAGCCTCTGCCTTTCAGAACATATTACTGTTAAGATTTGATTCCTTCAGAATAATTTATGTTTCTCACCCTACATCCATTTGCAGTTTAGAAAAATCCTTTAAACTCCTACCCATCATTCTCATTGCAATGGAGTAAGACTATTCATCATTTGCAAAATGGAAATCAACTAATGTTTCCGGCTGGGGATCAGACTTTAGAGAAGAGTGAATGATCAGGGCAGTTCCAAGCATGAGGCCCTGGATGGTTAGTGCTTCTGGTTACTTCTGGCAAACCTGAATGCCATGTAAAGAGACTTGATAGCTGTGGGACAAGCAAGGTGGAGGTAGAAAAGTGGTTATCAAAGAGAGCGAAGACCCCTCTTAGATGGTTATGAACTGCATTCCGACTTCCTTTTTGACTGTAGAGAAACGTTAATTATGAAGCAAAATAATACCAAGTGTCATTATTTTGATTCAGTAAGAGAAGATATGATTTTTAAAAAAATAGAACAATTCCCATTACATTCTCAATCATCCTGTTGCTCACTCTGCATCCTTCCCCATAAAGGAGCAGAATCTGTCTTTCCTGAATGCATAGCAATAGGATACTTTAATATATATATATATATATATATATATATATATATATATATAGTTTTTATTTCTTACAGAGAGGAAGAAAGAGGGATAGAGAGTTTGAAACATTGATCAGCTGCCTTCTGCACACCCCCTCCTAAGGATGTGCCCACAACCAAGGTACATGCTATTGCCCAGAATCGAACCGGGGACCCTTGAGTCTGCAGGCCTATGCTCTATTCACTGAGCCAAACCAGTCAGAGTGCAATAGGATACTTTTGCTAGAACTTTATTTTGTGACAGAAACTGTGTTAGTCATTAGCCTGTTTATCAGGTTTAGAATGTACAGGTCTCCATTCAGATGTAGAAAATCTACACTTTTTTACTTCTCTGTAACTGAACTAAATTTTCTGAAAGTCCCAAGTTTCACTGATGAACACAGATAACATATAGACTCATTGTAGAAATGCTATTTTCTTTTCATTTAAATGGTGCCATCTAGGGACACTCAATCTCTTCAGACTCGGGATTGCTTATTTCCATTCTGCTTTCCAAGATGATGCATCGGTGTGGGAACAAAGCAACAAAGCATCCAGAGACTGGCCCACATGTGAGTGGGCAGGCAAAACTGTGAAAGAAACGACCTTAACATGGCCCAGACTCTCAGTGGCTACCTGCCCTGTGCAGCACACCTTTCTGGGTCAGATGACTTAGAAACAACCCCACACCCACTCATCCACTGCGTTTGAACTGTAACTCTGTAAGATGTACAAAAGTGGTAGCAATGAGGATGGGTCTTGTCCACAGAAATGCAAATTTTCCTAAATTGTGTTTTGTCTACCAGAATGAAATTGATTCTGATTCTGATATTGAAGATTCTGGCCTTTATTGCAAATTTATTGTAGCTATTCTGATTATGTAAGTAGGTGTGTGTCTTTTGAATTCTTCTTTTAAATACTTGTAAGATATCCCTCGTTCTCTCAGTAATTAGTTACATAAAACGTTTGACACACGGCCATTTTATGTCTATAGGAGAACCATGTTTTAACTCTAACAGTCATTCTCTGAAGGCTGCCAATCATCTCTGCGTGTAACTGCTCTTCCCCGGTTTCCGGTGTTGACCCTCTTCTTGTATTTACTGTTTCAGTTCTCACTGGTGATGTAATTAGAAGCCTGTTTTCCTAATGTTATTGGAATGCAGGGGTCCCCACTTTTCTACTCTTACCTCCACTCTCACTGGTAATGAATCCTTCAGCTAGTCCCTGGCTTTCATCTGCCAATTTGCCCTGCATGGCTACTGGTGAATCCAAATGTCAGCTTCCATGCCCCTAGTGGAGGCACAGAAGAATTGCTTAATATCTGCATCTGACAGGGCAAAGA
Organism: Vespertilio murinus; assembly: GCA_963924515.1. Lineage (NCBI taxonomy): Eukaryota > Metazoa > Chordata > Mammalia > Chiroptera > Vespertilionidae > Vespertilio > Vespertilio murinus. The sequence continues at coordinate 24,898,778 of OZ004711.1, read as the reverse complement.
GAATCAGGATCCCATCTCTGACAAAGTTTCCTCTGCCTTAGCTGTGGTACATCTATACCATGGAATACTATGCAGCAGTTAAAAGGTAGGACGTGTTACCCTTTGAGATAGCATGGAGGGACCTGGGGAGTATGATGCTAAGTGAAATAAGCCAGTCAGAGAAAGACAAGTATCACAGGATCTTACTCCTGTGTGGAATCTAAAGATCAAAATAAACTATTGAACAAAACAGAGACATAGAAGCATGGAACAGACTATCAACCCTCAGAGGGAAGGTGGGGGAGAGTGGGTGGGTGGATAGAGATGAGTCAAATAACTTGTATGCACACATGCATAACCCCTAGACACAGACAAGAATGTGGTGAAGGCCTGGGGCTGCGTATGGGCTGAAAGGGGTCAGTGGGGGAAAAAACAGGGACATATGCAATACTTTCAACAATAAATATTTTAAAAAGTAACAATTATCTGCCTTAACTCATTTTATTGACATTCTTACCCTATTCACATCTGTAGATATAAGGATACTCTTTAAAACAGTTTCATCTCAGAGTTTCAAATGGACTTGGAATTAGGAGATGGTCTCCATTCTCCTGAAATTGTCTATTTTTCTTTTTTTGTTTAACTTCTCTTTTTTGGGCCAGCCTCTCTGAATGACTCTTGTAGCATCTTTACCTGATTATCACTGTCCCAAATCTTTCTTTCATAGAGCACAGAGCTCTAACCTTATGTCCAGTAGGCAAAGACTTTCCTTTCTAGGTTTATCAATTTCTCTATATAGGACCTCATGCTTTTGATAGTAAAAGGTGCTTTGGAGTTCAGATGCTATTCCACCTCTTGACAAATACAACCATCATTTATGTCACTACAAACTCAAAAATAGCCCTAGTCAGCTTGGCTCAGTGGATAGAGTGTCAGCCTGGGGACTGAAGGGTCCCAGGTTTGATTCTGGCCAAGGGCACATGCCTGGGTTGCGGGCTCGATCCCCAGTAGGGGTTGTGCAGGAGGCAGCCGATCAATAATTCTCTCATCATTGATGTTTCTATCTCTTTCTCCCTTCCTCTTTAAAATCAATCAATCAATAAATAAATAAATAAATAAACAAACAAACAAAAAACAGCTAGCCTTGAAATTCAAGGTTGAAAAAAAAATAATGCCTTTATCTAAAGCTGTACTGGTATTCTCCAACCCTGAATAAAATAAATATATTGAGCCCTGGACAGATTTTCTCAGTGGTTAGAGCCTCAGATTGCACACTGAAGGGTCACAGGTTCAATTCACAGTCAAGGGCACATACCTGGGATACAGATTTGATTCCCTACCCCAGGTGTGCATGGAAGACAACCAATGGATGAGTCAATGTGTCTCTCTTACATTGAACTCTTTCTGTCTCACTTTATCTCTCTTCCCCCACTCCCTCTCTCCCTTTCACTCTCTAAAAACAAACAAAAAAGGGAAACATATTCTCAGTGAGGATTAACAACAATAACAAAAAGAAGTATGAACAATGTCTCAGGGAGCATCTTAAACATACTGTATCTCTTTTAAGCCCAACAACATATCTATGGCAAAAGTATGACTTGCATGTAAGAAAATATACATGCAGATGCTATGTAGCTTGCCTGACATAATAAGCTTGCATAGCTACTAAGTGATAGTGCTAAAATGTGAATGCAGAGCTACTTAACTCTTTCCTTTTACACAAGGCTGCATTTCATAATTTAATAGATAATAAAATAAAGTTATAATATCCATTCACAGCTGTCTGTAAAACTCTACTGTGCTGTAGTAGTTAGAATAATGAGTCTCTTCCCCCACCCCCCCGCCCTCAAATGTCCTAATCTCTAGAACCTGTGACTATTTTACAGCTTACATGGCGGGGCAGGGAGGGGTGCTAAAGTTTTATATGGAATTAAGGTTGCTAATCACCTAACCATAAAATAACATGTTATCCTGGATGATCCTAATGGGTTTAGTGCAATTATGTGGGGAATGTGAGGTGCAAGAGGGAGGCCGAAGAGTTAGAACCAGAGAGATGGAGTCATGAGAAAGACTCGACCAGGTACTGCTGGCTTTAAAGATGAAAGGGGACTATGCCCCCAGACACGTGGGCAGCCTTGGAGGGTAAAGCTAGAGCTCCCCCAGAACCTCCAGAGGAGAATGCAGCTCTGCTGGCACCTTGATTGAGCTCTAAGAGATCCACTTCTAACCTCTGACCTTCAGAATTATAAAATAAAGAGTGTGTGTGGTTTTAAGCCACCGAGTGTATGGTGATTTGTTAGAGCAGCAACAGGAAAGGATTTCATGAGCTAAAATAATAACTCTTTGGTCTTTTGGGAATGTATATGTACTCTATAATTTTTTACTTCATCTCTATTGTGGCAAAGACTTCTCACCAAATACTTTTCACCCAAACCCGTGCCTGCCTCCACCCTCAGCCTTTGTTCTGCCCATACCCTGGTCCACAGTGAAATTTATTTTTAATCTCCTTGTGGCCATATCTGACTAAGTAATGGCATGTCAGGCTGTGGGATATGTTTACAAGTCAGGCATTTCATCACCTGGCCAAGGTTTATAAGAAGAATTCGCTGTTCCTTCCTCTCTCCACTTACATAGACAGGATGCTAATTTATTGCAAGATGCCTAGGTTTCTGAATTGTCTAATGGTGGAAAACTATATGTTAACTATGAACCCTGAACTTTATTACAGGCAAGAAATAATCTATCGCTCTGAGGACTGACATGTATAGGCATATTTGTTACAGTAATTACCACCACCCTAAGTATTTTTTATAGATATTAAAAGTTAATTTTATTTAGGATAAAAAACTAATTAAAACTCATAAACAATGAACTCTCTACTACTACTTTCTTTCTCCAGGATGCCATCAATTTCTTGCCAGAAGAATCTACATCTTCTAATTTAGAGCCTTGATTCCAGTCCATCCCGGCCCAGCCTGATCTCCAAGCCCTAAACATGTCTTCCCCCAGCAACCTACACTCTTCTGCTCTCCTAGACACACATATGCTTGAGCCACATTGTGTCCTCACCACTTTCTGACCATGCTTTTTATTTTTTTATTTTTTTAAATATATATTTTATTGATATTTTACAGAGAGGAAGGGAGAGAGATAGAGAGCTAGAAACATCAATGAGAGAGAAACATCGACCAGCTGCCTCCTGCACACCCGCTACCGGGGATGTGCCCACAACCAAGGTACATGCCCCTGACCGGAATCGAACCTGGGACCTTTCAGTCCGCAGACCGACACTCTACCACTGAGCCAAACCGGTTTCGGCTGACCATGCTTTTTAAACCTTCTTAGTTTTACATATGCATTAGAATCCTGGAGAGAATAGGATTTGGAGAGATATATCTTCCCAATTAAACTCTAGTGTTTACAAGTGTGGCCTTGGGCAAGTTACATGGACTTCCGGAGCCTCAGGAAAATAGGAAGAGAGGAGAATTTCTTCAGCTTTATCTAAAGCATCTATAAAATATCTATAGTTAACATTGCATTTAATGGTGAGAGACTGCATGTTTTACCCCAAGGGTTGAGTGCAAGAAAGTATGTCTTCTTCTTTTATTTTTTTAAAACATTTTTTACATTTATTTTTTTTAGAGGGAGAGGGGGTATGTGGGAGCACAGGAGACTTGGTTGGAAAGTCTGTAAGGAGGGAATTATGACATAAAAAAGTTGGCTGAAGGCTACTGTCACTAATTGCTCCTTGACATTCCAAGCAAGTCTGTGTATGTGCTGGGTGTTTACCAGAATCTTTATGCTTAATCAGCAAGTTTCCTTGCTTAAAGGACACTGCAGACACAGGTATTCTCTCAAGATTACTTACCTTACTGATTGTATCTAAAATATAAACTTTATCTCAAACTGCTGTTACAATAAAAGCCTGCAGAAGCAGGTGATCCAGGCTGTCTGGTTCCTTTAGCCAGGCAGTCCCTTCGCCCTCTCTTTCACAGCAATCCTGTGTCAGAGTAATCATTCATCCATGGCTCAGGGTCTGCTAGTCAGCCCTGGCAAGGAATAGTGAGAGAAGAATATCTATGTGAAAATGAAATATTGATCTGCTGCCTCTTGCATGCCCCCCACTGGGGATTGAGCCCACAGCCTGGGCATGTACCCCAATCAAGAACCAAACCTTTGGTGCAAGGAACAATGCCCAACCAACTGTGCCACACCAGCCAGGGCTTACCTTTTATTTTTTTTATTTTCTTTCTCATCATAGTACTGAAATTGTAGCCTGTATAACCTGGTTTAAAAAAAAAAAGAAGGAAGGAAGGAAGGAAGGAAGGAAGGAAGGAAGGAAGGAAGGAAGGAAGGGGATGAATACAAATGAGAGAGGGAAAAAATACAATATTCTTGTTTGCAAGACATATAATTACAAAATTCCAAGGAATCTACCAAAAAATTGAATAATAAGCAAGTTAAGCAAGATTATAGGATATATGGTAAATATACAAAAATTAATAGTATTTCTATAAAATAGTCAAATGTGAACACTGAAATAAAAAAATAATACAATGGTTAGGCATAAATCTAACAAAGTACATACAAGACATTCATGCTTAAATTTACAAAATTCTATTAAAATAATTCAAAGAAGTTCTAAATAAATAGAGACACATTTTATTCATGTTGTGGAAGTCATAAAGATGTCAATTCTCCCAGATAGATTTAATATAATTTCTATCAAAATATCATCAGAATTTTTATAAATATAGAAAATATATTTCTAAAATGTATACTATTCACCAAAGAAACTCTAATAGGTTAACACAATTTTGAAAAACAAGATAAAATTGGAAGAAATCAGTCTACCCAATTTCAAAATCCATTACATAGTTGAGTGCCCTGTGGGATGTTCAAGGCCACTCTGAACATGAGAGTCCTAATCACAATGTTCATGGCCAAGTTGCTATGGGCATGTGCTATGAATGACACAGCAGTTTCACTGTATACACTGCGCAAGAGTGCCCTTCGATAACCCAAAAGATTGATGTCATTGTTTGACTAGAAGCCTCTTTTGTCTATGTTAGTATAACGTATGTTACTGACCAGGCAGTGAGTGGCTTCTGTTATGAGGCTACTTAGGCTGGTTCCTGCATAGTTCCTATATTGAGGGCTGTGTTGTAGGAAAGATGTATTACTAATCAGCCAGTGCTGGCTGTTTTTGCTAGGATGGCTCCTATGTTTGCTACTGTATTAGCAAGGACTGCTTTACTGGACTGCTTTGTCTAATAGCTCCTTAGTAGTAATGGCTACACAGCCACTGACTCCTACAATAAAGAGTCTTCTATTCCTATGACTTCTATGTCTTATCTGTTTGATACCTGTCATCCAAGGAGGTCCAGCCCCTGGCAGAGGGACTAGCACCCAACAGATGGCCTAGTCAAGCAGGATAAAGGAATAAGTACTTCCTAACAATTGGCTCAGTGAGCAAAAATCAAGGGGTAAGTACTCCAACAATAGGAAGAACTTGCTCTAACACTTAGCTACAGAAAATAGACTGCATGGTACTGATGAAGAAATAACTGCATAGATTAATTACATAGGATGGAGAATGCAGAAATAGACTCATATAAATATACGTAACTGATTTTTCTATAAAGGTGCAAGATATTATCACTGGAGCAATCTGTATAAAGGGTATGTGGGATATATCTGTATTATTTCTTACAAATGCATGCAAATCTAAAATTAAAAAAATTAATAAAACAAAATTATGATCAATAGAGCAGCAACATCATCATCCTGTGGCAGCATGTTTGAAATGCAGAAACTTAGGCCATCCCCTAGACCTGCTGAATTGGAAACTTCATTTCACAAAGTCTTCTGGGAATTGATGTGCACATAAAATTTTGAGAAGTAATGCTTTACACTACACCAAGCATTTTGGCAATAAGTCACCCTGATATTTAGTCAGTTGGTCTTTTTGTTCACTTTTTATTTTGCAAATTAAAATTTGTTTATGTATGACAAATATACATTCTATAAAATGAAATAAATAAGTTCCTCAAATTTAAGTATATTATATATTGAGGTTTGTTTTTTTAAGTCATTTGATTTCTTGATATGTCCCCTCTAACTTTACCAAAAGAAATTCTAGTCATTCTGCTAATAATACTATTAGAATTACTAAGAGACACTATTTAATATTTTTAAATTACTAAACTAGCAGAATATAGCTTCATTTACTTATCAAAATTTATTCACCTAATCAATTAGGATCTAGAGCTGTTTTATACTCTAGTATAGTGTTTCCCAAAGTGTGGTACACGTACCCCCAGGGGTATGAGAAGAGTTGTACGCATTGCTCCAGAGTTTGGTGGGGATATGCACTGCACCGTGCTTAGCTGCACCTAATTCTACATTCTCATGAGTCAAGTCAATTTCATCCTTCTCATGGATCCAAAAAAATGTTATTTATAATATAACTTTTATTTATATTTAATTATGACTAATTTAATTTTTTCGTTTATTATTATTTTGTGTATGTACCAAAAAATAAAACAATAAAAATATTTTGATTGTTATTAAAATATATCCATATTTTTGGATGAGTGGTACTCAGCATTATGAAAATTATAGAAGGGGTACACATATGTCAAAAGTTTGGGAAACACTGCTCTAGTATATTCCATAAAAAATAATTGTGCTGATATACTTTATTTTAATACTTTTTTTCTATAATCCATTAAGCAATAATAAAACACATGCCTTTTACTATTGCTTAGAAACTAAAGCAATTTTAGATACTTGCACACCTCTAAATATTAGGAAAATTCTATAGTATTATCCATCACAATCGCTGATTTCATAACTTTTTCTGTACAGCCATGAGTCATCTGCCTCATTTGGTCCAAGTTCCCACTCAAAGATAAAGTTGAAAAACAGGTTCTTCTATGTCTCCATGTTGATCTCAAAAACACAAATGTTTCTTTCTTCAAAATACTCTCTTCCTCAGCCTTTCAAAATGAAATCTATGTTTCCCAGATCATGAGTACTTGGAGGGTTATGAGATCAAAATAACAACATTAGAAAGTATTTCCAAATATGTATTCCCAACTGACCTATCAGAGCTTCAGTCCTGGAGGACAGCATTCTGTGTTTTGAGCTGAGAGTTATAATTCAAGACTAACCACAGAAAAATACCATCTCCAAATTCTGTATTCTAGGACTTAGTATATTACCTGATACAAAAAAAGGTACTTATGTTATACTAGAGGCCTGGTGATGAAATTGGTGCACTTGGTGGTGGTGGTGGGGTATTACCTCAGCCCAGCCTATTCCTTCTTGCAGTCTGAGAGCTCTCAGGGGATGTCTGACTGATCACTTAGGCAAGCTCTTCATTGGGAGCAGGCCTATCTCAACAGTTGGACATCCTTAGCACTGCCATGGAGGCAGGAGAGGCTCCAAGCACTGCAGCTGTGATCACCAGCTATGAGCCTGACTTCTGGCTGAGCAGAGCTCCCCATGTGGGAGTGCACTGACCACCAGGGGGCAACTCCTGCTTGAGCGTCTGCCCCCTGGTGGTCAGTGCATGTCATAGGGAGTGGTTGAGTGACCTTAGCATATCATTAGCATATCACATTTTGATTAGTTGAATGGATGACCAGGCACTTAGCATATTAGGCTTTTATTATATAGGGTGGCTAGCTTGCTGACTATCAAGGTGAGCCATGAGATGGATGGATGGAAGGAAGGAAGGAAGGAAGGAAGGAAGGAAGGAAGGAAGGAAGGAAAGAAGGAAGGAAGGAGGAAAAAGAAAAGAAACAAGGAAAGAAAATATAGATACATAGATATATAGATATGATTATATATTTCTTCGCCCCTAATTGTCCCTATAACTTAATTACATAAATTTAAGAAACTGAATCATTATTCAATCTTAAAAAGATGATTCAGGCTAATCACAATTTTTTGAAGAGTATAAAATAAATACAGAGTGGTTATGACATTTATTAGTGAGAAAGAACCAGAAAGAACATGATGTAGAGAGGTAAGAAAGAATCCAGCAAAGTGCATGTGAACCATGGTTATAGTTACAAAGTAATGATATAAAATGATTCTCAGTTGACACTTACTGAGCACTAATGTACTCTGACTCATTTGACCCTCACAAAAATCCTATGACATAGATAAAATTACTATTCTATCTGTAAAGAAGAGGAAGGGAACCTCACAGATATAAGTGATTAGTCCAGCATCAGGAGCATCTAAGTGAGATACCTGGGACCAAACCCAAATTTGTCTGATGAGGAGATTAACAAACTGTAAGTTTCTGTATCAGAGGAAGCTATTTGGTGGCTGAATAGAAATGAGGGATCCTTCAGTATTTGAAGAATAATTCAAATTAGGAAGCTTCTCAGTAAAGATGCCTGAATTAAGATTTTCATAGTTTCCAATGATCCAGAATTCCACCAACTTCAGCCTCTGCAAAATTCTGCTAAAGCTCTTGCTTTTGAATATTCATTGTATCTCATTCTTTTTCTCACAGCACACAGTTCAGCTTCTTGGGAGCTTTAGTGGGTTACAGACCATTTACAACAGAATCCCTCCTCCAAAATATGTCCAGAATTTTCTTATTGTGCAAAGGAAGTATTCCTCCGAGCTTCTGAATGCATGCACTACTTCATTTTCTCCTGATTTGGATCTTTCAGTGATATCAAAGCCATTATAAAGGTCCACCGTATCCAACTACCTACTATGTTCTTGATTTTATCCCAGAGCATCAATGCTGAAATAAAATCTCTAAGACTCACCACAGTAAAATAACCATCTCCAAATTCTTCATTCCAGTTGTCAGCTGATCCACTGCTCAAGACACTGTGACATTTTCATGCTCAATAGAAACCCTGAATAGGAAAAGTACCCCACACTCTTCCATTCACCCCCACCCTCTTTGATCCCACTAGGACAGAGGTTTTAAAGTACCATTGCCTTGGGCTTCCAAAATCTTTCAGCGATTCTAATGAAAGAGTTCTTTCAGCTTTCAGTCAATCTTTGTAATCTCTTCCCCCCCCCACTTCCCTGGGAGACAGGCATAAGGCCAACAGAGCCAGAGGACAATCTGAGTAACCAATACCCTGTCCCATAGAGAATTTAAAATTTCCCTGTTTTCTAACACTGATCCATTGTCCTTGGAGCAATTTTTGGGTGTTTCTTGGACATTTTATTTTGTTTTGTTTCTGTTTTTTTCTCTATACCATGCATGCAAGTTGAAAGATCAAGGAAGAGCATTTAAGGTTGAGTTTTAAACTTTATTTTAGTTGATGGGAAGAATGTGGCTTGAATGGGAGGTTAAGAAAATCTGTATCTGTCATGACTGATAAGTTAAGTGAAAGCTGGGGTCTCACAGGTGAAGCAAGGTGGTGCCAGAACTAGAGGGTCTCTCACATAGTTTTAGTATTCAAACACGTTTATTAGCAAATGAATATGAAGAACTTCAGAGTATATGACTTCTAGAAGCAGTTTAGCAATATCTTTTCTAGTTCAGAAATCTCTTCTTGCTCTCTGCAAGCTACCATATTCCAATAGAGGCTCCTCTGGTTAAAGAATCAGAATAAAGAGGAGAAAATAACATTTAACAAGATATTATGATGCACCAAGAGTCAAAGGCATTACCATACCTACACATAAGAAAAGTGAAATGTGGAGAGATGAAATAAACTGAACACATAACCTTGGTCTAGTCTTACCAATTCTATTTAATCTCTAGGCTTCAATTTTTTTCAATAATTATTTAGGATAAAACTAACTTCATTGCAGAAGTCAATACTTTTATATGGTACATGACATTTTCGTTTTAATAAAGCTAAAATATAAGGGGAACCTCAAAATAATGCATCTAGTTCACATTTCTGGTCCCTGATTTCTCAAATTCTTTACATTTCACTAAATGTGTAGATTTCAGAGGAACATGTACATTAATATCAATAGAATAGTATTTAGTCACTTGAAATTGACTTGGTCCATAGTGTAATTCCATGAACAGTTTATTATTAAACTACTAGAGGCCCGGTACACAAAATTGGTTCATGGGGGCAGTCTCTCAGTCCAGCCTTCACCCTCTCTAATATGGGACCCCTTGTGGGATGCCTGATAGTTGGACATCCTTCTCACAATCTAGGACTACTCTCTCCAACTGCTCACTTGTCTGCCTGCCTGCCTGATTGTACCTAATTTTCCTCCTCCTCCACTGGCCTGGTCACCCCTAACTTCCCCCTTTGCCAGCCTGGTCATCCCACACAGCCTTCCGTGTTGTTTTGTTGCCCCTCACTGACCCCTCCTGCCGGCCTGGTCACCCTACACAGCCTGTTCAGCCGTCTGTTCAGTTGCGAAGGTTTCTTAGGCTTTTATATAGACAGATGATTCCTAAGTGTTCTAGAAAGCTTCATGCTGTTGCATAACAAAATGATCAACTTGGCTCAGGCTTTCTCTTGGTCCAAAATTCTTTCAGTTTGAGTAGAAGAAATTCACCTCACACCAGAGTAGTTTAAGCCGCTGAGCCAAAGGAAGATCTGATAGAATCAGAGGAATCCAAGAACGTCAGTAGAAACTGAGTCAAAACTGATAAAACTACTTTCATCTCAGTATTTTTAACTTTCTCAGTCTCTCTTTCCTTTTACATGCTTGTTTGAAACTTAATTAGCTTTCATTCACTTATGCAAAAAAAAGTGTTGGCAATCCTACCTATATCCTTGTACTTTGGTCATGAAAGATGCAACATAATCTTTTCTGCCCAGTTTCCCTAAAATTAAACATTCCAGTAAGGTAACACGTTTATTTGGCATGTGTAATACAGGTAAGTGGGGCAATGTGATCAAACCCACCCAACCTTAGCCATGGTGCATCATTTCATAGATGGAGGAAAATAGAGGTCAACATTAATAAATATCATAGCCTTATAATTAAAAAATATATAAGTAACTTTATTTCTGTTTTTATCATCTTTACTTCTAATAACATCACATTTTTATATTTTTCTCATTTTAATTCCAAATGCAACAAGAGTGATGCAGAGCCAACCATTTAGCTCCTAAGTATGCAGTTTCTTTTCAGGTGCCATTCTAACTGCAACTGCCAATTCTTTCTGGGAATTATATATCATTATCTCTGTGTGGTTTACTTAAATATAACACATATAGTTCTAATATGAAAGCTTCTGACAAATATTTTCACACTGGAGACTTACATCACAGAAAAATCTTGGTGAGAAAATTTTATATATTATTATTTAACATTTTCTACCTTATGGTTTTTGTTGAATCTTTGTCTATATATTTAATTTTTATGACAAAATATTTTCTCAACTGGTTTGCAGATACTCTAAATTTATCCTAGATTTTCTCTTTATGGATATGTCTAGGAGGAGAAACCAGAAAAATACCTTGAATCATTAACAGTTACACTTTAACTAGAGGCCCTATGCATGAAATTTATGCACAGGCCAGCCTGCACCCTCTTCCTATCTTGGACCCCTCTAGAGATGTCCGACTGCCTGTTTAGGCCCAATCCCAAATAACATTATTCCCTAAGGAACTTAACTTGTTCCTTAGGGGATAATATTAAAATGGCACTTGAGAACTATACTTTAACCAGTCATTCTAGTTTCTGAAAGTTATCTCCTAAGGAATTTATTCTGACATTCTTTAAAAATCTAATAACAGAAATAATTCTGGTTTTTGTTGTTGTTTTATTATTTATTTTTATTTTTTACTGATAGTATGAAATAGATACTATTGAATAAATTTAGGGGATAAGATACACACATTTAACCAAAAGTAAATGTCATTTTTGATAGACATACATCAGAAAAAGAAAGATGTCCCAGGAGTTATTCTGAGCTTATTATGTCAATGAAACGAGATAGTAATGATATTGTACAGATAACCAGCAATGTCTGCCACTAGGAGGTAATAATGTTTACCTCATGAGATATTGTTTGGACTTAATGTGTTAGTATATGTTGAGCATCTAGATCAATGTCTAGAATGTATTGAGTACTTAATGAATTTTATATTTTTCATCCTCAAAAAATAATCATTCTGGCCAAGATGGAATAATGGAATCATATTACCCTCCCACCTAAAGTATACAACAACAACAACAACAACAACCAAAAAATTCAGGCAAAATAAATGAAACAGTAAGATTCAATAAACTGGTTATGAGGTGATGCAAGACCGGGATCCCTAAAAGATGGAAACTACATACTAAGTGAGCCACGAGTTTGTTCCCATTCACTGCCTTAGTTAGTTTCCTAGACACATCAAAGAGAGGGAAACTGAGTCAGAACTCAGGGAAATCTCTAATCTGAGACTACAGGGAAACCTATGCAGTTAGAGTTCATGGGACAGTTCATGGAGTAAATAGCTCAGAAAGAGAACTCTGGGCAAGTGCAGAGGGCCCTCCTCCAGGATTCAGCATGTTTAGGGCATGCATATGAGAAAATCGCCCAAGGCTAGAGAACAAAAAGTCATCTGAAACAATTAGAAGGAACAATTTATGATGTGCTCACAAGGCCAATAACAGTTCTTGTCCTCATATAATAGACTGGAAAAAACTCTTAATTTACTGAACATTGCAGAGAGTACTCAGCAAAGTCTTGCCTCAGTCTTGGGGGAAAATTCTCTCTTAATGAACACTCCTCTGGACCTGATTAACAAACCATAAAAATAAGAACTAAAAGATTCAAATTGTTTCCAAATCAATAAGTTGCATTCTAATCCAAAGCACAACATTTATAGAAATGAAAAATATCCAATATCCAATAAAGTAAGGCTCATAAGGTTGAGCATGCAACCAAAGATCAACAGGCCTACAACAAACAAGAAAACATGACCTATAATTACAAAAATGATTAGTGAATTGAAATTGACCCAGAATGAACAGATATATCAAATCATTAATAGGAATGCCATTAAAACAGTTACTATAAAACAAAATCATTACAACTCTATTAAGTGTCCAAAAAGTTATATGGAGACATGGAAGATATAAGAAGATCCTGACTGAAATCTAAGATGTGACAGTTAAAATGTTTGAAATTAAACAAAAAAATTTAAAAAACAACAACACACACAATACTCTATGGGATTAACAACTGATTAGACATTGCAGGAAAACATGTTAGTAAACTTTAAGATTTTGCAATAGAAACTATCCAAAATAAAACTCAGGAAGAAAAGAAAGACTTAAAAAATAATTAGTGATCAATGGAACAATTTTAAGAAGCCTAGGTTGGGGATACTTGGTGTCCTATAAAGATGAGAAAGAGAGAGAGAAAAAAAAAATTAAGAAATAATAGCAACCACATTTCCAAACTTAATAAACACTATACATTCACAAAAAGAACTTCAAGCACAAGAAACATGAAGAAAACTATTCTAAACCACGTCACAAGATTGCTGAAAACTTGTATTAAAAGATACTCTTGCAAAGACCGGTTTGGCTCAGTGGTAGAGCATAGGTCTGTGGACTGAAAGTTCCCAGGTTCGATTCGGTCAAGAGCATGTACATTGGTTGCGGGCACATTCCTGGTAGGGGGTGTGCAAGAGGCAGCTGGTCGATGTTTCTCTCTCATTGATGTTTCTAGCTCTCTATCTCTCTCCCTTGCTCTCTGTAAAATATCAATAAAAATATATATTTTTAAAAAAGATACCCTTAAAACCATTAAAAAAATAGACATGATATGCACAAAGGAACAAAACTAAAAATGGCATTATATCTCTTATCTTAAACAAAGTCAGAAGATAATGGAACCAGAACATTACAGTACTAAAAAACAAAGTTTGTCAATTTAAGATTCTATGCTGCCAAACACGTTTTGCAAGAACTGAAAGCGAAAGGAGACATTTGGACACAAAAGGTGAGGAAGTTCCCTGCACAGCGGCCCTACAGCAGGTCTCTCAGACAGAAGGTCACTGTCAGTGGGCGGAAACCGAGATTTACACAAAAAGAGTAAAGCAGGTAAAAAATGGTAACCATGTGGGCCAATGTGTATTTATTCCCTTATTGTTTAAATTAGAGGCCCAGTGCATGAAATTCATGCATGGGAGGGGGGGGGTATCCCTCAGCTCAGCCCACACTCTCTCCAATCTTGGACCCCTTAAAGGATGTCCAACTGCTCATTTAGGATTCAGACATCCCTCTCACAATCCAGGACTGCTGGCTCCCAACTGCTTGTCTGTCTGCCTTCCTGATTATCCCTAACTGCTTCTGCTCGCCAGCCTCATCACCCCCTCACCACTCCCCTTCCAGCCTGATTGATGCCTAGCTGCTCCCCTGCTAGCCTGTTTTCCCCTAACTGCCCCCCCTGCAGGCCTAGTCACCCCTAACTGCCCTCCCCTGCAGGCCTGGATCCCCCCTAACTGCCCTTTCCTGCAGGCCTAGTCACCTCCAACTTCCCTCCTCTGCCAGCCTGATCACCACTAACTGCCCTACCCTGCAGGCTTGATCTCCCCTAATTGTCCTCCCTTGCAGACCTGGTCCCTCCCAACTGCCCTCCCCTGCTGGCCATCTTGTGGCTGCCACCTTGTGTCCACATGGGGGCAGTCATATTTGACCACATGGGGGCAGCCATCTTGTATGCTGGAGTGATGGTCAATTTGCATATTATTCTTTTATTAGATAGGATAGCCTTAAAGGATAATTGACTGAACAAAAAGAGGAATGAGGAGTTAATATAATGAAAAATGAAATACAACTGTGATTGTCCTTTTGGTAGTCTAGGTAATATTTCATATTTAACTATCCTAATTGATAGTATTCTTGGAAGAAGATTATAGGATTATGACCCTGAATGCAGGCCTTGCATCCAAATTCTAAACTAAAAGATTGGAAATGTGTACAGACCTGACAATTTGAGATCATTGCCATTTTGCCAGATTGATTGCCCTAGGGCATTAGTAATCACTTCATTTCTGAGTCTCAATATCTAAGCCTCTAAAATGGGGCCATTAATGCCACTAATTTTACTGATAAAATATGTAATAAAAATGTTTAAAAAATCTATGATTTGACTCTCATAAAGGTGTAAGAATATAAATTAAGAGCAATACTTTAAACAATGCCCTCTCTAAATATCATTGTAAAGATGTGTTCCTTATGTCTTGAATCACAAATATGTGGAGAAAGAGATCAAATAAAGAAAAAAAAAGCAGGAAGAATTTTACTTTTGAACATTTGCACGTGGAAGATTATAGGCATAACTGGAAAGTGTACAAAGGCCCTGCAATTATAGATTGATCTACCTGTATATTTTCAGAACCAAGTAATGTCTACCACTCCAAGGGGGGATTAAAAAAAAAAAGCATAATAGTAGGGTTTCTTTTTTTTTTTTTTTTTTTTTTTTTTTTTAGCTATATACAAATGATAAAAGCAAAGACATCAAAGTGGGTAGCCTTTCAACTCATGCTCAATTAGAATAAAAGTTTGGTTGCTGTTTTAAACATTTATGACTAACTAACTGTGACAGACTCTCAGCTTTGCAAACAGGATGATTTCAGTTGACTTTTGATCTGACTGACAGTTCCTTATACACTTCAGTGTTAGTTTATAACACACAAGCCCACATCTGAATACACATGTGACTAATTAGGGACTGTTTATGGACCATCCACATAAATTTAACACACAAGAGTAAAGGCATTTTAAACCAGCGGTCATGATTTTAATGAAATGGAGTTAATTAACAAAGGTGCTTGACCTATTTTTAATATTGCTAGTTTTTTTTTTTTTTTAATGAATGAAATCTAAATGTGTTTTGCATGTAGAGCTGATGAGGAATATCAGATCATTTTAAAAGTTAATATTATGACTATAAAATAAAAAAATATTTAGATGTCTTCAAAAAATTTGCTTGTGATATAATAAACATTGCAAAAAAGAACTGGAATCTTGATTTCTATAAGCATTGTGTCTTGTCTGAAGAAGCATTTGCATGCAGGGCTTTCGAGGTCGGTGTGTGCTCTGGCTCTCAGGCCTGGATTCCAGTTCTGCCATTCATTAGCTGGGCAAGCTACTTAACCTCATTGTGCCTTAATTTTCATATCTGAAGAATGGGGGTAATAATAGTGTCTACCTCAAAGGATTGTTATAAGGATCAAATCAGTAAACATAGGTAAAACTAAAAGAGTGGTAGGACTTGAGACATGCTTAATAATTGCTATATATAATTATTTAAGAAAAACAGCTGTCAGTCGTGAATTGCTTATACTGTGCCTTAATGATAAATGAAGAGGCAATCCTATAAGGAGAAAGACAGAACAGGTTCCTGGAACTCAGATTACCTAGTGACATATAGTACATTTAGAAACATCATTGCCTCACTTTCATTTATTTATTTTGAAAGTAGAGATACTACCTTTTTCAAGTAAGAGTTGTCTGATGAAAGAAACAACCTCTGAATTCTACAATAAGATAACTTGAGTGTCACTTAGTAGAGACACTGATGATGGCCCTCCATGCTGGTAGCCAGTGTTTCAATTAAATTCTCCATAAACCTTTGGGCATAGTGTAGACAATTCCTCTAGACCAGTGGTTCCCAATGTGGGGCACACACCCCATGGAAGGGGGCAGTTAGATTTTTAAGAGGGGGAAATTTGAGAATGAGTTATTAACTATGAGTTTCTTGCATTTCTTATGTTTCTAGGGGCCTCATATACAGTATATGGTAACATATTTATGCATTTCTGTTCCCCGTTATATGTTTTTAAACTTTATTTGCTATTTTTCATATCACTCCATATTAGTATTATTTTTAAAACAATTTATTAGTGATTTCTACCTCAGTAGCTTAAATTGTCCTTTTGTTTTTCTTTGGTTTTGTTTTTTTAATTTTTTCTCTTTCATGGATGCCATGTTTTTCGGAAGCTTATTTAGACCAAATTAAAGGCCTTTTAGGATTCCTCCACTTGAATAGGAGTTCACTTTTTGAATAATAAGAATTAAATGTCACAAGGGGCATCAGGGTTTTAGAGATGCTTAGTGGAGGCCATGGTCAAAAAAAGTTTGGGAACTACTGCTGTAGACACATCTGGCTCTAAATTCTTGCTGTTGCTGAACTAATATAATGTCATGATTCTTAGTCATTTATTTCATATTGCACTACATTGTAACAAACTCTTCTCATTCTAGCTTACTCTGGTGTCCACATCACATCTCCATAGCCAATGTAGCCAGATTTCCCATTCACCTGAAGCTGCTATTGTCCCATTCCAGCACCCACTTTGAGTCTCTCTGTTTTCTGTCACAAGATCCTTGATGGTGTGGGGCTCACTAAGCCCAACACAAGTGCTGTCCATGAATAGACAAGAATGAACATCTTTAGGGATGAGACTCATTCAATGGGAAACAGGAACCAGTGGTCAGAGCACTCCTGAGTTTCGTCCTTCAGAGGCACCCTCTATGTTTCTCTGGGACCATTAGAAATGGAAGCCTCCAATAAGGATCTTAATGCTGCATTAGGAAGCTTTTCTTAAGGATGAGAACAGCAGGGGGCTTAGAGAACTGAAAACCAGTTACGTTTTAATAATTGAAAATCACATTCCTTAAAAGTACTCAGATATGTCCATGATTAGAAGCTTTCAGCATGTAATATTTCAGCACAAGCTTTAGTCTTCTATAAGTTTCATAGCTTACCTCTTCTCTCCAAAACTCACTTCTTTTATTCTCCACCTTCACCTTTTGATACACCTTAAATTCAAACACTGAGCAGTTTATTTATTTCTTTTTTCTGATTCATAATAGTGTTTGTACAAAAGTGTTTTCTAATCAAACTTTGTTATCCCAATAGAGAACATATCTGAGGCAGGAAGTTAATATAACAGTGCTTCCCACTATTATACAAATATTCCCTACTTAATTTAGAAATTTTTATAGGTCCTAGTGAAAAGGAGGTTACATTTTTTTCTAAGAGACAATAGTAAGATACTAAGCAAATACAGTCCACCATATTGGAACAAATATTCTTTGATTGACTGTAACATTCCTAATTACATTTTGCTATCCAGAAAAGGATGTTATGTCCATAGAAAAGAAATCATAATGTGAGAAGTTAGTATATAAAGTGACTACCTGGACTCAAAAACCAGAATATGACTCTTCATATTGAGGACCAAGGTAGAAAATTCTGAGACCTTTGTTTAGTGCTTATGCTTTTGGAAGAATGACTAAACTTATTAGTATAAACTGATTTTAATGTTAACTTTAGTAGCACACATTGAAATGTCATTTGGCCTAAGTAGGGAACATGATTAGTAACAATACTGCTTCTATTGTTGATTGTAGTTTCAAATCTAAGATAGATTTTAAAGTAACAATGAAAAGAATCTTAGTTCTCTCTCTCTTTTTTTTTAATTCTCTTCTCTCCTGTTCTCTCTCTCTCTTCCTTTCTTTATCTCCTGGTGTGTGAAAGCGCAGTTAAACAAACAAAAAAAAATGTTAACTGTAGTTCCTAGTAAACATATATAAATCTAAATTATTAATTTAAAAGATAGAGTGTTTTCTTGTACCCACGCTAGTGATCATCCTAGTCACACATTATTTATTTTACAGAATATTTAAAGGGTGAAAATTGAATTTTGATAATATCTTTATTCAATTTTTTCAGGTCTTGGGTTGATTTTCAATACCTGACAAATCATGAGTATGCCAAATATAGACACAGGTCCAGTTGTGTTATCTTGCTCAAGGTTCATTCATGGAAATTATAAGAAAAAGATGAATTAGCAAAAGAGAAGGTAATTTCTGAGGAAAGTGGAAAGGAAACAAATAAAGTAGAGCATCACAAGACCAAGCAAAATAGGCACCCCAAATTAAGAAAGGATTGATGGTGACATATTCTGAAGAGACATATGAAAGGAAATGTTCCACTATATGCATTAGATTTGTAGATGAACATAATTTAATGTATTGGCAAAAGCTATGGGTTCTAAAAACCAGCTGAGTGTGAGTTCCTGGGTGGCCACTGACTTTTGATTTTTTATTGTCACAGACTCCTCATCTGTGTTTATGGGACTTGGTATACAGAGATGATATAAATTAGATATTCTATGTATTTAGGTAGGGACTAAGATATAGCAAGTGTTGTGAACACTTCTGTTAAAATAATTAATGATCTTTAGCAGAAAATGATTTTTTTCTTTTTTTAAAATACATTTTATTGATTTTTTTACAGAGAGGAAGAGAGAGGGATAGAGAGTTAGAAACATCGATGAGAGATGAGAGAGAATCATTGATCAGCTGCCTCTTGCATACCTCCTACTGGGGATGTGCCCGCAACCAAGGTACATGCCCTTGACTGCAATTAAACCTGGACTTTTCTGTCCACAGGCCAATGCTCTAACCACTGGGCTAAACCGGTTTCGGCAGAAGAGGATTTTTCAAAGATTAATCAGCATGAAAGCCATTGACTGAATATATCATGCAATGTTACAGAAAAATATGAGAATGAGATAGCGATGCAGGTTTATACATTGCAAAATAAAATCCCTCCTGCTTGAACTCTTAATTAATTAATGTTTTAAAATGAAATCTCAAAACCACAGTGGAAGGAAAAGCTATGCAGCATATATAGAGGAACATTCTGTAAGAAAAACAAGTAAAACTTTTTGTTAAAGATGGAATAGAAAACAAAATATTTCACTAGTGCTATTTCCTAATATCAGATAGCAGTTGATTTAATGACATAGCAAACACCTTGGTTTGTAATATAGAGTTATTGGAGATGGTTGAAGATATTTATACTGAGACTAGAGGCCCAGCATGTGATTGAAATCATGCGAGGAGGTGCCCCACCATGAGTGTCAGGCAGGACCAGTGCCACAGGAGGCCGGGAGCCATGCCTGACTTCTGCCTCAACCCTCCCCCCCTACTCCCCTGCCTGTGTCCGCTTCAGGCTGCCGGGGCCGCCTCACCGGCTCGGGCAGGACCCCCTGTCTCTGTCTCCATCTCCACTCTGGGCCTCACCTACGCCCACAGCCTCCTCCTATCTGGTTGTGACCTGTTATGGTGTCCTGGCCTAATTTGCATTACCTTTAGATAGATAAATAGATAGATAGATAGATAGATAGATAGATAGATAGATAGATAGATAGATAGATAGTAGAGCCCTTCAAACAATGATAGGTTTACTTGGATTCAAAAATGACATTACATGTCTTCAGGAAAGACAACAATGAGTACCATGGACAGTGTCTCCAGAATTTTAGAGACTTCTCTCCACCTTCACTTTTTTTTTTTAAACCAGGATTATGCCACCAATAGTAGTATTTATTTAATATTTTTCTTTAAATAATACAATTTAATATATTAAATATTTATATTACTTATATATTAAATATATCTCCAAGCATTAATAACTAAGGTATTTTTAATACATTTATTCTGTTTTATAATGCACTAGAGGCCCAGTGCACAAATTCATGCACCAATGGGGTCCCTTGGCCTGGCCTGTAGGATGGACCAAAACTGGCTCTCCAACATCCCCCAAGGGTCCTGGATTGTGAGAGGGTGCAGGCCAGGCCCAGAGATCCCACCGGTGCACAATCAGGGCCTGGGAGGAACGAGGGAGGTTGGTCAGCCAGAGAGGGGCTGCTGGAGGGCTCTAAGACATGCCCAGTCCCTCTTGCTCAGTCCTGATCAGCCAGACCCTGACAGCAAGCTAACCTACCAGTTGGAATATTTGCCCCCTGGTGGTCAGTGCATGTCATAGCTTCTGGTCGACCAGTGGACTGCCCCTGGTGGTCAGCACACATCATACTGAGTGGTTGAGCAGCCTTAGCATATCATCAGCATATTACACTTTTATTGGTTGAATGGACAACCGGACACATAGCATATTAGGATTTTATTGTATAAGATGGTAAAGTAAATGCCAATTCTTACAATTTAAATGTATATATATATATATATATATATATATATATATATATATATATATATATAATGTTTCTATTGATTTCAGAGAGGAAGGGAGAGAGAGATAGAAAGATCAACAATGAGAGAGAATCATTGATGGTCTGCCTCCTGACCCTGCAACTTGGGTATGTGCCCTTGACTGGAATTGAATCTGGAACACTTCATTCTGCAGGCCAATGCTCTATTCACTAAACCAAACCAGCCAGGGCAATTCTTGCAATTTTTAAGTAATAAAATCTCTTCATACATTGCCCAAACTCAACTTATCAACTATCAGCAGTAAGCTTGCTATACTTTGTAAATTTATTATAATAAATAATGGAATAGGAGAAAAGAATGGGTCCAAAGTCATTTGAAGTTAAAGTATATCTTGACTTCTTTATACCTAAATTTGTAGAATTCCAGGATATCTCAATAAAATAAATTATTTTTTTACTCAGAAAAACTTTTTTCATTTTTTAGGAATAGTATCAAGGGCAAGAATTTGGTGCTTTTTTGAAATCTATATAGTAAAATTCTAAGGTTGCTTAAAATGTAACTTTCCTACTCTGTAAATCTTTAACAAACATGTAAACATAATAAAGCATATATTCAGAGAGGAAGGGAGAGGGAGAGAGAGATATAAACATCAATAATGACAGAGAATCACCTATCAGCTGCCTCCTGCTGGGAATCAAGCCTGCAACCTGGACATGTGCCCTTGAACGAATCAAACTTGGGACCCTTCAGTATGCAGGCTGACCCTTATTCCACTGAGCCAAACCAGCTAGGGCTAGAATATACTTTTAAATTCTTCCTTACAAATTATTTTATTAGTTTTGGGATTCTCAAATATGCATGCCTCTAAGTCAAAGTTTCAGTCTTTGATATAATTTCTAGACAGAGGCAAGTGAAGTAGAAGAAACCTTTTTTATTCAGATATCTTCCTTAATTTTACATCTCAGGGTATTTCATGTAGGTAAAAAAGCTAGCACCATGCACTAGAGAGTCTCAGTGGATATTTCTGAAAATCTGCAATGGAAAGTGCTCTAATGGCTGAGGGTCTAATAATATTTTCTTGATAAAATAATGCTTTCATGTCACATATTGGCATTCCTTTATAGGTTTCTCTCAAACTTAAGCGCTGGTCCTTGATAATTGTAGCATTGCCTTTAAAGACCTTATTGAAATGTAGATTAATGCTGTAGCACAGTATAATTATTGGAAAAAAATTTCCTTTTAAGTCTTGTAGATAAGCAAGCATTAATAATTATTAATGTTAGCTGTTATATTTTAGTTTTTTTCCTAAATGTTGTTCTTCCCCAGGCCTGAATATTTACATTTATTTTTAAGACATAGAACTTACCTAAAACTGTAATGCAGATTTTGCACTAAAAGGCTATGTAGGTAGATCATTGACATCTTAGACATCAATTTCCACTACTCAGTCATTATTGAGATCAGATTAAGGATAAAAGCTTTGCTTCTTCAAATAACTATAATATCAAAAGGTCTAAAATTGAGAAAAAATATTATACCCTATAAAATTTAACACTGAGTCACAATATAGCAATAATCAATAAATATTTGTTTAGTAATTTAAAATTATAATCAAGTCTATGATAACAAAAGCCAGAGGACTCAAATTGTGGAATTTCAGTGTTTTATCTTGAGGCTGCTGCCCTTTGCAGTAATCATTTCTTTTTTTCTCTTTTAAAAAATATTTTATTGATTTTTTTACAGAGAGAAAAAGAGAGGCATAGAGTCAGAAACATCGATGAGAGAGAATCATCGATCAGCTGCCTCTCGCCCACTCTCCACTGGGGATGTGCCTGCAACCAAGATAGATGCCCTTGACCTGAATCGAATCTGGGACCTTTTAGTCCCCAGGCCAATGCTCTATCCACTGAGCCAAACCGGTTTCAGCATCAGTCATTATTTTTTATCTCAGTGAAGTGGAGAGGGCAAGATGAAGTGGCTATGTTCTACTCCAAACCTCTCTGCAGCACCTGGCCTCAGGATCCTAGTTCCTTTCACATTGAAGCCGTGATGTTGATCCCATTTACCAGCAGAATCAACCTGAATGATAGCAATTACTCTCATTAGCAGCCATGGGATATTGATCACATCTAACACCAAGTAAAGACCATGCAAAATAGATTCCCTAATCATTTTTTTTTCCTTCAGGTAATACCAGAGGTTTGTGTTTAGTTTATCACTTTCAGCACTATTATATGAACTCTATAATATTTCTTAATTAGAGGCCTAGTGCACGAATTTGTGCTGGGGTGGGGGTCCCTCAGCCTGGCCAACAATCAGAGTTGATTGGGGCCAGCCAGCCACAGGGAGGGACCACAGGAGGTTGGATGGCCAGCCCGGGGAGAGACCATGGGAGGTTGTTGGCTCTGGGAGGTTGGCTGTGGGAGTGCACTGTCCATGATGGGGCAGCTCCTGCATTGTGCGTCTGCCCCATGGTGGTCAGTGAGCATCATAGCTACTGGCCGGTCATCTAGCCCTCCAGTCATAATGGTTGCTAAGGCTTTTACATATATACAGATAATCAGTCGGGGTGCATAACTATCTGGAGTAAATAAATATGCAATTATTGAATACTTTTCATGTTTAGAACTGTGCTAGAAACTGTGAGAGATGCAAGGGACATAAGGCATTAACTTGTCTTTGTAGAAAATACAATCTATTAAAAAGGTTAGATAGATATGCTTCAATTCAATTAAGAACTGCAGAATAAACCAAATTATCTAACCCTTAAATGTGTAATAGAGTAAGTGGGGATGGCAACAGAAGATATCAATATCAACCAAATTTAGGAGGAGGGAGGAAGTGGATAATTAAAAATCAGGATTGGGCATCATAAATTTTCTGGAAATCTTTGTAGTATCAATTTCAGTATGGAACTCAATAGAGAAATACCCCAGGTTTTATAAATCCACTAATAAAGACATGCCACTACAACTTTATATGTATCTTGTGGTTTGCAAAACCTCTAGCAGTGCCAAGAATAATTATACAAGTATTTGATTACAACCCAGGATGGATGTTAATACATACAGACACAGGGGAGTGTAGTCTTTTAATAGAAATACTGAAGATTAGGTGTTACATCTAGTGCCCTTTTCAAAATTATATGCAGAACGTAAGAGATTTTCTCTAGTAAATTGCTTTTTTACACAATTATTTATAGTAAATTAAGGATTCTACTTACATTTCATTTTCAAGTGGAAGAATAAAATAAAATGCATAGCCATTATTTATCTCTATTCTTTTATATAACTATCTTTACATATATACATACGTGCATACATATATACTACTCCTTAACTATAATTTTAAGTTTATTGAAACAATTTTATCATACTTAGGGTTCATGAAAATTGTTCATGCCCCCAAATGCTATAATAGTTAATTAACTTATTATTTATTTGTTTATAAAAATAGTAGATTTTGAACTATGAAAATTCTTTGGTAAAAGTGGTGTTAGAGAATGTGTTGCAGAAATGGAAGTGCTTCAATACGGGAATAGGCAGATGCACATCAAATACGTAAAACATCTGAACAGAGATAAGAAAATAGTGGCCTTATTTCAAATGAGATGGGAAATAAGATATTAAAATAAAATTTATCAGAAGTGAAATGAAAAAAAGATCAAGACCAGGTATGTAGAACCTCACGCAATTTAATATTAAAATACTCAATGAAATGACCTCATTCCTTTGGCAATTATTAGATATACAAAATATTCAATGTTTAAATTGTAGCAAAGAATTTGTTCTTCTATAGTGTCTGATAATGAGAAGGCATTAAAGCACTTCCTTGGGAAATATTTTCTCTCCTCAAATGCAATATTAGATGTGAATTAGCTCACCATAATGTAGTTCATGTTTGAGCTTTTAAAAGGGAGAAATGCTTGGTTGGCCTAATCAAGGTTAAAGTATTAGCTAAAAGGGAAGAAAAGGACCAGGAAAAAAGAGAGAAGACTTAGGCAGCCTTTAGCAAAGGAACACATTTCATGAGCACGTTGTGAGTTCTTAATTATCACATAACTAGAGGCCTAGTCCATGGGATCCATGCACTGGTGGGGTGGGTGACCTGTAGAGAGCGGTCGCTATGGGAGCAGCTGCTCATCCTGGTCAGCCTAGCAGCTGTGGACCCATCCTCTGAGCAGCTGCTCCTGCTGTAAGAGAACCGCTTATTCTGGTCAGCCAAGCAGCACCATCACTGTGGGAGCGCACTGACCACCAGGGGCCAGCTCCTAAATTGAGCACCTGCCCCCTGGTGGTCAGTGAGCATTATAGCAACTGGTTGACTGGTTGTTCTGGTCATTCCACCATTCAGTTGCTGGGCTTTTATTATATAGGATACCTGAATTAAATGGATAAGAATGAACTTTCTAATTATTCTCTTTATAACCTAGTGCAGGGGTGGGCAAACTTTTTGACTCGAGGGCCACAATGGGTTCTTAAACTGGACCAGAGGGCCGAAACAAAAGCATGGATGGTGTGTTTGTGTGAACTAATATAAATTCAAAGTAAACATCATTACATAAAAGGGTATGACCCGCTCTTTTGGCTCCACGCAGGCCGAATAGAACAGCCGAATGGGCCATAGTTTGCCCACGGCTAATCTAAAGCCATGATTGGCAAACTGTGGCTCGCTAGTCATATGCGGCTCTATGGCCCCTTGAGTGTGGCTCTTCCACAAAATACCTTGGCCTGGGTGAGTCTATTTTGAATAAGTGGCATTAGAAGAAGTTTAAGTTTAAAAACTTTGACTCTCTCTCTTTTTTTTTTTAAATTTATTAAGGTATTATATGTGTACATAGCTTACCATTGCCCCCTCCCCTCCCATTCATGCCCTCCCTCCCCAGAGTTTTGTGTCCATTGGTTGTACTTATATGCATGCATACCAGTCCTTCGGTTGATCTCTTTAATCTTTGTACTGTTGATATGTGGCTCTGTTGACTAATGAGTTTGCCAACCACTGATCTATAGCAATAGATACTAGTTACTTTAATAGTTTATTTTATAAATCTAGAATATTAGCATCACCTGGAAATTACCCCCCCACACACACACATACACAAATATACCTTCTGAAATTCATTAATTCATCCCATATTTATTTGACTATTATTTATTATGTAATAGTCACATTGATAGGTGACTCAAAGTTTAAAATGCCTACCTTTATAGAACTCAGCCTAGTAGGGAAATAAAGTTAAAAAAATTAACCTTTGTAATATAACTTATACAATTTTAAAATGAAGTGTTTGGGAGTATAAAGAAATGAATAATTACAGAAAATGTTTAAACAGAAACACTTTAAGAAGAGAACTCTGGCTGCTCTGTTGAACATGGAGAGAGGATAGGTGTTGAGGGAGAAAGCCAGTAAACCAGTTACTAAACAATTGCAATAGTTCAGGTAAGAAACAACAGGGCCTATGAAATAAAAAGTGTGGAGAATATGTTTAGTTTGTCCTGTCCATGCCTTAGGGCAGGGGTGGGCAAACTTTTTGACTCAAGGGCCACAATGGGTTCTTAAACTGGACCTGAGGAGCGGAACAAAAGCATGGATGGAGTGTTTGTGTGAACTAATATAAATTTAAAGTAAACATCATTACATAAAAGGGTACAGCCGCTCTTTCAGCTCTGAGCAGGCAGGATTGAACAGCCAAATGGGCTGGATCTGGCCTGCGGGCCATAGTTTGTCTATGTCTGCCCTAGGGCCTCCAAAATGCTAACAATCATGAATGATATCGAGGGGTTCCTTTGTCTTCTAACTTCCTTTTGAAAGTAGATAAGGGAGATAACCAGCCTGAGCCTGGAGGGTGGCAGAAGAATGAGGCTGAATATGTATTCCACCTGCACCTTTCTCACCTTGCCTTCCCTGGTCTTCTATCAAAAGCCATGGCTTATCTCAGACAGCTCTTACCATTGAATTATCTTTTCTAGTTCCAGTAAGTGTTTTTTCCACCTGTCCCTTCATTCTGCATTGTCAACAGCTTTCTCTTAGTCCTATCAATGGAGTCTTGAAGTACTAGTATTTCTGGATGGTTTTTTCATGAACCTTATGATATTACTTATTTAGCCAAGATTAGGTTTTAGTCATGAGATTCTATAAGAACTAACCCCATTGACTTTTTAATTTATTTTTTATATTTTGTTTTGTTTTGTGTGTTTTTTTAATCTATGCTCCCATCCCCCACTCTTTGGCAACAATCAGCATGCCCTCTGTCTGTAGGTCTGTTCATGGCTAGTTGTGTTTTCTTTTCTTTTTTTAAATTGTTTTTTTAAAAGAGTTCACATAATGAACTCTTATGTGATTTTTAAAAAAATATTTTATTGATATTTTACAGAGAGAAAGGGAGAGGAACAGAGAGTCAGAAACATTGATGAGAGAGAAACATCGACCTCCTGCACACCTCCTACTGGGGATGTGCCAGCAACCAAGGTACATGCCCTTGACTGGAATCGAACCCGGGACCTTTCAGCCCGCAGGCCGACGCTCTATCCACTGAGCCAAACCAGCTGCTGCTCTTATGTGATTTTTAATAAAGTAAAATCATACCTATTTAATACGTTTTTGTTCATATTACTGATTTTGAGTGGGTCACTCTTTCCTGGCAGGACCCTGGATTATAAATGTGGCAATTGTTGAGAACAGCTGTGGACATATTTGCATATATTGGCACATACGGAGGACAGGACTTAGTGAGGATTCAGAACTGGAGGGTAAGGAAAAAAGGAAGTATCAAGGATGACTTATCAAGTTTCTTCTATGACCAGTAAATGATGGGAGTATCCTTTTAAAAAGATGAGAGTAATGGAGAATCTAGATAGGATGGGAGCAGGTCAATATCTGTCTCCTCCATATCAAATGGTACTGTGAAGCAAACCATTTATAATTTTTCAAAAGTTGGAAGAGAAGACTATGATATCAGTACACATGTTGCTGAGGTGAGGACTTCAATGTTATTTCAATGAATATGCAGCAAGGCCCAAGTCCTCATGGTGGTTATGATTGACTGGGGGGATAAGACTTGAAAAAACAACAACACTGCAATATACAATTAATGCTACACAAACAAGTACAGAAGGGTATAAGATAATATAATGAGAAGACAATCTATTTTAGAGGTTGAGAGAAATAACAATTCAAATTATGTCCCAATAGAGACATCCTGAATAAGTGAAAAGGAGAAAGAATATTCTATGAAGTTGATCCATTATTTGTTTTAAAATCCCTGTGGAGAAGGTGTGGTGAGAAATATTCAGATTTAGACCCTAAGTTGCCTGTGATACTTACTATGGTACACATAGAAAATACAAAGCGAACATATTACAGCTCCATTCAAGGATCACACATTTATTCTTCAAATGAAGAAGAAAGTATTAAAAACATTTTCAAAAGTAGTTAACTCTGATATAGTATTGTTATATGACAGGCACCGTTGTAAACTCTTCATATACAAATATTGTCATTTAATCCCTGTTACAATGCTATTAAGCAGGTATTCTTATTAACATTTTAGAGATGAGGAAACTTAATCACAGATGATTACTTGTCTAAAAATGCACAGGCAGTAATCTATAGAGTGAAATTTAAATGAAACCATCTTTCTTTAGAATTCATAAGTTATATTTGGAAACTATTTGGAAATATTTCCACGATCATATTATTGAATAGGTCTTGGATCAAATTTGTATCACTGATCTTTTGTGTGACAACATCAAATAAACATATGCATGTTTAAAACATATGTTTTAGAAAAACATGTTATAGAAATTTATGACACTAGTCATATTTTTGATAACCAGGAATATACCACCATATTCAGTGATTTTTCATATCACTTTATCTTTTTATTTTAAACACCTGTGTAAAAAAATCTATACTAACAAGAGAAATATGATAATTGACTCTCACTCCACAATGCCCAAAGCTAATCAGGAGGGAATATGCAATTTAGTGGGACAAAGATGGCGGCGGCCACAGAGCCAGCCAGAGTGGTCAGGAGACTTAGATCTCCCCCAGCGATGGAGGAAGCTAAGCTTCCTGCCTACCTGGGCTGGCCTCTGAAGGAGGGGCCTGTGGGCAGCAGCCATGGAGCAGGCCAGAGCGAGAGGGAGGCTTGGTTTGCCTGGGCCGGCCACTGAGGGAGGGGCCTGACAACAGCCATCAGCCCCTCACCCAGGCTGGCACTATCCCCAGTGGGGACCCTCACCCCAATGGGGGCATGGTCAGCCTGCAAACGCCCCTCGCCCAGGCTGCCCCCACTCCCCAAAGGGAACCCCCACACTGATCTGGGACACCCTTCAGGGCAAACCAGCCATCCCCCACCCATGCACCATGCCTCTCTCTATACTAATAAAATGGTAGTATGCTAATTAGACTGGGAGACCTTCCAGGAGATCTTCTGGATGTTCTTCTGGACAAAGCCATGGTGGTGGGGCAGAGGTAGAGGCGGGGTAGAGGCAGAGGTAGGTGGGCAGGCCAGATGGGATGGCAGTAATGGTTGATCAGGCCAGCAGGAGGGGTCAGTTGGGAGCAAGCAGGCCATCAGTGGGGTTCAGTTGGGGGCGATCGGGGCAGTGGGGAGGGCAGGTTGGGGTGAGTAGGCTGGTGGGGGAGGCAGTTGGGACAAGCAGGCCAGCAGGCAGAATAGTTAGGGATAATCAGGCAGGCAGAAAGGCAGGCAGGCAGGTGAATGGTTAGGATCCAGTAGTCCTGGATTGCGAGAAGTATGTCCAACTGTCGGTTTAGGCCTGATCCCTGCGGGGCAGTCGGGCATCCCCTGTAGGGTCCCAGATTGGAGAGAGTTCAGGCCGGGCTGAGGGACAACCCCCCCCCCCCCACACACACACACACACAAATTTTGGCACTGGGCTACCAATTGAGTAATAATGTTGAAGCAGTTGTTGGTTTGACCTGGACACTTGTTAATGATGTAAAACTGACTCTAATTAGAGTGAGTTTATTTTTTAAATGAAAGAGAGAAATCTAGAAAAGGAAAAATAATCTATCATCTATCTATCATTTATCTACCTATCTCATATCTTCTATACACATTTTTTTTTCAAATGTTAGAATCAAATAAAATCTGACTTTAGTGAACATCTATGACTATTTGGCTACTTTATTTTTGAAAAAAATAAAAATCTGAATAACTTTCTAGAATTGTTTCTCAATTTTAAAAAGACTTTGAATACTACAAAGCCTATAACCCTCATTCCATAATATTTCTCCCTAACTATCAAGACAATTTGTTTTGAGAAGCATCTGAGAGTATATAGGTGACCCACCACTTTCATAACTCTGTTCTGTGTATCATTGGGCAAAGCCACTTTGTCTGACTTGGACAGTTTCAGTTTACAAAACTATTAATTTTACTCTCTAACTTTCATTACTACAAACTGACCTCAATAAGAAAATGTTTATCACTAGTATAGGAATGGAAAATAAAACTCAATAAAGCATAGACTTCAAACCTCCAATAATAAAATCACACATTTCTAGGTGGATACTTGCGTATGTAATTAAAAATATAGAATTTCTAAATACTCTTTTGGCTCTTTATAATTCCCAATTTATTTTATTTTGCTGTCAATATAAACACATTTACTGAGAAGTATTTCTCAAGTGTTGTTAGGATGTTTTTCAATGAATGTTGTTATTTGAAACTTCTTTTCTATAAGATATTCTGGTGTTCAGAATTTAATTCTAGGATAAAGTGTCAAATGTGAGGTTGTTCACTACATAAATACTACCCCCTCACCCCAATTCAATTTCAAAGAGCAATTCAGGTGAGAATAAATAAATAAATAAAAGGTTTGGTTAATGTTGGGCATTTGCTTGGGTACTGTGTCATTCAAAACTCCTTCCATTTAAAAACAAAATTTGCATTGACATAAGAATGATGTCTAACGCAGTATAATTACTTATGGAGTCTTTGAAAAGAGAAGCCCCCTTTTTTCCAAGTGATTTAACTTTGAAAAGGAATTACTTCACATGCCCAGCAAATACTATTAAAAAGCATTTTATGAGGGTTTTTTTTTTCTGCATATTTCTAAACATGGACAGACTATTGTGTGCTCTAAAACCTGTATTTACATGACACACTTTTATGGTCCAATGGGCAAACACTACTTAGTCCTAAAATAACATCACAGTAATGACTACAGTGAAGACAGCAAGCATACTCCACCATCATTATCCATATCAGCCTGAAGCAGATGCGGTATCTATGGTGGAGTCTCACAGTGGTGAACACTGAACAACTGGTTCTGCTACTTTTGTGTACTCTTAGACACAGCGATATTACATTCAAAATAAGAATGCACAAGCTCTTTCAATGTGAAGAGCTATATTGTATTATATATATGTATTTTTCTTCATTTGAATCGAGTCAACAAAGAAATGAATCAAACAATTAAAGATGAGTTACATTAAGGGGGATTTAGCCAACATTCACTGGTTATAAAGCCAGGTTGCTCAACCTCAGTAACACTGATCTTTTTTTGTGTTGGATCATTTTTTTGTGTGAGGACTGCGCTGGGTGTTGTGGGATGTTGAGCAGTATCCTTGGCCTCTATTGACTAGAAGGGGGTATCCAATCCCCATAGGGTTGTGATAACAAATGTGTTTCCTGCCTAAGAATCACTGAAATAAAGGGAATGATCTCTTGAATCTACACATAATCTTTCAACCAATTAAATGGCATTGCTTGTCTTTGTCCAGATCAGATTTCTATTAGTTTCCAGATACAAGTTGTACCTTGTTTCTCATAGTATGCTTCATTTATGTTTGTTCATTTGTAAGTTTCACTCTGCAGTCAAACATTTTTGCATCTGAAATATTTTTCATGTATTTTATATTGACAGCAAGAACATTTAATGGGAAACATTAAGAGTCAAATAATTTAAGGAGACATGTTTAAAAAGAAAGGTCTCAAGTGTGTATTGTGGAGGGGAATTAGTTCCTACAGGTTCTGATTGGGAGTCAGCTCTGGCTAATTTCTCCTCAGTGTTAAGAAAAACATCTAAAATGAGGAATAGTTCATGACAAAAGCTGCTACAATAAGTGGGACTTTTAGTTACTTTGTCCAGCCCCTTATGCTTTCCAAATAAAGAGGCTGCTTCCTGCTGAAACCGGTTTGGCTCAGTGGGTAGAGAGAGCATCAGTCTGCAGACTGGGGGGTCCTGGGTTTGATTCTGGTCAAGGGCATGTACATTGGTTGTGGGCACATCCCCGGTGAGGGGTGTGCAGGAGGCAACTGGTCGATGTTTCTCTCTCATCGATGTTTCTAGCTCTCTCTCTCCCTTCCTCTCTGTAAAATAACAATTATATATATAGACTGCTTCCAAGAAATCAGGTATTTGGAAGTAAAAAAGGGACAAGATTGTTTAGCACATTGCTGATTGAACTGTAAGAAAAATAGAAAAGAAGTCAGAATCCTTGCTTCTGCATCATTGTGAATGTCCACAAGTGGGTCTAATTATTGAGCTAGGACTAATTCTGTTATTAGATGTAGTCAGGAGGTCATTGTTTTAGTTCATCAAAAATTCTGCTTTGCAGAGAGTGATCCTATATGCATGAATTATCAATTTTCAGATTACTAGGATATAATAAAAATATACTGATTACCATATTTTTTCTCATATTACTTTTTTCTTTGACAATTTAAAAAGGATTTCAGGATATTTTGTTTGTGTTAGGGTTATCACTCTAAAGCTAAGATATCATTATT
Source organism: Vespertilio murinus (assembly GCA_963924515.1). NCBI lineage: Eukaryota > Metazoa > Chordata > Mammalia > Chiroptera > Vespertilionidae > Vespertilio > Vespertilio murinus. Next base: position 24,866,098 of record OZ004711.1, on the reverse strand, counting down.
CTGTAGCTATGAAAAAGTGACTTCTGATAAGGATTTCTGGCTGATGGAATGCCAGGAAAAATGGCTTTTATCATTCAGTTTTGGTGTTGAAATATTGATAAGCACTAAATGAGTACAATGGCAAAAATAATTGTCTAAAATATACATAGCATTGTATTCTGTATAATGACAGAAACTAATGTTATAAGTATCCAATAAATAGTGAAAAAAATTAAACTTTTACTCATCTGCAAGTTCTTAATAAGTGACTGCTATATATGGGTTAGTTTGCTAAATATTAGGTAGTATATAATAAATAGAGGAAATGAATGTGACTATATGTCAGAAAATATATATTTAACATTGTGATTATGATTTGAATGTTACATTAATTTTCAGCATATATGCAATTTTTCCTTAAACAAAATGATTTCATGGGCCAAATACTACCTGTACTTTGTAGTTCTCCAGGTTTCAGTAATACAAATTAATTTGATCTATTTATTTAGGATTATAAAGTCTTCTCTGAAACTATAAGCGTAAAAAGTACAAGTCAAAGCCTTGATAGGTTAGGGAAGAAAATGAGGTCTGTTTGGAGATATAAGCACCTAAGTTCCCTAAACAAATGTATATTTTAAAAAGATGAAACTATCACATGGGCGTGATCAATTTCTAAACTTACTTTAATTTTAATGCCTTTTTTTCTTTTTGGTTCTCAAAATGCCTGTCTTATGTATAGAGAACAAAAGAAAAATCACCCTGCAGTTAATTTTGATAATTTCCTCAGCTAGTAGCAGAGGACCAGTTGCTCAGTGGATAAAGTATTGGCTTTATATTCTAAAGGACAACTTCAAATCCTGTTAAGGTTATATTTTTATTAAAATTTCCATTAATTTTCCCATCAATGTGATTATAGATTAATATTAATTAATTCTTACCGGTTTTTTTGAAGAAATAAATGGATTCATATCTGATTCAAAGTTAAACAAGACACTATTCAGGCTTCCTTGGTAACCCTTTCCTAGGTTTAGAATTGGTTGGGGAGAAAGGGAATAAGATATGTTTAATGGCATTTTATTGAACTTAGCAATTTAAATGGCCTACCCTGATTTCTGAAGATATCGAATTACCATATGGATGATGTCTTTCTCATCAAATCTGGCTCTTATTGTTTACCAAGAAAATGACAAAGGTAATTTTTAATATTCCATATAGTACTTATGTGTATGAGCCGCTGATATTAATGAGAGTTCTGGGATGAAGTCTCTCTGTGCTAAAAATTGCTACATCAACAAATAAACTAATATTATGGAAACTGACAACAGAAACCACTGGCATGCTTCTCTGGAGTTTTGATTTATTATTATAGCAAATGAAAAATGTATTGTAGGAAGAGTATAATCCTTATGCTCCTTGGGGAATTCTGGGATATGAAGGTGGGCCCCCAGGTATCCTATTTGCATTAAGACATTCAAAAACTCCTGAGAGAAATGGAAAGGAAGACTTTGATGCTGATGTATACAGTCCTGGGTTGTTGGGGACAATCCATTCCAGAGAGATGTGTGACAAAGGATTACTACCAGCTTTGAGAGGGAATGCTATTCAAACTGAAATGCAAACTGACCACAATACTCTCAGTTTTAATGATGAATCTGAACATTTATTCTCTCAAGCATTGCAGGGGCTAGTTAAGTGCATGATCACCTCATCTTAATCATTGAACAACAACAGAAAGTTTGCAGGAAAGGGCAGTACAGGACTTAAGTTTTGGAGCTTAGCACCGTGACATTAAAATTTAGAGAAGTCCAGAGACCGGTATTTCTCTGTGTCTTCCTTGCCAGGTTTTTGTTACCTGCAATATGAAAAGAGGTTCTTAATCTTTTTAGAAAAAAGGGATGCTGTAGAAATATTTCAAAAGTAACCCTGAATACGACAGATCAAAGAGAGAAGGCTGAGGTCCCCAAACACCAAAACACATGTGTTAAATATTTATGTTATATATTGAGATGTTTTTACAGTGAGAAATCTTTAGATTATTGTTTTTTATCAATATTTATTGGACATTTGGACATTTTTCTTTGTGCCAGGCACTTTTACTTTTATGAAACCCTCACAACCGGCATACCAGGAAGGCATTCTCATTTTTGCCATTGTGGAGATAAGGACACTGAGATTAAGGGAGGTTCATTAGCAAAGACTATTTAGCAAACTACAGAATCAGGCAGTGACAATCTCAAAATCCTTTCGAGGAGAAATCCTTCAAAGTAACAATTTTGTTGGAAAGAGCACTGGAAGCAGTCTTTTCAGAGAGGAGCACGAAATTAAGAATATATTAATTGTCCCTGTCATAAGTTGGGAGAGGAGGTGCAGAGTTGTTTCTTGCAGTTGTCTGCAGCCAGGATTATTACATTAAGAATAAAATGTTCTAGCCACCCATAGGTTGACATACCCATGCGCGAGTGGAAAAAAAGATCATCATGCCCAAATCTCCTCAAAAAACACATGCATTCCATATGGGGCCGGGTGATCCAGAGCAGGGGTTCAGCACTTTTTCTTTAAGATTGGGTTTCATTCTGCTAACAGCTTATTGGCTGAGTGCCCACTAGCGAGCAATTAAGACTTTGTGCTTGCCTGCATTTTAGTAGCTCTCGTCGTGAAACATGCGGCCACATGGGAGCAGAAGCTTTGCCAGCATGGTCACGGTCTGGGAGCAGCATCAGGAGGGCTTCTATACTCTGAGGATCCCTCCTCTTCTGGGAAGTTGAGGAGAGGATGGATAATTGATTGGCTGTGCCTGCGAAAGAAGATCAAGAAGGGAATCATTAAGAAATGGGAACTATAGGGAGAGATCAAAAGTGGAGTTAGAAGAACAAAGCAAAATGCTACCAAGGAATCCAAAGAAAAAGCAGATTATGTTAATGTCAAAATTAAGAAGAAGTAATTGGGTTAAATAAAAAAGGAGACCAAAACTGGGCTGCTGATGAGAGCTTCCCACCACTGAACTTGAATGATGCCTTCCTACGTTAAGTAATACATAATTATTGAGCCCCTGAAATGTGTCCGGTCCAGAGCTGGGGATGACAGAATCAGTGGCTGACTTACCATTCGTATAGATGCTTCCAGAAAGGCAACAGTGCAGCCATACTGCTCTCCTCTTCCCAGCCTCACTTAATTTTGTTCTTGGAAAACGTCAGGATTCAGATTGGCTTAAGGTATGCTTACAGTAATTGGAAAACTTTATTCAAGGATGAAATAGCCTTCTTGGGAGGGGGCAAGCTTTTCACATCTGAAAATGAAATAGGTCAAATCGGTGGTTTCAAATAAGATTGATCATTCAAAACCTTCTGGGCATAGTTTTACAGCACACATGTCTACTCCCCACTCCTGGAAGTGCTAGTTTATTAAATCTGACCATATATAGTCTCTGTTGTAAACATTGCCTTCAACAATTCTGAAAACAGAAATCACAAAAACAATAATTTTTTCTTCACAAAAGGCTGTGTTAGATTGAGATTAAGTTTTAAAAAAGCTATTAGCCTGTTGGTTATATCTGTATATATTCTATAAAAATGTAAATGCATAAAAACTATCTTTTAAATTATGAATATGACTCTTAAGCAAGCACTGGTGTATATGAAAGACATTGATATGTACATATATTATTATCAGGGATAGGTCTATTGGGTATATATAATAATACTAGAGGCCTAGTACACGGATTTGTGCACCGGTGGGGTCCCTCAGCCTCTTCTGTGCCCTTTTGCAGTCTGGGACCCCTCAGGGGATATAGCTGTGTGTGAAACAGCAGGCAGCCAAGGAGGAGCTTGAGCTGGCCTGCTGTGCCTGCCGCCAGTAGTGCTGCTGAGGCAATGGGAGAGGCTCCGGCCACCACAGTTGCACTCCCCAGTCATGAGCCCAGCTTCTGGCTGAGCGGTACGCCCACTGTGGGAGCACACTGACCACCAAGGGGCAGCTCCTGCATTGAGCATATGCTGCCTGGTGGTCAGTGTATGTCATAGCAACCAGTCGAGTGGTTTGCAGGTCATAATGTCAGCTTAGGTGCACATATAATTTATTTTAGTAATATAACCTTTCTTTAAACAAAATATTATGCAAGTGCCTAATAAATAAATAAATGAACACACATAAGTTTGAAACAGCCTCGGGCAGAGCAGGTAGGGGTCCAGAGGCACCTCTTTCACCACCATGTTATTGAGAGTAGGAGATTCTACCCCCTCTTCAGAACCCTGGAGTCCTACAGATGGAAAACAAAGATTACCTCACTTAAACTTTTATTTCCAAGAAAATCCCCACAAAGTGAGCATAATAATGCATTCCAATAAATATGGGAGGTTAATCCCTAACTATTTATCCATTTGACTTACATCTTCCCAGGGGCTGAGGGCAGGTCGGGCACTGTGTGCATGTGGCCGGCCCTGGATCTCTGGGTCACTGAACTGGACACCCCAGGCAATGTGAAGAACACGCCCTACTTGTCAAACCCACCTAGGTCGGAATCTGTAATCTCCAGTCACCAGTTACAAGACCTTCGGGAAGTTAATGAAACATTCACTCATCTTCCCTTTTTGCCTGTAAAGTGGGGATAGCATCTTCCTTTCACACTGGTGGACATTGATCTTTAGCAATGGCACTGGCACGTGGTGCTTCTTTTCTTGCTTTCCTGTCAACAGGTCAGGCTGAGAATGAGGGACGTTGCTCCAACACCTTCAGGCCTATTCAGAACTATTCCCTACACTAAGTGAACTCTTTGTGACAAAAAAGAATTGATAAAGGGCCTTCATGTGGAAGAAATAGCTACTACTTTTACCATGGAGCTGAGAAGAAGATCTGATTAAATTCCAAGTTCTCAAATACACTGGGTCACACCAGAGGATATAATAGTTATTGACCTTGATCTTCAAATATGCTTATCTAATAATAACCACACTAGCCAGATTTTGTTACAAATCAATGCATAAAGCTCCAGATAGATAAATCTAAAGGCTGGCAGAGGGAAAGAGTAAAACACTCTAGGTATAGAGTATTGTGTGTATAAGTGAGTATGCTGGTGTTATGTGTGTTTGCATATGCACACTCATGCACATATCCCCTGGGGACTGCAGGAAACAAAAAAACAATGAAAATAGAAATAACAATTGTGAATGCCCTAGGGGTGGGAAATCCATCTCATGTTTTACATTTATTTTTTTTTAAGTTATCTAAGAAAAAGTAAGGATTGCTTAGCTCGCACAGCTTACTTCAATGTTATTTCCAAAGGAGGTAGAACATATACAGCTTTTATATGGCTAGATTTTCCTTATATGTTAGTGCAATATAAGTATAAATGGATGAAATTGAAAAAAACTATTCATATTTCTTGCAGGTAAAATATCATCATGTGTTAAAGCAAATATTTCAACACTGAGAGGAAAACTCCCCTAATTGTTCCCTATTAATGCACATTGCAAGGATTTTGCAAGCAGCCAGTGCAGATAACCCAAACATTTTATTTTGACAAGGGAAGCTTTATAGAAATATTTGCACTATTTTGTACTAAATCCTCCACAAGTCACTTTGCTGTGGCAAATATTTGTTCTAGCAGACTTTACTACAGTTACAGAGCACATCAATCTGTTGTTTTAACCTTTTGAAAATAACCCTTGTGTCTTCTTGAAGGAAATAAAGAGTCCTTGAAGAAACCTTTTAAGTTTTCAACTTCTTTGTAATAAGGTGCCTGGAAAGAAATCAGCACGCTACCTCCAGGGGATGGATTAAAGCGAACTGAGTGCATCTCTGCTTACTTTCCTGGCTCATCGCTTTATGGATATGAGGGACCTAAATGTAAATGGTGGTCAGAAAGAACAAACACATTTATTAGAGCAGTTAGAAAAGACTATTTTGATATTTGCCAAGTTTCTTCTCAATAACATGTTTGGCAGCTACCAAATGACATGACCTGCCCAGAGTTGATTTTGACGAAGCCTCTGGGATGTGTTAAAAAGTAAACCAGAGCAAATCACGTACTGGAAAGCATAACTCAATCAAGGAAAAATGTATGATTAAGGGTGACATGGGCAAGAAAAGATTTGCCAGAGCTCAGGGTAAATATTTGTATCAGTGTGAAGAGAAAGTTTCGTGACACTGATGTCAACCAGCTGGAATTTTCATTGTTTATAAACTTTTGTTGTTAGAGTTGGATTCTGGCAGAAAAGGTACCAAAGAGAGAGCAGTTTCTCAGAATGAAGTTTGCATTGTGATAAGCCAGTCTGACCAAATATGAATGCAATGATGCAAAGTTTTAGCCATGGTTCCCTTCCAGAATACTCTTGCCAAGAAACAACCTTCTGTCTTAATCTCACTTTGACAAAGCTAATCAGAATTACCAGGAAGACAACATTTTGTTTTGTTTTGCTCTGTGCTAAAAGGATGTACAGCTTCTTCTTCCTTAGTAGGTTGACCAGAAATCGAGTAAGAATTTAAATAGAATTCTTTTCTACAGAAGAATATTGACACATGAATCAGACATTTTAATGATTGGAAACAAATGGCTTGATTGAAACCAATTTCTTGAATAGGGTCCATTAACTTCATGATGCTAAGCTATTTATTTATTTATTTATTTTGCCTTATTGTAGGTCAGCTCATATTTTTAAACTGAACAGTTGAACAAGTGAAAGGATTTTGGTACTTATTTAACTCGCCAAATAGTTTAATAAAACAAAACTTGTATTTTCTCACTAAACAATATTTTGTTGTACTTTTTAGACCATTGAAGGTAGCCAAAAGTTATAAATCATATAATATTATGTGGATGTGCTTATATAAAAATTTACAGTAGTTCAGAACAAATGGCTTTCAGGCAAAGAAAGAAAGGTTGGTCAAAACTGACTCTTAGCACTTCGCCCCTCTTCTCTAAAAAAAACGGACATAGATGAGTCTCATACTTGCAAAGAAGACACACTGAGATTTCCCACTTTCAGAAATGTACTTCTGTGGAATCTTAGAAGGAAGGTGGAAGTGAGTGGGTGTGAGGGAAGGATAAAAAATGATAAAAATACGCATCACACACGGAGTGCTGGAAGCCGGGGCAGGAGACAGGGGTAGGGTGAGAAGGGGTCAAAGGGGAGGAAGGGGACATATGTAATACTTTCAACAATAAAGATTTAACTTAAAATACCTTCTCCTTAGCATGAATGTTATGACAAGTGTCTCATGTTTCTTCCTCAGGATAGTCTGGAAGCTCCAATTTGAACTACTGTCAATGAGGGATGTGTAGTAAGACTCACTGAACAGAAAAGAAAGAGATTTCAAAATGTCTATCCAGTTATTCCTTCCTTGAATAATTGCATGTTTTAAATATAGTTCAGTCTAATACATAGAACCATCTAAGACTTACACCCATTCAGGAGAAAGACAAATTTGTGAAACTCTCTCACTCACCTCCACGCTCAATCCCAATGACTCGAAGGCTGGTCCTGCCAGTGCAGAAACAGGACCCATCATGAACAGAACCACACCCCCAGCTGCACTGAGAATAGAAACCAAGCCCCTGCTGGTGCAATTAAGAAATCTCCTCTCGCAGTCCCTGGCTTTTCCAAACCCGGATCACTAACTAATTCCAATTTAGAATGCTTTTTTAAATAAGTGTCTTTGTAAAGTAAGAAGTGAGCGGAAAGAAAAAAAAATCACTATAAGTTTCCGAGTTACATTTTCCTCTTGTGAAGAGGAGTTTCTGGGTTACACTGGTCTAGAAACCAGCCTTCAGGGGGTGGGTGTGTCTGGGGCATTGTGGCGATGGTCTCTTTTCAGGAGCTGAAGCAATGCCAATGACTTCCCCCGGGGTTTGTTCACTTCCACTCCATTGCAGTACACTCACAACCCAAGAAATGCATTAGAAAAACAAACAAACAAACAAAAAAGAAAAACAAAAAGCACACACCATACATAAATCTATCTATCCTATCAGGTAGGAGCCCTGGGCTGGGTCTCCCTTAGGGCTTAGTTATATGAAGGCTCACACAGATGTGAAAGTTGCCAACCTTCCTCTGAACTACTCTTTCTTCTTCCCTTTCCTACCTCCCAATGACAGGACATTCTCTAGGTCATTCTGCATTGTGGATTGGGACCTTCTGGCATTATATTTTAATTAAATGGTCAGATTATTAATGCATGGAAATCAGTCACTGCAAATGTTGAGCTAACCATTTTTCATACATAATGCGTCCATATCAACATTATAACAGCCATATACCGAAAATTGACATGGTTACTTTTAAAGAAGACGCCCTGCTAAATATTTGAGTTAAATGTTCTTGGGATCATATTAAGTGACTAAGAGGTCAGGTTTCATTGCTGATTTTATCCTCCCCCCCTGGTGGGTAATCATAGAAAACCACTCAGCTTTGCTTTTGTAGGTCCATTCTAGAGGTTCAACAGAGAAAATAATTGGTCATATATTTATGGTACACTAACATTCATTCAACATTTTGTTCATGAAGAAGAGAATTCCAAATAAGTAAATACCAATTAATCCTATAGCCAAATGCCACTTGTTTTACTAGCCTGTATCTTTTTTTTTTTTTTAATGGAATCATACCTTCTTATCTTTTGGGAATTCTCCTTCCCTTCACTGCGGAAAGTACCATATTAATATGATTTTTGCCTTTTACCGTAGCCACATTTGATTGGTACAAGTTAAGGAAATCAGGGTATATTCTGGGAATTTGATATAAGAATAAAATAAAAATAAAATCCCAGCTAATTTTGGACATTTTCTTGAACAGGGCAGGTGCAAACATCGATGGCCTGGGAGTGGCCTTGAACCTCACCATAGACAAGAGAATGGAAACAGCCACACTTTAGCCAGAGGAAACAATGGCACAAGGAGTAGAAATCGGCAAAGGATAGAGAAGTGGTTTTTGAGTCTCTGCCACCAGCTTACCTAGGTCTACATATGCCCTTCCCCAAGCAATACTCCAGTGCCCTTAAACATAGATCTAATTACTTAAGTTGGTTAAATTGGGTCTCTGTTAAGGCTGAAGATCTATACCCTCTGCCTTCAAAAAATGCTAAAGATATTATTGAATATCTACTACCATGTACTAATATATTTATCCATTATCTAATGTAATGTCCACAGCAATCCAGAACTTTATGTAGCCTTATTTCTATTTTACAGATGAAAAAACAGAAGATCAGAGGTTAACTACCTTATTCATTGGTCACACAGCAATTTACATCAGAATGAGTTCAAACCCCATACTCTTGCATAGTTTGCAAATGTCCTCAGAAATCTAGTTGAAAAGAAAAAAAAATCTATATTCAATAAGTAGAGAACATAATAAAATTTCTGTATATCATAAGTGGTATATAATTTCATATTTAAGAAATGTCCATGTAGGATAAAGGAGCAAAGAAAAATGTCCGAAGTTAGAACTCTCTCAGTTACAAAAGACACAACATATACCCAAAATTACTTATTGATTCAGGAACTCAAAAGTGCAAGGGCCAGTCTTCCCATGCGACTGGATCTAGGATTCAAATGAGCTCGTCAGAACTCTGTCTTTGTTCCTTAACTATGCTTTTCTTTTTGTTGGTTTTACTCCCAGAAACATGTTCTGTGAGTGGTGCCCCTCGGTGTCTCCCAAACATTTGCAGGTCTGCAAAATCAACTTGTGGCCCCTGAAAAGTGGGGCCTCTTGCCTGAACTCCTTTCCCCATTCCCCAAGGAGAGAGCCTAAGGAGGCTGTTATAGGTTATGAAGTGTTTTTGGCAGAAAATGCCAGGATTTTGGCACTGAGAACATGGCATAGAAGGCAAAATATGGACTTTAGGAGGTCATATCTCCTTGGATTCTTAGGGAAAGGCTCATCAGGAGAGCAAAAGTAACCTCTAGGTGGGGCTCCCAGTGACCCAAATTATGAATGATACCTGCTGGTGGCACTCAGTAATCTCAGACTTACAACTGCCTAATATAAAATCCAGGGGGCATGGTAAAGAAAGCTAACACAAATCTTAATGCCCTAGAATTAAATTCTATTGGCCAGACTTAGTTCTCATGCTTATCTTTGAATCGATTATTGTTGCCAGAGAATGGGACTATGCTGATTAGCCAGTCCTGGTTCTGAGTACACATCTGGAATTTGTTGTTGGGTTCAGCACCTCAAAGCTATACAGATGGAGACTGACAGTGGTTATCCTGTTCCCCAAAAACCAAAGGATGAATGCTGGGCAGGAAAAAAAGAATACAGCCTGATTTTATAAGGCGTCATGAAAGAATGATCACTAGAGATGTTAAGATTACTATAATGACATATAATGATAATGTAATAGTGATTACTATTATAATTCTGAGAAGTAACCCAATAATAGCTAATGCTTGCTGAGCACTTAGAATGTGACATTTTTCTAATGACCTATAATATGTTATTTCATTTACTTAAGAACCCTGATATATAGAATCAGTGATCATACTATTTGGTAAATGAAGAAACTGAGGCATAAAAAAGTTAACTTGCTTTGTAGGTGACAAATCAGTGGTAGAACTCAGGACTGTGTAACACCAGTGTCTTGTTACTGACCACTACAACATACATGGGAAGTTTTATTTGTCACACACTTAGCCCTAGTATCTCACATTATGAAAAAAAAATCTGAAAAAGGCTTGCAGAATTGTAATTCTACTTCTCGAATCCTCTGTCAAGTTATAGGAAATGGAAAATGGATAAAGGTACCTTTCCTTGTTGGACCTGTTCTTCACTAAAAGCTACATCCTTAGTATAAGGAAGCTGGTGTGAGGATTCAGAAATTTCTCACCTTGCAGAATCATAGGCTGCTTTCTGGCTTTTAAAAAACAAACCTTTTGCTTCTTTTCTTGATGATTTTTACTATAAACTATATAATTAATTTTGTTTGGGTTGATAAGCAAAGCTTAAAAGTTCTGTTAATCTCTTTGGAGGATATCACTATATCTTTTCAAAATTCAAGGCTGAGGAAAAAAATATTTTTTTATCTTTTCTGTTTTCTGTTTCAGGTTTTTCCCCCCATTATTAAGATAGTAGTAACAATCTTAAAACAATTTAATAATGTTAGGACATTTTGAATAGTTAATACATTCAAGTGATTTAAAAATCATTAAAAATACACATTGATAAGTTATTTTTACTGCTATTGCCCCTCTGTTTCTTATAGGTCATTACTTAATCACTTTTGGGAGTTGTTTGTAAATTTCAAGCCTTACAAATTATTAATTTTTTTTTTTTTACCAAATTTTTCCGTAAGAAGATCTTGCAAAATCAGAAATTTTACAGAAATTTAAAGATACAGATGGGAAAAAGACACCAAACAAACAAAATGGGTGGAGGAAACCTGAGCCACAGCATTTCTTAAGATTTCTTTGAAATCTTGCAAAGTTGATCTCATTTACTCTTCAAAATATGGAAGTGATAATTTAGGGACCAATAGTCACTGCAACACTGTATTGCAAACAATAGGTACACAGTTTCTTCTTCTAAGTCCAAAGTCCTACCACCATGACCAAAGTTGTCATTTCTAATAGATCTAGGCATTCATGGAGTAGCCAACTTCTGTCAATGTCTCAGATCTGTGGGAGTTAAAGAAAACAGATCTCCGGAGTGTTTAGTAAATCATTTACTATCCCTAAGAGCCATGGTGTAAAAACAAAACAAAACAAAACAAAACTTGTACAATTTCATCAGAGAGATGAGGACATGAGTAAATGTTACTGGCATTTCAGTTTTGGTTCAACATTGGAAAGATGGCAGCAGACGAAGTTGGTCAACATTTAATACCTTTACAATTATTTGTTGATACATCTTCTATCATTGTGTTGAAGAGGAACACAATTTTTCTCTCTACCCTTCTTAGTAATAAAATACAACTGACAAAAGAAAAACAAAACAAAACAAAACACACACACACAAGTTTATTTCATGTACACATAAGAGGTACCCAGAGAGGAAAAGTTAGTTCTGATGTGGCAAGTGGCTCAGAATTCAGGCTTACGTACCATCTTAATAGGGAAGAAAAGGGGAAATGTAGGCCTCTCAATGGAGAGTACATGATGTTAGGAAAGACAAATGAGCCCTTTGAAGACTAGATGAGGGGTATGATAGTTAGTGACAGTTGTCTGGGTGTGGAGTTCACTTCTAGGAAGAAAACTAGAAGATTGACAAGAGCCAATCTTCCCTGGTTGATGAAACTCTTGAGGTGATTTGTGAGAATTTAGTTTCTTTTGGGAGATGTATCACTAGACATGTAATGGAAGTGAAGCATAAGCCCCTCCCTACATTTTTTAAGTGCCTCCAGCTCATTTGCTTACTGCTACAGACTCATTTCCTGGCTTGTGTGAGATGTTAACCAAATATGGAACAGTGTGCCTGTAACAGGAGAAAACTCCTTTTCAAAAGCTATTTACCCAGCAAATATAAACTGTGTGTGTGTGTGTGTGTGTGTGTGTGTGTGTGTGTGTGTAAATGGATTGTTCAAGCAGAATTCAGATCTCCATCTTGAAAGAAATTGGCATTTAGGTCTCCTTTTAACTCTACAATTCCATAATTCTCAGAATCTCAAAATCAGTTAATTGTTGGATTCCTTTCTAAAATGCAGCAAATGATGAAATACCAAGTATCCTGCAGGTGGTGTGGGAAGTGGGGACCGTGCCTGCTGAGAATTGGGACCTTCTGGAAAATCACCTTTACTGTCTTACTACTCTCAGGAATAGAGCTTGATGGACCAAAGAATCAGAGAGGAGAAATTATAAAATTTATTTCATCAGCACAGTGCTTTTCCATAGTACCAGAAAAAAAATGCAGAAGACAATGTTTTCCTAAAGAAAATAAGAAAAATGAAACTGTAAAAGCAGGCAAAAGATCTGGGAAGCAAAATTAAAAAAAAAAAAAAACACACCAGAAAAACAAAAAAACACACACGCATAGACACACACACACACACACACACACACACACACACACACACACAAAACAAGCAAACACGGACTGTCCAGGAGGAATGAAAGTGGAGCTGGAAGTACTAAATGAAAAACAAATGGGAACAGCATGCTGTTTTCCATTGACCTCTTTAATGGAACCCTCTAGTTAAAACTTCTCATCCCAATCTTAGCAATGTGGGAAGCACCTGTAATTGGCCTATTACTAAAAACCAATACAAGTAAAAACATTTCTGAAAAGGAACTCTATGTACATCTTATATAAGTGGGTCTTTATGTGATTGTAATTTCTGAATCGGTTATACATATGTGATTCTTTCTTAGGAGTGAGCTTCACCTTCACGTAGAAAAGGGGAGCTGTGCCCCTGGAGAGCCTGCAGGAAGGCAGGGGTGGGCACAGCCCTGGGCCCAGAAATTGATGGACAGCTGTGTATTGTCCTCAGCACATCTCCAGCGGCCTCATGCCCACCAAGGAGCTGGCACCTCCCTCTCTCAAGGCAGAGACCCCATAGCAAGGCCACTCTGAGAACAGACAGGGGCTATGGCTGACGGGACCATATTGTATCCTCCTTGAATTTCTACAGTCTCTAATCCTCTCTCCAACCTCTTGTAGCAAGCATTTCTCATCCTGTAAAGCAAAAAGAAGACCCCAGTGGTCAAGCATTGACCTATGAACCAGAAGGTCAAGGTTCAATTCCTTGATCAGGGCATATGCCCAAGTTGTGAACTTGATCCCCAGAGTGGGTCATGTGGAATACAGCTAACCAATGATTCTTCCTCATCGTTGATGTCTCTCTCTCTCTCCCTCCCTCTCCTTCTCTCTTTACCTCTCTCTTTTTCTCTTTTTCTCCCTCTCCCTTCCTCTCTGAAATAAAATATATTTAAAGCAAGGAGAAGAGATAAAGTGGTAATTTATTTATTTCTTATATCCTATGCTAAGGTAAGCCCAGGGACACTTTGGCAGGAACAAATTTGGGATCCAAAACTGTATTATTTGAAAAGGGCCATGATTATCTCACCGTAGAAATAGAAATTCAAAAACAAGAAACAGCACCCAATTCAGTCCTTTTAAGTCTGCCTTCAGAATAGACATGCTAGGTATCTGGGAAGCCGGGCCTCTGTGGCCTGTTAATCCCCTGCCTCACCCTTTGAGTGGCCAAGGATGTGAGGCCCAGGACACATAGGAGGCTCGGCACAGATGAACCAGGGACCAGAATCATCTGAAAGACTAACTAGCTTTATCATTCTCTCTTTCTGTGCATCATCCCCGAAGAGGCAGCCCAGACATCGCTGTGGACACCATTCCTGCACGTGGCGGAGGTGGTTCCCCTCATATGTGGGCCTATATCCAACAGCTGACTTGTCAATGAATGCCATTAGCGCACAAGTGCCACGGGCACTCGGGAACGGAGCAGCGGACAACCTGAGGCCGGTGCGGGAAGAGCCGGCATCGGGTGGTAACAACGTTCCGTCATTACTGACCTGGGCTCTGTTCAAACCAGTGACCTAGAAATGAAGGGCTCCAAATCCCGTCACTAATTCCCCGAGCCATCAAGTCTCCCCTGTGGCCCGGACCTTGTCCTGAAATCCGGGTCTCCTGTTGACATGGCATCAGACAGCAGCCTCTGCGCTGGCAAGCAGGGTTTTCACACTAGAGATGCGGGGAGAAGGGGAAAATGCGCACAGACCGAGTTGGCTTCAATTATGACTTTAAAGTTTCTCAGCTCCTTTAAACCTAAAAAACCTGAACCTTCTTTACAGCCCAGAGCTTGCCAGGAAGTACAAGCATGGTGTTCAAACAAACACGGCCTTTTAGTTTGTTTGAATGGGGAAAATACACATGCCCCCCCCTCCCACTCCGAGGAATAATGAGAGGAAACCAAAGGAGAGGAAGTTGTTGAAAAGGAAAGAAAGAGATTAAATGAGTATTGCTAGGACGAGAAGAATATTTACTGCCCAAGCAGGAAGAAAGGAGCGCCGTGAAAGCACCCTTGAACAGCTATCCCCTCTCACTTATTATCTCCGCGCTGCTCTCTCAATCCCTCTCATCAAAGGGGGACAATTATTTTTCAGTAAAAAAACGTCGGCATTTTTGTGAGTTGGACGGAGCCCCATGCAAAGCGAGCTGGTTACAAAACGCCTGTAAATTCCGGTCCTGCTTCTGGGCAGAAAGCTCCAGCTTTGCAGACAGTCCTGTAGATGGAGCTGCACTCTGCGATTCTAAGAGCTTAGAGAGGCTTCAACAATGCGGCGATTGTTTCCTGTCCCCACTTAGCAATTCCTCCCTCTCGCTCGGGTCTTTTCTGGTTGCATGTTCTATTTATTTTAATGTATACCTTTGTGTAAAGCCTGTCTCTGAGTGGTTAGATACCCTGTTGATATGTGGCCTTCAAGGGGAAAAGGGAGTGCAGCCTATTCCCATGACATCCCAGGGCTTTGAGGAGCCAAAAAAACCTTCTCAGGAACACCTAATCCTTGGGCCCCGGCCAAGGACCACAATCCTTCTGTACAACTGACATAGGCCACTTGGGACACTTGAGAGCTTTAGGTGTGTCTCTCTGAAGTCAGCCCCGGCCAAGCATGAGGCAAATGTGCCCGACCAAAGAAAATAAATTATGTGGACTCCAATTTTCAGCAGTTATGAAGTATTAAATTACACATGAGAAGAATTCACTTTGGGATTAACCCTTTGGAACCGAAACACAACCTTGTCCCACGGCTCGTAAAGGGAGCATGCTCTGCGCACGGAAGGCCTGGCTTTCCAAAGACACGGAGGTGGCTGCCTGGGAGGCAGAGATGCTAAAGGAAACGCACTGGCCATTTAATGCCAACGGGGTAGGTACACTGCCACCTGGGCACGGCGGAGGGTGTGTATTGGGGGGGGGTTGGCCCTGTGTCTTGGGGTACGCTGCTCCCCGTGTACCCTAAGTTTCAGTGGTACGGTGGAGTGTGAGACTTCACGGCAAATGCCACTTTCAGCACTTAATCAAAATGCATTTTAGCATAATTCACACAGCCCGGGCGCCGCTCCTTCTTGCAGATTTAGAGAAGTGGTTGCGAGCCACTGGATCTTGACTGAAATCACAACTAGGAACCCCTGGACGGGCATCCGTCTTCGGTGACTCAGTGAGCACGGGCAGAGGACATCCTGCCCAGCCCCCTCCAAGGACCCCGGTTCCCCACGAGCCTCTGAAGCACGTCGGCGCTGTCAGTACATCGTGTGGCAGAAATGTGACATATCAGCCCTGCGGCAGAAAAGCAAAACGCTGCTGTTTGTCTCCCCTTTAAAGCTATTTGTTTACCAAATGACCATAGGAAGCAGATTTTCAACAATAACAGGAAGAATTAAACCTTGAAGAACTTTAAATTGTTTTTTTTAACAAAGTGAACTTTTCAGTAATGTGTGTCTCACGTAAGCAAAGCAGGTTTGGGGGGAAACCTGCAACCTGGTCCCCCTTGTCCAGGGGTTCAGTGTCAGAGGCTGTGAGCTCAAGGAAGAACACACGTGTGGAGCTGGCAGAGCCAGTCCCTGAACATACCCCTCAGCTCTCTCACATGCCCGTGCCCTGGGGAAAGGCCTGTGCAGTGGTACGCCCGAGAGACCCTCATCTACTGGCCTCGTTTTCTCCGAAGAGGAAGCAGGCTGCCGGAGGATCCATGAGGTGCTCCAGCCACACAGTCAGGGCAAGAGGCCCCCGACTTCTGGAGCAAATTGTTTCTAAACCAACCAATTTCTAATTCAAGGAATAGCTCTGCTTATCCACGCCTCAGCGGCTCCTGTCCACACAGAAGAAAAACTCTCTTTTTGAATGCTTGCTGTTTTGAGTTATATGGAAGATTTTGGGACATAGGTAAAGATTTGCTAAAATAATGCAAGTGATTATAAGTGGGCACATGTGTGAAGGGAGAGCAGGAGAGGGAGAGAGAGAGGGAGAGGAAGAGAGGGGGAGAAGGAGAGGGAGAGGGAAGGGGAGGAAGAGGGAAGGGGAGGAGAGGGGAGGGGAGGGGAGAGAATCAAGGCAGAGGGAGTTGAAGTTCCTGACATCATATGGTTGTTGGGTGGAGTGACTAATAAAAGTTACTGCTAAGCACTGTGAAACTAGAGTGCTGCGCGAAGCTAAACCAGGATAGGCCAAATTTGCAAATAAAAGTCATGAGACTTTTATTTTCAACAGGTGGCATGTAAGAATGCAAACTATTAGCACCCAAATGAGAGCTCAGTGTAAAGGGGAAGAAATGTGGGGATTTACACACTTGTGAAATCAGGGGTACTGAAAAATATTGCTTCATCTTTTCAGTCTTCTGCAGATCTACAGAAGGTTCAGAGGAATGGCTGATTGGAGACTTGCTTAGAAAATGCTTCTTTTCTTTCTATCGGCCAATGGTTAATCTCAAAGAAAGTGGGAGTGGGGTTGGGAGGGGGAAGGTAAGAAAATTTAGTACAAAAGGGAAAAGCCAACTAATACTGCTTGTGGACAAAGGAGTGTGAGCCAAAACCTCAAATGAGGAAGGCAATAAAACAGTGCGAAAGCCCACCCACTGTACCCCATCATGATATTCTAACCAAATTGCTTGGCCTGTAGCAGATCCACCCTCATATATTTACTCAGATAAGAAAGAACTTTCTGCTGGCAAGCACCCCACTTTTGATTTATCACTTACAATATGAAAAGCCTGCCAAAGAAGCCTTTATAATTTCCAGTTCCTGAAATTCTTATCATCATCGGGCGTGGAAATGAGGCTCAAGGTGGTAGGTGTGTGCGCGGCACTCCTGGCAAGAAGCTGGTTCCTTGAAGCTTCTTCTCTCTGCCAAAAGAGTATCACAAAGAGGATGCATAGTCCATTCCAGATGGAGGAAATAATTTCCTCAAGCTTCTCGCAGATAGTGAGGATCTCTGCAGCCGGGCAGATGCCCTAAAGACAATTTCTGCTTCATTAGAGATGTGAACTCAAATATCTAATGATTATAATGGTGACCTGAATTACCTGGTCAAGAAATAAAAATTCTCATTTTTAATATTTTTTCTAAAAAGATTACTCTAAGTGTATGTATGACAGTTGGAATTATTCCCCAAGTGTTAGATAAGTGATTTTATCAATGGGTACTTTTTAAAAAATATATGTTTTATTGGTTTTTCACAGAGTGGAAGGGAGAGGGATAGAGAGCTAGAAACATCAATGAGAGAGAAACATCAACCAGCTGCCTCCTGCACACCCCCTACCGGGGATGTGCCTGCAACCAGAATCGAACCTGGGACCTTTCAGTCTGCAGGCTGACGCTCTATCCACTGAACCAAATGTGTTTCAGCGCCAATGGCAGTTTAGGTGGGGAACCTACTTTCTGCCAAGAGCCATTTGGATATGTATAACATCATCCATGGGCCATACAAAATTATCAATTTAAAAATTACTCTGCTATATTTGGTCAAACATTTAATTAACTCACTCCTAATACTTTGACTGGGCCAGACCAAGTGATTCCCAGGGCCTTGTATGGCCCATGGGCCGGACATTCCTTACCCTTGATAGAGGCATTAAAGAATTTGCCGCCGAAACCGGTTTGGCTCAGTGGTAGAGCGTTGGTCTGTGGACTGAAAGATCCCAGGTTCGATTACGGTCAAGGGCATGTACATTGGTTGCAGGCACATCCCCAGTAGGGGGTGTGCAAGAGGCAGCTGGTCGATGTTTCTCTCTCATCGACTTGTCTAGCTCTCTATCTCTCTCCCTTCCTCTCTGTAAAATATCAATAAAAATATATATATATTTTTTAAAAAATTTGCCCACAGTGAGGAGTTACATGGGATTCTTATCCTTCTCCCCAACTGTAACTTTGTGTGTAATGTATACCTTACAATTGGGGTTTAAAGAATGCATGGCTGAGGTAAGATTTAAATGTGAGATCCAAGAAACAGTGGAAATCAGAGAAGCCAGATATATGGTTCTCTCCTAACTCAAGTCTTGTTGGCATTGGTTTGGAAAAAAAAAAACACAACAAAAAAACTTGATTTCCAATGGCAAAGAGCCCCCCTGCCACATGTGAACAGCCCAGTGTGCATGTGTATGTATTTCTGAGGTGAGGTTTTGGCCTGTTATCATAAAAATAATCGTTTGTGTCTCTTTTTGTCCCATGTGTTTGTTTGAGCACACAGTGAAGGAGAGCTGTTAGAACTGTTTGGTAGAGTGCATGAATGATTTTTTTTCTAAACAAAAGCATTTTGACCAAAGTGTATTATGAGAGCAGCAGATTTCATATAAATATATGTGTATAAAATAAGCTCATTTGCACATGGCTCAGAGGAAGCTAAATTCACTATAGAAATTTCTCTAATGTTTATTTCAGCCTACTTTTCAAATTTCCCTCAGTGTAGAGAAAATAAAGGCAAGTGGAGAATTGAATAGGGAAAAGAGCTACTTGCATTTGTCTTGCTGTAATGCACAGAAGAGACTGGCCTGAGTTTCTTCACCAGTCAAACATCCAGACCTGGTGCATTATGCTGCCAGGCACACCATATAGCACAGTTCATATAAAATGCCACTAAAACTGGAATGTGACTCTTAATGTGTTTAACTCTGTCTGTCTGTCTGTCTATCTATCTATCTATCTATCTATCTATCTTTTATCTTTCTATTTATCTATCTATCATCTATCTATTATCTATCAATCATCTTCTATCTATTCTCTCTTATCCATAAATCTATTCTTGTTTTTATTCATTGTAGAAAATTTTTATATGTCAATTTGTGACAAAGTAAAATTAAAATTTTTATGGTTTATGGAATAGAAAAAGGTAAAATAAAAAAATAAGTAGGAAAGATAAGATGAAGGCAAATGTGAGTTTAGTACATAAACCATGTTCCCTAAAGTACTTGATATTTACTGGGGCTGTTTAGTAAATTAGACTGTTTTCACAGGCAAGTGTAAAAAAGGAATTCCAAACTATATTGTGATTCTCAATGTCCATAATATAATAAGATAATTATCTAAAGAAGCAGCTATGCATGGTTCTAGGACTAAAAAGAACTTCTCTTATGACCTCAAAAAAGTTTAGTATAGGAAACTCAACAACTGCCCACCAATAGCATAATACTATAGATCAAGTCACTGAGCATAACTCTACATAATATGAACATGTGTTTGAGACAGCCACTCTTTCTCTGCCTACTTTGATGAATCTTCATCAAAGAACTTGACCAATGAAATTCCCCCTTTCTCTGCCTATTATTACTCCTTTGGTGATTTAGTCCAGACTGGTGACTTTAAGTATTTTTATGTGAATGACTCTAAAATATATCTAACACAAGCTTTAGACTCTTTAGCTTCAGACTCAAAATCTCCACTGATATACTCAATAAGCATCTCAAATTTAACATGCCAAAAAATACATTGATTTTACCCCAATTATGCTTCTTTTTCTAGTTCATCTACTCAGAAAAAAAATGGAAATCCATTATTTCATTTGTTAAGGCCATAACCTTTGAGTTATTCTTAATTCCCCTCTTACATATTGCACACCAATAATTCCCATTATACCTAACTTCAAGATGTCTTGAATTGGATTAAATTCTCACCACCTTTATTGCCAAAGCCTTAGACTAAGCCACTGTTACTTCTCTTCAAGAACATTTTTATTATATTTATCTTTTACTAAGTAGTCAAAGTAATTCATTTGAAAAATAAGTGATATCATGTCAGTACCTAGCTTTAAATCTTCCATTGGCTTCCATCAATTTATAACAAAACAAAAACAACCAAAAAAACCACCCAGGTTTTTTCAAATGGCCTACATAGCCATACATGGGATAACTTCTGATATTCTCCTCAACCCCATTCCCAAACTCATTTCACTTTAGCTACACTGACCACCTTGCTTTTTTTTTTTTTTTTTTTTTTTTTTTTTTAAATACCAAACATATTCCTACCTCAGGGCTTTTGCACTAACAGTGCTCTCTGTTTGGTGAGTTCTTCTCCTGCGTGACTTCCATTTAGGTCTCTGATCAAAAGCCACCTTTTCAGAAAGGCTTTGCTTGCCTCTTCACCTCTCCTGCCACTAGAATTCTTCTATCTTACTCTGTCTTATTGGTTTTCATAATAATTAGCAGTAACTGGTATGGCTTTTTTAGTATTTATTTTCCAGACTGTTTCACAAGGGCAAGGAGTTTGTGTGTTTGGTTCATTGAAAGATCTCAAAAGCCTAATACATTGTACTTGCCGAGTAGAAAACAAATTTGAAGCAATTAATAAATAAATAAATAAATAAATAAAGAGGTTTTTAGATTATGTAGAAGAATGAATACTTTGCATATTCTTCAACTAATTTTGACAAAAAAATGTTTCCTTCATTTCATGTTTTATGAGTATTGGTCATCAGGGAGTTTGAGGTATTCTCTCTTACATATTACTTGGAGTGTAGCGTTTAAATTAAATTACATATAAAGACACATCCATATGCTTTATCAATAATCCATATGCCTGAATAGAAGGCCAAGTGACCTCCATTTGGAGATGTGCCAAGGAACTTTTAGGTACAGAGATAAGATTATACTTCAAAGAATGAACATTTATATTACCAAATTTCAAGCCATAGAGTATGACCATGGTGATATTAACTTGGAAACATTTCAAAAACATATAATCAAATGCCTGCTTAGACATTTAAAAACAACACACATTAATAACAAATATTTGAAAATAAAACTTCTGTTAGCATGTAGTTGTTTGTAATATTTTCTTACAATCCTTTGTATTCTTTTGGTATCAGTTGTCACTTTTCTTTCATTCAGATTTTATTTATTTGCAACATTTATCTTTCTTTCCTGACTAGTATGGTTAAAGGTTTTCCAATCTCGTTTATAGTTTTAAAGAACCAGCTCCTGGTTTTTATTGATCTTTTGTATTGTATTTTTAGATTCTACAGTATGTCCCAAAAATGTATATACACATTTTAAATAATTATAAAGGCAGTGTCTATTAAAATACATTTCATTTTCTAAATTGAGCTGTCAGCTATGAAAGTGTACATATATTTTTTTTGGGGGGGACACCTGTATTTTATTTATTTCTGCTCTGGTCTTTATTATTTCCTTCCTTCTACTCACTTTGGGCTTTGTTTGTTGTTCAAGTTCTTTCAAGTATAAAGTCAGGTTTTTTATTTAAGCTTTTCCTTGTTTGTTGAGATAGGCCTATAATGCTATGAATTTCCCTCTTAGGACTGCCTTCCCTGGATTCCACAGATTTGGGGTTGTTGTGTTCTCATTTTATTTTTTTCAACATATAGTTTGATTTCTTCCTTGATCCCATTGTTAACCTATTTATTGTTTAGTAATATTTTATTTGCCTCCATGTCTTTGTATGTTTTTCAGTTTTTTTCTTGTGATAAATTTCTAGCTTCATAATATTATGGTCAGAGAAGTATTATGAGGCAGCATTATCCTAATTCTAAAACCAGATAAAGATATCACAAAGAAAGAAAATTATAGGTCAATATCCTTGTCGAACATAGATGCAAAAATCCTCAAAAAATTGTGACTGGGAAAGATTCACTGGTCATTTGAAAGTGTTAACTTGTGGTAAAGGATCATTGACAATAACTCACCAAAATATGGAGCATTTTGATGATAATGCATTTTGGTAATGTATGCATTTTCTATTGATATTATGTTAAATTACTACAAATTTAGCACCTTAAGTAATATGTACTTATTGTCCATTGGACTCTACTGAGTTCTCTGCTTACAACCTCACAAAGCCAAAATCAAAGTATCAACAATACTTTATTCCTTTCTGGGGCTCTAGGAAGAATCCATTTCCAGGTCCATTTAGGTTATTGGTAGAATTTGGCCCCATGCTAGTAAGACCAAGGTCCTTATTTCCTTGATGAATATCCAGAATTCCTTCTCAGCTTTTAGATACCACCTACATTCCTTGGCCTATGTAGCACAATAATTTTAAAGTCAGCAGTGATAAGTTGAGTATTTTTTTTTTTTTTGCTTTGTGTCTCTCCTCTCCTGCCTCTTCTCCAGCCACATCACTTTTGCCTCTTTGTATTTCAGCATGGGAAGCTCCTTTGCTTTTACAGATTCATGGGCTTCTCACCCAGATTATACTGGAATCCCCCTACCTTAATTTCTATAAATTTAATTCCATCTGCAAAGCCCATTTTGCCATAAAATGTAACATATTCACAAGTGAAACATCAGGGGGCGCTGATCATTTGAGCTAAAATCCTGCCTACCACTAGCCATTTCACAAATATAATTTTAATTTTAGAACTCAGTTGATCAGTAGTTCTTGTTTTGAAGACAATTTGCAATCAATGTTCTAATTTGACCAGAACACTTCCAGTTTATATGAGAAGTCTACAGTGCCACTGTGTTGTCTGCACATGACCAAATGTCTATTTCTATATTCTCAGTGATACACTGGAGTCTCCATGACTTTCTTGTGCCCTTTAGTAAAATAAAAAGGGTGGAGGTAGTCAAGTTTATATTTTAAGTCATTTTAGGACAAGAACTGTGGCTTTTTTGTACAGATTACAATGCACATGTCACACAGCCTTTCTGTGATTCCAGGAAGGAAACAGGACCAAATAATCTGGAAACACACACCAGCCCACTTGGCAAAGGCTGAAAATCAGCAAGATGATTTCTTCAGGGATGCCTAAAATGCTACTAAATTTACCTATGTGAGCCTTGTCTCATGAAGTAGGTCTGTTTGAGTAGGGGAACATCTTCACTACGTGTCCATATTCTTTGATGTAAGAGAATACTTCTCTGAAGCTTTAGTTAGAAGCCCAAGAGATTAAACTTAAATCCCTGGATCTTCGAACACATAATAGCATGCACCTGACTTCTAATTCTATCAATTTCTCTTTTCTTTGAAACGTTTACTTGACTTTTGTGAAATACTCCATTTACTTTCATACAGTTGAGCCTACTTAAGGCTCTACTCTTTTCACTTCCACTTCACAAAATTAAAACCAAGATTCAGACATATATGTTATCAATGATGTTAAATCAGTAACTGTGTAATGTTTCCTAATTTCCTTCCTTCCTTTCTTCCTATCTTCCTGTTTGCCCGTTTGCCTGCCTTCTTCCCTTCTCTTTTTCCTTCCTTCATAAAATATGGATTAAGCAGATATTATATAAGAATTGTGCTGGTTTCCAAATGTACAAGACACTCTCCTTGTCTTCAAAATGTTTGTGATCTAAAGGCAATGTCAGGTGTATCTCTGGATCACAACAGCAAGGCTCTGTAGTGTATCAGAGGATAGAAAGAGGTTGAGGAAGTGTTTAACGGGTATTTCAGTGATAACTGAAGGGAGTGGAATGAAAAGTTCAGCATCAAGAGACCAGAATGTGTTCAGAAATATCTCCATGGTATGAGTCAACTATTGGTGACTGAGAAGTGTGGCAGTGGTTAAGTCTAAACAGGTAGGCATGCATCAAATTATTAAGAGTAAGTGAGGCTATCTAAAAAATATTAGGCAGTTGGGATTTATATTAAGAACACATTAAGGATTTTAAAAATACAAAGAGAAGTTAGAGAGCAGAGGAAACCATCTCAACCAGATGAATATCAGGACCCACAAGCACATATTGTTACATCAGTAAGTTGAACAATATTGAAGATATGAGAGTTGACTTTGTAGCCCACTCCTCTCTTCTAGTTCAGTTTGTCTTTGCCTTTGCAATTTGTCTCTATGAAAGCAACTGCGGATTGTATTCTCTCCTGATCTTTACTCATAATATGCTCCCTTATATTTGATGGCTTCTACTAAATGCCTTCTACATAGATCTTTGGATTTCAATGACACTTCTCTGCATCTCTCTCTCTCTCTCTGAGTGTGTGTGTGTGTGTGTGTGTGTGTGTGTGTGTCCCACATATGAAAACTCTTCAGGAAAAAATATATACCTGGATTGGTTAGGGGTCTGTCTGCAACATTAAATGCTTACAGAGAGCAGGGATCTCAGACCATCTGACACTGAAGGTTTATTTACCTGCCAGTAGACAACTGTGTTCATCAGATACACGTAGCATAAATACAAGTGATTGTGGTTAGGAGACTATTTGCTGTAACATTTCTTAGAAATGCTAGCCATTGAAGGATTGGGAGCATCATCCTATATAATAAAAGCCTAATATGCTAAGTGTCCAGTCATCCTATTAGCTGTTCAACCAATCAAAGTGTAATATACTAATGATATGCTAAGACAGCCCGACCACTCACTATGACATGCGCTGACCACCAAGGGGAAGACACTTCAACCAGTAGGTGAGCTTTCTGCTGGGGTCTAGCCTATCAAGACTGAGTGAGACTGTCCATACATACCCTGAAGCCCTCCCGTAGTCCCTCTCCAGCTGGCCAAACTCGTGCATCCTCCCCTAGCCTTGATCATGAGCCATTGGGGTCCCTCACGCAATCTGGGACCCCTCAGGGGATGTCAGAGAGCTGGTTTCGGCCCTATTCCACAGGCTAGGCCCAGAGACTCCACTGGTGAAGCAATTAATGCACTGGGCCTCTAGTTCAATAAATAGGATGCTAAAGCTTTGATGTTTATTCTGTGGATGATAGTGATTCATAAAGGGATTATAGGAAGAGTAGTGAATCAATTGTGATTGTATTTTACAAAGTTCATGCAATATGGAGGATGTCTTGGCTCTGTAAAGGAGTAGAGGCAATAGTAAAAGAGGAACAAGTCGGAGGGTATTGTAATAATCAAAGTAAAAACAATGTGCAATGGCTTGACTGAAATGGCAGCATTGGGAAGTGGAGCAGCAGAGAGAAGAAAGTTAGTAGGTGCAGTATTGAGAAGAGTTTGTGCTCTGGTAAATCACAAAGGCCTGTGTTTAGAAACTAGTTTGACACTTATTAGCCCTGTAGCCACAATAATCTCTCGGCCTCGGTGCCTTTGTGAATAAACTGAGGAGAATATTAATGTATATTTTTTAGACTGTAGGAAGAGTTCCCTGTGGCTATATGAAGACATTCATGTAACATATTTAGTAAAGCAGCTGATATACAGTAAGCATTTCATAATGTCAACTCAGAGCAATTTAGAACATTACTCCCAGACTTCTGGCTTCCATGAGGAGCTGGAGAGCAGTTACCAGGGGAAGAAGGCATGCCGTCCTAAAAATCCCAAATCCCTGCTGCAAAGTCTAAATCAGATCATCTCATGAAAACACAGTTTCTTCATGTTCCTGGGGGAGATAAGAAATCTAAGGCAAAGTAGATCTAAACATGTAATTCTTTGGAGTTTCATACAATTCTCTCTTCGGAAGAAGGCACCAGTTAAAGTCATGGCTTAGTCTCCAAAAATTATATTTGGAATGCTCATATAAATTAAAGGGTCATCAATATTACATACTATAAAGCACAATCCAGGAGTACTTCATCACAACTACAGCAACCTCTTAGAAGAAGAAGCAAATATTGACTAGCTCAGCAATAGGAGACATCCACAGAAGTTACACAAGATGGCAGGTTCTTAGGAACCCTCATCATTACCTTGTCCCTACCTTGGCACTCCTCACTTTACATTCTGTTATTAATGGTTCTGAACAGATTGCTAGCACAGAAATTTTGGGATAACAAAGGAGACAGACATCAGGAAGAGACTTTACACTGATTATTCTTGGTTGACACATTTTCTTATCTTTCATGTACTAGGACCACACAAATTCTTGCTTTTCCTTTCCCTCCATGAAATTCTGTAAAGCTAAGTCTATATGTCTTTTTGTTCAAGAGAGGCCTCTGTTTCTAGCACTGGGCGAAGCACAGCAGTGTCTGTATCCGAAAATTTTCAAGAAGGCATTTGTCCTCTTCACCGGGTAGCAGGTCCAAGAAGAACTAGTTTTAGAGTGTGAATAAGGTTAACGATGAAACATTAAACATCAAATCACGCACTTTGGAAGTTCTCTGTGTTTTCAATGGCACTAGAAGCATTCTGTTTGTGGCTTTTTACTACTTAGGATTTTTATTTCTATTACTTTCTCAAAATGTTCATTGCCAAGTGAAACTGCTGTAGACATCTTTTTTTTTTTTGAGATCTTTTCATGGTGCTGCTTGAGAAGACAAAAAGGTTACAGAAAATGATTGCTTGCTTAACAGTTTTGAGTTTGTCATATACATAAACGCCTGCCTCTAAGGAAGTACAGAGGCAGGGGTGAGGAAGAAAATGAAGAGGAACTGAAAGAAAGTATTCTCTCACGGAGATAACTTCTCCATTCTGGATTCTTGATGCCCTGATTGTCATCCTCATTGTGTTTATGTTGAAGCTGCGTTGCATTAGAAATTAATCACGATGGGTTAAAACAGTAACAGCTACACTTGTCAGGCTGATTTCAAATTGGATTATAAAACATAGGCATTACACTAAGAAAAAAATATATATTTGAAGGGATTTTTCATATATACATATATATTTTTAAGTCCAATTACTGTGTTTGGATTTACTCTAAATTCAAAATAACATTACTTTTACAGTTAAAAAAAGTCACCATTGCTACACATTTACTTGATAATAATTTATGTAGCATCTTCTACATTGTCCCAGGGATGGTAGACACTGGAAATACAGAAGTAAAAAAATATATAATCTGTGCCCTCAAGGATCTCACACTCTGATTATGATCAATAAAAACTTATCTTTTGCATCTATTTATTTTGTGTTTTGAATCTAGAGAAAATATGAAATTATCTTGTGATCAAATAATTAAAAGCCAGAAGTCATTGTTGTGATGAATTAATAAGCTGATAATCTATAAAATTATCTTCAGCAATTTTTATTTCTGAAAGGAACATGATACGTTTCCAATTGTGTTACTATTCCTCATGTTACTATAATTTGGAACAGATTTTTTGTAGTGCCTCATATTGTATTGATTTGTCCAATGAAGGTACAGAATATAATTGTGAAGGAAAATAACACAGACAAACTGAAGTAATGAAATTGTCTCTATGTAATTAAAATTAACAACTTACGGTTAAAACCAAGTCTGGGCTGATGTTCGACTTGACTCATACTTAGACTGTTTTCTTTCCACCTCCTTCTTGGAAGAAGTCAATTAAGATGGCAGTGCCAACACAGGTTTTTGTATGTTTAAAGATCCTTAGATGGTTGAAGTATTTTTATTTTCCATATTAGGCATCCTGGAGTCTGCAAGGATTTAATTATTAATATTGGACTTTCATGGATGTATTAAGCCTTTTGACACTGAACCTCATTTTAAAGCTGTGTCTTCAAATTTAAGTGAAATAGAATTATAAACCTGATGTTTGAATTAAACCTCGATCACATTCTGTATATGTTTCAGGCAAAAAGTATTCTTTGGCCTGTGCTGTTGAGCTAACAGACTCACTTTTCCCCAACTTTCATCTATGTTTCAGTACCACCAGACCCAAGAATGTGTAGCAATTCAGAATATTTTTATCAGTACTCTGAATAGCTGTCCTTAAACTGCATCTATCTAATAGCTATTTATACACTGGTCAAGTCTCATTCTCTTCTCATATCAATAGATCTCTATAAAAACTCCTACTTAATTCAGAAGTTTTCTAACCAAAAGACAAGAGAATTCAAGGCATATATTCCGAACCCATTCATTTCAGTCAGCTTGGCACACATTTAACCAAAATACTGCAAATGTAGCTATTTTCTAGGACTAATCTTTTCCTCTTTTTCTTTCTACTCACAAGTTGATTTTGTTCCTATAAGACTATCTTAAACAGTAATTCTAGTAATTCTACTGAGACAAAGCAAAGGGAGCAGTCAACATTCTAGTGGCTATTTAACTAGGAACATAACATGTTAAAACTAGAGATAAATAAAGTCCAGGATATGTGAAACATTAGTTGGAGCCAATTTAAAGGATTAAAATTGTGTCAGAATTGCACAATTCCAGAACAATAGGGTGCTCTACCAATCAATAAGTGGGATCCAACGGTGGGAAAAAAATGAACATGAGATAAGTATTGGAAACATTGGGACCATGAAAAAAGAAACTGTTGTTGCTTAATCTAAAGAAGAAATGATGAGAGGGAACCAATAGTAATTTCATCATATGAAGAGTTATTTTATAGATAATAGGGTCCAGATGTCTTTCTGTCCCCTTAGCTAACATAGAATTATGTGGCAAAAAAAAGTTTTGGGTTAATTATTGTGACTAGACAAGCTGAGAAACCCTGAAATTGTTTATGGAGAGTTGTTCACAGGAAGGTTTACTCAGCCATGGAGACTGACATGGGGCTAGCGCCCACAGGGCCTTGTTAAAATTAACCTTTGAACAAGAAGCTGAGGTTCTGATGGCTCCAGAAATCAGTTACCCTGTTTCCCTGAAAATAAGACAGTGTCTTATATTAATTTTTGCTCCCAAAGATGCGCTAGGTCTTATTTTCAGGGGTTGTATTATGTTTCCATGAAGTAGGTCTTATTTTCGGAGGATGTCTTATTTTAGGGGAAACACGGTATGTGCATACAGTCTTTTAAATAAAGATTTTTTTAAATGATACCTGTCTATTTGAGATTATTCAAATACTCTATGTATCTGTATCTTAAGTGGCCATTTTTCTCACGTTATCTATGTTTTGCATAGGTTTCAACTGAATGTCTCCAGAACTGTAGGTATCTGAAAATGGATTCTGATTTGGTACATCTACAAGTAGGTAGAGCCCCTTTCTACATAAAAGTAAGAAATAAAACCACACTGGGGATAGTAAGACTTTCTCATGAATGCGCAACCACTGAAATGTATAAGGTAAACTCACTACTAATTTAACAATGCAAACTAAACAGTTTGAGGCACTCATCATTTTCTTTTGTTTCCTTTGATGAAAAAAGAGAAAATTAAAATGAAACAAGATAACCATTCAGCAGAAACTATTTGGATAGGGAAGATGATTTGAAGTTATCTTTTTAAAGCCAAATGAGATGATGGATAGTATTCTTTTATTTTTCAATATTTATAGATAAATGTATCATAAGTAACACTGGAGAGATCCAGAAAGTTCTTCAAGCTGAAGGGATAAGATACTAAACTAGAGGAAAACTTGAATCTATAGGAATGAAGAAAAACAACAAAAATTGTAAATATAAAACATTAATTGTTGGCCTCAAGTTTTGTTTTTCAAGATATGCATGGCTATTTACATAAATATTGCATTATTTTTCATGAATAACAAAAGTCAAAGGAAAGGGAGGTAGAGGTTCCAATATGGTTTATCTGTTTCCGTAATTTATGCTATTGTACAATATAGGCTCTGCAAGACTATTAACAGTGTGGTGCATGTGTATTTTAATTCTTAAAACAATCTCTCTCTCTTTTTCACACACACACACACACACACACACACACACACACACACACACACACTGTGAACAAGATATAGCAAAAACCAATATTGAAACTAAACTGAAATATTAAAAATACCCAAATAATCCAAAATAAAGAAAGATGAAAACAGATAAACAAACAAAAAATGGAAAAAAAAACATAAAACAAATAAAATAGTAAACATATTTCAAAAATGTATTAATTACAGTAAATATTAAATGTTATAGTCTAAATAATTCAATGATAAAGCAAGGCTGAACAGGTTATGGGGAAAAAGCAGGACTCTACTACATGCTGTGTATAGGAGACTTATTTTAAAAATAAAGACAATGATAGGTTGAAGTTAAATGGAAATAAAAAGTATATCATACAGATAAACAATAAGCATAAGAAAATTCAGTATTTTTAAAAATATATATTTGTTATTGATTTCAGAAAGGGAGGAGAGGTAGAAAGATCACTGATGAGAGAGAATCATTGATAATCTGCCTCCTGCACACCCCACACTGGGGATCAAACACATAATCCAGGTATGTGCCCTGACTGGAAATTGAACAATGACTTCCAGGTTCATAGATTGATACTTGACAACTGAGCCATGCTGGCAGGCAGAAAATTCAGTATTTTAGTATCTAATAAAGTAGACTTCAGGCAATTAGTATTAAGAGAAATAAATAGGACATTTAATAATAAAAAAGACAAAATTATCAATGATTATAAACCTAAAACTAGGGGCTCAAAAGAAATCAAACAAAAATTATCAGAACTAATTTAAGAAATAGTCAATTGCATAATCATGAAAATGTATTCTAGCACCCATGAAATAAGAAATCTGATACTACTTTTTTTTTTGTTTGCTGACAGTTTCTAAGTCTTATGCCTTCTTCTCTCCTTTGTGCACCACATTTTGGTAAACTGTTAAAAAAGCTTGACCCTAACCAATTTGACTCAGACGATAGAGCGTCGGCCTGCGGACTGAAGGGTCCCAAGTTTGATTCCAAGCAAGAGCATGTACCTTGGTTGCAGGCACATCCCCAGTGGGGGTGTGCAGGAAACAGCTGATCAATGTTTCTGTCTCATCGATGTTTCTAACTCTCTCTTCTTCTCCACTTCTCTCTGTAAAAAAAAATCAATAATATATATATATTTTTAAAAAGCTTGGATACTCCCTCCTTTGGTACCAGCAAAATCCTCAAAGAGCACAAGCCCCACACCTTGGTCTCAGCCCTTAACCACAATAAAAACCCAGACCACTCTCCTTTCCTTGCTCTCAACTTTTTGAATCTGAGGGAAAAACCACAGTACTATTTGTGGTTTCATACATATCCCCCATGCATGAGGAGAGACTACTCCAGATAATTTTTTTCATATCAAAGTCTACTAGTAAAAATTAAGATAGCTTTCAAACTAAACAGAACCAATACGTTTAAACCATGTGGGATTGCTACCTTTTTATCCAGCCTATGTGGTAAGCATCAGAACTATTTGGTTCCTGCTGTATCGTCCGCTCTACATACCAAGTGGCACACATGGAAATAGTTGGCCACTGTTCTCTCTCCAACACCATCAAAGAATAGCAACTCTGTGATGAATACTTAATGCGGTGCCTACAACCCCTGTGGCAATGGAAGATCTAGCAAAAAGCAGGAAAAGAGCCTGAGATGACACTGAAAGTCTGACAACTGACATTTACAACAATGTTAATGATTCGCAGTTTTCAGATCTACAGCATGAGAGCCTCCAGTGTCTCTGCCACCTGCACGATTCATATGTCGTCTTCCCTGGCACTACGATGGGAAAGTGGAGCTCCATGTTGTGGGGGAATTGGGGGCTACTGACACTGCCAATACCTTGTAGCTGGCATTTTTTTTTACAAAAAAAATGAGTAGTGATAACTCGTTTGCAAATTGTGCCACTTCATATTTTAATTTAGAATGCAATAAAAGGCACATTTTGTTATATTTTGCTTTAGTAAATAGGTATAGAAAGTAGTGGGAATCAACATGATCAGACCTATGAGGTCAGACATTTCAATAATATTATACTCTTATTGCTTGGTGTTCACAATTCTCGGGCTTCGCTTGTCCTCTAATTCTTATTGGTAGCTAGAGCCAACCTGATGTAAGTTTAGAACTTAATCCTTAACTTTTTCTCTGAGGTTTTTGGGATGGCAATATGCAGTGATATCAACAGGCCTACTTCTACAATCATATTAAAAATTATAACATTTTTCCCCTAGCAGCCTAGCTAGTCTGGCTCCATGGAGAGAGTGCCTGACTGTGGACTGAAGGGTCCAGGCTTGGATTCTGGTCAAAGGCACATGCCCGGCTTGCAGGCTCAATCCCCAATATGGGGTGTGCAGGAAGCAACCAATCAATATTTCTATCTCATCATTGATATTTTTATCTCCCTCTTCCTCTCCTTACCTCTTTGAAGTCAATAAAAATATATATTTAAAAAATTATAAGATTTTGAACATGTGGATGCATTTATTAAATTAAGATCCCTGAGTGATAGTATTGCTAACTATATTCATCAGGTGCTTCATTTTTATTTCAGACTTACATGGATATTAAAAAAATGTAAAGTAAAACCATTAATGACATAAACTTTGTCATATTTTCATGATGTCAATAGACTAGGTAAATATGCTTTGTTAATAATAAAAATAACAATAGATTCCATTTAGAGAATAACTATTATATGTTAGGCAATTTGCATGTATTTTCTCAAATTTCTGCAATGACCTCTCAAGATAGGTGCTAATATTCTTATTTTACAATGGAGGACGTTACACACCTGTGAAAAATTAAGTAACTGACTTAAGTCCTTAGAGCTATCTGTCAGTGTAGTCATCAGTCATAACTTGGTTTATCTCATTCTAAGACTTGTGTGAATATTGTTAAATCCTGTGCTTTCCTCTGTAACATACAGAGTATGAGTGTCACATGACATATGTATCCATGTGTTCTCACATGTAAAAATATGTTCTATTTCAGTACTATAATATGGATTGGAAATTAAATGTGGCAAGGGTACTTATTAAAATAAAAACCTAAATATTGTAATTTTTAAAAATATATATTTTATTGAGTTTTTAACAGAGAGGAAGAGAGGGGGATACAAAGCTAGAAACATTGATGAGAGAGAAACATCGATCAGCAGCCAAGGTACATGCCCTTGACCAGAATTGAACCTGGGACGTTTTAGTCTGCAGGCCAACACTCTATCCACTGAGTCAAATCAGTTCCAGCTAAATATTGTAATTTTAATATATGATCATACCTTGTTTTATCGTACTTCGTTTTATTACACTTCAGAGATGTTGCACTTCTACAAATTGAAGACAAGGCTCTCCATCAGCAAAAAGATTAGGGCTCACTTCATTGTGATGCCCATTTTATAATGATGGTCTTGAGCAGAACCCACAATGTCTCCTAGGTATGCCTGAATAGCATAATTAAGTTTGTACTCCTTACAAATCTGCCACATAGTTAATGATAGCTTTGTATAGATAATTATGGGAACAAATAAGTTGCATGCTACATATGAGCTTTTATTAACTGTTTATATGATCTTTATGCCTTTGTGACATACTGTGACATAATTTTATTTGTCTTACTTGTACCTATAGTAATAAAAGCATCATATGCTAATTAGCCTGGACAACCTTCTGGATGAAGCCAGGCTGTGAAGATAGCACGGGTCTGAGTGCCAGAGGGAAGCCAGTGCTGGCAGCTGGGGGAAGGAAGGCCTACTCTTGCATGAATTTCATGCATCAGGCCTCTAGTTTTTATATAAATAAGAATTATAGGTTTCATATAAGAATTATATTTCTGCTATAATAAAATATTAAAACTCACAAACACTCAGTGACATGAAACCAGATACTTCACTTATGTCATCTGAACATATCTTTTGTAATTCTAACATTTAAGTACTGGTACACAGAACATACCCAGATCATTTGTGCTTTCTGAAAAAATTGATCAACAAGTAAAAACCACTACATGATATTTATTTTTTACTCTCCTTATTGGATGAAGTAGTGAGAAAAAATTTCTACTTCCATGTATCCATTGAACCTTCCAAAGAGAATGTACGTGGTATTAGGATTACTAAGTCAAGTGTATTCTTATTTCCTATACCTTAATAGTGTCTCTAAATGATAACATATATTATTTTTCTTTATATTTAAACCATGTTTTAAGTAGATGTATTCTATAATAATAATTTCCCATGAGTAGAAAGTATGCCTGGAGTAGACTATTAGGTTCAGTCTTTGCTTGGAGCTGAGTGAGCAAGGAGCTGGCTTTCAGACTGGAACCCCTATATTGCAGTTTGAAGAAGACTTGAGAGAAACTGCACCCATATTGAATGTTTTGAAGCTATCCAAAAGATGCATTTATTTACATTTACTCACTTATGATTTACCTGAAGAGTGGCACCAAACTGCTTCCTTCTGTGCATAGAGACAGGAAGGTAGGAGGATATTTTTCCACACATAGATCTTAAACTAACGTGCCTCTTTTCAGTTCCATGTTTCACTCCTGTTCCCCATCATATTTACAGGTTCTCTGTGTTAAGGCCTTCTGGGGTTCTGACAAAAATATAAACTTGTCAGAGTGTGCTCTGGGTTATGGCTACACATTTTATCTGGTTTAGAATAAACTGAGAATCATATCTACTTATGAATAACTCTTACCAGTTCTCTTTATAGTTATGGCATTAATCCATATTTTTACTTATTAGTACTTGCATTATATGGGGTGGGGGGTGATTGGAAGGATAAGAAAGAAAAGTATTTATTCAATCATCTTGAATTAGAAGGTATCCTTTTTAAGTACCAAGGGACACATTTAAACAATAGTAAAATTGTAGTTCTTATCTCCTGAATTACCCATTATATAAAATGAGCAATTTGATATCCCCGTGCTTTGCTCCAGCTCTCCTCCTCCCTTCTGTGTCTTAAGTCCTCTCAGTTCTTTCATAATGTTTGAGTCACAAAGTGGATAACATTTATATAGATATTTTTAAATTTAAGACTTGGTATATAAAATGATTCTGAAAACTGAATACCAGAAAGCAGTGTTTATAAATTGTATAATGCAGAATTTAAGAATCAGAGACATTTCAAAAGCAAAACAAAGTTTTTAACTGATAAATATGACAATGGGACAAATATATTATTTCTTAATATTTTCAAGAAAAATTATGTAGTCTTTATTTTAATTACAGTGGAAAATTGATACTGTATGAATAAGCCACTCAATAGTATAAATTCTGCATTGTGATTGATAAAGTTGCATTGCTAATACCCAAAAATAATGACTTATTTTCTGACACCTTTCTCCTCAATGGCCTTGGTAACCCTATCTTCTCCTGATTACTATCTTGCAGCCTACTTCTCTTTCTCCACACTCATTTTTATGTATTAATACTTCAAATTTTATATTCAAAACAATTGAGTATATAGTGTTCCTTTACCCCTGGTTTGGCATCTGAGTCACATCTGTATTTGGAAGGTTGAAGGCTGTCATCTCTTAAGCTTCTGATTGCACATCCTATTGACTGTTGAATGTGTTCACAGAGATGTGCTATGAACAACAGAACAGAATTAATCATCTTTTCCATTCCTACTTTTACACTCACAACACTTCACTCTGTGTGGCTCTTGTTTAATTTATTGCAACACTTTTTACCAAATCTTCCAGACTAGAAAAGTATTCCTGCTATATAGCTCTCATTAGAATTGCTTAGTTTGCATAATGTTTCTTTTATTTACCTTCTCTTATCCACTTCCTATATGTATATCCAGATTTAGCCATTATCAGGTCTATGAAGGTTTTATAGTTATTTTTGTTGTTATTGTATTTTTTCTTCTGTAACTCCCAATGCATTTTTCACACTATCATCAGTTATCTTTTTAAGACCAGAGCATATATATATAAATTTTCGCTCCAAAACGTTCAAGTGTTCCTCATGTCCTCAGAATGAAGACTTTCATTCTCTTGGCATGGAAGAATTTCCATGATCCTACATGTTTCATCTCTATTCCTGCATCTCTCTCATGCAGCCAATTCTCTAGGCTCATTGTCTTTTCTATTTAAAGTAAGTTATTTCACTTTGTCCGCCTTTTCAAAGGCCCAACTCAACTTCTTTTCCTTCAATAAAGTCTTCCCTGATACACCTTGATTAAAGTTTATCTCTGTTTTTCCAATTTCATGATTAACTTTGTATCACTAATGCATAATTCTCAACTGGGGTGATTTTGCTTTCCATCGGATATTTGTTAATGTTTGGAGATATTTTCAATTGTCATGATTTAGGGGAAAGTAGTTGAGGCCAGATGTGCTTTTAAACATCCTATCAAGCATGGGTCAGTTCCCCACAATAACATGTTAAAAGTTGCAATAACATTGCAACTGAGGTTGAGAAATATTTCTTTACTGTAATACTTTGCTATATTCTTCTTCAACAATAAATATTTGTGAGATACTTAAATATTTTAGTAAAATGTACTAAGCATATTTAGAACAAGAACTGAGCAATACTTTCTTTGATTTTCCTCCTTGCTTAGCACAACAATATTTTTTTTTGTTTTGTTAATCCTCACCGGAGGATTTTTTAACCATTGATTTTTAGAGAGAGGGGAAGAAGGGAGGGAGAGAGAGAAATTCCGATGTGAGAGAGACACATTGACTGGTTGCCTCTCCCATGTGCTCTGA
The DNA here is from genome assembly GCA_963924515.1 of Vespertilio murinus. Classification (NCBI taxonomy): domain Eukaryota; kingdom Metazoa; phylum Chordata; class Mammalia; order Chiroptera; family Vespertilionidae; genus Vespertilio; species Vespertilio murinus. The sequence goes on along the minus strand of OZ004711.1, from coordinate 24,829,092 downwards.
CAGAGGCCAGGGAATCAAACCTGCGATTCATATATGTGCCAATGGCCAGGAATCAAACTCATGGCCTTTCAGTGCACAGGCCAATGCTCAATAACCGGTGAGATGCTGGTCAGGGCTGCTTATGATGGTAACTTAAAAAAAATAGAAAAAGCAAACTTATCAAAGGCTTGTTGAATCAAAATGTGAACCTCTGAAAATGGTTTTATGTATCCCCCCAAATTTTTCTTGTCTCAACTTTCTCCATTTAAGTGAGTCTCTATTTGGTTTAACAAGATTCTTTGCTTATACTTCTATATTCCTCATAATATTATACTTAATTTTTTTCAATTGTTTTTTCCCAGTATCTTGTAAGTTTCTTATTAACAGAGACAATATGCCTTTATCAGAGTAACGAAAGTCCTTGGGATAATGTCTGGGAAAGATATTTGATAAATGGTGCAAAATATCTGAATAGTGCAAGCAACTGTAGAAAGTGGTATTAAAATATATGAAGCAATCTCTATTGTAGGCAGATTTTCCTCTGAAGAAAATTAGAATGCTGGACATCAACTTAAGATGATGCTGATATTTACTGGTATCAGAGAATGCATGCATGCCATTAGAAACGTTATTCCTAAATACACATTAACAATTATAGCCATTAGGTTTGTTAGCAACCTAACAAGAAATGTCTTACTTCAATGTTTCTCAACCTATACAGTTGGTGGGCCAACTTTATCAGAATCATTACAGGATGTTATGTAAAAAAAAAATAACAACTTAGAGTGTCTGGAGTTGAGAGCAAAAAAAAAATCAGTATTCTTTATAATATTTTTGGTGATTCTTATGCATACTAACACTGTAGGATCACTTACTTTCTTGTGATTTTCCAGTTAATATAAATAAGAATCTCCTCTTTCTTCCCATTATAATATTTTCCTAATAATATCAAGAATAACTATATTTAGTGAGCATTTTCTACATACCAAATATTGCATTAGGCACATGTGTTTTGTACTATTTAATCCTCACAGCCAACCTATGAGGTAGATTCAAGTTTATGTCTATCTTGAAGATTTAGGAATCCAGGCAAAGAGAGGCTATTTGCCTAGTGTCACACAGAGAGTAAATACCACATTGACTCCAAAACTCCTGCTCTTAAGCATGATGCACCCTGCCTGTGCTTTTGTAGATCATTTTATTTCTCAGTTGATCATGCAATGTTCCCCAGTCTGATATTTCCATTTAGCTTCAGACAGCTTGAACATATTCAGAGTGGCTTTATAATCTGTGAATAAAAAGATTAGTGAGTTTTCCAAAAAGACGTCTCCCATCTAAGCTCTTACGTTTCAATATCCTTAATTGATGAAGATTTCAAAGTGTAGTTTCTTTCAACACACGATGGAGTCATTAGTAAATATAGATTTAAAACTGCTGTGAAAAGTTCGTCTAAATGGCCTATCACAGTTTGCAGTTTGAAGGGAATCTGAAAAATGAAAACCTTTTAGACCTTCCTGCTGGGGTGACAGGAACTGTCAAAGCTGTTCTCACCTGATAATGCATTGCGAGGTAAGCTAAGTTTCCCAAAGGCCATTGTATCCTGTGGTGATGATGCCTCGTAGTGCACAGCTCACTGGTCATCCTTGAGAGAAGTTATCCTAGATCACGTAGAGAGCAGCACAATTCACGTGCTCGTCCCTGGAAAAGCGGAGGGAGACTGCTCTTTCATGGTCTCATCACAGAACTATTTCCCCTTGGCTGAACACTGCCCCACAACCTCTTTCACCAAGTACAACATCCAAGAGCTACTACCCTGACAAGTACCCGGCTCTGCAGTCCACCAGGTGGCTCTGGGCGAAGGAGAGGGAAGGAGACAGGCACACGCGTTGTCACTCTGTGTTCCCAGCACCGGCCTGTTGACTTGGAAGCGCAAGCTTGTTTGCCTTTATCACTGCCCAAACTGTTCTCCATCTACTATTTTTCTTGGCTGCCTCATTCTGCTATCTCCTCGCTGCGCAGGGTATGATTGTAACTGGAATTCTGATGGCTCTCATTTTACGTCCAAACAGTTCTAGTTTCCCCTGGCCATATGGTCATCCTGATGTTACCATTTGCCTCAATCATCCTTTTTGTAGCTGCTTGAACATCTTAATTGATCTCATGAGCTATGTTAGGGATTTATAACAGACATCAGTATAATTCATCCCCCACACATGCATGGATGGAGCCTTTCTTCTGATTGGATGTGTTACATACACACAGCTACTTACAATTCTCTAAAACCCAGGTTTCACCTTAGTGATAACACAAATGAGCATTCAAGGTCTACGGCTCACCAGAAGAAACAATTACCTGTGTCCCCGTCTCTGACAGGCATTTCCCATTTCCCTGAAGTGTTTGGTGTAGTCAAGGTACATAAGCCTTTTCCTCCTGTTTAAACAAAGCAATACATATACTCAATTTTAAGTTTTTTTTTTGAATAATCTGTGAATTCTTATTTTAATAGATACCCACATTGTTGTTGTTTTCTCATTCATTCATTTTTATTATCAGTAAGACACGCAGAATTATCAAACAATATGTGCTCATGATTTTTTTTTTTTTTAACTCTCTGGACATAAGATTTGTATTGGATCTCTCACGTTGACCTGTGACTCCATGTCTCTTTTAAAGTTGGCCCTTTATTCAAGAATCCCTCTGTTTTCAAAGCAAATTCTCAGAAGCAGATTCCTATGGCTATCTAAACTCACCGGTTGCTCCCCTTATAAACCTAGTAGAGTGAAAGCTAATATTATAGATTGAAAAAAAATAATTGTAAAAATTTTCTGTCTGCTGTTTTTTTTGTTTTTGTTTTTTGGTTTTTTTTTTGTTTATTTGTTTTGGTCTTTGACAAGTGGGTGTCTATCCAAGTCACTTTTTTAGGGGAAATGTTTTTGACAAAGTTTATTTTCTGAATCTAGGAATTGGGGCTCTTTTTAGAAGAAAATATCAAGTAAGCCAATTTGATTTTTGATATATTAGCGCTTTTCCTGTGTCTCCTAATTCTTTATCCTATTTTAACATAGGGATTGCCTTCGTGAGTTTTCAACTTTCTTAAATAGCATACCACAGATATAGTCAAGATCATGTACTTTATCCAGATCCATTTACTTTTAAAAATTGACTTATAGTTGTGAAACGAGAGTATTTATCCTGAGACAGAATTTTACTCAGGAAATTCTGTTGATTACGATGACATTTTTTTGGTCAACTGAATAATGATTTGGTCATTTAGTATCATGTGCCTGATGCTTCATCTCTTGTTTATAGTGCTTTACCGGGTATCTGACAGATCTCCCTACTCTGCCTTAGAGAGGACTGCTGGGTCTTTTACATCCAAAAGTCCGATCTCTCTGGGAGGAGAAAAAAGAACATTGAATGTCCTAAATAAGTAATATCAAAATGAATCTGAGGTAGCATGAAGCTCAGAGTTTTTGCTCACATGGTGTTAGTTCATTGGGGAATTTCAGTGAGAAAAAAATCACTCTCAGTAAGAAAGAGTCCACAGATGCCTAGTTGGTAGACCTGTGAGGTTTTACTCAGGAAATCCAGGCAACCAAAACTTACACCTTTTGCATACCACATTTTGCTTATGCAATTGAACATATTTTATTTATGTTGACTTAATGTGAACAAATAAAAACAAACACACACTGAAGCATATAATTGGGTGCATGGCTTTGTCAGCTTACTTAACCTCTCTGAACCTCAGTTCCCTAACATGAAATAGGAATATATTTACAAAAGGAAGAAACTAGGCTGACATCCAGGCAGTGGTTTCCTCACAAGGGCACCAGATCAGTTATATTATATTTGGGAACAGAGTTGTTTATCTCGAATTCTAATTCTATCACTTACTAATTCTGGCTTTATGGGAAGCACACCTGACTTGTCCATTTCCACTTCTTTAAAATGGGGATAAAGATATCAATCTGGGAAGGTTTTCATAAGCACTAAACAGGCATAATCATCGAGCACAATGCAGTGTTGGGCAGAACAGGCTTTACCAGGTATCACTTTCTTTTCTGACAATGATGGTGCATCAAGGATGGGTCTTCCTCCACATGAATAGTAACACAGAGTTAATATTGAAAATGAAAATAAACAGTTACAACATGCCCCACATTAATGCCATTGCTATGAGCATGACTCATAAAATAGAAACAACCAAATTGAAGGATACAGAACTGAGTAAGTGCCAAGAATTAGAACTCCAATAGAAGGAGGGGGTTAAATGATACACATGCAACTGGACAAACAGTGGGCCCATGCTGCCTGTCACTGCTTGAGCCAATTAAGCAGAGACGGGGTGGAATCACATATGAGTGTTTATTCCAATACCACCGGCAGTATGGGAGAGCAGCAGGTCATCCACACAAAGTAAACACTGCGCCCCTCCAGAAGCCTGCTGCTTTTAATGGTAGAAGTACAAAAGATTGCGTGGGAAAGTAGGCAAAAAGGCAAATGGGTAGTTTAGAAATATGCAGGACTGCGGATCTTCAAAGGCTTTGGTGATATGCAAAAGAAGCAGGGTCTTCAAAGGGCTGGCTTGTTTGGTTTCTGGCTCTGGTTTCTACAACAAATTTGTTAATCTGTCCATGATAACAGGCAACTTTAGATGGGGAGGCAGGGCTGCACTTTCAGGTGAGCTCCTGAGTGCAGAGGCCAGCCAGGTTAGAATGTGACTTCTCTCATCAGAACAAAACAACCCTGCTTAACAGAGCATGGTTAATATTTCTTACATGCCAGCTGGTTCTCCAACATTCTGTTTCTGCCCCTGTCAAACTCACAGTAGAAAATTTGAGAAATCAGTTTGAAGATGCCAAGGATAAGGGAAGAGAAAAGGGGTCTTTCAAATATGCATAGAAAGTAAAATAAAAGTAAATAAATAAATAAATAAATAAATAAATAAACGTATGTACAGTTTGGGATAAGGGAAGTGTTTCATTCTAAACTTAAGTCCTGTAAAATGTCTTTTTGGAGACTACACAGATAGTTTAGAGATTGGTCCAGCTTTCAATAGTTTTAAAGTACATAGTGTGAGAGTAGCATTTGAAATTATTCCAAATGGTGAGTTTTGTTAACGAAAAAAAAAACATTGAAACCTGTAAAGGAATTTTTTGTGAGTTTATTTGAGCCAAAACTGTCGACAATTGTCGGGAAGCAGAACCTCAACGGATTGAGATTATGCTCCGAAGAATGGCGGTTACATTTCTGTATTTATACATAGAAATCAAAGGAGGGACATAGGTGGGTTACATGAATATTCATTGGTGATGGAGTAAGGAGGCGGGAGAAAGCAAGCCGGTGGGCCATTTGTTGTGCCCTGAGGGGTCCAGGGTAAGAAGGAAGTTACACAAGTTACCCAGACATCTCACAGATAGGTTATCTTAGAGGCAGGAAGGCAGATGGGCTCAGTAAAGATCAAAGCTGATCTTTGTCTGGGAAACAGTGGCCTAGAAAATGACTGCCCACTATAACCTGTTTGTAGTTAGATATTTAATTTTCAAACCATCCTTTGTGGCTACTTCAGGTCTCTCAGTCTGCAAGACTGCCACGCAGGCCTTCCCTGAGCTCATCAGGTCAGCAAATGGCTGTTTTCGTTCACAGTTTGTTTTAAAGTTTGGGTAAACTAAGTGCTAAATGTCATTAAAGGATGTGACACTGAGCAATACAGATTCATAACATGATCACATGAGTCAGGATAGAGACAAAAACTGTGACCTAATGATGTCCTCAAGGAGAATCAGAGGCCTGTAGATGATAAGGACAAAAAGGGTGGAGACAGTGACATGATTAGAGCTGGTGGTCTTCAGCAAAACTCAATATTTTGAATAAATACAAAGGAACAATGATCGGGTAGAAGAGGGCCATTCCCACAGAGGTGATAAGTGAAGCTGGGATTAGGTGAGATTGCCAAGGGCTAGAATAAAGAAGAGGACTTCAAGGATAAACTCCTTTTGTGGAGGCCAGTGCAGACTATGGAAGTAAAGCCATTTTTGCTCTGTGAAGTGGATGGTGATGCACACTGGGTTTACTTGTGGCTGGTGCTCTGGTACAGGTGTTTGTTGATGATCAGTTAGGTACATATTTGTCTGATATGGAAGCATGATAGCAATCATCTTGGGTAAAAACTGCTGTTTAATTTTTAACCCCAATTTGGCTTCTGTACTTATTTGCTTGCTAAAATAATAAAGAACTTATTTTGATTTTCTGAATTTATATAAATCATCCCATTCAATTGAATACCCCATTGACTGTGATTTTAATGGTCTTTCAAAACACATTCCTCTGCACCTGGAGACCAGGAGAACGCAATTGCTTTAATTGCTTTGTTTTCAGGTTCCAGAAAACGTGTTTTCCATTGACTCAGTGGCTCCAAGACCTGAAACTATTATTAATCTGTGTAGATAACTAACTTGCTCAATTTAGCTTCTGTAACTGCTTTTTGCAAACTAGGTTCCTCATTCCAAACCTAAAGATGTGATAGATACCTTAATGATATATTTTTTTTAAATAAATCTTTATTGCTCAGATTATTACAATTGTTTCTCCTTTTTCTCCCCCAAAGCTCCCTTCCACCCAGATCCCATCCCACCCTCTGCCCTTACCCCCTCCCCACAATTGTCCTGATCCATTGGTTATATGATTTTAATCCAGTCTCTTACTGCACCCCAACCCTCTTTTCCCCCTGATAATTATCAGTCCTCTCCCTTTCTTTCCCCCTGATTCTATTATATTAACCAGTTTATTCTGTTCCTCAGATTTTTCTTCTTCTTCTTCTTGTTTTCTTTCCATATTTGAATTTTAAGTGGGACACTCTCTCCTTTTTGTTTTTGTAGGGAAATACAACAAAGTGTTCTATAGTAAATGGCTGCTGACTGTCCAAATTTCTCAGGACCACACAAATAGAATCCGCTCCTCCTCTGGTTCACATCACCCCTCTGGGTCACACGGCTCCTCCGGGTCACACGGCTCCCCCAGGGCACACGACTCCCCTGGGTTGCACCTTACCTTTGTGATATTTGACTATATGATCCTGATGCGACTGCCATTCAGAGCTGTGTGGATTTGGAGCTATATCTCTCTCAGTCACTAGCTTTATTGATTAAATGACTCATTGATTGGATTTTGTCTCATATGTATTACTTGCGGGGTGCAATACAACAATATCCTTACAACATCCTGCCTTATAAGAAAAGAAATTCTATAAATGTGTCTAAAATGTTATAGGTTATTATTTTTCCATTTTTAAAGTTTCCTGATTCATAAGGGCTTACCTTTCATTGAATAAGTCCTTTTGTCAGCTGTAGTGGCTCAGTGATTGAGTGCCAACCTATGAACCAGGAGGTCACAGTTCAATTCCCAGTCAGGGCACATGCCCAGGTTGTAGATTCAATCCCTAGTGTGGGACATGCAGGAAGCAGCCAATCAATGATTCTCTCTTATCTTTGATGTTTCTATTTCTATTTTCCTCTCCATTACTCTCTGAAATCAATAAAGATATAAAAAATAAAAATTAAAAAGGAGAACATTTCACTTGGACCTATGGTCTTTTACCAGTAAAGAACGGTGCCAGGAAGAAAAGAAAAGAAAAAACAAAACAAAACAAAACAAAACAAAAAAACCCTCTACTTTAAAGTTATTCTAGTTGGTCTACAAATTAAATAAAAAGGGGGCAGATTAACAGAAGAAAATGAAATTTAAATTTATGTATGGGGTCTCCAAAGGAATTTTATGCCATTTTAAACTAAAGATAATAGGTAGAAGTCTGTGGCTCCAAAGGGGAGTCAGGCAGTTCATATAAAGATGGAAAACCCGTTTTGGAAAACAAATGTTTGGTATGCCTTTCAGAGACCAGGGAATATACTAGTAGAGGGGACTTTGATCTCTAAGCCTTGATGAGTTTCCTTTATTACACTTAGCCCATATTGTTTGTAGAAATCTCTGGTGATAAGGTTCTTCCTAGACCAGGCCCTTTATCTATAATCTTTTAGGTAGTTAAGTGGGGAAGGAGAAAGTTCTTCCTGAGCCTTTTCTTTCTTAAATATAATAAGCTTAGACTGTCTTTATTATATTGAATGTCCTTGTCTCTTTTGTCAGAGATTAATTAACCACATAGACATAGGTTTATTTCTGGGCTTTCTCTTTGGTACCATGGGTTTGTTTTTATGCAAGTGTCATGCTGTTTTGATTTTAGTACCATTTGATAATAGTTATTGTTCTTCTTTTTCATGATTTATATAACTATTTGGGATTATTTTGTGTTTCTTTTTTAAAAATATATTTTATTGATTTTTAACAGCAAGGAAGGGAGAGAGATAGAGAGTTAGAAACATTGATGAAAGAGAGTCATCAATGAGCTGCCTCTTACACACCCCCCACTGGGGATGTGCCCACAACCAAGGTACATGCCCTTGACCAGAATCGAACCTGGGACCTTTCAGTCCACAGGCTAATGCTCTATCCACTGATCCAAATCGGTTTGGGCTATTTTGTGTTTCTATACAATTTTTTGGGGGGTTATTTGTTCTATTTTTGTGAAAAATGCCAGTAGTATTTTGATAGGAATTTCATCAAATCTATATATTACTTTTGGTAATATGAACATACTAATTCTTCCTATCCATGAGCATGGTATGTTTTTTGATTTATTACTAACTTCTTTGAGTATTTTTTTCAATGCCTTATAACTTTCTGAGTACAGGTATTTTACCTGCTTGGTTAAATTTACTTCTCAGTATACTTTTTGATACAATTACAAATGAGATTTTTATTTTATTTTATTTTATTTTTTTGCACAAGATGAACATTAACAAACTAAAAGAAAACTAAAAGAATGAAAGAAGATATTCACCTATGATACATTCAATGAGGTGTTAAAATGTAAAATTTATAAAGAATTAAGAAATCTCAATGCTGGGAAAAACAAAAAAATCCAACTAAAAAGTAGAGAGAAGATCTAAATAGACACTTCTTCAAAGAGGACATACAGATGGATAAGACATATGAAGACTTGCTCAACATCACTAATCATCAGAGTGTTGTAAATTTAAACCATAATAAGCCTTGGGCAGGTAGCTCAATTTGTTATTGTCCTGATATACCCAGATTTCTGGTTCAATATCCAGTCAGAGCACATACAAGAGTCAACTAATGGCTACATAACTAAGTGGAACGACAAATCAATGTTTATTTTCTTTTACTCTCTAACAAATCAATAATTAAAAGAAATCTATAATGAGATATCACTTCACACCTGTCAGAATAGCTATAATAAATAAATCAACAACAAGTGTTGGCAAAGATGTAGATAAAAGGAAACTCGAGTGCATTGTTGGTGGGGATACATACTGGTGCACTTCTATAGAAAAAAATGTAGGGTTTCCTCAACAAATTAAAATGAAATTGCCTATGACCCAGCAACTAAAATTTTATAATTCCCAAATAAATATTTCCCCCATCTTTAGTTTAGCTCTTACCAGCCAAAAATTATTTTATATTGGTCCTATTTCCTGTCTGCAAGGAACTTAAAATAAGAATCTGACAGATTCACCTGTATTCTTTTGTCTTCCCATCTATAAGGTAAAAAGTTGTGTGGAGAGATTTGTTGGTGGAAGAACTATAATGCAAAGATAAATTACTGAAAATAAAAAAGACACCAGGAATTATTCAATGTTAGTCCTGTGCTCCACTAAATGGCAGACTTAGTTTTAGAAGCCAATCATCTTACTCCTGACCAGTGTATGATATTGTTATGTCAGAGTATTTTAACGTGGCTCATAACTAAGAAATTAACCTTTTTGTCTCTGAATGATGATTTTTTTCATTTGTTCAATAAATATTTGTTCAGCTTGATAGCTACACTACTATGCCATGTGATACAGAACTTAAAAAAAATTGGTGTCTGTCCTCAAAGAACTTATAGAACAATGATAAAAATAATTTTAAAAATGAACTATTATAATATTCTAGGGAATACAGTTCAACCAAGATGATCATTGGTGTCTTCCAATCATAAAGGTAACTTATCATAGCCTCTGAGAGGCACCTGACTTGAATTTATTGGAGGGTTCAAGGGAACTAAACATTTCATGAAGACTTCAGAAGTTGTGTTGATCACTTAGAAGTATGTTTTACTGTGTACCAAACTGTAAAAATTGAACGATTGTAATAGTAGTTTCAAGGATGATGCCATGAAAGATATACTAATATTAATATAAAAGTGAAGATGAAGGGAATAGCCACAGGAAGAATTTGCAAAAGAAAACAAACAAACAAACAGGATTTGATCCCACAATTATTAGATCCTCTATGGAAACAGAACATTAAAAATATATGAGTAAGAAGTGATTTCTCCAGACAGCTTTAGCCATTCTATGAGTTTCTATACTCCTTCCCAAATGGGCAGTTGAATATTTCCTTATCACAAGCCAAGCGAGGGAGCTTTGTGAAACCCCCAGAAATAACAGAATGTTTCCCCTGTTGTTGGATTATACTTAAAAGAGCAAAAGCAACCTTTGGCAACAGGAGAGAGATAACTACTTTGGAATTTGCTTGGATCCCAGAGTTTATTGGGCAAGAGATGTGTTTATATTTCTGGTGAACTAAATGTGCGCCATAGAGAGAAACTGCTGGGATGGAGTTATTTTAAGTTCTGCCAAAGAATTTCATGGGCGTCCAAGAGCAGGAGTCTGTGTGAAATGAGCATGAAGAGCATCACGGACAGAGATGCCCCCTGGGAAGCCGGGGAACCTGAAGCATCCACGGATATGCCCATAAGAAAAAGAATTCACTCTCAGATCCTCCAGGCTCTGAGGCAATGAAGCTAGCTTACAACAGCACTTACCCATCATTAGCCAAATCATCTCCCCTGGTTTATCCCGTTATTTCTGCTCCTAGTACCTGCTTAGACTCCAGGTGTCTAAGAAACCAGCTAGAATTCAGAAACAAAGTAAACAGGGAGAGAAAAAGCCAATCATCTCTCTCCTTCCCTCATCCCCGCACTACACTCCTCGCTAGATCAAAGGTAATGATAGTTTTATTCAAGGCAACATAAGAGTGGTTTTTAGCTAACAGTCTTATAAACAAAATGTAGAAAACAAAACAAGAAAATAGACCTATTTTACTTTTCAACTAGAGGAAAAAGGACAAGATGGCCAAAGTATACATTTAAAGGATAGAAGGTCAAAATAAACAAACAAAAGTCATGGTTTAATTGCATCAGAAATCATGCTTTTTATACTTTAGGCTGCATTTGGAAATGGTGCCCAGCGATTGATATTAAGGAAATTTTAAGGATTACTATACAGAGAAATCATGGACTGTGGTATCTATCAATACAATGCCTCAATTAGAACCAATAATGAAGCATTCCATTTTAGCACGATGTGACAATTCTTTCCAGAAATTTATCATTTCACTAAGTTTCTTTTGACCAAGGCACATATATTTCTCTGTACATAGGTCTGTAATACAAATTTGATCTTTGGAGTTATTTATTGATATGCATCTTCATATTGCAGGAAACTCTATTAAGTCTAGGCAATTAGCAAAGAGCTTACTATTCTTATTCAGGGCTCATTTTCATAATCACGAAGGTCTCCAAACGCTCATCTGTGAAGTGGAGCACATACTTCCTCACGTCTGTGAAACTGTGATTCCATGGATAAAAAGCACAGTATACTGCTGCTCCTTTATCCAAAATTAATAGGACGTACACACACACATATGCACACACCCCAAACATTTCCTATTAGCATGTACATACATAGCTAGAAAATTATAAGAGCAGTTGTCAACTTAATTTACAGTGTCTGAATCCCTTTGAAATGTTTAGTAAAAAAAATCAATGCCAGATGAAATGTGAAGTCCCAGAATTGATAGTGTTATCTGTGTAACCTTGGTAAGGATCCTTAACTTTTCTGAATTTTAAACTTTCTTCAGTAAAATTGGCACAATGAAATAAGAATCCCCAATTAACAGTGTTCTGTGGAATATAGCAGGTTTTTCATGGATGATAGTATTGTTTCTTACCTTTTTTTTATTTTAAGTAGAAGGTAGACCACCTGGCATGGCTCAGTGATTGAGTGGTTATGGTTAGATCCCAATCAGGGCTAATGCCCAGGGTGCAGGCTGATCCACAGTATGGGGTGTGCAGACAGCTGATTAATGATTCTCTCTCATCATTGATGCTTCTCTCTCTCTCCCTCTCCCTTCTTCCTCACTGAAAACAATAAAAATATATTTTTAAAAAAGTAAAAATAAATAAAAGTAAAAGGTGAAAATAGAACAAAAATGCATGAACTAGAAATATAAATCCTTCAATCCCTTGTCACATCTTGCTGACATTTCCCCTAGATAGAGATTTCCCCCTCGTTTTCCAGAGGTTCTATTAGTGAAAGCTCTGCTCTGGTTATACAAAGCAGGTTGCCTAGTTTCTCTTTGTATAAAATGTCATAGGGGGCCACACTGGCCAGTGATGTTACAATTGGCTTACAATGGGCATTATCCAAGCCATGAAAACTGAATTCAATACAAATTGTTTCTTTTTCTTATATTTCCCCCTTTGAAAAAAAATTTTGTTTTTCATTTTCACTCACCTATTAGCTGTAATATGCTTTCCAAAAATGAGTGCAAATGAATTAATCAATATTCTTTCAGTTCATTTGATTAATATACTGTATTATATGTAAAATGTATTGTTCTGGCAAGCCATACCAATAGAGCAATTCGAATAAGGAAAAGTAAAACTTTAGGAAGGCCAATAAAATTATAAATACTGCAACCTAAAACTTACTACCTCATTCGTTTTATTAAGGGATCCCTTTGCTCCAAGTAAAACTCACATTGATAGAAGACAAAATAGAAGTTTTAGAATATTAATCATTAGACAAAATGAATCCTAGCATGAAGTTAAGATGGGGAAATTTAAAACAGCTGTTTTGAATGGGAATGTACTCTTTTTAACTCTCTTGATTTTATTGGGTCATTATTGATTGACAGCCCCTGATGGGCCTGTTATGAATTGCTAAGAAAGCACTAAGTAATGTTTAGCTTTCCTTGGTTTTATACTCACAATATTTGCTCAATCAATGATTTTGTCTTTTAGCTCAGTGTATGTAAAAAAAAACCACCTTTAATTTCAATAAGTCATTTGAAATGTTCCTCAATAGTTCTTTAGAAAATACAGGTAGTGTGTCTTAAAATAAGGAATTAGGATTGAAAGATAAAGAGATTTACCTTTCATCTTTCTAACCTCTTTAGGCAATTTTTTTTAAAAGCTCTGAGTCTGTCTCCTTGTGCATAAAATGAGAATATTATTTTCTTGGCTGAATTGTTGAGTGAAATATGTGCAATAGTGTTAGCAGTGCCCAATGTGGAGGCTGGCAAATAATTCTGGTCAATTAAAAGAAAAATTATACCATTAATAGAAACGGTTGCCACTTTTACATGAGGATATATTTTAGGCCGGTAACACTATACATAGCTCCAATAACTTCTTTTAATCAAGAACAAATCTGATCTCCAGATGCTGAAGGCACCAGGTAACATAATGGAAAGAGAACAGGCGCCATGCTTCCTCTTACTGTAGATGTGTGTGATCTTGAGAAATGACGTTCTAACTCTGGTCCCATTTCCTCACCTGTAAAATGAGGACAATAATCCTCTAACACAGCTATTTTCAACCTTTTTCATCTCATGGCACACATAAACGGAGTACTACAAGTCTGCAGCACACTAAAAATCGTTATATTTTTTGCCGATTTCTCACACAAAAATAGGTATAATTTTGATTCATTCACATCAGAAAGCTGTTCTTTTGTTGGCTGTTGTCATTTCTTTTCTTAAAATCTAAGGGGAAAGAGGCCAGGTATTGCATGCTTTAAAAAAACTGTTTTTATTGTTGAAAGTATTTCCCCCTGCCCCTATTGACCCCGTCCTCCCCATTCCCACACCCTCCCCATGCCTTCACTGCACTATGGTCTTGTCCATGGGTTATGCATATATGTGTATAAATTATTTGGTTAATCTCTTCCTGAAATAAAAACAAAAGAAAAAAAAAAACTTCTTGGAAACAATTGAAAATGAGTGATTAACAACCCAAAATCTATGGGACACAGTGAAAGCACTCCTGAAAGGGAAGTTCATAGTCTACCTCAAAAAGAAGAAACATTTGTAAGGTATTGCAGGTTTTAAAAAGTTCCTGCATCAGAACTTGTATGCATTTATGCATAACTCATGGACACAGAAAATAGAGTGGTGAGGCCTAGGGTGGTGGTGGGGCAGGCTATAAGGGGTCAATGGGAGGGAAAAGGGGACATATTTAATACTTTCAACAATAAATATAAAAAATAAAAACTTAAAAGAATTTTCTTGCAGGGTAAATGTTGAAAATCACTGCTCTTCCCAAATTGCCATTAGAACAAAGTAATTGAGTGCTTAGCATAAAGTGTGGCAATGAGAAAGTACTTCATAACTGGTAATTATTAACAGAGAATGCTATGCCTTCTTTTTTTAAAAAAAATATATTTTATTGATATTTCACAGAGAGGAAGGGAGAGAGATAGAGAGCTAGAAATGTCAATGAGAGAGAAACATCGACCAGCTGCCTCTTGCACACCCCCTACTGGGGATGTGCCTGCAACCAATGTACATGCCCTTGACCGGAATCGAACCCGGGACCTTTCAGTCCACAGACCGACGCTCTACCACTGAGCCAAACCGGTTTCGGCTGCTATGCCTTCTTAATACAAACTTCTTATTGTGGTACTAACATAAAAACCACAATTTATTTTCTTTTGTTTTCCACATTATGTAATCTCATTTTATCCATAGAGCAACTTCAAGAGTTGGCATAAAAGGACTAACTATTTTATGGATGAGAAATTTGAGGTTCTGAGAAGTTTGTTTCCTCATATCACACAGAATAGTAGCTAGACCTTAAATCAGTGAACTAGACCTTCAATCAGTGAACTCTCCACTATTGGACACTTTTTAGGACATTGTATTACATTTTGACTACAGAATTGATCAGTTGCATGTTTTGGCTCATTAAAGAACTTTAAGGAGCAACACCCCTACATTAAAAAAAAAAAAGAAAGAAAAAGAATAAAGAGAAAGAAAAATTTCAGAGAAAGAAAAATTTCAGGGGTCAGCTACTTTTCCTAAAAAAAAATTGTATTACATTGAGGTTAAAAAATGTAATTAGCTAATTTCAAAATTATATGTCTAAAAATCATTAAACCTGACTTGTATCTTGTGTTTTTGCAATAAAAACTTGAATGATCCAGTATTTTTCCACTGCAGGTGAATTTGATATTCAAAAGAATGAGAAGAGTAATGCTTCTGATCAGAGTGAAGCAGAAAGTGAGGAGGATGTGTGAACTTCCTCACACAGACATTTAGCCGGATAATTTCAGCTTGAGTGTCTGTTACTTTATTTTATTTAAAACAAAATTGACTCATTGCTAGAAAATCATGACTTAACTATCTACTTCAATCTTTACCTGAACAATGTAACAATCAAATCAGTAAGCCAGAATACACGCAAAGCGTGCATTTTCATCTACAATGTGCTCTTTAATCTCTAATATTTTCTGATCC
Source organism: Vespertilio murinus (assembly GCA_963924515.1). Taxonomy (NCBI): domain Eukaryota; kingdom Metazoa; phylum Chordata; class Mammalia; order Chiroptera; family Vespertilionidae; genus Vespertilio; species Vespertilio murinus. The sequence goes on along the minus strand of OZ004711.1, from coordinate 24,813,468 downwards.
TTAGAAGTGTCAACATATTAATGTCTTTGCATTTACACAAATAGACAGTTTATTGCATTGTTTGCATGTATTTACCCAATATTTTTTTCACATGTGATTCATTTAATAAGTTTTATACTTGGTGATCAAAGATATTTGTTGGGATAAATTACTTAAGTCTCTAAGCAAGAAAAAATGTTATTAAAGACTGTCAGGTTTGTTTGATTAGGATTCACTCTTTCAAGAAAGCACTTATTCTTTGTAGTTTTCAATGACCAATGATTTGTGTAAAGTGGCATTTTGAGGATTTTATTTAATAATTTTCTACCTCACTTTCTGATTTTCTTTGTTGTAAAATTGTAAGTGATCAATTATTCCGAGTTTCCTGGTTTTATCATTGAAAGTCCTGCATCCTGGCAAACCCAAAAGTTTCAGGCACACAGGGCTGGCTGGTCACGCTCTTATCCAGGTTGATTTCTATTACATAATTTGGTCCTGAAATTTTAATTAACATGTCCATAAATTCTTTGATACCTTTTCAACCAAGAGGCAACATATAAGTCCCCTTCTTGAATAAGAGATGACCACAGACATTGCATCCCTATCTTACATTTCTTCCCTGCATCACCACCTGGTCATCATTATACTGTATTACATTTAAAATTTATCTCCTAAGCCCTACCTGGTTTGGCTCAGTGGACTGGAGAGTTCCAGGTTTGATTATAGTCAAGGGCATATGCCTGGGTATCAGGCTCAATCCCCAGGAGGGGGCATGCAGGAGGCAACCAATCAATGATTCTTTCTCATTATTGATGTTTCTATCTCTCTCTGGCTCTCCCTTTCTCTTTAAAATCAATAAAAAATATGTTAAAAATAAATAAATAAATAAATAAACAAACAAATAAATAAACAAAATAATCTCCTAAAAGCTCCTTGATTCTTGCCTCTTTTGTTTCTAATCTATTTGGCATAGTACTCTAAGGATTAAAAATCCACTGCACTGTGCTGATATTATTCTTCTGCTTCAATTTTTCATCACTTAAAAATTCAGATTCCTTATCACAGTTTAAAGCATCTTTCAAAATATGGCTCTTTACTATCTCTCAAGTTTTATCCTCGTAATTCCTTTTTATGAATCTGTGCCCCATCCATACCAAAGTGCTTACTATTCACTAATAAAATCTTGAGCCTAGATGCCTTTATTCAGTGTTTCCTTTTGAAATATCTATTCCTCTGTCCCCTCACCTTGAACCAAAAAATGTCCAAGGATATATCAAATTATATCTCCTCTATGAAAATTTATAGAATAATCACACTTGGAAATGATCTTTATCTAACATCACTTACTTGCTTGAGAAGTGTCTACAATTTTAAAAGTACATAACTTATCTTTCTACTAGATTATAAGGACAGGATATTCTTTTAATCACATAATTTTTCCCTTATTTTTGTCTTCGCATAGCAATCACAACAGTGCTATGGACTATAAATGCAATTTTCTAAATAAGCCTGAAACTCAGCAAGCTCAAGAGAAAATGCCACTTCTAAAAAACAAATATGGGAGTCAAAAGTACAAATTGTAAAAGCATTAAAATAAGGACAAAATGGTAGATGAAAGTAGTTTAAGTTAATGTTTTGAAGATTGTTGTTCGGAGAAAATAAATTTAAATAAATTTAAGCAATATATAAAATTCAGATATTTAGTCACTTGTTCACTCACTTATTATACAAGTATTTATCATATAATTAATGATTCTGTGCCAGGTACAGTTAGAAATGTGCAAATACAGTCATAAACAAGGCAATAAATGTCTCTGTATTTAAAAATTTATATTCTAGCAAAGGAAACTAAATTTAAACAAGAAAAATAAGTATATAATGTAGTTTCCAGTATTAATGTTATGAGAGAAATTAATGGGATAATAAGTAGCCTATTTTAAAAATATATTTCATTGATTTCAGAAAGGGAAAGGGATAGAGAGATAGGAGCACCAACGAATCAACTTCCTGCATGACCTCTACTGGGGATTGAGCTCGAAATCTGGCTGTGCCTCGACCAGGAATCAAACCACGATCTCCTGGCCCATAAGTCTACACTCAACCATTGTGCCACACTAGCTGGGAAAAGTGGCCATTTTTGACAAGCAAGAAAAGTTTTGTTGTTGTTGCTGTTGTTAAGGAGAGGGACATCCAAGCAGGGTCTGATACAAGTGAAACAGCTACCTCTGCAAAAAGGTCTCAGAGAAGAGATTTCTAAGAAGAAGACATAAGAGAAGCAAAGGTCTTGAGGAAGGAAAGGCAAAAGGCTCAATGTGGTTAGAAAAAGTGCAGAATCAGGAGCATTAGGAAAGAGATTGGAGAGCTGGGTAGGGAGCAGATCCTGTAGACCTCATAGGTCATTGAAAAGGCTTTGAATTTTCTTCTAAGTTTGGTGGGAAGTCTTTGGAGAGTTTTGACCATTGAAGAGCCAAAAACTCACTAGCAGTTTGAAAAGATAACTCTGACATCTCTGTAAAGAGTAACTTTTGAAGAATAAGAGGGACAGCAATTAAGAGGAGAAGTCATTTCAGTAGCTCAGAGGAGTTGGTGGGGGATTAAGTAATATTGGCAATGGTATAAATGATCAATCAAGATTCATTTTTAAGGAGATCACAAGACATGATAATAGACTGTTTATAGAGTGAGGTTATAGGCTTCAATTTCTTTTTATCAGTTTACTACTCTAATGTGTAATAAAATCAACAGTCAAAATTTCAATACTTATTCTATTTTTTTTGAAAAATATATATTTTATTGATATTTTACAGAGAGGAAGGGAGAGAGATAGAGAGCTAGAAACATCAATGAGAGAGAAACATCGACCAGCTGCCTCATGCACACCCCCCACCAGGGATGTGCCCGCAACCAATGTACATGCCCTTGACCGGAATTGAACCTGGGACCCTTCAGTCCGCAGACCGACGCTCTACCACTGAGCCAAACCGGTTTTGGCTATTCTATTTATTTTAAAGCTAGCACAGAAGTAACATTAGAGGAATGAAGGGTGATCATACAAATCACTTAAGAGAACATCTTAAAGAAGGTACAATTCTATTCTTTAAAGTGATTTTTAATAATAAAAATTATGTTAATTCATTGAGGTTAATATCTATAATAAAAAAACATAATATGCTAATTAGATCAGATGTCCTTCCGGAAATCCTTACATTGAAGCAGTGATGGTGGGGACCGAAGTAGAGGTGGATGCACTGTGGGCAGAGCCCGAGGCAGAGGCGGGGGCCAAGCCCCTTGCGCGAATTTTCTGCATTGGGCCTTTAGTATTATAATAATGTTATAACATAAATACATATATTATGTTATTTGGAAAATATATTGCTAAAAATTGTCTACATTTGCCAACCTTTGAGAAATCTTTAATAACCTAAATTGATAATCATTATATACAAAGAAAAAATAGCAAGCAAAGAAACTACTTTTCTTTTCTGGTTACTTCACATTGTGTGAATTTAAGAACACTCATTCACTCCTTGAGACAAAATGGATGGGGATTTTATTTTTTTAACAGAAAATAAATTATAATACCACAATCTGCTAAATTTTGCCTTCTCGTGATGTCTGCAAGAGTTTTTCTAAAACATAAATCCACTGGATTGTTTCTTTTTACAAACATGTTCAAAACAAAAAGAATTGACAGTAAATTATTTATATAACTCATATTTTTACAAGTATGAGTTCTAGTCAATATAGCTAATTTAAATATGTTAATAGCAATATTTTTCATAAAGACATGTCATTTTCTGTCATATGTAAAACCTTTTCCAATATTTTTATTTTTCTTCAGACAATTTGTACCCTTTATTTCCCTTTTCCTACTTGACAATTTTTCAACTTTGTTTTATAGTTTATTTTATATTGATTAGCTTCTATTTTTATCTTTTGATATTTCCTAGAGTTTTGTTGTGCATAGCTTTATTTTCCTCCTCGGTGTTCTGTCTGTAAGGTTCTCCTTGCCAGTTTTAATGGTCCATAATTTCCAATGGAAAGTCTGTTGCCAGATCCTTCCATTTCTGGTGTTAATGGCTGCTCTTGAGAACCTGCCCTGCCCTCCATCATCTAATTTGAGTCAATGAGGGGGCAGACAAACAGATGGTTGGCACAGGGTGGGATGATTCACTGTTTGAAATCATGGTGAGACATTTTTGAAATTGGTGAGGGAGAGAGGAGCCTGACATTTGACAGAGCCATGTAAATTCCAGACAAAGTTCAGTTTAATTTTGACTGCTATTTTCCAGATGTAGTGATCATATGATTACAATTTTAAGATTATATCAAGAATATACCTTTTCCCGAATGCGCTCTAATCATTTTAGCAAAATTAGTTTTTGTCCTGTCCATGTTAGAACTATTTTTGAAGTTACCTTGCTGTCCCAACTTACGTTTTTGTGCTTTCCATGACTAATTGAATACCTCCTCTAGTTCCACTCATGTGAAGCTTACCTTTTTCTGCATAATCTTTCCCCCATGCCATGTAACTGATTTCTTCACAAATTACGGCTGCAATGAACTCAAACTACTTTTAAGGGAATAAGTAAACTATGTATATTTCAGTTGTAATCCATTTATATTTTAGTGCCACAAATTTATGTCATGTGATTACATAACTAAAAATACTTATCATGATAGTAAATCATTGTGAAAGTACAAAGAAAATGATAAAATAATAAAATGTAGAATTCAGATATTTAGAATATAAAATATCCTTATAATTTGTTTACAGGCATCTTTAATTGAAATAAAATAGGATAAACGAAATAATAAAGTCACCATAATGAGTTGATATTGTAGTCCTTGCATTCTAGACAGGAGCGATATCAACCCTCTGGAGATAAAAATTGGATCGGTAGGATATAAAAGACTTTCAGATATTACAATGCTTTGCAGCTCTGCAAAGGGCCACATTACATAAGCAGATATACAGAATTCTGTGACATTAAAATGCTGTGAGTTGAGGGATTATTAAAAAAATATTTTGAAAGGTTCCTTAGGGGAATAAAATATTCTTTAGAAGTTGGAGAAACACTGTTATAGATAAGTCAGGTCTTTCTTTGAGATGACAAATGATAGTTTTATGGTCAACTTTCCAAGCCATTTCCTTGTATCTACAATTATAAATGCCTATCATGTAGTTTGTCAACATGATACATTGAACATCAAATAATATTCACCACATCTATGAACCTAATTGCATAATTTTCTTTGCAATAAGAATATTTTAGATTTATAGAAAATGTCATCAATGAGATGATGCCAAAGTCATAAGAAAGGAGAGAATAGGCAGTGTTTAAGCATATACATGTGTACAGTGTTTCACATGTAGGAATTTTCCTGAAGGCATTTCTTAGCACTAAAATTAGTGAGAGTCATGCTTCCTATACTTCCTTCATTGCTAATACTAATGTGATAGCAAAGTTAATTAATGCAATAGAAAAAATAAGCAAAATGAGGAAAAGAACACTAGAAATAGAGCGGGTCAGCTCTACAATTGTGTAAACAGAAAGCATATGTGTGTGCACAGCATTACAAGTAAGTGTCTTACTATATTGTTTGTTGTTTGAATATTGCTTATTGTATGCACTACATGTATTTTAATTATAAGCCGATTTGGAGAGTATAGAAGCAGTTCAAGTGTAAGGAAAAGATGATGAAAACTGTTTTTATTTTGAGTGCTATAGTGAAGTCAGGGTTAAGGAAAATAAACACATTGGGATTTTAGAGAGATATTATTGATGACCTTTTAAAAATTCAGTTTTACTAGAGTGGTTGGGCCAAAGCAAGATTATAAGACCCTTGTCCATTATATACCAAATTGTGTTGATTTGTTTTAGTAAATTTCTAGAACATTAAAAAAACATGATGCAAGACTTAATTTTGTTTGTTATTAATATAGCTCTCCGACCATGTGCAGGAAATATGTGTGTGTTGTATATGCAAAACAGATATTTTTTGAAATTTAAAGAAATTTCATAGGAATGAAGGTCTAATAAATTAGTGTTATACAAGAAAACAGGAAGGATATTTGAGCAAATAATAGTTGGTAAGGAAATTAATTTTAGTATTGTCAGTGCCTAGAATATCTCCACAAAGTAACAGACAGGTTGAATACAAACTATGCTCAGTCCAATTTGCCTTACACAGCTTTGGAATTTATTGTGCATAGAAAGCAATAGAAAGCTTTGGGGAATTAGTGACATAGTTGGGGTTAAACAACTAATTAAATTTACTGCTCGGTCAGCTAAATTAGAGTCCAAGTGAATGTACATATATTTTGAACAGCATTCCTATGATATAACATTATATTGTTTGCATTTCTAATTTCTTGTTCTCAACTGTGCTGTTTTTGGGGCATATTTTTAGTTCTTAAATTAGGTTAAAAATCAGTGGGGATTACTTTGCTTAGACAGCTTTATAAGTTTAATTTTTAAAATTTGCACATTATGTTTGTGAATGATTATCCCATTGTCTTTCCAAATTATATTAATCATAAGTATCAAATATTAATTCAAAATAGATTATTAATAGTTAAATAATATTGAAGAAAGTTGAAGTTGTACAAATTTAAAATCAGATGGGATGGAAAATATAAAAGGGAATTAGATGGAAATTATATAAATGAAAACATCAGCAATAGAGATGTAGAATATCTTCAATAAGATAATTAATAGAATCAAAACAACCCAAATGGCCAATGTAGGAATCAATGAATTTGAAGATAAGCCAATACAAATTATTAAAATTTAAAAACAAGGAGAATAAATAGTTTTAAAAAAAGGAAGAAAGAAAAAGAAGAACATCAGAATAGAATATTCAAGATCTGTGATACAATATCAAGCATTTTAATAAATGTACAATTAATTCCTGGAGGAGAAGAAAGAGAAAACAGCTCAGCCTATGAACCAATAGGTAATGGTTTGATTCTGGGTCAGGGCAGATGCCTGGGTTGTGGACTCAATCCCCATTGCGGGGCCTGCAGGAGGCAGCCAATCAATTATTCTCTCTCATTATTGTTTCTATCTCTATCCCTTTCCCTTCCCCTCTGAAATCAATAAAAAATATATTGAAAAAAAGAGAAAGAGGGAACAGAGGGTAATAAATACATAAATAAATAATGGCCTAGAATTTTACAAATTCAATGATAGACATAAAATCTCACATCAAAGATGCCCAGAGAATACCTATGAAGATAAAATCCAAAACATAACCATACCTGAACATTACACATTCAATTTACTGAACACAAAAGATAAATGGAAAATATTGAAGGCAGCCCATGGAAGAGGGGAGAAAAAGCACTACTTTCAGAGAAAAAAGTCTTCTATTTACTTTATAAATAGATTTTTCTCTTTTAAAAAATTATTTAAACAACAACAACAATATTTCAGAGAGGAAGGAAGAGGGAGAGAGAGGTAGAAACATCAATTATGAGAGAGAATCATTGACCAGCTGCCTCCTACACACCCTTACCTGGAATTGAACCATTACCTTTTGGTTCATAGGTCAGTGCTCAAACACTGAGCCACACAGGCCAGGCATACCAGTCTTCTCTTTGGAATCAATGGAGACCAGTAGACAACAGATTGACAAGATTAAAGTATAAAGAGCCCTAGCCAGAGTGTCACAGTTGGTTGGGCAAAGTCCTTGGGCAACATCCTCTACATTGAAAGGTTGCTGCCCCAGGCAGGGCACATGCCTAGGTTACAGGCTGATTCCAAAGTGGGGCATGAAGGAGGTAGCCTATAGATGTTCCACTATCATTTCAAAGTTTCTTTCTCTCTCCTTCTCCCTTTCTCTCTTAAAATCAGTAAAGTATCTTTAAAAAAATAAAGTATTAAAAAATGGAACTGTCAGCGTATTACTCTACATCCAGAAAAATTATGTGTCAAAATTGAAAGAATAATGAAAAATATTCACACATAAAAATAAGTAAAGGATGTTTTTGCAATAAAATTAATCTATAAGAACTTTTAAGAAAAAAATCACCAAACAGTAATATTAAAGGCTGAAAACATTGATCTATATAAAGAATAAAAATACAATAAATGAAGGTAAAATTATATTCACTTTTTATTATTTTAGTAGCTCTAAAGTTATCTTACAGTGTAAAAGACAATATTAGCCATTCACTAGTGTTTATAATATTAAAATAGAATATATAACAAAAATAACATAAAAGATGGGTGAGGGAGCAGAAATATATGAATGTGAAAACTATACAATATATAAAGTGGGATAATATTATGTGAAGATAGACTTTGCCTAATCAAAACTATATATTATCATTCTTTCGGAAAACCACTAGAAAATTTTTAAAAAATGAATAAATATTAAATAAGAGATAAATTAATTGATAAACCTTAAATTTGTACAAAAAGGCAGAAAAGAAAAGAAGGTTAAGACAGAAAGAAAAGGTAGATATATTTACAATAGTTAAAAAGATGAAACATTTCAATTTAACCATATAAATAATCTTAATGAATATGAATGACTTAAACACACAAGTAATGAAAGGAGATTGTTAATTTTATAGAAAAAGCAAACCAACTTTAAGCAGAAAGACACATTAGACAAGTTAAATTTAAAAGGATATAAAGACATATACCTTGAAAGTATTAACCAGAAGACTGCTTGGGTTATCTAGATTAATTTCAGACAAAGATAACTTTAGAACAGGGAAGATTATCATTTATAGAGAGAGATAGCACAAAAGGAAATTCTCTAGGACCTACCATTCTAAATATTAATGTTCCTAACAACAGAAGTTCAAAATATATAAAGCTAAAACTAATGAAACTGAAGAGAGAAATTCACAATTGTAGTTAAAAACTTAAGCAGTCCTTATAAAAAAATTGATATAACAAGTAGTAAATGATGGTACAAAAAAATCAGTATAGTGGAGGTCAATGATGTCATCAAATAATCTGAAATAAAATATATTACAACAACAGAAAATATACATTATTTTCCAATGAAGAAGGAACATGTCCCAAGGTAGTCTATATTCTGGATGATAAAATAAACATTAACTTATTTAAAAGAATATAAGTTATATGAAATACACTCTCAGACCATGATAAAATTAACTCAGAATTCAGTAACAGAAATGCATCTGGAAAATATGTAAAATTTAAATATTGAACAATATAAGCACATGTAACTAACATAGCAAAGGAATCTGAGAGAAAATGAAAATATTTTGAAATGAATAAAAATAAATCAGCTGAAGCTAATATTTATAATAAATTAATAGCATCAAATGTTTTAGAAACAGAAAAGGTCAATATCAATAGCCTGAGATTTAGCATTAAGAAACTATAAAAAGAGAAAATTAAGCCAAAGCAAGCAGTAAGGAAATAACAACATTAAAGTAGAATTCAATAGAATTAAAAACAAAAACAAAAAACCCAACCTATCTATATAATAAAGAAATATGTAAATTAGTTGGGATGCTTTAACATCATGGCCAAACAGCAGGAACCTGAGGCTACAAGTCTCCTAGCTGGATCTAAGGACCTCAGGACCCACCTCCAGCCTAGCGGGGCTTGATGGGAGACCTCAGAATGCCCCCCCCCCCGCACCAGCTTGGGAGACCTCATGCCACACCCCTGGCCCCAGCTCTGGACAAGGACCCCAGATGGTGCCCCCTGCCTAGCAGGGCTTGATGGCGACCTCAGGCCGCACCCCCTCCCCACCTTAGGGCATGGCTGGGGAATCTGAGGCTGTGCCCCCTGCCTGGAGGGGCTTGACTCAGGTGGGGCCCAGCAGTCTGGGTCTTATCCAGTGGGGGTGGGGCCGGTCGGGTCTGGGTTTCCTTTGAAGTACTTGCAGGTGGTGGGTGGGGACCTGAATCTAGGTCCCCAGGTATGCCCCAGACTCTGACAGGAGAGAGATTTTCATATACATTTTACTAATTTTCTTTCATCTCTGACACTTTGATTATAAAGGGAAAATAGCAATATTAAAATATTTCCTTTAATTAATTCCCTTTTAATGTGCATGAATTTCATGCACTGGATCACTAGTAATTAATAAATTTAGAAGCTATTCCTTGAAAAGATCCATAAGCTTGATTAATATCTGCAAACCTTGATTAAAAACAAAAATGAAAAAAACTGGGAAGCCCAGCCAGCATGACTCAGTTGAATGTGAACCTATGAACCAGGAGGCCATGGTTAGATTCCTTGTCAGGGCACATGCTGAGGTTGTGGGCTCCATCCCCAGTGTGGGGCATGCAGGAGGAAGCCAATCAGTGAGTCTTCTCATCATTGCTCTTTCTCTCTCTCTAAGGGTCTATTTGAATTAAAGAATAATTCTCACAGATTAATAGTTTAAACACACACAAAAAAACAACAACAGTAAGAATAAAGAATATGTGACTGATATGAAAAATCTTGGCTTAACATTTTTAGAATATCACCAATTCCATCATCAATACCAGAATGCATATTTTTTCCAAGTGCACATAAAACATTCCCCAATATAGTGTATATGGCAGGCCATAAAACAAATTTAATAGGATTTGTGTTATATAGAATGAGTATAGTGACTACATACCTTCATCTAAGAATGCAATAAGGCAAAAATGCTCCTTCAACTATTTGTATTGACTACTGTACTCATAGCCTTAGTAGTGCAGTAACACAAGACAAAGAAATAAAAGGCATGCTTTGGAACAGAAGAAATAACACTGCATTTACTTAGAGAAAGCATATTGTTATACATACAAAATCCCAGGAATCTCTAAGAATACCACTAGAACTAATAAAGCTAGTTCTAAAAGCAAAGAATATAAGGTAATCAAACAATTTTGAAAATAACAACTTTGAAAGATTATATATATATATATATATATATATATATATACCACCTGATTTAACAAGTTTCTAAACTAAGGTAATCATGATAGTGAGATGTTGGTAATGAGCATCCTTTAATCTTAAGCAATATCTGTAGGCTCAGTTTAGTTCTAACAATGGTACCAAATAATTCAATGGAGAAAACGTAATCTAGATATCTAAGTGAAAAACATATTTATCAACCATTCTCCTTATCCATACACAAAAAAGAAAAAGAAAAATTTTTCATAAGCTTTGGGTAAACAAATACTTACTGGATAGGAAAACTTATTAATTATCAGAGAAAAAATAATAACTTGTATTTAACACATTTAAAATATTCTGCTCTTAAAAAAACACACAAAAAAACCCAAAACAAAACAAAAAAACATTCTTAAGAAAAGGATATCCACTGCTTGGGAAACAATATTCATAGTACATATAACTGACCAAAATTTTATATTCAAAATATAAAAAACACACAACTGAGCCATATTAGAGGGAAAAATATAATAAATAACCCTTCAAAAAAGACAAAATACAAATGAACAACACACATTGAAATATGCTCAATATCATTAGTCATCAAGAAATTGCAAGTTAAAACCAACTGGGAAACTATTACACACCCAAAAGAATACCAAAGACAAACAACCAAATAAAACAAAACAAAACAAAAAAAAACAAAATTCTGAGAATCAATTAATAGTGAAGAAGTGGAGCAACTGGAAGTCTCATACAATTCTGATGGAAGTTCACATATTTTGGAGAGCTGTTTGCCAATCGATATATATATACTAATTAACTGGGATGCTGTAATGGGAGAACCTGACAGGAGGAGGTTGCCCAGGCAGTGTCAGGGTTGGGAGGGGCGGCCGGGGCCTCTCGAGCCTGTGCTGGGGAGGGCCTGATCAGGATTGGCAGCAGCTGCTTCAAGGGTCAGAGAGCTAGCCAGACCTGCGACTCGAGTGTGGGCGGCGTCTTGATTTCCAATAGCACGCTGGGCTCCTAGTTTATTATAAAATTAAACCTATCCTTCTCCTATAACTTAACAATTCCACTCCTGGGTATTTACTTAACATAAATGAAAACATATGTCATTTTCTATCTTTAAAAAAGTTTAAAAAATAAAATAAAACCTTGTAAATGAAATAAAACTTGTATATGAATACACAAAGGAGCTTTATTCATAAGAGTAAAATCCTGCTTAAACTCAAATGTCTATCATGAGGTGAATGATAAAAAATTGTGGTAAACTCATAAAATGGAATACAATGTAATTTATTGCAACTGAGGGAAAAGAAAGAGGGAAATACTGACAATACAACACATGGATGAATCTCAAGTCCACCATACTGACTGAAATTAGACACTAAAGAGTGAATATTGTATGAAACCACTGATGCAAAGTTCTAGTTGAAGCTAAGCAATAGGAAAGACAGAGGCAGCTCAGTGATTTAGGGGATTAGATTGAGAGGAGGGGTTCACTGGTTTGGAAAGCAAATGAACTTTATGGGTTGATAAAGATATTTTATATTAATTGTATATGATAATTTAAAAATATTTTAAATATTTTATTTAAAAATAAAAATATTTTATTTAAAAACTTAAAAAATGCATATAATAATTATATACATTTGTGCAAATCTATTCAGTATGCTTAAATGAGTGCATTTTTACATGTATACTTGAGGCCCAGTGCACAAAATTCATGCACTTGAGGGCAGTGGAGGCCGGGGAAGTCCCTCAGCCCAGCCTGTGATCTCTTGCAGTCCAGGAGCCCCTCAATCAATCACCCCAAACAGGTAGGCCCCACCAACCTGCCCACCATCGATGGCCCCAGAGAGGGAGGCCCTGACCACCCACCACAGCCTGCCAGTCAGTGGCTTGTACCTCCCTCTTTGGGGCCATTGTGGAGCCCCCAGCCCCCGGTTGATTATCCCACCAGCCAGTGGCCTGGGCCTACCTCTGTGGGGTGGGCGATCATGGGGAGATGGCAAGGCCCCTGAACAATTGGATCGTACCCACCTTGGGAGGCCTGGTGCCAGTACGTGTCATAACATGGTCATCCAGATGGTCATTCTGCTCTTCTGCTGTTTGGCCATTTGCTTGATTTGCATATCATACTTTAATTATTATAGATTATTATAGACCAGTGGCCTGGTGCACAAAATGTGTACATGGGGGGGGGGGTCCCTCAGCCTGGCCTGTGCCCTCTCCAATCCAGGATCCCTCTAGCAATCCAGCACCACTGGCTCCTAAATGCTCACCTGCCTGGCTGCCTGATGCCCCTAACTCTTTCCCTGCTGGCCTGATGACCCTAACTGTTCTCTCCTTCTTGTCTTGATCCCCTAACTGTCTATCTGCTCTCCTCTCCTGGCCTAAACTTCCCTAACTGCCTATGTGCTTACCCTTCCTGTCTGTGCCTTCAGACCCCAGTGCTGGAGTGCTGAGAGCTCTCCACTGAGGCCCCGCCCCTGCCCTGATGTCCCCTCTAGGCTGGGCTGCGCCACTAGCCTGAAGATGCTTCTGCCAAGGGCAGGCTGCCGCGGCCCATCCTGTTGCCCCTCTCTGGTCTGGACAACATCACAGGCATGTGCTTCTGCAGGGGGCGGGGGTGGGCCGCTGTGGCCCATCCTGACGCCCCTGTCCAGGCTGGGTGGCTCCGCAGGCCTGTGAGCACTTCTGTTGGGGGCCACTCCCGGGGCAATCTCATGTCCTGGTGGTGCAAGTCCAGGCCCCCCAGCTCCTGTGCATGCACACCTTTGACTGTTTGTGATTTGGACACTGTTAAGAACAAATTAGCATATTCTCTCTTTGTTATATAGGATTAGAGCTCAATATGGTTGACTTTAAGATTAAACAAACATACTGAAGTGATGAAAGGCTTTACAAATTGGTAAGACTTAGTATTTCCTGAGCAATTTAACAATTGCCCTGATGCTTGGTTTTCAAGGTTCTTACCAATTTCATTAATATGAAATGCAATGATGTACAGTGCATATAAGAAGGGGAACAAGCAATGCTGGTTCACTATTCTCATCCGCTCTCCCACGAACTTACCAATATAGAAATAGTCTAGTCATAGAAATTGTGGTTCCTGTACTTTTGTTATGATTTCTAATATATTTTACAAGTCATTTATTACAATTCTGTCCCTAGGGCACTAGACCACAGTTATCATTATTAAAAAGAGAGTTTTTGTTTGTTTGTTTTGAATTTAGGAAACACAGATGTAACCTATAGATTCTATAAGCTAAACACTATTTTATAGATTTAACAAGCGTTTGTGCTTTTCTTTTAATATATTTTTATTGATTTCAGAGAAGAAGGAAGAGGGAGAGAAAGATAGAAGCATCTATGATGGGAGAGAATCATTGACCAGCTGCCTCCTACATGCCCCACACTGGGGACCGAGCCCGAAACCTGGGCACGTGCCCTGACCAGGAATCAAACCATAACCTTCTAGTTCATAGGTTGATGCTCAACCACTGGGCTGTGCCAGCTGGGCTAGCAAGCATTTGTTGAATTGATTTAAATTTTCATAGTCATATTCTAAGAAATCTGAGTCTATTCATTTACTGATTTTTAAAATTTTCATTAAATGTTTTGTAATACATTTCATTAAATGTCCTGCAGTGATATAAAAATAAAAAACACATAATTACACTCTTATTAAACTAACATTTTCCAAAAACTAGTGGAGATATAATTAGGAAATTTAATAGGAAAATTCACAATAGGATCATTTGAATGTTGTCTGAGTGGCAGTTTATCATCTAGTTTCTACTTCTGACTTTTCTATTCTTTTGACTTAGCAAAACCTCATCAGTTTACTGAAGGGAAAAGTCAGGTCAACATTTTTGTTACTTATTTGTTTCATGAAGGACAAGCAACATAGAGAGTGGAGTTTGCTCCCACTATAACTCTAATATACATCATATATATATATATATATATATATATATATATATATATATATATATTTATAAATAAATAAAATTAGAGGCCGGGTACACAAAGTCATGCACTGGGAGTCGGAAGCTCCCTCAGCCCAGCTTGCACCCTCTCACAGTTTGGGAGCCCTCGTAGGATGTCTGACTGGGAGCAGGCCTAAGCTGGCAGTGGGACATCCTTAGTGCTGCTGCGGAGGAAGAAGAGACTCCAGCTACCACTGCTGTGGTCACCAGCCCAGAGCCCAGCTTCTGGCTGAGTGGCACTCCCCCTGTGGGACTACACTGACCACCAGGGGGCAGCTCCTGCCTTGAGCATCTGCCCCTTAGTGGTCAGTGCACATCATAGCGACCGGGTCTTTCCACTGTTTGGTTGATTTGCATATTAGCTTTTTCTTTTATAGGATATATTATCAAACATACATGTAAAACCGTAAAAATGATATCTTATAGATCATTGCATATATTATCAATGACCTAATTTCGTACAGATCCAAGTAAATCTTGCTTAGTTCTGCTCAGATCAGATACTGTTTCTATAAGTAAAAATCTCAGAACTAGTAGCCTCAGCATGAAAGCTCTTCTCTCTAATCCACTCCTGTTAGTCAAGTGTGGTCAAGCACAGCTTTCTCAAATTCCCTGGAGAAAGTCTATACATAAAGAATCAGACTTTTGGTTATATCAAGTGCTAATAATCCCAATTACTTTTTAGTAAGAAATTCATAAAGCACAATAAGAAAAGGACCCAACATTGTAAAAGATATTTCTTTCACAAATATTTAGATTTTTAGTGTTAAATTCCTACATTTTAACAGTTAAAATTTTTATTTGCTTTACCACATTTTAGGGGGGGGGGGATCAAAATTTTCAGTATGTGAATGTTAAAACCTGTGAATTCTCAGATGACTCCAAGTTTACCAGCAGGACTCACCCAGGAAGGCCAGCTGAACATCTAGTGTACTTTCCCTCGCTGTGGTCAGTGAATCAGCAAGTGTTACAGGAGTTCAGGGTGAAATGCCAGGTGCTATCTCAACAATCCTTCTTTCACAAGATCTAGGGTGGGGATATTTAGTTAGAGTCTGATAAGGTTACTGGAACTCAGTTCCTAGGGTGGTCAAGTTAGCATGCTCTACCCTCATGCTCTCTGGGTGTAGAAGGTAGTCACGGGGACCTGGTTCCCTTTTTTGGGCAAAGGGTTACTCAACCGCAAGCTGCCTATTAAACTCTGTCTGGAAAATATTATTCACTGAAGTTATGTCTCAGTAGCACAAAGTTTAATTTTGTAATTAACCAAACCATCTGCCATTGCAAGCCTCTCTTAAGGCCATCCGCATGGAAGAGCTTTTATTTGTAGAACCTTGCATAGAGAGGTGATTGTTGTTCATGAGCGACCGTGAGAAGGAAATGGTATGACTTTTAAGTTACGGCTACAAATAGATCACCAACTTTCTTCTGCCTTGATAACTGACCCAACTCAAAACAAATGAATTTCCTCAACAAAATCCCCTGTATATTTTAGTACCAGTAAACCAATTTTTTGCCTTTCCATAAAATGTTTATTTCTGTTTTATTTTTTAAAAAAGGAAGGTCCATCTGAACATGGATATTGTTGCTGCAAAGAGTTATCTACCTGTGTTTTTACTATGTATGAGTAATAGCAACATTTCCTTGACAACTTAGGGATACTTATTAAAGAAACAACAATTAGTATTTATTAGTTATGTGATTTATTCTTCTTTTTAGATTTTGAGGCTTTCTTTATTGCTGCATTGACCATCCATAGGTATTTAAAACGGATGCAAATACAGGACATCAATGAATCAGATACTTAGAAGGGATAAGTCACTATTACTTTGGCATGCCTTGAATTACATTTGCATTAGGTTTGGATTTTTTAATGAGTATATAAAGTCAAATATTTGGGTCTGGTACCATCCAAACTGCTTTGAACCAAAAGGCCAAACTAGACCTTAAAGGTAATTTTCAAATTTTGTGGCTTGGATGTACATGAAAAAGCATCCGAAAAAATAGAATTAAAAATTAAATTATACAGTTATATCTTTTTAATTCTAATATTAGAAGTATATCTACTCAAAAATATGAAGCCACATAAATGGGAAGTTGAGTTGTATAACTCAAATTATACAAGTCTGAACACACTTTATAAGGGTTGATACTACATAGTCCATAGGAAGGAAGAAAAGAAGGGGTGAAGAGATATGAGGGAAGAAGGAAGAAAGGAAGGAAGGAAGAAAGGAAGGAAGGAAGGAAGGAAGGAAGGAAGGAAGGAAGGAAGGAAGGAAGGAAGGAAGGAAGAAAAGGAGGAAGAGGAAGGGAGGGAGGGAGGGAGGGGGGAGGGAGGGAGGGAGGGAGGGAGGAAACATTGTTCTATTGAATAGAGTCAGGAAAATAATGGTATCTACATGTATTAACTACTAAACTTTTTCAAGGAGACCTTGGTCCAACTGCTATAATGTTTTTATTAATATCTAAATAGATGCTTTTACTGTTAAGCAGGAGAGTTTCTCCTAGATTACCTATATCATCTTCAACTTAATATTGTAATACCACCTGTGTAGATCCTTTACTCCAGTGATGCACATGGGCAGAAAATGCAGTTATAAGCCCTGAAAAAGTTGGTTGGTATGGGTCAGCTATTTTCCGATGAGATCAGTCTAGCTCTGCCACCTGCATTCCAAATGATTGGTCCCCGGAGAGTGGTGATGTCATTATGCCATCACCATCACATCTCTGTGTTGTTGTATTGAGTCAGCCAAAAGTGGCTCTATGTTGGTCTGGTTTCTATTCTTCTGGCTTAAATCCACACAGTCTAGAAATGGTATTCTTTTTTAAATGGTAATGCCTTACTTATACTTTTCTTAATTATCAGTTAGTCTCTGAGAATGCTACCTGGATGTTGACTAAAAATTACATGATTTGACCTCAAATAGAACATTACATTTTATCATTTTAAAGTAATTATCAAAGGTAATATTCCACTTATAACTTCTTCAGTATGCAAGTATGTGAACTTTATTTGTATAGTCAATGTGTTGCCAAAACATAATTGCCAATAAAGGCAAAGGGAGAAAAGAAAGACAATAATTATTTCTAATTTTTGAATTATTTTAACCAATAAAAAAAAGGAAACCCAATTTTAAAAAATATATTTTATTTGTTACAGGGAGGAAGAGAAAGGGACAGAAAGTTAGAAACATTAATGAGAGAGAATCATTGGTCAGCTGCCTCTTGCACACCCCCCACTGGGGATGTGCTCGAAACCAAGGTACATGCCCTTGATCAGAATAGAACCTGGGACCTTTCAGTCTGCAGGCCAATGCTCTATCCTTTGAGCCAAACCGGTTTTGGCAGAAAACCCAATTTTTAATTCTAGTTTCTGGAATGAGTATTCCACAAACCTTACTGAAGATAACTATAGGAAAAAGACTATGAAGATTAATACAATTATTATTTTTTACAATGATTGAATGTATTATAATTTTAATTATAAACCTATATTTATATTTATTAGAATATTGCTGTTGAAGAAAATACTAAATGCATTTTAATACCATGTTTTTAACTTTTTAAAAATTTGTTAAAAATGTATTTGCTTTTTTTTTGAAGTACATTTATAATAAATAAATTAGCAAATAAAGATCTTATGAGCTTGACCGAGGCTGCCAAACTCTTTACTTTTGAAGACTTCTAGAGGATTATCTTAAAAAACAAATTACAAAACAACATAAGATAATCTTACACAGTACTAGAATTAAAACACAGCATACATTAAAATTAAAACAAGTTATTCAGTATACTAAAAGTACATATTTAAAACTTCTATAACAAAAAATAAAGCAGCAATGTAATAGTGATAATTTTTTTTTTCTAGCATTGGTTATCTGAATAGATTCTTTTGAAAAGAAAAAAAATCTTCTTCAAATCCCTTGCTTCTATCAGGGTTAATCCTTAGTAAAAAATAAAATGAACAAGGTAGTAATTCATTACTATTTTAGGTCTTTAAGAAGATCCTCAAATAGAGAAATGCTTCCTATTTTGTTAGTACATTGTCAAATTATCCAGATTAAACAAATTCCTCTTAAATTTTTAACTATATTTTTAAAAACCTTATAAAGGCACAAGTATGAGAAAGAATAAGGAAACATTATTCATGTGCACTGAAATTAATAAAACAAAAAGAAAACAAAGATAAAGAACTACAAAGTGAAAATTAAATTACTTTTAAAAAATATTTCTTTTGATTATGGAGCCATAAATGCTGTAATTATCAGCAGCCCTTATGTTTATAAAATTGTTACAGATTGGGCTGGTTATATGCTACTGAGTCATCCAGTCTGAAAATTTACCAGTAACAAATCACTACAGTTGAACCTCTTGCTCTACTTCCACACATATTTTTAAGTAGTTACAATCAGAACAAAAATAAATATTATAGACTTTGGGGTGTGTTCAAGATTTAAATAACATTATTAACCCAGGTCCAAATAGTTTATTGTTTTCCTAAATGCTATTCAATTAATCTGATTTCTAAAATTACTATGTTCTATCAAAAATGGATAGACTACTCAAATTATATTTACCAAAGAGACCATTCCCTGATTATTCAAAGAAATTATGAATGATTCTCTTTAAAAATCTTGCCACTGGATTTATTATTAAATACATTGAGAAGAAGAGATATTTTCATATTGAGTTTCTATGGCATTGGCTTTGGTACAAGTTACCAGCTAGCAAAGGTGGTTGTCATAAGATTTTAAAATCCTATTTTTGCCATTAGTTAATTTTAGAAGAAATTCTTTAGAAATTTTCTAAGGCTCAACCATTATTGCTAAACTTTTAAAAATGTATATTTAATAAAATGCAAAACATGAGTTTTAGACTTAGTTTTAGAAAATAGAGCACGATGGAAATGAACTTAAGTTAATATTTATTCAGGGAAAAATAACTATACAAATATTATGGTATATTCGGGGATAATAAACACCTTTTTTTAGAATTAAGAAAATTTGTCATAATTAAAACATTTGTGAGAATTAAAATGGTTTATTTCTTATTTTTTGTAGATAATTCCTTGACAATCATTCAACTGCTTTAAAGATGTTTTTACAATCTGCATTCAGAGCTTTTAAAAGGTATCCTTTTTGTCCTAAATACCATTTGTTTCTGAAGGCTTCTTTACTGGAAGAGAGTCTAAATGAAAATTTAAGGAAGGCACGGGCTATGTTATACAGACTACAGTGAGAGTCTCTTCCCAGAGTCCATTCTGACGATTTCAAAAAACCTACTTATATCAGGTCTATTACTGAGCATTACTCTTTTCTCTTCTAAATGTACTCTTTTCTTCAGATGTTTTGGTGTCACATAGACGGAGCAACGGAAGTTACATATTAGTAAGAAAAGTCAACGTAGCATCAAAAAATACATGGAGTGGGCTTCATTCTCTCCACGAATCTATTTTGTTTCTGTTTTTTGTTTGTTTGTTTTTTGTTTGTTTGTTTGTTTGTTTGTTTTATATCCTGAAGCATGGCTTTAAAATGTCAAACTGTTTATTTTATGAACCGGGTCAATTTGCATTGGTGATGTTTCTTTACTAACTCCATCTCAATTCAGTGTTGTATTGAGATGGAGTTAATCCCTAGAGAGATTACTACATTGATGCATTATGTATCATACATTGACTTTATGTTTCATCTGTCAGTATGAGAAGCAATGAGTGTTACTGTGGTCAGACATATGGTAGTCAACTAAAACCAGTCTCAGTTTTCTTGTCAAAAAAATGGGTGATGCTTAATTCCATGGGGACCTATTAGTAGGAAAATAAATTGTTGACACAGCTCTATGCAATGTTCCCCTACAGTTGGGAGAAACAGATACAGAACAAGCAAATATATATTTTTATTATATTTATCTCATTTCTCTTATAGCAGTGACTCATAAGCAAAGTAGTTGAGAACAGAGTTCTAATTTGACTGCATAAATCAAGGTGGGTTTGCACTCAAGTGGTAAATGCTGATTCTAACCACTCCACCCAGTTTGCAAATATGGCTAGGAAACTTTCTTCTTTTCTCTTACTAGTTCTGTTCTGTTCTCTCCATCCTCCCCCCATACCATCTTTTCCAAATTAACACCTCCTACCCTAACCCCAAACATTCTGGCTCCTCTTGATAGCTTATAAGCCCTGTATCAAACACCTGTATGTGCAATTTATTCCAACAGAAAACATGATTTCTCTGTAGAAGCAAATAAAGCATATGGCAATTGATTCTCTAAGCACACTGTCAAATATTTTAAGCAACTTCTTGATTTTCATAATTCCGGCTTCTGAAGTGCTTCCTTTTTTTACCTCAATTTCAAAATTACTAGGTATCATATGATTATTGTAAAGCTGTGCATTTTGCAAATCAACCTCAATTATTATTAGCCTTTGCTTTTTCAGCAGGAGAAATAAATTCCCCACAGTGGCCATTCATTCGCCTCTCAGCATGAGCGTGTCCCTAAAGAAACTTGAATCTAAATCTACTTCCTCTTTTCTGGTTGGAAAACAAATGTTTGATGTTGGGGGGAAGCCTGTACCCAAGTTTCATGCGCACGTTTAGGTAATAGGATGTTCCCAGTACCATCTTACCCTTTAAAGCAAGTTTTAAATTCCCAGAAATGGGACTTGTTTCACAGAAAAGCAAAGCACTAGAGATTAGTAGGTAAGCAATTTGGAGGATTTAGGAAATGCAAGTACGCCCAGTAACTTGCTGCACTCTGCCCTAATTCCTTCCCTCCAGCTAGAAAGACTTGGGGGAATGTTGCCAATGCATTAGCATTTCCAGAATCGAACATACTTTCTTGGAAATAGACTCTTCCCAAGATAGCACTATTGGAATGCTAACAACAAAATATTGAGCCCAACTTTACTGGCGCTTTCCAGGGTCATGGGGAATAAGGTAGTTTCATAGATCTGCTTTGGAATCACCTATGACAAAAATCTGAAAGGTTAAACATCTGTAGTTTATAATTCCCCCCCCCCCCCCCATCTCTTAGGCTTTCTCCTGCCAAGGAATCTTTGTACAAGGACTGGTGAAAACATGTTGACAGTTCTTGCACCCTTCACTTCACAGTATTCTGAAGTCCTCTTCTTTCTCAGCATATTTCAGAGATGACATTAGTCTCATCATAAGACTAAGCTGGTCATGTCTCTAAAGAATAAAGAAAGCCCTGGCCTGCCGAAACCAGTTTGGCTCAGTGGTAGAGCCTCGGTCTGCGGACTGAAAGGTCCCAGGTTCGATTCCGGTCAAGGGCATGTACATTGGTTGTGGGCACATCCCCGATGGGGGGGGTGTGCAGGAGGCAGCTGGTCGGTGTATCTCTCTCATCGATGTTTCTAGCTCTCTATCCCTCTCCCTTCCTCTCTGTGAAAAATCAATAAAAATATTTTTTTAAAAAAGAAAGCCCTGGCCTGTTTTGCTCAGTGGATAGAGCCCCCGCCTGAGAACTGAAAGAACCTGGGTTCAATTCTGTTTAAGGGCACATGACTGGGTGGTGGGCTTGGTTCCCACAACTTGGGGGAGGGAGTTGGTGTGCAGGAGGTAGTCAATCAATGATTCTCTCTCATCATTAATCATTGATGTTTCTCTCTCTTCCTCTCTGAAATAAATTAAAATGTTTTTAGAAAGGGAAGAGATTTACTCCCCTCCTTAAGAAAAAAAAAGAATAAAGACAAAAAACAAAGAAATTAATATAGGAACACCATAGTTAATTGAAAATGTAGTGGCCAGTTATGTAAGCAATAGAGCAAGAACAACAAAAAGAAAACGCCCCATAGAAGGTAATATTAAATCTTTAAATGAGATAGCTTATAAGATCTTTTGTTTTTATTTCCATCAACAATTTCCATTTACTCTATTCCCCGATAAAGACATTATGACTTTCATTCAGACCAAACTTAAATAAGCCATTATATAGATGTGATTGATCTATGATTAAAGGTCTCCAGAGGTCCTGGTCATGTGGCTCAGTTGGTTGGAGAGTCATCCAGAATACCAAAAGGTGACAGTTTTGATTCCCCATCAGGGAACATACTTAGGTTGCAGGTTCAATCCCAGATCTGGGCATATACAGGAGGCAACTGATCCACTGATCAATCTCTCTCTCTCTCTCTCTCTCTCTCTCTCTCTCTCTCTCTCCCTCTTTCTCTCTCTCTCTTTCTCCATGAGAGTCTGTGGCTTTGCTTCATTCAAGAAACTAATAAGTGAAGGCAGTATAGAAAAGTACAGTTAACACTAGGCAAATAAATAGAAGACAGAAATGAACACTTTTCAATTGGCTCTGAAAGGTCAATGAGTTGAAGACATTCATTATTTTTTTAACTTCTATTTTTTTGTCAGTTCACAGATACAACTAAAATGACTCAACTTTTGACCAAAACTTGTTTTAAAGCCTACCTTCCTTCTAGGTAGTACTCATTTCCAAAATGTTATCTTGGTTATCCAAGTCAATGGAGTAACTGGAAATGACTCATCAACAGCCACTCAAGCAGTTTTCTTCTGGGAATTATCTATAATCAGGCAAGAGATAACTATGGCAAAATACTTTATGGGCTAACACTATTCTTTTTATATCAAACAGAGGGTTGTACATGAACACACAGATTTATTTCTGCTCAGATTATGAGTTTGCTGAAATCGAGGACAATTCTGTAACTCCATATTTTGAATGTTTTTTTTTTAATTCTCCCACTGAATATTAAGGAAAATTTGCAACCAGATGAAGAAAGACAAATCAAGACTTTGACTCAGGATGGTCAAGAATTTAATATGAACCAAGACAACAACAACAACAAAAAAATTAAAAATCTCACATAAATGGTTTGTCATAGAAGATAATGTTATAATCCTACAGGTCACAGTTATAATTCTCTTAGGAAAAGTTTATTCTTATTGATTGTAAAACTGCTGACCCAACTTAATGTGTCATTTTAATACATGATAATATCATTAAATAACTTTTTTTTTGTTCCATATTTTTGGTTACAAATACAGTGGCTTTAGAATGCAATGAAAAAGAAAATGAGAAGTTCAAAAGATAGAATATATCCTTTCTAGCATTTTGTCTGTGGCCACTGTGGTCAGTTGTGGTTATTACTTTTTTTTAAAAAAATACCATATTAATTGTGTGGTATGTATCTTTTGGCAAATTGTACACAAGATCACATTCATTGAAAAGTAATTTAAAGCTAGCAACTTAATACATATAGAAATTTACCAGCTATAGAATTAATAAAAATGGTTGTAATTATCTCAAGGAACTTAGTGAGAACTTCAACAAAGAGAAAGCAAGCATAGAAAAGGACACAGGAACCTTATAAAAGAACCAATCACAAATGAAGAACACAACATCTGAAATGAAGAATAACCTAGAAGGAATAAACAGTAGGTTGGATGAAGCAGAGAACTGAATCAGCTATTTGAAATACAAGGTAACAGAAAAAACACACATAAAACAATCAGATTAGCAAAAGGAAAACAGTTTAAAGGAAATAAAGATAGTCTCAGATACTTTTGGGACAAAATGAAGCATAATAGGATCCACATCTTAGGGGCTCAAGAATAAGAAGTGGGAGACCCCTTGGTTGAGAACCTATTTGAAGAAGTAATGACTCAACACTTCTCAAACCTGGCTAAAGAAAAGATACATGAGTCCAAGAAGCACAGAGAATCCCCCAAAAATATAAAACCAAAGAGGGACACACCAAAACACATAATAATTAAAATGACAAAGATGAAGTACAAGGAGAGAATCTTAAAAGCAGCAAGAAAAAAGCAGTTACCTACAAGTGAGCTACCATAAGACGATCAGCTGTTTCTCAGCAGAAACATTCCAGGCCATAATGGTTTAGTATTACTTACTCAAAATAATAAAAATCAAGGACCTACAACCAAGACTACTTTACTCAGCAAGGAGTCCTTTACAACCAAACCGGCTTTATAAGAAATGTTCTTTATGAAGAAGCAATAAATGTATAATCACCATCAATAATCACTTTAAATGTAAATGGCTTAAATGCTCCAATTAAAATTCTGGAAACAGAATGGGAAGAATAAAAAAGACCAATATTATGCTGTTTATAAAATATGCACCTCAGAATGAAATATATACTCAGATTACAAGAAAAGAGATGTAAAAATATATTTCATGCAAATGAAAATATTAAAAAAATAAAAAAAGCTGGGCTAGCCATACTTAGCTAGACCTTAAAGCACTTAGCCAGACCTTAAAACAAAGCCCATCACAGGAGACAAAAAAAGACTTTATATAATGCTTAAGTGATTAATCCAACAACAATAACAAAATAATCCTTTTAAATATTTGTGACCCAACATAGAAGTTCCTAAACATATAAAATAAATCCTGATGGACCTAAATGGAGAAAGCAACAGTAATTTAGCCATAATAGGAAATTGTACACTCCAATTGACATTAATGGAAATATCACCTGGACAGAGAATCGACAAGGAAACAATAGCCTTCAATGTCTCACCAGATCAGATAAATTTAATTGATATCTTCAGAGCATTTTACCAAAAACAATAGAATAGGCATTTCTTACAGTGTACATAGAACATTCTCTAGTATAGGCCACACATTTAAAAAAACAACAACCAACAAACAAAAACAAATTCCAATAAATTTTAAGAAGATTCATATTATAGCCACCATAGTCTCTGATCCAAATGGTATAAAACTAGAAATCAATCACAAGAAAAAAAACTAAAAATTACACAAAGACATTGAGGCTAAATAACATGAATGGGTTAATAATGTGATCAAGGAAGAAATCAAAAGACACCTTGTTACAAATGAAAATAAACATACACCCATCCAAAATCAGACCTAAGAGGGAAATTCATAGCATTGCATGCCTACTTCAAGAAACAAACAAACAAAAATTAGTTCAAATAAACAATCTAAATTTACTGTGAAAGGAACTGGAGAAAGAGAAACAAAAGAAACCCAAAGTGAGTAGAAGAAAAGGAAATAGTACAGATCAGAGCAGAAGAAAGTGAAATAAAGTCTTTTCAAAAGATCAGTGAACCAAAAATTTGTTCTTTGAAAAGATAAACAAGATTGCAAACCTTTAACCAGACTTATCAAGAAGAAAAAAGGGGAGGATCCAAACAAATGAAATCAGAAATGAAAGGGGAGAAGTATCAACTGACTCCAGAAACACAAATGATGCTAAGAAAATAATTATAAACAACTCTATGCTAACAAATTAGACAATTTAGATAAAATGAATACATTTCTAAAAATATGCAATTTTCTAAATCTGAATCAGGAAGAATCAGAAAATCTGAATAAACAGATTATAAATAATGAAATTGAAGCAGTGATTTAAAAAATTCCAACAAACAAAAGTCCTGGACTGAAGGGCTTCATAGGTGAATTTTTAACAAACAAAGAAGAACATCTATCCTCCTCATACTATTTCAAAAACTTCAAGAGGCAGGAAGACTCCCCAGGCACATTTTATGAGGCCAGCATTATGTAATACCAAAACACATGAAGACACTAAAATAAATAAATAAATAAATAAAAGAGGTCAATAACTCTTATGAACATAGATTCTAAAATACTCAACAAAATACTAGCAAAGTGGATCCAGTAACATATTTTAAAAAAATCATACACCATGATCAAGAGGAATTAATTCTATGGTTGTAAGGCTGGTAAAATATTCACAAGTCAATAAATGTGATACACCAGATAAACAAAATGCAGGATTAAACTGCATAATCATATCAATAGATGGAGGGAAAAAACAGTAGATAAAATAAAACATTAATGTATGATAAAAAACAAAACACTTTCAACAGTAGATAAAATAAAGCACTCACTTATGATAAAAACTTTTAACATAATAAAGGCCATATATGGACAAACCCACAACCAACATCATACTCACTGTTTCTCTTATGATTGAGAACAAGACAGGAATGTGTACTTTCATGGAATCATGCACAGGTGGGGTTGGGCTGACACACCTCAATCAAGGCCCATTGGGCCAGGCCTGTCTGGGATAGGGGGGAGTCAGGGGCAGAGCCAGCTGGGGGCAGGGGCTGTGGCAGTTGGTTGGCCAACTCCATGCACTGGCCAAAACCCCTGGTCGAACTCCTGGTTGAGGGGACACTTTGCACATAAGCCTTTTATTATATAGGATAGTACTGGAAATCCTAGCCACAGCAGTTAGACAAGAAGAAGACAAAAGGCATCCAGATTGGAAAGAAAGAAGCAAACCTGACTGGTTTGGTTCTGTTGGTTGGAGTATCTTCCCATGTACTGAAGGGTCATGGTTAATTTCTCAATCTGGGAACATATCTATGCTGCAGATTCAATCCCCTATTGGAGCATGTACAGGAGGCAGCCACATTGATTGACACATTGATGTCTCTCTCCCCCTTTCTCCTTTTCCCTCTCTGAAATCGACAACAGGAAAATAAGTAAAACCCACAAGATTCTACCAAAAAAATATATTAGAGCAGATAAATGAATTAAATAAAACAGCAGGGTACAAAATAAATATTCAGAAATCAGTTGCATCTACATACACAAATAATCCTATATAATAAAAGACCAATATACAAATTGACTGAACAGCAGAACGACTGGTTGTTATGATGCACACTGACTACCAGTAGCAGATGCTCAATGCAGGAGCTGCCCCAGCCCATAGGCCTCTACCTGTGGCACCAGAGGGCGGAGGGGCCAGTGAGTGGGCAGCACCAGGCCAGCCAAGGCAGGTATGAGTGGGGACCCCACAGATTGGCCCTGATCACCAGCCAGGCCTACGGACCCAGCCAGTGCATGAATTCTGTGCACTGGGCCTCTAATAAGAGATAATTTGCATAAAAATATTTTTGTTCTATAATTTTAACTTTCAAAATAAAATTAGACTTTATGATATAGGATAGTTTACGGTAACTAAGCTACAAACAATCATTGGTTGTTTAAGGTAGACTCAGTTCTTCATAGTCAAAGAAGTTGAAATAGATTAAAGCATTTGAAATGCAGCAAATAAAACCTAAAGTTAGCCAATATCAGACTTCAAGTTGTACCTTCCATATGTAGCCTTACAATATAATTATTGCAAGGCAATCTATCATAAAATCAATAAGTTAATATTACATATTTTTAGAAAAAATTAAAAGGGAAACAGAAATAAGCTAGAAAGTAAATTCTCAAATATAGCATGCTGAATGAAGGTGGGTAGACACACTTTGATAACAGTACTGTTCTCATCAGAAGAAACATCAAGCATGTGAGAAGATATGCTTCTGAAAGGACAGGGAAACTTTGCTGAGACAGGAGGTAGAACAACTATGATATTGCTCAACTGTTTCTCAAGTCCTACTTCCACTTCTCTTTCTCCAAGTTATTTAAAGGTTTCAAAGTCAAGGACTAACAATCCACCACTATTTTCCAATTTAGCTAGCAGCTCATTAGAATAGACACCTGGTAGCCCTTTCAATTAAGTGTGCCAAACTCCTAAATTTGCACTGAATTGATATTTGAAAGACCTGTTACTGCACAGTAATTACATGAAGCAGTGAGGTGGCACATGCCAGGTTCCCCGAACACCACTGTATGCTGTCAGGGGGAACTGGCAAGCTTGACCAAGTTCCTCCCAGTGACACATTCTGCACTCACCTTCTAATCAAAATAATCTTCTCTAATAAGAAAAGTAGTTGTTCTCGTTGTAGCTAATATGGAAATTAAAAAAAAAACTAAAAAAGAGAAAAAGTTACATTTACTTTTATATATTAATATTTGTTTATTTTGAATACTATATTATTAAAGGTACTCTCCTTTTAAAATTACATGATTTCTACATCTAGAAACCTCCAACTTCCAATAATCAGCATTTTTCCTTATGAATAACAATTTCTAGAATAAAAAAATAGCATAACTTCTCTAAGTGTTCCTATTTTACCTTTCCTGTATTATAATACTGTGCATGATGTCTTATACACACACACACACACACACACACGTGTGTGTATACATGTATACACACAATCACAATCAATGGTTTAATAATGAAAACTTACATACAAGATTCTTTTTTATCATAAATTCAGGAAAAAGGTGATTATTTTTTTAAATTGTATTAAATGTATTAGGTTGAATATTCTATTACCTGGAAAGTGGAACAAAATTAAATATGTTTCATATTTTAAAATTATCATATTAGCCTCATATAAAAGGCTCATATGCAAAGTGTTCTGTGGGAACTGCAACTGGGAGACCAGGAGTCTGATCACTAGCTATGACATGAGCTGACCACCAGGGGGGTGGCACAGAATGAAGGAAGGTCCTGGCCAGCAACTGGAAGGCCCCAATCGGCCTTAATTGCCAGCCAGGACTAGGGACCCTACCCATGCATGAATTTTGTGCACCAGGCCTCTACTTTCAAAATAAAGTATTCAGAGATTCTGTAAGAGGCAAGATCTTTATTGGCCAAAGAAGAGGTAACTGCTGAACTGATCTCACAAACTGTAATCATTTGTCACTGCACATTTTAAAAATCAGAAATGTAAGTAATTGTGGATAATATTATTGGAATAAACACCTGCTTTACTGTTGTTGCTTAATTTTGTCTGTTTCTTTACATTTTAATAAATTGATGGGGTACTCTAGTAGAAAAAGATACAACTGAATTTTTAAGTCTCTTAGATTCCTAACAGCTAAATGTGTATCTGTCCCTTCGAAAGAATCCTCAGTGCTGGTTTAGAAAAAGAACATTTGCAGGACAGAAGAAAGAGATTTTAGACATGTTTAAGAGGTAAAGATGAATAGTTCTTAAACTATCATGCCTAGCCGGGACAGTGTGGGGAAAATCATTCTTTGACATTTATTCTTAAAAATGTGTTATTGATTTTATTAAGAGTATTTTAGAATGGTTTGTACTATGTATGTATCCAGTAAAAATAAGATATGCCAACTGATAATAACATAAAGAATCTTTATACTTGTATTTCTTTGCTGTTGTGGCATTTTAGTTTGAAATTAAACTTCTCATATTTGGATGGGAACTGAGCATGTTCTTTAAATCCTGGTAAGGAAAATATGCAGAATGGCTTTGGATTAGAGGACATAAGGTGTTTCTCTCAGTAGCAAGCCTGTTTTCACGAGGGGGCGGTGTGCTCTCAGCACCCATCTGCATGCCTGTGAACAGACCTTCCACCAGGTGTCCGCCCCAAGCACACACAGATGTAGAACAAGAAGGTGTCCCCAGTGGAGAAGAGGAATGGCCCTATGATAAATTGTACAAACATGATGTTCTAGCTGGAAATTTCACCAAATTAATTAGAAAGGAAAAAGCAAATAACAAAATGACTCATTATACACAAAGTATCTCCCAACTATAGGTAGTCTTTGATGTAAAAATAGATTAATTAAGATTGTAAGTATTAAATGCCACAGTCATTATATATAACAATAAGGGGGACATTATAAAGTATAAGGAATAATTTCTGCCTTTATAGAGTATATAATCCAGTTAGGAATAAATATGCCTAATATGAAAAGAGAAGTAACAATTCACTTCGGTAAGCAATTGAGATTCAAAAGGTGGTGCAACATAATGTTGTATATACTACTAAACATTTCCCATTAGTTGGTAGGAATCGCTAAATGTTCTCGTGAAGGGAAGTGAAGCAATAGAGGCTTCATAGCAGAATAGACAATTGGGTGATGGTAGGTAGTAGAGTATGGTGATTGAAAACACAGGTCCTGAGTTTGGACGTTGTAAAAAAGTCCTGACTCTACCACTTAGAAGAACAGGGAACATTGTGAAAAGAGGAAAATAAGCAAGGGGAACCAGGCAGGTCTGAGAGTGGTACGGAATGACCCTAGAGAAGTAGGCAAGGTTTGAGTCATGGCCTTAGGTTTGAATGTCCTCTAAAAACTTTTGCCCTGTAGACAGTGGGGAGCCTCGAATGGGGGAAGTTATACTGCGGAGAATAATTCTTAAAATAAGAGCATCTGATATCCTTAGACCTGGCCATGAAGATCTCTACCCTTTAGATGATCCCACCCCTTTGAAACAAGAAAAGAGTAAGTTTATTAAATTACAGACGAGTGTCTCTGGCATTCAGCAGTCAGACCCACAACCCTGAAGGTCCACTTGGTGGCTCACACCATTCTGCCTTCCAGATCTCCAGCCTTGTGTCCTTGAAATAAAAGACAATGGAATCAAAATGCCAGAAAGATGTTGAAGGACTTGCTCCCGCTGACACAGGAGAGGGATAGGGCCTCAGAGAGTGGAGAGCACAAGCAGTAGAAGCACTTGGTAAATTGAAAGACAAATTAATTAACTTGTCAAATTCTTCCTTCCAGAGAGCATGCAAAGCAATACATTTTTGCACATAGTTATCATTTCCCAGGGATGTTAAGTGTCTATTTTCATGCTTTTTATCATGTTCTAATTTGAAGTTCTGGAGATATTCATGAGTTAATATAGTTTTTGTAAAAGTTGCTCTCAATAGCTGAGAACTATTTTTCAAAGTTAAGCAATTCATGGTTAACTTTTTTTCTTTTCTTTGTAGGTCCAGATGTAACATTGTGATGCATGGCACCACTTCCTTGCATCTATGTTAGGTGAGAACTGTGATAATCTTATTACTATAAAAAATGTTTAATAAGATTTAATATAACTTTTGAAATTAAAAATTTTCATTTAGTTAAATAATTTAAATTGTATTTAGTAATTAGCATTTATAGTTGACTTTAATATTAATAGATGATTTTGATCATTAAAAAGCATAAAACAAAAAATCTAACTTTTCATTCTTTAATTTTTTAAATTTTATAAAATTGTATACAAATTTAGTATAAAGTGAATGTGGTATTTTCATTTTTTGTCATCTACATTAACAATGCCATTAGAATTAAACTTATATGAAAATCCTGACTATCATAACTTAGTGACTTAATTAACATTAAATATAAAAATAACTTATATTGAATAAATAATAATTTATTTTATTAATTCATGTGTTTTGTTTTAACCATACCAACTTTACTAATCCCTCACACAATAACTAAAACTTCAAAAACATAATTAAATTTTATCTTTGATATTTTACTTATTTTTTCATTAAAAATAGAACTTTTAAAAAATAATAGGACAGAATAGAAAGATGTATATATATATATATGAAAAACATATCATATATATGAAAAACAGTTTTTCTCCTAAATATATTGTTTATTCTAACAAATAAATTATAAATGAATCTGAGTCAACAAAATGTAAGCAAAGGAAGCATCACCATTCTGTAATGCGATTCATACAAAAATATCCTATGTAATAAAAGGATAATATGCAAATTGACCCTAATGGCTGAATGACTGGGGGCAAACAGACATCATGATGCACACTGACCACCAGAGGGCAGACGCTCAATGCAGGAGCTTCCCCCTGGTGGTCAGTGTGCTTCCACAGGGGGAGCACTGCTCAGCCAGAAGCTGGCAGAGGTGGTGGCTGGAGCCTGTTCTGCCTCTGCGGCAGCACTAAGGATGTTCTACTAAGCTGTTAGCCCCTAGGGCTCTTGGGCTGCCAGAGGGATGTCTGACTGCTGGCTTAGTCACTCAGTCAGACATCCACCAAGGGATCCCAGATTGCTAGAGTGCACAGGCTGGCCTGAGGGACCTGTTTCTCCCCCCTGAGTGTGTACATTTTTGTGCACTGGACCTCTAGCATACTAATAAAATTCAAGATAAAATTAACCAAAATCTAATAGGATGTCAGAAACACAAAGTGAAAATGAGAATAGAATCAACTATCCAAACACTTCCACTTCCCCAAATACTGCTGTCTAAAAAGCAAGAAAGCTTAATCTAAACTCTCCTAGCTTAGGCCCTGAATAATTGCTATATTCTCCAAGTTATAATCTAAATCTACATTTCAATGAGTTGTAATGTTTTAAATCTGCTTTGATAACCTGAAAACAAGAGTAATACCACTTTTCTTATATGCAAAACACCGTACTTTGCACTATAGATGTATCATAGGTTTTAGGGCCACAGTTGGAGAAACAGGCAAAAAATGGGTAAGTCACCAGTTAGGGAAGTAGTAAGTGGTAGAGCTGCAAATGCAACCATGTCTGGCTGACTCAGAGGAACAGTGATACACTTCACTACCCTAGATATGTGTGAAGAGCTGACCCTACAAATTCTTACTGATCCTTAAGAAGAAACAGTATGTCACCCGCCCATCAGCAACATTTAGAACTTCCAATGGAGGTAACAAATTGAGTTGAATAGGACTAAAGCAAATATGGAACGTATTAGAGTCCAGCATAGGACATTAAGTAATATTTCATGGTTAGCACAGTTAAAGGCAGCTGAGATATCTAATAAGACGAGTACAGTCAAAGACCCTATTTCAGAGTTAATGGGCAGATCATTACAATCTTTGACCAAAGCAGTCCTCACACTGACCTAATCAAAATCCAGAATGAAAATTATCATAAAGTACATGATGAACCAATTAGCCTGGAGCTGGGTTGCTTCTATCTGCTCAAGTATCTCAGCTGGGAATGGCAAATTAAAAACTAAAAGGAAATGAGGAGGAAAAAAGCACTAGAAGGCAGGAGCATTAGTTTAAATTTTGGGCCCTAATGCAACAGATTCAGAAAGAATTCCCTTTTGCTTTGTCTGCAGCAAAACAAACCTATGCATAGATCTCTGGCAAAGAGCGTGTAACCCTACGTGGGCCTCCACCAACCCCAGGGGAGCATGGGTAGTACTTGTACCTCACTTAGACAGGTTATAAAGAAGTGCCTTTCCTCATTATGGTAATGTTAAATGCTGCTTATGGAAAACATGGGAAAACACTTTGGAGATGGTGCGTCAGAGCCTCAGATTGATGAAGGTATAAGAGGAAGAAGCTCATTTGAGCCAACAGAAATTTAACTAGAACCTTATGCAAAAATGATAGCTTTCCTGCCTCCCGGTTTTCCCAAGCATTTGTCATTTTATGCCTTTTCTACTTTAGAATGGGAGGGAAAATGTTAAAGCAGACTTTGGATGAAAAAACAGAAGAATACAACAAATTTTACAAGGTTGATATGACACCTTCTCTGAAGGCCTTCTCTGTTTCGAGGCATCAAATGTAAGATCTGTCTCCGGATGAGACAGTTATGTAGCAGAAAGAAAACAAAGAGAAGTTATCGGCTGGGAAATGACTTACAGCAGTTTTTTTTGTTTGTCTTTTAAAAATATGTTTTTATTGATTTCAGAAAGGAAGGGAGAGGGGGAGAGAGAGAGAAACATCAATGATGAGAGAGAATCATTGTTGGCATCACATCCCACATTGGAGATGGAGGCTATAACCTGGGCATGTGCCCTGACTGGGAATCAAAACATGACCTCCCAGTTCATAGGTTCATTCTGGCTGGGCTATTTTGTCTTTTTTTTAAATTGAATGAGTGGGTTAGACACAATATTCTAATATTTTTCCTAATATTAATATATTCTCATTTTAAAATTTCATATAGATATTAGTAGGAAAATAATAATGATAAAAAAGAGGGATTGTCCCAAATATGCTTCAACCTCCTGTCAGATACACCCAAAGAATGCCTGTGCATACATTTTCTAGTTTTCTGATAAACAGTTCTTGACTTTTCTTCCCTTCCTTTCATTTCCCATTATATCCTTCACAGTAGTCACTTAAGAAAACTAGGTACTGACTTGAAACATGTTTCCATTGCTCTAAACGTTTTTGATTACCTTCGTGTAAATTTAGACAGCAGAGAAACATTATTACCTAGATTCATATAAGTCATGTTCAAAATATAACTCAGATTTTATCTCAAATTACATTAAGCTCCTTTGGAGAATTTTTTTAAAAAAAATTTTTATGTTGAAATCATGTTTGCTAAGGTATTTAACAGAAAGCACCATAGCCTCAAAGAAAATCTAAAAAGGAAGAGAGAGAGAGAGGTTCAAAATGATAGATAACAACTTGGCCTCTCTAAACATTGCTGGCCAGGGTAGCATTGTCCTGCTCCATGAGTAGTTTATCTTATTGAGGATGTACATCTATGTGTCTCTGAATATGGGACTGTTAATCAATATTGCCAGTCATGGCTCATAGCTGGCCCTTTAATTTACCTCCAGATGGTAAATTCGAGTCAAAGTTAGTATAATAAAATGGCATGGGCATTAGAGTCAGACACACTTAAGCTGAAAACACAGCTTCACCCTTGCTAATTATGTGATTTCAGGCCAGTTACTGAGCCTCGGTTCGTCAACTTATAATTATGGGAATATTATCTAATTATGAGGCTATTTTGAGAATTTTTTTAAGAAGTGAAAATTCTTAGCACAATGCCTGGAACAGAGTAGCTGCCTGAGTGTGGCAGGGAGCTGAAAACCATTTCCTGCCTGCTTATGTCACAGCATTGGCCTTTATGCAGCTCAATGAGAAGACTCTGTACAGTAGATCAACTGTGGCAATTTTCAGCAAACAGAATCAAAACTTTTCAATAATAAAATAGAAGGACTGATCAGGAAGAAGCTAGGATAAAAATGGACATTTGTGTACCTGAGTAAATGGAAAAATGGTGACTAGGAAGAGGCCAGAGTTCCTCCAAATTAGCAGGTGGCTTCAAACCCTGACTCCTACAAGAAGATATGAAAGATTTTAGTTTGATATTTGATTTAAAGTAGAGACTCTTTTCCCTCAGAGTGGCAGCTCATTTGGGAACCATTGGTGGGAACGGCAGTACATCTAATGACTGTAAACTTCATGTGGGAGAGGTGGGTGAAGGCATTCGGGTGCTTAAACATCTCCCAAAACCCAGATGGCATCACCTTTGCAGAGATCACACCAAAACTGAAGCCAGGAGGAATTTTTAATCCTGGAATTTCAAGGTATATGATAAAACAGCTTCTTTTGGACATCCCTGTGGACTTGGTTACTCTTGAGCAATCCATATGTTCACACACATAGACCTAAAGATGAAGCCATTCTGGGAGCAACATAATTGGCAAATAATATTGATTTATTTAATTTAATCAAATACACTGAGAACATCAAGAATGCTGGTGTGGCCGAAACTGGTTTGGCTCAGTGGTAGAGCGTTGGTCTGCGGACTGAAAGGTCCCGGGTTCGATTCCGGTGAAGAGCATGTACATTGGTTGCGGGCACATCCCCGGAAGGGGGTGTGCAAGAGGCAGCTGGTCGATGTTTCTCTCTCATCAACGTTTCTAGCTCTCTATCTCTCTCCCTTCCTCTCTGTAAAATATCAATAAAATATATTTTTTAAAAGAATGCTGGTGTGTGTGTGTGTGTGGGGGGGTCAGTGGGAGAAAAAGGGGGACATCTGTAATACTTTCTTCAATAAAAGTATTTTTTTAAAAAAAGAATGCTGGTTGGACTGAGAGTACTGACTACATGTATGGCTCTGTAACTGACATGCAGCTGTCCCCTCTCTTACAGAGCTTTGCATAAAGTTTTTCTGTCTTTCTTTTATTTTTTGTCAGAGAAAATTATGAAAGTGTCACTTTCCCTTTGCAGTTAATTCAGGAGAGATCCTCTATTGGAGCAGGGCACATTTTCATGCAAATACAGCAGCCCAGTTTCCAGCCCCCTAATAGCTTCTTACAAATGATGTGCCATTACAACGAGGTTTATTTAAACAAATTTAATACATCTTTAATCAAGCTGGAGAGCATTTTCAAAGGTCACGCTCCAAATCAGGATCACTGTACTGAGCTTATCAAAGTATTAGCTTAAGGGGGAGGGAGAATTATTTCTTGGACAAGTAATTTTAGGCAAATCTTTATTTACATTTTTATTCAGTTATTAAATTTTATTCCTTTCCCTCCTCCTTCTCGTCTCCATTTATGAACCTATAAGAAAGTCTGCAAATGGAGCTATAAGCATATCACTGCAGTCAGTCCTTCCAGAGGCGAAGCTTTGAAGAAAGAGGGACTGAAAGGCAAGGACAAGAGACCAGCATTTTCAATGTCAGAGATAATCTTTTAGTGCCTCTAAAGCACCCATCCCTAAGGTCTCCCATTAGGCTCTGTATATATTGCTGAAATTCTAATGCACTTCTTCTATACTGGATAAATGAAACAGACTTTGTGAGTTGCCCTGCCATAGACCCTCATTCTTTCTCCCCCGGTCTATCTCTCCCTGGCTCTGGCTCTCTCTTTCTGCTAATATATGGATAGCACTCATGCAAACAAATATTTATTGTTTTCCTTTAATTTTTCGCACAAGCACTAATATGATTATCCACGGCTCGCCCTGATTCTTGAATCTTTTACATGAATATTTATGGAGCACAAAAGATCGGTTTGATGCAACTAAGAAAAATAACTTTTCCTTCCATACTAAATTTTTTGGACAAATGTCGGTAACAGCAATTGCCATATGCAGTCATGATGACAGAGGAAATGTCAGTGTTTGCAGACTGTGAGCATTCCATTCCGTAAAATCCAACCCTTTATCCCAGTATAAAAGTGACTAATGAGGCCCCAAGATTAAAGGGCAACTGAACTCTGCAAGAACACAGAAATAGCTGATGGGAAGAGAAGAGTTACTCCTGAGGTTTTTAATGCTCATTAGAATTAGGAGCTTTCAAACTTCTCAACAACATAGAAATGAAACAGAGCATCTGAAAAGACAAGGCTGAAATAATGAAAAGATCATGCAGCAATGCAATTGAATCGATTTTGGGGTCTCTTCTCACTACAAGCAATTGGCTGTAGGGTGAAGAAAACTGGGGGACCAGAACAAACAAAAGAATCACAAGGATGATGGTTTGAGCAGGCCAATACGAAACAAAGCACCCCCCTTCCAAATAAATGGCTTGCCTGTAGCACTCACACAGAATGTGGCACCTAGTAGGTCAGGGCAAAGGGAACAGTAGGTAGGAGGGAAATAAGAGAAAGAAAATACAATTATTTATGGCTTGGGATACCAGGGAATTCATATGTAATCAATAACAGGAGAACAGGGTTCAGTAAACAGTGATGTGGGATTTGGGTTGGTTCACAAAGAATTATTGAATCTCTTATTAGTACAGTCTTTGGTGGCAAAACACTCAAGCAAACAAACAACAAAACCCCTTTGCACTCAGTGAAAAAGCAAGGATACATTTGGAGATATAATCTCTACCTGCAGTTTGATTTTTCCTCATCTTTCTAAATATGATTCCCCCACCACTCTGAAGACACAGAATGCCATTTTTAAGGGATGTGTGGGCAAAAGTTAAAAATTAATATGAGTTTTGAATGACCCCTGGCCCATTAAAATGCGTGCTCTTTCAGAAAGGTGGTAGGTTGTCGGAGTATCAGAAGTTATTTCAGATTGAATAAGTAGAAGCTATTTTCTGCACTTTTTAGGCAAATTTATATCTGTCATGAAGTGTCTTAATCAGCAACCCTGGAGTAGCCTGGCACATTCCCTTTGTCTCACAATATCTCTGCCTCCCCTCAATGGGTGAGTGGTCAGATGCTGCGCCCCCCCCCCCCCCCCACCGACATGCATGGTCTGAGTCTCCCCTTGTTCTATAACATTTTTGTCACTCCAGTTCATACCCCTAATATTCCTCTTCCTGAACAGAAGTCTAGAATTCCAGGAATATTGGCCAAATACCGTGTCTGTGGAGCCAGAAACTGTGTTTCTGTACTTGGATGTGGGTGCTGTGTGGCACAATTAAGGATGGATTTCACCTCTTACTTCTCACACTATTTGTCTGTGGAGCCTTAGGAACATGTATATCCTGGCTCAGAGATTCTGATGCGTTGTGTCTGGCCTGAGATGTGGCAACTATATTTAAAAAAAAATTCCCAGGTATTTCTATAGGAAGAATAGTGCATTCTGAAATACCCATGTCATCTTCTGGATTAATTCCTTTTCTAACTATTATCCAGTCACTGATCCTCTCTAAGCCTCAGTTTGAAAGACGGAGGTCCATTCATTTATCCCTTCATTCTTCCAGTAAGTATTTATCATGTGTCTACTATGTGCTTTGCATAAATGAATAATTCCACCAGGAAAGTCAATCTAGTGGAGTAGGCTGCTTTACATTTGATAGGTATGTATAAAGACCCGGGTGAGTTGGAGCCACCGTTTCTCTCTAGGGAAGTCAATGTTGGTAAGACTACTCAGATCAAAGGATATTAGTTATGTTTGAGATGATAAATAGACTTTAACCAGGGGAAGAGGAAGGATATTCTAAAAAAGAAGGGGAAGTAGTATATTTAAGCTATGAAAACATGAAAATCATGGTGCTTTAAGGCTGATAAATTCTGTCATCTTGAAAATAAAGTGTATTGGTTAAGGAATGGGTAGTAATTGGAAGTGTGACTAGAAAGGTAGGTGAAGACTAAATTTTGAAAGTTTTAGAGAACCAGGCTGTGGAATTTGTTTTTGTTTTTTTTTTTTCTTGTGGAAAATGGGTTACCAATTTTCTCTTCGTTTTTAAATGGGAATGGCGCGCGTGCACACACACACACACACACCACAGATTTATAATTCCAAAGGTGAACTTAGTATCAGCAGGCTGGAGGAAGAGACAATAATAGGAAAACTGGTGAATAAAGGGACACAAAAAGGAAAAGATTTGAGATTCCTTTCTCAGGTACAATCACGGGTGACTAAGTCTAGGTGCTTAGAAAACATCAATGGTCATTTCTATGTAACTCGGTTGAAGATAGAATGAAGTTTCATATATAAACATGCTTTGTAAATTATAAAAAATAATTTAATAAAAAATAACGTAATGAGGAAAGTCAAAGTAGAAATCTCTAAAGAAATAAACATTGATATAATTATTCACTTCAAGTTAATAGCTTGAAATATTATGTCATTACAATGCAGAGTTTCCATATATTATTTCTTAAAAGAATAACTTGATTCTGTGAAATAATTTGAAAAAATCTGTCATTCTAAAGACCCAGGCTTTCTCTATCTCTAATTTTCCATGTGAGTCTATATGGACTTAAAAAAATTGTGGCCATAACAAATCCATAATGCCCAACTCTTGAGCTAGGGAGTGATGTGATGTTGGGCAAACAGTCACTGTGGGAAACAGAAGGAAACTTCTCTAGCGTAAGCCTGTCTACTTACTATTATTTGATATGGAGATGGATGGAAATATAACTGGAAACCCTCATGACATATTTACTTTGTTTTTTACACAGATTATGTTTTTAGCGTGGTGGTTTTAGGTTCAGAGCATGGAGCAGAAGGTACAGAGATTTCTCATACACCACCTGCCCCCACAAATACACAGCCTTCTCTGATTTAAATAGGCTGCACCAGAGTGACATCTGTTATGATCCAGGACCCTGCATTGGCATATCACTAGCACCCATATTCATACTTTATACTAGAGCTCACTCTCTGTGTTGTACATTCTATTGTTTTTGACAAATGTATAATAATGTGTATAGTATCAGAAAAATAGTGTTACTGCCCTAAAAATTATTTGTGCTTTATTTGACCAATCCTTTCAAATCCCAGTCCCTAACAATCACCAATCTTTTCACTGTCTCCACCACTTAGCCTTTACAAGTATGTAATATAGTTGGAAACAATAGCATATACCCTTGTCAGATTGGGCTCCTGCGTTTAAGTATGCTTTTAAGTTTCTTCCATGTCTTTCATGGATTAATAGCTCATTTGTTTTTAGACTTGAATAATAACTCATTGTCTGGAAGTACCATAGTTTATTAATGCACTTACATATTGAAGAGTAAATATTTTGTTTGTTCCAAGTTTTGGCAATTATAAATAAATGAGAGGCCCGATGCATGAAAATTAGTGCAAGAGTAGGAGTTCCTTCCCCAAGCTGTCATCACCGACTTGTCTCTGGCACACAGGACCCGGGCTGCTTTCCTCCTCTGGCCCCTGGCAGGCACTCAGGACCCCGGCTGCTCCCCTTTGGCCCCAGCTTTGTCAGGAAGGACATCTGGAATGATGTCTGGAAGATGTCCAGTATAATTAGCATATTACCCTTTTATTCTTATAGACACTCCATGTGGAGATATTTGTGTGGTCATAAGTTTTCACCCCATTTCAGTAAATACAAAGGTTCATGATTGCTGAATCATATGGTAATATGTTGTTTTATTATAAAACAAACAAACAAACAAAACCGATCATCCTAGCTGGTTTGGTTTAGTGTTTGGAGTGTCAGCCCCAGGACCGAGGGGTCCTAGGTTCGATTCCAGTCAAGGGCAAGTACCTTGCTTGGTTTCAGGCTTAATCTCAGGCCCTGGTTGAGGTCTTAGAAGGCAACCAATTGACATGTCTTTCCCACATTAATGTTTCTCTTTCTTTCTCTTCCAGTCTCTAAAAATCAATGGGAAAAATATATTGTTAGGTGAGGATTGACCACACTAAAACACAATAACCCGCAGGCTGTTAAATTATCTTCCCAAAGTGGCCTTATCATTGTGTGTCCCCACTATCAATGAATGTGATTTCCATATTCTTGCCAGCATTTGGTATTATCAGGGTTGTTGTTTTTTTGTTTTTGTTTTTTTCTGGAGGTCCAGTCTAACAGTTGTGTAGTGGTAGTTCATTGTTGTTTTATATTCTACTAATGTCCTGGTGCACGGAATTCATGCACTCAGGGGTCCTTCAGTCCAGCCTGCACCTTCTCACAGTCCAGGAGCCCTCAGGAAACGTTTGACTGACAACTTAGGCCTGCTCCTTGTAGGGAATGGGCCTAAGCCAGCAATTGGACATCCTTGCACTACTGCAGAGGCTGGAGAGGTTCCCACCATTGTTGCTGTGTGCGCCAGCCATGAGCCCTGCTTCTGACTGACTGGTGCTCCCCTGTGGGAGCACACTGACCACCAAGGGGCAGCTCCTGCATTAAGCATCTGCCCCCTGGTGGTCAATGCATGTCATAGCAACCAATCGTTCCACCATTCGGTCAATTTGGATATTAGTCTTTTATTATATAGGATTCCCTAATGACATATAATGTGGATCATCTTTTTAAAAATATATTTGTATTGATTTTAAAGAGAAAGGGGAAGGGAGAGAGATAGAAATATCTATGATGAGAGAGAATCATTGATCAGCTGCTTCCTGCAGGTTCCACAACTGGGGTTGAAGCCACATGCAGGCATATGCCCTGTCCTGGAATCAAACAGTGACCTTCTGGTTCATAGGTTGAAGCTCACCAACTGAGTAATGCAGGCACAGGTGGACAAGGAGCATCTTTGAATATGTTTATTAGCCATTTGTATATCTTCTTTGATTGAGGTGTCTGTTCAGGTGTTTAGCCCATTTTGGGGGAAATAAAACTTGTTTGTTTTCTTATTGTTTAGTTTTAATAATTATTTGTATATTTTGGATAACAGTCCCTTATCAGATATTTATTTTGCAAATATTTTCCCCAGTGTGTCTATGGCTTGTTTTACCATTTCTTTGCTAGTGTCTTTTTCAGAGCAGAAGCCCTTTTGTTTTGGGGTACATTTTTCTTAGTGGCTATTTTGTTCTTATTGTTGTTTTAATGAAGCCAGCTTATCAGTTATTTATTTCATGGATAGTGTGTTTCATGTTGTATCTCAAAAGTCATTGTCGTACCCACGGTCACTCAGATTTTCTCCTATGTTATTTTCCAGGAGGTTTGAGAGTAGGTCTAATATCCTAAATGAAAGTCAATTTTTGTGTGAAGTGTGCAATTTTTGTGTAAGATGTGTCAAGATTCATTTTTTAGCACATTAATGTTTAGTTATTGAATTTCTTATGTATGGTACAATTGTTCCCAGGCTGGAAACCAAAAGGTGAGAAAGAAGCATTAACAACATTCTGGAAATAGTGTATAAAACCATATCTATATATATCTGTCTATACCATGCTTTTAGGAAATTATCGACTTGCTAATGAGATTTTGTTTTACTAGGAGAATCATAGTTTGTCGTTGGGAGATATGTATGTTCTATTAAAAAATAAAAACAAACAAACAAACTAAAAACTACCCATGAGAGTCTAGAAGTTAGGAAATACAAATAGGGGCCATAATCTGGACTAATTAAGTCATCCACTCAGCAATATCCTGCTGAGATTACTTTGTACTACATATCACCCGTGTACAAGAAGGGGCAAGATTCTTTGGTACACCATCCTTAAGAGCAGTGGGTTTTACTTACCTAAAGAAAGGACAAAAGGGCCCTCCCTGAGGAGAGATGGAAAGAGGAAAGAAGTCCAGAAGGAAAACATGGTCAGAAAGAGATTTCTGCTAAGGACTACTCAGTTAGATTTCTGGCTTATCACTGAAGCAGGTTTAATAAAACAGTTGATTTCAAAGTAGCAGGTAGAGTCTAAGAGAAAAGAACCTCCTCTCAGTTAAAAAAAAAAAATGATATATTAGCCCAAGACTACTAGCAAGGAAAATAAAGTATTGCCACCTTTGTGGTAGTAGATAATTAGGAGTTCCCTGAGATTGTCACTGAGTAGAGAAAGACACTTTACACAACATCTGTGTCCTTTGGGAGAGTGATGGTCTATAGTGGAAATTAGCGACATATATATTCTCATCTAATTTCTCTTCCTTTTTCCAAACATATCCCATTATCTTCCTTTGGCTAAAACCAAATCCAAAGGCAAAAAGAAAAGGGTCAATCCTCATAACCTAGCTCCCTAGAACACAGGATGTAGAAAGTGAGAAAATGGACCTGGGAGAGCAAATTATATTCAACACAGTAACCTCCCATGTTTGAATGTGTGTATATGAGAAAGGCTGACAGACTGGGAAAAGAGAGAAGTGCTTTCTTTAGTGTTTGAGTCTTTAGCAGGACATTTTGAACATGATTTCCCCTATTTTCTCCTATTTGCTGAATTAAATAATTTTCCAGTCTTGGACTATTGGCCAGAATGAAAGGAGGATTCACTATGAAATGGTAAGCCTACCTATAGCATGATGCTATACAGGCAAGCATAGCAGGGACCACCAGGAGCCAAGAATACTATGAATGCTGAAATTCCAGAGGGTCATCAGACATGAAGCAAACAGGGGCTTAGAGACTGGAATAGGGACCAACAGCCAAGGTTTTAAGGCAGAACAGAATAGGCAGACTGGACTTAGAAATGCATGTGAGAGCATTCTCTTTAGAATCCCCCCCAAAAAAATATAAATAGTTTATTACTAAATATTATTTAAAAATACCTCTAATCACCTATTAGTTAAAAGCCTTCTTTAAACAGATTCATAGATAGATAGAGAGAAAAATACTGAAGATTGCCAAAGTAGAGGGGGATTGAGAAACTAGGTGAAAAAGGTGAAGGGATTAAGAAGTACAGATTGGTAATTATGAAAGAGTCACAGGGATGCAAAGTATAGCATAAGGAATAAGTCAATAATACTATCTAATAAAAGAGTAATAGGCAAATTAACCATCACTCCAACACACAAGATAGCCACCCCCACGTGGTCAAAGATGGCTGCCCTCATGTGGACACAAGATGGCTGCCACAAGATGGCTGCCAGAGGAAGGCAGTGGGGGAGGGAGGAGGCCTGCAGGGGAGGGCATTTGGGGTTGACCAGACCTGCAGGGGAGGATAATTGGGGGTGACCAGGCCTGCAGGGGAGGGCAGTTGAGAGTGACCAGCCCTGCAAGGGAAGACAGTTAGGGGTGACTGGGCCTGTAGCAGAGGAAAGTTAGGGGTGACCAGGCCAGCAGGGGAGGGCAATTAGGGGTAATCAGGCAGGCAGGCAGGCAAGTGGTTGGGATCCAGCAGTCCCAGATTAGAGAGGATGCAGGCTGGGCTAAGGGACACACACACACACACACACACACACACACACACACACCCGGGCATGAA
Organism: Vespertilio murinus; assembly: GCA_963924515.1. Lineage (NCBI taxonomy): Eukaryota > Metazoa > Chordata > Mammalia > Chiroptera > Vespertilionidae > Vespertilio > Vespertilio murinus. The sequence continues at coordinate 24,768,769 of OZ004711.1, read as the reverse complement.
TTTTGTGAACTTAGCCTCTAGTACTGTAATAACTATATATGGTGCCAGGTGGGTACTAGAATTATTGGGAGAATCACTTCATAAATTTAAGTGATTGTCTTCTAACTCCTATGCTACACACCTGAAACTACTATAATATTAAATGTCAAATGTAATTTAAAGTAAAAGACAATAGTTAAAGGGGAAAAAAAAATGGTTCCCCCATCACATACACACTTATTTCCAGATCATCTTGTATGGGTTCTTGAGATAGAGGTCCCAAATTTATTTTGAACTTTTTATTATTTAGAGCAATCCACTACGAATATTTTTCAGCTTTCAATCTTTCTACAGAAACATTCACTTGAATGAGAAGGAATATTCTGCAAATTGACTCCCAGGCTAATTTCCCACTATCATTCACAGTGGATTTGTGCCAACTCCTTCAGTCATTAGCTATGTGATACAAATTGATTTTAATAATGCATTCCAAATACTAATAGAAATGCCTATTGTGTGGGTATATGTTTTGAAATATCTGTTTCATTGTTAAGCCAGATAAGTGAAAATTTATCCCATTTCTAATTTCTGTTATTTAGTAATTAGATCCCTTTGACATTTTTATTCCCGTTAGATAGTAATTAATAAAAAGTCAAATACTTTTTTTTTTTTCTGGTAAGGAAAGTGTAGTGAATTCCTCTTGAAAAAAAATATAGCATGTGCAAAAAGTCATAAGCTTGTCAGGAAGAGGTAATCTATTTAATATATAATGAAAAATAATATAAAAATGAGTGGGAGCATCTTTTAGGAAAGTAATTTCACTTCCTGTGATATTAAATTGATGTACATTTATTTCTAAGATAGAGTTTTGTTTTCACCTTTTTGCGTGCTGGCACTAAATCTGTTGTCATCCCAGTAGTCTGAATAATTGCATTGAAATTCAAATTTATCATTAATAATGATACATATTAGCTGTATAGTCTCTCTATATCATATGTATATATAACATATTTCCTAGTTCTTATGCTAAAATAATAACTGCTTGTATTAGGGATTTGAGCAGAAACCCTAAGGAAAAGTCTCATGTAAACACACAACACAAAATTTGTACTTATAGTTGCAAATCCATTGTGTTGGTAATTAGATATCCCAGATTCATATTCTGGGACCTCTAAGTCATGAAATTTTGTCTCAGATTTTATAACATCTTCACAACACAGTATCTTGATGTTTATTAATTTAATTTCACTAAGCTTTTGCGAGTAAGCACTACACTTTTATATAATCATTGGTGTAATTCAAACAAAAAGTTGCTAAGTATGCTTAAATTGTGTTTTTGATAGTTGTCTACCATATATTATCAAAACTTAAAATTTTTATTTTAATTCAGTTCTATTAAAATATAAATAAATCTGTACATATTAGTCATTTCTGTTTTTTTTTTGCAATAAAAATGTCTTCAATTAGTAAAATATAATGTTTTATGATTACAAACTATTTTACTTGATATTTATATGCAAAAGTATAATCCAAACTTTACTGGGAGAATTCTACTAGGCTAAAACACTTTAATGTGGAACACTTAAATAAACAATGTTAGTTATTCAATATTATTTATGCTTTATACAGCACTATAAATTACTTTTTTACTTTTTAGCTTGTAATATATAAAATACTAGAAGCCCAGCATGTAAAACCGCACAGCCCTGCCCTCCCACACAGGTCTTTGGTCATTACAGCATTGGAGCCATAGACCTTTTATAATATAGACTAGAGGCCTGGTGCATGAAATTTTTGCACTGGGGGTGTCCCTCAGCCCAGCTTGTACCCTCTCCAATCTGGGACCCCTCAAGGTATGTTTGACTGCCCATTAAGGCAGTTGAACATCCCTCTCATAACCAGGACTACTGTCTCCCAACTGCTTACCTGCCTTTCTGATTGCCCCTAACCACTTCTGTCTGCCAGCCTGATCACCCCCTAATCACTCCCCTGCCAGCCTGACTAACTGCCCTCCCCTGCAGGCTTGATAGTCCCCAACAGCCCTCCATTGCAGGCCTGGTCCCTCCCAACCGCCCCTCCCCCCCTTGCTGGCCATCTTGTGTCTACATGGGGCAGCCATCTTTGACTGCATGTGGGAGCCATCTTGTATTTTGGAGAGATGGTCAATTTGTATATTACTCTTTTATTAGATAGGATTGTACATATACATGCACACACACATCAAAATGATAATTCTTTACAAGCCATTGGTTATAAAGCCATTGGTTTAATTTTTTTTTATTTTATTAAAATATTTCACTCTCTTTCCATATTAAATATACTCTTCTTTGAATGGGTACTAAAAGAAAAGAAAATGTTTGTGCCCTGGCCGGTGTGGCTCAGTTAGTAGGAGTATCATCCTGTATACCAAAAGGTGGTGGATTCAATTCCAGTTCAGGGCACAAACCTACATTGTGTGCTCGATCCTGGTCAGGTCAGGGTGCAACCCATGAATGTTTATCTCTCACTTTAATCTCTCTATCTCCCTCTCTCTCTCTCTCCCCATTCATCTCTCTTAAAAAGAGAAATATTTGCCATGTCTTCCACACAGAGATATAAAAAATAAAATATAATTTAGTGAGAACATGTCCACAACCCAATTTGAAGCAGTCAAGACCAATCCAAGATCTTAAAGTAAGTTGATTTACTTAGTTCATATCATTTTCATGAGAGCTCAGAAATAGTATGTGCAAAGAAACCCTACTACCATAAATTGGAACATTGTGGAGGTTGTGACAGTTTATGGCTCAGAGCCTCTGAACAAAATGATTCGCTTTTCAAAATAAAGGAGAAGTGGGTCCTTTGACTTACTTTTCCCTTGAGGTAAGTATTTTATCCTCTTACTAAAAGACTCTGGGTGTAAAGAAAGATCACAACTTGCGTCAGTGTTCTCTCTCTCCCTCACTCTCTCTCTCTCTCTCTCTCTCTCTCTCTCTCTCTCTCTCAATGCCTCCAAAGCAAAAAGAGAAAAGTTACTGTTGTGTTTTTTTTTTCCTTACAGCATATTCAATTTTAAAAATTTTGGAACAGAACCCAGGATGGAAAATGTTCAAACTTTATCCTCTTGATAGATACTAGATAGAAACTTCAGAATGAGATCAATATGTCCTCACATTTAAATAGAACATCCCATTAAATAGAGCCAGGCTGACAAGATTGGATTGCATATATAATCTTCTTTAAAAGAATTAATGCTTCCAAATGAATACGATAGATTAAAGTAGAAAATAATATTCTCATTGCCAATCTATCATTTTAAAGTAATACCTAGGCAGTCCATCAGCATCAAGACGATGGAGACATCTGCTACACTTTTCTGAGACAGCCTAATTTCCATATTTGTAAATATTAAATATAAGTTTAGAAATTGATATTTCCTTTTTCTCATAAATGGTCATAAATCATTGATGGAATTTGAATATGCTTGAGATGAATTAATTCCTCCTCTTGTTCTCTTAGAAGCATAGCTACTTTTGTCCATATTTGTAACATTCTGTGCTATGACAGAGTAATTCATGAAAAACAAGGATGTACATATTTTCATTTTAGTTTGCCCTTCTCTTTAGTTACTAAGCATGTTGACTAAAATATTTTGTCCAGCTTTTTAATATAAGTACATCAGTCAGGAACTGGTTCATTTTTCAGGTTTCAGGTAGATGGCTATTTGTTCTCAAATGTTACTTATTTTCTCAACTTCAAGTTTATGTGAGATGTGGGCATTACAATAGAATATATTAATAAACACAGTTGATTTTCTAAATGCTAAACTAGGGCTGACAAAAACAAACAATAGGAATAAATATTTTCTGGCTTTTGCTCATTGAGAACACTTGTTAAGCAATACTTATTTTATCTGAGAAATTATTTTGACACTATATTCCCTGATTGTTATTTGCTTATTCCTTATTGATTCTCTAGCTTACAATTGAATATATATCAATGCCATTTTAAAATGCATTTGTTAAGTAAATGGCAAATAAGATATAATAAAATATGAAGGTCAATTTGTAAAAGAGTATATTTCAAATGTTCATTTGTGGATGGCTATTTGTCACCAGGAACACATTTTTCTATAGAATGTAGCTGTTAGGTTCCCAGGCTAACCCACAGATAAATCATACTATTTAATCAATGCTAATCATACTAGCCTTGGTTCTTGACAGCAGGACCCCTGCTACTTGGGGAACAGGAGAATGAGGAGGATAATGAAGATAATTACTCTCCCATCCTCCCTTTCTTGGGTTCAAAACTGTTTAAATACCTTCCTAGAATATTTTTTTTTTTAAAAATCACATTTTTATACCTTCCATTCTGCATATATCCCTAGTTGGATATATACTTCCCTACTGATACCTAAGCAATTGGATATATCTTCCATTGCTAACATTTTAAGCTCTTACTATATGAAAGAATAATTATAAATGCTTTAAAGGTATTATTTTATGGTAACCACAACTCTGTGGTGTGGGTACTAAATTGACACCATTTTATAGATGAGGAAATAGAAGAGTGTGAATTAATAATATTTTTTTACACAATGAAAAATGACAGTGTTGGGTTCCAGCACATTCATTCCATCCCAAATCTCATCTCCGTATGGCCCAGCACCCAGCTCTACTCTTTACAGTACTTGTCTCATTTTCCCTTGCTCAGACCCTACCACCAAACTCCCCGTCTGTTCACACAGCTGATCTAAGTTGGGTCTTAGGAAGGAAGCCATAATTTTTATCTAATTATTACTGCCTCTTCTAAATTTCCTCAGAGAAATTTTAAAATATAATGCTTCTGAATTAAATAAATATCTTATGGGGATACATTCCAATGAAAAGGAAAGGAAAGGAGAAATAACACCCTGTTTGGGTGGGAGGGGGGCTCTGGTTTTAAGCCCCCTTTGGGTACCTTGCTCCTCCTCATAGAAGTATCCCTTACTCACCTCATTTCTGTTAAAAAATAGTCTTCCCTTTATAAAAATACCATCTAGATTGTAGGCATTCTATAAAATTTAAATGATAAAAGTATACAAAGATTTAAAAAAAAGAAGCAACTTAAATCCTACCCAACAGAGAAATCAGATGTAAAATTTTTTGTATGCATCTTTTCAACACCCCATCTCCTATATTATAAAAATCAGTATACAACTAAGACACTAATACAGATTTCTCTCTTTTTAAAACTTAATATATAACCGTGACATTTTCTAGGTTTTCACCAAAATTTTATAGATGTAATGTAAAATAAATGAGCCATATCTCATCATATGGAAAACAGGTCTTAAATCTCTACTGATCATTTGTAAATGGGAGATTATAATTCAAGAACTGCCTTCCAAATATAATCTTTACCTCTGTTTTTCATATAAAGGTTGGAATTATAATGCAATTATATGTATTCAAAAATATGTAAGTGAAACAGTTTATGTGGATTGTTAGGATGAATGAGACCCAAATAGATTGCTTTCAAACTTTAAAAGTAAAACTGTGTGCTAAATTATCCCCTTGTCTTAAATATTTTGAGATTTTAAAAGCATATTGTTTGGTAGGAAACCTTGTAGTCAGTCATAGGCACCTTTAATAAATGTCAATATATGAAAACAAGCCAATTGTGGGCTGATTCTATAACCAAATATAGTTTTAAAAAATCAACTTATTTACTACTACCATGAACCAGGCAATTAATTTTCATTTTTATCCAACTTGAGCTAACAACATTCATTTAACAATAAAATATATTAATGATCAATCTTCCAGAATAATTCAGGCTCTGATAATTCATATGCATGCGCTCTTCCTATTCTTTAACATATAGCACTTTAATATTGGAATAAAAACTGTTGTGTATGCAACTGTGATAGATAACAGCACCTGAGGACAAGTACAACTTTGTAACTGGGGTTGACTAGATGTTCTGGTTTTATGTTTGATAAGTTTACAGTGACCTGTTCCATTACCAGTCCTTGCGTCTAGGTGACCCTGCTTGGGGTTCTAACCGCTGCTTGTAGAGCCTAAGACATTGGAAAACACAGATATTTACATTAAGATTCATTAACAGTAGCAAAATTACAGTTATGAAGTAGCAATGAAAATAATTTTATGGTTGGGGGCCACCACAACATGAGGAACTGTATTAAAGGGTCGCGGCATTAGAAAGGTTGGGAATCACTGGCCTGGATCCATATGAGCACTGGCAGTATGGAATCCACTGTTCAGATTCAGCTTCAGGATCATAATGCAGACGTTTTCTGCTTTAGCTCAGTAGAAAATTACTGCTTTAAAATATATAATTAAAACTATCAAATAAGCCTGTTTTCAGATCTGCACATTATACCAGTATTAGAAATTTGATAACCAAACATAGGAAACAGAAATTAAGAAACCAGATGTAATAGAAATAAAAGTACAAATAGAAAAATTCGGATTGTAGTCTATAAAATGTGTTTCCAAGAAAGTCCATAGCAAAGATCAAGAAGACTCCAAATGCTTTCTTTCCGTGTCTATTCATTTCTTTTGTGATATTAAAAAGTGGACAGTCACTTTTACAAGATCTTAGCCTTGATTTGAACTGACATCTTATAGCCAAGTACATTAAAATTTAGAAGACATTCCCAAGAGGACTACTCACAAGGGGTAATATATATGTATATTTCTGTGTCTACATCTCTGTATAAAGAAAAGTGGGTAGGTCAGCAAATATAGGGAAATATATTCATAACAATTAAATGCTTGCTTCTCTCACTAACCCCTTTTATTTTATTGCCAAAGTATTTGCTTAAGAAAGCTGATTCAGAAAGCGGTAAATGAGCCTTGTTCCTTTGGTAGCTAGAATAGTTTAGCTTCTCTTGGTTATTACTAGTAAATAATTCTCCTCGGCAGTAGGAGAAAAAAAAATCCAGCCCAGTTTTACGCATTCTAAATCAATCTCAGGTTTAAGAGAAGGTGCATGCAGGCTTAAAAGTTATTACAACTCCACTGTTTTCCCTGATAAATTACATGAATAACATTTGAGACAATGCATTGTTAAATATTTATGTCTACTACTATAGAACCAAGAAAAGCACAAGAACCCCTAGAAGAATAAATATATTTACCTAAATAAATTACTAAGACAAATATACTCCTATGTGCTCTGTACCAATAAACAGTAGGTATTCACTAAATTGTAGAATATAAATGGTTCATTTCCTCTAAATGTACACTGAAAGATCTATAACATGTTACACATTTCCTGTGCTTTGCATATATATTTCAATATTCATCATGAAAAGTCTTGCTTATGTGTCAATATACATTACTTTGCATATATTAAGAAGGGCTTTTTAAAAAAATTTAACATTACGGATGCTTTTTATATGGGAGAAAGCTTAGGTCTTATTTCATGATTAACCCTTTCACGGCTCATCCTTTTTTCTCTACATGACATTTGCACAAAATGAATTGCTTGCTTAGACACAGCTAACTAAATAAAAGCAGGCCAGGGCTGATAGTATGAAAAATGGATTTTCATTACTGTTTCATTGATTCTTGTAAATAAGGGCCTGAGGCCTGCTCTGAAAAGGCTGCAAACAGTAATAATTTAATCTGAGGTGACATAGACCAAAATGTATGTGGACAAAAATCATCCTTGAATATTAAACAACAGCCTCAAGACAGAGAAAAGTGTTGCAGGCGAATTTAAATGTATGCAGATCGGTGGGTAACATATTTAAAAACAGAAATTAAAGATTCCTGTCATAAATCACATTTGCTGCCATGGATATGCCTTGTTATGCTGGCGTTTAAGAAAACCTGAAAGGTTAAGGCAGTTGGTGCATTAAATCGTACAAGGATAATTAATACTTTTCTTGTGGCTATTTATAAGAAATGGAAAATACAGTCAGATCAGCTGTGGCACTGTAGTAATTTGAGGGGGGAGCAAAGAAAGCATGAGTCAATAGTTTTAACTGGACAAATGTCAAATGCTTAATGATGCAGTATCCCAATTTGGAAGCTGTTTGAAAGTTGTATATTTTTAATGAGATTAAAAATAGTTTGCTCTCATAGGACTAGTATCATTTGTTTGCCTCTCATCTTCTTCATATTTCCCAAGGGGGAAACAAACAACAACAATGTCCACATGGAATTTGTTGCTATACCTCAGTCACCTATCCTGTAGACGGTATATGAAAACAGACACATTTCCTGGCACCAAGCATTTCACCAGGTTTCAGAAAATAGTAAGGGCATACGTTTTTGGAAGGACTAAATTACTTGTATTATCAGGAGTTGGATTAGTAACATCAGAGAATCCTACCCCTGCTCGCTCGCGATCCCCCCCCCCTCTACTCACACACACACACACACATACACACACACACACACACACACACACACACACACACACTGCTTCTCGAGAAGAAAATCCTTTGTGAGTCAATGAACTTAGACTTATGGTCATTCCATAATTTACTCTCCCTTCCCACCACCACCAGAGCTTGTAGGTTTGTATATACTGAACTGAAATCAGAGCTTCTTATTAGAATCCTTTATTAGGAAAGGGTCCCCTCACAGACAGAAGGCATATAGGACCCAAGCCTCAGCGTGTGAAAGGCCATCTATCTTTCAGGGAGCCGCTACCTGTGTAGTATTGCTTTGAGCTAAGTGTAAAGAATGGCCCGGCTTTAAAAAAGAAACTCTTTTTGTTACGGATAAAATAGTCTCACTACTATCAGTGTGTTATATGTGCAAAATATAATCTAGTTTCCAGGGTGTTTTTTCTCCCACATTGGTTTTAAAATAACAGTGAGGTTTAAGTATATCAAAAGTATAGCCCTATCATATTTCAGTACACAATCTGTATGAGGTAAATAAGGACATTTAACAATATATTCATATAGATTATAAGGAGATACTTTTCTGGTTACAAAATCCATTAATATTATTATGGTTGATTCCAGTCTAGGTACCTTTAACTGAAAGAGTACAATTCAAAATGTAATACAATGGGCTTTTAAATATCTTTTACATAAACAAGTAACATAACATTAGTTTTGGGGGTTTTGGTAAGTTGTGCCATCACCAAGTGTTCCCTGTTGGCATGGGGAACCAAACAATCCATTGGGACGCATATGTTTTTTAGGTTATTTTTGTTTTTGTTTTTTTAATAAGGTGAGTTCACCCATCATTGACAGCTAACATTGAAGTGAGGTGAGAAAACCATTTTCACATTAACACTCCTGCTCACTATTGAGGTCTTTGGGTAGAGCATCATCCTATATGATACAGAGGTAATATGCAAATGGCAGTTGTGCCATGATGGTAACAACCTATCAGGAGGAGGGTGGCTACAGTGCAGCAGAGAGCTATGAGCAGCGATGGGGCAGCCAGCTGAGGCAAGGGGCCGCGAGCTATGAGTGCATGGATTCGTGTGCAGGGCCACTAGTCTTTCAATACAATTCCACAACTCAGAACTCACCCATACCTTTATTCTTATCGGTATAAAAAATGTGGTCAAACAAATGCTCTTTGGTTATTCTGAGTGAAGGACACCTCCCTTGCTAACATCTGCAGGTTTGTAATTGCTTAAGTGCTCACCCCTCCCCTGTGACTCAGTATCCAGAGACATTGCCTCATAGGTAGCGGGTGGACATCAATACAGCTGGCCTGACAAACAGTCTGTGAGTAATGCCCCCATTGGCCAATAGTCCTTCCCCAATTTGAGCAAAAATGGTGTGGCTTCTGAGGAATGAGACTGGTTTAATATCACAACAATTTTCCTGACTCAGCATGTGATCTCAGAGGATGTGACTTGGCAAGGTTGCCGACCTTCCTGCAGAGTGAAACTGATAAGGTCGTAGAAAGAATGGAACTCCTGTCTTCACACACCGGCCCCAGAAAGCATGGATAAAATACAATCTCTACTTAAAGTAAACTTGTCCAGGACAAATGAACTAATGCTAGGGATTCAGATATGATTTAAATAAAAATTATTATGTTTGCTATATTTCTGTAAACTGGACCTTAACTCATTATAATCTTTGTTCATTATTAGTGGTGTGATCATCAATCAGTGATCAACTTAGAAATGATTGAGCAACAAAGAAAAAAAAAGAGAAAGAACTCATGGACACTGACAACACTGTGACAAGTTTTTGGGGGAAGGGAGAGATGTGGGAGAGGATATAGGGGGGAAATATGATGGCAGGAAGAAAATTAAATAAAACTTAAAAAAATTATTTGACAGATTACTTTAAACTTAAATGTAAGGCTCTTTTCTGTTTTCAAAGTTCTTTTTTTTGCTATTGGTATTAAACATACATTAACACATTTCTGTGGAAGCAGATATAGCCCAGCTGTTAAGGATAAGATAGGGAAAACAGACTAAACATGAATTGCAAGTGAGACTTTTTTCTTGAAGAGAAAGCCTCTCTGTAAATTATGTTGCAAGGTGTTGATCTAGGGAATAACATTGTGCGCTGTGCTATCACTTACTACTGCACAATTGCTAAAGCATTTGCAGGATGTGAAGCATTCCGCATGTAACAGTAGATTATTGTCTAGACTACTATTAAAGGTGGATTAGCAAGAACAGGGACACAACTTCAAAGTCGAGGAGCAAGTATTAGAAAAATAGATTTTGCTTACAGGCAAACAAAATAATCTCCAAGACACGAAACCTATCGATATAAGAATAATTTTACCATTAGCATGTAGTCAAATAGTTTCAATGTGAATGAAGAATTTAAAAAAAGGGGTCTTACCAGCTAAACGGAGTTAGAAGGAGATAGAATAAAATGGGACTAATCATAGGCACTGATCTCTTAAGAGCTATAATGTCTCCTGCGGGTCTGTTACTGCCTTCGTAATAAATATATCTACTGTGCATGAGCATTAGCCTCTGCAACAACATCATGAGGAAGTGTAGCACATGGACATGTAAACATTAGTGGCAGCTGCACTGATATATAAGTGCACAATGAAATGACTCCAAAGTAGCTATAATGCCCTATCATGGCAGGCTTGGTGAATGCCGATACATTTACATGATCAAAGAGACAAATGAATTGGCTTTAAATGTATCATTAGTTGTGAGCTTCATGATTCATCATAATTGACACTGCCTTCCAATGTCATGTAGAATAAAGTACATTAAAGCGATGGAGAGAGCTGTGCTTCAAGGTTTCCACACCGATCGGAACACTCCTGGGAATAAGTAGAACCATTTTAGAGAATTACAAAGGTATATTATTTTTTTTATTTTTGTATAGCTTCACTCAAAGCAAACCTAAGGGGGAAATGTAGCATTTTACCAGCACAAAAACTCATGGTATCTATTTTGAGCAATCACTGGTTATAAGACTCACTTTAATAATCAGAAAACAACATGCAGAAGAAGAAGGTGGTTGAAATGTTCCATTTAGCCTAGGTTCTGAAATAAGATGTCTCTGATCTCCTACTAATAAATGACAAAATGATATTGTACATTGCCTATGCATACTTTTCAACGGAGTAATCCCACTTGTAAAAACACAGGATTTTTATATCATGTTATAAAGGCTATATGAGTTATTTGTAATGAAGAATAATTAGGATCCCTATTATATCCAACAGAGGAATGAATCCACATTTAAAGTATCTTATCGTCAGTCCTGCCCTAGCTGGCTTGGATCAGTGGATAGCGTGTCGGCCTGTGGACTGAAGGGTTCCCAGTATGATTCCTGTCAAGGGCACATACATGGGTTGCGGCTCGATCCCCAGTAGGGAGAGTGCAGGAGGCAGCTAATCAGTGATTCTCTCTCATCACTGATGTTTCTCTCTCAATCTCCCTCTCCCTTCCTCTCTGAAATCTATATATATATATATATATATATATATATATATATATATATAATCAGTTCTAATATTTTGAACTTTCAAAGAATATTTAGTGACTTAAAGATATACTTTGAAATAGAAAAAATGAATAAGAACAAGATATGCAATTGTATAGATAATTTTGTAGAGTAATTTGTGTCCATATTAAAAGTATTGGAAGAAAATACACACCAAATATTAAAAATGGCCTTCAAGTATTTGGAATTTTTTCTAATAATTTTCCAATATCTTCCAAATTTTTAATAAGTATTACTTGTATAATTAGAAAAATAATGTATCATGAATATTTGCTAGATAAGAAAAAAATTGAAGAACTTATCCCATAAAGTAGCAATGAAAAGCCCTTTCAAGGTGACTAGGATCTATTTTCTATCAATCTTCAGATCAATTACATTGATTTTCTCTCTTTTAAAGCAGAGTTTTATTAAGTAGTTCTCTTAGAGCTTCCAGTTTCTATGTAGTGATCATGAAAACTAAGGAGAGATTTTCCAATATGAGATTATCACTAAAATACCTTTTAGAATGCAGGAATCTTCTCTTTTATTAAATCACCCTAATAAATATTCATTCAAATCCACTTTACTCTGAGTGGCTCTGTCACCTAAATAAACATATAAACATTACATAACTCACATTTCTTGAACTTAAATTTGCCTCTTCTTTGCCTTTTATACCACTCACTTGGGCAAATAGACAATACATGCAGATATGCCTTCTGAACAATAATTAACTAATTAGGGTTTTAACACATTATTCCGGTTTGAAATCCACTACATGCTACAAACTTAAAAGCAACAAATCTTTCTTGGGGAGTCTCCTCAAATCCTGCCAGCCATGCCTTAGGCACTATGGCTCAATGGGTAGAGCATCAGCTGATGCACTGAAGGATAGTGCATTTGATTCTAGTCAAGGGCAGGTACCTGGGCTGCAGGTTTGATTCCAGACGGGTCAGGGTACATGTGGAAAGCAACCAATCTATGTTTTGATTTATCTCTCTCTCTCTCTCTCTCTCTCTCTCTCTCTCTCTCTCTCTTCCCCTCTCCCTCCCTCCCTCCCACCCTCTCTAAAAAAATCAATGGAAAAAATATCCTAGGGTGAGGGTTAATAACAAGTCTAATTATAAACCAAGTAGCCTAATAAACCTAGATACTATTTGTGACTCATCCTACCTACTCTCATAAACATCAGTTTCCTAGAACCATAGATTTACCACCTGTATAAAAAAAATATATATGTATATATATATATATATATATATATATATATATATATATATATATATATATATTTCTTTATTGACTAAGCCAGTGGTTGGCAAACCGCAGCTTGTGAGCCACATGCGGCTCTTTGGCCCCTTGAGTGTTCTAAAGCCACTTCTTCAAAATAGACTTGCCCAGGCTGAAAAACAACTGCTGCGCATGGACCACGAAGTTTCAATCACACTGTATGTGTGCACTCACAAGTGATATTTTGTGGAAGAGCAACACTCAAGGGGCCAAAGAGCCGCATGTGGCTCATGAGCTGTGGTTTGATGACCACTGGACTAAGGTATTACATATGTATCCTTATCCCCCATTACTCCCTCATCTTCCCCACTCATGCCCTCACCCCCCTGATGTCTGTGCCCATTGGTTAGACTTATATGCATGCATTCAAGTCCTTTGGTTGATCTCTCCCCCTTACCCCCACCCTCCTCTACCTCCCTTTGAGGTTTGATGGTCTGATGGATGTTTCTCTGTCTCTGGATCTGTTTGTGTTGTTCATTATGTTCCATAAATGAATGAGATCATGTGATATTTATATTTCTTTGACTGTCTTATTTCACTTAGCATAATGTTCTCCAGTTCCATTCATGCTGTTGTAAATGGTAAGAATTCATTTTTATTACCACAGTGTAGTATTCTATTATCTAGATGTACCACAGTTTTTTAATCCACGCATCTGCTGATGGGCACTTAGGTTATTTTCAGATCTTAGCTGTGATGAATAGGTTTTTATTCCATTCACTACCCTCAGTTATTTCTACTGTTGTCTTACTCCAAGCTACCATCATCCATTACCTGACTTCCTAGTAGTTTTGCTAATATACAGAGAAACACATTTGTTTTTGCCAATCCATTCTCACATTGCAGAGTTTCATTTCTAGAAGCCTAATCTTGTCATGCCAGTCCTCTTTCACTTAAACCCAAAGGCTTTGGCACACCACTGACATCTCTACATGGTCTTTGCTCTGCTCTGCTCCCCTTTCAATCTCATTTCTCTCCATACCTCTCTCTCCCTTCAATGTCCACATTGCTTCAGCTACTGTTAAGTTTCTACCATGCTTCCTCTTACCTCCTGGTTTGGGCACATGCCTTTCCTTCTGCATGTATGCCCTTCTTCTCCAGGTAGAGCCCCCCGAAGCACTTCTTCAACTGGACAAACCCTGGGTAATTCTCTCTTAACGCTAAGGTCTTGTCCTTTGTATTTCATTAGGTGTTCTACATTCATGCTTCCATTTCATCCTCCCTTACTTTGAATGTGAGACTTATCCCGTTGTCCTGCAATTGTGGAGTAATTATTTGTTTCTTCATTGAACAACATGCTTTTTGAGGGCAAAGGTCTCCGTTATATTCAATGTGATATCTTCAGCTACACTACATATGGAGTAGGTATTTGATACTTTAATGTATAAATAAAATAAGTATTAGTATTTTAATTTATTTGATAATTCATTTGATACTTTAATGTATAAATAAAATAAGTATTAGTATTTTTATTAGTATTTTAATTTATTTGATACTTTAATGTATAAATAAAATAAGTATTAGTATTTTTAATTTAATAAGTAAAAGTAATACATGTTAAGACTTATTATTAATAATAGTCTTAGTGTTAAGACTATTCTAACAATTAGATCTTCTACATGCTGAACATTCATAATGATGATGATGGGTAAGATTTCATGATGTTTATAGTGGATCATGTTTTGTTCTAAATATTCAGCATTTACTACTTCATTTGATTCTTTTAGCAACCCCATACGGAGGTGTTATTATGATCATTTTATATATGAGACTACTGGAGCACAAAATTTTTAATTTTTCTCCAGGTCACAGTGATAGTAAAGGTTTATATTAGGGTGCCGGGGCTACAGTAATATGTAAACCTAACATTTTGAAAGAATGTCTACAGATAATAGCTAAAAAATATACCTAGAGTAACAAGCCACTGCAGTCTCTGGTCAGTGGTGAGTTTGTGGTGAGGTGGGGAATTCTCTTCCACACAATAATTTGTAAAGCCAGGCTGACAAAAGTTATGTTAAGCCGAAACCAACCAGTTTGGCTCAGTGGATAGAGCGTCGGCCTGGGGACTGAAGGGTCCAGGGCTCGATTCCAGTCAAGGGCATGTGCCTTGGTTGGGGGCGCATCCCCTGTAGGGGGTGTGCAGGAGGCAGCTGATCAATGATTCTATCTCATTGATGTTTCTAACTATTTATCCCTCTCTCTTCCTCTCTGTAAAAAATCAATAAAATATTTTTAAAAGTTATGTTAAAATTGAATACATGTTTTCCAAGATTATCTTAAAAGATGACATGCATTCAATGCAAGGAGAAGGCTGTATGGGACTGACCAGGATGTTGCATATAATTTCATTTTATTGTCAAGAATGCAGGTATATAACAATACTAACAGCAAGAAATGCTAAGAAATAAGCTCAGAGGGAAAAAATAGATATTTTTTTTGGTGAATGATTTGCAATCTCTACCACAGGGGCTGGGGCTGGGCTTGAACCCAGACAATATAACACCAGAGATTAATTCTTAAGAATATTAAACCTTCTATAACAGGAATGTGCCATGCCTATTTATTCCATATCCTAATTATAGGTATTCATTATGTATTATAATGATACATATATTCTGTCCAATATATATATATATATATATATATATATCATGTATTTTTTAGAGTTTGAGATCAATTTGACAGCCTTTTGTTCTATATACGTTTACATAGCAAGTGCATGCCATACTTTGTGCTGAATATCTAATGAAAAGGATTGGTAATGTCATTGCCAAAACTTTATCTGCACCCAGGGTAACTATATACTTGAAAGTATATGAATAATTATGTATTTAACTATAGATTTTTTTTTATTTCTCCAAGTATATTTGTCTTAATTCAAGAAAAAAATAAGTTGGCCAAATTTAATAACATTTATTTAACCCCTACAAATGATTGTTTAAGGGCCATATTCATGGGAAAACTTTATTAGTTACATAAAAGTTAACCAATATTAGTTGAATGAAATCTGAGGGATGTTTTCCTTGGGGCACCACAAATGGAAAATATTGTTAGAAAGAAAGGAGGAGAGGAAAGCACACGGGACAGATGCCTGGCATAGAAAGTGGAATACCAAAGGCATCATATGAAGACGGGAATTCATTTAATTGTTATGAGCCACTTAAAACTTGGAAAAAAATGTCAGTCTACAATATTTCTCTGACAAGCTTGCTCTTTTGGATAAACAGATGATTTAAGAAATTAATTTTTCCTGCCATATTTTTTTAATAAGAAAGGTAGATGTATGGCTTTCTAATCTGTACTACTTAATATACTGGTTAAATGAATGCCTCCAAAACATTATTTAAAACAACTATTTTTATTTTAGTAATAATTTTGTAGATATGAGTCAGGAATTTCGGAGGTACTTACTGAGCTCTTCTTGCTTGGGTCACTCAAGTAATTGTAGTCAGATGTCTGGTTAGGAGGGCAGTCATTGGAAGACTCTATTGCATTGGCTCAGCAAAAGACTTCTTTTAGGGTACCTAACTATTTTGTCAAAGATCTTAATGCTTCAGGTATTTATTTTTTCTTCTCAGATGGTACCCCTTAAAAGCAAATAAAGTAGTTTTTGCTATTATAATCCAGCTTCTCCTTACTATATACTTTTTTACAAGGATTCCCTTTCTTGGTGTCCAATAAATTAGTTCCATGGTTCTCTACCAGATCACCTTTAAAATCCTGAGGACTGACCTTACTCCAGGCCATATATATTAGAATCTAGGGATAAGAAACAGGCATCAGTGTCATTTAAAAAAAAAGTCCCCACAGAATTCCAGTGGTAGTTCATGTTGACAATCATTGGCATAATCCATACACTACATGCAAATTAGAAACCGTTATACACATGGCCAGTTACATCTATTTCTCAGGACGGGGGGAATTAAAGCCCAGAGAAGAGAAATGGGTCACCCAAGAATATGGAGTCAACAACTACAACAGTCTTATCTCAGAAGAAATAGGAAAAGAAGAGTACCCGTGTCCTCTTCAGAATGGTGATGGTGTGAAAAAGTGGCCGAGAGAGGAGATGATGCCAAAGTTGGAATAGCATCGTCACTGTGAAACCTTGACCTTGGCCTTGGACCCCATACCCTTGTGAGATTGCTGGATGACAAGGAGAAAGACGTGCTTTTGGAAAGCAGTATGATGCAGCCCCATGAAAAGAGGAACTGCCCATTCTTCTGAATGTGAATATTAGTTAAGATGTTGCACTCCCTGGTCTCTCTTATCTCTCCTCTGCTTTTACTTATACACTTCCTTTTTGCTCTTATTTTCTTTTATATCATTTTTAATATGAAGGGTTGGGAAACATAAAATTTTAAATAATCAAATTACCAATAAATCCATTTCACTACACAATGCCTGCCACTTATATTCAAACTTTTACTTAATAATTGTTGGGTGAAAGAATATTAAAATTATCTCGAGTAACAAGAGATATTCACTATAGTTTTTCTCCCCTCAATCTTGGCTCAAATAATTCCAATATCTAATGACAAACTTATTTTTTGATTCATGACAATTGTTAAATAATTATGCACAATATTTATTTCATTTACTGTAAGTTATCCATTGCATTTTGGTTTACTTATCTTCCTGGCTGGTAGTACAAATTTTTTTTTATAATTACATTTTAAATATTTTTATTAAAATAGAGTTAGTTATGTCTTCAATTTTCTTGTTTCTTGATACTTGTTGAAATGTATCAATCTGTAACTTTGGATTTTTTGCCATCCCAACAATGTTTGTCTTGAAAAAAAATAATTTATGTAATTATTGCTCCTGATTTTTGTTTGGGCTATTGCCTTATATTTCCTCTATCTTTAATTTTTTCTATTTTTCCCTTTTATTTTTTGCACTATTTCATCTGAATCTTGGTTGAATTCCTTAGATTTGGCATCTAAAAGTCATTTTTATAATACAGCTTATTTGTTGTTTTTGAAATGCATCTACTTTTTAAAAAAATGTATATTTTATTGATGTTTTACAGAGAGGAAGTGAGAGAGAGAGAGAGAGAGAGCCAGAAACGTCAATGAGAGAGAAATATCGACCAGCTGCCTCCTGCACGCCCCCTACCAGGGATGTGCCCGCAACCAATGTACATGCCCTTGACCGGAATCGAACCCGGGACCTTTCAGTCGGCAGACCGATGCTCTACCACTGAGCCAAACTGGTTTCGGCTGCATCTACTTTTAATTAAGCAATCATATTTTTTTTTTCTCATGCGGTATTTTCTGATTTCAAATTGTTCCTGTTTTGCATTTCTATCCTCCGTGTCAACAGACAACATAGTATTATTCTATCAAATCTTAATGAGATCTCATAAATCAGAAAGTTTCTAATAGTATGTTGTTGTTGTTTTATTATGTTGTGTGTTTTTTATAGTTTTGTTTTGTTTTTACAGTATATCTACTTTGTTGAATCAATTCCTCTAAGCATTCAGGAATGTCTCTTTGTTTTGACATAATGTATCTTTTTATAGAACTGGTAGTATTTTTTTCTCTCTCCTGTACTCAGAAACTTTCTGTTTGTTCTGGCTGCTAGAGAAGGAAGAAACCCTGCCATATTGGGTTTCTAAAATGTTCATTGAGACCACATCCTGTTTCTTTCCCTCACACAGACCGTGAACGAATTTCTCTCAGCATTTTCCCCACTCAGATCCTGGCCGCATTGCTCCTTTGGGGAAACTTTGTCGGTGGGAGAGGGTCAACATTCTGACCCCAATTCCCTCTTGTGTAACAATGGTGAAGAAGAAGGGGCAGATGAGTATTGCTAAATATTTGTTGACTGCCTACCATGGACTAGCCACTAGGCTGAGCATTTGCCCTGCAATTTAAATCAAAACCCTTCCCGTTTTACATATGAGAACACCAAGAGATAGGCAGTTTTCATACTTTCTCCTAAGACCATCCAACTACTAAATAAAGAGTATGGACTGAAACAATGATCTTACTCAATTCATTCATTTCCCCCTCTTTATTATTTAATTAAAATATTTTGAGCCCTAGATGGTTTGGCTCAATTGATAGAGCTTTGGCCTGGGGACTGAAGGGTCCAGGGTGTGATTCCTGTCAAAGGGCATATACCCAGGTTGCTGGCTCCATCCCCAGTAGGGGGGTGTGCAGGAGGCAGCCAATCATTGATTCTCATCATGGATGTTTCTATCTCTCCCTCTTTCTTCCTCTCTCTCTAAAAAACAATAAAAATGTTTTCCAAAAATATATTTTGAAGTTGAGGGCTTGAGGCCATCATCCTTCCTCTTTTCCTCACCAATAAAATATCTCCCCCCACACACCAGTAAAATATCTCCCCTTCTACCCATTTCCATGGATCTCAGAAGAATAAAGGTAAAGGGTTAAGTTCACAAAAATCAACTTTCCCAGGGTGTACAAAAGAATGGCCTGTTACCAGCTTATCTGACTTCTCAGTCCGAGATCTCTGCCCTTTTTTTTTTTTTTTTTAACAATGTAGGAAACTGGAATTCCAGACATTCTAAAAGGCATGACTTCCAAAAATACAGTTCTCTTAAAAAATCTTGATGAAAAAATATTTAAGGCATCCAACTTAAAGACTGACTAGGTAGAATCTTTATTTCAATGGCCTCAACAACTTAGCTATGAAGCATTATTCCACCAGCTTAGCTGTCATTAAGTGACATTAGTACTTAATGTTTTCAAAGGATTTTGAGTACTTGCTTATTGATGGCCATGTAACCAATATGGCCTCAATCCATCTCAGGATAATTGTATTATTGCGAAATTTAGAAAGCAGCCAATCACAAAGCATTTGTAACTCAGCACACTCATATATGGTGGTTTCCTCAAGGTTTCTGGAATAAATAATAAAAACTGTTAGCCAAGTGGGACATAACAAACTGGAAAAGAAGCTGGAAATTGTAATAAGAAGGAAGGTTGTAGGAAACTTTGAGAGGCTCGTTGAAAAAATATTTGGCTCAGAATACTTGTTTTATATGGCCATCAATACCTACCTGAGTACTTTTACCATAGGGATTGCTTAGTTAACACTTTTCCAAGGGGTGACAAAGTAGGACTATAATCAGTTTCTGGAGAAAGATAATTAAAACAGAATGTTGCATTGATTTTTCAATTACCATCTACTTGCATCTGGGAAGATGCAAGTAGAATGACACCAAAGCTGTATATTGGCATTTAAACTCCCCATGACACCTAGGGTTTTTGCCTAAATAGAACTTAAGCGCCCTTGTCACATATATTAAAATCATGCCCTTCAAAAAATCAGATTTGAGGGAGCAGAGGCAGGGGTAGCCTGAAAGCCTGTGAACTGGTCCAGGAGCAACTCAGTTTCCAGTTTACTAGTGAGGTTCTGAGGTCCCACAGGCCCACCCAGCAGCATGGCGTACCCTGCAGAAGCTCTGCATGGAGCTCATCCAGGAGACTCAGCAATATTCAGAGGCCCTGGCCAGCACGAGGACCCTCAAGCACACCCCAGAGTCCAGTCCCAGCCAGTGCAGAGAGAACCTGGCCTGGGCATCCTACAGTCCCACAGGGAAGGAGGTGGCTGATAGATGGTAGTGTGATTAGGAATTGCAACTTCCAGCAGCCTGGCTTCAACTCTGAGACTGGGCACTTCAGGCCACAGTATGGAGGAATACAAGGAGGATGGGAGCAGAGGGAGCATCTGCAAGTGATGGGTCCTCTTTCATGGTGGCTAGAAGCTTCCCAGCAGGGAATGTCCTCAACCAGGGCTTCTTTGAAGAAAATGTCCTGCCTCCAAAGAAGTAGCTTGCCAAATGTAAAGGGCAGCTAGACTACCTAGAACATAGATATGAAAAGTGTATAGAACAACAAAAACCCAGGTGTGTGTATGTGTCTCTTTGTGGATGTATGTGCTTGTGTGTGATGTTTTATACACACACTTGGGTATACGGCTTGGCATGAACTAATTCTTATCAAAGGAATGAGCCAATGAAGCCTTTACTCTGACGGCTAGACCAGAATTATTCAGACTTGGGGGAAAATCAATTATTAAACTTCTTTTGTTATTTTTATAGCAAACTTTATCTATTTTTATTTTTGTATTTTTCTTATTGTAATATTCATCCATGGACTTTTGGTATTCCAAATATCTGTGATGTTGAGAAGTGAAATCCATTTCCTGTGATCTTCCTGCACTGTAATGTACTAGTGGTAGACATTTAAAAATATTAAAGCCACATTTAAATGTGACAAAGGATTAGATTTGAATATGTTTGGGAAATAAAAGTGGTAAAAAAGTATAATTGCAGAACCTTCCGAATGAAAACATAAAGAAGTGTGGCCTCTCCATTTTTTGTTATCCCAACATGTCACAGAACACAGTTCCTGGCCTACCCTAGGTCCCACATAAGAAACACTCAATAAAAGTTTGTGGGAGTGAACAAGGGCTTTTTTAGTAAACAAATTAATGCATTTATTGTATTATAGTTTATGTGCACTATAGTTGAAAGCCTAATTCAGATAAAGATATAAGGAGACCATACAAAAATGAAAACATATGTTTCTGAGCTTTAAATGATGTATTTTTTTAATTACTCCTGAAAGCATACAGAAGAGTCAATTTGATAATAATATTGAAGACTAGAGGCCCAGTACATGAGGGCGGGAGGTGAACCGGTGATCAGGGGAAGGTGATGCCCCCATAATACCTCTGTTGCTGCCATTGCCAGAAGAGCAAGCCTCAGCCAGCACTGGTTACCTGAGCATTAGGCAGCCCTGGGAGGCTGGGCAGCTGCTATTAGAGGCTTGTCTGCGCCTTGGGCCAACCCTGGGAGGCTGGGGGCTGAGGATGGGTCTGGCTGCACCATGAACCTGTTGCCCCCCTCCCCCAGCTGGGACTCTGGCAGGGCTGAGGAGACTGAGTGCCACCATCTTGTTCCATCTTTGTGATGGTGTGATGGTCAATTTGCATATTCCCTCTTTATCAGATAGGATGTCCAAGAAATGTTCCATATTCTATATATTTATATATGCTTCATAAATTGAATGATAAAAAATTAGTGAATAATCATTAATTCATTGAACATATATTTCTTATTATAAAATGTAATAGGTATGTTAATTCCAAAATTAAGACATTCCTCTAACACCCGGAGAAAAAACATGTATTGTAACTGCCATTTACCAGTGTCGTCGATGCTTTAGTTTAGGGATGTTTAATAAATGAATGTTTTGGGGGTTATTCTCTCATAAAGTTCATTAGGAGAGAAAGGATTTTTGAGTGTGATGGCATGGTTTCAGTTCTCTGGCTGCCATAGTAGTGTGATCTTAGGGAAGTCATTCAAGTTCTCTAAACCTGAATTTCCTCTTCTCTGGTCTGGGGACAATAATTATGCCTACCTCACACTTTCATTGTGAGGATCAACTTAAATCACAAATAGAGGAAGAAACCAGAAACAGTTAACCAAGAGTAGATAAAGGTATAGCCTTACAAGTTTCTTTCAGAATTGTTCGAATTTTAGCAAGTTCTCACCTTAATTGGATATGACACTGCACATGAGTACAACTTCTGTGGAGTCAATTGTCCTCTCTGCCTCCTCCTATAAACAAATGTTCATCTGCATCACCAATATTCAATTACTGAATGCCTTTTATATGCCAAGCAAAGCTGGGATAAAAATAAGGAACGTTTTCCTTTTAGGACATCTAGTCTAGTAAGAGAGGGACGTGTAAAAAAGTGAATGTACATAAATGCTAAAATATTTTCATGCACAATGTGTTAGACATTTTAGGTGTGGTAGGATGGCATTTCACTTGTCTTATGACTAGAGAAACTCTCTGAAAATAACAGCTGCATTGAACCACTAATAGAGTTATAGCAAAGACTTGTAGGAAGGGTTTTCTGGGAAGTAGGTATAATAACACAGACATAGAAATTTGGCCAAGTATAGAGTGGGAATGAAGCTACAAATAGTTATTTATTATGTGAAAACGAAGGAGAAACAGAAACTAGTCAAAAATATGCCCTGTTGAGCTTACGTTGTGACCTGTGCAAATGAAAGCATGATCTACTGGGATGAGAGTGTTGGCTTGATCCCCAAGTTAACTGCTGTGAAATACATAAAAATCAACCAAAATTGAGCAAATAAAAGATGGTACTATCATGACTAAAACTGTGGTCTTTGTGTGGATCATGTGAGTTCAAATCCTAACCCCAACACTTGCTGATTAGAAAGTTTGGAGGCAATTTAAATCCTAGGAGCATTAGTTTCAGTATTTGAAAACAACATATAATAGTTAATATTATCTATCTCTGATTCAGTTCCATGAAGAGTAAATAAGCTAATATATTAAAGCAGTGGTCGGCAAACTCATTAGTCAACAGAGCCAAATATCAACAGGGCAATGATTGAAATTTCTTTTGAGAGCTGAAAACAGACTTCTGTGCATGGGCCATGAAGTTTCAATCACACTGTATGTGCACACCTGCACGTGGTGTTTTGTGGAAGAGCCACACTCAAGGGGCCAAAGAACTGCATGTGGCTTGAGAGCCGCAGTTTGCCAACAACTGTATTAAAGCATCATAATACTCAGTAAATGGTAGTATTATTGATGCTGTTTTTAAGTAAAAGCAAGGGAGTTCACTCAGAAGATGAACACAGAAGTTCAGTTAGATTAAGTTCTAAATTAGTAAAAAATAAAAATCACAAAAGAAAGGAAATATCTGGTATTTGGTGTCTGGAAAATAGCAGGAATTCAATGTATGTTGAATAATATGTAATAGATATGATACTAGGTATGAGTCAATCATAAAACATAGTTATAAACATATAATTAGTGTTTCCTTGCAATTTAAAAATAGCTCCACAATTGTCCCATAATGAAAGAAAACAAAAAATAATGATCAGCTTTAATTTCTGTTTTCTTCCCTGAATTGACTGGTTGTGTAGGCATCAAAAAGCTTTCCCTTCACTGTGTTTACTGTGATTAGTGTACAATTTAAAAAGTAAAGAAGAAGGAGGTTAAAAACCATTAAACTTTATATGGTACATTTAAGTTATGCACCCAATTAACAGGATTAGAGAAACCCTATGATTATTTGGTCAAATCTCTTCTTAACTCTGAATGACAAAGTGACTCATCATAGGACACTGCCTTAGGAACTATTGGCAGCGTTGCTGGTAGAAGGGAGAATTTCCCCAAACATACCTGTAGGACATTTCCATCAGTGAATTTACTGTGTTTTTAGATGTAGGTCAGATGATTGATGCTTTTTAGAACTTCATTTATATAAATAATCCAGATAATATGGGTTCTCTTTGCTCCCACGTTTCCCATCAATCAACTTTTTAACAAATTGGCTATGTATATTCCTCATATAGTGAAACACTATAATTTATTTTTAAAATAATGTAAGGATTTGCCATATTATAACATGAGTCAGAGATAAAGAGACAGTCTGTCCTTTTAGTTGACTACATAATTGGATTGGGGCAATGTTCCTTATAGTGAATTCTTAGAAGGGAAAAGTTATGTTTAATAACTTTCATATTTATCTCTTTTGGATGTTGGCAATATTAGATACTCAGTCAAGATCTGATAAATGAAAGATTGTGAATTAATGGAGAGGGTGATATATAGAAGTAGAGGAACAAAAGATAGAAAAGAGTTTCAAGTAGGGAGATTGTAAAAGTTTTACTAAAGAAATGGCATAGTAGCTGAGCTTTTATTGAAGAGGAATTCAGCAGGGGAACTGTATGGAGAGAGAACATTCCAGACTAGCACACAAAACCATGCAAGCAGCAGGATTAAACATGTCATAATGTTCAGGTATTGGTAGCACAAAGAGAAGATGGAAGGTAGATGTGGAAAAGGGACTTAATAATGCAGACATTGGTTAGATGATATATTTTCAGTCTATAACATAAAGGCAATGCTCACTTTTCAACTTTTTGTTTCTGTTTTTACCAGAGCACAAAGGCTTTGGATGGTATAGTTCCAGGAAAGAATATCCTATGGGTGAGTTATGGACAATCATCAATGACTTTTTATAATAATGCCATAATTGTCATTTCCCTTCCATAAAATGGAAGCAAGTAAATTAGAGGAGATTATTATAGAGATAGCCTTGTGTTGTTTCTAGAGTTTTGTCTTTAATATAAACAAATGGACCTATAAATATTAGTAGGAAAAAAATTATCTGAACTTCATAGCTGAATGGAAAGCACCATTCATTGTCCCTTACCTGAGAACCATTGCCTTAGAGTACTAAAATGAAAAACAAAAACAAAACAAAAAACAAAAAAAAAAACAAACACATATTTTAGGGGAAACCCAACTTCTCTTTTTATTTGGTTACTGAAAGAAATACTATATCCTGAAAGCAATAGTCTTCATTTTAAGAGCAATCATAGTTACATTTTCAGGGTCCTTATACAAACTCATGGATTCTTCAATCAAGTACAGTCATGTGGAACTAATATTTTTGGTCTAAGTTGGTAGATATAAAATTTATCAAAATTAAAATACCTAGAATAAGCATGATATTATTAATAATTTTGCCTCCTGCATTTTTCTGGTGTTTGAAAATAAGTAGAGTGATTTCTTTTTCCAAGGGGGGGGAGGAGACAAAAAAAAAGTGTTTTGGAGCCAGAAGCCTTATTTGCTGTGAAAATTGCAAATGTTTGCCTGGAGCAAATATGTGAAAATTTGCAATTTGTTGTAGGTGTGGAAGTTTGCTATTTTTCACAGTGGAAGAACTGTTCTGTGTAGTTTGCTTTTTCCCCTTAGATGTGTGATTCTTGGAGAAATTCTGAGATCAATGCATTTTGATGCCAAAGATGGTAAGGTGAACAATTCTTCTCAACAATAACTCAAAATCCTGCTATGTAACTCAACAAAATGCTTTATTCCCCCAAAGTTAAATTAGTAGCACTTCTTAGAAAAAATAACAGTCTTAAATTGTATATTGAACTTTCATCTAGTACAAAAATTCTTTACTGCCATATTGTAATACTTTTATGTGAGAGTATATCCATATCTAAAATTAAAGAGAGGGAAAGCAGGTGGATAAAAAAAAAATCATTCAAACTTTGATGGCATGAATAAAGAACCTAAAATTCTGATGTCAATTTTACATATATACAATTAAATTCTGACATCATATTGAATTGATTTGCTAGCACAATATTAACAATTCCAAAATTGTGTAATAGTCAAAACTTCTAGTTATGTATAACACACATTTCACTTAAAATTGAAGATATATATATATATATATATATATATATATATATATATATATATACTCTTGGAAAATTACAATGAAAGAATACTATACTTTCTTCTAGGCATTGTGATGCTATAACACCCATGCCCCTTCTGACATTTCCGAAGGAAAATTGTGAAATGCTGCGTTTTGAGTGTCTCTTGCAACCACTCCCCAGGTGATGCCTGCCCACATTAGCCACTGAGGAGAAATGACAGCTCAATACTTCTCCTCCTTCACACAGTGAATTTCTTGTCTGATTTCTCATGCCATCAGGGACACCTTCCTTTTAAATTCTAAAATTATAATTTGCTTCTTTCACTAAGTAACCTGTGCTTTAACAGATTTCCCAGAGCTTTCTTTCTCTTCATAGGTAACATGTGCCTTGTAGAATTCTTCCAAAAGAAATGTAGCACATTATATTTCTCTGGGTTAATGGAATGCTCTATTATGCAGCAAGACAAAATGGTTTGTTTTATACTTCCATGATTAATCTATGCTATCAAAGTATGCTTCAATTAACGATATAATACATATTTAAGATGATAAAAGTCCAGCTTACCATTTGAATTAATGCATCGGTTGGCTTTTACTTTTCAAGTGTCAAAGTCACTAGAAACTGAAAAACTTTAAAGACTATTTCATATCTCCCCAATCTTCCGTAGGATGTTGTATGAAGTTATTTTTGGTTTGCTTAGGTTTTAGTAAGATTCAGTACCTTAAAAGCTTTTCGTAATATCATATCAGTTTAACATAGGTAGTGTTTTCTTAGGAATTTCTAAAACCTGGAATATGTATTTATTTTTCCTTGGGACCAAAGAGAAAACCCATCATAAACTGGTACTCAACATATATGCAAGGGCAAAAAAAAAAAATCTGGAGAGTTAGACAAGGGGACTCCTCTATTTAGAGCTATGTTACAGTTCCTATCCCTTTAAAATGGTAGCCTAATTAAACATAATACGCTAATTGAAAATAATTTTAGTCAAAATGATCTTAAAACATCATAACACTACACATCAGTAATGCAGGTTAATGTTACTAAAAACAATTACAATGAACATATAATAAGTCTCTTTAACAAGACAAAACAAATCAAAATTGCAAGGTTAGCTGCTATATTTTTCGCTGTGGGAGAATGTTTTCTGAAGTTTAATTCTTTAGTGGATTCATTTATAGATCACCCTTGAAACGAAGCTTCTACTTGCCAATAAGTGCCAACTCCTTTCTATCTCCGGACCATCTTCAACCCCCTTTTGTTCACCGCCCAATTAGCTTTATGGGCCTTGGCTTCCACCAGCCTAACTACCTTGGAGCTCCTAGATGAAAGTTCCTTATCCTAGGCTGTCCTATTCATCAGGAATCTAGCAAAACTGAGGTTTGAATAGTTTCCTATGAAACACCTCCCACTCAACTGATTTGTGGTCCCTAATGAACAATAAGCTGATGGACAATTATTCATTTGGCTGAGGCTCATGGAACATTGAAAGGGTACTCGGGATCTCACAAGGCTGCTGATGTGACTTCCATTTAAGTTTAGATACAAGATTTTTGACACGAGCAAGAAATATAACAAGACTTAACTGAAAACCACCATGAAAGGGCAACTTTGACTTGGAACCTTATGTCCCTATGATTGGTGTGCCGATAAACCAAAAAATAATAAGGGTAACAATTTCCTGCATTTAGAAAAGCAACACTGAGTTACATTAAATAGGAACTTTGCAGTTTTAAAACATCACCAGAGTGTGTCTTGTAACTAGGAAGAGGCTGAATATTTTAAGGCTGCAATCAACATTAGTCTTTTTTTTCTTGCAATGGACTTATGTTATACTATATTCAAAATCCAAATACGTATAAATAAAAAGGTGACAGTGGAAATTTCTTCTATAAAGCAGAATGAGAGTATAACTTGCTAAATTCTGTGATTTTAACAAAATGCTATTTTGGCTTAATAAGCACATTAAGGCACAATGTCTGGTCAGCACCTCTGAAGTAATTCCATGCAATTCATTATCAGGTAACTAGGTAATCAGTAATCTTTCTAAGACAGGAGGATGTATGTTTAGTAATTGAAGTCATCACTTGAAACATTTATTGCCTGGGGTTACTTTTAGTATTATCTGATTCAGCAGAGTGTGAAGCACAAAGAAGAACACAGAGCAAAATAAGAGGCAGAATATCTTAAATATTCAATAGACTCCCTCCAAAGCACCTCCTTCATCCCAGGCAGGCCATGGATATAGCTTATGGGCACAGCTATAGACTGAAGTCTGACACAGGTGTTTGGTCTCATCAGCTGAGAACAAGGAATGTTTCCTTCTTGGTTTCTTTTCTGCAGTTTGGAGGAATGAGGACACTGTTATTGTGGCCATGTCACTATTGTAAATTAAGGCTTGCCACCGGTGGATGCACCTACCACAATAACACTTCTCTTTTTATTGATCAATAGGAAAATATATAGCTTAGTTCACTGAACTATCCTTCCTCCCCTCTATGCACCACCACAGCCCAGTGGTAGGTAACAGTATGTGTCACAATGAGCATCGATGTTATAAAGGATGAAGGAGAATAGAAAGGAGAAAAAAGGGAGACAATGAAAAGGGCCTATAATTTTGTTTTCTATTTTTTATTCAGATATTTTTTATTATTTATTTATGCTGCAGAGCTTGACCTATAGAACAAAGTCTACTTTGTGCAGAAGTATTATACGATATAGATATTCTGATTAAGGGTGATTCGCATAGTGAAGCAATTTGACACCTTAGAGGAAGCTTCCAAGGGGATGGTGAAGAAAATATAGGTTTTATTTAAAATCTTAGTAACTCGCCGAAACTGGTTTGGCTCAATGGATAGAGCATCAGCCTGCAGAATGAAAAGTCCCAGGTTTGATTCCGGTCAAGGGCATGTACATTGGTTGCAGGGACATCCCCAGTGGGGGGTGTGCAGGAGGCAGCTGATCTATGATTCCCTCTCATTGATGTTTCTAACTCTCTATCCCTCTCCCTTCCTCTCGGTGAAAAATCAATAAAATATATTTTTAAAAAATCTTAGTGACTCCTCCTGCCACTCCCACCCATTTTTTTAATTACTAACAGGGAGGATGGGCTGCTTCAGCAAGCGGTTATAACATACAAATTTGTAATAAATATTACAAATGTATTGAATTTATAATAGTATATATTGCCAACATATCAAATAACACTGCAATTCACTTCCACTAAGACTATGCTATTTTCTCAAATGCTAAATATTGGTTTTAAATTTGGTATTTCAGGAAGTAGATGTATATTCCTAGAATTATCTCAATATCACATATCTCAAAAATTTTTGAAACCTTGATATAATCAAAGAAAAATGTTGATGTTAATGATCATTAAAACATGGCTGAACATTGGCAATTTCATATAGAGCAACTTTATTTGTGGATGGTGCTGTTTCCTTTTAAGAGGCAAGGACAATAATGAGCAAGTTGGAATCTAGTTGATAATTGTCCCTTTGAGTTGATAGAGGACCTTCTTATATTATGGCTGCCCAGTTTTATTCAGTTTGGTTAAAGGTGATTCTTTTATTGTCTTTTAAATCATGTATATTGTAAAACTTATAGTAGAAGCCCATAAAAATGTGAAATGAAAAACTTATGAAAATCATCTTGGCTCTTATAATGACACAGTTGTGATATCAATAAGTTTGTCCGGGTACAATTTTGAAATGTTTCTGCCATTAGAAAAGCATAAAAATTAATTTTGGTTTTAAAATATTCCAGTGATTTAGATCTTTGTGTTTAATGTGAAAACATTGTTTTCCTTTAATAGCACTTTGGTGCTTTCTTACACTTGGAA
Organism: Vespertilio murinus; assembly: GCA_963924515.1. Lineage (NCBI taxonomy): Eukaryota > Metazoa > Chordata > Mammalia > Chiroptera > Vespertilionidae > Vespertilio > Vespertilio murinus. The sequence continues at coordinate 24,738,514 of OZ004711.1, read as the reverse complement.
ATGAAAAAAAAGTTTAATATGCAAGTTTAAAAATAGACCAATGAATGTGAACCTCCTTCATAAGCATGCTACTTAACGTACTTAATGTGATGACATTACCTGAGGTTTCTAGGCTGATTGGAGTCAACATGCCCAGGAATCAACCAATCAAAACCAAAACAAAAATCTAGGTTCCTGCATTACTTTATATCCATTCAACAAACAGATTAGTTGCTTAATTAAAAATACAAAATTTCTATTTGTATACTCAAGTATAATTAAAAATAATTTGCTTTACGACATTCTTTCTTACGACCACTTGCCAAACACTTGACTTAGTACATAGGGGTCCCTTTCTCTATCAAACTCATGATCTGGATGTAGTTTACCTGAACATCAAGTACTGTGAGGTGTCTGGGTTGGTTTGTTTCGATTTTTGTTTTAAGTTTTCTCTAAGTAATGCTGCTATTCAGCTGCACTTGGGGGTGTCTTTAAACTACTGAGATATCTTTAAAATATATGCAAGTATATTTACATTTTTCAAAAGTGAAAAGGAAATTTTTAAGCAAAGCATTTTTTCCCAGAATTTTTGCATTATGTAGATGTCCTGAGGAGGTATTTTGAGGAGGGAAACTTCTAGGCACTTCTGAAATTATGAAGGGAGGTACTCACCCTGCTTTCTTAAAAAATAAAATAAAATAAATGTATTTTTGTTTCACATTGCATGCCTGGATCCTGATTAAATCTTAAATTCGAAGAAAAAAATAAGTCAGTGGGCTGCTTATCTTCCCTGGGAGAACACAGCCTACAAGAAAAACAAAGCTGTTTCAAATGTTAGCTTCATCCCCTCTTTAGCTGCATGAACTTAGAAAAATATTTAGCCTCTCTGGATCTTAGTTTTAGCCACTAACTGCAGATATGCACATGCATTTCATAAAGCTGTCCAAAGAATAATGTAAACTGTTGCACAGTGCTTGGCCTCTTAGGTGTACACGAAGTTTAAGTACCGTGTTTCCCCTAAAATAAGACATCCTCCAAAAAGAAGACCTACTTACAGGTTTCCTTCTGAGTGAAATATAAGGCATCCCTCCAAAAATAAGACCCCCAGGCTCTGTCTCAGGATGAAAATTAATTTACAGTAAACTGGTCTCTAGGGCCGAACCGACTGGCGTCTAGCAACCAGTGATCTTATGCGGAGTCCTGATGTCACTGCTGTGTGAATGGAGAGAAATCAGTGTGGAAACTTTGTGAAACCTAAACCACAAGAAGTTGTGACTTGGGTGAAGAATTCATGGGAGAAAATCACTGACAGTTGCATTGCAAATGCACTGCAAGCAGGCTACCTTGACAAGAAGTACTCATTTCAAGACAGTGCTATTGCTAAACATGAGAGATTTGGTCCACTGATTCTGAAAGAAATGCAGTCACAAGAAATTCACCAGGAAATTCAGGAATTCGATTGTTATGATGATGTTCCAGAAGATGATGACATGATTGTCATTGAATAAATGAGTTAATTCTTGATACTGTAGGATTCACAGTTTGTCTGGTTTGTGTTGACAACTACCGTACTACCGTACCGTATACAGATAATAAATTTCCTTTATTTTCATTTAACAATAAATGTGTACTGTATTCTTCTTCATGGAAAAATAAGACATCCCCTGAAAATAAGACCTAAAACACCTTTGGGAGCAAAAATTAATATAAGACACTGTCTTATTTTCGGGGAAATTGGGTAGCATTCATTTCAATAGGAGGTAGTCTTTGAGCAGCATCTTTTAAACCAAAGCCCCGTCCCCTTGTCAGTGCATCCAATCTTGTGTTATATTATTCTTCAAAGATGCTATGAAATAAGGCTCCATTAACAAGTTTGTCTGACAAATACTGAAGAACTGATTATCATTTAGAAATTAATAATAAACAGATAAAAAACATTGAGCTCAGCTGGCATGGCCCAGTAGTTGAGCATCAACCTGCGAACTAGGAGATCATGGTTTGATCCCTGATCAGAGCACGTGCCTGGTTGTGGACCCCATCCCCGGTGTGGGGTGTGCAGTAGGCAGCTGATCAATGACTTTCTCTCATCATTGATGTTTTTTTCTCTCCCTCTCCCATCCTTTCTGGAATCAATAAAAAAATATATTTTTTAAATCTTTAGAAGTTTTTCATGAAAAAAAAAAGACTAACTTTATTTAAAACATCATTTCTGTAAACATATGCCCTTATTCCCATGGGACACTTATTAATGCTGTGGGAGTAATATCCCTTTGAGAAAAGATCCTCCTTTTATTGTTAATGTCTTAACAAACACACAATTTGGCTTTTAGGCAAATTGAAACAAGGTGAAATGAAACTTTAGGGCGTGTAATTTAATGACCTGCAGTTGGTATTTATACTCACATTAGAGTCCCATTGCATGATATTTGTGCAAGAATAGGCCTTCTTCCCCTGGCTTCACTCCCGGCCGCCCAGGAGTTGCCAAGTCCCTGCTCCTGGATGGCCTGGGAGCCACCAAGTCTTAGCTCCAGGCCTGAGCACCACTCCTGTAGCTCCCTCTGTTTCCCCTCCCCTTCATAGCCTGTGGCCAGCCCTGCCCAGCCACTCTGTGCCTGCATATGCAAATTAACCCACATTTTTGTTGAGTTAATTTGCATACTCACTCCTGATTGGCTGTGGGTATAGTGGAGGTACAATCAATTTACATTTTTGTCTATTATTAGGTAAGATTGTAATTGATTGGTGGTCAAATAATCTATAATGCAGACCACATGTACAACTAAGGTCCAGAAACCTTTTTTCCTGATTGCTTGTAGGTTGAGTGTGTGTAGGTTGAGTATCTATTTATATGTGTGTATGAGCTTGTATGTGTGTATGTAGAATAGGAATGTCCTCACATGACTACTATATCAAGTTGGAAATGATACATGGAATGTAATTTTCTGTTCAATATAAAAAGAATTACAATTAATGCTATGCTGTTTTAATCCTTATCCCATATGACAAATATAGATTTACTAAGTCTTGGAAAGTCTTCTAATTTTTTAAATTCATTTTTATCATTGAAAATATTATAGATGCCCTCATTCTCCCCCCAGTGGCTCTGTGCACCCTGTACTGCCCCTCCCCCAGGCCTTCACCGCACTGTTGCCTGTGCCCATTGGTTATGCATATACCATGAGCTCTTTGGTAAATCTTCTTCCCGCCCTCCCCGCTTCCCTCTGAAATCCGTCAGTCTGTTCCATGCTTCTATGTGTCTGGATCTATTTTGTCATCAGTTCATTTTGTTCATTAGATTTCACATATAAGACAGCCTACTAATTTAGACATCGGATCTAAGTGCAAATTAAAAATGACAAATGGTTACTCAATGCAGTGATCACTTCATTATTTAATGTATACCTAAGACTAAAATAATAGTATATATTATTGACATTTGAATAAAAAAGAAAATAAAAAGTCTTTTAAATTCTACTTTTTAAAATTATTCTACTTTCCCACATTCTCTTTCTCCTCAGAGTTTACCTCCACTGACTGGTATTTTTTTTCAGATAACCAGTTTATTTAACAAAAGCCAAAGAACTAAAAATTATGTTGCGCACAAAGCAATATTTAGGTTCTTTCAACATTTGAGGCCAAACAACAAGAGGTTTGATTTCCTTCAAGACCAACTTAGGGTCACTGGGTGTTTATTTTTCTTAAATGGGCACTCCAGCCTTCCTTACCATCCAATTTGCTTTCAATCAGTAGGTATTTAAACTACAGGAGGGAGTCCAGCCAAAATAAGCCATCCTTCTGCCAGGTCCGAAGTCTCCTTTTCCCCTCTTTCTCTCTGGGTTTCCTCTTATAACTTTACCCTTCACTTAGTTCCATGGAACTTGCCTGGGCCCTCTGAGGGACATTTAACTTTCGGGAGTCATAACTCTTTCTGAACAAAGTGGCAGAGTCACTGTTTCTAAAGGAAGCAATTGTTGGCAGAAAAGAAAAGAAAAAAAGAACACAAGAAGAACAAGCTTTTTCTTCCTCTATCCTTGTTCATAATGGCTTTTACCAATTTGAAAACCTGGGTTATTAAGAGAGGGTCAATCCCGAGATCATTTCCACTTATTAAAAAATATCATATGTACATACATATGTGTGTCATATGTGTGTGTGCACTTTTAAAAATATGAGTGCATATGATAGAAAGAAGGACAAGTTCAAAATAAAACATTTGACATGGGAGTCAGTGCCTAAAGCTGTAGAACATGCATCTACCATGCTGCCATGGAAGGAAGCACTGCTCTTGCCTTCTTTCCACACCGAAGCAACATGCCCAGATTTATCCACTCTCCAGTGCATCTCCAAAACTCAAGTCTTGAACATTTAATATTCTTTTCTGAACACAAACTCTAAAAAAAGTACCGGTGCACAGAGAATCTAGTAAATAGCATTGGAGATACTTTGAGTTGAATTTAGGCATGTAACTGAAGGTACATTGGTTTTCCTCAGTGATTTCTCCCTTCGGACATCACTTTATTTACCAGGACCCCCACTCACCCATGGCAGTCATGAAGGAGAGCATTTAGGAGTGAGAAGCCATTCCTAAAAGACACATTCAAAAATGATTTTTTTCCTCATATAAGAGCCCTTTAAATTCTTTTTTTAAAATAACACTTGAAAAAAATAACATCTGTTTAAATCCTTTTATCATGATTTAAACACATTTTCAGTTATCACATTTTTTTCCCTTTCCCCCCCCTTTTTTTTTTTTTTTAATTCTTTTTATACATGTTACCATGGACACAATGTTGCTTGCCTCTGAGTCTAATTAAAATGGTTACTGGCTCAGCCAGGGAATTAGAGAATAATCACGTGTTTGTGGGAGTGGTTTCAAAACCTGAGGAAACTATTGTTTAAGGGCTCTTGATAGAAATGCTTCTCTTCTATAAAAATCCTCTTTTTAGCTCACAAAAAGTTTTTTAACCAGTAAATCTCTAAAAAAGCCCTAGATTACACTGTTTAAAAGCTATAGGCCAAATTTTAATCCTATACACCTCTGCATTTCTGTTTTGTTTTGCTTTTGTCAGGTTTCCCTGGGTTATAAAGTAATAATCTGCTATCTGTATATATGAGTGAGTGGGAAGAGAAAATAAATCCTCTTCCTGCCAACTTGTTGAATATGTAACATTTGGTCCAAAGTAGGATGTGTATATATATATATATATATATATATATATATATATATATATATATATAAATTTGGTAAGTTTTAATCCATCTTCCAATAAAACCACCCTCCATCTGTTTTTATATAGTTGATTTCCCTCATTTTGAACCATATGTGTTTGTTGTTGTTTTCTTAAAGAGAAAAAATAAAATACTTTTAAATGGTCAAAACCATTGTTTACACTTAATTGTGATAATGGATTTGTTTAGCCTATCACCTGGCAGCCATTTGAGAACAATTTTTATTTTTCTTATTGCATAACAGTGCTTCTAGGAGCACACCATTGACAGTGTTGGCTACAAGGGTACTTAGAATAGATAGGCAAAACTGCAGAAAATTGCCATTGCTTTCCAGCAAGGATATCAATCCAGCATTTAAAATGTTCAAGGCTGAGACCTAGACGTGCAGCTTAGTTGGTTAGAGCGTTGTCCAAATACACCAAGATTGTGGTCATGGTTCTCAGTCAGGGACATACAGGAGTCAACACATGGATGCACAAATAAGTGGAATAATAAAAAAAAATGACGTTTATCTCCCTGTCTCTTTTAAATCAATCAATAAATTAAAAAATTAAAAATGTTCATGGTTTTTTGAAACTTTACTATTTTTATTTACTTCCCACCACCCATTCTCTTTTGGAAGTTTTATCATGTACTATCTTAGTGTAGTCTCAACATATAATAGAAAGTTGAAAAGTATTCAGGTTATTTAAAATCTGCTCCTATTTTTGCTGAAACCGGTTTGGTTCAGGGGATGGAGCATCAGCCTTCTGACTGAAGGATCCCAGGTTCTATTCCAGTCAAGGGCATGTGCCTTGGTTGCGGTACACCCCCAGGGAGGGGTGTGCAGGAGGCAGCTGATCAATGTCTCTCTCTCGTTCATGTTTCTAACTCTCTATCCCTCTCTCTCCCTTCATCTCTGTAAAAAAAATCAACATAATATATTTTTAAAAATAAATAAAATTAAATGTGCTCCCATTAAAAAACTTTATCATGATAAGATGTTTTTATTATTCTTTATTATTTTGTTATTAAATATAGTGCACGGAAATGTGATATTCTGTTGAACAGCAAAACAGTAACAAGTAGAGGCAAATCAGTCCAGGGCTAGTGAGAAATTGATTAAGTGATGCACAGGAAGTCAGAATTCCAGGGTAACCTCTGGTGCTAATAAACTCTAAGGCTCTTTGTTGAACTATTATATACCCTCTCTAAAACAAAACAACAGAAAAAGTGGTTCCATTTTCTTTTCCCTTCAACATTTTTTAAGTTTGATTTTCCACCATCATCTAACTCCTCTCTTTCAAATTGTCAATGACTTAGACTAATGTTTAAGTGTCACATTTCACCTGAACCATAATCTTACTCATATATTTGGGGAATTGGATACTGAGCATCCAGAATTAGATACTGGTTGACAAAGCAGAGTCTTCGTGAATTTTAAGAACTATAATATTTCACAAAACTTGTTTGATTGTGGTAGGTGGTTTGTGGTTTTAACACCAAATCTGAATGTCCAATTCCTTTGTCATAAGGTAACTTATGTTAAACTTTTCATAACATTTGTTAACATTTTCATAATTTATGTTATGAAAATGTTAAAACTTTTTGGAACTGAGGCTTAACCTTCAAAAAAACACACTTATAAATACTTAAAACACTAGTAGTATATGATTTCCAATTATATTCTATAAAATTTTAGTTGGTAAATATTTTGGTTAATTTTATTCATGTGAACTAATTCATATTTTCCACCAAAACTAGTGGATTTTTCATTACACCGAGTGCCTATGTCTCTTTATTTTTAAAATTTATTTTTCGGTTACATTTTTTAAACATTTAATATAATTTTGTATTGGTTTCAGGCACACAGCATAGTGGTTAGACTTTACAAAGTGTAACATTTAATATTCACAATACCCACCTGGCACCTTATATAATTATAACTATGTTATAGATTACCAGTCTATTCCCCATGCTATGGTTTACTTTCTGTAACTATTTTGTAACTACCAGTCTGTACATCTCAATCCCCTCACTCTTTTCATCCATCCCCCTGACACCCTTTCCTCTGGCAACCATCAGTCACAGTGTTTCCCAAAGTGTGATACGCATACCCCCAGGGGTACCGGAAGAGTTTGACGGGGGTACTTGTTGCATCAGAGTTTGGTGGGGATATGCACTGCACCGTGCTTAGCTGCACCTAATTCTACGTTCTCATGAGTCAAGTCAAGACAGTTTTGTGAGGCGTGAGATGGTCTGGTGTGCAAATAAATGTTATTTATAATATAACTTTTATTTATATTTTATTATGAATAATTTTATATTTTGTTTATAATTATTTTGTGTATGTGCCAAAAATAAATATATTTTGATTGTTATTAAAATACATCCTTTTCTTTTTTTTGACGATGGGTACTCAGCGTTATGAAAATTATAGAAGGGGTACACATATGTCAAAAGTTTGGGAAACACTGGTCTAAAACAAAGTGCCCATGTTTTTAGGCAGATCTTTAATGCTGCTGAAAGCAAACAACAACAACAAAAGTATTGATTTATTATGTTTTCCTAAAGCAGTCAAAACCATAGTTTTTTCATTGAACATATAGCAGGGGAAAAAGAGGGACCAGAAAAAAAATTAACTTCTCTCATTTAGTCCCTCTGTTGTTTCTCCTTTGACCATTCTGCTAACAATTTCAGCAAACAATATGCCAATGCCTAACTAAATAATTCCTGGTCTCTCCCACCACATAGTTTAGAACCCACAGAGGCAGGAAAGGTTTTTATAAGGATGCCAAATGATGCTGGCTTGTTTGATCAAGAGAACTAAAAAAAGCAACTCTTTCCAGAAAATCAAGTTTGACCTTAATTCTGGCACTGTGAGAATCAACTTTATGATATAAACAAAACTTCAATTCACTTTTACCTAAATTGTTCATGATTGGGAAGGACATAATAAGACTAAGGAACAGTATCATAAGGCCTATGTTGCCTTGCTTATATTAAATATATGCAATGTTCTTATTTAATTAATCATTTGGAATGTTTGAATTAGGATAAATTCATTATTTTGAAAATTAAAATAATTCCAAAGCAATGGTTTATACCAAATCTAAAAGGTGCTATAATTCACATGCAGATATTCCCAACGTGAATAGTATCCATTCATCGCAGGAATACTTAGTGAACTCTGTGTGCTGGGAACTCTTCTGGGTGGTTTAGACACAACGAGGAGCAAAAGAAACAAGGACTATTCTCTCAGGGAGTTTGTATTCTCCTGAGAGGCTCAGTTGATAAACGGTCAATTTAAAAACACTAATATTCGTTAAAAATAAACTAGGCAAAGGTCTATTTCTTCAGATTGGAAGTTTGGGATGATGATATTTAGCTGATAATGGAATGTCAAAGGGAAACAGAGCACCTGAGTGGGAGAAATCCCAGAAAAGAACCTCAGAGGCCATGGTCGGAAGTCAGGATTTCTCTGAGTAAGCTGGAAAACTGTTGGAAGGTTTTAGGCAGAGTAGTGGCATACATGATTATATCTATAAAGAAGTAACTTCTACACCTCAGTCAGATCTCAGTCCCACATATTGCTTTCTTTAGGGTGTCTTCCTTGGTAAATTAGGCTACTCTTTTATATTCTGAAGGTAGAAACTTTGCCTGCTCTTGCTCATCTTGTATATCCCTATTCCTAGCAAAATTCTCAAAAAGAATTTGTTGAGTGTATTCATGAATTCATGAACTATAAATTAATAAAATTTTAAATAAAATAAGTGAAGAATTTGGAATTCTAGAAATTAAGTATATTGAGTATTTAATAAATATTGATCAAGATAAAGAAATTTAGGTAAATCCATTCCTTCTTCCTTTATGAGTTGTCATGTGGAAGGATAACTTCAGAATAAAAAAAAAAAAACACAAATCATCTCTGCCTGGAACCAAGGATATACATATAGATGACTAGATCTATTAGGCAGTTATTTTCATAGAGTGTACATTTAGCTACAAAATCAGTGTGTCCAAATCTGTCTGATGTGATTCTACTCTTTGCTTCTATTATAGATCTTCTGGTATTTGGTTATAGTAAATCTAGGGAAAATGGAACTACATACTATACTTGCTTTTCACTTTTTTCATGATTGGTGAGTCTGTATCCTCTGGGAGTAGCTCCACTTATTTAGTGGACAAAGAATTTGTTTTTAGTTCCACTCTATTAAGTTAAAGAAGGAAAAAAAATAAAAGACTTTAGCCAGACTAACATACAGAAGCAAATAGACAGCAAAAAGACATATTCTAAGAAGCAGAATGCAAGACTAAAACATAAAAGGAGAAATGGAGGGTGGTTTGAGATGAGATAGATATCAGAATAAGCAGAGTATTGCAGATAACTTAAGATTCAGTCTCTATGCAAGGAATAATTTGATATTGCAAAAGAAGGAAATGGAAGAGGTAATGGCATTGTCAAGTTTTGTTTTGAAAATAAAACTGTATATTTCTTATGAGAATGATACAGGTGCAACAACAAGAAGTTATCCAAAATCCTACGAAAGAGATAGTGGTACCTTGGGCTATGAAGAGACAGTGATGAAATATTTAGTAAGTAAAAACTGCTGACCTTAGTGATATGTTGGTCTAGATTTCTTCTGAGTCAAATTGGATAGTGGTACCATTCACTATTGTAAGAATACTGAGGGAAAAACACGTTTGGTGAAGAGGGTCATTATTTGGTTTTAGACATGAGTCCCTCTTAAACTAAGTTGGGAAATTCAAATAGACAATTGTATAAGTTTCTAGAACTCAGAAGAATGTTCTAGAAATACTCATTTGAAAGATACAGCTCATGAGTAATACCTGAATTATGTTGAACTACATGTACTTAGCAGCAAGGAAGAATATAGAGGGAAGAAGGCCTGACACTGAGCCTTGAGAGACCCCTCTCCCCAGAAAGAATGAGAATGAGATAAGCCAGTAAAGGAGATGAAAGAAAATGTGGTATCATAAAGCTAAGGACACAGAATTATACAGTTTTGGTATAGATTACAAATTTTTATTCATCTATTCAATAAATATAATGTTATATTACTATAGATGCTGGAAATTCAAAGTAAAGTAAAACACAGTGCAATAACACTGATTATTAAAAATATAAACAGTTATCTTGGGAAAATATAGATTAAAAAAAGTTGGTATCAATTTAATCAAATCCAAATACTCATGACATGTACTATTCTCCAATATGCTCTATTTCACAATATTTCTCTAATTTTATGAGAATACATTACTTAACCAGTAAAGAGAAGACAGTATGTAGTTTAAGAAAACATTATATTACTTTGACCTTTTTGATATTCTATATTTTGGCTGGATTGGAATATATCATCATGCCTGTCCAAGTAAGGGCAAGCCTGTAAACACTATGAACTTGACTAGTCAACCAATCAAATTATAGAGTGTTGTAAAGGTCAAAGCAATACAATATGCTCCAATAATTTACATAACATATGCAGAATTACAAGCCCTATATATTTCATCCTTCATACAAGGATTGACCAAATTCATACAAAAGCATAACATGATGCACTCTCCTAATAACAAAACCAGAAAAACGTTCTTGAGGTTTCCAAGACAGCTACTGAAGTTTAAAAAGAAAAAAAAATTAAAAAATATATATACATTTAGTATTTGCAGTGAGTTCAAGGCAAAAGATAGGTATTAGAAAGTTTGTAAAGAAGTTCCAAGTGCCGAAACCGGTTTGGCTCAATGGATGGAGCATCGACCTGCAGACTGAAGGGTACCAGGTTCAATTTCAGTCAATGGCATGTACCTTGATTTCAGGCACATCCCCAGTAGGGGGTGTGCAGGAGGCAGCTGATCAATGCTTCTCTCTCATCAATGTTTCTAGCTCTCTATCTCTCTCCCTTCCTCTCTGCAAAAAAATCAAATATATATATATATATATATATATATATATATATATATATATATATATATATATATATATTCCAAGTAAGTGGTGGAGAGGTAAGAGATAAATGGTATACAAGTCAAGAGAAATAGATTCTATACCTGTTCTGCCACTAACTAGCTACAAGTCTTTGAAAAGTTATTGAATTTCTTGGCACTCCTTTTCTTATCCTTTGAAAAAAAAAGATTTTCTATAATTATTAATTCATTAATATTAAGTGTCAGGGTATTTATTTTATTTTATTTATATACAGCAGAGAATTTAAATGTATCCCTACCTTCAAAATGCATGCAATCTTGTGGGACATAAAACAAGTAAGTAAGCAAATACTTAGGTTAGTTTAGGTCCTTGGTTGGCAAACTGCGACTTGAGAGCCACATGTGGCTCTTTGGATCCTTGAGTGTGGCTCTTCCACAAAATACCACAGCCTGGGCAAGTCTATTTTGAAGAAGTGGCATTAGAAGAAGTTTAAAAATTTGGCTCTCAGAAGAAATTTCAATCGTTGTACTGTTGATATTTGGTTCTGTTGACTAATGAGTTTGCTAATCACTGGTTTAGGTAGTTATATGAGGAGCATCTAAGCATAGATCTTATTATAGCTTGTCAGACCATTTTGTGTAATACAAAATGGGTTTACAAGGGTATATTACGAATCTCTTTTGGTCTTTTTATCTTGAATTAATTACTTTAAATCTGTATGAGAGTGGGTAAGCAAATATGATTCTTTTAAAGTTTGTGGTGGTTATTTATTGCACATTCTATATTAAATCTCCACTTAAGGAATAATCTTGGTATCTTTATCTTCACAACTTCAGTAATTTATTTCAAAAATATTGCAAGTTTTCAAAGTTCTAAAATATAAGAATTAAAGTCATAAGCGAAATAAGCCAGTGAGAGAAAGAAAAATATCACATGATCTCATTCATTTGTGGACTATAATGAACAACATAAACTGATGAACAAAAACAGATCCAGAGACAGGGAAGCATTGATCAGACTTTCAAACCTCAGAGGGAAAAGTGGGGGTGAGGGGGAGAGATCAACCAAAGGACTTATATGCACGAATATAAGCCTAACCAAAGGACACAGACAACAGGGGAGTGAGGGCATGAATGGGGGGATATGGGGAGTAATGGGGGGATAAGGACACATATGTAATACTTAATCAATAAAAAAATTAAAAAATAAAGTTTACTTAATTAAAGTAAGATGAAGTAGTATATGTACATTTGAAAGTACATTTAAAAAGCTATAGGAAATAGCTGAAACTGGTTTGGCTCAGTGAATAGAGCGTCAACCTGTGGACTGAAGGGTCCCAGGTTCGATTCTGGTCAAGAGCATGTGCCTTGGTTGTGGGCATGTCCCCAGTGGCGGGGGTGCGGTGGGGGGGAGGCGAGTGTGGGAAGCAGCTGATTGATGTTTCTAACTTTCTCTCTCCCTTCCTCTATGTAAAAAATCAATAAAATATATTTTTTTAAATAAAAGGTATAGGAAATAATCTCCAGGAAATAAAAATTTAAGTATTGCTTTGGATGAAGGATTTTTTTTGTGATTTGAGGAAAGGTGCTCCCCTGAACCCACATTCTTAACTCAGCCAGTTAATAAAGAATAAGAGTAAATAATGTAAATTTCATTAATACATTAAATACTCTTCAAAACATAAAGAGCCCTTGATATAATTTCATAGAGCAATTACCTTGTTGTATAGATGAATACAATGAAGTGGGGAGAGGCTAATCTAATTAGTTGCAAAACTTAAGATATTCAAAACCTTCCTATTCACTCCGGGTAAAACCAAGGGTCTTACAAGTGGCTTCCAAAGCACATGAGTCCAGTTTCAGGCAGAAATCCATAGTACACACAGGGTTTAACGGGAGAAAGCATAGCAATGGGACCATTTATAGAGGTGTGAGTAGAGTTAAGGAATGCAAAGGTGGAGGTAAAGCATCCAGGGAATAGCAATAATAAGAAGCCATTAACACCTCTAGACTTGAAGGGGAAATGGGAATGAAACATTTTCCAGCTCCTAGAGGTAATGTACTCCTTGGCTTGTGGCCTCCTTTCTGCACCTTCAGAGCAAGAAGCTGCACTTCTGTGACCTTTCTCTCACTGACCACAACCAGAAAGGTCTGCTTTTAAGGACTCCTACAATTAGATGGGGTTATTGGGATAATCTAGGATGATGCCAATGTCAGTATTTAAACCTTGGTCATGTCTGCTATGCTGCTTTTGTCATGTAAGACAACCTATTGACAGTTTCTTGGGATTATGGGTAGATCTCTTTGGAGGGCCGCTGTCTACCTACCATGAGTTCAGAGAACACATTTCATTGCAATGGTCACTATTTGCTTCAAAATTATCTCCAAACATTCCCTATCTCTCTTCATTTCCTTTATAGCCAAACTTGATTTTCTTAAATCACAATCTTGAATTCATTCTCTTCTATTTATGGAAAAACCAAAGCAATTTAGACTATCACCTCCTCGCTTCACTGCAGTAGCTTCTTTCAGTGTTACCAAGATCTTCTTGCTGGTGAAAGGGGCATCCTTTAGTTTTTATGCAATAGCATTAGATATTATTAATCCACTTTGCTTAACATGCCCCCTCCTCTTGACATTTCTGATATTTCTATTACCTTTGGCTTCATCTCAGCCTCCATGAAAGATATTGCATTTTCTACCTACCGGTATCCTTTAAATAGTTTCCCTTTTCTGCTTCTCTTAGTCTCTCTTGTATGATATGACATATTTCCCAAATTTGGATACAGAAAATACCCAATTTAATTTTCTGCTCAAGTCTCTCCTACCCAACCCAGTTGACTGTTTCATTTCACACCAGTGAGGTCTTCCTACACCCCCATTGCATGCCTGAAGTAGAACTGCCTGGGGACTAATATCCATTGAATACTTTGTGGTATAATCTTTTTATACAAATAATCTCATTCAATATGTTGAACAAACTATTGAGATAGGTACTGTTAGAATTCTCATTTGACAGCTGAAGAATTTAAGATCCAGCAAGATTAACTAACGTGCTTAAGATCAAATAGTTAAGGAATGATTATGTAAAAGGGGAAAGAAGTAATGTTCCCAAAGAGAGAGGAGATAATTTGTGTGTGTTTTTTGCCAAACTATATTATAAAGCAGGGGTTTTTATTTGCTTGTTTATCTATTTGAAATGGCAGAGAAGAGGAATCAAAATGAGATTTTAGGTAAAACCTTAATCATCCGCACCTATATCTTTTAATTGATGATCTGTATCTAGGAATGCAATAGATATAGAGGTGAAGGGAGTTGCTCATTATGGCCACTGTCTTTCGTTTTAGTCAGTAACTCAGTAATGGGGCTTGATACACATTCCATTAAGAGCACTGTGACTTTAACCTGCCTTCAAGTGTGGCTTTGTTAGTAAAGGTCCCCAGCCTGAGTTCTAAATAAACATAAAATAACTGTTTCCTCTTCCCATGGAGTATGAAGACTGAAGTACAGAGAACAAGGTCCTGAAACCTTTGGGCGGCCATGTGCAGAGGAAGCACCTGCCTGCCCACCATGGGCAGCAGGCTGGCGCAGCAGGCGGCTGTCTACCTTCTGGCCTCCCAGGCCCTGCTCTCTCCTTCTCCGTTTTGTTCTCCTGTCTCCTCTCTTCTCACTCCGCTTTGTCTTTTCTCTCTCTCCCTCTCCTTCCCTCTTTCTCTTTTCCTCTGTGAGGAGAGTTGCAGTTTCTATGAGCATTCAGAATGAATCTCACTGGCTCGGGTCTGGGAAACGTGTCCTTTCTGTGAGGTGCACACCGTAGTAGACCACGCCGGTAGAAAGACAGCCAGGTAATGAGAGAGCCCAGAGACCCCGAAAGCTGCCCTGTCTGGCGCTGATGAGCCAACTTGATTATCTGACTTAAATGTAGCATTTTAAAAACCTGTGCTCCTCATTTGGAAAACATATCAAACTTCTACTAGGAGGATTTAATAGTATTTGGTTATATTTTAGAGGATTTAACGCTTTCTACATATTCTGCCTGGATAGCATGAAAACCCAAAGCAAATAAAATGAATTAAAAACCCACATTTACTGTTAGAATGCATGTCTAAGGCTGCACTCTTTCAATAGAGGCATTTGAAGAAGATATTTCCAAACTGCCCTTGTTACTTGACCCTGAAAGTTATAATTAAGGAAGCCATCTCCCAAAGCAGAAATCCCCCATTTTTATCATATATGTTATTTAATTTATTTTGTATCTTTATTGATTAAGGTATCACAAATGTGTCCCTATCCCCCTATCATATTTTAAATCTTTCTTAGCATCTTTCTCTGTCAGACAGAATCTCCTTTGTTGTTTACTTGTTTAATGTTGGTCTCCTCCATCTTCCAAGGCAGCTCCATGAGAGCAGAGAAATCATCATGTTTTCTTATATCCTTGGACTGTGGCACAGACCTAGCCTATGGTAGAGACAAACAAGTTAAGGTGAGGCTTCAGTATTGATCTGAAAGCTTCTTTCAGGAAACGGGATTGATGGATGTTTGTTATCACCTTACTGAGTTGTTCATGAGGGGAAAAGGTGAATGGAAATGAGTGAATGGGAACAACTAACTTGCTGAGAATTTTGAGGGTTAGTCGGGAAAACATTATCCATCCAATAGAAGTCAAAAGCAAAAATACTGATTATATATTTCCTAATATAGGACATTCCCGGGTTTAAGAAACTTTACAAATGGCAGATATTGCTTTCCTAGTCCTGAAAGGCAGTGGGCTTGCCACAGGAAGCAGGAAAGTTGTTCATTTGTGTATTTTCAGCAACACAAAATTGTTCACTCCTGTTTATGCAAAACTAGTTCTTATTGTGTGGGACTTACATGTTAGACTGGAAGATGACACCTTCTCGCACCCTGCAGAGGCAGGGGCATTTTGTAAACACTCCTCCAGGTATGACTGACACCCTCTGCTTCCAGAGGCCCAAAGAGTGAACGTGGCTCTAAAGACCTTCCACGGGCCCTTGTCCATCTCTTCCCCTTCACTTCCCTTCTGTTATTTTCTTAAACTAGAATTGTTCTTAACCATCATGGAACACATCCTGGTGCCCCAGACAAAATGCTTTTTCTTTTAATTTCTGCTAACTAATTACTGCTGTTTCTTTAGGTCTAAACTACTCATAATGTTTGAGGAAAACTTCACCTTTCCTCCCTTCTCCTGCCACATATGATATATATGCTCATTCTTTTATACAGGTTCTTATTCTAAACTCAGTAGCTCTTTTACATTTATTACTGTGATGCTTGATTAATGTGTGTTTCCACCTCCAGTCTGAAAGCTCCACGTGGGCAAGAGAGAGCTGGGTAATATATGTTGAAAGAATACCAACAGCCTATATCTCCTAACTGCACAGCCTTGGCATGCTACTGGGTATAAAATTCTAGATTTAGTTCCTTAACTAAAACAATTCAAAGTCAAACAAGCACAAACTGAGAAGAAATAGATTTCTTTATGATAGATATTTCACAAATGCAGAGAATGGACTGTAATATTAGTTTGCAAGTACAAATGTGAATGGTGTTATACTAGTAAAAGTACAAATATATATATTACCTATCTCACATGTCTGTTATTCAATTTACCTCAATCATTTTTTTAACTTTTTCCAAATATGGCCCATTCTTTCCTTCAACCCCATGCTAACAACTATATATTGAAAATAGTAAAAGTTAATAATGAGGTATAATTCAGTTCTAATATTCATCTTAAGCTCTAAATTAATTAAATTAATTCATTTATTTTGTCATTCATTCATCAATGCACATTCAAAAATCAAATATTTAGCACCTAGAATACAAGGTACCAAATGGGTAACAATCATATCTTGATATATCAAATACATTAAAAAAAAAACACCTATTCTCCAGCAGCCCTTGATTTACTTTAGAATTTCATGAGATTATCCTAGTAGTGGTAGGAGTCACTCTCATTGCCTAAACTACACATGACAGAAATTCAGAAGAAGGGATCATTGTTAACAGGGGTTATGAGGAAAGGGGAGATGTCAAAAAGGTAGTATTTGTATTATGCATTAAAGAACTGGAGAAATTTATTTGACTAAAAAAGGAGAATGAGATCAATAAAAATAAGGAGGCTAGCAGTATTAATGGGGAACACAAGAAACCCAGTTTAAATAATCTGTAAATCTAGTGTAGAGCAATGGAAGGTCAAGCTGGAGATGAAGACTGAGTACATTTGTCAAAGGTTTTGATTTAAGCTGGCTAAACATTCCATGTCACCTGTAATTGTCCAGTTTTATACCTCTTACCTCAGCATTTTATCTGGCTTGAAGATATCATTTCCTAAATAGTTATAGACAGAACTACTTTGTAAGTCTACCAAATACTAGAATCAATTTATTACTTAATAAATTAATACTTTAAAACTGATGTACTTTTATACATTTAGGACCTAATTTTGCTCACAAATGGGTCCCTGCTGGGACTATAAGAAGGTGAGTGTTTTGGGGGTGTGGTAGATAGGATAATTCATCAAATATAATTTAAAGAATACTTTTTTTTTTCTTATCTCCTGTTGTTAGAAAAGGGACTATCTAAAAATCCCCTAAAACTAATAGCTGTATTCACTTTTACTATCTATTTAAAGAGGTTGTTTGTTTGTTTGTTTTTTCAGTTGGACATTTCAGCCTATTCTGCTAGTATCCCTTTCCAGGGCAGCTCCCAGTTGAGATGATTTTGCTAAAAGTCCAACTCGACTCTACTGCTTTTATGCTCATGTGTTCCTTTGTGTTTGGTCTGTCACAGACACCCAGAACAACTGCTGAGCATCCTTCTCATAAATGTTTCATATACTTGACGACAGTATTTATCCCTTAGTTTCTGCATGTTTGGATTTCATTCAATATTTTTTTGGTTGATGTGGAGGAGAGGGAGATGGCACTTATGTTTTGTACTCCACATTGCTGCCAGCTCTATCTAAAACACAAATTGATAATGTCAGTCCCTGCTTAAAATCATCTAGTGATTTCCCACTCCCTTTCAAATTAAACTGAATCTCCACAACATAGTCTAAGAGACCCCTCATCTTCTTTCTTCTTCCTGACATTCTGACTGAATGTTTTTAGCACCCATTTAAAATGTTGCTTTAAATATTTTTTAAGTGATGGATTGATTATATACAAACCAAGTGCCCTTATATATCACTAATGATACATTTTTTCTTAGTTTGTTATTCATAGAGATACACCAGGTTTTTTCTTGATTTTTGTATAGTATAGTGTATAGATTTTCATGTCTTAACTTTTTAAAATTACAATAATATTGGTTAGTAACATTATGGAAATTCCAGGTGTACAATACTGCAATATCTGCACACATCATAGACGACTCATCACCAAAAGTCTAGTTTCCATCTGTCATCATACATTTCAGCCCCTTTATGCATTCTGCCTTCACTCACTCCCTTCTCCTCTGTTATTACCCATTTGTCATCTGTATCTGTTAGTTGTTTGTATTAATAATAATATAATTCTACTCTAATTCCAGCCATGCCAAAAATAATTTGTGTACCATGTCATGCTGTTTAAAACATGAATGTATTCCTTGTGAAAAGGGGGGAGATTACTATATGCATCTGCATTTTCTCTCTACTACACTATGACAGTGTTGACAATAGAGTATGCTTAAGCCATAAATTCAAATAATGATAACTGATGAAGGGAAATGGATTATTTTTTCTCAGGAAACAGAATTCCAGACATCGGTAGTCTAAAGTGAGTACTGCGGCTTAATGTCACCATCAGAGAGTGGACCCATCCCTCTGGCCTGCAGGCCACCTCCATCATCACCCTAATCGCCCAGTGCTGATAAGATGACTTCTTCACCTTCAGGTGTCACATTCACAGATCTGTAAAGAAGGAAAGGGGAGAAAAGGAAGCAGAAACTGTGTTGGCAACAAATTTCCCTAAAATGCCACCAAGACCTCCACTTACTTCTCATAGCCATGATGGCATCACATCTCAGTCTTGTTACATGAGAATTTGGTTGGGATTGTGTGTATTTTGTATTGAAGATTCTTCCCCATTAAGAATATAAAGATTATGCTAGCAAAGAAGAAAGGCAGATGACATAGGCAAACACTATCTTCAGTGCCCTAAATTATACTTATAAATAATCCTATGTAATAAAAGCATAGGTGTTGTCACATGCCCTCACACAATGCCCTCACACAGATGTGTCACAAGATGGCTGCACACACAGAGGAGGCAGGGCCTGGTGGCCACTCTGTGTGGTGAGGATT
This sequence comes from Vespertilio murinus, assembly GCA_963924515.1. NCBI lineage: Eukaryota > Metazoa > Chordata > Mammalia > Chiroptera > Vespertilionidae > Vespertilio > Vespertilio murinus. The sequence continues at coordinate 24,719,076 of OZ004711.1, read as the reverse complement.
GGGGTTCCACAGCGCGGTGTGGCACAGAGGAGGCCAGTCCCAGTGTCTTTTCCACCTTGCACGGAGGATACATGTCCTGGTTGAGGAGGTGGCTCATGGCAGAAGAAGGCAGTTGTGGACGATCAGGCTGGCAGGGGAGGGAAGTTGGGAGCCATCAGGTCAGCAGGGGAGGGCAGTCTGAAGCAATCAGGCTGGCAGGGGAGCAGTTAGGCATCAATCAGGCTGGCAGGAGAGTGGTGAGGGGGTAATTAGGCTGGCAGGCAGAAGCAGTTGTAGGCAATCAGGCAGACAGGTGAGCAGATAGGAGCCAGCGGTCCCGGATTATAAGAGGGATGTCTGATTGCCAGTTTAGGTCTGACTGGCAGGGATCTTACCTAAATGGACAGTCAGACTTCCCCCAAGGGGTCCTAGATTAGAGAGAGTGTAGGCCAGGTTTAGGGAAACCCTTCCTTACCCATTCAAGAATTTCATGCACTGGGCCATAGTGGTTCTATTTCAGTAAATGGCAATTCAAATTTTTCAACTGTTCAAGCCTAAATAGATATACTCATTCTTAATCCTTTCTTTCTTTCATATTGACTCCCATTCACAAGCAAATCCTAACTTTTTTATTTAATAAGAATAGATGAATAAAGCAAAGACAGTATAGAAGTAGCATTATAATATTACCTTGCAAAAACAACTGAACAAGCACTCTTCTAAGTTATGACCACTTGATATTTGTCCATAAATGATCACAAGTTATCAAAAAGTCTTTCAATTCAAATGTTTCTTAAAGCTTACAGTCTACCTTCCTCTTGTATTCATTGACCAGGCCCTGGATTCACAACATACAAAAATAGAATCTGTGTCTATTAATAATCAAAAAGACAATGAATGAATCTTGCTGATTAAATATGTTTTTCCTCCTGAAGTGTCTATCATAGCCTAAATAGCACTTTAGTTTCTATGATCTCATAGGTTATAATTCTATTTTTAGCAAAATAAGAATGTTTTAAATTGGTGATCATTTAGAACAGCTTACAAAGATATGTTAAATGGTTTCCTATTTAAAACTTACATAGAAGTAACCCTCAAATAGCAGACATAATTACTCATAACAACAAATTAAACTATGACCTGAGTCTTTTCCTGTGGTTTTTTGTTTGTTTGTTTAGTTTGAAGGTGGTAAATGGAGGGGGGGGGAAACAACAACTCATGAAAAGCAGTGTCTTTTGAAACTGCTGATTTGCATGTTTTGGTAAGGAGGTATTTTTTAACACGAGGGGAACAAACCTGGGTGAAACCCTTTCATGTTTCCAGTCATTCCATTTAAAATGTAATGGCCGTGAGCAAAGACCAGTGGTTCCACCTGTCACACAGAAAACTCAGAGACAGAAGAATTATAGGTGATGAACTTCAAGGTAAAAACCTTTGTTCTTCTCCTCAAATGCAGTTATCCTACACATAATTCAACTTAAAGAGAATTGCAAAAATATTATTCCCATCCTTTTATTTGGTTCATTTTTGTAAAGTTTATACATTTTTATAAATTTCTTTTTCTTTAATTTTAAATACCCTTCAGGCTTTTCTCATTGATTTTTTAGTTACCTTGTAACACTCACAGCTCATAGGACAAATTTGACAAGAAAACAACAGTTATTAAGTGCAACCCCACAACTTTCCTGTATGAATGGAGCCCAGTATGCTGCTGACATGGGATTAGAACATGCGCCGAGAAGTTTTCTCTCCACTGCAACTAGCAATCTTACTAATAGATAAATAGGTGATAGATTAGTAGATAGTAGATAGTCATATAGATGATGATGATGATGATGATGATGATAGATAGATACATACATACATACATAATAGATAGGAGATCCCAAAACTGAGTTTACTCTGGATGCAAAGATCAGACATTTCAATAAGTATTTTTTATTTGTATTCCCTTTAATTCTTTCTGGAATATTTTGAGCTTGAACCTATATAGGTAAAAAAGAATTACTATCTTCAATGTAATATAAAATAAATTTAGAGGTCTAACATCTGGCTGAAAGGTTGTTTTACACAAAAATATATATAGCCTCATCATAATCATTATTCCTACACAGAGGACTCCTGTGGGCACGTAGGGAAAGCTAAGAAAAGGAGCAAAGAGATCTATTGACATAGGAGAGAGAAATACATCTAGACCAATAAGCAAAACGTTACGACCACTGAGTGTCCAAAGAGCATGATTAGCTTTTGCCTTTGCAATGTCTTACCAAACTGGCCCAGGTAGAAAGGACCTCTGTTCTTACCGATGGCAGAAGGGAATAAAACTACTCAAGTTCTGAGAGATTTAGCAGAACCAAGCAACAGAAAGGACAAATATCTGTGTGCCATGGAATCTGGAAGAGATGAGAACATTTCAACATTATATATTAAAAAAACAAAACAAAAAAACAAAAAAACAAAACACCTATATCTGGGCCATAAGTAAAATAAGTAGATATTAGCCCAAATTATTCATTTTGTGCATGCTGCTTATCATCAAACTGATCCAGTGCCGGGGCCCTTGATAGATCTCCAGTTCAGTTCTCCATTTCCTTCTAAAAGGTAAAAAGCCAGCTGTTATCCTTACAGCAAATGAAGGCGCTTTCATCTATAATGTAGGTACATTTTTACAGCCTTTCCTACAGCTGTTTCCTCCTCACAGACAACATCTCCTTTTAAAACCGAGTGTGAATTTAGTTTAAAAAAAAAAAGTGTACTCATTGAGGCACCTAAAGTCCTGGGAAGTCTGACCTTTTCCCAGGTCATAACCAGGCCTTAGAAACAATTAAACTGTCAGCTTTCTGAGAGTAAGGGCTATATCTTTTCGTTTATAATCTCCCCACAACTTATACAATATGCCACACACATCCTTGAAAACTGTGGTTGAGGGCTAATTGATTCCAGGATAGCCACATAAAATACACTTCCTCTTTCTAGGACATCAAGATTACCAGGGTCTGATTTAGAACACGCCGAAACCTCTGACACCCTGGTGCACGGGGAAGAAAGCAGAGTCCCTCTCCCAGGACGATCTACACTTACAGAGCTGGGGTCACTGTTTGCAGAGGTGGGACGTGATGTAGGAAGGTCTTTATCTGGCTCGCATCTCTTGCATTTGGATGTTTAGGCTGCCTACAGAATTCATCTTGAACTGGATATGCTTTTGGGAGTCAGGAAGACTTCCCAAATATTCTTTCTCCTCCAGCTAATGCTGCTGAATAGGCAGCACCTTCAGCCATTAGAGGTGAGGCTTAAAATACGAAAACAACTGGGAGAATAGGTTGATGTAGTAAAGTTATCTTATTCTATGAGAGATATCAGGTGTTTCCGAGGAAAACATTGTCATAGGGGACAGGGTGAGTGGGCGCTTGAAGTCTTCATAATGGTCATGGCGTGCTATGTATGCTATCTTATACTTTCTTAAAAAATCAACTATTCCTGCTACCTTGAACCTCCAGTGTAGCCAGGCAGAATGGTAGAAATCAGTTCAAATAAGCTGCCACAAGAAGAGAGAAAATATTATATTCATCTGACTCCTTTAAACTCCAATTCCCTTTTCAGTATCACAAATAGTTTAATATAATCCAATTCAATTCACCTCAACAAGCACTTCTTGACTGTCTCTTGGTATTGTTTTAAGGATATAGAAAAATTAAAGATAGTCTCAGTTTTTAAACAATCTTAAATCTCTAAATAGACCAAAAATTACAAGGAAAAAACAACAACAACAACAACAACAACAAAAACACTAAATCACACAATGAGCATAACCTTGTGTATTTAATTCAATTTTATCTATTTACAAATGTGGAAAATAAGGCTTAGAAAGTTAAATGACTTCCTCAGGAAGCCACAGAGTGGTAAACCTGGGTCTAACATTCAAGCAGATCAGAAAGAAAAATACATCATAATAAACACAGGATTATTTTATTTACTGTCAGGTTTCAAAATATTCAGACAGTATATTATCCCTTCGTGATAGTGTTTTTGTACAATGATTATTCAGTCACTAAAAATAATTAATATTTTAGAAAATATTTACACATTCCATGTGACCCAGAAATATCTGTGCTGAATAAATTAATAAATGAATAAAATTAACAAATTTGGAGAGTAAAAACATTTTTTAAAAAACAGATGAAATAATTGGCATTTTAAACAATAAACTGCATAGAATACATTTTGATGGTTAACATTATTAGGCAACAGAATATGAATTTGTATCATTGTATATAATTTGTTTTATAAACATAGAAAATTTCTGTGGCTTAAATTACACAGAAATGTTTCTGAATCTCGCCTATCTGTACCCTTTCTTATTGTGTAAGCTTATGCTAAAAATGGGAGGAGAGAGGACAAAATGGCAAAGTGTTGCAGAATAAAATGGAGAGGAGATGATAGTTTAAGTTTTTAAAACTATGTATATGTCAGACTAACTCATTTTGTATTTTCTCTTCGTGAACATTAAAAATCCACCCTTCTGCTCATAAGTTTGTTTTTGGGTGAAGAAGGAAAACCTAGCCTCCTAATTTTGAAAGGAGAATAGATGGAAAATAACAGAAGGGCATTTTTCTTCAGTGACTAGACATTCCGTGAACAAGCAGGTTGTTTTGACAGATGAGCTAAAGGTCTGTCCGTCATAGACGTGGGAGGTCCTCACTCTAGCTGCTGAAGGGAAAATGCTGAAAAACAGCCAATGTGTAGATTGATCAAAAGAAAACATGGGCAAAGCTGCTCAAGAAAATAGGATCCAAGCTAGAGACCGCTGTTGATAAAATAAATGATGTGAACAAATTCATGCATGCATAACTCTGTGATGATACTTATTGAGAATACTAAGCTTCAGTCTGCTTGTTCCCATATAAAACATGTACCTGGTTATAAACTTGGCCCAAGTGTCAAGATGATATCCACGTCCTTGAGGTCGTTTGGATCCTTTCTCTCTCCATGCCTTTGGCTAAAATCATATCCTTCACATTTCTTTAGATCTCCTTCTTCCTAGACCCTCTTTGATCCATGTTCTACTCCCTCAATGCACTATTTTTTTCAAATTATAAGAGAAAGTTTATTTAGAAAATCACAAAGATGGAAGGAGTGAGTGGCAGAAGAAATGGGCTCCAAAACAAGTTTCAGAAGGCAAAAGAGGGGCCACTGGGGCATAAGTAAAGGTAAAGGGGGTGAAAGGCTGGGGAGGAAGCAGGGAGGGCGAAGGAAAGGCACAGGGGTGCTCCAGGGAAGGAGAGCGCAGAGGGAGAACACTCCAGCACTATTGAATAGAACTCCTTAGTGATTTGATTTCAGGCATGTAAATGAGGATCTTTCATTTGGTTTCCTCTAGGGTAAAATGAATCTAGTAAAAAAAGTTCTCTACTAGCTCGGAAAAGCTGTATTTTTTCTTTTCTTTTTTTTTTTTTTCTTCTTATTCTCCCAGATTTATTGAGGTTTATTTGACAAATTGTAAGATATTTCAAGAGCACAGTTTGATGATTGGATACACATATATATTGCAAAAGGCTTCCCCCATGGAGTTACGTAACAAGTCAACACCTCACATATTTATCTTCCTTTTGTTTATGTTCTATTCTCTTAGCAAATTTCAATTATAGAATGCAGTGTTATCAACTATAGTCGCCATATTATACATTACATCCTCAGAACGTATTCATCTTATAGCAGAAAGTTTGTACCTTTCACCAACTTCTATTTCCCCACCCCTAGCTTTAGGGAGCCATTTTCCTATTCTCTATTTCTATGAGTTTATTATTAGATTCCATATATGTGAAACTATGCTGTATTTATCTTTCTCTGTCTACTTTATTTCACTTACCATAATGTCCTCCAGTTTCATCAATGTTGTCATATTTTTGATCCATTCATCTATTAACAAACATTTAGGTTGTTTCCAGATCATGGCTATTGTGAGTAATGCTGCAGTATAGATACCTCTTTGAGATAATGGATATATACCAAGTAGGATTGCTAGATCATATGGTAGTTCTATATTTTTTAATTCTTGAGAACTTCCATAGTTACTTTGCCAGTTTGTTTGTTTTTTCTTTCCCTCCAACATTGTACCAGTGCTTCCTTTTCCACATCCTTGCCAATATTTATGTCTTGACTTTTTTAATTTTTAAAAATATTTTTGTATTGATTAGGGAGAGGGAGATAGGAACATCAATGATGAGAGAGAATCATTGATTGGCTCCTCCTGCACACCCTTCACTGAGGATCAAGCCCACAACCTGGGCATGTGCCTTTACCAGGAACAGAACCAGGATCTCCTGGTTCATAGGTCAGTGCTCAACCACTGAGCCATGACGGCCAGACTGTCTTGCTTTTTAAAAAATATATTTTATTGATATTTTACAGAGAGAAAGGGAGAGAGATAGAGAGGTAGAAACGTCGATGAGAGAAAAACATCGACCAGCTGCCTCTTGCACACCCCCTACCGGGGATGTGCCCACAACCAATGTACATGCCCTTGACTGGAATAGAACTGGGGACCTTTTAGTCCACAGACTGATGTCTACCACTGAGCCAAACCGGTTTCGGCCTGTCTTGCTTTTTTATAACAGGCACCATAATTGGTATAATGATCATGCCTATTATAAATTAAAAAATTAGAAAAATAAATTAAGAAAACAATTTCATTTACAATTAATAAGCATAAAATACTTAGAAATAAATATTACCAAGGAGGTAAAAGACCTGTATACTGAAAACTGTATGACATTGATGAAAGAAACTAAACAAGACACAGATAAATGGAAAGGTATTCATGTTCCTGGATTGGAAAAGCAAAGCTAGAAACATCACACTTCTGATTTCAAATTATATTACAAAGCTATAGTGATTAAAAACACACACACACACAATATGATATTAGCATAAAAACAAATCCATAAATCAATAGAACAGAATAGAACCCAGAGATAAATCTGTACATATATGGTCAACTAATTTATGACAAAGAACCAAGAATATACAATAGTGAAAAAATACTGTTTTCAATAAATATTGCCGGGAAACTAGAAAGCCTGATGCAAAAGAATAAAATTGGTCCACTGTCATAAGCCATACACAAAGTGGACTTAAAATGGATTAAAGACTTGAATAAAGACCTAAAACTGCAAATCTACTAGATGAAAACGTTTTGACATTGGTCTTGGCAATTGTTTTAGATTTGATAACAAAAGCAAAAATAAGTGAGATTGTATAAAACTAAAGTACTTCTAAAAGCAAAAAATCAATATAAAAAGGAAAGCTAGAGAATGGGAGAAAATATTTTCACATATTTGATAGAAGGTTAACATCCAAGATATACACAGAATTCATAGGAATAAATAGCAAAAAACAAAACAAAAAACACATAAATAAATAAGTAAAGAAGAGAGAGAGAGAGAGAGAGAGAGAGAGAGAGAGAGAGAGAGAGAATAAAGGGCCCAAATAGACTTAAGAAAAAGAGCCAAAATCAGTTTGGCTTCCAGTCAAGGGCATGTACCTTGGTTGTGGGCGCATCCCTAGTAGGGGATGTGCAGGAGGTAGCTGGTCGATGATTCTCTCTCTTCAATGTTTCTGGCTCTCTATCCCTCTCTCTTCCTCTCTGTAAAAAATCAATAAAAACAACAACAAAAAAGATGTCCAAATGGTACTTGAAAAGGTTCTCCATGTCACTAATTACCAGGGAAATGCAAATCAAAACCACAATGAGATATCACTTCACATTTGTTAATGTGCCTATTATTAAAAAGATAAGAAGATACTTAAAAAATGTCAAATATCTCAGAGTACTGGAGATGTCTGTAGAAGAGTAAGACATTACATTATAAAAATATTTATGCTTTTAGCTGGTTATTTGCAATAGGAAGGGATTATACTGAATAACTAAGGCAGATACTTTTCAGGCACGTTGAAAGTGAGAGCTTAGCTTAAGTGAAATGAAAAAGTGGACCTGAGGGTGCAGCTAGTGGCTGGAGAAGAGGGGAGTTTACAAGGTTGTACTTGGGTCAAGTCTAGAGTTTCTACTCACTGACCACGAGCTCTAGTCAAATGAGTAAATTGGCAATACAATGAAAACACCCTTAACTTTTATTTCATGTGAATATATCAAAAACAGAGGTGTGCAGTGACTTACTCAGCTGCTCAGAGTTACACAGTCATTTATGATAGAGCCATTATTGCTAAAGAATGCACTAGGGAGTGAAGTGACTAGATTCTTCAAAATGTTTGAACATAGTAGAGCACTGGACAGGCCTTTTCCTATTGCCCTATTGGAAACTCAATTAAAAGCTGTTCTGTATCATATTCCAAATAAATGAGTTGGTTCTTCTAAGTGGGTGGTCTTCGAGATGATTTCATTGCCATGCATAACCAGGTCCAGAGCCCCAGATAACACCTTAAATATTTGGATTCATCCTTTTATTTTACTTTTAATATATTTTATATTGACTCCAGAGAGGAAGAGAGAGGGGTAAAGATATAGAAACATTAATTATGAAAGAGAATCATCGATCAGCTGCCCCCTGCATACCCCCCACTGGGTTTTTAAAAATATATATTTTATTGATATTTTACAGAGAGGAAGGAAGAGAGATAGAGAGCTAGAAATGTCGATGAGAGAGAAACATTGACCAGCCGCCTCTTGCACACCCCCCACCGGGGATGTGCCTGCAACCAATGTACATGCCCTTTACCGGAATCGAACCCGGGCCCTTCAGTCCGCAGACCGACGCTCTACCACTGAGCCAAACCGGTTTCAGCCCCACTGGGTTTTGAGCCCACATCTCAGGTATGTGCCCTGGACCAGAATCAAACCTGGAACTCTTAAATTCGCAGGCTGACGCTCTGATCTGGCTAAGGCTGGATTCATTGTTAGATAGGCTTTACTTAAGTCACTTTGGTTATATAATAGGTAGCAAGTTTACCAATGTTTAAAAAGGTGTCTTTTATATACTGACTCTTACTAGCTGGTTTGGGTTATGTGTCCAATCTTGAGATAATTATGGTCATTGGTACACTCTGTTTGGCTGAGATGGATTCAAATGCCTATTTCAGGAGCCAGGGAATGAAGGTATCCCAAGACAAATATGTAAGCTAAGAAAGGAAGATGGATATTGCTAGTGATCTGTTTGCCCTGGTTAATTGCAAACTGATGACTCTCTAGTCCCAACCACCACCAGCATCCCCAAGTTCAGGGCACATTTATGTGGTTTTCATCCTAAAAAGAGGAAAAATAATACTTGATTAGATATTAGTGGATTTCTAACTTGCTCAAAAATATATTTTATATTCCCTAAGGATGTCAATTGTAGATGAGTAATAAACCCTAAAAAAGCTGCATAATTACTTGTAATTCTTTAAATATGTTTTAAAATGTAGATATAACGAATGTTAGTAGCTATAATTTTTGAGATTGTCTTTAGCAAACTTTAGAACATGTATTTCAGGGTCATACACATAGTACATAATGTATATAAATATGGAGTCATTTTCCTGAACCATATGTCTGTTGGGATTTATTAGATAAATAGCTATATATCTTTATATAACAAAAAAGGGGGAGGGATAAAAGAAAACTATTTTTTTCTCAAAAGACATTAAGAAATAAAAGCAAGTTCTAAAGGAAAATTTTAAAGCATCCTGAGTAGGATATTTAAAACCATTGCCTTGACTCATTGAGAAGTTATAATTAGCTAGAGGCCCGGTGCACAAAATCCATGCACAGTTAGGGTCCCTAGGCCTGGTCAGTGTTCAGGGCTGATCAGGACTTTCTAGCTGCCAACTGGAGCCTTCCTTCTGGCTGCCAGCTGGGGTCTCCCTTCCCTGGCTGCTGGCTGGGGCCTTCCTTCATTCTGTGCCATCCCCATGGTGGTTAGCACACATCATAGTGAGCGATAGAACTCCCAGTCTCCTGGTTGAACTCCCATGTGGACACTTTGCATATTAACCTTTTGTATATATAGATTTCAGTGATCAAAGCAATAGCTTAAAATATTTTTAAAAAATATTCAATAGAATATAACAATAAACTAGAAGGCAAGAATTAAACTGACCATACCATCCATAGTAGTAATAACTATTGTTGCATTAGATTTATTTAAGTTGTCATATGTATGTCTCTGTTTGTATTAGGCTTTGGTGCAAACGTATTTCTTTTATTTCATTTCAAAAAAGTTTGAAAAACATTGCCCCAGAGTGATGGTATGTGTTTGCTTTGTCAGTGTTCATGGTTTTTTATATTGTCAGCTGGTAGCAGAATCAGAGAGCAGCATTGACACTTAACATATAACCATATTTGGCAGATGAAGACCTTGGAGAGCATGTGCCATGTATGAATCCAGCTTAGGCAGGTTTTCAATTCACCCATAATGTGCTCATTGGTTTGGAACTCTGAACGTCCATATCCTTTGGTATGGATGGATTTGTGTGACTTCTTGTCAAATCAATGTTTATTGACAAAAATCTATTTTGTTGTTCTGTCCCTGAAATCTAGATTGGCACCATTCCCTGTGGATATTTGGCTAGTCGGTGGCAACCAGGGATGCCAGCTAGAGTTTTTACTGTTTTTATGGTGCCAGCTGCTTTCTTGGCTTGGGTTTCTTTTGTTCAGATTGTAAATGAGGGCAAGACACCCAAATCCACCCCAGTGTGCTCAGTGGGAAATGACAGGAGTCCAATAGCTTAAGGCTAAGCAGCAGGAGTTTTCATGAATGAGGGGTCAGATATAGTGATGGCTGTAAATGTGGAACTGTGCTAACCGATGTTATGCATAAAAGTGCTGGAGAAGCATGTGTATGAGTGAGTGTGGTGTGTGTGTGTGTGTGTGTGTGTGTGTGTGTGTGTGTGTATCTGTGTGTCTGTTTGTTCATATTTGTATGTGTTTGGGAGAGATTTCTTTGTGATTAGAATGTCATTATTTTTAACTAAATGAGATAATTGATGTGAAATGCATAAAAAAGTAGTCAAAATACAGAAAAACCTCTCCTCAAAAACAGGGTTATAAATATGTGATATTTTTGTAAGCATTTACAATCAGGAACTCCATTGTTCAATTATCTGGCATACTGGGCTTTTCTTCTTCTTCTGTTCCTAGTGTGTACATTATGGTACAATAAGAGAACAGAAAAACGTGAATTTTATGTCCTTCAAATGATATTATCTGTTTGCAGCACTATGAAAATTGGTGGAAATTGAAGATTATGCCCAGAACAAAGAGTCTGAATGATCTATGTGCTTAATGATCTGGGCTTTCAGATTCTTGAATCATAAATAATACAGATAGAGAAACCACACAAGATGACCCTGAGACTTGCCTGTGGTACAGGAAGATTTGCGGCCAGGCCTAAGGGATGGCCCCAGAGAAGGGGGGCTGCAATGAGAGTGAGGGACAAGCAGAGCCCACTGCTCTGGAATGACCGGCTTTCACTTGGAAAGGCAAGTGATCCAGTTTCACTTACTAGGATGCACTTACAAGGAAGAAGGTTCAGGTTGAGGGGCCATCCCTCACAAAAGTCTGTTTGAGGCCAGACCTTCCAATGGGATGGATTAAAATTGTGCCACCTCTAAGGAGAAAATAAAAAATAGGAAAAGAAAAAAAGAAAGAGAGAGAGAGAGAGAGAGAGAGAGAGAGAGAAAGAGAAAGAAAGAGAAAGAAAGAGAAAGACTATAATGGCAATGATTAAATAAAGCCAGTATCTTCTTTTGAATTGGTAAAGATATGACTGTCAAATGATGTTTTGATCTCTGGCATAGAGGTTTTCCATTTCACAATTTTTGATAGTGCTGTATACATACGAATGCCTCTAAGTAGCTCTAAATATATTTCTCTATAATAATAAATTATAGAAATATGAGAAATGAGAAATGATTCATCATTTCTATAAGTTATATGTTGATTATGAGAGATAAAAAGCATAAGGTACTGGCTTATGTCCTGATTTTCAAATCACATTTCTGTCAAGGACTAACTAAAATCTTGACTCCAACACCAGCACTTTCACATTGATTTGTTTTTCATATATATTGTAAAATGAAATATACATTTTATATATGAAATAAATAAGTGTATATATTTATATATGAAATATATTTGAATTGTAAAATGAAATATGTATTTATATATTAAATATATAATTTATATATTTATATATTTATATATGAAATATATATTTTCATATATATGAAATAATATAAATGAAATAATGTATATATGAAATATATTTTCATATATATTGTTTGTTTTTCATATATATACATATCAATATATATATATACATATATATGTATATATATTGATTTTAGAAAGAGGAAAAGAGAGGGAGAGATAAACATCAATGATGAGAGAAAATCATAGATCCCTGCCTGCTGCACACCCCCTAGTGGGTATCAATCCCATAACCTGGGCATGTGCCTGACATAGAATCAAACCATGATCTCCTGGTCCATGGGTTGGTCGACACTCAACTGCTGAGCAATGCTGGCCAGGATGATTTGTTTTCAAAGCCCCAGTTACCTTGGCTCTTGCTTATTCTGGCCGCCGAGGTGGTCTCTGCAAGAATTGAGCTGGAAGATTAATGCACTCCAGTGGAGGAGGTGGGGTATCCCCAAAGTCATAGTTCTAAGGGCAGCTACGGGTGTTAATGCACAAGCAACCAGACTCCTCCCAACGCACCACCTTCCTCCAAATCTTGTCATCTTTACATCTTCACTGTCCATTTGGTAAAAGGTCCTCAAAATCCAGTTTGCCTCTTGACTCTGACTCTAAATAGGTTAAAAATGAATTTTTGATTTCCCAGAGAAAAGATCACAATACATAAATAACCTCCTGCATACTGTTTTCCTTGTCTATATCTCATAAAGGGACTTCCTCTGAAAAACCGACTCCACCAAAAACAAGAAGAGACACACCCTGAGCCCCACCCAACCCTTAAATCAGATGAGGACTTTCTACTTTAAAAAAAAAAATACCATAATAATTGCTTTTCTGCTGCCTTGCATGAAATCATGAGACACGGAAAGGTTGCCAAGTAGTTCTAAGCCTCTTAACGTGATCAACTGCATGTGAGTAATGAAAAGGGATTCAGGAGGATTCTTTCAGTATTGAGATCACAAATTTAAAGAAAACTAAGAAATAAGTCTGATCCCTTAAAAGAAAACATTTCTAAGAAAACTGATGAAGAATAACAGCATGAACACTCCGCACTTAAAATTTTAGGGAAATACACTTTTATGAGCACAGAAAGTTATGTAAATCATGCGCACTGCAATATTTAGACAGTAAGTAGGGCAGGGATCCTTGCAACTTTTTTTATTCCCCTAGCAAATGTCCAGTTTAGCTCAGAGATGAATTAAATGAACCATTCAAAAAAAAATCTCAACATTCATGGTTAAAGCAAGAACCTGTATGCAAAGTCACAGCAAAAAGAAAGACAACTCAGCAGTCACATTACTTAACCTTCCTGGGGGCCTCAGAGTTAAAAAAAAAAAAAAGATTGCTGCTGCAGAAACCAGTTTGGCTTAGTGGATTCCGGTCAAGAGCATGTACCGTGGTTGCAGGCACACATCCCCAGTAGGGGGTGTGCAAGAGGCAGCTGGATCATGATTCTCTCTCATCGATGTTTCTAACTCTCTATCCCTCTCTGTAAAAAATCAATAAAATATATTTTTAAAAGTAAATAAATAAAATTAAATTTTAAAAAAGGGTTGATGGCATTACCTAGTGGCACACTACCCTTCCACCTTATTTAAAGGCCAAAAGGAATAGGTACATATATAAACACACTCATTTTTCATGTACGAGTCTAAGGACACAGAGAAAGTAGACCTAGTGCTAGTTCACAGCTAACCCTTCCCCTTCCCTCAATATTAAGAAATAGAGACAGGGCTCATGATTGGGATCTAGGTTTCCGGGTGGGCTCCTACTCCCAGGCCCTATAGCATGTGAGGTCCCAATGGATGATGACTGAGAGGGCAGAAAACTCCAGCTGCATTGCTCTGTTATGGCAAGCGAGCCTATAGCTGTTCTCAGGGGGCCTCCTGAGCTCATGTAAGACAAGAAGTCTGCATAACCTTTCCAGGCCATTCACAGGCGCGGGGGCCTCCGCTCACTGGACGGCTGGATCTCCTGCTTGTTTATGTGGAGAATGTGCTTCTTTTAGCTCGGGCTAAGGATCTCTGGTTTACCCTGTTCTGGATTATTCATAGAGAGAAAACGCATGCGTTTGAAAGGAAACAGTTGAATTGTAAGCATCCAACCAACGCATCACAGTGGTATTTTCCAGGAAGTTTGAGGACTCTCTAGTAAACCCCTAAATGAGAGCACAGCCTGTTAGCTACAAAGATCCTGAAGAAAATGCCTGGGAGATTTGAGTGCATTTCGCCTTTTGTGCGTGTGAATTTAATATTAATGAAGGCAATGGAGTTTCGTTAAGGAAACGGTGCCGTTGAGTTTGTCTAAGAAGGAACAGAACCACCAGGGTTACATAAATATACATACATCCCAGTGATACAGCATTTGTAAGAGGGAATTTCCTCCAGCAAGGGGATGTGAGTAATGTAATATAAGAAAATGACTGAACAAGCAGTTCAAAATGTGCAAAAAAAATACTTCCCTGGAAACTGTGTTTAAAGCAACCACAATCTCCTGGAAGAAAAACTGAATTCAGACGTAATATTGGCATGTTTGAGCATTTCTAACCATAAAACATTCAGATCAGGTGCCCGATTTCCTTCTTCTTCTTGATAAAAATAAAAACTATAAAACTATTTTATTCTGTCTATTAGCAGATACAAAATGAAGTGTGTCTAGATTTCAGGCCTAAGTGATCCCTATTTGACACAATAAATTTATATCACTATTAATAATATCACTGTCCTCTGGACTTGCATTTAGAGATTAATACTTCATGTTAAATATTAACATTCCCCAGTTACTGTCTTCTTTTTTTTTTTCTTCTTTCAGAAAGCTGGCACTGTATTAAATACAAGTGCTTTTGTATTCTCCTATTCTCTTTGAGGGGAGGGTGATTGTGTAATTAAACTTGGCCTGAAATCAACCACATAAGAGTTGAATGACTACCAAGTCCAACTGGGGAGGATTTACCGTATGAATGTTACTTTCCTAAGACTAAACCAGGTTACATTTCCAAGTTTCAGAATGTTGCTCAATGAAAGAAATATGTTGCCCATGAGAGAAAAATAAATCAAATGGTGGTGTAATCTATAATCAAAGGCACTAATGGTCACAAAGTATTCAGAACAAAGGTTTGCTAAGCTCGCAAAGGCACGGTAAAAGTTGAATACATAATCCATGTTAAGTAAAAAAGCCTTTATTACCTAAAAGAACAGGAATGTTTGTGGTTTGGGGTATTTTCTTTTTGTTGTTATTGTTATTTTTGTTTTATGCCTAAGACTAGCATGAATAGATCAACCCTTTCTGTAAAGGGAAAGACCTTTTAGAATATGAATTTTTTTGAGAGATAGAATAACATCCAGTAGCTATTTTCAATTTAATAACCTAAAATGCACTTTTAAAAGACTTTAAATTCTCTTTTTTTTTTTTTCATTATCTTTGTTTTTGACTGCGGCAAAATTTCTCCTCCCAGAATGCTCTTCCAAGAGGAAACAGAAATGCATCTCTGCTGGTTCGGTGTGAGGAATGGCTCCCACATAAAGCGTTCGATAGACAGCACCAGCATTGCGAAGGAATGCAATGTCAACATATGCTTACCCTGTGCTTTACACAGTGGAAAAAAGCAGTGTTTGCATGGTGGAAGAGAAAAGGAATGTGTCATTTATTCTTTTATTCACAGGTAGAAGGAGACAAATGATATTTATATGAAAGCAGATACCCTTGTTTTCATTCCATGGCCAAAACCTTATTCCTTACTCAGTCCTAAAACATTAAAAAAAAAAAAGTGTGTACGCACATGTGGCCTGCATACCAGCATGCGAGTGGGTGGTGAACAGTAAATCTGTGGTATTAGCAGCAGACGGAAGAAAATGGCTAGCATGCAGATTTAAGGAGGCATCTAAGAAAGGGACAGAAACACTAATTTTTTACCAAGACAAGGTAAAAGATAATATATGTCAATCAAGCCCAAGTGTGCTTGATTCTAAAGTAATAAGTCATTGAAATGCTCAGGGAATCAAGGGAGTTTAATTATTTGACTTACTGATGTTACCCTTCAACCCCTTTTCTTTCAATTCTTCAAAATTCGCCCGTGTATCTTTCACTTCCCAATTCGGTAGGGGATTTTGTTCTAGTCAGTGCCTATTTCTAGCCAACATAGTAACATGAATCTACTGAGATTGCTTTTTCTATAAAATGAATGACAGTGATCACTTGAGTTTTAATATTTCAGTCAACTTTCAGAACAATCATGGGTGTAATTCCTTTAGGAGAAAATAGAACCTTTCTCAGGCATATGTGCACCCTGACTATTGATATTCCACTACCGTGAGCATCAGCCTCTTGGCGGTGCCATGGCGATGCAGAGAGCATAGGAGAGATGAAAAGGAATGTGTGTGGACCATGTGCTTTTTCAAATAGGAACACATCCACAGGAAGAAGAAAAAAAAAAGTGGAGACTTTGGACTTTGGTGTTAGAAACACAATTATCCAAAGCAGAACTAATATAAGGTGTGAGAACACCAACCAGAATTTGAACAAAATGAAAGTATGGCATGGCAGCCAAAACCAGTTTGGCTCAGTGGTAGAGCATTGGTCTGTGGACTGAAAGGTCCCTGCTTTGATTCCAGTCAAGGGCATGTACATTGGTTGTGGGCACATTCCCGGTAGGGGGTGTGCAAGAGGCACCTGGTCTATGTTACTCTCTCATTGACGTTTCTAGCTATCTCTCTCCCTTCCTCTCTGTAAAAATATCAATAAAATATGTTAAAAAAAGAAAGTATGGCATGACAAATATTTTCACAACATAAAGTGAAGATTTCAAATATGACCACTACAGAGCATAAGTGGGAAGGCTTGGGATAATGTTAATTTTGGTAAACTTAGCTCTGTTTATCTAATATGAGTAAAAACTCAAGTATCCAGTGGCCCTTTTGCAGTTGTTAAACCAGTGTGTGCACAGGAAGGCCTGTGAAGAATGGTGGCAAGGAGCCGTTCTTACCAGGCCTTTGACACCAGAGCTCAGATCAAAACAGCTTCCATGCTGTACAAAGATTGTGTTGTTGTTGTTTTTAATTCATATTTTAGGAAATGATTACAGTACTTAGGATAATTGGAAGAGCACTGTCTTATGACTCAAGAGTTCACAGTAGAATTCTGGTTCAGTTTGGAAGTTGCTTTATGGTCTTGAGAAATTTAACTTCACCTTTTTGAGTTTCAGTATCATTGACTAGAAAGAAGAATTTGTAATATCTAAGATCCTATCTGACAGATAATATGTCTATATATCTAGGGTTTATTCATCAAATGATCATTATAAATCCCTAATACTATAAGCTTGTCCTTTGGCAATTGCCTTCTTCTACCGATTGCAGTCAGGTACTGATTAAGGGTTCTGACACACTGATTTCCAGGGATTGGGGCTTAATGTGGGCTCACATTGGATGCTCTGCATATGGTGTTGTGTCATTGTTGAAGACGCGAAGAAGAAAACTGAACAAAAAGTAAAGAATTAGATGGGGAAAGCAGGGACCATGCCTTATAGTTCTTATAGTGACAAGACCTAAAGCAATAACACCAGGCATCAGAAAGGGGGCAGAAAACAGTCATGGTGGCTGGAGCTCAGGGGAATAAGTCCAGGTACTGAAGCAAAACAGAAAGAGCCCAGTAATTGCCTCAAATCACAACAAAAATACTGAGAGCTGATGGACCACTAGTAACTAAGCCTCAATTAGATGCTAAGTTGAACTTGCCTTAGATCTTAGATTTTTATATATTTCCTATTAATATTTAAGGTTTGAACTCTATGCTCAGGTTTTATGCCAGTTATTTAAGCAGTATTTGAGGTCACAGACAGTGTATGTAGGGAGAAGCAGTGGCTGGTGTGTTTTACTAGATGGTCTCAGCCTTGTTTAAAGAGAAGAGGGTGTTAAAGTTAGGCAGAGAAGGTGTAAGGTACACACATAGACCTGCACCAAAAATTTTATCCTAAAAATACATGCATCAAAATCCTTTATTTGCAATAATTTATTTCAGCGATGAAATCATTCTTTAGGGTACAGCCTTTTTAAGAAATGTGAACATACATGGGATGGGCAACCCACATCATGATCACCTTAGTGGAAGTGATTTGATTAGATTGGTCTCCTGGGAGAAAGATAGCATGAGAGTACTTGATATTTGGGGAAGTATAATAAATGGAAAGAAATGTAGCAAAAATGGGATGCCAAGGAATATATTTCTAAAGGCAAAACTCTCCTCACTTCATACCTTTTCCACCAATCATAAAAATATTCAGGCGTGATCTGGACTTTCTAAAATGGAAAAATGAACACCTAGGAACTTCAGATTTAATATGACTTTGCTGTACAAGTAGCCTGCCTGTGTGGCCTTAAAACTCTAGAGGGCCTAGTAGTTCTTTTTACTAGTCTAGAAGGAAACTCAAATATATCCTTCCCTTGGTCTAATTCCTTTGTGCTGGAGCAGTTCTCTGGGATCCTTGGAAGAAAGGTGCTGTGTGAACAATGAGGGTGTGGTGTGGACTTGGAGCGCTGGGGTGGGGAGCTTGTGAGGTCTTGGATGAAGGCTTGGTTTCTCCATGTGCATTCAATTTATGATTTTTTTAAATCTTTTTATTTCTGGAACCCACTCAGGAGGCTGATGGTGCATGTTATAAATCTGGAAAAGCACATGCATGAAACAAATAAATAAATAGCTGCCTCCGCCACAGAAGTGTGTTGCTTCCTCAGAGATGAGTCAGTGTGAGACAGGCTTGCACAATTAGACAGCGGATATGCCCCACCTTCCTGGCCCGATTCATCATCTCCCTCAGAGGTCCTGGCAAAGGGGTACGTGGGAGACCGGGGCAGGGAAGGCAGTAGAAGAACATCTCACTCTTCCGGGTAGGGCTTGTGTGACATGGAAAGTTCTTCTAGCAGAAGAGAGAGAAGGTGATCCTTCTTCCCTTCGATTCAGGTTCCCAGATGCCAAGGTTGGACAGTTTGGGGTCGCCCTTTTATTTACTTAAGGTTTTGCTGAGCCAAATGACCTTGTGATCCTGGCTGGAGATTCTTATATACACCTGGTAATATTTACTCAGTTGTCCTGAACAATTGCTCATTTTATTTGAGTAAAAAGGAAATGAAGTACTGTGTGCTTTTCCTGTGAAAGTTATTAAAAAGTTGACTCAATGATAAAAGTAGAAAAGGCAGAATTATTAAAAAATCATCAGTAAAAAGGAAAAACTTTTAAGAATCACATATATGTTCTATAATTAAATGTTGTACAAACAGATATACTGTATGATACATGCAGAGATCTGTAAGAACATGCTTTCTACCAAAATATATCTTAAAAAGTTTGAGTCATATTACTAATATTTATAGATAGGTAAGTATAGTTAGAAATATAGAGAAGTGAGAAAAGATAAGGTTTTGAAGGGCTATTCTTATATTTTTAGGTCCTTGTTTTCTTTAATTTGCAATTTTCATTCTTCCTGTGGAAGGCCTCAGGCAGAAAGTACACAAAAAGTCCCTGTTCTAACAAATTTAGAAAAATTAGGTGCAAAAATTTTAAAAAGGGAGTGATAATGTTAAGAGAGAAGAGAGCAAACTATGGTCCACTGAACAGACCTGGGTCAAATTGTGAATATTGCTACAACTAAGGTGATTGTTTTTTGTTTATTTTTCATCGTATAGGAAAAGCTTAAAATGCATTAAGAAGTGAAGGGTTGAAAATGGCTACATCACAAAGAAATCATAGGTAACTAAACAGAATAAGAAGATATACTGGGAATGCCTCTGACTTCAGAGAGACACTTCTAGTTAGAGTAGCTTCAGATTTCTGAAAACTTAGCTTGCTTTGGATCACGTCATAATTCAATTATGTTTTCACATATTCACACTTTTAGAAAAGTTTTATCCTTTTATTTTCTAACCCCAAACCCCATGCCTTAGCCTAAAAGCTGATTTATCTCTCTTCAATGGCAATGGAGAATTTGTACAAAATTCAAATATTTTCACTGTTCCTCAAAAGTCTGCTCTGCAGACAATCAGAATCAGAAGTACATGCATTGCTTGTAAATTCCGAGTGTCCAACCCTGAGTCCTTGAACCCGACCTTCTGGGATTTGCCTCAAGAATCTACAATTTTAGCCTGGCTGGTGTGGCTTAGTGGTTGAGAGTGAACCTATGAACCAGGAGATCACAGTTCAATTCCCAGCCCAGGTTGTGGGCTCGATCCCCAATGTGAGGCATGAAAGAGGCACCGATCAATGATTCTCTCTCATCATTGACATTTATATGTCTCTCTTTTTCTCTGAAATCAATAAAAAATATTTTTTTAAAAATCTACAGTTTTATCAAGCTCCATAAGGCGCTTTTATGCACAGCGAAGTTTGGGAACCTCCACTAAGCCAGCAACAAGATACTTCCAGGGGATGTCTTAACTGCACTTAGCTTCTTAGCTAAGTAACTATAATAATTAAATTTAAGGTAGAGAGATCCCATTGTTAGGACCATTTCCTGTTGGAAAAGCAGCCCTGATGAGCCTGCCTTTGGGGAGTAAAAGGAGACTGATAGAGGAAATGCCACTGGTTTTCAGACCCCTGGAACAAGCCATCTGAAGGAGAAGAGGCCACAAGAAAAGACAGATTTTTAGTACTTATCACTAACACGGATAGTTGATCCTAGGGAGCTTACATCCCAGAATTAGGGACCCAACTCTTTTGTAAAGGGCCAGGATGGTACATATGTTATATAGGTTTTGTGGGCCAGTCATGGCCACAATTATTCAGTTCTACGACAGCACCAAGGAGCATGTGTGAACATATAGGTGTAGGACGGCTCTACAAAACCGTCTTTATTGACACCAGACTGTGAATTTCATATACTTTTATGTGTAATGAAATCTCTTGATTCTTTAAAAATGTAAAATCCATTCTTAATTCCCTGGCCTGTACCAAAATAAACAGAACACAATTTAGCCCAAGGACTGCAGTGTGCCAATCCCTGCCCTAGAATAGTTATCAATATTCAAAACCACCTGGAAGGCATATGTAAACACAGATTACTGCACCCCCCCCCCCTCAAGGATTTCTGAAGCTGGGGGTCTGGAGCAGGGCTTAATGATTTGCATCTCTAAAAAGCTCCTAGATGGGTTCCATTCATCCCCAGTGCTGGGCTAAAATGGTAGTTCCAAACATTCACCTTATTTTACCGAGATGAAGAGTGTTTCATTTTTTAAATTGAGTCTCATGTTTGGAAAGAACAAGGATAACTCAAATCAAATAATGTTTAAGAGAACATTTTTGCTCTGAAGTTGTTGAGAAGCTAATTTAGACTTATCAACAGCAGAGGTGGATATGGGGAAGATTTCTTGGCAAAAGAAATCTGGGAAAAGAGGAAAATTACAGAGAAACAGGGTGGAGACTCCTAGTTAGCGTTACATTAAGAACAGGTTCAGCTGACTCATGCTGACCTTAAAGTAATCTAATCGAGAAGCTGAAACTGCTCCATGTGAATCATTTTTTCTGAATTCCAGGCCATTATTGTTATTTTTATTATTGAGGAAACAAAAAGTATTTTGTGGTCAAGTCACTGGTTGACAATCCAAAGCAACTACAAAATCTTAAAAGGCCAGGCCCTTGTTTTCCATTGTATGTGCTCGATGTGCTGGCTGGACTATGAAGAGTTTAGCTTCATCAAGAGGCCTTCAGTCTGTGTCTAGAGGTCAAGGAATGAGGGTAAGGAAGTAAAAAGATACTTATCTCTTCATCTCCTTTGTAGAGTAAAAGAGAGGAATTCTATGGAACGGAACCTCACAGGGTGATCTGGTCATAAATTCCTAACTGGGCAGGTTACCAAGAACAGCCAGACCCCAGGCCTCCTCAGTGAAAGACTTTAGACCAGCCCCATCCATTGTTCTTTGGCTTCTAGGTTAACACGCACTCCTTTGAAATAAATACCCTCAAGGGAACACCTAATCTTGTGGCCTATTCCTATAATCCAGTGTTTCCCAAAGTGTGGTACGCGTACCCCCAGGGGTACGGGAAGAATTTAATGGGGATACACATTGCACCAGAGTTTGGCAGGGATATGCACTGCACCGTGCTTAGCTGCTCCTAATTCTATGTTCTCATGAGTCAAGTCAAGACAATCTTGTGAGGCGTGAGATGGTCTGGTGTGCAAATAAATGCTATTCATAATATAGCTTTCATTTATATTTTATTATGAATAAATTTATTTTGTGTATGTACCAAAAATTAAAAAAAATAAATATATTTTTTATTGTTATTAAAATGCATCCATTTTTTGGACGAAGGGTACTCAGAGTTACGAAAATTATAGAAAGGGTACACATATGTCAAAAGTTTGGGAAACACTGCAGTGTTTCCAATCCAGCCCTGCTTCCTCCCACCTTCAATTAATTTCCTGATGCTCAAATGCATAAAAGAAGCTGCAAAACTTATTTTCTTGAGCACTTGAGATCATTCTTCCCAGCATATGCCATCAGTTGTCTCAGATAAACTCCTATAAACATTCTCTGCAGGTCTGGGCGTTTCTTACGTCAACAACTCTGTATTTTGGGGTTATTTCTCCATTTATCACTTCTACTTCCTTGGGACCCTACCCTATAGAGTCCTCTCAGTCTGTCTCTTCCAATCTTTTTCTCTCTTTCTCCCTCTCTCCCCGTCTACAGTAGCTCAAACTTTTTCTTTCCACAGACTTTTGCATTTTTCTTTATCCTTTCAAACACACAATCCTGAAATTGAACCCTTTACCCAAAATGTTATTTCTCTGGGTTTACCATGCTAACTAATCTATCTCTTCCATTAAAAGGCAGCATTTACAAATATGGAAAGAAATTACTGGCCCCCAAATGAGATAAGCAAAGGATATTTATTCTGAGCAAGGGAGTCAGCCACTGTCATTGGCTTTTAGACAGAGGCCCAAGGGCAGGCAGAGGAGTGGGAAAGCTTTTTTAGTAGAAAAGAGGGAATACTTCAGGTATGTATTGATGGAGCCTGTTGGCATAAGGAAGCTGTTAAGTGGGCTAACTTAATTGGGACATCCTATGTGATTGATTAGGGGCAATTTTTTTTTACCTTTTTTTATTGGTTCTGTAGGTAGTTAAGACAGTCATGAGCATAGCAAGGACGATGGGCCAAGGTCACTAGGGTAGAAAAGCCCCAGGTGCCTAGCAACAGAAAAGCAATTGTATGGGGGGACCCCACCCCCAGGCAGACTTCCCCCCCCCTAGCCTATTGCTGGTCATGCAGTTTGGACCCCCTGACCTTTCCTCCCTAGAGATAACATCTATGCCTCAGTTGTATTTCAGCTACAGGCCCAGATAAGCAACAAAATCAGCCAAGGCTGACTTTGGGACCAGCTGCATTGTATAATGACCCTCTGCCCTGGTGCAGGCCAATTAATCAGTGCAGACCACAACCCTGAAAGGACACACCTGGAAAACTGCTGCATATTCTATTGAGAACTTCCTCAGGGACCTCCCCTAAAATGTCCACCCTTAAAACCCTTAGGACAGAGGACCCAGTGTGCTCTCTGGAAGCATGCTCATAACTTTCTCTTCCCCCTCCCTGCCTCAGGCACGTTACTATTAGCTTCCTCACTCCCAAGTTCCAGGGGCTTTCTCTTTCTTTTCCTCTATAACTTTTCTTCTTAAAACCATTATTTTTTCCCCTTAGGAATTACATTTTCTACCTCTGTGATTTACCAAGTAAATGCTCTCTTACAGCTCTGAATTCTTTGTTAGCCAGAACCCAAATAATGATGGTGCTGAAGCCAAGTTTGGTCTCACCCCACAGGTCTGACACCTCATGCCATTCCTGCCTTCTACAACAGCTATAAGTTGGAAGTGGAGACCAAAAAATAGGGAGGCTGTCAATTATGAATCAAGTCCTGCCCACTTGGGGCCTATTGCTACTGAACTTATGATTTTGTGTTCTGGAGTGTCAACAGAGAGAGCAATCAGGCTTACTACAAGCTTGACATATCATTCTGGCTTCCAAGGTTGTTTATTGTAGATAAAGGGGTTAGTTTCCTAGGCAGGTTGAGTGTTGTCTCTTTTGTATATTCAATCTCTCACAAATAAATAGTTTACACAATGACCTCTACTCCTTTACCTATCCACTTTTAAATTCCCATAAGCTTGTCTCTGCATTAAACATCTTAATTAAACAATCCCCAAATTGTGTTCCTTAACATTCTGGAATACAGGGTACTAAGTATAAAGAGTTGAGTGGCAAAGCAGTTAGGGAAAGATAGAATTCTATAGTCACTCTATCCTGAGCTCTAGAATCTATTCAGGATTCAGGGAAGGGATTTTGGGAGATAACTCTGAATCAGTCTCAAAAAGACTTGGTCAAGAAGACTCACCTTTTCTTTATACATTTTAAGTAACATAAGTTATACAGTTATATTTAATGTAGATATTAAATAATTTCACAATATTTATCATCCAGCTATACTTGTAGTTAATACTTTTTAGAAAATACTACTTCAGGAAAACTGTCAATTACTACCGCCTCTGAACTGTCAAATCTAAAGGTCATTTCTTAGACCATTTTCTCCTTGACTTTTTTATCATCTGATGCTATTGGCATAAGTCTCTTGCAATGTCCACCATTTTATCAATTAATGTCACCCCAATAAATTCAATTTAAAAATTCTTCCTTCTCTGACTCCTGTTATGCACTCTATGTTTTTGCCCAATCATTGGTTCCTGTGTTGACATCTCTCTTATTCACACTCCCCAGTTTGAAGAACTAATGAAAACTAAGCTCTCTACGTTGTCTTATTTTCTTCTTCTCTGTATGAATTTCTTTAGGGGAAATCCATGTCCCTCCACTCTCTTTCTATTTCCCTATGAAGAGGACTGAGGCTAAAGTCCAGAGATAAGAATTAGTCTACCTTTTCAAGGGGTGGAATTTTCAAAAGGTCTGAGTGGTGGTAAGATCATACAATCACTTTTCTCTTTAATGCATTCAAATGGTAAGACCATAGGACTAACCTTGATAGCTCCCTTTATCCAATTCTTATATGGATGCTCAGATCAGCTCTGCATTTGGGGTTGTGTCTAAATACTCTCACAATTTTTATTGCCTCCTTTTCCTATACTAAGACAGTTTTCCTTGGCATTATAGTAAAATTAAAAGTTCCAAATTTGAAGTCTACAAAATGGACTAATTAGACTCTCTGGGTCTAATTACTTCTGGTAGCTAATAAACGCATTCATTTGGTGAGTGTAGCAGAGCTAGAAAAAAACAACAACAAAAGGCTAAACAAGCGAAGGTAAAGGTTAGGTAATGGTTAGCTTAAGTAAAGGTGTCTATTATGGATTCCAGTTTACTTTCTGCATTAGGGCAGGTTGAAAGTTTTTATTATTAAGAAAATATCTTTAGTGGTTATCCCCATATATACCTTGGAGTCCTTATAGGAAAAAGAAGTGAACTATACTAAGGCAGGCATGTTAATGAGTCCCTAGTACAATCCTATTAGCACCATATTCTCATCATCATATCCGATATTTATATTCTCTTTTTTTATTCTGAACACAATTTTTCAAATGTCAGTAGACTCCTCATGTTCATTTAATCAGACTCCCTTACACTGAAAACACAATTTCCCTCCTCAAATTGGCTTTAATACTTAATATATTTTACCTTCCTATTTCTGATAGTATTTTTCCTGGTGAAAGAGCTCCATGTATGTATGTATGTATTTAATCTTTATTGTTGAGAGTATTACAGATGCCCTCTGTTTTTTTTCCTCCCATTGTTCCCATTCACAAGGTTCTGTCTCCACCCCAGGCCTTTTATCTCCATATTAAATTGTCTCCCCTATATCTTTAATAATATTACTAGCTCTCCATGTAAACTGTTCTTAATCATGTCTAGACCTCACACTTGAATTTACATCATTAGAATATCTTCATAGTAAGCTCCTTGATTCCAGTTGGCATATGTGGAGATATGTAACTTCACATTGGAACTTCTTTCTCTCTTCTAGTAGGACATCACCAATTAATCATGACTTTCCTCATCAGTCATGATTGTCATAGATACAGAGATCAACTGAAGATATATATTTTTAAAATATAATAATCTAATTAGGCAGTCAGATATATACAGTGATCAATGAAACTTGCAAAAGTCAGATCCCTTAGCAGTGAAGTATACAGAACATGTGGGGCAGAACTCATAGAGTTGGTAAAAGAAAGTCAAGATTTGGGTAGGACCCTTAGTGTTTACTACAAAAGACTATCAACTCCCAGTATTACAACTGAGGTAACTGAAACTTAGAAAAGCAAATTCTTTAGGGTTAGACTTAAGTGTTGTTTCTCCCCAAGGGCATGAACTCCTCTGTTTGCTTTGCTGCTCTAACTCCAGCTTCTAAAACCTTGTATATATTGAAAAATATTTGTTGAATGACTCCATAAATGATGTACCATCATGAGATCATCTTGGTCTTTATTGATCCATCTGTCAATTTAATATTGATTTTTATCAAAGCTGAAGTCTTGTCAACTCCATTAAGACTTTCTTCACCATTCCAGACTTCTATGACTTCTCTTTCTGTCAAAAGTTTACTGTGGCTGCCAGTGATACACTATCTTAGATAATGTTGTTTCAATTTTTTTACATGTCTATGTTTTGTCTCACTCAGATTTGGGATTCTTGAGATAAGATTTTACTTTTTTGGTTATGACACAGCACTCAAATATCTTTAATCAAAATATATTTATGTACTAGAGAGACTGTGCTAGCCTCCAGGTGCAGAGTAGCTGATAAAATAGACGGCATCCTCATAGAGCTTACAGGTTAGTGGGAAAAAAAAGTATCACTAAACCAGCAGGTAAACAAATAAAAAATCAGTTATACTCTGTGATCAGAGCCCTGAAGACAATAGAACAGGATGGTGTCAAAGATAGTTAGAAAAAGTCTCAGGTGAAGTGGCATTTAACTTTGACAAAGATAAAAGGAGCTAGCCAGAGGAAGGATGAGCTTTCCAGGTAGAGGAAACATCTTGGGCAAAGGTTTGGAGGTGGAAAGGAGCTTAACAAGCTTGAGGAAATAAAGCAAAGGCCACTGTGACGGAAGTGCTATCTAGAACAGGATGGATGGTGAGAGATGAGCAGCTCACTGAACTCCTTGGCAGTAAATCCTGTGAATGGTATCATTATTTTTATTTTATACCAGAGGCCCCATGCATGGATTCATGTACCCGTGGGGACCCTCAGCGTGGTCTGAGCCTTCTCACAATCCAGGACCCTTCAGGGGATGTCAAAGGCCCACTGCACGGATTTGGCGATCTCTGCAAGCTAGGCCAAAGGACCCCACAGGTGCACAACTGCATATAAGATCTTTGGTTAATCTCTTTCTGTCCTCTCCCCTTTTCTCTCGCCTCTAAGATTCATCAGTCTGTTCCAGTTTTCCAGGCCTGTGCATGGTAGTCAGTGTGTGTCATGGCTACCTGTTGAAAGGTTGAATGCTGGGACACTTAGCATATTAGTCATATATATATATATATATATATATATATATATATATATATATATGTATATACACACACACACATTATATATATATATATATATATATATATATATATATATATGACTACATTTTCTCTCTTTTTTTAAGATGTTTTAATTATTGGAATTTTGGCTTTGATCCTACATTTTTAGATACACCTTTAGATGTCACAAGCTTCAGGACAGTGGAAGTGTATTAGAAATCACAGCAGCATAAACTTTTACAATAACCTTTCTTTGTTGTTTGAAGGAAAACTTTTAAAATATGGATAAAAATATGAAAGAAGGATAGTCATGATGAAGCAATTGTCAATTAGATGTGATATGTCTCAAATTCTTTTTGAAAGAAAGTAGGGATATAAATTTTTGAAAAAATTAAACTATATGAATTAAAACTTCAAATTATATCATCCTAAACAGGATGTCAGATCTCATTTCTCTTTAGGATTAGCTTAAAAGTTATTATCTGGTTTAGTTGTTTCATTTAGATTGGAATGTCAAACATGATTTCCAAACACACTTAGGTGATATTAGAGTTATAGCCTTTTATGATACATAGTCAAAAACATGTGCAATTTTTAATTAAATTTGAACCAATAATAGAAAACAAAAAATTTTATATTTTTCTGAACATTTATTTCCAAAATAATATACTCAGACTGTCATGCTTGCACAGTATGAAGTTAAACCTGAGAGAAAAAATATTCCTATGAAATTGAATATTGAATGCCCTCCTGCAACCTTCCTACTTTTAATGGAGTTTATTAGCACCATCAGATCCCATGAAATACAACTAAATAAAATAGAATAGGTGATAGAAATTACAAAACAATTACAATAAAACTGCTTATTGACAAAAAATGAAATTCTGCTCTATTTCAAAAAAGAAAATGATTTTAAATAAATCCTTAAAAAATCAGGGAAAAAACACTTGAAACTCTGTAATTTCCCTCTCTTTGACCAAGGATAGCTTCAAGCCTCATTTTAAAATAGTCTATGTCAACTATCTAGCATTATTTCGATAATAATCTGGGCTGAACACATTTATAAGTGTTTTAGGAAAAATAATAGGCCTAAACAAGACTGGCCTTCAAATAATTAAATATACAGAAATTCATAAACTTAAATTAAATAGTTGAATATGAATAAAAGATAGCACTATTGTCTGAATATAAGCCTTAAAGTGGGATTAGCTAATCACACCATAAAATCATTGTGATCTACAAGATAAGCAATGCTACATATTGTAATTTCTAAGCCAATGCATCATTTTTGTGGGGCATAGTCTCACCTCCACTGTACACTAGTTTACACATATAACTCTATTATTATAAATGGGATTTACATACAAACTTCTTGTAGTAGCTAAAGAAGAGCCAAATTCAACAAGGTTATTTCAAGCTGTTAGACAGAAATCAGGGATCAGATTACCCTGAGCTCGAGAACATCAATATTTCATTTGTCTAAAGAAGGTGGATATAGAACATGTTTGCATCATGACTTCTTATGCTCAGTGCTTACTTAAAAAGATTAAATGAAGCAGCTTTACTGAGAATACTTTCAGAAGGCTCTGGTGACCTTCCACTTACCTCAGGTAGAGTTTTCCTCTCAGTTCATGAGGGACATGCTCAGCTGAAACTTCAGCCAAGGTCATTATTGTTACAGTTTCTATTCAAACACAGTTTTAGTCTTTATACTTAGGAAAAAGACAGAAGAGATTTCTTAGAGGGAAACAACTTGGAAAAACGAAGAGAAATCTATAATTTTAGTTTGCACAGCTTACAGTGAAGCTTAAGGTTAAAGCAACAAAATATAGCAAGACCCAACTTGCATCAACAGAGGCAACTGCTTTAAAGTTTTATAAACCAAGAAGAAGAAATAACAGATCTTCATTTAAAGTGATCCCAGAGCAGTCTGAATCTGTCTGTTGGGAGACTATAAAAAAATAAAAGCATGTAAAGGAAACAGTAATTAAAACATGTTGTTTTCCTGAAATGTTTGCTAATCCACTGTGCGTTCAGGAACATCACACTTTACCCTGCAATGGGCATCTGCACAGATGCATACATAGGCTCTGGTCAGACAGACAGACCCATTAATTCTCTCTTTATCACAAACTCAGAACATCTGGGTATTGCCCTTTAAAACAACATCAGGTTAAGAAAATAAACCATTTCTCTGACCTGACAAAAGGTTTTGAATTACAGGATGGACACTCCTGAAGTGAATAAACTAATATGTTTGAATATCACACACAGGCTATTTAGAAGTGGAAGCACAGCTTCATGAAGTTCTTAATCCCGTGCTCTGCATTTCCCTCTTTCCAATCGTATTCCCACTTTGAGGCTAAAATGGAAAATAATTATTGTGCTTTAGGGAATAAATAAATTTGAATAAATTAAACCTGATCTTAGAATGTTTCATATAAGAGTTAAAGATCTCAAAAACCTCATGTCAACTCTTTTCTGGGGCAACACCAACCTGACTATTAGAAGGAAGGCTTGCTTTCTTCTTGCTGACATTGAACATCCCAGGATATTTTTAAATTCTGAACCATTATTTCTTCAAAGCTTCACCTAGAGGGGTTTTGTTCCTTTTCTCTTCAAAATATACATCATGCCTCCTCTTGAACTATCATGACTGTTACAGAGCCCATGTAGTGATTTGACTGCCATACATGCAAATAAATTTGCCCCAATCATTGAACATAGGAAAGAGTATGTTTTTCATTTAATATCTGCAGTCACAAACCTCAGAGACAACCAGTAGATATACACTCTTAGTGTGGATCCACTTTGAATCTCATTTACAAGTGATATCATTGCCCATAAGAAAAAAATAAACAACTTTATTAGATCTGAAATGAACAGACTTAGGAGTTAGATCTGAAATGTACAGACTTAGGACTCTGTGTGTGTGTGTGTGTGTGTGTGTGTGTGTGTGTGTTACTCTACATGTGAGTTTGAAAGAGCCTTTCAAAAGTGTAACACATTTTTTATATTATTATAACCAGTCCTCTACACACTACTCTGACAAGATTATACATTAAAGCTTTCCTTCAGATTGTTAAAAGCAATAGAAATAATGTCATTGGGCATTTTTAGATTAGGTTGATACCTGAGTCAACTGATATTCAAAGTTCCTTGATTTTCCAAATGTAAATGATGTGTAACAGTACTTCCTCAAAGCATCTATGATCTAAAACTTCATTTTATAAGGACCATATGCAGAAGCAAATATATGTAGATATGAAACCCCAGAGTTGCTTTATTTTAAATGTGCTGTTGTTAGCACTTTTAAATGCAAGGGGGACATTAAAACACACATGTACTCACAAGTTTAATGATTTCATTTCACCTCTTCCTGTTTTATTCTTTTAATAGCAATGCTACAAAGGGGAACTTTAGATAACTCTTACCAGCAAAGCCCAAGGTTGCAACACAGTTAACTACCCCCCAGCTTCTATTTAAGGTTACCTGGCATAGTTAGCTCTGCCAGATGTAGTTTTACTATTGGATAATTTGATTTGCTGACAATGTGCACTGCCTTAAAATAGGAAGTGCCTAGGTGACTGGTGTCCAAATCACACATATTCTTTTGGTTAAAATGAAATGTGAGTCTGAATTTAGCCTTTAATTACATTTCCTTTCCTACCTCCAACAAACAAATTTTTATAACTTTCCCAATGAAAAAAGTCATCTTTTGTGAATTACTAGTTTGGAAACAGCCCAGGACGAAACGTTATTTAGGAAATTTTCTATTATTTGTATTAATCAAAGATGTATATCCTCTGATTTCAATGGCTTGATCAATTGGCTAATACCTGCTTTGAAGACCTGATTGGACACAGGATTTTAGCCTTTCTTCTAAACCATTAGCTGGTAAACTGAAATTACTCTTGTAAGACCCTGTTGCAGAATAAAAGAAGCTATTGTATATGCAAAGTAATACAAGAGAGCTCCTGCAATATCTCAGGTGCTAGGACTGGCTCAAAAGGATCTTAATTTCAGGGATAAAAATATACCCAGATGATGTAAAATTAAACTCACCATGGGTGACAAAAAAAAGAGGGCTTCATGTATAAAGAAAAATAAAATGGTATTGCTTAAGAGAAGCACTAAAATTAAGCATTCCTTAAATTATCTCCTCCAATAAGATGTGTCTGTCATATTTCACTTTGGCTTTAGCCCTGCGGAGTCTGCATTGTTCTGTCAGGATTGTTCTGTCAAATGAAAAACCTGTCTACATTTTACCATGTGCTTAAACAAGCAAGACTAAGTATTAAATCTAAGGGCTCTGTACTTTACGAAACGTTTTTACAAGTGGAAAGTTATTCAGCTTAGATAGTTCATCCATTTTCCAGAGCCTTTTAAACCTGCATAATATATTGAGTGTCAAAAAGCTATAAAATCTCTTTAACCATTGATATCTATTTGTAGATAGCAATATAAAACCTGCCATAAATTCAAATAAGTAAATAACTTTACCTAAACAAAGATTTGGAGCATCACTCTACTGTTACAGAGGACTAGTGTCCGTGTTGTATTGTACACCAGTGAGCTTGGCATGGTTTTGTCATGGCTTCTAAAGGATAGCCATGCAAAAATCCAATATTGGATGCTCTTTAACAAAAATTGGGTTAACTATAATATAAATGTATGTGCTATACAATACGTTTATATAATGTAGATATAAGTACTTATAACTATAGAAATACTACAAGTATGAAAGGGGAAAAAACAACACACAGACACACAAAAACCTCTAAGGTTGACCTGGTCATTTTTTAAAATATACATTTTATTGATTTTTTACAGAGAGGAAGGGAGAAGGATAGAGAGCTAGAAACATCTATGAGAGAGAAACATCTACCAGCTGCCTCCTGCACACTCCCCATCAGGGATGTGCCCGCAACAAATGTACATGCCCTTAACAAGAATCCAACCTGGGACCTTTCAGTCTGCAGGCCAATGTTCTATCCACTGAGCCAAACCAGTTTCAGCTGCCCTGGCCATTTTGACTCAGTGGTTAGAACATAGGCCTGCGGACCAAGGGGACATGAGTTCAATTCCTGGTCAAGGACATGTACCTGGATTGCAGGTTCTCCAGATGTGGCAACCAATCCATGTATCTCCTTCACATCTATATTTCTTTCTCTTTCCTTCCTTCCTCTCTCCTTTCCATCCTCTTTCAAAATAAATGGGAAAAATACCCTCAGGTGAGGATTAAAACAAAACAAAAAAAACTCTAAGGTCATGATGAACTTTCTTCAGATAAAGCCTTATATTAGTTAAGGTATTATTAGCTGCCCAAACAAACAAACCCAAAATTTATGTTTTGTTGATGTAAAGCAAGTATTAAATGTACCTGATTTTGCGCAGTTCTTTTCCATATAGTACTTGACATAGCCACCATTCATCACATATTATTGTTCATCTTTAATTGGTGTTTTTGCCCGGCTGATGTGGCTCAGTGGATTGAGTGTTGTCCCATAGACTAACAGGTCCTAGGTTCCATTCCTGGTCAGGGCACATGCCCCAGTTGTGAGCTCTATTCCCTTAGGGGGCATGCAGGAGGCAGCCAATTGATGTGTCTCTCTCATTGATGTTACTAATTTTCTCCTTTTCCTTTCTTCCCTATCTAAAAACAATAAAAACATATAAAACAAAAATAAAAATATACCACTAAATCACAAATATTTTAAAAAGTCAAAACCAAAAATAGGTGGCTTCCACTGTTACCATGGCAGCCTGTCTGCTCTGTGGAGGAAAACAACATGGAGATCATGTGAATCTGCTCAAACAGTGACTTGCATCACTGTTCCTCACATCCCATTGGCTAGAACACAGTCACATGGCTACCACAAACTGGAAGGGAAGATGCAAAATTTACTTTAGTTTTATGCCCAGAAAGGGAGGAAAATATATTTACACATACCTGTGACTAGTAGTTTATTCTTATATATTTTCTCTAGAATTTTCCATCTTATGAATTATGTGATATTTTTCTTTGATCTGAAAGATCTAGCATGTTATCAGAAATACTGTCAGCTAAAAGATGAACAGAATCCAATTTTTATCTTAAATTGGCTAAATCACTTTGATTTACTAGATGAATGAATGGTAGTTTAAAAAAGTAAAAGGAGGTAGGCCTTCATGTAAATGTAAACATATTTCATGTGGACATTTACATATAAACTGCAATGTTCAGAATTTAAGCTGTTTGGTTAAATGAAACCATGCCAATAAAGTTCTACAAGCCTAATCAAGCTAATTTTGAGTTATATTACAGATATTCCATCCATATTAATTTCAATCATATATGGTTACCAGGACATTCTTCCATAAACTTTTTCTCCAACTAATAGCCATGATATATTTATAGATTTAACATTTCTAATGGGTACTTTCTAATTAAATCTGTCCTTGCTTTTTGTTCTTAATTTTACATTAATTAAAAGTATGCTTCAATGATTAATCTATAGTATCCCCACTCCATTAAAGTCACAGGGAAGTGGCATGAATGGGGGAGGACTTCAACCCTCTCCCTAAGGGACACCATCATCTTTACCACACAATTCTGTACAAACAAATATGAGTTAATTAGACTTAATTAAGAGAAACACAAAATATCTTCTACTTGCTATGTTAGTAACTTCATCATAAGTCTAGCTCCCACCTACCAGCAAATCACAATCTGAATAATTCCTATACAGACATTTTGAAGCCATTACTCCCATCTCAGAGATATTATTAGCTATTTGAAAGAATGGAATTTATTTTGTCTCCTCCAAACAACCTAATGCAATGCAATGTAAGTAGTGAGCAATCAGTAATAGTAACTTATTAATGACTGTTTTGAATGACTATATCATGTATCTTGGTCCTAGATTGTCACAATTTATTTGAACTATTGTTATAAGATTAGCTCATGAATTTGATGCATTCAATCAGAGAAAAAAATAGCAGAACAAATCTTACACATTAATGGACTAATATATATCAAAAAGAGAAATTTTATTCTTAAATCCTTATATTTTAACCATTCATATTGATTAGAGATTCTCAACCAAATATAACTTTATACCCCATGGGACAAATGACAATATCATTTGAAAAATATCAATGATATTGTTCAATATCACAGCTTGCAGAGGCTTTTAGTGGGAAGAGGGCAGGGATACTTCTAAACATCCTATAATGCATACCAGGTAAGTCCCTCACAACAAATCATTATCTGTTACAAAATCGAGTGTCAAAGTTGAGAAACCCTCATTAAACCAGGAACTCAAACTTAATTTTAAAAACTTTCCTTTTTAATATCTTCATTATTTGTCTGGGCCCTAATGTTTGCCTTACCTTCTTTTCTTTATGTAAGCAATAAACTTAAAACCTTAAGTTTTTTGATATCACAGAAGGACACCAAAGAATCATAATTATGACATTTAGCATCATACTTACATGCTCACATTGGTAGCAACTCATTTTGTTGCATTTCAAGTGGAAATAATGTAGGCATTTTCCAAAGCATCTTTAGCAATTTGGAAAGGAGTATTCCAAGTTATCAACCAGGCGGAGGGTTATGGGTGGAAAGCTATTAGTTTGTAATACTTTGACCAGCTTAGCATCTTGTTGCCTTCAGATGCAACAGACCTTGTGCCCATTGCTGTCTTACAGTCCATAAACTAAATTGTTTCCATAGTGACTTTGTTAATGTACAAAACTCATCATATATCTTTCATTGCACTGGTTGTCATTTGACCACCACCATTGGGTTATCATTGACTGTTTTATGACAGGTTTGGATACCTCGATAAACCTAGACACCATGTGTTGGTACCTGCTGTCTGCTTTATCCACTCATAGAGTAGGTGGGTCTGAGACTTAAAAGTTGGAATTTTCATCATGAAGTTTGCCATAGGATAAAATCCAAGCTCTTTAGTCTATAGGGTCCTTTGTAATCAAGTTTGGTATAATTCTCTGGTATTCTCCACCATCTCTCCCATATACTTAACCTTTGATGCTACTGTAAGAGATAATGCATATCCCAAGAGTGACATTTTGTAATGCCATCTCATATTCCTTTATGTTTTTTCTGTATCTAATGAACACATGCAGAAAGAATTCATCTAAAATGTGGAATTACCATATGACCCAACAATCCTACTCTTAAGTATATTCTAAAAAGAATTGAAAAACAGACATTCAAACAAATACTGGTCGGTGGAAATTCAGAACAGTGCTATTCACAAGAGCCAAAACAGAAACAACCCAAATGTTCATCGATGGCTAAAGGGATAAACAAACTGCACTATACCTATACAATGGAACATTATTCAGCTATTAAAAAAAGAAAAGCTCATGCTTCCTACCACATGGACAAATCTCAAAAATAAGTAAATATAACCTGCCACAAAAGGTAATATATTATATTACTCAATTTATATAAAATATCCAAAATATGTAATTCTATAAAGATGGACAGCAGATTAGTGCTTACTAGGAGCTAGGGAGGTAGAAGGGGTGGGGAGAATCTACTTAATGGGTACCAGGTTTCCTTTTGGGATGGTGAAATTATTTAGAAACTAGGTATCTGAGACTGTTGTACTATATTGTGGACATACTAAATGCCACCAAATTGTACACTTTAAATAGTTAATGTTACATGAATTTCATTTTTATTAGAAAACAAAGATTTCATCTTGTCAGCTCAGCCTTCACATTGGGCAGGAAGCCATTACTGACCTTAATTTTGTTTGCAATGCCCTTCTTGGTTCCAAGAGAGCCATGAATCCCTCTTAAGAGACCACTCATATATACTCTAATTTTTTATTTTCTTGTGTATTTCTCCAACTCCGGCCAAATTTTGAATTTGGTTCTTATGCCCTTATCTTTATCATCTTATATTTTATTTGGTTGATAACAGCTAAACAGGCTTCCTAACCTGAGATAACTTAAGGATCGATCTGAATCTGTTTTTACCAATGGATGATAAAATCTATTTAATAATATTTAATTAATATGTTTGAATATGTGATATTTTTGGAGATGTATACCATGATAGTAAGTGTTTAAGTATATATTAATTTTGATTTTAACTATTTTTGACATGGCAATTCAAAAACACAACGAGTAGGTTGAGGCATTGCTGGAGTACTGAGCATTGAGCTGATAACTTTACACAGATTTTCTACACCTAATTTACCTTTCCCCACTGTTAGTTTCTTTACATAATTGAAATTCTTGCTCAAATATTAACCTCAGAGAAATCTTTCCTAAAAATCTTATCTGAAAGGATCCAAACTTCATTGTGTTACACTTGTATTTGCATTTGAACCTTTTTTTTTTACTTTAACTTGTATTATTCAATTGTCTAGCTATGATATAAGATTTGAATCTGCCATATAAATTCCCTGAAGACAGACTCCATGATAGTAGGATTCCAAAAGATAACTCTCTGAAACACCCATTTTTAATTTCTCATTTCATAACAGAAGGTAAAAATCTGACTGAGGAGCAGTGGAAACAATTAGATGAATTGGCTAGAAAAACAACAATAAAAATAAATGAGTGACACATTGTTAAGTTATTTTGGGCTATATCAGGTGAACATTTGATTACCTGTAGTGTAAAAAAAAAGCCACTTACCACATTTCCACCTTGAGAAAGAAGACCGTATTAAAAATACACTACCCCATAAAACAAAAACAAAAAAAAAATACCTGTCATTATTTCTGATCTAAGGAGAGATATGAAGTGTCATTAAGTTCTCATTCTGGATTGACATTTATTCATAGAGCCTCTTGACACCTCTATGAAATTTTCTCAAAATATTCACCCCAGTTTGTCCAGGTGGAGGAATTTTAGCTAAAAGTAGATCAAACTTTCTTGGCTTACAATATGTCAGCTCTTAGGTGAGGCTAAAACTTAAATCCCCAAACCTTTTTTCTAACCTTTCTCGTTTATTTGGCAACCTGAATTTCCTTTTCTTTGCTCTTTTCTTCATCTCATACCCTTCTTTCTTCTCTGCTGAGAATTGTAATGAACTCTGTTACAAAAATAAATGCAAAACTAAAGGAATTCCATACCATAATCCACTGGCCCAAACCGAATGACCAAGAAAACATGACTTCATTCTTTTAAATAGATGTTAACCGAGAGGAGAATTACCTGTGGAATTTTTGTATTTCCTCCCTATGAGAACAGAAAGGTTTATGAAGGGTTAAAATAACATAAACTCTGCTTTTATTTTTAATGCTTTTTAAATGTAAAGTTAAGCAGGCATAGAAGTAGTCACAACGTTTCTATCACCCAGCCTTAACAATTATCAGCTCAAGACTATTTTTTTTTCTTCGTAACAGTTTGAAGCAAAACAGTCATCACATCATTTTATTTTTTATTAGTATTGGCAAATGTTATTTATAATAAGGAGAAAATCAGCATTAGTGTGCCAGACCCATTGGACTTCCCTTTGCCAGTTAAAATTCAAGGATGAATTACTGTATTTTTGGTATCTGCAAAACACTCTGAACATAACATTCTGTCATCCTTTGGAAAAGCAAATGGAAGGCAGCTATGCTCACCACTATACCACCAACGCAAATGGAAGTCATTTAAACCAGATGAGCGACAGTCTGGAGAACTGGCATACCTACAGCACAGGATACACAGCACTACGCACCTATTTCAAGGGAATGAAGAGTGGGTGGCCGGAAGAAAGCAACTCTTTCCCCATTTAACCTGTAATTTGACAACATCTGTGAAGAATTATCCCCAGCATTGGCACCGTAATTGTTGTATCTAACATCAATCACCAGGGAGGGGAGATTACTTGAAATAGATGTTAACGGCATTATAGTTTAAGAACATGAAAGCCAAAAATGAGAGGAATGAGATCTGTAAGATGGTGCCCAAATTAATCAAGGGGCTAGGGAGACACTAAATTGTTTAATACAAAATGAGGTACTATATGTGCTTATATAATCTAGTCTGTATTCTAGACATTAAAAATTTGAGTAGTTCTAAACTTTAGTACAAAAAAAATGATGACCTGACATGTGATTTTTCTACTTTCATGCATTATTGCTTCAGTATTAAGAGCATTATCAACATGAACACTGTCTACAGAAATTGGGGAAAAAAAACCAACACCAGTGAACACACAGATTGTCTTCCAAATAAATATTATTGATAAAATGATATATTCACATACTTTCAGAAAACTGAAATTTCAATAAGCATGCATACATAGGACAGTTTCAAATTTGGCAGCTAACAAGTGGTAAGTGAATTATCTGTACTTAATACTAGTATACTAAGAAAATATTTATTGGCTTATTGAATTAGTGCTTTATAGCCAAATACCTCTTGAAAATTGGTTGCCTATATTTATAGTTTAAAAAATAATCTGTATGTTACAGTGTAAACGTTTTTTCTTCTCTTCCAAACATTTCTTTATCCTAAAACATAACCTTTTCCTGAGATTTCTTCTACCTCTTAGCTGTCTATTTTAGTTATTTCTTATTCACCTGTACCCCTAGAGATCTTTAATGTAGTAATGTCCCAAATAAATATGTTCAGTTTGGAGTTGTCCTCTGAAGTCCAGGTTTCTGTATTCAGCTGCTGATGTGTTGCCTTCATCTTCTAAGAGCAATCTCAAGTTTAACCTGCCCAAACTGAATGCCTTGTCTTTTCTTTACACTATACTTTTCCCTTTTATGGTCTTCCTATTGCCAGAACTGACATCAGCACCCTTCTAATTACTCAATGCAAAAAAAAAAAAAAAAAAAAAAGGGAAGTCATCCCTAACTCTTTTTCACTCACACTATATTCGGGCAGCTCTACATTCAGAATGCAACCAGACTGACTACTTTTCAGAAATCCCATAGGTACTGTCATATCCTTCCCATAATCTTTTGTCTGAATTACTACACTAGCCTTCAAACTGATTTCCTACTTCTGTCCTTGCCTTCCCAAATATGTTCTTAGCAGAGCAATAAATGTGATCCTTTTAAAACAAAACCAGATCTTGTTACTCAGTTCCCTAAGAGAAAAAAAAAACACAAAAATTTTATAATGACAAAACAATTTGCCATACTCACACCATCTCTCCTCCCGCCACTCCTTACTACTTTTTGAATACACAGGCATGTACTGTTAACAAAGGTGTTTTTCACTTGTTATTCTCTCTTCCTGAGGAATTCTTCCTCTTGATATCTGCAAAGACTACTCTTACTTTCTTTATGTATGTATCAACACAGTGTATTCTTTGGGTAACCATTCTCACTGTCTGAAATTCCACCATGGTAACAATCCCTCTGTTTTTTCTCTACCCAATTTTCTTATTGTAGAACTCATCTTCATCACTATGCAGTCACAGTGCAATCATATTTTATATTCATTTATTTTATCCACTCTGTTTCTCTTTTTATACATTTGGCTATAATGCATGCTATATGGTTGACAAAGCCTTACAGAATTTGGTTAGAAAAGATTCAAGGTATGTTATCATGTGATTTTCCATAGTTAAAACAGTAAACACTATTCCATTGAGTTTTACAAGCACTATTTAATAAAATGAATAAGAGTAAAGAAAACCACTAGGTCCTCAAGTACATGCAATATGTAACCTTGCATCTATATGTAGTCTCCTAGGAATTTGATGAAGATGGATAAGGGTAAATACTTTTTCCTAGCTCGTGTTTATTTCATTCTATCTATGTGTATATGCTTTCTTGATTATTTCTTTTGGTGGATTAAGCATGTTAGTTATTATCATAAATCTTCATCCATCTCATAGCCAACATTTCATAAGGTAAGAAAAACTATCCAAACTATTTTATAATGGTTTAATGCAATTCAAAAATTAATTTGTGTGGACTATTTTGAGTAGATACAATCAATGTCTTAGGTTAATGAAAAAAATAAATTTATTGATTTTCTACAGAGAGGAAGGGAGAGTAATAGAGAGCCAGAAGCATCAATGAGAGAGAAACATCGATCAGCCGCCTCCTACATACCCACTACGGGGGATGTTCCTGCAACCAAGGTACTTGCCCTTGACCAGAATCAAACCTGGGACCCTTCAGTTCACAGGCCGATGCTCTATCCACAGAGCCAAACCAGTCAGGGCTAGGCTAGTAAATTTTGAGGTTCACTGCCATTATCTGTCTTCTCACTTCAAGTCTGAGCATCATTTCCTGAACTGCCTGGAGTGTTGGCTGATGATGGCTCAAAATTGAGGCCCTTTCTGGGAATTTCTCTTAGAGAAGAAGGCTGCCTAACCACATCCATGTCTTGTCCCACGAGCAGGTTACATTCAATGACTGAGCAATGGAGAAATTACCAAGGTTCACAACTTCACCCTCTATTTGGGACAAATCTGAAGCAATATCATAGCCCCAGAACTTCTCATGAGATAGACTGAGGCTTTTATTGCAAATGGACCACAGTTCAACTTTTCTCTCTGTTCGATGCTCTTTCCAATATCCCCATGTTGTATAGATTCTGAAGACACTTGTCAATAAACTTCCTGTACACAAATCTCCTATTCAGTCTGTTTCCTGGAAACCTCACCTAAGACAGTTGGTGGCAGAAGTAGACCAAGAAACCAGAACCTAAAGAGGGATTTGGATCTGGAATTCCAGCTGCCAATCTGCCATAAAGACTGGTATCAAACTGGCATGTTTGACAGTAGATGTAAGAATGAGAGTCCTTAGCTTGGGTACAGTGAAATGTTAAAACTTTCACCAGGGCTATACTGATATGGAATATCAGTGCAAAAATATTTTGGTGGGCTCAGTGTTTAGGTAATTGTTCAAAGGATGTAGTAATTATAAAACTGTAGAATAATAAAATTATTGCTGGGGAATATCAATGCATTGGAGAAAGAAAAATAAAGGAGTGAGTTTACTAATCACACATTTAAAAGTAATTATGAAAACCAGAAGGCCTTTAATTGAGTATAAAGAGTTTCTGATTTCCTGAAGACAGAACAAAGATAAAGCTGAAGATCACATGCAAGACCTGATTATCAGAATAGCAGATGTATCAAACTTGACAAGTTTGACACATCAAAGACAAAGCTCTGATTGGGTAAGAGGGGGGACCCTGGGACTTGATATTGGGACATCTGGATAGAAACGCTCAATAATCTTGAATTCTTAGATCCCCTTTGGATGAGCACAAGTAGATACCTCATCCTTTTAGCACCAAACATTAGTGCTAAAGCCTTTATTTAAAGATGATATAGACGTTTCTGTCCTGCAAGACAATATATGACCACTTAGGATATATCTGCATATACCTGATAATAGGACTGATGGGTAGGGTTAACATGGATATGCTATGTTTTTAAAACTGAATGAAATTCCGAAGGAATTGCAGGACATATTCAACACAAACAAGCAAGAGCCAGGAGAGTATGCATGAGAGTAGATCCTGAGGACACTGAGTCAAGGAGAGTAGAACATAGATTAGGAAGAGTTGGTCGGTAAGGTAGCACTTCTGTGATTATAATACAGAGTCCACACCTTGACTAGTTTCCCTGGAGAGGGTACTACACTGCCATAGTGAACCTTAGTAACTTGGAGAAGTGAGAGCCCACAGTAAGTATAGTAAAATATGCCAGAGCAGCTGCAGATCATAGTACAAGAAGGAACTAAAAAGCTCAGAGAGGTAAGCACTATTGAGTGGATATACTGTGTCAGGCTGGAAAAAAACATATGGTTTAACTATGTTGCATGGAAGATACTGGGGATGATCCATTTTCAAAAGCAAACAGGATGCACTGTTAAATGAGATACCTGAATGTCTAAGGAGCTCAGTGGTGGATGTTTTCTTTAAACCAAGGATAGTAATAGAAGATGCATTTATAGTACTATGCTTCCTTATAGCAATTGGGATGATAGAGGGATGATAAATAATGTCAGAATAATAATTAGAGGTACCCACAAAAAAGGAGCTACGGGCATGTTTAATAGTACATGGTACCCCGAGACAAGAGATATATGGGCAATCAGCATGGTTTTTGCTTAA
The DNA here is from genome assembly GCA_963924515.1 of Vespertilio murinus. Lineage (NCBI taxonomy): Eukaryota > Metazoa > Chordata > Mammalia > Chiroptera > Vespertilionidae > Vespertilio > Vespertilio murinus. Next base: position 24,676,345 of record OZ004711.1, on the reverse strand, counting down.
TTTATTCAATGAATTGTCAAAAGTCATCAAAGATGGTAGATGAGGACTTGCAAGATAATTATCACAATAAAATGTTATAATGTTGTACTTGTATTCCAAACTTGAGCCAGTTTACAGACATGGAAAACTTCAACCACCCAAAAGATGGGTTTCCAGAAAAATCCCTACAATAGCACAATTATATGTGATAGTTATTCTTCCAATATTTTGTTAAAAAAAAACTTGATTATTTCTTTTAAAAGCTGTATACTGATAAAAGGAGACCATCCAAACTTTCCAAGGTTGCTTGACAAAGGATCTGAGTTGCTATGGAACCCAGAAGCCTGTGTAAGTGAAGACACATATAAGACAGATAATAAATGGAGTCCTTGTCCTCCATAATCCAGCCTCCCTGTGGATCCTTTGAGTAGTTTCCCTGGAGATGGTGCTACACTGCCATAGACGTGAGAGTAACTTCTTTTGAGTTAATAGATATATCTAGTCATCATATATTGAGACTCTGGAGAATTATTGAAATGGACATAATTGTAGTTGACAGAACCTTCCTATTGTTTCCTTAGTGCGACAGTAATCCACACAGATTAGAATCAATACCTATTCTGGGTATAGTTTTCCCTTCCTATCTGAAGGGCCTTGGCCAGCACCACTACTGAGGGGTTTCAGGCTGGGAGATTCACATACAAAGAACCTGGCACCACATTACATCAGATCAAGGAAACCACTTTACTCCAAAAAAGGTACAACAGTTAGCTCATGGTCATGGGATTTTCTAATCCAGTCACCTACTGTACAACCCAGAAGCTGTCTGTGAAAAAGCCTTCAGAAGGTACAGCTGAAGATTATTAAGATAATAATCTAAAAGGATGTGGTGGCCCAAAGCAGGGTCCCTTTCTAAGGATTACCCCAGGTTGATGAGAACTGCCCCCCCAAGGTCATTGCCCCTTCTTGGAAATTAGGCACATTTAATGACTGAGGAATAATCTTATCCTATATAATAAAAATGTAATATGCAAACCGACTGAATAGAGGAATGACCAGTTGGCAGAGGGGCAGGGCTGGTGAGCAGGTGGTGCCAGGTTTGCTAAGGTGTGTGCCAGCGGGCACTGGGAGGGTACATCAATGGGGTGGGGAGAGGTGGTGGCCACCAGTGGCGGGGTGATGGGGGCTGGTGCCATTCTATGACCAACTGCCTGGTCACCTGCAGAGGGAGGCCATGGGCAATGGCAGTGGTGAGACGATTCGGGATGGAGCCAACCGCTCGCCATCCCCAGATCAGCCCACCAGGGTTGCCTCCTAGGGAGTGGGCCTAACCTTTCAGTTGGACATCCCCTGAGAGCTCTCATATTGTGAGAGGGTACAGGCTAGGCTGAGGGAACCTATCACCTCCCCAGAGCATGAATCTAGTAGAGTATAAAAATCGAGTCCTTTTGTCTCAATTTGGGATAACTCACAAGGCTAAGATTCTGAGATCCCAATGGTATAGGCCAAGGCCTCTGTTGTGACAGCATCATAATTTAGCATCTCCTGCTTTCTTCATTTCCTTATAAGTCCTTATGTAGAGCATCTTTGTGTAAGGCAATTTCTTTCTCAAAGTGTTTCCTTGAGAGCCTGACTTATCAAAGATGGTGATGAGTGGGTATCATCTTGTCGTAGATATTAATACTAATGCTTACTAGAAAATTTTACTATATGTATCCTAATGTATATATATATGCTCATTTATATATTTACACACATATACCTATCCTATATAATAAAAAAGGTAATATGTAAATTGACCATCACTCAAACACACAAGATGGCCGACCCCATGTGGACACAAGGTGGCTGCCACCAGATAGCCAGCAGGGGAGGGCAGTTGTGGGTGATCAAGTCGGATGGGAAGGGAAGTTGGGGGCAACTAGGCTGGCAGCAGAAAGCAGTTTGAGGCCACCAGGCTGGCAAGGGAGGGCAGTTAGGGGAAGTCGGGCCAGCAGGGGAGCAGTTAGGAATCAATAGGCTGGCAGGTTAGCGGTTAGGGGGTGAATAAGCAGGCAGGCAGAAGCAGTTAGGGGCGATCAGGCAGGTAGGCATGTGAGTGGTTGAGAACCAGCAGTCCTGGATTGTGAGAGGGGTCCCAGATTGGAGAGGGTACAGGCTGGGCTGACGGACACACCCCTCCCCATTGCACAAGTTTTGTATACCGGGCCTCTAGTCTATAATAATAAAAGTGTAATATGCTAATTAGACCAGACAGTGGTCAACCTTTTGGATGTCCTACCCGACAACCTTCAGGATGAAGCTGGGGCTGAGACTAGCGCCATGGCTGTGAAGGCTGAGCCCCTTACACATATTTTGTGTACCGGGCCTCTAGTATATGTATATAAACGTTGGACACAAACTTGCCAATATTAGCACTAATTTTTACAGCGCTATTTGAAAAAAAAAAACTGATGGTCATCTTTATCAAAAATAATTCCCACCCAAATCCTCCTGTTAGAGTCAGAATGATTCTTTTTTTCAAAAAATATGGCATGCCGAAACCAGTTTGGCTCAGTGGATAGAGTGTCGGCCTGCGGACTCAAGGCTCCCAGGTTTGATTCCGGTCAAGGGCATATACCTTGGATGTGGGCACATCCCCAGTAAGGGGTGTGCAGGAGGCAGCTGACTGATGTTTCTCTCTCATTAATGTTTCTAACTCTCTCTCCCTCTCCCTTCCTCTCCGTAAAAAAAATCAATAAAATATATTTTTAAAAAGTATGGCATAATCATTACTTTGCATAATATTAGCTAACATTTACTATGTGATTATTATACAGCCAGCAGTCTATTGACCAGTAACAATGGCAGTAAAAAGAGATGGAATTTAGGCAAATCCCTGCTTAACAGAGACCATTTTTTAAGAAAACATGGTTCTGACATTGCAAAATATAGCTGTATTTTCCACTAGCTGGTTTGGCTCAGCGGATAAAGCATTGGCCTGTGGACTGAAGGGTACCAGGTTCAATTCCAGCCAAAGGCACATGCCTCCTTGTGAGCTCAATCCCCAGGAGCGGGTGTGCAAGAGGCAGCCAATCAATGATTCTCTCTTATCTTTGATGGTTCTATGTTTCTATACCTCTTCCTTCCTCTCTAAAATCAATAAAAATATATTTAAAAAAAGATATAGCTATATGTGACTCAGAAAAATATACACGTACCCTGGGGTCCTATTGCAATAGAATAGCGTTAGAGTAAAAAAATATATTTGATATCATTGATTTAGTATAAAAATGTTTATTTTTTAAAAATATATAGCAAATGCAAAATTCAAGCACTATATACAACCATTAGTTGTAAATTAATCAAATGCACAAAGAAATATCAAGACTTAGAAACATGAAGTGTAAAGTCAAAATATTAATTAAGTAAAATGTTTTGATGTAGAGTTACATATTCTCAAGAAGACCAATAGTCTGTTCTGTAATCCTAGAAAGGAGAGTAAATGAAGGAAAAGGCTGAAGAGCCCCCAGATAAAAGCTGATAAGTCCTCTGCTAGAATTCTGAAAGTGAGATGGGTTGTGTTGCATAGGTGGTCTCTACAACAAGTTTTAATTAAATTGAGTAATAAAAAAGCACTGCCCTTTATGGTGAGAAAGAACTCATAAAATTTTTGTACAAATGCCAGGTAATGTTTACATTAGTGTCCATAAGGGGTTTCGGTTTTGCTGTTTTCAACTCTATAAATGTTCCACCTAAGAAAATAATTGATCCTAGTCTTCCTTAAATGTTTTGTGAGTCAAGGCTACTTCACAAGTTTGTCCATCACACTTTGGAAATCTGTGTCCATCACATACCAAAAAAACATGAAGTTATTTCCCAAAACTCATACTATCTTGCTATTTATTCACTGAAATAAACTATCTTAAAATTTTAGTTGATGAGGGAAATTGCAACCAAATTTCTGTTTCATGAATGGTACATTCTAAGAAAACTTTGCCCCTAGAAATTTGTTTATCTTTCACTTCAAAACATTTGTCATCTCTCCATTCAGATATGTCCTTCACCAGGCATCCAAAGTATTTCTCTAAAAATCATTAACACTCTATATAATTTCTATCATGAAAATTATAACATTATAAATTTTGCACGTCATTCTACCTTTACTCTGTAGCAAGTTTCTTGAGTTTACCATTTTTAGAAAACTTAAAGCAATTTCTTTCTTTCTTCTTTCAGTGTATGTTATATATAATTATTAATTAAATAATTATTTGATACTAAATTTATTTTTACTTGTTTTCCCCAAATTGTTAAGGAATTAAGGGGTTAGGGGCTTATAGCAGAGGATGGTGACTGATGGCTAAGCCCTTTCCTTGTATTCCTTGTCATAAAGCTAGACTATGTTTCCCAGCATCATCTTCAGTTAAGTATGGCTAAAGAATTGCATTTCCGCTAACTGTGAACTGAATCATTGTGTATCATATACCCATGGGTCAAAAGATGGTCTATATACCGTATTTAAGATGATTTCTGAGACAGGAAATGGAGGGACTCTGGGTTCCTGAATCACTGCTTTGAGGAGGGACAATAATAAACTCATATTACATTAGGCCAGAGATTAGCAAAAAAAATTTTTTCTGTAAAGGCCAGATAGTAAATGTTTTCAGCTTAGTGGACCCTATAGTCTTCATTGCAACTACACAACTTTGATTGCAGAGCAAAAACAAGACAATACATATATGAGTGGATGTGGCTATGTTATATGAAAACTTCATATATGGCACTGAAAGTTAAATTCCATATAATTATCACATAGCATGAAATAGTACTATTGTTAAAAAAAAAAACATTTAAAAGGAAACCACCAGTTTAGATCAAGAGGTATAAAATCTAGGTAGGACTACTATGTGCTCACTCGTGTTAGGTCATTGAAATTTCAAAGTTTATTAGTTAGAGAAATGCGTGTTCACTTACAGATATAAGAGCTTTAATTTATTCATTTTTGTATTCCCAGGGACAAATATGGCACATCATAAACAGTCAATAAATTGTTCAATGAATCTATAATAATAAAAGTGTAATATGCTAATTAGACTGGATGTTCTTCCCAGAAGCAACCAGGGCTGCAAGGGTAGGATCCATTGCAGGGTAGGCAGCTACCCCCCCAGCTTCAAGGGAGGATGGAGGCAGCTGCCAAGGCCAATTCTTGCACGAATTTAATGTATTGGGCTTCTAGTGAATAAATAAATGTGGGAACTGGGTGGCGGAGGAATGAGGGAGAAATGAGAAGGATCTGTAATGCTCTCAACAATAAAGATTTAACAAAAGAATAAATAAATAAAGTAAATAAATGGATAAGATTAACCGAACTCTACCTTTGTCTTAGGAAATCATTCAAAACTGATGAGGGGAAATGGGGGCCATATGCAATACTTTGAAGAAGATTTTTTTTTAAAGCAGAAGACATGGCTAAACCCTGACCAGTGTGACTTAGTTGGTTGGGCTCTGTCCTGTGCACCAAAGTTGCTGCTTCAATTCCCAATCAGGGCACATACCCGGGTTGTGGGCTCGATCCCCAGTGCGGGCATGCAGGAGGCAGGCAATTAATGTTTCACTCTTACATTGATGTTTCTCTCTCTCCCTCTCTCCTTACCTCTCTTTCTAAAATAATTAATAATAATAATAATAATAAAGAAAATTAAACAAAATGGCCCACATTCCATAGTTTACCAATGCTGTGTCAAGAAGTACTTTGAATATTTTATATAAATATTTAAGGAATGTATTTAAATTTCAACACATTTATGAAAAAAATGATTCAGTAATATTAAGGGCAAAAGTATAAAAACCATATTGTTAAAAATTAGGCTTTCTTTTAATAACTAATGCACTAAGATACTACTATCATAAAATTCATTGTCTGTGTTGATTTTCACATTATCTTAAAATCAAAGGCTTTAGAGTAAGTAAGAGATACAGTTAAGTATTACTTGCTCTCATGCAATCCTGGACCTTCCTTTCTAGCACTTACGTCAATTATAAAACACTAATTATTTGTTACTTATTTAATGTATGCTTTCCCAATTAGATTTTAAGCCATGTGGTGGCAGGACTGTGTCTATTCTACTTCTATATTCTCAGCAATTAATCTAGTTCTTGGCACATTTAGACACTACATACATATTTTGAAGTAAATGGGTGAATCATATGTATTATTCTCTTTAATTTAATTCATTAAAGAAGAATAGTTGGAAAAATATAAATAAGAAAACACATGAAAATTTTATAAAAGTCAAGTGTACTTTACTTGGCATGATGACAAGTAACTCCAAGAAAAGAAAAAGCTATTTTCTTAATTCAGAGATAAATCCATATATATATTCGGGGGGGGGGGTGATCCTTACACCTTTCTGGTAGAGAAAAAACAGTATTATTTGTGAGAAGCAATTATGACCTTTTTGTTATTTGCAAGAGGAAGAGAAACAGCTGTTGTTGAAATAGGTTCAAGGAAGTCTTAAGCCTTGCAACAAATGTAGTGGTCACATTCAAGCGTGCTCCGTTAGTTCAGTGTGCCAGGTCAATAGAAGACATCAGAGGAACTTCAAAAGCCTGAATCACCTAATCAGGCTGGCAAAGAATGCCATTTTTAATCACCTTAGGTCGATTTATGAGCCTGGAACTCTCTCAAACATCTAGCAACTCCCTGAGCCTATTTCAGGTACAAATAGTTCCAAGTTCATAAGATTTCAGTCTTGGTGTCACAGAATCAGAACAGAAAATGAAAATACTGCCATATAAACAAAGCGTAGTGTTTCAGCCACACATCTCCCTTTTAAGAGAGTATACGGGGACACAGAGAGGGGAGAACAATTCTCAGATATATAGCCCACCTAGGTAAAGCACTTTCAAATGTACTTCATTTATTTATTTTAGGCCATTTTTGGCTCAAAATCATGCAAAATTACTGTCTCTAGTTTCATTCTGCTCTTTTGAAATAGTCCAGATTTTGCGCTAAGAGTTTAAAGCCACAGCAAAGAGCTAGGCCAAGAGGGAAAGCTTTTGAAGAGTTCTCACAGCTGTGAAAACACCGGCCTCAGGCTGTGTGTAGAGTTACTTCAAACAGCTGCTTCAGGTGACTAAACACCTTGAGTCTCATTCATCAAGTGTTGTTTATACTGGCTGACAGACCAGACTTGGAGAATTAACTCAGAGAAAAAAGATGTACTACATACCAAGTATGGGAAAGGAACCTAGTTCTTCAAATGTGCAGCAAAGGGAAAAAAATAAATAAATAACCTGAGAACATTTAAAATATAGCAGAACGGAGCTAATTTTATTTTATGTTAATACTTCTTAGGGTACCCTTTGCATCTTTACAAGTCCGAGGTGACACAATCGCAATGGCTTCCTACTTTTTTGATCCCAGGAGGAAAAAAGCGAGTGACAATTCCTACACGCATGGAAACACCTCGAATAAATGGTCACAAAACTTCTCATCAATTATCAGTGCGCACAATATTGAAGGAGCAGGTATAAATAATGCATTTTCATTACTTTTAAAAAGAAAAATATAGCCTTTTCCTTGTCTAGATTCACTGCTTTATTGCAAACACTGTCTCATCAAGGCTTGGCCATAGGGTTCATCACCCAGTATTAAAAACTTCTTTCATCTAATCTGTTCAAAAAGGTGATATGATAATATATTTTAAGCCATGTAACTATTTGCATGGATCAAAAGAAGAGTGAAGTAAAATGACAAGAGTCAGTGTCAGGCAAAGTGTTACTAGTGAAATAAGCTTTAAATATTGAAAGCCGGTTTTAATATTTCCTTTTAATCTAGAAATATGTCACTTGGTAATTTTTTCTCTATAACATCAGGGTGGTTATGAACTACATTTTCCATGGCTTCATTCAGGATGAAGCAGAAAAATCTACCCTACCCTCTGCTTTGTCATGGCAGACTCTGTAGATGGTTTCTTCTATTAGCATTAGTTTATTAACTATATTATGGCATGTTTCAAAAGTAAGGCCTCTTCTGAGGCCCCCATTTACAAGTGAATAAATTATGTTTAAAGATTGCTTCAATGTTCTCTGTTCTTTTCTCCAGCGTAAAAATGCCTTTCAATTAATATTCTTTAAATTACTTCCCAAGGTCTCCTGTGCACAGAAGTGACCTGGGGATCTTGCAGAAATGAAGATTCACCAGGTCTAGACAGCACCTGAGCATCTGCATTTCTATCAAGCTCCCTCATTATACTCATGATAGTGATCCAAGGACCACAGCGTGGGTAGAAGGGCACTAAAGAATACCAATTTTGCCGAAACCAGTTTGGCTCAGTGGTAGAGCATCGGTCTGCGGACTGAAGGGTCCCAGGTTTGATTCTGGTCAAGGGCAACTGGTCGATGTTTCTCTGTCATTGACTTTTCTAGCTCTCTATTTCTCTCCCTTCCTCTCTGTAAAATATCAATAAAATATCTTTTTTTTAAAGAATACCAGTTTTGAAAGGAGGAAAATTTTTCTTTTTCTTTACAGGGTAATTGCTCCCCTACCACCACTATATGAGAATAAAGACACACATTTGTTGCCCAATCATTAGACAAAATAATGATGGACCTTGAGACTATTATGCTAAGTAAAATAAAGCCAATCTGAGAAAGACAACTATCACATGATCTCACTTATTTGTGGAATCTAATAAACAAAATGAATTGACAAACAAAATAAGACCAAAAGTACGGAGGCATGGAACAGACTGACATATCTCAATGTGTGTGTGTGTGTGTGGGGGGGGTAGAGAGATGAGAAGAAATGAACCAAAAAACCTATTTACTTATGTGCATAGCCCATGGATATGGGCCAAAGGGTAGTGAAGACCTTGGGGGAGGGGGCCTGGGAAAGGGAGGGTAAAGGAGGGGAGAATGGGAGAGATCTGTAATATTATCAACAATAAAAAGCCTATATAATAAAGAGGTAATATGTAAATTGGCCCTCATGCCATAACACTGTTACAAAATGAGGGCATACACAGTGGGGGTGGGGCAGTGGGGGTGGGGCCCCTCAGTGTGGCTTCTGCAGAGGTTCCTCTGGCCCCGTGGGAGTGCAGGAATCCTGGTGCCTGCTTTGCATGACTTATGCTGGGGTTTCTGCAGCCCCAGGTGGACCTCGCGGGGGTGGGGCCCAGTGGCTGCTGTGCACAGTTTGGAGGCAGAACATTGGGGTGGCACTCAAGAACTCATGTCTGTCTTATGGTGCACTGGCCATGCAGGGCAGGACGCCAGGACTCAGGGCGGTCTCATGACATTGGGGTGAAGGGTCCCAGGTATTGCACAATTTCATCCAATGGGTCACTAGTCCTATCTAATAAAGAGGGATTATGCTAATTGACCATCACACCCTCACAAAGATGATGGTGCCCACAGCCACAAGATAGCAGTACCCAGTGCCCTCAGCACCGCCAGGGAGTTAGGCACACAGCACAGCTGGGCCCAACTACGAGAAGGTATGACCGCTCCTTGCACCTGCCTCTGGAGTCCCCCAGTCCCTTTAAACCCCTAAGGCACAGGCAAGCCTCAGATGGTGGCTGCCCAGCTACTTAGGGCCAGCCTGAGGCACAGGCAAGCCTCAGATGTCAGTTTCCTAGCCACCCATGCCACCCAAGGCTCAAGTAACCAGGGCTGTCCGAGGCTTGCACTGCCAGCAGTGGCAGCAGCAGAGGTGTGATGGGGGCGTTGCCTTCCCCTAATTGCTGTGTCACCTCCTGCCCCTGAGGACTCCAAGACTATGAAAGGGGCAGGTTGGGCTGAGGCACCCCCCCCCCTCATCCAGTGCATGAATTTTCATGCACTGGGCCTCTAATGTGTATATATATATATATATATATATATATATATATATATATATATAGCTAATATGCAAAGTGTTCCCTTGGGAGTTCAACCAGTGCTGACCACCAGGGGGCGGTGCAGAATGAAGGAAGGCCCTGGCCAGCAGCCAGAAGGTCTTGATCGACCCTGATCACCAACCAGGCGTAGGGACCATAACTATGCACGAATTTTGTGTACCAGGCTTCTAGTGTATATGTAAAAGCCTAAGCAACCATTACAACCAAGCAACTGGAATGACTGATTGACCAGTTGCTATGATGCACACTGACCACTAGGGGGCATATGCACAATGCAGAAGCTGCCCCCTGGTTGTCAGTGCACTCCAACAGCCAACCTCCCATAGCCGGCCAACCTATCCTGGTCCCTCCTCACAGCCAGCCATCCTTCCATGGTCCTTCCCCCTAGCTGGCCAACCTCTCGCACTCCTTACCCCCACTCCTGCCCCTAGCCAGCAGGCCCTAATTGGCCTGGCCCCAATCAGCCCGGCTGCGATCAGGGTCGGGTGAGACGGACCCGAATGGCCCTGATCGCTGGCCAGGCCTAGGGACCACACTTATGCACAAATTTGTGCACCGGGCCTCCAGTATATAAAATAAAAGAGAACAATATTATAGAATCAGTTTATCCTATTTAAAATAGAAAACTAAAGATTAAAGATGTATATTTTGGTACATTCAGTGCCAACTTGTGTGAAATAGTCAGAAACATTAATCCAAAAAAGACCCAAATGGGAAAAGTTACTTTTCATCTTTCCAAATTCTAGTCCATGAGATAATGCTAGGTGAGACCCCAGGGGGTGGAAAACGCCCCTGGGAGAGGAATGCTTTCCTCCTCTGGGCAGAAACCATGAGGTTAAAGAGAAGGAAGCATCGTTTTCATTAGCAAATAAATAAAGGACTCCAGCAATCAAATGAAATCAGGAACTAGGAGGCCAAAGAAATTAAGGCAAGTATAAAGAAGGGATATTTATTGAAAATCTATTATCCTACAAATAAGAATTCTATGAGGCAGCCATGGCCTCCATTTTACAGATGAATTGGTCAGTCCCCATAGGACTCTTCAGCTTGCTTACTTAAATGCAAGTAATAGTGGGCAGAGATTTGAACCCAGTTCTGACTTTCAAGCCTGCCTCTGTGTTTAGCACGGTTCTGACTCTCAAAATAGGAACAACAAAAGAACAACAATGCAGGAGTTAAAGGAGCAGCTGACAGAAACAGTGCTCCAAAAAAAAATAATAATAATAATCCTGAGAAATCAAAAAATGGAAGAGTTTTGACAAAGGTTACAAAAAAAGCCCACTTCAGAAGTACCGTAGGAAATGTAGGTGAACATGGAATAAGTGAGGAGCAGTGGGAGATGGGGAAGAAGTATGCTAAGCGCTCTGCCAAAACGGATAGCACACCCTGGCAGCCAGGGCCCGAATACTGAGAATTAATGATACAAGGTTTAGCACCGGCTTTTCAGATCTGGGCCATTAGGTGTGTTCCCATTGAATCTCAGCTGCATTATATAAAATATCAGATCAGTCCTTCCAAATTGTCGAGTAATTACTATCTTCCAGTTACTATATCAGGGACTGAGTTAATGAAACTTTATAGGGTTCATCAAAATACATTTGTACCAAAAAAAAAAAATGGTTGGCAAAGAAAATCATGGTGATATTTAAATGGCTTCACCAAGAAGGCTTTAAAGATAAATGGAATCATTCTTTCAGATCGGTTTAAGCATGATGAGTGGTTCTGGGTCACAAACATATCAATATTTTTCTTTCCCTGACTTGTGAGACACAGGCATAAATTTTATGAACAATGCAGAAATATGATTCAGAGAATTAAATTGCAGAAAGAAAAAACAACACAGCAATGTAAATTTGAGAGTGACCAAGATATCCTACATGAAATTTGTCCCCAGGGATGAATCCCTTTCTGCCTAGTTGCAGACATGAATAGGGCAATAAGTTGCTAAGTAATCAGAGTTAATCAGCTACGATGACTTCACTGTATAAAGGTGGGGGAAGGCCATGGCACCGAAACCAAACAAGCGGGCAGACAAACTACTCCTCCTTATGGCAGCTCAGTAAGGGTGGAATAACATTGCTGAGTAACTACTGTTACCGCAGGGTACTGCTGGCAGCCACCACCTCGTGGGGTCAGTGGTGTCTACTTCCTGGGCTAGTCTCTGCATTTCTGTGTTTGCCACAGTCACAATATCCCACATAGTTTGTTTCCTTTTGCCATATGACAGGAAAAGAAAAGAAAATCCTGAATCATACTCTATCTAATTTATTTCTCTAAAGTTTGCTTTTACAAGAACAAGGCTTGTTTTACAGAGTAAATTGTAAGCTGGGAAAGGAGGCATTTGCAACACCCTCCTAGAATAGGGTCCCTAAGGATTAGACCAGTGCTCAGCCATCACCCACTTAGATGTGCTCTTGTTTTAGTTCATCAAAGGATTTTCCTTCTGCTCTCCTACCCTCTATATGTGAGTCAGGAGGCAAATTTGTAGCCCTATATTCCTCTCCTCCCCTATTGAAATTCTAACCTAAAGTTAATTTGCTTGGAGAACTAATACTCCACATGAGAGCTTGTCTCATGGGGAGCTATTACAATCACCTGCCACTGGAATTTTCAAGAGTTACAGAATAAATAAAACCTAGGGGTGGATATGTGTAAAAGCAAGGAAGATTTATTTCCATGATTTATCCACCTAAAAATTGACTTCCTTTATGAAACTGACTAAATTGTATGAAAAGTTGGGCTCCAATTTGTATGCAAACTATATGGAATTTCTTTCTCTGTATTTTTTTTTTCCTTTTCTGCCACGTACCTAAGAATACCCCCAGAGTGCCACTGAGTAAAACCTCTAAGGCCGCCGTGTGTATCCCAGTCACCGACTAGCAAACAGATTGGCAGCCAGTAGCTTACATGTGCTTCTGATTATGTTAATGAATTAGGGGTCAGGCCCTTTGACTCTTCAGTTAAAGCAATCTGAATTCAGTTAAAGGTGAAATTAAACTAAAAAGAGTTTTTTGTTACCTCATAATGTCACCAAAAATAGCTCGTTTAATATACAGTGAAATCTGGCATAAATGAGAGTCTCTTCTTTGATCTATGTACAACAAAGCTAGAAAACATAATTTCCTCGACTTTAAGAATGATAATAAAAATATATATTTTACTCACTGAAGTGAATGCAGTTACTCACATTTTCCACCTAACACATAGTGGTAAATTCCATCACAGCTTCACAAGGTGAAAATGGTCAAATCTGAACAAACTTGGCTCCAAGTTTCAACCCGCTCCTTTGAAAGCTCGGAAAGACAGCTGCCTAGTATTCTAGCCACCTCAGGTTAACACGTATCAATAAAGCGTGGGCTAGAGCACTGCTCCCCGTGATGGGATTTTCTGGGACAAGCAGGATTTACTCACACGTCCAGAAATCAACACTTAGAGGCCATTGGTGGTTCCCAGATTCAATGGAAATATTTTATATGTGAATATGCTTGAATTTAACATCACTGAAAAGAAAAAGAAAGGAAAAGAAAATATTTAAAAGCTTTAAGCAGCTGGTTATGTATGCATTGACTCCTCTCATAATTCTCAGGGCCAAATTCACTTGTCCAAACTCACTAGATAATGAAAGAGAAGAGGGTTATGAACACCTTTAATTTTGGTGATGGGCATGAAGGTTAAAGACCAGGTTCTTTAATAAAATTGGCTCACGTAAGAATTTTCATATGAGAAGACATGACAAGGCATGGTATCAAAATAGATATTCATATCCAACATAGCATTTTTCTTTTGAAGATCAGACTGTCTTTAAAAGGGTAACACAGTTTAATTTTCCTAATCATGAGGAGTTTGATGAAATATTATACAAGTAATTATTATTCAAGTAATTATAACAACATTATATCAATATTGTGGTGTGATTATATTAATAAAGAATTATTAAGCATAACTTTGACCTAAACACTTTATATGTCTGAAATACTTAATGTCCACAGCTTAATGAGGCAGTGCTTATCATTATCCCCATTTCACAGATGAGAAAGCCGAAACAGAGAGGCTCTTTAACTTCTCCCACAGAGTATAACTGGTAAGAAGGAGGACCTTTGTTTAAACCTAGGGTAATCCCAGAGCATCATTCTTAACCATTAAACCATTCTGCTTTTTGAACATATTGTGATATTAATAATTTCTTCATGATTTTGGTTTATACATTACTACTTATGTAGGGGAGGGTGGGATATCAAAATTGGATGAAATATGGATCTTGAAATTAGATGGTGATCTTGTCCCGACACTACTACATTTTGGCAGCTGGTTCTAAACTGTGAATGGGTCACCAAGATTAGCCACAGGAGACTCCTTCACAGCCGAGCCTCCAAAGTCAGGGGAATAAGAACAGTTATGAAATGCAAACCTGACTGCTTAAGCACTTCCCAGTTTACATTTAGCCATAAGAAACTTATTGAAACCATTTCTAGTGCCTTTATCCAGTGTCTGCTTAGATTAGCTACAACTTCATTTCCCAGAATTCCTTTTCCTACAGGTGCCTGGATCACAGTTAGCCACAAGAGACATTTATATGAGATTTGCAAGGCAGAAGTGAAGGAGCAGGCATTTTTCAGGGTCTCTTTTTAGGGAAAGTGTAATTACCACTCACATGGTTGCTGATTTTCTTTCTCATCTTTGTCATGTAGATAGTAGACAGGCTTATGGGATCTCTTCCTTTCACTCTCCAGAAGCCTTGGCTAGTCACGTGTGTACAGAAAGGGCACAAGCTTACCCTGAGGATAAGGGTAAGCTTTGATACTGGAGGCAGTGAAAGACAGGCGGGGTCCCAAATTGGCCCTCAAGGGTTCTTTATTCATTGGTCCCCGGGCTTCATGTGTATCTGCTCTCCCAGCTGATGTCTTTGCTGACTGCATTAGGCTCATCACCAGATGAAGATGTGGCAGGTTTATATAGACTGCTTACCCAAATTATGTCAAGTTCAATCACTTTACTAAACTCTGTATTCTATATCAATCCTAGTGGATCTGCTCCTCTGGTTGAACCCTGGCCAGTATGCCATTCATTCCTTCTGGACTGCTCTGGGCAAATTTGAGATTCAGCGCTACAGATGTTATCAATGATGATATCCCTGCCCTGATAGAAAAGGTAAAAGTAAGAGAAATTTAGCATTTCCACAAAATTGGAGTAAGAAAAATAAAAAGATTTTATTGTAACAAAAGGCATGAACTATATGAACAATTAAATACAATATATGGCGTTTATCAAGTGGGCTTTGCTTCTCCCAGGCTATCTCTATTGAGCATGTCATAACATTTAAACATGCCATAGTTTTTTCATGGCAAGACTATGGAATTCCTAAGGCTGAAATTTTCTTGCATATAAAAAAATAAAGATAACTATAAATGTCATTTATTTAGTGATTTGAATCTGGCTACAGATCCAGCCTCCATGTGGGTATACCTTCATATTGAATAATAGCAGCAAGAAATTAAATTTGATGTCATAAAACCAGCTAAGTTCCATCTGCAGGGACCCTCAGGAAAAATTAAATTTTCTCTAACACCACCTACCCACAAGAAATGAATAGAGTCTGCCTCAGGCAGTTATGTCCCTTTTAGCTGCCAGAATCAAACTGCATGTGATGACTAACTAGTTGTGAAGAAAGAAAAAAAAATCAAAGAATTAAGAAACTTAATATATTAAGCATTTTCAACTCTGAAAGGATATCCACAGCAAATTTCAGTACAGCTAGGTTAACCATATGGTCTGGTTTCCCCTGGTCACTGGTCCATGCTCATTTTATCAGAATAAACTTCCACAAACCTCTTTTTCATTCTCAAACACAACCCAGTTTTGACAGAATTACCTTATTATCCTAATAATGAGCCAATCACATGGATATTGAAGATCAGAAGAAATAATAAAAATAACGAATGTGTAAGGACCAGTAGAATATATAGGACATTGGCCTTGGGATTTAATGTGTTACTTTATTTTCTCCTAGCAAACCCCCTCCCACCACGAGGAAAATATCATTGCCACTCCCTTCGGTAAGGAGCTTGAGCCACATAGGCATTAGAAAAATGCAAAGCTCACCCGATGTAAGTGGCAGAGCAGAACAGTTGAAAAGCAGAACCCTTGATCACTATGACAATCTACATAAGAGTCTAAGGCAGCCATGGGCAAACCATGGCCCACGGGCCGGATCTGGCCTCTTAGGCTGTTCTATCCGGCCCTCGGAGCCGAAAGAGTGGAGTGTTCTCTTGCTCTCCCCTCCACTTCTTCATCAGCAGCCCAAGATGAGAGTGCCAGCATGGTCAGGTTGCTTTTGTTCCAGCCCTCCGGTCCAGTTTAAGAACCCATTATGACCTTTGAGTTAAAAAGTTTGCCCACCCCTGAAGGACAACTGATCAAGACCCTGTGGACTTTCCTAGAGAGGGTTATTCATAGTTTCTGTCCCTCCAAAGTCCTCAGTCTCCACACACATTAACTGGTGGTCTACACCAAAACATGTAATGGTTAGTTTTTGTCAACTTGGCCACAGTTCGGGACACAGTTGTTGGTTTTATCACTACTTTAACACGTTGCTGTGAAGGTATTTTGTAGATGTGATTAATATTTATAATTACTTGGCTTTAAATATATAAGATTATCCTTCATAATGTGTGTGTGTAGGGGGGTATTTAATCGTCGAATACCTTAAGAGCAAAAAATTAAAGCATAGTTTTCATTTTGTAATTTTCCAGATGAGAATTCATATCCTGAGCTTTTTCTTCCACCAACTACAAAATGTCCTGGAAAAGTGAAATTAAAATAACTCTTGTATCAGGAGACCTGATACAGCAACCAGTCCCAGTACAATCCGTTTTTATTTACAGATAGTAATACAAAGACCCCAGAAAATGTTAACAGCGTAGAAACTTTGGAATAATACCACACTTTTTTAAAACTCATTAGTATATATATATATATATATATATATATATATATATATGTGTGTGTGTGTGTGTGTGTGTGTGTGTGTGTGTGTGCATATTTATTTAGCATGCTAAAACTAAAGATCTGAAAAGTTATGCAAGAAAAATTAGGGTAAATGGACCAATTGGGTAAAGCTATTAAAATGCAAAAACAAAAACAAAAAACACACCTTGAAAAAGCAATACATTTTGTAAAACTGATATAAATGTTAGTGTTTAGTAAAACAGAGACAATGAGAAAAGAATGACAAAAAACAGTACTATGTCAACACAGTGGTAGATAGAATTCAGAAAGTATATCAAAGTAGAAAATAAACAGGTTCCTCCAAGAGAAAATTTGCCAAATGATCTTTTCAAAAAATATTTTACAGTGAATTTACTAATTGGTTCTGATATTTTTGAGCACATGTGAAAGTATAGTGATGATACTGCATTTCCATTATTTTTATAATAAAACTGCAGTAGTGTTCTTACCAAGTAGTCCTGTTTTTACTTTTTAAATTGAGCAGCAATACAGCCTTAAGGTATGTTTACACTCAACAGGAGAAAAGGTAAGAATCCAGAACCAAGAAGGAGGATAGGAGAAATAAACAGAAAAATAAAAGGAAAACACAGGGAAAGCCAAAAAAAAAAAAAAAAAAGGGAAGAGGGAGGTCAGTTTATTTAGCAATATGGTGAACTGCGGGCTCTCTAATACAGCAACTTACAGAGCCCGATCCAAGTGAGTTTACTGACTCATTTTATGTGAAAGTTAAACCATAACTTTAATAAATTTAAAGTACTTAAGTCCATTAGACATATCAGCTCTGTGTGGTAAGTAAAATTGTCTATTTTGTTTCCGTAGGGTCAAAATACTTGGGAGAAACTTAGGTAAATGGCCTCGTAGACCAAAGGGGTTGTTAATTTTCTTTTATTGGTACACCGAGCCACTGCATTTAACTATGTAGATTCAGACTATGGACTCCTCCTCTATCCCCTCATATCATTGACATTAATAGGAAAAGGGCATGTAAAAGAGATAGATGGGAGTTAAGCTGGGAAGGAAAATTCAGCTTTGTGTCTTTGTTCTTGGGACAGGATAGAATGATATACTAACTAGTTTCCTCAGCTCATTCTGTAGTAATGTTTTTCAGACCTTAGCTCTTTCCTCCCTTTTCTACTACAAAGGGAGCATATGGCGCCACAGCCTTGCACAAAGAAAAGAAAACATGGTAGTAAATTATCTTAAATACACCTGAACTTATGATAGCCAGAGTCAAGCTTTCCCTAGATGCCTTTTTTTCATATAATTCTAGATTTATTTTGCCATTTAAAGGTTTACTTTGGCTAGGGTTGAAATTTAATTTGTTCTTCAAAGAAACATAACAATGGAAATACAAAGATGAAGCTTTTGTTAGCTCCCTGGGAGTTCTGAAAAGTAATAATTACAAAATGATAAGACTCTAAATGAAAATGTCGCTTGGAAAGGTTGAGGTTGACAGTCATTGAGACCTATGTGAAGTGAAAGAAGTCACATCATTATATTCATGAACATAAATATAACTGCACAATGTAATTTTACATCTTTTGCTGACTGCTTATATAAATGTTCCCTAAATGTGACATAAAGTCCTTTCTAAAATTACTGTTCATTAGAAGTCTTAGAAAATACTACTTCTTTTGAAGATTAGTACTCATGAGACAGTATTATTATTACTGGAGAATTAATGGTAGATGAATAAAATAATATAATGTAAAATATTGATCACACACTTATACATACTCATTGGATCGGAGAATAGCACATTAATTATTTCAGATATTTTTACTAATTTCCTGTCATGTCATTCCATCAGTACTGAACAGGTTCATCTGAACTCATCCATTGCACCATGGTTCCACGTGCCCCTTGTAAATACTCACAGAAACACACACACTTCCACTCACACACCCATGCCACACAAATATATACAACCACCACCATAAGGAATACAATCTAGCATTTGAATAAATCAAATATCTGTTTTGTAAGGCTTATTAGAGACTAGGGGCCAGCTTTAGCCCAAGACTACAGCCTGAGGATCTTTTCTCACTAGGAGTTTCAATGATGCTTTCTGTGTGATTAAATTAAGCAGAATTTGGGAGAATGGCTAACTTATGTAGATATTTGTTAACTTTGTTTTTCTGGATTTCTAAAACATGTGTCTCTCCAATCTTATATGTTAGAAGAAAGGATGGCCCATTCCCCAATACACAGACATACACCCATACACAAGGGTCCATGTCTTAGAAACCAACTATGCCACCTTCCTGCACGTATGAACCTCCACCAAAACCCCCCTGAAGGAACTCTGTCAATCTCACAGTGCTAATTTGATGTGGCAGCAGCAGGAGGGCTGGTTCTCTAATCCCATCACTGTCTTTAAAGTTGTCATTTGATAACCCTGCATTACATGACACAGGGATGGCACGGGGATGTTTCATCCGGTCTGATTAGCTTATAGATTTTTCTTATATCTCAAAGAGACTCACGTTTCTATATATCTCTATGGCTTTCTCTCGTATGAATGTATTTCCTTTGACAGATACATATGTCAAATTGTTCCAGTTTGCCTGTGGCCCTCAGCATTTGTTAGTTTCTCTTTAAGATGAAAATTCCAGTTAGAATTCATTAAAATTAACTGTAGAGTTTGACAAGATTGAGAGGCAATGTCTTGAGGACAAGCATCTTCATGCTCTTCAAACGGAAAGACCAGCTAAGAAATATGAAGAACATGCTCCTCTGTAGTTGGAAAGAATTCCCTAAAATTTAGGGATATTTAAGGACCTAAATAAGATAATTTTTCATTTTGAACGACATCTTCAGGAATTGCATAGCATGTTTTAAGAAGGAACATCATTCTGTAATTTAATCCTTTGGGTAATTAAATGGATTTTTTTTATGTTATATAATTTTAAATTTTAACCAAATATCTATGATTGTATATAAAATACAGTGAAGGTAGAGAAGTATAAGCAGAAATAGCACATAGTTCTTATTATATATTTCCAATACATTTTGACACTGACTCTAGATTTGCCCCAAAATGAATTGTTCAGACCTGTCAATGTACCAAATAACCAACATCCATAACCAGTTCACTTAGAATCAATATTTTTCCTTGTTACATAATCACATACTTTATATAAATTTACTTGAACAAATTTTGTTAATATTATATCAAGTCTTTTTTTTCCTAATAAATAGGAGGTTTTTATTTTTTAGACAGTTAAGCATCTTACTAGTAGGTATTTAAAAGTGAAAGAAGCCTCAGTGGTCACCTCATAGTATTGCTTTCTTTCACCCATGGAAAAGCTGGTGTTAGAAAATTTGAAGTGATTTCCTTTTTTGTTTGTTTGTTAATCCTCACCTGAGGATATTTTTTTTCCATTTTAGAGAGACTGTAAGGGAAGGAGGGAGGAGGAGAGAGAGAGAGAGAGAGAGAGAGAGAGAGAGAGAGAGAGAAGGAGAAAGGGAGAAACATCAATGTCAGAGAGACTAGATACTTCCACACCAGCCCAGACTGGGCCTGGGGATGGAACCTGCAACCAAGGTTCATGCCTTGGACTGGGAATTAACCGAAGACCTTTCAGTGCATGGGCCAACATGCTAAGGCTGAAGTGATTTCTTTATCCTTAACAGCTAAATAATGGCAAGACATACCTAGAACCTTGGTTTCTGCTTCCCAATTCAAAATTCTTTACATTACTCCACACTTCCTGATTAAGTATCTTATTTTTGCACCTAGTATAAATTACAATCATTAAGGATGTGAGGAAGCAGTGGACAAATGAATTGGCTTTAATATATTTTAAATCCGATTTACAGTCAGGCTCTCTGTGCATGCTGGTTAGGTAACATTGGGCAACTTATTGATGTCTCTATTTCTGTTTTGTTCATCTCTAGACTGTCTATAATGAGCCTTCATACGTTTGTTAGGAGGATCTAACCATATCAGGCACTTAGGTAATTTAACTTAGTGCCTGGCAAAAACAGGTGCTTAATAAATGTAAGCCCTTAGTACAGCTCAGGTGTTAGAAAACTTCTTTCGTAAAAGGCAAGATTGTAAATATTTTAGACCTTTTGAGCCATTGCAGAATGAAAGCAGTCATTTACACATAGGAAATGTGTAAATGAGTTATTTATGTTCCATATTTATAAAATAAACAGATTTCACCCATGGACCATAATTTATCAGTTTCTAATACAGTCCATACCTGTCTAATCATGCATGCAAGAATTAACCAAGCAGCAAAATGGTAAATACTGTAGAATTTCGTGTGTGTGTGTGTGTGTGTGTGTGTGTGTGTATGTGTGTGTGTGTGTGAGGGTTTTTTGTGTTTTGTTTTTCCCCCTGCAAAAGTCCACATGGAAAAAGATGGATGCCTTGACAGGATAAATATAAAAGGTCTAAAGTTATTTATATTATTACTCCTCAAGGACGCATTTAAGTGTGTTTTATGGTTGCTGATTCAACCTGGAAAGACAAGTCAATAATGAACAGTTCATATATTTAACCAAATACAGATGCAAACATATAACTCACTTAAAATCCCATGCATGTTGTTGGTCACAGAGTTTAGCATAGATAGATGAGATGCAATAACTGATGCATGTTCTCAGGACTAGCTTGTTCTGTCTCTGTTTCTCTGTGTATATCATGGTATGGAAGAGGAATAAAAGGAAAGAGGGTCAAAAATTCCACCTTCCAACTGGAAGCCACATGTAATAATCAGCTCTTCCTTCTTTATACCAAAGCACTCAGATGGAATCCATAAAGAATCCTAAGGAAATCACTGAACTGGCCAGCACTGTTTCATTCTTCTTTTGGAAGAAGGCCTCACGATTCTTCCTTTGGGAAGCTACCCCTTGGCCACTCTTACTCCTGCGGAATTGGTGAAGTTAGCATGAACCCGGATCCAGTGGTTGGCAAACTGCGGCTTGCGAGCCACGGTTTGCCACTCTGTTGACTAATGAGTTTGCCGACCACTGGGATAGGGGCTTAATCACTAGGAACAACAACAGCCTGTAATTATTGGAATTGAGAGTTAGGTCAGTGGTGGGCAAACTCATTAGTCAACAGAGCAGCAAACCGCAGCTCACGAGCCGCAGTTTGCTGACCACTGACCACTGACTTAAGCCAATAGCTTAGGAGCATTTCTCTAACCACTGGCATTGGTTTAACTATGTGTAGGTTCCAGTCAGAGAGATCCAGACACAGGGGAAAGTTCCCTGAGATGCCTAGGAGGGAAGCAGGTGTCTCTTCCTTAAGAATATAGGAGCTGTTTATTCTGATGGGTCAGGGGCACCAGGGTGAACTTAAGTGTCACTGGATGTCATTGTACCCACACCCTGACCTACCTTCACCTAACTTCTTCAAGTTCCTTAGTGAAGAAAGAACTGAAGACGATAATTATGGAAGTGATGGCTCACTTATGTTTTTGAGAGAAATTGAAGCAAAGGGTAGGGTGTCAGGGTGTAGACTTAGCTGGCTTATGCAAACCCTTGGTTGTCAGTAAAGCTACTTACCTCCCCTCAGGGAGCTGTACAGAGGGGCGCACTGGGTGCCGAAGCAGAAAGGATCCCATTGGGCCTAAAGGGCCTGTGTGACCCAGGGCTTGCCACTTTGGCTCCCTGTGCCTCAGCTTCCTCTTCTGTAAACCAATCCCAGGACTTCTTTTGCTTTCTTCTCAGGACTTCCGGGAGAAAGCAACACTGACAAACAACATCTATTTAACAGCTGTATGTCAGCTCTGAGCATATGACTGTAACACTTGAACTTCACAGAACAAATGCAGCCTTAGATGTATTCACGTCCCCGCGGTGCCATCACTAGGGCAGACTTCTCTCCTTCCATTTGCCTTGACCATCAGCCAATGGAGTTGCAGAGCGCCCAAGCCCTCTAAGGCAGCATCCTAAAGACATTGGACACTGCTGCCCCCGCCCCCCATCTTCTCCACTAGTTGCCCTGTAGCAGGCTCTTCCTCTCCACTGTGTGATAACCAGCCGTAATCTGCTCAGTGTAAAGTGTGCTCTCTAATTAAAAGATCACATTATGTTTAATTTTCACTTGAAAAATAAAAACGAATACAGGAGATGGAATTGCTTCCACTATCTTTCTTCCATAAATGTGGGAATTGTGAGAGCCAGGGGTTGTCACCCTGAGTTCAGGCATTGTATGCAGAAACTTAAAATAATACTAAAACTTACTTTAAAAGGGACTTTGATAATCACAATTCACTGGCAATTCTAAACAACAAGTCTAAACCATGTCAATGATAGAAGAGTCTCCCATGGAGGGTAGACTGCCCCGCTAGCCCTCCCACCCCCAACACACACACACACACACATTCTTTGTGCCACTGCCACACAGAGCCTGAGACTTTCAGAGACTAAATGCATCCTGGTCATGATGATATCACAGAGGTCTGAGTCTGGTCATGTCGAAAGCTAGCCTTGCTGCTGGATGTTCTGTTGCCTGAGAACCACAATTTAATTTCCTTTCTGTTTAAGCTAGTTGGGGGCTTGTTTTTAAACACATGAATCCAAAGTTTCTTTTGTTTTGTATTTTAAATCAAAATTTTCAGGTCTAAATGTTATTAATATATGATACATTTTAATGATTGCTAAATTCTTATCACATCATTTTAGACTGTTTACATATAGCAGTTACTGAAAAACTGGTATTCCAGGTATGGAACACACAGTGATGCCTTTCCATAGGAATGTCTTACTCAGCTGTTACTTGAAACATGGTTTTTACACATCAAGGTTCCTTTAGTATTCAAAAAAGTAAGTAAATAAATAACTATTTACTTTACCCACATATCTCACTGAGCAACAAATTGCTCTGAAACAAATAAGATCTCACACATTAAACTAATAATGTCACACCCACACACACACAATACATGGTTCAGATTTTTGATCAGAGTCCATAAACTTTTCTAAAACCACTATACTCTTTCCTCTAGGCTAGTCACCATTAACAATATCTTCCAAAAAGAATTATGTTATGTTCTTGTTTTGTCTGGGCATCAGGTATAAAAGTATGTCCCATTTTTATTGTTGGTTTAAATTTTGTGGATATTATTGGGGGCAAATAAGTAATAATTCTCTGCAACCTCTTAATGACCTATCCTGAGTAAAGGAGGAGAAGTGAGAGATGGTCTGTTCTTCCCCATCCCCCACATCCTAACATCAGTCTTCTGATGGTTATCTTCATCCTGAGGAAGCTTGGTTTTAAGTTTCCCTTTGAATCCTGGCTGATGAATGACTATCAGCCTATGCCCTTTGCCCAATATTTGACTTTCTCAGAAATATATACATCAACAATTAATAACCTTCTCAAAGTGCTATGGAATTAGCTTTCTGATTATGTGATTTAATTGCTACAGTGGTCAGACCAGGTCATGGGGACCACATCTTCACAGGATAATCTGATACTGTGCACTGAAGGAAATGGTGAGGATAAGAGAAACCTGTAATCCAGTCTAGCAAAAAGATAATCTGCATTTTTCCAAAGTCTGAAATGAACACAGTGATTTCACATGTATCCTAATATTTCTACTATAGCTTAGTAGGTATTCTTCGGGTTGTACAATAAAGACAGTGAGTTTGAAACTACTTTTTTCTTCAGACTACATTTGTATAGAGCTTATGTATGATGCTCCCTATGTTCCAAGAACCATTCTAAGCACTGTCATGTATAAACTATAAGTAACTTACTGAAAGGAAGATACTATTATTGTCATTGTAACTTGTAAAACGATGATAAGACAATCAGAAATAGTTCAAATCATCTGCACATGGTCTATAGGTAGTAAGTAGTAGGGTTAACATTTGAGCTGTGTCAGTCTGGCTTAGAAACTAATGTACATTAAAATCACTCTACTACCTCTCAGAAAATATTTAAAGAATATACGGTGACACGATTGGATTAAAGAAGAGTCTGCTGGGGTTAATTTTCCAGGTAATGTGGTGTAAGTATATGCCCTTGACATAGAATTATAAAACCAATATACCGTATTTTTCGGACCATAAGACGCACCTTTTCTTCACCAAATAGTGGGAGGAAAAGTGCCTGCGTCTTATGGTCCGAATAGAAGAAGTGCCTGTGTCTTATGGTCCGAGTTGCAGAGCGGCAGTGGGTCCCCCGGGACCTTCTGTGTCCCTGGGGACTGCATATTTGGTGAAGAAAAAGTGCATCTTATGGTCCAAAAAATACGGTACATGTAGAGAGCTGCTATTTGATGAATCTAAAAAGTTATTAGTGATCTGACAGTGAGTTTGCCATTTTAGTCTCCTATGGTATTTTTCAACCCAATCATTTTTTAAAATATTTTCTCCATTGATTTTTAGAGAGAGTGGAAGGGAGAGGGAGAAAGAGAGAGAAACATTAATGTGAGACTCATTGATTGGTTGCCTCCTATACAGATCACAGATGGAGCCTGCAACTGAGGTCCATACTCTTGATCTGCATAAAATATGACACTCTAACTACTAGGAAAAAATTGTTATCTTCAATCTTAATTTAACCCAAGGGCAGAGTGGGTACTAGACTCTAGACAGAGGGGACTCTAGGAGAAGGCTCCCAGTTCTGTTTGAAGAGTAGGTAAGGAAATGCCTAGATTCATGTAGATTTCCCTTATTTATATTTTGCTTTGTCTTTTCTTTCCCCCATTTTAAAGGAAACTCATCAATCTAGTGAGCAATGTCCTCTGAGCAATCTTGTAATGGCAGTAACTACAGCAGCAATGGAGGCCCAGGAGGATCATGACTAAGGAGAGGAATCTTCCTCTGTGATTAAGGGAGCTGTGATCCCCAAGAAGTAGCAAACCTCTGATGCTTTCAATCTCTTCTATTGTCTCTCTGGGCCTAGGGATGGGTACAGCAGAGCAGGGAAATCAAACTCCCAGATTATTTGTCAGAGGATCAAAACGGGGAATCCCAGAGACCTAGAGAGTATGCAGGAGATCATTGGGAGAAGCTCAGAAAAGCAATCCTATAAAGTTTTTTTGTTTTTTTTTTTTTAGAAACTCCTGAGCTCACCTCCACACTGGGAACAAATGGATCTGATCCTAGTCAACATAACAATATATGTGAGCAGTCAAATATCAGTTACACCATAGCCCAGGCTCCAGACTGGCCAATGAGTGAAAGAAGCAGTTCAACACTTACATGCAACCAGGGTTAATTCAGTAAAAGGATAAAGCAATTCTAAATGTGCATATATATGTAATGCTAATATGCTAAGTGTCCTTCCCACTGTCCAACAGGTCCCTATGACATGCACTAATCATCAGGAGGCAGATGCTCAACACAGGAGCTCCCATGACATGCACAGAGAAACGGCAGTACAGTCCTGGCAACACTCGGCTTCCCTCAAGTGGGACACAAGCTCCGCTACCTCCTGGAGCAACAGCCCACCAAATCATAGCCTACACTGTCTTGTGCAAAATGCAGCCCATAGCCCAGTCCAGCCCAGAAAAGTTGGTTGTTGGTGCCAGGTAATGTCGTCATGTACTTGTTGATATTCTGAAGCTAAAATTGTCAACAGAATATGCCTGAAGAACAGTCATAGACAAGTACTACCAACACTGGTAGGAAATGCCTTCATAGCAAAAATGAACTAAATCAGGATGCAATTATCTAACAATGTTGTTGGGGAATGACTGTTACATGTCAATTTTGACTATCCCTAAATTTCTCTGATGAAAAACCATCTGATGGAAAATTTGCTTGATGTTGCAGCAAAGGCAGCTTGTCCAAATTATATAAATTTTCCATAATACCCAACATATTTTAAAAAATTAACTATAAGCAAAGATTCTGACAGTAAAAAATTCATGGAAAATATTCATTGTTATATCATGTTGTCATTATTTATTTATTGACCAATTTATATATTATTTTCATGTACATTTTACTAATTCTCTTTCATCTCTGACACTTCTATTATAGAGAAAGGATGAATAGTGATATTAAAATATTTCTTATAATTAATTTCCTTTCAATGTGCATGAATTCCTGCATTGGGCCACTAGTATGTAATAACAGATCTTCAAGACACATAAAACAATGGCTTACTTACCTGAAAGAAGATATATAAATATCTCTAATTATAGTTAAAGATATCAACATTTCTGTAGTATTTTCTTAGGGCTACCATAACAAAATAACACAAAATGGGGGCCGGAAGCAATAGACATTTATCACCTCACAGTTATGGAGCCTAGAAGTCTGAAATTAAGGTATTGGCATGGGTGGTTCCTCCGTTGGCTATAAAAGGAAACCTGTATCAAGCTTTACTCCTAATTCCTGGGGGTTTTCTGGCAGTCTTTGTCATTCCTTGGCTTTCAGTCTCTTTATATGTGATTCTCCCTGTATGTGTCTCTGTCCAAATTTTTCTTTTTTATAAGATACTTGTCACATTGGATTAGGAGTCCTAGCTATTCAATAACCTCAGGCTAACTATATACATCTGCAATGGCTCTATCTCTGAATAACATCACATTCTGTGGCACTGGGGTTAAGATTTCCATATATCATTTTGGTGGGACACAATCAAACCCATAACAATCTCTCTTTCAGTAATAGATAGAGATAATAAATAAAAACTCAGCAAAAGAGATATAAAAACTAAACTAAACCACCATTAACTTGACCAAATTAATATTCACAGATTACTCTTTCCAACATAGGAAAATATATATGGAGAATTAACAAAGATAGACTTTGTTTTGGATCATTAGAAAAAAACTTTTAAAAAATTCAAGGATTAAAGAGAAAACTCAAGGAAAATGAAAACTATTTTCTAACAGGAAGGTTTGAAAATACAACAGAGAAAAAAATCACGATGCTGATAAAACAGTATTTAGGGGAAAATTTATAGTAGTGAGTATTTTTATTTAAAATGAACATTGGCCTACTGGTTTGGCTCAGTGGATAGGGTGTTGGCTTGCAGGCTAAAGGATCCCAGGTTCAAACCCAGTCAAGGGCACATGCCAGAACTATGGGCTAAGTCCCCAGTAAGGGGTGGTGGAGGAGGCAGCCAATCAATGATTCTATCTCATCATTGATACTGCTCTCTCTCTCTCCCTCTCCCTTCTTCTCTGAAATTATATATATATAGAGAGAGAACTGATCTCGTGTCAATAATCTGAGCTTCCATGTTATTATATATATATATATATATATATATATATATATATATATGCAAACCTATAGCAAGCAGATGAAAAATAATAATTAAGATAAATTTTGGCTTTTTAAATAAAAATAAATAAGTATCTAGCAATACTCACCATAAAAAAGAAAGAAAATACAATTACCTATAACAGAAATTGTGACAGTGATAATTTATATGATTATAGCAAAATGTACAGGACTCCAAATAAATTTGGCTTATTGATTAAAGTGTCTCCTGATTTACAATATAACAGATTCATTCTTTGATTCCCATGGACAAAGAACTTGGGAACCAGTCTTCCCAGGGGAAGACCACGTGTTCCACTCCAAAAATTCCTTTTCACAAGGAAGCCAATCTTTTTTTTTTTAAAATATATTTTATTGATTTTTTACAGAGAGAAAGAGAGAGGGATAGAGAGCCAGAAACATCGTTGAGAGATAATCATTGATCAGCTGCCTCTTGCACATCCCCTACTGGGGATGTGCCCACAACCAAGGTACATGCCCTTGACTGGAATCGAACCTGGGACTTTTCAGTCTGCAGGCTGACGCTCTATCCACTGAATAAAACCGGTTTCAACAAGGAAGCCGATCTTAAAAAGTCACATACCTTTTTAGAATCATACAGTTGTCCCTGGAACAAAACATTGTTTTGAACTGAATTGCATTGGTCTGAACTGCATTGGTCCACTTTTATAGGGATTTTTTTCTTCAATAAACATAGTCGTCCCTTCCTATTTTCAGTTTCATGACCACAGGTTCAACCAGCCGCTGATCAAAAAATAGGTATATTTTCACATCCCCAACCCTGGATTCCCAACCTCGGATGAAACATATTCATTTCAACTTGCAGTTTGGTTGAATCCACGGATGCAAAAGGTGGACTATAAAGTCAAAAGCCATACCTGAATCTTTTACCGCATGGGGATTTGTGCCCCTCACCCCAGTGCTGCTCAGGAGCCAACTGCAGAGACATAGAAGCATGGAACAGCCTGCGGAGTATCAGTGGGTGGGTGGAAAGAGGTCAACCAAAGAGCGTGTATGCATATATACATGACCCATTTACACAGACAATGGGGGGGTGTCCGTGGCAAAGGCCTGGGCAGGAGGGGGCGAGGGTTGAAGGCTGGCTAGAAGAGGTCAATGGGAGGAAAAGGGGATATAGCAATACTTTTAACAATAAAGATTTTTTTTTTAAATAGTAAAGAATATAAAAAAGTTACACAGAAAGAAATAAAGTCTTCCACAATCTGACCTCTCAGAAATAATGATTAGCATTGAATGTGTCCCCTTTTTCTGTGTACATTATTTATAAAATTAGTTGTACTTAAAAAAAAAAAAGTTGAATGCAATGTTTTCAGCAATTCAGGGTTCAGCTTCCCTGGGACTGCGGCTGCGTGGGCCAGTTTTCAGCTTGTACCATAACAGGCCACAGCCGGAAGGGGGCATGGAGCTCTGGGGAAGTGA
The DNA here is from genome assembly GCA_963924515.1 of Vespertilio murinus. Classification (NCBI taxonomy): domain Eukaryota; kingdom Metazoa; phylum Chordata; class Mammalia; order Chiroptera; family Vespertilionidae; genus Vespertilio; species Vespertilio murinus. The sequence continues at coordinate 24,646,829 of OZ004711.1, read as the reverse complement.
TGTTTTTGAGGAACGATTGTTTCAGCAAGCCTTTCCCCTCTTAAGATTTGAAACCCCAGGAGACAATCCTACCTGTTCTGCAGGTGGCACCCTGCCAAGGACCAGTAGGCAATACAAGATTAAGCCCAGAGCACTGGAAGTGACAAGCACCTAATTAAAGCACAAGAGCCCAAGAAAAGTGAAAACGGGTCCTATTAATCTGGGAATAGATTATGAATATGGGGTTTTAAACATTCGCCAAACTGCATACAACAGTGGAGAGTTATGACCAATACCCTGTCTCCCCGAAAATAAGACATCCTCCAAAATTAAGACCTACTTACAGGTTTCCTTCTGAGTGAAATATAAGGCATCCCCTGAAAATAAGGCCCCCAGGCTCTGTCTCAGGATGAAAATTAATTTACCATAAACTGGTCGCTAGGGCCGCCCCGACTTGCATCTAGCAACCAGTGACATTATGCAGAGTCCTGCTGTCACTGCTGTGTGAATGGAGAGAAATCAGCATGGAAACTTTGTGAAACCTAAACTGCAAGAAGTTGTGACTTGGGGGAAGAATTCATGGGAGAAAATCACTGACAGTTGCATTGCAGATGCACTGCAAGCAGGCTACCTTGACAAGAAGTACTCATTTAAAGACAGTGCTTTTGCTAAACATAAGAGATTTGGCCAACTGATTCTGAAAGAAATGGAGTCACAAGAAATTCACCAGGAAATTCAGGAATTTGATTGTTATGATGATGTTCCAGAAGATGATGACATGATTGTCATTGAATAAATGAGTAAATTCTTGATACTGTAGGATTCACAGTTTGTCTGGTTTGTGTTGACAACTACCGTACTACCGTACCATATACAAGTAATAAATTTCCTTTATTTTCATTTAACAATAAATGTGTACCATATTCTTCTTCATGGGAAAATAAGACATCCCCTGAAAGTAAGACCTAGCGCATCTTTGGGAGCAAAAATTAATATGAGACACTGTCTTATTTTCAGGGAAACAGGGTATGTTCACAGCCTCTGCAATCACCTCTCCATTAAGGTGGAGGAAAGTTATGCGTTGCCCAACAAAACCACGGAAGTGATGCATACGCAGGACCAAGGCAGCAAAATGTCCTTGAATTCAGTTTTTACCTCCTAAGAGCCAGTCATTCAGATCAGCAGCTTAACTATTACATTAGTAGAGATTTTATTGAATACTAGAGGCTTGGCTTATAAAATTCGTATGCAGAAAAGGTACCTTGGCATGGCCTGTGATCAGGCCCATCTTCCGCAGCTGCCTGCAGCTGTCCCCGCCCCCCACGGCCACCCCCCCGCCCAGGTTCTCCATTTGCCATCAGGTGATCCCAGCCTGCCAGCCAGGGAGAGGGACCTTGAGGTCAGCCATTCCCGCCTGCTTGCCAGCCCAACCCCTGCTGCAGGTCACCCTCTGTGTGGGGCAGCCAGCAGGGCAGAAGCCTTGGCCTGGCGCTGCCTATGTCCCCCACCACCCACCCCAGTTCCCCCTTTGCCATCTGGAGATGGAAGCTTGCCTTCCAGGGAGAGGGACCAAGAGGTGGTCAGTGCACCTAATAGTGATTGGGCGAGTGGTCCTTCTGGTTCTTCCACCGTTAGGTTCAACTTGTATATTGCCCTTTTATTATATAGGGCAATGCAAAGCAATCTTCCTGGAGAAATTACATTGTTAGTGAAGGAGCACACTGAAGAAGACTTCAAGGGGAGGTTCAAAGCTTGGCCAGAACTGGGAAAACTGTTAAGTAATTTGAACTAACTCATTGCAGATTCCTCCATGCCGGCACTGATACTGAATGCCAAGGGGGAGAGCTTCCTGGGTGGTCCAAGTTGAGCAGGAGACCCTGACCATTAGACATAAGGACCCCTCCCCTCAACCAAGAATGCCTCTTCTTCTCTGTGGAGGAGTGCTTGCCCATTGTCACAACTTTCTTTCTTTCTTTTTTTTTCTTTCTTTCCTTAAAGTATTTTTTATTGATTTCAGAGAGAAAGGGAGAGGGAGATAGAAACATCAATGATGAGAGAGAATCATTGATCAGTTGCCTCCTGCATGCCCCCCACTCGGGTCAGAGTCCACAACTGGGCATGCTCCCTCACCAGTAATAGAACCATGATCTCCTAGTTCATAGGTAAATGCTAACCACTGGGCAACACCAGCCAGGCCAATTGTCACCACTTGCTTTTGAGTCAACCTTAGGTATCCTCCAACTAATAAAAAATTGCTGCCAAACTGGTCTGGCTCAATGGATAGAGCATCGGCATGGGGACTGAAAGGTCCCAGGTTCAATTCCGGTCAAGGGCACATACCTTGATTGCGGGCACATCCCCAGTAGGAGGTGTGCAAGAGGCAGCTGATCGATGATTCTCTCTCATCAATGTTTCTAACTCTCTATCCCTGTCTCTTCCTCTCTGTGAGAAATCAATAAAACATATTTTTAAAAATTGCTGTTAAAACAAATCAATGTATATGACTCCATTTATGAAAAGACCAACTATAATGATATAGAGGACACATCAGTGGTTACCAGGGTGGGGGTGGAGGGAAAGTTTGATTATTAAATAAAGAATGAGGGAACTTGGAAGACTGATAGAACTGCTATATCTTGATTATGTTGATAGTTATATAAATTTATGCCATCACTAAAATTTATAAAACTACATACCAATAAAACATCAATTTTATGTATATTAATAAAAAGATATATTACATAATTGAAGAGGCTATGATCGATTTTCAAAGGAAAAATTCCAGTACCAAAATGAGACCCTATTTTAAAAAGCAAAATAAATGTGTTCTTTGCATATTATGCCATGAGTTTTAGCTCTATGTGATTAAACAGCTATTAAGTCACAAGCATATTCTATAGTAATAACATTGAGAACTCCACCATTATGTAGAGATCCACACATATACTTAAGCATGCATGGTCAATCATAAAATTCTATGATTCCGAATGTTGACGTTCTCATCTGCACTAATTGAAAGAACCATAAAACTAATATCATTTGATTAGAGATGCATAAACCTTACCATCTGTTCTACATACCTTTCATCTGAATTCCTTCACTCTGCTCCTGCTGTCAATAACTCATTCAAATCATTTGGTGGGAGAATATAACATCTTTCACTTTAAAAACTTTTTTTAAGTAAAATTATGAAGTTGTGAACACAATTTTAAAGCGATTGGTAAGGTTCCGAGCATTGTTCTTTCATGCACTTCAGTAGATTCATGAAAAAAGATTATGTCAAATTAGGATTGCCAGATAAACAAACAAAACTCTTTTATATGAGACTCTGAAATCCACTGGCAAATTTTATGTGTCAATTTGAGTGTGTTATGGGCGCCCAGATTAGCATTGTTTCTGAGTGTGTCCATGAGGATGTTTCTAGATATGATTATTATTTGAAGTGGTAGACTCATTAAAGCAGATTACCCTCCCCAAGATGGTTGATTTAAACTGTTGTGGGCCGGAATAGAATACAAGGGGGGGGAGATATTTAGGAGAAATTCATCCATTTTCTTCCTGCCTCATTATTTCATTGAGCTGGAACATTTCATCTTCTCTTATCCATGGTCTGACAATCTGTTCCCTTGGTTCTCAAGCCTTTAGACATCGAGGTAGATTATATCACCAACTTTCCTGAATTTCCATCTTGCAAATGACAAATTATGTTATTTTTCAGCCTCCTTAATTATGAATCAATTCCTCATAATAAATATCCACATGTATATACTATCTATTGTTTCTGTTTTTCTGGAGAACACTAATAATAATAATAATAATAATAATAATAATAAATAAATAAATAAATAAATAAAAAGCCATAGGCTGTCATGACCAAAACAACCAGATAGATGACCAAACACAGGCTGTGTGGGGCAACCAGGCCAGCAGGGAGTTAGTGATGGACGACCAAATGACTGAACAGCAGACTGTATGGGGCTACTAGGCCAGCAGGGGTAGTTATTGAGAAATGATCAAAAGACTGAATGGCAGACTGTATGTGTGGAGGGCAGTTTGGGGTGTCCAGGCTGGCAGAAGGGGGCAGTTGGGAGCAACCAGGCCAGCGGGGGGCATTTGGGGGCAACCAGGCTGGTGGGGGGAAGCAGTGAGGGGAAGTTGGGGGCTACCAGGCTGGGGGGGGGGCAGTTAGGAGAGATCAGGCCAGCAAGCAGGTGAACAGTTAAAAGCCAGTGGTCCTGGATCATGAGAGGGATGTCCCTGAGATTAGGGGTGATCAGGCAGGCAGGTAGAGGGGGTGGAGACAATGAAGCAGGCAGGCGAGTAGTTAGGGGCAATCAGTCAGATAGACAGAGATGGTTAGGGGCAATCAGGCTGGCAGGCAAGCAGTTAGGGGTGATCAGGCAGGCAGACAGAGTGCTTAGGGGCAATCAAGTAGGCAGGCAGGCAGGCAAGAGTTTAGGAGCCAGCAGTTCTGGATTGTTCAGGGATTAGGCCTAAATAGACATTCTAACATCCCCTGAGGAGTCCCAGATTGCTAGAGAGTGCAGGCCGGGCTAAGGGACATCCCCGCTTCCGGGCACAAATTTTATGCTCTGGGCTTCTAGTAAAATATAAAAAGAGATCAGACTTGTGATCACACCAGAGGTGGGTGGTGTGATGAAATAGAATTGGAGGAAGGTGGACAAAAAAGTACAATCTCCCAGTTATAACATAAAGGATTACTAGGAATGTAATGTACAGTATGATAACTATAGCTAAAACTGCTGTTTGATATATAGGGAAGTTGTTAAGAGAGCAAATGGTAAGAGTACTCATTACAAAGAGAAATATTTGTCCTCTTTTTCTTCTTTCATTTCTTTTTGTTGTACCTATATGAGAAGATAGAAGTTATCTGAATCTGTTGTGGTAATCATTTCACAATACATGTAAATCAAACCACTGCACATTAAAATTATACAGTGATATATCAATTATCTTAGCTAATAAAAAGGTAATATGCAAATTAACTGTCACTCCATTACAAAGATGGGGGCACCCAGTCCCCTCAGCCTCACTGGAGAGCCCTAGTCCTGGGGAGGCTGCTTCTGAGAGTGGGCAGCATGAGCGGCCTGGTGGAATGCTTGCTTCGTTGCTGAGGTGATGAAGGGCCTCGGGGCAATGGGGACATAGCAGCCCAGGCAGGATGCTTGCTTCATCACCTCAGTGACACCCCGGGCCGTGGAGGGCCTCTGGAGGACAGGGGGACCAGCCCGCAGCCTCTGCAACTGAGAGCAGGCCCATAGAGGAGATGGCAGGCCCGCCTCCCACAGAAGCTGTGTGGCTCCTTCCTGGCACTAATGCTGGCTTCTGCCTCCCATGGAAGTGCACTGCTCCCGGCTCCCGTAGAAGCAGCACAACTCTCATGTATATTGCACGATGGGCTACTAGTCTATATATAAAAGCCTAAGCAACTGTCTGACTGTTGGACCATCTGACTGCTTGCTATGATGCACAATGACCACCAGGGGAAGATGCTCTACACAGGAGTTGCAGCTGCAGTTCTGGGGTGTCACCCTCTCACAATCTGGACTGCTTGGGGGATGTCAGAGATCTGGTTTCAACCTGATCACCAGGCCAGGCTGAGGGACTCCACTAGTGCATGTCTCCATGTGCTAGGTGTCTAGTGTTTCAATAATACTGGAAATATGAGGAAAAGATTGTGTAAAAAATTTTTTCCAAATTAGGTCATTAATTCAGATTTTTTTCTTTCTTTCTTTTTCCCCCCCAAATTTAAATACCCTAATCCAGAACAACAACAAAAAAAAAACCAAAAAAACAAAAGTAAAAAATTCATGTGGCCTTTTTCCCCTTCTTTCCTCTATTTTATAACTTATCCCAAGCTTTTTTTCTTTTTCTACTAAAAATCAGTATTCTTTCTTCCTGAAATGTTTCACATACCTGATTCCACAGAGTCCAATGAGCACATATGTTTATTATTTGTTTGATATTTGTCTTTCTTGAATTTAAAAATCTATTGCATCTATGATGACAAAACTTTGGAATTTCAGAGTAATTTCTTTTTTCCCAAACCCCTCAGGGCGCAATCACTCACCGGACCAGAGACCAAAAACAAATCACTCATTGTTATTGTTATCTTGTTAATTGTTAACTGTTAACTATCCCATACTGACCCGTGTAAAATAAGTATGTGTCTAATCCTTTTACTTTTTACCCAAACCCAGAGACTCCCCTCTCCCCTAGCCTTTGCTTTGCCTCCTTAATATACTATTGATGGATTTCAAGTAACCCCTTTAAACCTTCTTCCTTTATTATAATGTATCAAATAAGGTACAAAAGTGCCTTCCTGTTGAGCAAATAAATAAACATAAAATTTTAAAATATATTTTACTGAATAATTTGATACTAAATATATCTCAACTTTTTTCTGGAGTCCATAATATTTTCAAAAGAGATGATAAACTCCTTGAAGACAGGAATGAAACCATTTGGTTTGGCTAACCTTCAGTATGCAGCAGTTGGCCTTGTAGATATTGTATGCCTAGGATACGCAGCACTGACCATAGTTTTAAACTTCCTTATGTGTGATGGAATTTGTTTTTTCATTATTAAAAAATAAATTCCAGAAAAAGGCATTTTTAAAAAATACATATGTGAAAATAAGCCACAAAGGTAATATATTGTTACATTTGTCTTAAAATAAGCCTTAGGCATTCTCCCACACTTTTCTCACCATTATCTCCATCTGTAATAATAAAACATATCTTCTGATTACAGCTATTTCTGTTATCTCAAGCCTGAATCTAATTTATTTGCTATTCAACCTTACTTTTCCTCTTTTACAAGAATTGTTTTTTCTGTAATGCAATCCAAGGTTTTGATTTAAAAGGTAGAAAACATTTTTCCCCCCAAAGACGTGGCATGTTAAACTGAAAAGATAATTAAATTTGAAGTAGGTTGGGAATATTTAACAACAAAAACATGGAAACAAATTTTAATTTGAATCCAATAATTTTTATTAAGTGTCTTTTGAAATTGATGTGTCCTTTGGGGGAAAAGGACAATATATACTCTGCCAACAAGTAGAAATCTCAAAAATGCTTTCCTAACAGAACTTTTGAAATACTTATTTACAGAAAGCAAAGGATTTCTTAGAAAGCTTGTGGTATTTCTAAAGTTGCCTTGTATTTCCAAAGCTATGAAATATGATGTTCCTTCTATGACACCGTCATTAAAATTTAAAAGGCTAATTTAGAAACCACAAAACTATCAGGTAGATTTTCTTAGAGATTTGTTCTCTGGATACTGTCATTTGCTGGTTTACTTATTAGCAGAAACATAAGTTTAATTTGTTTTACCGACATGCATGCTAATACCACATACATGGCAATAAATCATGCTGTTTCCCCACTTACATTTTACCCAATAGGCAATTTCTCAACTTCTACTTTTCTCCCAATAGTTACATTTCTTCTCTACATACAATACAACCTTGATTGCTAGCTTAAATCCCCTGGTGAAATAATCATACTGCAGGACAGATACACTACATTCTTGATTTTGAACACTGATCTTAGATCTTTGTTATTTTCATCTTTACAAATAGATTAATCTAGCTCTAAAAAGTTAAATGTCATGTCATGAAGGGTATTGAAAAACGCAAGTCAGTGTCCTAAATCAAAGATTTAGTAATTAAATGCAAGGTAGAGAGTTTATTTTTTAATCTTCATGAAGACAATTAATTTGATTCCCAGACATACATTGGGCATCCAAGTAGGTGATACCTTCATTTTCTATTTTAAATAAGAAAAATAGAATTTGACTCATTTTCCTTCTACTTTTAAAAAAGTATGCAAATCAGAAAAAAACACAGTATTTTTAAAAGTTTATAGAAAAATACATTTTTCATGAACTCTTTTACCATTGGAAAAGCCTTTTTGCATTTTATTATCTTGATTCTTTTGTCATGTTAACTGTTTTTTGTTGTTATTGTTGTTGTTTGAGAGAAATGCTGAATTGCATTTGTTTATCCTAATAAATTGTTAAGCCCGAAGGATTAAAATTTAAAAACTAGCATGGAAAAAGCTCTTTTCCTCCGAATTACCAAGTGATCTATCTAAAAATTTTCCCTAGAGATGGTTGGGTTGAACTTTTACCTTAAATAACTGTTCTCAAAACTCAGTACTCTTACTTAAAATAACTCTGAATTAGGAAAATAGCCAAAGGCACAAGAAAGCACTTTATAGATTTAGAGAATTAATCTTATTTAAGAAATAAAGCAAATTGAACAACAAAAAAGGACTAAAGTGTACACATGTGAGCTGCACTCTTACCAGAATTCCTCCTTCTTTGTGTTACATAAATTTGGAAAACAACCAACAGTCCATTCTCACAATTTTCTTTCTTCCCTCTTTCCCCATTTTCTTCTGATTTATTTGGCTCAAAATAGTGCTCTCTTTTCCATAGGGCTCAGTTCTCTCCATTTTGAATTTAAGTGTGTCCCTACGCTGTTCTTATTCCATACCCCCTGAGACAAGGTAGCCCCTTTCTATCCTTAAATTTACCATAAATCATTTCTCCAGAGAGTTTTCTGTTAAAATGGAATTGAGATAAACTACTACAAAATTCCTTTGGAATATAGGAGTCTCTTTACTACCTCTTTGCAAGCATGTGTTTTTGTCCAGATGTCTTTTCTGGGGATGGGAATTTAATATTTATATATGACTCTACCCAATCTCAAAGAAACAAATTAACCAAAAAACTTATATGCATATATGCATAACCCATGGACACAAACAATAGTGTGGCAATGGCCTGGGCAGGAGAAGGTGGTGGTGGTGGGAGGGGAGGGAGGTTGTTAAAGAGATCAATGGATGGGGGGGGGGGGGAGTACAACTGTATGACTTGTAACAATAGAGATAAATTTTAAAGATAAAGTTCCTGATTCATTTACTCCAACACCATCTTTTTTAAAGAATATTTTTTATTGATATTTTACAGAGAGGAAGGGAGGGAGATAGAGAGCTAGAAATGTCGATGAGAGAGAAACATCACCCCCCATCGGGGATGTGCCCGCAGCCAAGGTACATGCCCTAGACCGGAATCGAACCTGGGACCTTTCAGTCCACAGACCAACGCTCTATCCACTGAGCCACACTGGTTTCAGCAACACCATCTTTTTAAATGTCGGATGTATACAAGCCTTCTTAATGAGGATAGCTACCCAAACACAACCTGTTGGTAGAGATAATGAGTTTCCTAGGGCAAGACCCTGACAGTAGAAAACAGGAGTATTGTTCCCTTGTTAGATCTTAAGTCAGTAGTCATATTTGGGAAATTTGAAGGGTTACAGAGCTGAAGAAAACAATGGTATTTCCTATCTATAAGAAATCTAACTTTTAATGGAACACCAACTGTTAATTAACCTCAACTAAAAGAGCTATAAAAAGTATAACAGCATTCTAGGAAAGAGGCTAGATGTCAACCAGTCCTAAATATTTATAGTCCTATTCAAAAATAAAGGGTGCTGCCGAAACCGGTTTGGCTCAGTGGATAGAGCTTCAGCTTGTGGACTGAAAGGTCCCAGGTTCGATTTCGATTCCGGTCAAGTGCATGTACCTTGGTTGCGGGCACATCCCCAATAGGGGGTGTGCAAGAGGCAGCTGATGGATGATTCTCTCTAATCGATGTTTCTAACTCTCTATCCCTCTCTCTTCCTCTCTGTAAAAAATCAATGAAAAATATATTTAAAAATAAATAAAGGGTGCTGGTGTAGCCACTATGGAAAATATTATGGAATTTCCTAAAAAATAAAAAATAAAAATGGAGCTGCCATTTGACCCATTGATCTCACTTCTAGGAATATATCCTCAGAAGCCCGAAACACCAATCAGGAACAATATATGCATCCCTATGCGCTTAGCAGCACTATTTATAATAGCTAAGATCTGGAAACAGCCCAAATGCCTATTAGTAGATGAGTAGATAAAAAAGTTGTGGCACATTTACACAATGGAATACTGTATCTGTAAAAATATATATTTTATTATTTAAGACAGCATGGAGATTCCTAAAGAGTATTATGATAAACAAAATGAGCCAGTCAGAGGAAGATGAGTGTCACATGATCTCATTCATATATGGAATCTAATGAACAAAATAAATACAGATACATGGAAGCATGGAACATTCTGAAGAATCTCAGAGGGAAGTGGGTAGGTAGAAAGAGAATAACCAAATAACTTATATGCATACCCTGTTTCCCCAAAAATAAGACAGTGTCTTATATTAAATTTTGCTCCCAAAGATGCCGTAGGTCTTATTTTCAGGGGATAATTTATGTTTCTATTAAGTAGGTCTTATTTTTGGAGGATGTCTTATTTTCGGGGAAACACGGTATATTCATAACCCATGAACACAGATAATAGGGTGGTCAAGGCCTGGGGATGAGAGTGAGGGGAGGAGCAGAACAGGTTCCAGGAGGTCAATAAGGAAAAAAAAAAGGAATATCTGTAATACTTTCAACAATAAAGATAAATTATAAACAAACAAACAAACAAATGAACAAATAAATAAATGGCAAAGTTAGCACAGATTGATTGTGCTAACACAAGCTGACTGCTGACAAAGCAAGTTTCTTTGAAATCAGTCAAGTTTTTGCCTCCCTAGTGGACACAGTGCTTCTATGAAAGCACGGAATATATTCACTGAGGAAAGTAGCTCTACTTTGATGAAGAACCAAAGAAGTGCATCTATGGCTTTAAGGGAGAAAATATTTTTTCAAACATGTGGAGCAAACTTGTCACTTTGCAAAAGCTTTTAAAATTAAAGAATAGGTATTTAATTTTAATAAAAAGCAATTGAAGATAAAATATATTGTTCACTATTTTGAAGATATCAAATACATTAATCTTATGGAGATCATTTTTGTTAGTTAACAGCTGTTTACTTTATTCTAAATCCTGAAGAGAACCCAGGATTTCTAGTATTAATATTTGTTTCTGTTTTTAATGTTTTAAGTCATTAGAAATACAATTAATATTTGGATATTTGGAGTGAAAATAATTCAGAAAATCAATTTGCACAGGTACTTATATTTGAAACAATTGCATTTTTACACTAGTTTTACATCTGAATTAACTGAAGCTGAAAGAAATGAACAGACAAGCCTGCCAACATAAAGTTTGTTATTAGAGAAGAGTGGGCAGAGTTCAGTTTTCTCTTTTCTCATGCTAAAAGTAAAGTAAATAAATTTCCCTAGAACTTTCTACGAACTAGGACCTATGCTAAGTATACTTTTCCTAACCTTAAGTCTCTAACATCATTATCATTATTATTTATTTAACCATAAAATATCTCTGAAGCTCAGACATTTAAATAAAAGACCCGTGGTAACATAGTTATTAAGTTATTAAGTAACTTGGATTCAGACTCAGACTGGACACCAGAATATAATCTTCTCATCCAAGACACAATATTGTGTGTGTGTGTGTGTGTGTGTGTGTGTGTGTGTGTGTGTGTGTGTTTTGCTCCAATGCACAGTACATTGGCCAAAATGAAGTCCTATTCAATAAACTCCTAATACAACATTGCCCAATGGAAATCTGATGAAAGCCATAAGTATTAACCAATAGGTAATCTCTCATTTTCTCATAATTGTATTTAAATAGTAAACAAAAATAGTTGAATGTAATTTCAAAATTATATTTTATTTATATAAAAGTATCCACAATTATTTCACATGTAATCAATATAAAATTATTGATGAGATATCTTATATTATTTTTATGTGTGTACTTTTCTAAACAACATATATAGTTTATACTCACAGAGTATCTTCATTCATACTAGCCACATTTCAAGTGTTGCAATAGTTATAGTTAAAATAAATAAATCTGTGACTAGTGCCTACTGTTTTGGACAATTCAGTTTCAGTGCATGCGGGAATGTTTGCTTTTAATTTAAAACCATGCCTTTTCTTTTTATTACTCAGTAGGGCTTCAGGCTTCACGTGTATATTTGATAAAGCTCACTGGCCAGGGGCCAGAGGATCAATGTAGGTAGGTGCTGTGCCAGCTTTGCCCTGCAGTTCTGCCAAAGGAGCTACAGCTTAACATGCCACCAGCCTTAATCCCGTTCCTCATTCTTTCCCAAGCAGACTGCCAACAGCAAGAAATGATGCCAAATCTGATAACCGAAGGTTCAATAAAGATGCTTTGGAAACCAACAGGAGATGTTCTATGGTAGGTGAGATAATGGCCAGAGTTTAAATTGGAGGTTTTAAAAGTTATTTGAAATGTCTCAACATGTTATTTATTAGTTCCAATTTGCCTAAGATAGGTATTTATATTTCATCCAATGGAGAAATGGTCAAGTTTACTTCTCTGCAATTTTTCATGAACGTGTATGTATTTTATAACTATAATCTATTTAAAAACCTTTCTTAAAATTTCCTACTCAACTTGCTTCCATATGTATATACTACAGGCCCAGTGCATTAAATTCTTGCAAGGAAGGGGTCCTCTCAGCCCAGCCGGCACCCTCTCGAATATGGGACATCCCTCTCACAATCTGGAACCACTGGCTCCTAACTGCTCACCTGCCCGCCTGCCTGATTGCACCTAACTACCCCTCCTGCTGGCATGGTAATCTCCAACTGCCCCCCACCCCTTTGCAGGCATAGTTACCCCCAACTGTGCCCCCTTCTGGCCTGGTTGCCCCAACTGCCCCTCTCGCTGGTCTGGTCACCCTTTATTGCACCCCTTGTGGGCCTGGTAGCCCCACACAGCCTGCTGCTCGGTAGTTTGGTTGCCCCTCACTAACCCACCTGTTGGCTTGGTCCCCCCATACAGCCTGCTGCTTTGTCATTTGGACGCACCTCACTAACTCCTCTGCCAGCCTGGTCACCCCCCACAGTCTGTTAGATCATCCATTTGGTTGTTTCAGATGTGTTGCCTGCTTAGCCCTTTATATATGTAGATTCTCCTGACTAACCATGATCATATATTTTCATATCTTGCTTATTACATAAGCAAGTGCTTATATCTTCATATTCTTAGAGCTTCGCCAATAGAAATTTTTGCTTAGATCAATTTCAATAAAGTCCCCTCATGGTTGAGAGAACCTCGGCACAGCACAATACTGTAAAACAGATATCTCACAATTTCCCAAATGAAAATAAACCCCAATTCCACAGCTAACTTCAGATTTTAAATATTTTGTTTCCCTACATACTCCATGCTGTTCTCCATCTGTACATTGCAGAGACAATAATGACAAAAGTTGACCTCTGAATATTTCTTCTTTAATGAGGAGCATGTGTGATTTCTGTGTTTGTGGCCACACATGATTAGTGGAGAGAAAGAAAAATGGCATTTCTAGCAGTGATGCTGATTCTACCTAAAATAGAACCATAAATCCACTCTTGTGCAAAGTGGAATGGACATCTCTGGATACTGTATCCTGAGCATATACCGTGTTTCCCCGAAAATAAGACATCCTCCAAAAATAAGACCTACTTCATGGAAACATAATATATCCCCTGAAATAAGATCTAGCGCATCTTTAGGAGCAAAAATTAATATAAGACACTGTCTTATTTTAGGGGAAACAGGGTAGATATTGTCCATGAAAGTAAGAATCGGCACTTTAATCTTGTACTCCTTATAATACCTGCTACTCAGAGTTCCCTAGGATCCTCATACAGCCAACAGACACATAGCTTACCACATCAGCCACCTACTTATTCCATCTCTGCCTAATATGTATCTAAACAGTGCTAAAACCCTTTGAGTTCACAGCCCTATCCATCAATTAAATATTGAATTTAATCCCATCAGTCAAAGAGAGATCAACTCATGTCACTGAACAAACTTCCAGTAACTTCCCATTACAAATAAAATAACACCCACAGTTCTGACCAGGAACTCTGACCACAGTATTTCTTGGCTTCTAACTACATCCTAATTTTATTTCTTTCCATTTTTAAAAAATCTCTATTCTTATTTTTAGCCACATAGGCCTTGCCTCTTGCTAAACCAAGTATACTCTGTCCACTCAACTTTTTTATTTGAATAATCACCATCCTTTAGGTTATTCACCATCACTTTTATTAGCTCTTCGCTCCCATGTCTTCTGCACAGAAAGGTCTCCTCTGTTTGTCACAGCTAAAATGGGATCTCCTCCACCCCCACCACTCCTGTTTTTAATTTATAACAAATACTCAAGATCAGATGCATTATAGACCATATAAACCTCTTTTTATATTTTACCATTTATAGGAAGCAAAAAACTCACTGGGATGAAGGCAATGTGCATAGTAGGTGTTTGAATATACATGATTCCTAGTACTGCATGACTCTTACTTTCAATAATGAAGATAAACTACTACCATGTATTGAATGCTTACTTAAATATACACTTTATTTCACCTGTTGGAATTTTCATAAAATGTATCCCTTTGATAACCTAATAAGCAGATATAATTTATATTTCACAGATAAGGATACTGAGGCCAGATATGAACATTCTGTATTCTCTATTTCAGCATTAAAATAAAGCTCCATAAACGTCTTATATCTTCACTCATAGTCACAAAGATACTGAACTGTAGCTATTGAGTAGTGGAGATTTTAGCCACTTTAATAAAAACAGTATTATGCTAAGCAAAATAAGCCAGTCAGAGAAAGATAAGTCACTGATATTTGGAAACTAATGAACAAAATAAACTGATGAATAAGGTGGATCCAGAGTCATGGAAGTATGGAATAGACTATGGAACCTTCAAGGAAAGGTGGGGGAGGGTAAGTGGGTGGGAAGAGATAAACCAGTTATGCATGTATATATGCATAACTCATGGGCACAGTTAATAGGGTAGTCAAGCTGACACCAGTTTGGCTCAGTGGATAGAGAGTCAGTCTGCGGACTGAAAGGTCGCAGGTTCAATTCCTGTCAAGGGCATGTACATTGGTTGCAGGCACATCCCCAGTAGGGGGTGTGCAGGAGGCAGCTGGTTGATGTTTTTCTCTCAGTGTTTCTAGCTCTCTATCCTTCTCCCTTCCTCTCTGTAAAAAAAAAATCAATAAAATATGTTTTTAAAAAATAGGGTGGTCAAGGCCGTGGGTGGGGGTGGGGGCTGGTTAGAAGAGGCCAATGGGAGGAAAATGGGGACACATGTAATACTTTTAAATATATATATATATATATATATATATATATATATATATATATATAATTGATTTTTTACAGAGAGGAAAGGAGAGGGATAGAGAGTTAGAAACATCCATGAGAGAGAGTCACTGATCAGCTGCCTCTTGCACACCCCCTACTGGGGATGTGCCCACAACCAAGGTACATGCCCTTGACCGGAATCGAACCTGGGACCTTTCAGTCCGCAGGTCCAGGCTTTATCCACTGAGCCAAACTGGTCTTGGCCACATGTAATACTTATAACAATAAAGATTAAAAAAATAAAAACATAGAGGATATATTTTTAGACTGGAGTACCTGTAATAGTTAGCAAATTGAATTATTTAGATGACCACTTTCCTAGTTTGGCCACCTGTAGTGATGCCTCCTGAGAATTGGTTAACCTTTTCTTTAATTACATCCTTTTGGTTTAAAGAGTGCTGTGTTTTGAATCTATGTCCTTTCATTCCTGCCTCTGAATCTTCATTCTAAAATTAGTTTTCCATTGTCTTATGATAGTTGTCATTCTAACCTTATGGTTAGACTGCAATTGTTCAGGCTGCTACTGTATTAACTATGTTAAAGTATGTTCTTGGCTTATGTATGATATCACTTGTGAAGCAGCCCTTTGAAGGAGAACTCATCTACAAGTATATTTAGAAAATGGCTAGGATGTCAAATATGCATTCCTTCTTAAAATTTGTATATGTTCTCCAGAGGCCTGATTACAGAATATTTTAACACTTACAAATTTCTTCAGTGCACAGTACTGGTTTGTTTCCTAGGAAACAAATGCATTTAGACAGCACAGCACCCATCCTTAACCACAGAAATCCATAATCTCATTGTGAATAGATAACTTCTAAAATTTGTTTGTTTTTATACGAGTTACCAGCTACAATATCATTGCAGGTAAATTTCCAAATATGTTATCAATGAAAGATTATTTCAATTTACTCTGAAATGTAGGGGAGGGGTTTTATGAAGTAGTCTTCAGAAGAAAATGAATGTACTTTTATGGCTGAGTTACATGCATGCATGGGAAGTGAATTTGAGAGATGTATGTACTTGCTTCGATTGTCATCCCCAGTCTCATCCTCTTTTTCATAGAAAATATAGGTTAGTTATTTCCCCATTCAGCAAAGTGGCTTGAATCTGAATGTCTTTCTTTTCTAACTAAATATTAACTGGAAATTATTAGGAGCCTACGGAAGGGACAATACATTTTTAAAGTGACATTTTAGCATTCAAGCCATTCATATTCCTCAATGTGAATATAATTTTTATCTAAATGATTTCAGAGGAAAATGGATTCATTTGACTACAGTGCTTCTAAGACCAGTGGGAAGCTCATCATCTTAATATTGAATCTGTAAATCCTTTCACTAGGGATGATTAACAGATTTGTCAAGTGTTTATTTCACTTTAAGAAGAATATGTAATTTCCTGGTATAACACGGGCAGAATTCAGTCTATTTTTCCCCTCACATGTCACATTCATACCATGGGCTCACATGATCTAGCTTACCTCTATTAGGCTTCCATTTTGCATGTTAAGATGATAGCCTAATACATTTTTATAGTTTAATGAACATACATCAGTCTGTTCTATGATTCATTACTGCTTGATAAAAAAAAAATCCTCGGCAGTCCTGATAAGAAGCAATAACAGTGAATCATTTCCAGATGGCACTTTTGCTATACTACATGTGTGGTCTGAGCTATCCATGGGACAAAAACTTCTATTAGGGCCGTGATGGGCTGGTCATAGGACTCTTTGTATTCAAAGCCGTGGTGAACTGTACTCGGGACAGATCCAAGCATTAGGTACATGGGAAGCAGGCAACTGTACAAGGACATTTAAATATTTGGTTTGCACCGTATTCCCAAATCAACCAGAGAAAACAGTAAAAGTGGGAGACCATTTATTGTACACAGGCTTATTACTGAGATAAAATTTGGATGGCTTCCTTCAAGCATGAAATTATTTATAGATACATAATCAGGTAAAGTCCCCCAATAAAAAGTTACTGGAAAATTCTAGTCTCCAAACTTTCTCTTGTCTAAAGTAACAATCAGCCGAAACCGTTTTGGCTCAGTGGTAGAGCGTCGGTCTGCGGACTGAAAGGTCCCTGGTTTGATTCTGGTCAAGGGCATGTACATTGGTTGCAGGCACATCCCCAGTAGGGGGTGTGCAGGAGGCAGCTGGTTGATGTTTCTCTCTCATCGACATTTCTACCTCTCTGTCTCTCTCCCTTCCTCTCTGTAAAATATCAATAAAATATATTTTTTTAAAAATAAAGTAACAATCAATTCAACAACATCTCTTGACTTTTAACAAACTAAGTTGGGGATCTAGATTTTTTTCTCTTGTTAACCATACATAATATATCTGTTTTGGGTCCTTTTCATTATTTTTCTTGATTAAATTAATTCCAACCAATCAGAACCCTCAGATAATAAGTAATATCTAAGAAAAACTTTTCAATAATTTTTATAGGAGGAAGGCAATAATCAGGGTAAACAATCTAATTTAAAAATTACTTTGTTGTTGAATATGGTAGCTTCTCAGTGTCCTCCTGTCACTCCTTTTATAACCTAATCTTTTTAACCTAATATTTGGAAAATTATAATTCATGCTCAAGAAGGTACAATAAAAAACAAACAAATATTGAATTCAGAATAAAAGGTTAAATTGAGCTCAATATAGTATGGTAGAAAAATAGACAAATACGTTTTATAATTTAATTAAGAGTTAATCTTAGTTTCATCATAATTCTATCAGAATTTTGTTCATCAGAATACTACCCAGAAGTTAAGAATTCTGTTTATTGAGATTTTACCTTTTGTATTAGACCTCAGACTGAAGAAGACCATAAATACACATTTAAATAAAATTATTCTTTAAATAAAATGAGAGGAAATGGAAGTCAAACATATAGTCAAAAAACTTATTTTGTTCATATCAATATGATTATATTAGAAGAAAAGGTTAAGTTTTACACATATATCCAAACATCACCTCGTTTGAAAATTTCCCTTTCCTTATACAAATTTTTATACAAAGATTGCTCTGGTATTTGGAAATGACAAACATTTACCAAATCACAACTTGCAAAATACTATTTAATTAGTGGCAAATTATGTTTAATTCTCTTCCTTTAAAAATAACTGATCTGAACACAAATATCTTCATAATCCAAGTATTTTTACTCTTTTCCACTTTGAAATAGTTGTTTTGTATTTTCAGACAATAATACATGCAATTTCTTTTTAATACCTTGGTCAAAGACTAAAATATAAATTGCAAATTAGGAAATCCTTTCAGAATAGAGTTTAGGAGAGGAGATGTTTCGAGGGAAGTTTTGTATTACTTTCACTCATTTTAATGAGCCTTTGTTAGACACCAAGCAAGCAAATACTCTAACCGAAGGGTAACATGCAGGTTATATTTTAAAGGAACCATCATAAATCAGAGCCTCTGATCTTTCTGCTTATATTATCAGGTTGACACAACAACAGCACAGAATCGCAGCTAAGTGAGATGACCTTTATTAAGAAAGAAAACCAGACTCTCTCCCCATCCTGGGAGCATGCCTGTGCCTTTCCCTCCCCACCCTCTCACACACACCCCCTTTCCTCTCTAGGCATGTGTCTCCTAAACTCTAAGGGACCCCGTGAGACTTGAAACCAGGGGAGCAGTGGCAGAGGCAGCTTGAACCAGGGGTAATCCCTGGAACCTGTCTCCAAGGCCCCTTTGTTGCTTCTTCTAATGTAAGCCCTCCCTTGTTTCACTGTCCCCAGCTTTAATAAACACACTCTCAAAATAAGAAAGAAAAGAAAGAAAATGAGACTTCCAATTTGAATTTCAACTTAAATGCAAAGTTTAAACTAGGCCAGAGACACCTCAAATGGCAATACCATTTTACTTAAATTTAAAAACTGGTATGGTTCTTCAAAATATGATATAGAAAATGGATTAAAGAAAGTGTATTTTTAAAATTTGTACATAAGTTGATGAGAAAGCATGCACACACACACATGTGGTGGGGGGAAATCATAATAATCAGAGAGAATTAGATGAGTTGCTTAATCCTTAGGAAGCTTGAAGGTAAAAGTAATATATTGAGTTCAAGGGACTGATTTTTCTCAGTACTCGCTAACCTTGGGCTGTCTGCTTATAACTACAAATCATCCTTAGCTTGAGAAAAGCCTTTTAATGTTTAAAATCACTGGTCTATGGTATCCACATAATTTCTTTAGCCATTGGGCTTCATTTCCTGTGATGTGTATCAAGGTTCCAACTGATGTTACTACTATTCCTGCTGTATCTTAGTCCTGAAAAAGGTTTCTTCTCTCTGAAACTGATACCAATCATTGGTCACCAATGATTGAGAGGGAATTCCATCCATTTGTATATTAGTGTTGCTTAGATGGATTTGTTAGTCTTTTGAATAAGGGATCCCACATTTAAAATTGGTCATTATTTTATCACTTCCAGTTTTTGGTTTTTTTTATTCATTTCCTCCAGGATTCAAGGTAGCACAGCAACAAGTGTCTCTATGAATAAAATCACATTAAGTTCAGAAGAAATCTAGGCAGTTTCAGAATCTCCTGCATGAATATATAAGTCCTATATACACTGAGTGGCCAGATTATTATGACCACCTGATGTTTGTAGGCAAATTAGCCATACATGGCATCATATGGGATATGGAAACAGAAGACCTGTTCAAACACATTTTCTGTCTGCAGTTACCAAGATAAAATGTCTCCAATTCGCACAGGAACACAAATATTAAACAGTTGAGCATTGGAAAAAAGACACGTGGTTCGATGAATCATGTTTCCAGTTCATCATGATGATGGCAGAGTGAGAATTTTGCAGAAACAGCATGAAAGCATGTACCCTACATACTTGAGTACAGCCCTTCAGCTGGTGGGGGCAGTGTTATGGTTTGAGGCATGTTTTCCTGGCATGATTTGGGCCCTTTAATTCCTGTGGAACAACATCTGAATAGCACAACATACCTAAGTGTCATTGCTGAACAAGTTCATCCTATCATGTTGATATATATATTCATCTATAATAATAAAAGCATACGATGCTAATTAGACCAGACAGCTGAACGTCCTTCCGGATGTCCTTAGGACAAAGCCACAGCGGCTGTGAGGACCCAGGGCAGGCAGCCTCGGTGGCAGCAGCAACAGCTTCAGGGTGATGGTGGTGGCGCCTTACCCTGATCAGCCTGGTCGCGTCCTGCAAAGGGAGGCCAGGCTGTGGCTTAGGCCTGCTCCCCACAGGAGGGCTCCCAGACCTTTGAGAGAGGGCAGGCCAAGCTGAGGGACCTCCCCTCCAGTGCATGAATTTTCGTGCACTGGGCCTCTAATCTATCAATCTATCTATCTATCTATCTATCTATCTATCTATCTATCATCTATCATCTATGATCATGTATCAGAACACAGTTCTAAAGAATGAGTATACTTTATTCTCTGTTACTCAAATATTTCTCTTCTAGTAAAGCAAATAAGAAAACCTCAGCAAACCAGAAAAAACAACAGCATGTGGAAAAAAACGTGGCTATTGATAATGTCACAAGAACTCACTTGCAACTGTATTTTAAATGTGGTAATAAAAAAGTTGACTTTAATGGATTTGCAATGATTCTGGTATATAAGGTTAAAACAGCTTCTCTGTTATCTTTATATTTTAGAAAACATAAAATATTTTCAAGTTTTTACTCCTTGAACTACATTAAAAACCATATATATATATATATATATATATATATATATATATATATATATATATTTTCCCCCCTACCATAAAGACTGACATAATCTTGTAAAATCATGTTCCTCATTGGTGGCTGGAAATTGCCATCATGTAACAAAAGCATTTGTTTTATAGAGCACTTTCATGTAGAAATTTTCAAATATACTAGACAGTCATTTTGATTTGGGAAAGTGAAATATACTAACCACCTAAATAATAAATATACTATAAAGAAGATGAAAATGATTTTAAAAGAAATTTTAAATGTAATATGCAAAATAAAAACAGGTTGATCAATATATTTCTAAGTTGGAGCCATAAAGAAAAAGCACTTCAATTCCACATGGTCACCAGGTGAACTCTGACAATTCTAGTAATGCTCTATCCCTAGAATGAAGAATTGGTGGTAATTACTTTCATCAAATACAAAGAAACAAAGCTTTCAATCTCATAATCCAAATAAAACCCTAAAGAACTCAAAGATGCCTTGAAGTCGATTCTTCAGCTGACGAGAAATCAATGGATGCATAAGATTGCTGTGATAACTCTGGTGTCATTTCATTCTGAGTTAGAAAAGGACTGGAACATTCTGCACCAGCTAGTGAGATGATTGCTAGCAGAACTGCAGCCAAGATTTAAATAGTCAGGTGTCATGAGAAACAAAGTGAATAACTTATTCTGCATATCAAGTCAAGTAACAATAGCATAACATGAATAATGTTGAAATTTGCATATTACTACTTTTTAGTGATGGGAATGAGGGATAAAAAGGAAGTTGTAAATAACATATAAGATAGAATTAATTTTCTCCTTCATTCCTGTTGATCTTTTGACAAATATGTATAATATTAACATTTTGTATATAGAATTAAAATATCCCAGTGATAAAAAATGTTTTTAAATGTCTCTTAATAAAATACAGTCCTTTGGTATTAATCTTGCCATCATTCTTAACCTAATTATTGGCCAATAAGTCGTTACTTTGTTAACCACTGTTTTACAATATATATCTTAAATAGTGCTTCTTTATTCTTCATTGTGAAAATTAATATATGTGTTTTGTTAATAAATATTTAGCAACCAGTTTTGGAGGAAAAGGAAGAACCTTCAGGTGTAGCATTTGTGAATTTTCATAGTGTAAATATCCCCATTATTGCTAAATTTAAACTACCAATGCTTTAATAGATGGGTTGCATAATTCCTGAAAATATAAAAATCAATCCTTAAACAAATACCAGCAAACTTTGAGCACCACTAAAAAATTTCTCATATATCAAAAGAATGTGGATGTATATTAAATATTTAATATTCACAATTTGGTAACTTTGGACACACACATATGCTTATTAATCCATCACCAAAATCAAGGTAACAAACAGATCTACCACCTCTAAAAATTTCCTCATACTCTTTTGTTTTTGTCATTATTATTATTATTATTTTGTTTTTGCTTGCAATAAGAGCACTTAATGAAAGACCTACCTCCTTACATTTGTAAAGTACACAATATAGTACTGCTGGCTCTTGACTATGTTGTAAGGCAGATTGTTGGAAGCCGCCCATTGCCTTCACTAGCAGAGAGGTGTGGACAAGGAACTGAAAGGCTAGTCAACCTAGAGGCTCTGGCAAGGGTCAGAGCCAACCACCCACTGCCTAGGTGAGACAAAGGGAGCTGAAGCAACTCCCACCTTTTAGTCTTACGTAAATCCTTGCTGATGTGCTATCATGGAGCTATTACTGGAATTGCCTGCCTAAGGGCTATGGGTGTATCCCAGACTTGAATAAAAAGGATGGCAAGGCCAGAGCAAAGCAGAGTCCTCTCTTGGGCTTCCTCCCAGCCCCCAAATTCCAAATTATTTTCTTGTCTCTTTCATTTGTGTGCAGCCTCCTCCAGAACTCGGACCCTGAACCTGAACCTTGAACCATGCAGGATGTGGGGGGTACACTCACAGCAGATGAGTAAGATGTATTTATTTTACTTAAAGGAAACTTTTAAAAATATATATATTTTATTGATTTTTTACAGAGAGGAAGGGAGAGGGATAGAGAGCTAGAAACATCAATTTTAGAGAAACACCGACCAGCTGCCTCCTGCACACCCCCTACCGGGAATGTGCCCGCAACCAATGTACATGCCCTTGACCGGAATGGAACCTGGGACCTTTCAGTCCACAGACCAACGCTCTATCCATTGAGCCAAACCGGTTTCGGATAAAGGAAACGTTATACCCATTGAACAACAACTTCCTATTTACCTCACACACCAGTCCCTGGCAATCAACATTCTATTTTCCCCTTCCATGAGTTTGAATATC
The DNA here is from genome assembly GCA_963924515.1 of Vespertilio murinus. Classification (NCBI taxonomy): domain Eukaryota; kingdom Metazoa; phylum Chordata; class Mammalia; order Chiroptera; family Vespertilionidae; genus Vespertilio; species Vespertilio murinus. Next base: position 24,623,573 of record OZ004711.1, on the reverse strand, counting down.
CTTTTATTTAGGTAAAGTAAGGAGCATTAAATATTCAATCCACATCACCACATACCTTGACTTTACTAACAACATACATAAACATATAAATATGTTCATATATATATATATATATATATATTATATATATATATATATATATATATATATATATATATATATATACACATTCATGCACTGGGGGAGTCCCTCAGCCCAGCCTGCACCCTGTCACAGTTCTAGACCCTTCAGGGTATATCCTCCTGTTGGCAGTCTGACATCCCCAGAGGGGTCCTTAGCACTGCCATGGAGGCCAGAGAGGCTCCCTACACACCTCCACCACTGCTGTGCTAGCTAGCCATCCATGAGCCTGGCTTCTGGCTGAGCAGCTCTCCTCCTGTGGGAGTGCACTGACCACTGGGGAGCAGCTCCTTCATTGGACAGCTCCTTCATCTGCATCATAGCAACTGGTCATTCCACCATTTAGTAGATTTGCATATTAAAGTTTTATTATATATATATATATATATATATATATATATATATATATATATCAATTCTTATTTATATCAAGTTATTGTAATGATGTTCATAGTGACAAACTTATAGAGGACAGTTATATATAGACACGCCTCATCACCATGTATCTTTGCACTAATAGATTTTTATTGAATAAATAAATTCAGATTTTTTCACTTGGGTGAGTGGTTGTGAAGGTAGATGCTCTAAGCCATAACAATTAAATTGAATACTTTCTATTAGGACCTTCTTGAAAAATCATTTCAGATCCAGCTTTGATTAGAAGTTAGCACTCACTGTTTTCCCCCCCAATGTTTTATCCTTAATTAATTATTTTAAAATTATGTTTAAATTGTAGTTTATATTTAATATTATTCTATATTTATTTCAGTTGTATAGTAACCACGATGGAAAACAGTGTAAAGTTTCCTCAAAAAGTTGAAAATGAAATTGCTGGGATTATAGGATGTCCTCAAAAAACTATATACACACTTTGAATAATTATAAAGAAGTGTTCATTAAAGTACATTTCATTTTCAAAATTGAGCTGTTAAAGTGTGTATACATTTTTGGGGACTTTGTGTAGATCCAAATAAACCCAAAATACTAATTTGAAAAAAAATATATATATATATGCACCTCCACATTATTTGCAGCATTATTAACAATTAGAAGCCTGGTGCATGAAAATTGTGCACAGGGGGAGGGTGTCCCCTCAGCTCAGCCTGCACCCTCTCCAATCCAAATCCCTTAGGGGGTGTCTGACTGGAATCAGGCTGAAACCAGCAGTCAGACATTCCCTCACAATCCAGGACCGCTGGCTCCTAACTGTTCACCTGCCTGCCAGCCTGATCATCCATAACTGCCATGCCATCATCCTGGTCGCCCCCAACTGTCCCCAGCCCCCTGTTAGCCTGGTCACCCTCTAACTGCCCCCCTGCCAGCCTGGTTGTCCCTTAGTATCCTCCTTCTGTCCTGATTGCTCCCAACTGCCTCCCTCTGTTTGCCTGGTGGCCCCTATCTTCCCCTGCTACTGGCCTACTTGCCCCTCACTGTCCCCCGCTGTTCTGTTGTTTGGTCATCCCTCACAAAACCCTTTGCTAGCCTGGTCATTCATTTAGTTGTTCCTTACTAACCCCCTTGTCTGCCTGGTCATACCACATAGCTGCTGTTAGGTTGTTACTGTGAGGGTGTCATGACCAATTTGCATATTAAGCTTTGATTAGTACAGACTAGAGACCTGGTACATGAAATTTGTACACAGTAGGGTCCCTAGGCCAGGCCAGCAAATCAGGGCTGATCAGGGCCTTCTGGCTGCTAGCTTGGGCCTCCCTTCCTAGCTGTCCTCTGCTGACAGGGGCCATCCTTTGCTCTGCACTACCCCCTGGGTGGTCATTGCCTGTCATAGTGAGCAATCAAACTCATGGTCTCCCAGTGGAACTCCCAAAGGGACACTTTGCATATTAGCCTTTTATAAATATAGATAGTCAAAATATGGAAGAAAGATGAAGTGCCCATTTTTAGATGAGTCCATAAAAATGTGGTGGTATATTTATACAATAGAATACTACTGGGCCCTAAGAAAGAATGCTGTCTTACATTTTGAGACAACATGGATAGACTTAGAGGGTACTATGCTAAGTGAAATTAGTCAGGGAAATAAAATACCATATATTACACTTATAAGTGGAATTTAAAGAACAAAATAAACCAATAAACGGGAAATATTCAGACTAACAGATATATGAAACAGACTGACAGTTATCAGAGGGCATGGAGGTTGGGGGGGGGTGCTGTTCGAAAAAATTGAAATGATAAATAAGTACAAATTGGTGGTTATAGAATAGTCATAGAGATATAAATCACAGAGTAGGGAATATAGTGAATAATATTGTACTAACTATGTATGAAATCAGGGGGGTATTTGAAATGTAGGAGGAACAGCTCTAATTATTCTAATGATAATTCAAATACACGACTGCCATCACTTGTATTCAGTTATCTTCCTTAAAAGAGCTATCTAGAGTCAATGAGGTAAAACTTCACATTTTAAGTAATAATTTTCCCTGAGCTAGACACAACACAACAGAGAGCATTGGAATACCCATTATTGTCTGTTCCGCCGGCTTGTTGATGACTCTCCGTACTCCTGTACTGTGAGCTCAAAGCCTAAGCAGCGCTCCTGTTGGTGCTGTGGATGTCCATGTCATGACAGAAAGGCTACTCTGACCATTTTGCATCAGAAGTTCAGGTGACTCCATTATTTTTAATGCCTCTTGGATCACAGCATTTAATAACATTTCTGAAATTCCTTTATGCTATTCTGGATCATATTAAATATCTTCAGGGACCTTTATTTAGTTGTATCATAACAAAAGCAAATAAAAAAATAGTCTCATTGTAACATTTCACAAGTGCTTAAGAAAGAGCTTGTCCTGACCTCCAAGAATCTTTTCTTTGTTTATCGAAAAGTGGCAGGATACATTTATATACACTGATTATTATGATCTATGAACACATAATAATCTGGTCAATCAGTGTATATCCTATATAATAAAAGGCTAATATGCAAATTGTCTCCTCCACTAGGAGTTCGACCAGCAGGCAGGCCAGCCAATTGCCCATGTTCCCCTCCCCCTGGCGGCTGCCCGGACCCCACCCATGCATGGATTCACGCACCAGCCCTCTAATATAATATATATATTGAGTGGCCAGATTATTATGCCATCATCAGAGATAATAATCCTCTGACCACTCAGTGTATCTGTGTCACAGACACACCTTCTGGAATTTTTACAATTCTTCATGTTCTAACTTGAAGCCAAAAACAGTTATTTTATTCACTGTTCACTGACATTTTGTGTATATAACCTAACATCGGGGAGTCATGAATACTGAGATGCTTAATAAATACACAATGTATTCTTTTGAAAATTAAAATAATGACCCAATCATTATACCTAGTAAATTTTCTCCTTGCAAACAGAAGTTTAAATATAAAATTGGTCATCTCTCCCATAAATGGCAACCTCCATCTTCCAAATAATCTTATCTCAAATTGTGAAATATGTTTAAAAATATTAGAAAAATAATCATTCCAATAAAAAAATAACAGTTTCATTAGCTGGCACCTAGGTATTTCCTAACCTCTTTAATTCTCTGTATATTTAAAAGATGGGCTTAGTCACTTGTCTTTTTTACCTTTGAGAAACACTACCAAGATTTTACTTCCTTTTCAAAATGGGTCCTGTGTATAACACAAGCTTCTAGCATTTTCAATAGTATAAAAATGATGACTTTATATTTGCAAGGTATATCATTTGACTTTTTTATGCTGAATAAACCATGAATCCATACACAAGTAACCCACCTGGAAGATGTCTAAGTATTTACATTTATACAGCTGATGTATGTGTGCCTGTATGTGGCCAGTTGTGTCACCTTGCAATGGTGGACATGCAGGATTTCATGTTGCCGCAAGCAGCCCCAAGGCAACCAAAGCAAATTGATGGAGACAGAAACAGGAGCTCCCCACCCTGTCAGAAGATGGATGAGCTGCACTTGTGTGATGTGAACCCTGGCCGACACGAGCAAGGTGGAATCAAAGAGTGAGCAACTTTGGACAACCCATGCTTCCCAGGCCTGAACACGGTGGATGGCCGTGATTATCTCCAGCCAAAATGACTGTGAGTAAAAGGCTTACATACACGTAAATTAAACACAGCAGGGCTTTAGTAATCTGTTTGCATTTTGCTTTCTGTTAAAAGGAAATTGCTTGGACTTGGAACATTTCATTTAATGGCATTTTTAGTTACCTTTTGTACCTCTAATGCCATAGTCTAAATTCACGCCAAATTACCCAGTAAGACATAGGAAACTTTTGTCCTTATTTATTTATTTATTTTAAAATTGCAGTAGCTTCCTTACCAATTTTACTAAATTAAATGTGTTTTAAAGCATCTCAGTTCTTGAAACTTAATTATCCCAATCTCTGGGTAAAGTATAGCAAACAATGCAAACCCCATTTATTTAATTTGTTTTGCAAAAGAAAATAGTGGAATGCCATTGTGCTAATGATATACATGTTTCTGTATTTTTTTTCCTTTTTTGACAACAACTTAGCAAAGCTTTAGGGACATTTTGGGGTTTTGGATTGCTCATACACTGTTTTTAGGAGAAAAAAGGTGAACTGTATAATATTAAGTGCCTTTGAAATATCATAAAATATTTCATTTTGGCTCCTTCATTTTATCCTTCCATTAATGAGTAGTATTGACAGTTACTCATAATAGAATGTAAATAAAGGTCATGGCTTTATTCTTACACACTGTAATGTGAAAATAAGAAAAATATGTAGGTATTTCAATAGCTAGAGCACTATTCATTATACTCCAGCAGAGTAAAATTTAATTGTTAAACCACATAGGGTCTAGAAAACTTTACTTTAGACTCAAGCAAAATAAGAAAATCTATCATTCTCTCGCCTGTCTAAAATGAGTTTTGAAATCCATGACTCCATGATTATGTATTATCTAATATTGATCTTCATTAATAAAATCCATTCATTGTTACCATTTGCTGAATTTCACCTGATGCATTATTTAAATTAAAAGCTAATTCATCAGTATATGTCATACTCTAGGCAGGTGGGTAAGGAGAGTATGACCCCTAGATTGTACTGCTAATGAGACTGTGAATGGTTGAAAGATGCCACCTTTCAGAAATTTGGGGCATTGAGTCCTGTTTAACTCAAGTCAAAACAGAACAAATAGAAACAACATCATCTATAAAACAAATCCACAAACGAAAATGAGAATAAAGAAAAATAAAATACAGCAGGAGCCGTAAACAGTTTGGCTCAGTGGATAGAGTGTTGGCCTGTAGACTGAAGGGTCCCAGGTTCCTTTCTGGCCAAGGGCAGGAACCTTGGTTGCAGGCACATCTCCAGTGCAGGGTGTGCAGGAGGCAGCTGATCGATGTTTCTCTCTCATTATTGTTTCTAGTTCTCTATTCCTTTCCCTTCCTCTCTGTAAAAAATTAATAAAATATATTTTTTAAAAATACATCAGGAAAGCTAGCTAAGTATATATAAATATGCAGACATGCATGCTTATGTAGTATACACATCTTTCAACCTGTATGTCAACTGATCCATGCAAAAATAAATATTCCACATGCACAAAGATGTGTAGATAATTAAGTAACCAATGAGATAATTTTAAATTATTCAAAGGCTGGGGGCTTCCTGGCTTTTTGAATTTAAGTTACAACAGGAGTAAGCCAAGTGCCCCCCTCTCAAAGGCAGTAAGTTTAAGAGAGGTGCCTGTTGAGTTTTGATGGACAGGTCCCCATGGGGTAGAGTGCTGATCCCAGGTCTCAAGCCTCCTAAGGATATGGTGGAAATGTGAATGGGACCTTTGTACCCCAACCTTCCATGCTCCTGTCTGTCCTTAGTGACCCAGGTTCATGGCTTGACTGTGTAGCTCTCATTCTGTAGTAGCTACAATCAAGATCTGATTGTTATTAAATGCCTGTTGGGCATCATCATCCTAGAAGTGCCAGATATTTCAAGCTCCTTACTGCTAGCCATATTAACTTATTTGGACAATAAAAAAAGTTTATGGAATTATTGGAATTTGGATATTCCCTTTCTTTCCACACCCACCCTCTATTTAGTAATCCTAATTATTGAAAGTTAATGATCTAGACAATGAGATTTAAAATATAAAATCTTGTGGACTGACTAAACAAAGCACAAATTGTCTAAATGTGAAGGCTGAAGTGTAATCAGGTTCAGACACATATAAAAATACATAAAATTGTGGGTATAAACATATATGTGTGTATTATCTATATATATGCACATATATATCACCATTAAAATTAAACCTTCAGTACTAAATTAAAATTAGTTCTCTCATTAGCTAATACATGCTTATTTATGCAGAACTCAGAAAAATCTGAATTTCAACCTGCTCTCTCAGGTTTACAGACATTTAAGCACATTATTAGGAACTGTGATTATTCGGCACACCAACACTCAGGTATCACCCAATTCATTACTACCTGATTAATTAACCTGTTTAAGGTGTGAACGTTGGCACCTTGTCATTAGAATCCATGCGAATAACTAATGAGAAACTATGAAATAATTTGTTCCTCAATTAAAAAACCTGAAAGAAGAGGTTTTATCTCATTATTCTTGTTTCCTGTTATCACCTATACAAAGCCAAGACTGTGCAAAACTTACACAGTTTTGCAGAAACTGAAGAAAATAGGCTACATAACAATTCAGGGAATACTTCACAGATCTTTAATAAAATGTGGAGTTACCCAACAGCAAAAGGTAAGCCAAGAAGGTTCCTGGGGTAACATAGTTATTATAGAGCATCAATGTGAAAACAAGACACACGCACCTTATACTTGGTGCTCAGATGTACATGAGGTTCTTAGATAAGAAGAGAGGAGGATAAATAATCTATCTCAATTTAGGTTTGTCATAAGAAACTTCAGGAAAAAATATCACAAGAGGTAATTTGTATTAGAAGACTAATAAATTATGACATTTCCATATATTAAAAAAGCAGAGCCCCAAGCCCAAATGTCCCGCAATGTGACTGATTTTGTTCAATGGCTACATTGCAGCATCACTCAAATAGGAAAAAATGAATAGTAAAGGTATTATTTCCAATTGATTTTCCTTGAATGCATTCATAAAATCATTCATATCATACGAGGACGCTGAAGTATCGAAGGTATTTTCCTAACTAAGTAAGAACTTATTGTAATATTTGTGGATTCCTGCTCCACCCCACAAGTTATTTATAGCTGTCACAAATGCCGATAGAATAAATGTTTCTTGTTCAACATTAAAATAAAGAAGCCAAAAGTTTTTCTTGGAGGTGAAGGGAACAATCTTTTTTGCTCTGATTATTTTACATCCATTTTCCTAGTTAGAAATTTTCCCGTGCTCTGAACCATGGCAGAATATAGACTATAGAATCCATCCAATGTAAAGCTAGGCATAAATGAATACAGATGTTAATTAATTGGATACCTATTTAAATTCTTTGAAATATATTCTGGATCATGTCTCCTGTTTCCTTGTATAAGTGTTTAAGTCAAGGCCACCCACATTTAGGGAAGGAACTAGTCAAATTTTTAAAAACCGCATGCATATTTTTCAAAAATCAAGATTTTGTGAAGATAATCACAAAGTTTGAAATGGCAAAATTTAATGAATCCATTTTAGAAAAAAGATGCATATCTATTTTATACTCTAAGCTTGAGAATTTTATTCAGTTATAAAATGTCTCAGGAAAAAAATAAAGACCAGGCTGTTGGCTGGTAGCACAATATAAATGTTGGCTTTATTTCCTAAAAACATTTCCATTAATTAAAACTTTAAAGTCAAGTTCAGCATATACTTAATGATAATAGCTACAATTTCCTGAATATCAGTGGCATATCAAACTGAATTTTAGGTATTTCATATGCAAAGCTCACTTACATCTTACTATTATCAAGAGTTTATATACTTATGTTCATTTTCAGATGAGAAAACTGAAATACATATATACTAATGTGCAAATCATCAAATGCATATGACCTTCTTATTGTGTTCAGTAATATAGTTCACATATAATAGTACTCAAACATATATCATGTATACCAACATGAGGACGCCTGTTTCTATCATTAACTAATAAAAACTATTAAACGAAAAGCATTTTTTTTTACATTTTGTAATTGCCCAAAGTCATTACCAATTTTCAGGCATGGATGTTCTGTTGGCTTTTAGTCCACCTGTGACTCATTTTAAGGAGTAGTTACATTTTGATCCTTTTATTTTCAAGTCTCCAGCGTGCCAGGAAATGGGTGTCTCTATTGGAAGTGTGATTGGGGAACTTTGAATCAGTGGCATTCCTGATAATTTTTTCAATTTATTTTATGTCAGTAGTGAGAAGCATTGGTATTGTTTAATCTTATCTCCACTTCAGAACTGAAGGGAGTGTATTATGTGACTTCCTCTCTTTGTTGTTCCCAATAGCAGGAGTCAGGTTCTACCTTATCCAGCTTACAAGGAAAAGAACACAAACAAGAGTAAATCAAGCTAAAAATAGTCATCTCCTCCTCACATCACTGCTTTGAATCTAACCAGGCTTCTCCCATGCTGTTCCCTTACTGTGCTAGGATTGAGGCCCAAGCATCTCTTAGGCTACATCAGTGTCCTGACATGGTCACTTTCACCAACTATGGATGCTAATGCTTGAAATTCAACTTAGCTAATACTTAAAAATGAACAATGGAATAGTAGGAGAAACTTCCTCAAACATGTCACTGTCTCCACTATCAATTCACAAAGGAAACACAAAGTCCTTCAGTTTATACAGACAACTATCCCTTAGCCTGTAAGATATTACTTAAGAAATACACTGAATACCATCAAGAATACACCTGGGAAACAGAATCATGATTCCAGACTCTTAAATAAATCACACAGAAAATCCTTATAGATGGTCTCCTTTAAAAGGGGATTTTATTCTATTAAACAAACTATCATCATATTTAAATGAGGCAGGGAATATATTTGAGAAGAGTTTTAAATTTTAAAATGTTCAGTAGGTTTTTAATCATGAGAGATATAAGTTTATAAAATCCTTCTTTATATTCAGTTACCCCAGGTCAATTTCCACTTTTTTTCTAGAAATAACATCTATTCTGCTACTGAAAGATTGATTATTCCTCTTTGAAAATAGCAAAGGTGCTTAAGAGCTGGTAGCTTCCTAGGTTGTATTAATGATAACAGATATGATTATGACAAATGTCTAGAACACTATCCATACTTGATCATTGTGTCTGGCTACAAAGGGTGGGAACATAATCGGGTCATATTTAACTCACCTAATTTGTGCTAGACATTTTATGTATTTCATTCCCTTTTCATAACATTCTGAATGGTAGAAAACATCATCCCATTGCATAAGTGAAGACACAAAGTAGAAGAAAAGTAATATCTAATTTAGAAACATGGATATTAATTGTTGAGTTGGTGTTAAACCCTTCACAGTTGTCATTTTTGGACATCTTTTGTTTATCCATTGATTGATTATTCTCTCTAAGCCATTCAGTTTCCCATCTGTGATAGTGAATAGCAGGTTATGTTAAAGAGGGAAACTCCATCCAACTTAGTGAGCAAAACGGACCAGTGTGACCTGATGGAGTAATGTTCTTGGTGGCCATCAGCATTCTTCCAGGTGCAGCACAGGACACAGGGATCTGGAAATCAAGTAAATACTCCAAAAGTTTTTGCCCATTGCTACTCTGGTATTTAAGATTTAAGACATCTTGTTACATTTCTCCTCAATCCTTGAAATGCTGTTTACCAAAAGTACATAATCCCAGGGTCTAACTCATTCTCTACTTATCAAGCAATCATGAACTTGTTCCTAGACTGTTGAGTTTAGAAACAAATTAAATTATTTAACTTTTTAAAAATATATTTTATTGATATTTTACAGAGAGGAAGGGAGAGAGATAGAGAGTTAGAAACATCGATGTAAGAGAAACATTGATCAGCTGCCTCCTGCACACCCCCTACTGGGGATGTGCCCACGACCAAGGTACATGACCTTGATGGGAATCGAACCTGAGACCTTTCAATCTGCAGTCTGACACTCTATATCCACTGAGCCAAACTGGTTTTGGCTAAATTATTTAACTTTTGATGTGTCAGTGTCTTCACTGATGAACAGTGAACTTATCTCTTTTCTTTATTGATGAGATATTGTTTTTAAAGCTTCAAAAGTATTTGCATTTTTTAAAAAAATATATAAAGTATAATGTTTAACTCTCCAATAACATTTATATCATGATTGTATCAAATCATGGAGATTATTACAAGTACTATTGATCTAGTGCACAAAATTTGTTCACATTAAAATTTGTGCACATAAAAAGAGAATTAATTAGAGGAAATATTTAAATATTGCTATTTGCCCTTTCTCTATAATAGATGTGTCAGAGATGATAGAAAATTAGTAAAATTTTATGAAAACCTTCCTCCTGTCAGAGTCTGGGGTGTGCCATGGGAACTAGAGTCAAGTCCTCACCCACCCACGTGCGCCTCAAAATCACATGAGACCCAGATCTGGCAGGACCCACCCCCACTGGGCTAGATCCAGACCCAGCTGACCCCACCACTGTCAAGCCCTGCCAAGTGGGGGCAACCCCTTAGTCATTTGCCTGGTGCTCGGGTGAGGAGCACAGCCTGAGGCCCCCTGGCCCAGTCCAGGGGTGTGATCTGAGGTCCCCCAGCAAGCACCGCTAGGTGGGGCATGACCTCAGGTCCCTGGCCCAGCACCAGGGCAGGGTCATACCTTGAAGTCCCCTGTCAAGCTCTACCAGGCAGGGTTCCCCCCTTTCAAGCCCTGCCAGGGAGGGGGCATGGCCTGAGGTCCCCAGCCTGGTGCCAGGGCAGGGGGCATGGCCTAGGGTCCCCTATCAAGCCCCATCAGGGCAGGAGGGGACACAACATCAGGTCTCCTGCCCCTGCCCATCGCTAGGCAGCCTCAGGTTCCTTCTGATTGCTCATTAAGACTCCTTATGGGAGCTCGGCCTCCACTGTGGGTGCAGGAACTCCTGTTATGAAATCCCTGCCTCTGCTCAGAGAGCAGCCATCTAGTTATGATGTAACAGTCAATTTGCACATTCCCTCTTTATTAGATAGGATATCTTTTAAAAAAATTCCCATTTGTAAATTTCCTTTGGTTTAATGGTGTACCTTTCATTCCAGGTAGTGAAATCTCAAAATAAATTGCAAAATAAATCAGTCTCTCATAGGTACATGAAAAATGTGCAATGAAGCTAAAAATATCCTCCACCAAGGTGCTAGTTGACTATGTTGCTTAGCTACCCATGACCAAACAGGCTGGCAGCACCGTGAATTCTCTGGCTGAGCTGGGTATAATTACTAACCAGATTTCCAAGTCATTAAGTTCCACTTTCAAAACTTGAAAATTTTGAAATATGCATAGTTAGAAGATTTCATCATTATAAATGGAACACAATTTACTTATTTTTTTAAAGTGATATCCCATGGTGTGTCTTTAGATAATTAAAATGTTCAGAGGTTGAAATAATAACATATTGGCAGGCAAAATTCTATTTTAGAGGAAAAATCTATATTCAAAGAGCAAGGGGCAGGGAATAGTATTATATTTTTATCATGAAAATTGCTTTTTATTTTTGTTTTAAATACAAATAACATTATAAAGGGAAAACGTGGGGCTCTTGATCTTTTTGAAAATCTATAAACAAAAAATGATTTTTCTTTTACATCAGAGTTAAGCTTTTCATGATTTGTCCCCAATTCTAAGGTTTAAATGAAGGTTAATTTCTCAACTATCTTAGATGATTTAGCAGAGTCCTTTGCAGAGAGCACAGTAATTCAGTTCATCAGACAACAAAGCCCATTAGGAGATATTACCAAGACACTACTAAAAGGCAGGGATAAAGGAAATGCAGAGATTCATATCCCTTCATAATTAACACACAAAGCTTTGAGTGCAGATTACAGTAGGATTATGGTGAATTAAAGAAGTACATTTGATGCTCCTTTTATAGATTTCTTATTGCTCATCATACTTATCTGAAATATATATGCGTTCATTTAATTCCATAAGCATGTAATTGAAATAAATAGCTGAAATCCATTTATATCATCTGAAAGTAAAAAAGATTATGTTTCAAGCATATTTGCATCCATTTACAGTCTAATAAACTGGACAACATTTTACTGGTCCATTTCCTCTATTTTCTGTAGAGACAAAACTTTTGTTCCTCTGATCTTGGCTAATTTTTATTTTATTTTAAAATAATTAGAAAATATGTGTCAAAATAATATATACATAACACAATACATCTCATAGTACAAATGAGTTTATGGTGAAAATAGACATTCTCTGCCCTCTTTTCTTGCCATTCCAACCCTATAGTTGGATTTTTAAAATAATTATGATGTTTATATTGATATGAAATTCACATAACATAAAATTAACCATTCTAAAGTAAGCAATTCATGGGTATTTAGTGCATTCACAATGTTGTGCATTCACTATCTCTATCTAGTTCCAAAACATTCCAACACCCTAAAAGGAAACCTCATACCCATTAATCAATTGCTATCAATAGCCCTTCCCTTCGACCCCGTGTTCTGCATCTGTACATTTACTTATTCTATATATTTCATATAAATGGAAACATATAATATTTGACTGTTTCGTGTTTGGCTTCTTTCATTTAGCATAATATCATCTTTATAATTTTAATTCTTCTGGAAAATATTACAATTTTTTGACAGTATTCCATGTCTCTGGCCAGACATTAGCTAATGATTTGATGCATAAGAGTACTCATCCTATATTCACAACTCTCCATTCTCCTTCTAGTGTTTGAATCTCTACTATTTTAAGTTTTTCAGTGGATTGCTGTTGTAATCTAAGTGATTGATTCCCAGTTGTATTTCTTTCCCCTTTTTAATAGCATCTTCTGACTTCATATTTTGCAAATTGAGGCTAGTCAAACTTATATTTTCTTCTTCCTTTCTTCCCATTTGGTACATCTTATCTTTTATTAGTTACACATACTTTTCCATTGTCACCATTTAAGCATTTACTTATTCTTCAAATATTTATTAGGACTCACATTTATTATATACAGACTTTATTTAATTTACTTTATATTTAGATCATGATTTTCTTATATAGTTTCCTGTACTTTTGTCTTCCTGGACATTTATATATACATATACATTTATATATATATATATATATATATATATATATATATATACACACACACACACACACACACACACACACACACACATATATATATATATATATATATATATATATATATATATATATATATATATTTGCCACCAGACTCTCTAAGACCTCCAATTATTTACAACCTTTTAATTAGAATTTTTCATTTCTTGTGACCTTTTTAAAAATGTCTGTTTGTTTTGTTTCTTATCAAACTTTACCCTTAAGACTGTATTTCTACTTCTCCCATCTGGAATGTTTGCTTTTTATTTTTTTATAGAGCTTTCACAGCTTGCTCCTCTTTATTTATATGCACATTTGCTGTCATTGCTTCCTGGATTACATGCTTCCATCTTTTGGGATCAATTTATTTTGCTAACATTTATCTGCACATATCTTTCTATTAAAAATGCATTAGAGGTAAATTTCCTGTGGACTTGTGTATTTGAAAATCTTTATACAATCACTTGAATGAATGTTTGTCTGGGTATAAAATTTTGAATCTTTTGGTACCATTTTCTTCTAGTATCCAGTGACACTGATAAAAATTATAATGCCAGTATTATTTTGTTTTTTAGAGGTACATTTTTTTTTCTCTACAATTTTCTTCCGGTTATATTTAGAATTCTAGATTTTACACTCATGTGTAGTCAAGAGTACTTTGTTGTCATTTAGCAATCAATAAAATCTTTAATGTTGTCAATGCACATGTTTTGCCACATCCCTTTTTTAATTTTTTGTTTGTGAAATAAATTGACTGGCATATTTGTATTTCATATCTTCCAACTATTTTGCTTTTCAGTTATGATGATGTTTTTTCTATTTTCTAAGTCATATTGAACTTAAAAAAAAAAAAAATATATATATATATATATATATATATATATTATTGATTTTTTACAGAGAGGAAGGGAGAGGGCTAGAGATCTAGAAACATCAGAAACATCGATGAGAGAGAAACATTAACAAGCTGCCTCTTGCACAGCCCCTACTGGGGATGTGCCTGCAACCAATGTACATGCCCTTGACAGGAATCGAACCTGGGTCCTTTCAGTCCGCAGGCTGATGCTCTATCCACTGAGCTAAACCAGTTTCGGCCATATTGAACTTTTTAACCCATTTTAAAAAAACCTCCAAGAGCTTTCTTTTTTCATTTGATATCATTTTTTTCTAATATTACATTTGTGTTTCCTGTATGTAATATATTATCTGCCAATGCATTAGATTCTTGCTAATTCTTTTCTGTTGGTGAAGAGTTTGTATGAAAAACATGAATTGTTTGCTACTATGCTTTAGGTTGCACAGTACTTATTTGTGCAGGCTTTAGTGCTTCAACTTCATACATTTTAAAATATAAGGAGCTTAAGTCACTAATTGCTATAGAGAAATATTGTCTATGTTGACATTGTTTAGTTTGTATAAAAATTGATATTTGGTTGTTTGACTGGGTATATATTTTAGTCTGTGATCTTACCTCTACTATCTATCTATCTATCTATCTATCTATCTATCTATCTATCTAATTATCATCTATCTATCTATCAACTATCATCTATCTATCTATCATCATCTATCCTTGAATGTGAACATGCAATACTTGTGGATAGTTCCAAGTGCTGTTGTATAGCAAAGCCCCATGCATTGCTACTTGGCTTCCTGGCAGTCCCATTAACATGAAGGCCAGAGCTTTTCAGAGACTTTATTTAGTTTCCCAATATTGACATGATTTAACCTTTCACCTCCTTCAAGTTGTTTCTCAGATGTTAATTTCACCATCAAGATTATATTTTAAACTGCAATCCTCATACCCTCTCAGCATTCCAGGTTCCTCTCAGTTTGCTCATTTTTTTTTCAATTTCCTGTTTGACATTTTTTTTTACATACTGTATATACTTATATAGCTTGTTATACAAGTTCCTCATTTTTATGTTTTATGCTTCCTCTTTTAATGGGCTTCTATTTACATATTTGAGTTAATATATATTTTAATGGGCTAATAAAGAAAACAAATAGCCACCAATTTTACTATTAAAATAATTGTAATGGAAAGTCATCAGTTTATTAACCATCAATTTATTGCAACAAGAAAATATGTTAGGATTTTGCACATTCTAACTAGAAGGAAAGTGGATAACCTTGAATTTAAGTACCAAGAGAAGTATGGTAAAACCTCAACATAAAGGACTAATTTGGGCAAGGGGTTGTCTGTTAAAGCCAAAGTCCATTATATTGTAGAGTAGGGTTTCCAAATTAATTTGTTTAAAAAAATTGACAAATTAGTTTATCTGTTTTTATGTAGAAACATATTTGTAATTTATGTAGACACATATTTGTAATTAAAATTAAGTATAGATGAAAAGTTTAATCTTACAGAAATGTTTTCTGTATTTGTTATAGTAATTATAAATTTATACTGAATAGGTCTAATAAATGTGTGCATTCACCAATCACCGTGAGTAAACAAATGCACATGGCTGGGGCCTGGGGGCACACATTAAGACTGCTGCAAAAAGTCATGCCACGTGACAGCAGAACCAATTACTGTGATGAGGTGTGATCATGTGTTAATCATTTCCCAAACATTGTTCCTGAGACATGTCTCTTGGACATAAATATGTAGCCTATAGTAGTAGATAAGTAATCTTTATTTATGTCGACAAAATTACTACAGTGTTTTTTTCCAACACATGGTCTAATTGCTAAAATGTGTTAAAAATAAAAGTTAATAACAAAAAATAGCCTGTTCATTTAATTATAAGCAAATTCTAGTTGAAAGCATTTTAAAATTAACAAGGTTTTAATCTTCACATATGACATATGGACTGGAAATTTTGTCCATTAAATCACGTCTTGCCTTAATCGGTTTGGCTCATGGATAGAGCGTTGACTTGCAGACTTGAAGAGTCCCAGGTTAGATTCTGGTCAAGGACATGTACCTTGGTTGTGGGCACATCACCAGTAGGGAGTGTGCAGGAGGCAGCTGACCAATGTTTCTCTCTCATTCATGTTTCTAACTCTCTATCCTTCCCCCTTCCTCTCTGTAAAAAAAATCAATAAAATATATATATTTTTAAAAAATCTGAAGTCTGTTAAGTGGAGGGTTTACTCCTCAGCTCTTGTTCGTAATCATGGCACATCCATTAGCTTCCTGTAGGTTCATAGCACAACCATAATGATTTTTTTAATTGAAGGTTTCTGGTTAATATTTCCTCGGTATGCTATTTTTCTTTTTTTTCTGTTTTTTTTTTAACTTACTGAAATATATCCTAAAATAAAATATCATAGTTGGCTAAGTTCAGCAGTTTAAAAAAATGTATAAAGAGAAATAGGATACTATCCTAACGGGATTGCATTAAACAACAACAGCAGCAACAGCAACAACAAAGTATTCATAGTTTTAAGCCAGCAATAAGGAAATCTTATTCTGTAAATTAAAGTCACCTCACTGGGAAAGGAAGGCCAGATTCTATATGTTCCTATGCCCCTCTGGGAAGAATGAATTAATTATAATCCATCACTTTGAAATTGAATTTCTGTTAAAATATTGAAAAATGTTAACAAAGTGCACAAGGCTATCAGCTATTTCCAATGGTTCATTTATTTTTGAGAATTAGATTAACTATTTTGTAAAGTTGAAGAATTAAGCTCAAATGGGTACATGATTATGATTTTTAATCAGAATAATTTGTTTCTACAGGTGCATATTAGGTGGTATTTAAGTCTATTAAAAGTTTTGTGAAGATGTCTTCATATCATGTGCTGAAAAATAGCCTTTTTAACTTAGAAAAATGTATAGCTTTTCCCACATACATTTCCTAGTGTGCTAAGCAAAACTTTATCCTCCCAAAAGACAAACCAAAACAAAACCCCAAAACAGTCAAATGCTCTATTGCTTTTCCTTTTAAATTCTCAATATTAAAAAAAAATGTGTTGCTCTCTTTTCTTTGGCATTAGAAACAAGTAAAAGATGTGTTGGTATAAGAGAAAAAGGAGTTATAATAGTCCCCTGTCAAACTGAACAAACAGCCGAAACCGGTTTGGCTCAGTGGTAGAGCGTTGGTCTGTGGACTACAAAGTCCTGGGTTCGATTCCGGTCAAGGGCATGAACATTGGTTGCGGGCACATCACCCGTAGTGGGTGTGCAAGAGGCAGTTGGTCGATGTTTCTCTCTCATCGGACGTTTCTAGCTCTCTATCTCTCTCCCTTTTTCTCTGTAAAAAATCAATAAAATATATTTTAAAAATACTGAACGAACAACAAATAATCTCCTTTCCTTACCAATTTGAAATAATTGAACATCCAATATGTGCAGAGTATTGCACTTTGCTATTTATGAAATTTTAAAAGAATTTAGAGGCTTTTTGTCCTCCAGAGACTTAAAAGTAAAATGAATAATTTAAATAATTTAGTTAATTACATTATTTGTCATTTTATTTTACTTTATTTTTGATTGTTTTATTTTTTAAAATTTGTTTTAATAATTCTTTATTGTGGAAAGTATTACATATGTCCCCTCTTTTTCTTCATTGATTCCTCTAGCCTGCCCTTGCCTCTTGCCCCAGATCTTCATTGCCCCACTGTCTGTGTCCATGGGCCACGCATATATGCATACAAGGTCCTTTATTTATTGTTGATAATATAAAACATGAAGAAATGGAATAGTCCTGGAAAGGGTTAAAGTTCTTTAATCTTTCCCCATTTTTTACTACTCAGTTTTCCTCATCTTTCTTCCTCAATTTCACTGCATCTGCTCAAAGTATCAGGAGTAGGAGTAAAGTCTGACTGGAATGAATTGTGTTTTCAGGAAACAGGAATGGGTGTGCTGCTACCACTACCACTTGCATAGTTTGATGCTTCTTAGTGCTCTCTCTCTTATGGGATTGTGGACTGGAAGAGAGGACCTATAACAGGCCTGCTTACAAAAAAAACTGCTGTGATGGATGCCTTAAGTTATCAAATCTAAAGTGCTTGCCAAATTGGGAAACATTTTTCATAATGGAAGAGAAGGTGGGTGACTCACAATAAACCAATAAATCTAAGCAAGTAAGAAATGAGGACACACATGCGAAACAATAAGGAAAATTTCTCCAACACAAAGGCAGGTCTTGCTTCTGATGATTTAAAGAAAAAAGATTGGACAGGGTAAGCCTTCAATAAATGAAGCGATTTTAAAATTTAAAGGTATATCATTTTTAAGTTTGAATAATCTTATTTTTGAGATATATTTACTATTTATGACCCATGTGAGTTGATAATAAAACTTTAAATAGATTTTTGAAAAAAATAACTCTATATAATATTATTTTATTTGCTTTACAGACTGTTTATCAGCTAACATGTACGTCAGTGGAAAGCAAGTCATTTACATATAATTCATTTATCTCTGAAATTCTTAGAGGTAAAAATATTTAACAAGTACATATTGTGAGTTTTAAGCAATACGATTGAATTTAGTCACTATCCCATTAGGTTCCTTTGAATGTATAATAGTGTATTGGGGGAGGGGAAGGAGAAGAAAATAGCTTTGGAGAGGAAGATTGCCACAATAAACTAAAATTATTCTGGGACACTTTCCCAAATGAGAAATGAAGTGAAAGAATAATAATGATAATAATGATAATAATTAAGGAAGGATGTGTAAAAATTTACTTAAGTTCAACAAAACCAGTTAAGAAACTAATAGGATAAAATTACTCATTTCTCAAGAGAACAATTGTAATGAATATGAGAAAGTGGTAGTGAAGCAATTATCTTAGAATCTTCATATCTTAAACACATGATCATCTTAGGATGCCAAAGTCTAGTCTTCTTGAATCTTGAATAAACAATTTTTGTGGGAGTATCTGTTAGCCATA
Source organism: Vespertilio murinus (assembly GCA_963924515.1). NCBI lineage: Eukaryota > Metazoa > Chordata > Mammalia > Chiroptera > Vespertilionidae > Vespertilio > Vespertilio murinus. The sequence continues at coordinate 24,604,390 of OZ004711.1, read as the reverse complement.
GTCATTGGATTTACTTTTTTCCTTTAAAATTAAATATCACAGAACTAAGACAATAGTAAGTAAATCAATAACAACATTCAATATCTTGAATAGGATTTGGTTTACACAATTGTATGCATTTGACAGAACTCAAATGGTTTATGTAACTACTAGAGGCCCAGCGCACAAATTTGTGCACAGGTGGGGTCTGGCTGGCCCAGCCCCAATTCGAGCTGATCTGGACCTGGCCAGCTGGGAGGAGTGGACACAGGAATTTGGCCTGCCCTGATGTCTGGTTGAATTCCCTGTTGAACTCCAGGTTGAGGGGACAATTTGTATATTAGGCGTTTATTATATGGGATGATTTGAGTCTTTCATTGTATGTAAATTTTACATGAAAATATGTAAACAAATATTGAAATTAAGTTAGTGATAATAATGCTGGACTAGGAGGAAGTATAGTAATATTTGCAACTTATTTTGAGATGTAAAAATATAATGAAATGCATTGGTGGGTGATTGAGAAGGGAATGATTAAATATATGATAAATCAAGTACAGTTAAGTATTATTTGTATAATCTATGTGTTGAACATATGGGATATATTGAAATATATAGAAAATTGTTCCAACTATTCAGTATGGGTGACATTATTATAAAATTAAGAAAACAAAACAGTTTTAAACATTTATTAGTAAACAAATTAAAAAAACATTTCACGTTCACGTATTTTCATGATTAATTAAATCTTCCCCAATTTTCAGATATAAAATTTTAGATAGTGAAATGAAAATCCCAGTAAAATGATTTAATTCAATAATTTGAAGTGTGTAGGCTCAGAATATAAATGTTTATAAATCATGCTCTAGCATGTTTCACAATAAATTCAATAAATTGACACATCATTGAGGGGCGGGTATGGTGTTGAGATTTATTAGGTGGGGTGGTGGGGTTAAAGGAAGTGGCAAGGACAGAGCTTGGAGCCCTTTCTGGGTGAAGCCCCCTCCCCAGTAAAATGCGGAAGCTTTGAACCACCAGTGCAGACTAGTCATATGGTAGCAACTTCACAGACTAGTCATGATTTTACAAAAATCTGAGTTGGTTTTCATTTAGAATTGTTAAATGCAATTTTTATAAAATTAAAGTGTTCTTTTGAAACCCGAGCAACCTTACTGAACCTTACTGTTTTGAGCTATAATGTATCTGGTTGTTTGCTTATTTGCTTGCTTGTTGTATATAGGTATTCTGGAATCAGACTTGGCATGCACATATCAGAATAAATTATCTGCAATGTATATTACATACCAAAGTAGACCTAAAATCCCACATAGCACATTTAAAACGTCACTCGCTCATTTTCTTTACAAAGATGTCTAAGATAGTATTTACTAAAACTCCTTATTTCCGTAACTGAATAGACACACTAATCCCCCAGGTGTACTTCTTTATGCTATATAAAGGTGAATAATAAACCTAATGCAGGTGGGGAAATTTGTGAGTTTGATCAATGAACTCAATTATGGCCCCATTCTAAGGATTTCTATTTTCCATTTACAATGATACATGGCTGCCTGCACACCTGACACTGCTCTCCACAACTCTTCAATAAATAAGCAGGATTCCTCAGAGCATGTGTGTGTACTCACTCTGCCTTTTTGCCTGCCTCTCTCTTCCCCCGCCCTCTCTCTCTCTCTCTTTCATTTTACAGCTCTTCTGGGTCCCCAGCTGATTTTCTTCGCAAGGTTAGTTGCTAATACATTCCTAGCACCCATGCATTATTAATGCTCACCGGTCTCCAAGGTGGCAGTGACAAATAGGAAGCAAAATCTACTGACTAGTGGGGAATGTACTCTTTAGTCATGCTTGAATTTTTCAATTCATTCTGCTTGTTGAGGATTTTTCAGTAGAGGTTCTGTGACAGAATGTGCTTTATACCTCTCTTTCTTCACTCTCTCCCCACCATTTTGTTTTTTCAAATCTAAGAGGTGTTTAAGTAGCCAGGGGAAGGCTCATGCATCAGGCCTTTGAAGGGGAGCAGAACAAAAAGTATCTATGATGGCTGCAAAAGCAGGAAGGTCATTGTTTCCCTCTGCATGTTGTAAGTGGCAGTTTTAATTCCAAAAGCACTATGCACATAGACAAGTAAATCATGCTATTTTAACTAGGTTATGCCAGCTATAGTATTCCCAGTAATAGTACCAAGTGTGTATCATGAGAAACATTGATTTTTTAATGTGCAGATTTGTTTCTTCAGATATAAAAACCTATTCATTTCACAATAAAAAGAAGCAAGTTTATTCCAGGATGACTATTGGGTACTATAAATCTCACTAGAAGTTATATTATATTTGTTTAAATCAGAATTACTATATTTAAAGTATTATATACCTTTATTCATGTAATGATGAGCTTTTAGAAAATACATTTTCAGTGACTAAAAACTTAATTCACAGAGAAAATGGGAACTGGAGTTCCCCCAAGCAACTGGAATTGGGAGGAAGCCTTTTCTATCACATTTCCTCAGTATGAAGATGGAAATAACAATTCATAACATCAAGTAGTCAATTACCACAATATCTATGTTTGTGAATTTTTAATAAATATACTATCTATATTATAGTAATTACTAAATCTAGGGTGAGAGAAACTAATGTTTGGGTAAATTAAAGGGTAGCTAGAATTAGAGAAACAATGCTGGTTTAATATTAATTCCTCCTAAGGCAAGATGAAGAGTGCTTTTCTTTTGTATATATACTTTCTACCTAATATTCTGTCAGGTGCTTTTAATATATTATCTCATTTTCAATATGACAAATATTTCATGATGTAGATATTATATCTGCTTTATAATTAAAAATAAAATCTACTATAGTATAACTAACTCAGAGAGGGTCTGGAAAGTAGCAAAATTAAACTGAAACAAATCAAGTTGATGCAAAAACTCTTGTTCTGAACACTGACAATTGCCTTCTTCAAAGACTTTGATTTCTTTAGTGGCTTAGTAATGGTGCTGGCACTTGAAGATATGGAGTCACTTATAGGTAGGTATCATTGACTTAACCCACTTAGAACCATTTTCAAACATGGATAATTTTCTCAAGAGCATGGTTTTTATAGTACAAATTCTTTGGACATTATGTGCTATATATATATATATATATATATATATATATATATATATAGAGAGAGAGAGAGAGAGAGAGAGAGAGAGAGAGAGAGAGAGAATTGGGTATTTTCCAAGTGTTGGGAACAAAAAAGAAAATCTCTTCTGTTTCAAAGAATGTAAAATAAGCAAATTTTATTTCAAAGAATGTAAAATAAAGATGAAATAATAAATGATAAAACAGTTATTTAATGACTGTAAATGTCACTGTACATGGTCCCCATGTTGAATTTAATGCAGTATCTCAACATATATCCACAAATCTTCACAGACCATATAGTTCATCAAAAAGAGGAGTCCTGACTGACGTGGCTCAGTTGGCTGGGCATCATCCCGTGCATTGAAATGTTTCCAGCTTGATTCCTGGTCAGAGCACATGGCCACGTTAGAGGTTCTGTCCTTGGTCCCAGTGGGTACAGAGGGAAAACCCACATCTATAACATAAACAGAGAAAGTAGTTCAGAAATTTCTATGTATATGTGATTACAAGATTGAACAACTGAAACCAGAAGTAATCTCTGACACCCAGGCAGTGTTAGTTTGGGTTTATGTTGCACAGAAAAGAGATGACTATTCATAGTGGTCACAAAACATAGATAACCTAACCTCCCAAATTAGTTGGTCCTATGCTTAATGGGAAACACCACAAAGCAGAACGGCATAATTCTTGTGAGTTGGAACTCTGGCTGCTTCCAAAGGAAGAGGCCTGAAAGTGCAGCAGCCCTTAGGTAGTAATTCTGAGAAAGGAAGCTTCTAGAGCAGAGGAAAGCAATTTGGAAGGTGGTGGTGCTCAGTGGGGACCTGGTGAGGAAAGGAAAGAAATCAGTGATCATTGAGTGACCAATAGAAACAAAAACAGGTCATGGAATCTTAATTTACTTGTCTATGTGCATAGTGCTTTTGGAATTAAGAACAAAGCATGGAAGCTGCACCAACCCATTCCCTGTAAGTGGAGTTTATTAAAGAAATTAAACATTTCTACATCAATAAAAAAAGAGTTCAACTAAAGGAAGAGATCTGATATGCTAATCAAATCATTACTCTTTTTCCATATTTCACTTGCTCTTACTAGTCCAGGAAGCTCTATAGTATTTGAAAATAGACAATAATAAAATGGCAGGATACATTCATGTAAATTGATAAAAAAGACAAGAACAAATTGATAATCAAATCTACACGACTGATCAAAGTATTAACGAAAGCCTAAACTATGAAACAAAATAAAGCTGTAATTCAATACACTAACATAAATTAAACAAACATGGTTTGGCAGATATGTAGTACACACCAAATCAGAAGCTTAAAACTTAGAATATAAATGATTATAAAACTAGAGTTGATTAAAATCATTTAAAATTTTAATAAAAAGAAAATTATCTCATAAGTGAAGACTAAATTATAAGGTGCTCATGGAGAAATAGATCTGAAAACACAGTAACAGACATTGAAGATTAAAGCAATCAACATAATGAAAACAAAATAAATAACTTACACATGTCTAAAAGAAAGTAATGGACTAAGAGGAGTCAGATTATTTCTATTTTTTTCTAGTCTAAGTTTGTCAACTTGAACACTCCAATAGATATTTTCTCCAAGTCCCACTAGCTGGTAAGTAGGGGGTTCTAGTGTTTTTAAATAGGGTTTTCCTGGATCTCAGGCTCAGGTTGAAAATGACACCATTATTAAGATTAACTGAGGTGGGAATTCGGAAGGTGAAGACCTACAGTTATTTATCCAAGTACTGATTGCACTGAACCAAGTGACATTAATGGTTAAAAAAGCAAGATTCTGTTTTCAACAGTTTCACGTCTCATCAGGAAGATAAAATGAGAGTACAACTTAAAATCACACAGAAGTATTCCATTGCCTATGGAAGAGAGAGGTTAACTTCTACTGCAGATTCAGAGGAGGGAGAAACCCTCACCACCTGAGATAGAAAAGATTACCTATTTCAAAGATGTTGCAATTGTTGAAAACTTTTTGAAACTCAAATTTTATAAATGATTTTTATATTAAAAGAAAAATCAAGTTAGTTATGTTATAAACAAAATACATACTTCCCCTCTCCCCATATTTTTAAAAAATTTTATTGATTATGGTATCACATAATTGTCTTGATCCCCCCATTCCCATCCCAAACCCCTCCCTACATATGCTCTCACCCTCCCGCCCCTCATTGTCCATGCTCACTGGCCATGCCCATATGCATGCATACAAGTCCTTTGGTTGATCTCTTCCCCTTCCCCTCACACTCCCCTACTTTCCCTCTGAGGTTTGAGAATCTGATCACTGCTTCTATTTCTCTGGGTCTGTTTTTGTTATCAGTTTATGTTGTTCATTATTTCCTCTAGATGTGTGAGATCATGTGATCTAAGAAGTACCACTGTAAGAACCTAAACTGCGGCAAGCTATAATGGTTATGTTGAGAGGCAAATGAATCAGTCTGTAGTGAGTTGCTTTCTGGGCCAATAGTTCTTTTGAGTCCCAATTTCAATGTCAAACAGTTCCATATGTGTACATGTCAGCCATGTTATTTCAGATCTGATTGGTGGACAGATGGTGGTGATGCAGGTTCGACCGTCTCTGGTTTGGTCCTGGGCATCCTTCAGCAACACGCAGCTGCTGTCTGCTGGTATGGCGAGGTGTCGTCAGCATCTTCCATCTCTGAATTGTGTCTCTTCTCTCTTCATGGCTAGAGCACTTCTATCTATTCCTCTCTCTTACCGGATTCCAGATGGTCTCTGAGTTGTTTTCTGAAAATATACAAACATATTCTCGACCAAAAGTTAATAAAGGAATATTTTCTATAAATTTGACTTGGGATCCTTTTTCATTTTTCCCCCCAAATGGTTTTCCTCTGGGTTGTTTTGACACAATGTGTGTATTTTCATGGGTATTTTGCTGTGTTTCGAATAAAGGTTAATTTTCTAAAGCATCTCATAGTAAAATTGCATAACATGTTATGAACCTAAAGCAGTCATAGTTTAGCACAAATAATTTCAAAGGTAAAAGCTATCAAGACATTATAAAATTTCCAAAAGTCTCCTATTATTTAAATTAAAAAAAGGGGGTGACAGTGGAAGAATATCATGTAAGAAAAAATATCCTGCAAATAAGTTACATCTAAAAAACTTGTACTTAAAAAAGTAACCCCCCCATATTTTTGATAGATGAAACTTCAAGTAGTTTTATCCTGTTCTTAAAAACCAAATTCATTAGTAACATGGAACTAAATGGTATACTATAGGCTCAATTTCTCCCAAAAGAATTGTTAAATTTATTATTTTAAATAGCAGCATGTTGGAATATGTGGATATAGTGTCTCATGGTTGCAACTCACAGCACTACACCTCTTTAGATATATACATTATGCACGCATGTTTTAAACCTGTCATATTATACATGTAATGTGAACTAAATAGGTCATTGAAAGTGGATTTTTCCTTAAAGATACTTATGTCTCTCTATAGTCCCTCTCCAACCAATAGCTGGAGTAGTTTTTCTAGAAACATATAGAATTTCAACTCATGCTCTGATTAAAGCCCTCTAAATGCTTTAAATGAACCTGCTACTTGCTCAACACCAGTCACCTTTCCCTCCATGGCCCTCTTGGTGGCATATTTCCAGTCACACAGCCCTCGTAATGTTTTGTGAACAAGCCAAGCTACATCTAGTCCAGGGGTTGGCAAACTCATTAGTCAACAGAGCCAAATATCAACAGTACAACGGTTGAAATTTCTTTTGAGAGCCAATTTTTTTAAACTTAAACTATATAGATAGGTACATTGTTATTAACTTAATTAGGGTACTCCTAAGTTGGTCTTTGCTAAAAAAATTCAAGGGGCCATAAAACCACATGTGGCTCTCAAGCTGCAGTTTGACGACCACTGATCTAGTCTGGGAGCCTTCACCCCAGCATCTTAGCTGCTCCCGAGGCACCCCACCCCCAGATCTTTAAAAAGATGTTGGCTTCTCTTGACAAAGCACACACTAAGAGCCATCTCCACAAAGTGCCCTTTTCTGGTCACTTGACCTGAAGTAATGCCAGCTCTGCCCTCCTGGTCCACAGACTTCTGTCTCTTTTTACCTTATTTTCATAATACACACTACAAGCACATTTGATTTATTGTTTACTCTCTGTTTCCTCTGCTCCTAAATTATAAGTTCCACGCCTATCTTGTTCACTGCTATATCTGTAGTACTGAAACGTATTTATCACATGAATGTATAAATCAATGAATGAGTGATTAAGAGAACAGGTCACCGAGTGAATGAAGGTAGTAGAATTAAACACATCTCATTCAGCTTCTTCTCTTCTGATGGTTAAGAGATGAGTAGCTTCCCTGTGGGAAAGAGGGGGAATGTGTCCTTTCTTCCACCCCACTCTCACTAGGCCTGATTATTAATTTAAAAATTAGTTTAAACATTGGATGAACCAACTCACCTAGTGTTTAGCCTTGTTACCTGACTGACATGTTCTTCAGTCCTCATCTCCAACTAAACATTCCCATAGAGTAAATTAACTAATGTTAAAAAACGACAGAGAAATACATGCTCACATGTGTGTACAGTTTCCCACTCACTGATAAGGAAACACACCTGCTGCTTTGCTACCGGCAAACGGACACAGTGAAGCCGGGGGGCGTAGAAGGTGTTTCACATGACAGCTGATGTTCTCCAATTCCATCCAGGTTGCTGCAAATGATGAGAATTCCTTCTTTCTTTTTTCTTTTTTTTTCTTTTCTTTCTTCTGATGATTGTCACCCTCAGATGCATTTTTCAAACCATTTCCAAAGTTATGCTGCCTTCCCCCCATTCATGGCAAAGGCTTGAATTTTCTTCTAGGGACAAGTAAGTTACTCAGTAAAAGAAAACAAAGTTCAAGCTTATAGATTAGAGAATAGAAAAACGCATATTTTTATATTACCTTGTGTGAGTGGATTTTCTTGCAGTGATTCAGACATTAAGTAAGGAAAGGAAGTTTTCACTAGCCAGACGTAGATGGAAATGTAAAATTAGAGAGCAGAAACAGAACTAAGTATATTCTTTTCAGCTTTCAAATGTTTCCTTTATTTAAAGTTTCCAGGTATTACTTACAAATATTGCTTTTAAAAACATTGTGGTGAAAAGTCCTTGATCAAGCCATGATGAAAAATTATTTAATTTAAAAAAGGAAAAAAATAGTTATTATTGCTAAAAATATAAAATTCTCTCTCTCTCTCTCTCTCTCTCTCTCTCTCTCTCTCTCTCTCTCTCTCTCTCTCTTTCTCTCTCTCTTTCTCTCTCCTTTCCTCCAGATGGATGAGGCCACGAGGTCCCCTCATGGTGCCTCTTTTGGAAAAAGCAGCAATAGAAAGTTTGGACAGAAATCAGCAAAGAAGTCTACACTTTAAAAGGGTAAGAGAAGCTAAACTATTCATTATGGATGGTTTAAGCTGCCTTACTTATAAACTATAAATATGTGCATATATTTCTGAGTGCCAAAGCCATACATTCAATTCTAGTGAAGGTTTTATAAGAAAGCATGGCATTTGTTGTAGTGCCTCTCTTTACTGTTTTAAATATTATTATTCACACAGAATCTGTGACTATACCTCACCCTGGCACTGTCAATATTGTCCCACAAAGTCTGCATTATGAAAGGAGGAACAAAACTAAGGAGAGGAGGGAGGGAGGGAGAAAGAGAGAGGAGGAAGGAGAGAGAAGGAGGAGAGAAGCAAGAGGTGGAAGAAGAAAGAAAGAAAAGGGAATAGAAAAAGAAAATAAAGTTTAACAGTAAGCAACCTCAAAAACTATGTGTTTATGAGAGAAATAGATCAAACACACTTTTTGAGAAAATTTGCTAGTCAGTTTACTGAGGAAGTAGCTTGATCTATACAAATTGTCCCCAACAAAATGTAAAGATACAATCAGCTGATAGCTCAATTTTGAAAATTAAATGTATTTTAATAAGCATTGCCTTTTTTCCTGCTTCTATATACTTTTTTTTTCCTATTTTTAATTTTTAAAATTTTTTCCCTTTATTGATTAAGGTATTACATATGTCTCCTTATCCCCCAATAAACACTGCTTTTTATAATTATTTCAAAATTATGTGTACATTTTTTTGGAAACCATATATTTAACCAGAGAATATCATTTTATAGTTAAATTCACTCATTCATCTTTGAACATATTATAAAGCTTTGGCTAGTAGATTTATCAGAACACTGTAGATGCAACTTCAGATAAAAGGAGAATATTATGACATCATTACAAGATTGACAAGCTCATCAGCTAAATGCTGTATACTCTGATATTTTTTAAAATATATCTTTCTAATTACCCTATAACTAAAATGTGATCTCAGGGCATAAAATATCCACAGAAATGTGTATTTAAATGTAAAATCAGCACACACTATGTGATTGCACTCATGGCTTAGCCTTTAGTGTGCACCGCTGGGACTCACCATTACTATCACATGCCAAGGTTAAGTCCCACAGTCCCAGGGCCCAGCTCCATTAGGAACACATGGAATCTTTGTCACTCCAGGTCAGCTGTGAAAGTGAAGAAGGCACAAGTGCAGGAAGACCAAAGAGGTCTCTCTCCCTAGGTAAAAGGTTTAATGCCATTTTTTTTATCATGCCTTTTAACCCAATGATTTTGCCATGATCTCCGGGGAAGTTTCCCATTTACCTAATAAATTATTTATTGGTTATAGTATCTACGACACAAAAGAATTCATCTACACACAAGCCTCTGTGCTGGTGACCTTTAATTGAGGTGCTTCATGCATTGCCTAGTCCTCTCTGAGGTCTATAATACAAAAGTCCTGAAGAACAGTGAGAAAATGATATAGTGATGTTAGGTGACTTATTCCTGTTCAAACAGTTATGATCCCAATGCCACAGAGATTGTTTTTCAACCCTAAGGCTTCTATTGGCATTGCATTGAAAGCTTAAGCTATACTTAGGGAAATCATATAATTTATGGTCCACTACACACAACAATTTTGGAATAAAGGAGGGCATTGATAATACACCAAGAAAACAGACACTAAACTGGGTGTGTCCCAGGCAAATTGGATATATGGTCACTTATTATCTCATGATACCACCAAAGAAAGCTCCCTGATTTGAACTAAAAGCTGGTTTAATTACAGAATAAAATGCACAATTCAGGGGGAAATCTAGATGGGTCAACATAAGTTCACTAAGCCCCAGGGGAGGGACTGAAATGTGAAAAGGACATGGCATTAAATTTATGCTTTTCTATTTAAAAATTTTTACCTTTCTACTCAATGTAACTATACAATTTTATAATTTCTGGATATCATTTATAATTATTTCTTTACTCTAAATATCAATTTCCTATTAAGAAACATGCTAAGCTCCAGCACATTCATTTAGGCGATCTTTCATGAAATTATTGACTGAGAATTATTAATACTTTGCTATATCCAGACAAAGTTACAAGTTCAAGGGCAACAAATATAAGTAAGATAAAAGGGCTGTCCCCAAGAGGTAACATAAGAGCAAGAAAGTCTGTAGTGAAGAGCATAACAGGTCTATGACAATGATGTTAAAAATGTGCACAGACTGATGGAAATTGTCTGAAAAAAAATAGAGGGCTGGCTGATACATTCGCATTCTATGAAGTATAAAAAAAGAAGACCCACACAGACATGGTCTTTCCATATTGAAATGGAGACCAACATTCAATTTACACAAAAGGTGGAGGGAGAAGATAGAAAACACAAACAATGAAACTATTGTTGAACATATGAAAAATTTGGGGAATAACCAGCCAAACAGATTTTTTTCCTAAAAGTTATATAATATAGATTTCAAAAAAATGGATCCAGATTTTCCACTTCCCAATGTATTTCTCAACTCCTTGAATCTGAACTGGCCTAATGATTTCCTATAATAAAAAGCAAAGTTGTTCAAGTTTTAAACTTGGGCTTGAAAAGGCCTTGCATACTTTCTCTTGCTCTGGGGACCCCTTATATTTCAACAAAGTGTACAAAACAGGGGTATCCTCTTGGAGAAGAGTTGTGTGACCCAGCCAACAATCAGCTAACTCCCAGCTGACCAGCACCTGCAAAGCATGAGTGAGCCCAGCAGAAACCAAAAACACATCTCCCTCCCTAGGTTAATTCCTATTCATTTTTCATAACTTAGTTAACAATTGACTTTCTCAAGAAAACCTTTCCTGACCATCACATCTGAGGATAATAAAGTCCTTCTGCTCAAATGTCACTTTTCCCAAAACAATAGTCACAATTTGATATTATATCTTCTTAATTGGTACATTAATTTATGTCTAGATTTGTTCTAATATAGCAGCCACAAGTTACATATTATAATTAATTTAATTCAACTAAAATTTTAAAAATATATTTTTTTTTGCCCCAATGGGTGACTCAGTGGTTGAATTTTGACCTATGGACCAGGAGGTCATGATTTGATTCCTGGTCAGGGAGCATGCCCAGGTTGCTGCTGGCTGGATCCCCAGTAGAAGATGTACAGGAAGCAACCAATCAATGATTCTCTCTCATCATTGATGTTTCTATATATATCTCCCTCTACCTTCTACTCTGAAACCAATAAAATACATTTTAAAAAATATTTCACCTTAAATATATGTATATAAATTATATATGTGTGTATATATATATATATATATATATATATATACATATATATGTGTGTGTGTGTGTGTGTGTGTGTGTGTAGTTTCTCAGTCACATGTCAAATGCTCAGTAATGTTAAAGAAAAATCAGAGCTGTACTGTGGTTAAGTTGTAAGAAGATTATTTTAATCACAAGTACTACAATAGGGGGAAATAAATCGCAATATAGAACAGGGCTCATACTGCATGGGCAAATGGGAATTTATAGCCAATGAGCAAGGTGGAGGTCAGTGGCTAAATTGACCTGGCAGGATTCTTGCTGAAAGCAAGTCAGGGAGATAAATGACACTTGTAGGGTGGTGGAGAATGAGGAACCTAATTAGATAATGAAGGTGAGCAGATATGGAATGAGAAGGATTCTAGATAAACAAACTTAGCAGAATTATTGCTATAATTGGACAATGCAGAGACAGACACAGAAGTCCAAAAGTTGAGACCCATTAGAACAGTTCAGGGGAGCGATCCCTAGTAGAATTTGGTCAGGAAGAGAATATTTGTCAATAGTCACATATGGCTAGTTGCTACTACACTGGGAAGTGCAGTTAAAAAAAAATACATGTTTCCATCACTGCAAAAATGTTTACTGTGCTGTAGAGGTTTAGATTGTAAACTCTGTAAGAGTTCTGTCCATACCTATTTGTTCAACATTAAAATCTGGTTCCTAGGAAATGCCCAATATATAGCAAGTGCTTGTTATTGAAGAAAAATCTTCCCCAGGCTTTATTTCAAGGTTTTTTTAAAATTCTATATTGTACAGTGTTTTTATTAAAATTAATCAAAGAATTAATGTGCATAACCCATGAACACAGAAAATAGTCTAGTGAAGGCTTGTGTGGGGGATGAGGTTGGAGTGGGGAGGAAAGAGTAGAGGGGGGTCAAGGCGGGGGAAGGGGACATCTGTAATATTTTTAACAATAAAGATACATGTAATTTTTAAATCACTCAACAGAAAAAAAAAATTCTTCTTATTGGGTGTGTTCAATTTCTAAAAGATTAATATTTGTTCAATGTCCATGCCATTATAATTTCATAGAGTTCACATTTATGATGCCATCTTTAATCCAATAATGGTCTATAGATCACAGCTGAAATTTCCTTAAATTTTATTCTAGGTACTAATGATTTAGTAACATCTAGGGAATAAGAACCTCTGTGGTTTAAGGTGATACAATTATCTTCAAGGGTTTCTAAATCACACCTTCCTCTCCTTTTGAATTGCAATACTGTGTGTGTGTGTGTGTGTGTGTGTGTGTGTGTGTGTAGATTAATTGTGGGCCAGTTGCTTTTATCCATATTTTTAAATCAACCATGCACTGGTAAAGCCAGCAGGCTGCAGGAGGAATTAGAAACAAGGCCAATTAAGCCATTTGAAATCATTTTATTTATAACCTTGAGTCAGGATACCTTTCAGTCTGTGACCTCTACAAGAGGGACTGGGGGGATGGCCCCAATTTCTCTTTGATTTTTTCCTACTTGCACTACCATATCAAGAATTTTTCACTAAAACATTGAGAACTTAAAACACACACACACCAAAAAGTAGAAAGGAAAGAAAATTATTTGTATTAGTATAGAATCCAGATTCCTGCCCACTTTGAAATAAATTGAACTGTCAAAGAGGCTCTGGAGGGTTTATATCTGATCCACCACCTAAGGCTAAACATAGTCTGGCATCTTTCATGGATTGATGTTAGAGCCTTGGTAAACATTCTGAAAGAACCTCAGAAATTCTCCGGGATGCCATGAAAATCTAAACAATTAGAGGGTAGAAAATGCCAATAAATAAAGATTAACTTTAGCAACTAAAACTGTTCATATCAGTGCCATCAGAAGAGTAAAGTTTCAGAAAGGACTGTTGTGCTAATTCTGTGTAACATGGAAACTCTTTTTGGACCACAGTTTATAGCTAAGAGTTGTCTGTTCCTAGCAACATTTGAAGTTATCCTGAAATCATTCCTTTATTATTGACTAAGAGCAAAACAATGATTAGCCCAGAGGTCAAAGAGACACAAGGGAGGGACATCAGGGTCACTCAAACAGAAAAGCAAATCAAATTGAATTAATAATTATTAATAGTTATTTTTGCATATTGGGAGGAAGAATTTCAGTAGTTAAGAAAATGAAGAATTCTGGACAATCACAATTCAATAAATTTATAATTATTTTCAATAAACATTGGTTATCCTTCTTTAAAAAATTAATACAATATATAGATAGGATCAAGGTCCCTATAGAGTATAAGATACACATAATATTTATCATAAAAATTTAGAATTCTGAGTATAAACAGAGAAAATGGATGGGTTTTGTTGTTTTGGTGGTTTGTTTTGCTATATTCTTGGTTAAGAGGATTAAGAGTTAATATCCAGTAGTTCACTCATCTCAATTAGCCACAGAAAGTCTAAATTAACCAATATTGTTGGTTATTCTATAGTGTTATTGCATTCATTTCTGAGTAGCTGTATGAAGTCCAAATTAACCAACACTGATAACATAATAAATTTTAGACAACTTTAATGTATTAAGCATACAAACTATTTTCTAGATCACTGAGGGATAGGGGAAAGAAAGAGGAGAGTGAACCAACAAAACATATAGTCAAACGTTCTACTAGTATCCAGCTAACCATCATTCTGAGGATATAATACCATGAGAAACATTTCTTTATTAATAATTTACTAATATTATTGATGAATAAATAAGAATATGGACTTTTGAATCAGCTATTAACAGTTTTAAACTTTCATTCTGCAGATAACTAGATAAATTACACAACTTTTTTCATTCTCCATTTCTATAAGTTGAGGCTGCTCATTTACTAAAGTAATTGTCAAGACTTGAATAAGTTGATAAGCATAAAAGCACCTATCAAATTGTTTCATAACAGATACCTGCCAAATGAAAATATGTCTAAGAAACAGAACTTTATTGTCCTATTGGAAAATTATTAGATAAGATGAGCATGACTTATGATCAAATTAGGACTGAAAACTGTCTTGTAAGTATAAATTCCCCCAAATATTTTAGGATTAGAAAAATATCTCCTTGGATACTATATTCATTAGACCCCCACATCCCAACAAATTTAGTCAATATTTGAATATTTCTGAAGTTATAAACCAAATATATACTTTAGAGTGAATTGTATTGTATTTGTTTTGGGTATTTGAAGTTTTGGAGAAATAATTCTGTGGAATAGATATGATTACTATATGTATACATTTTAATTTAAGACTTAGGAGTATTTTCCAATTTTAATAAAACTATTTCTAGACCCAGTTTCCTTTTTTTAAAATATAAAACCATTGTTTCTGGTTAAAACCTAATCATTTTGGAAGGCCTGAAGATAAACTAAGTAAAGATTTTGTACAGGGTATCTTTACTAGCTTTTTAAAGTTACATAAAAGCAGGTATATTTGTCATTTCTCTGAACTATCAAACATTTTATATGTACTCAGAGCAATGACAATAATGATAAATCAGCAAAGAATTGATAATAGCTTTAAAACAGATTTTATACACACACACACACACACACACACACACACACACACTAGAGGCCTGATGAATAAAATTTGTGCACTGAAGAGGGGTGTCCCTCAGCCCAGTCTGCACCCTCTCCAATCTGGGACCCCTCAAGGGATGTCCGACTGCCCATTTAGGCCCGATCCTGGTGGGATCCAGCCTAAACTGGCAGTTGGACATCCCTCTCATAATCCAGGACTGCTGGCTCCCAACTGCTCACCTGCCTTCCTTCCTGATTGCGCCCAACTGCTCACCTGCCTGCCTTCTTGATTGCCCCTAACCACTTTTGCCTGCCAGCCTGATTATCCCTAACCACTCTGCTGCCAGCCTTATTGATGTCTAACTGCTTCCCTGCTAGCCTATTTGTCCCCAAATTCCCTCCTCTGCTGGCCTGGTCACCCCTAACTGCCCTCCCCTGTAGGTTTGATTGCTTCCAACTGCCCTCCCTTGCAGGCCTGGTCCCTCTCAACTGCCCTCTCTTATAGGCCCAGTGCCTCCCAATTGCCCTCCCCTGCTGGCCATCGTATGGTGGCCATCTTGTGTCCACATGGAGGCAGGATTTTTGACCACATGGCAGCAGGCATATTGTGTGTTGGAATGATGGTCAATCTGCATATTACTCTTTTATTAGAAAGGATAGAGGCCTGGTGCATGGGAGGGGGCCAGCTGGTTTGCCCTGAAAGGTGTTCCAAATCAGGGTGGGGATTCCCTTGGTGCAAGGCTGTGTGAGGGGCCTGTGGTGGTTTGCAGGCTGACCATGCCCCCTGGTGACCCAAGCGGAGGCCCTGGTATCTGGAATCTATTTACCTTCTACAATTGAAACTTTGTAGCCTGGAGCAGAGCCAAGCCTCCTACTCACTCCATGGTGGTGGCCATTTCTGTTGGGGTTAATGTATCTTTTATAATTGAAACTTTGTAGCCTGGAGTGGAGTCTTGGGCCAGCCAGGGTGTGAGGAAAGCTTTGCCCTTTCCATCACAGAGCAACGCTAACCTCCCACTGTTTCCAGCTCAGTGGCTGCTGCCATTTTTGTTTGGATTTGCTTATCTTCTATGATTGAAACTTTGTAGCCTTGAGTGGAGGCTTAGGCCTACAAGGGCAGGCAGAAAGTTTGGCTTCCTCCATTGCCTGGGAACCCAAGCCTCCCTCCTCATCTCTGTGGCTGTAGCCATCTTGGTTGGGTTTATTTACATACTCACTCTGATTGGCTGGTGGGCATGGCTGTTGAGTGTGGCTTGTGTGAGTAGCAGAGTGAGGTTAATTTGCATATTTCTCTTTTATTAGGTAGGATATACATATTCTAAATGCAGTCAGTCCTGTCCACTGTGTTTTAGAATATTAGGTAAATCTTTATTTGAGATGTGATAAAAGCATATTATGTTCCCTATTGTTCAGAATTTAACATTCGTAGATTGTATAATATGTGAATTACAATGGGCCTTACCTATATTAAAAAAACATTGTGCCTCACTATCAGAATTCATAAGAAACATACTCTGCTTATATTTCTGGGAAAATGAGTTTACATGAAACACACAACTAATATTGGTATGAAAAGCAAAGTGGCTCTTTAAGAACTTTCTAATTACCAAAGCCCAACTCCAATAGGACAAAGGTTTTGACAGAATAATATTTTGTGCTTTTTAAATGAAGTCACCTTGTGGCATTTGAGTTTCCCTTCTTTCTTCTTCTTTACTTGGTAATTAACAAAGGTTGAGTTCATTTTATTCTTAAAAAAGAAATATTGTTACTGGCTTGAGACCTAGCTCACTAAGAATTGTCTTGTAGTTTCTTTTGTTAGACACTGATACACCCAGAAAATGAGGGATTGGTAACAGGAGTAACCACAGACAACAATTATGACACAATTATAATTTATCTGCCTTGACTCTTTTCTTTAAAAAAAAATGTATTTTATTGATATCAGAGGAAGAGAGAGAGAGAGAGAGAGAGAGAGAGAGAGAGAGAGAGAGAGAGAGAATATAATGATGAGAATCATTGTTCTGCTGCCTCCTGCACACTCACACTGGGGATTGAGCCTGCAACCTGGGCGTATGCCCTGAACAGGAATAAAACTTTGACCTCTAATTCATAGGTTGATCTCAACCATTGAGCCACACTAGCCAGGCTATTTATGTGTTTTTATATTTTTATTTTATCTTAGACTTAAACTTATCTAAACGTCTGCTTCTGGTAGTCAGTCTGCACTCACCTTTGCTGCCAGTGGCATGCCATCCATGGCTCTGGGCTGCTTTTGTTTGTGCTTTGCTCTCAGTCTCTAATTTGTAGACCTAGTTTTCCACTCTCCAAGACGCCCACACCTATCATTCTGCCATTTACTGCTGGGGCGGAACCCTGTCAAAAGTGCTTTTCAAATGTAAGTGCTTCGTGAAAAATTGTACAGTGTGTTACAGAAACATTGTTATATGTTATCAACAACATAATTATTTTCACAGCTCTCCCTAGAGCCATAGACTGTAAAGGTGCATGGAGTGAATATATACTCTATTTGAAAGATAAACAGAGGACAAATAAAGTCTAGAGACTAGATTTTAAAATAAAAAGAATAATGTTCATTTATTTTATGCTTGAGATGAAAAATAGCTAATATCATTAGGAAGGGGGGTGGGTATCATTCACCCCAAGTTTCTTTTCTCTCATAGTAGTCTCTAACATTTATGTCTATGTTTGGATCTTCTAAATGTCCACATCCTATACATGACACAGACAAAATGTGTTTTATTTAATGGATTTGTGAGAAATAAAATATGAGAATACATGGAAATCCATGACTTATACAAACAGTTGTATAAGAACAGTGAAGAAATGAAGAGCCTCCTTTCTCTACTGTCACGAAGTTATCCCCCATCAGGGATAGAACAAAACATTGAAAACAACATTTTCAAAGGAGATGTAATAACTCCAGCAAACTTCTAAAAGCGCCGTTTCACAGAGTAATGGCAAGACAGAAAAAAATATCAGTAAGGAATGATCAGGCAAAGCCAATCTATGAAATACTGATATTATCAATTCAAATTAAAATTGAATGAAATAATTTCACTTAATTTATTACTTCTCGGCTACTGTGAAGTCTAGTGAATCTCTTATGAACATAGACTAAATTTAACATTTTATTTCTGTACTATTATTTGAATACAGATTCCAAGTCTTTAATCCTGCTGGCTTGAAAACAAAATTATTTTGTAGAAGCTTCTTAAGCCAGAGCGCTGTAACTCTCTTTCCTAGAAGCATGATGCAGCAGAAAAGATCAAAGATTTATAGGCAAGTTCTTTTTCCTCTTTTTGAAAGCTGATGCCCATGGCTTTCACTAATTGAAAATTTTCTTTATGAAAACAGACCTGTAGGTGGCCTGTGTGCAGTCAGCAGCATTAACTGCACATCACTGAAACTTCCTCTTTTAGAAACTAAGACATAAATGGCTCGAGATGTTGATAATTTGAGGTGAACCTCACTAATTTGTAATGACATGGGTGTGCAGAAAAACAAGTAATTACTTAGCCATTGTCTTTCATGGTTTCAAGTGATACAACTGACACTATCATTATCCAGGAGTAAAAATAAGACCAGAATTTGCTGATCATTAACATTGAAAACACAATTAAATTTTTACTGAAACTTTTTGTTGTAACAATTTCCACAAATTAACTGTGTGAGTGTAAAATTAAGGCTATCAATGAATGTTATGATGCTCAACCCTAGAACATGTCCATATTAAAGTGATTAAAGATGCCATTTGATTAAATGTTTAATAACATTACCTCCAAATAGTTTATTTACTGTAGTCCTTATGAGTTTGCCTAAGACACCAAAAATAAATAGATTTAAAGGGCCACACTATTGTGCTTGTGCCTGGGCAAAGATTTTGTTTGATTTTTACTTTTATCTGAATTAGAGCTTTAGCGTTTGAAATTGTCTAAGAGATACAAAACTTATTTTTAAATACAAATAATTTCTTTGTTTAAAATAGAAGTGAATATCATAAGCTCAACTCAAAAAAGTAATATTAAGGCGGAAAAACAAAACTCTCACCACTCAAAAATAGCCGACAAATGTGTTGGTGCAGTTCCTCCCAATCTGTCGTCTAGGAAGAAGGAGGCATCTCTATTCTCACCGTGACAGCTGGAAAAATTCTTTATACCGTATGGGAGCCCATGAATCACTGCCCCCTCAAAAAGCCCTGCTGTGGGCCATTCACACTCGAAGCAAACTCCAATATTCTTTCCTCATCACGCAAGGCCCTGCATGATTGAACTGCCTGCTCACCCTCTGATCCCAGGACTTCTTCAGGAAGGTGTGTGGCTAGCTCTTGGTGGTCCCCCTAACTAGCCCATTAGTTATTTATAACATGATCTCCCATTCCCGACGTTGGCATTGTTTAAGATGATCAAGTTACAGTTTTCCTGGGACTCTCCCTGTTTTAAATCTGAAAGTTCCATGTTTCAGGAACACTCTCCGTTCTTGGCAAGTAGGCTGTTTCTAGAATAAGGTAGTAATTATACCCTTACCACGTTCGTCATTTTAGACATTCTAGCCCTTGAATAATAATTTCTCTTCAGTCCAATACTCTTAAGTTGTGTTTTCTAGTACAATTTATGAATGCTATATATTTCCCACAAATTAGGACTAACGAAATAAAAATGACAAAAAAATTTGGCTGTTTTATGGCTGTTTTATCCATTAATCTATATGTCTATATTAGCAATAAAACAGTATTTTTTAAAACTATTGAACACTTTTATTATTTTTGTATTTTTAAAAAAATATATTTTATTGATTTTCCACAGAGAGGAAGGAAGAGAGATAGAGAGCTAGAAACGTCGATGAGAGAGAAACATCTACCAGCTGCCTCTTGCACACCCCCCACCAGGGGTGTGCCCACAACTAATGTACATGCCTTTGACGGGAACCGAACCTGGGACCTTTCAGTCCGCAGACCAACACTCTATCCACTGAGCCAAACGGGTTTTGGCAAGATAATATTTTTAAATAACTGTGACTTTATGGTATAATATGTAGGAATAGAAATGTTCCTCATATTTTTATTTTTAATATGCTATTTTAGTTTACTTATTTTTCAAATGAATTTCAAAATGATTTTGAAAATTTTAAATATCAATATGAATTTGAATTTACAATGTAAAACTTATCTTGAGAAAATGCCTTTAGTTGTGATCTTAAAATTTTTATTAAGAACATATAGATATCCATGTTATTTTTCAACTTATGACTTTTAATAATGTGTTGAGGAATCTTTATGTATACATAGGTTCAAAGCTTTTTTTACATTGAATTCAGTTTTGATTGATTTCCCATTGATCATTTAGAGCTGTTATAGTGAATAATTATGATAAACAGTATCAATATTTATATTTTTTCTTATCTTAAATTTTATTAGAATTCCAGAATCATGCTATTAAATAATGACTATAATGGCCATCTTTATGTCTCCCTTTCTTATCATCGTAATTTCAAATAGATCAAATGACATACCAAGTTTTTGGAACTTAGACTTGCTATTTTCCACTTCATGACTATAATTTTTAAATTATCTGTTTCAAAGGTATTTTTACACAGAAACTGCTTTTCTACAAACCAATGTACACATTTAATCAGCATATCAAGAAATTCTATACAACCCTAGCTAGTTTAGCTCAATGGATAGAGTGTCAGCCTATGGAATGAAGGGTCCCAGGTTCCATAACCCTCAAGGGAACATGCCCAGATTATTGGCTCGACCCCCAGTAGGGGACATGCAGGAGGCAGCTGATCAATGACTCTCTCTCATCATTGATATTTCTATCTCTCTCTCCTTCTCCCTTCCTCTCTGAAATTAATAAAAATATATATTTTTTAAATCCTATACATGTGGGGCTCTTGCAACACTTAAAAGTCCTGACAATCAAAAGCCCTACTGATTGGTATAGTTGCATAGCCACACTCAAATTCTGTTTATTCTTTAATTGCTTCCACTTGTCATGGCAGGCATAGTGTTGCTCTTTCAGGAATAGCCTCTCTTCTCCACATACCCTTTTCCTCTACTGAGTATCCATCCATGCCATTAAAATACTAGACCACCTCCCTTTGAATTCCATTTGGCTTTCCTCTAAGAGAAACAGCTTCCCCCAAATCCTCCCCAATAAATATCCTGAATTTATAATCCCACCCTGGTGTCTGTTTCTTGGAGAATCCAAACTAATACAGATGGTGTTAAGAGTGTTCTAAGTAAAGACATTAGGATGGGGCTCTGGGATGGGCTCACACATGACTTGGCTGGCAAAGAGGATATTGTTCTGAGTGGTACATGGTAATATTCCAATTCTAAAAACTTTACCTGAAGTGACCAGGAAAACAGCTCTGTGGAGGGAAAGATTCTTGTAAGTGTAATGATTCAAGTATCTTAAAGTTATGAGGAAACAATACTTACAAAGATAGCATATGTGGCTGCTTTCTTCTGGGTCCTATTGTTGCCCTGCAGAGAGATAAAAATCCAACACACACACACACACACACACACACACACACACACACACACACACAAAAAAAAAAAAAAAAAAAAAAAAGAAAAGAAAAAAAGAAAGAAAAAAAAGAAAAAAACCAACTGAGGGCTGTCAACTAATAGTTGAAGACTAAATAGAAGAGCAGACACAGAGGACCTAATGTTTAGAGATATAGAGCCCAAAGGATGTTTAATCCTCAGCCAAAACAGATTTGCTATGTTGCAAATATCTAGGAGCAAGAAATATGGAGTAAGTATAGCCTTATGGAGATCCTGATGATGCTGGCTTTTGAGACTTCCTAGAAGGCTTGGAATTTGCAGGAATTGTCCTTACTTCCCTAGTCGGAATTAGCACATATGTAAGCTGGAAGAAGTTCTGAAGCCCCTCCACTGCTAGAGAAATGTGCTCTCCTTGGGAGTTATCTCCACCTCCTGCACTGGCTAGTATACAGAAACTAAGACTAAATCCCATCCCAAGCCTCACAGGGAGGGGAGAAATATACATTGAAGGAGCTGTAAAATTATCTAGGGCATTTTGCATGAGCCAGAGAGGTAGAATTGGGATTGGATTTTGATTAAAGAGGCTAAAATATAAGACTTAATAAGCATAACTTGAACAATTAGCCCCAAAATATGAGATCTAATGTCCTGCCAAGGATCTCTAAGGATGAGGTAAGCTATAGGCGAGGTTAACTTTTAGAGGTCTGAAAAAACAGATGGCCAATGACAAGTGAAGTAAAAATGCCCGAGCTGTTCTCACAGATATTAGAGAAAAGGGGGGTCTGTATGAATAGATATATGAGACTAGAAAACTATCCCAAAGATTATGTTCCACAGGAGGGCATAATACTAACAAAGATTGATGGGAATGCATCAGAATTTCATTTGGTGGCTCTGTTTCACAATCCAGAGATCAAGATAGGAGAGGGATCACAGACCTGGGCTCATTAATAGACAAAGATATAATGGGTGCCAGGGAGAGAGGCCAGGTAGTTACAGTTGACTTTCAGGAATGAGGGGTCCCTAACAACCATAAGTGGTAGGAGGTACTGCTGAGGGCTGCAGGGAGTTGTGAAGATGGTTGGTAGAGGATGGTGTCCTCAGAGTCAACATGGTCAAGTGAGTAGTCAATATGCTTGCTGCCTAACATCTGTAACCAAACAAGCAGAAGAATAGGAGCCTGAGGGCAGTTCCCCAATTTAAAAAAAAGTCACAATTCTTATTCAGTTTCCAGATCTGAACCAATTCTCAGACCCAGAGCCCACTGACTGAGGTGGTAGCCCTAGGATACACCAGCATGCGTACACAATGATGATGCCCTCGTTTCTTTTCCAACGGGTTCTAAAGCTGTTTAACCAGATAACTGTACACTAAGGAAAAGGAATACCAGATACTAGGATATTTAGTAGACACAATGTCTGAGTTGATATTGATAGCCAGAGAGAAAAAAAAAATGTGATCATGGGTTTCCCCATTAGAGTTCAGGCTTATGGGGGCCAGATAATAAATGGAGACTGGGCTAAAGTTCAGCTTTACAGTGGTCCCAATGTTCTTTTCCCCAGTAAAATCAGACACTTTAGAAAGATTTGGCAATGGGCAAAAAACCTCATATTGGATCCTTTCTGTGGGGAAGGCTAAGAAGAAACCTCTAAAATTGCCTTCCACTCATAGCCAAGGTAACAATTGAAAACCAATATTGCATCCCCAGAATAGCAGAGTTGGGGATGCCAGAAATTAGAACCAAATAAAGACCGGAAGAATGTAGGGATTATAGTCCTATTATAGTTCCACTTAAATTTCTATTCTGACTCCTGTAGAAACTAGAGAATAGCTATAGACAATCTCAAACTTAACTATCTAGAAGCCACTCACATCCACTGATCTGGAAATTGTATCATTGCTAGAACAGATTTATAAAGCCTTAGGTTCCTACATGAGGTCTTTTGTCTAGTAAACACATTCTTTTTTATACCAATGAAAAACAAAGTTCAGACTCAATTGACATTCATATGGCAAAAATATTCATTTACAATTTGACCTCAGATATGCATCGATTCTCTTCCCTCTCTGAACCTCTCTGAAGGTCATCCCTTCAACTATCACACTGACCCAGTATAGTAATGGTGTTCTGCTGTTTGGACAAAACAAATAAGGGAGAATAGTACTCTGGCCAACTTGGCAAGACACATTCACTCCAGAGAGTGGCAGATGAGCCCTGGGAAGATTCTAGGCCCTATGAGCTCAGTGACGTCTGTAAGGGACTGATGGCTTGAAGATGTTCTGGGATGTCCTGTCCTCTCCAGAGTCAAAGAAAAATCTCTACATGTTGCATCCTCGATTACAAGAAGGAGGCACAGTGCCTGGTAGGCCTTTTGAAGTTTTGGTGGCAGCATGTTCTTCCCTGAACTTCTCCTGGTCTTAAATTAGGTCCTTTATTTGATTATTTACTTGTTTATCATCTGAGTCTTCCACTTCACTATCAGCTCCATGAGGGAGGAAGTGGCTCTATCTGGATTATCTAAATTATGTCTGACCCAAGTTTGCCCTGACAGTGAGGTGGTAGGAACAGCATAGCCTGGGTGCAGGCAAAGAACAACATTTGAAATTTAAAAACAAAAACATAACCAACTACAACTTGATTTGTTTTTTATCATACTCATGCACCAGCAATTGATACCTTATTATTAACTAAAGGTCGTAGTTTATTCAGCTTGCCTTAGTTTTTACATAATATCCATTCAGTTTCAGGATCCCATCCAATACAATACATTACAGTAAATTGTCCACTCTCTTTGCCCATGACAATTAGGAAGAGATTAAAAATTTCACAAATGGCTGAAACCAGTTTGGCTCAGTGGTAGAGCGTCGGTCGGTGGACTGAAAGGTCCCGGGTTCGATTCTGGTCAAGGGCATGTACATTGGTTGTGGGCACATCCCTGGTAGGGGGTGTGCAAGAGGCAGCTGGTCGATGTTTGTCTCTCATCGACATTTCTAGATCTCTATCTCTCTCCCTTCCTCTCTGTAAAATATCAATAAAATATATATTTTTTAAAAATTTCACAAATGTATCAAGTGGATTAATGGTCAGCTGACCAAGAGGTATTTTAAACTATTTCCAAGGATGTTGGGAGAATCTTCTGTCAGCAAATTCTTTAAAAAGAAACATATTTTAAACATTGGAGATTTCAAACATATACAAAAGTAGCCAAGAATATAATAAACTTTCATGTACTCATCACATACAAATTATCTTATTTCTCTATTTAAAAATAAATATATAAACACTAGCATTTATGTTAGAAGGTTTGTTGCAAAGTCACATTGTAGTTGGCAATTAGACAGACAGGAGCAGAGAAAGAATGATATGCCAGAAATGGAATGTCACCAGGGCAGAAAGCCTCCAAGTACCTAGCGATGGGAAAAACTGGGAAAGCAAGGACCTTGCCCCCAGGGTGACCTTTCCTCCCTAGCATACCACTGGTCATATGGTAGACCCTCTTAGAGGCTGAACTAGGGAGCCAGACGATAGCCTCATATAGCTCCCATACAAGCCCTTGTCCAACCACTTACTTAAGCATTAAGTCTTTAAGACAATGAAGTTCTGGCCCACATCAAATAATCTTAGAAACAAATCCTCAGATCTCTTGATCAGGGGATACAGCTTTGGTCAAACTTGAGCTATCATCTGAGCCTCAGTTGTGATTCAACTTGGGCCCAGAAAAGTAGTAAGGTCAAGTGGGGCAATGCCATGGCTGACATCAAGGCCAGTTTAAATGATGCCCTGCACTGACACCAACCAATCAGTAGGCACCGTGATCCTGAAAGAACACTCCTGAGAAAACTGATAAATATTCAATTGAAATATTTACTTCTCTCTCTCTCTCTCTCTCTCTCTCTCTCTCTCTCTCTCTCTCTCTCTCTCTTTCTCTCTCTCTCTCAAGCATGAGTGATCCTTTCCCTTAGGCACGTATATCATTACTTTCTTTCTCCTAAGTTCCAAGGGCCCCTCTTTTGCCTCTATAACATGTTTCCTGAGCCCACACAGTCCTCATGACTCATGTCTTCTACCTCTGTGTCTTTCTCAATGAACTTTTGCTTGTATTTGAGTCTTGTCTCTGAATTCTTTCTTAGTTTGAACTCAGTTACCCATGTTGCTGAACCAAGGTCCAATCACTGGTAACATTCTGGTGCCATTTTGCTGCTAACAAAATGATAAGATTTTGCAACTCTTAGATAATCAAACCTCTCTACTCTTTCTCCCTCCTGTCATGAGGAAATTTAGTTCTTTAATATGCTTTTCTCTTTATATTTATTTCCCCTAGTTTCATTCTTACATAATGTTCTCTCTACTGCATATGAAAAGTGAACATTCTGATTTCTCCAAAAAACAAAAAAAAACAAAAACCAAAAAAACCAAAACAGGAGTAATTATAACCTACCAACTTGACTGTGCAAGCATCAATAACAATAATTATGAAAACTATGTAACAGGGAATAGAGGTTATTGATCAATGTTAAAGTAAATACAGGATAAAATTGTACACAGTGACAGCAACTATGTAAACATATACTGTACATGCATATAAATAAACTAGAGGGAAATAGACAAAAAAAGAAAATCAGTATACTTGTCATTTGGTATATTTGTAGTTGATTGATTGACTTTTTTTTTTTACAAAATTAAATAATTTATTTTGAGATCATTATAGATTCACATGCTGCAAGAAATAATATATAAGGGAATCCCATGTATCCATCACCAAGTTCCCCTAAAGATAATATCTTACAAATCTGTACACTATCACAACCAGGGTAACAATACTGGTATAGTTAATATACATCTTTATTTAAATGATAATTGTTTCAAAACTAAAGATGATGAAAGGGAATGGTGGCTATTACTGATTGTCTTATAAGCATCAATGAAAACAATTTTGATCCAGAGAGATCAGAGGTAAGAGTATTCATCTGGGTATCATAAATACTGTGTGTGTACTTGCCTGGCCTCTTTAGACAATTATAGAAAACCAGAAAGTAGGACATTATGCTAGTAAGTAAATAAAAATGCATAGTTACCACATTTCTCTTTTCAAATTGAATTAACAACTCTTAATTTCTCATGAAAAGTGGTTACTTGATGTTAATTTTTTCCCGAGTGCTTTTTCTCTTACTTTATGGCTGAGTCGTGAATGTTCCACACTTGATCCATAGCATTCTGTAATGGCAAGAGTCACTAGGTTCTTTATCTTATTCTCTTCCTTTATGCCATACTTTTATTCTTGTTCACCTTGAAAGAGAAACTAAAGCTAATCACTTCTCTAAATGAAACTCAAAGACTACTTGCCCTTTATGTACATTTAAGAAATAATTTGAAGATTCAATTAATCTGACTCTTAATAATCTGAAGCAGATGGGCAAGAAATAAATCATGACATTGCTATATTGTCAATCACATCCATGGAACTTGAAGTTGTTGATTTGCTGCCCAATTTAAAAAATTGAATACAAATTAAAATGACAAACATAAGCCTATTTTTAAATTAAAATACTACCCATAAGAAAAATGAAGTAAAACAATGAGCCTATCAAGGAGAGTTAAGATATTAGTAGGTATTTATTTAGGTTCATTTGGTCTTCAAACTAATAAGGTGAGAGGGCTTGAGTTTTCCAGTTGAAAACTGTAACATATTTTTTTAAATGTTCTTAGGAAGAAATACAGCATAATAACAACTATCATTATCTCGCACATTGGGTGAGCTACATGCAAATTAGTCAACAATTATGGTTGACTAAGAATTGTATTTAACAATTAAATGTCATTTCATACATGAATTATCATAAGTAAATGAAAAGTAGTATCATAAGGCAATTAAAAAGCAGTACTTAAAGTAGTCATCCTTACAAAAGTCAATTCTAAAAATGCAATTGAAGTCAAAGTGGAGTATTCGTTGAGTAGAAAGAATGTCAATATTCTTCCTATGACTAGGAAGATGAGTTTGGTGTTAATACATCAAATTAGAATTTGGGACTACAAAGGGAGAAAAAATACTAGGTATTTAACAAATTTTAGTACAGTTTCTCTAACAATGTGTAAACATTTTGTTTCTTCAAATAAAACTTTAATGAATACAACTTTAATATAGAATTTAATATTCATTATGATATTGTCAAGTCTCTTAACCAAGTGACCTAGAGGTAATTTCAGATCTGTAATTACTTATCTATGCTCTTTTATGTCCACATATAATATTGTTGTTTTTCCACCACATTTAACTTTCTTAAAATTTCTAATTAAACCATATTTTTGGAAAGAAACACCTGTCAGTTGGAACATCTGTCTTTTAATTTGCATTAAATGAAATTTGGAAGTGATATTTTATTTTTGTTCTAAATCTATTTTGTAGTTAAAACATGAGACACATTTTAATTTTAAAGCTCCAATATGACATTTTTTTAAAAGCTCTTTTCAAACCTTTTAAAAATATCTTTTTATTGATATTTTAGAGAGAGGGGAAGAGAGGAAGGTAGAGAGAAAAAACACTGGTGATGACAAAGAAACATTGATAAGCTGTCTACTGCATGCCCCTACTGGGGATAGAGCCCACAACTAGTCACATGCCCTGACCAGGAATCCATCTGGTGATCTCTTGGTTCATAGGTTGACACTCAACTACTGAACTCACCAGCTGGGCAAACCTTATAACCCTCAAGCTAGCCCATGTTTGAAAGAAGTGTAGTCCTGGATATAGTCAGAAATATTGCTCTCTAAAGATTTAATTGTTAACATCACAGATAACAGATTTTATATGATCAAAAACTTACCCATAGAAAATATAAATAACTATGAAAAAAATAATTGAAATTAAGTAAAATTAAAAGACTTGTATAGCGAAAACCATTAAGCATTAGTAAAAGAAACTAAAAATGACACAAATAGATAGAAATATATTTTATGCTCATGGATTGGAAAAATCAAATTGTTAAAACAATTGTACTACTACAAAAATATGTAGATTAAATGAAATTCCTGTGAAAATTGTAATGATACTTTTCAAACAAAATAATCCTAAAATTTCTATAGAACCACTAAAACCTTGAATAGCCAAAGCAATTTTGAGAAAGAAGGACAAAGTTGGAGGTATAATGCTCTCTGATGTCAAACTATATTACAAAGTTATTGTAATCTAAAGAGTATGGCATACACACAGACACATAGATCAATGTAACAGAATAGGAAGCTCAGAAATAAGCCCATGCTTATGTGGCACATTAATTTATGAAAACGGGGTTAAGAATATACAGGAGAATTGTTTTGCACTGTTGATGGGAATGTAAATTGGCATAGTCATAATGAAAAACAGTTTGGAGGTTTCTCAAAAAATTAAAAATTGAACTACTATATGATTCAATAATTTTATGTCTAGGTGTTTACCCAAGGAAAACAAAAACACTAACTCAAAAAGGATATATGCATCCCCATATTTATTGAAGCTCAAGAGGCCTGGTGCATGAAATTTGTGCATGAGCAGGGACCCCAGACCTGGCCAGCAATCAGGGCTGATCGAAGCTGATCTGGCTGTCAGCCAGGGCCTTCCTTCATTCTGTGCTGCCCACTGTTGTTCGGCGCACATTATAGCGAATGACAGAACTCTCGGTCTCCCAGTTGAACTCCTGTGGGCACACTTTGCATATGAGTGTGTCCCTCAGCCCAGCCTGCACCCTCTCCAATCTGGGATCCCTCTCATAATCCAGGACTGCTGGCTTCTACTTGCTCACCTACCTGCCTTCCTGATTGTCCCTAACCACTTCTGCCTGCCAACCTGATCACCCTCTAACCACTCCCCTGCCAGCCTGATTAATACCTAACTGCTCCCCTGCCAGCCTGTTTGCCTCTAACTGCCCTTACCTGTATGCCTGGTCACCCCTAACTGCCCTCCCCTACAGGCCTGGTCATCCCTAACTGCCCTCCCCTGCAAGCCTGTTCCCCCCCAACTTCCCTCCCTTGTAGGCCTGGTCCCTTCCAACTGCCCTCCACTGCTGGCAATCTTGTGACAGCCATCTTGGGTCCACATGGGGCAGTCATCATTGACCACATGGGGGCAGCCATCTTTTGTGTTGGAGTGATGGTCAATTTGCATATTATTCTTTTACTAGATAGGATTAGATAGGATAGAGGATTGGTGCACAGGTGGGGGCAACTGGTTTACCCTGAGGGGTAGGGGTTCCCTTAGAGCATGGGGCAGCCTAAGCAAGGGACCTGTGGTAGTTTAAAGGCTGGCCAGACACCTGGTGACCCAAGCAGAGGCCCTGGTATCTGGGATTTATTTATCTTCTATAATTGAAACTTTCTACCCTTGAGTGGAGGCCTGGGCCTGCCAGGGTGTGTGGAAAGCTTGGCTTCCTCCATCGCCGGGGAAACCCAAACCTCCTGCTCTCTCCGTGGCCACAGCCATCTTGGCTGGGTTAATTTGCATACTCCCTCCTGATTGGCTTGTGGGAATAGCTTGTGGGTGTAGGGGAGGTATGGTCAATTTGCATATTACTCTTATTAGATAGTATATATATATATATATATATATATATATATATATATATACAGTATTTTACACACACACACACACACACACACACACACATATAATATACAATAGCCAAGATATGGAAACAACTAAGTGCATCAAGAGATAATGGATTAAATGATTATGATACTTAGTTATCAATAAAGAAATGGTATCTTGTCATTTGAGACAACATGAATGTACCTCAAAGGCATTGCACTAAGTAAAATAAGTCAGAGAAAGAAAAATACCATAAGATCTCCCTTATAGTATTTATAACAGCCATAAGAAAAACAACAAACATAGATACAAAAACAGACTATTGGTTGTCAGAGGTATGAAATGAGAGGTGAGAAAAATATAATTATAAAAATGCAATCAAACTATAGTTTTTGGTCCACCATGTATCTATATGCATATGTCTCTATCGATATATCTGAATCTAAGTCTTGGAATAATTCTTCTACTTACCCATTATAATATTTGAGGATCTAACTAGGAAGTTCCCAACAGTGAACTAATAACTACTGTATATAGTATTAAAGGAGAATGAACAAATTTGAATCTTAGAATATTAATCTAGAGAAGATGCATGATAAACAAACAATAAATAAAGATAGTAGCAGACATGTGGAAGCTATTAAGGTTAATCAGTGTTTTATACACTAGGCAACTCTGAACCCTGAAATAGTTCATGAATGAATGAGACATTTTAAAATAATTTTTAAAACATTTGTTCCTATGGGAGAATTTTTAACATCTAAATTATGTATCTCTTAATTTTCAATTATTTTAATTGATTTCAGAAAGAGGAAGGGAGAGATAGAAACATCAATGATGAGAGAGAATCATTAATCAGCCACCTGCTCCATGCCCCCTACTGGAGATTGAGCCTGCAATCTGGGCATGCGCCCTGACCAGGAGCCAAACTGTGACCTGGTTCATAAACTGACATTCAACCACTGAGCCATACTGGTCAGGCTCCAAATGTGTACCTTTAATTGCAATTGTAAAAAACTCAAAAATGTCTTAACAACTAGTCTGTGAATCCATAACAATATTTTTGTTCTGATTTATAGCATATCAAAACCACAGAGTCTAATTAAACATTTCCATGGGTAAGTATGTGAGATTAGTTAGTGTTTTTTTCCCAGTAAAATTCAAGACAAGTGACTGAGATTCGGGCCTGGAATCCTTTGTAACTGGAAGGAGTACAGATATATTAGAAACACAGACCTCCTGGAGATATCAAGTGAGTAGAATTCAAAGGAAACCATGAAGAGTTTTGAAATGATAGACTTGGAATCAGGAGAAAAAAAGTAATTGTAAAGTAGGTGTTGAAAAAGCCCCCCAAATTTTAATTGCATTATTGATATGTTCAAAGACATTACTAATTGTTAACATGCTTTCCAAAAAAAAAGGAAGCCTGCTGTGCCAACAATTAGAATGATGATTCCTCAGAACTTAAATAAGATTGATCTAAATAAGAGAAGAAAAGTTTAACCCTTACCCCAACCCAATCACTGGCATAAAATAATCCTTCAACTTTATAGAACATTAACTTCACAATATTTTTTCTTTATTAAGAAAGAGAGGGAGAGAGAGGGAGAGACTATGAGGATATTTTCCATAAAATTGGAACTTCTTTTGCATTCTGGCATGGACCTTTTGAGTTCATTTTGTTTTGAGCTTCCTGGATTTATGTGTCTTTTTTCTTTACCACGTTAGGGAAGTTTTCAGTTGTTATTTCTTCAAATAGGCTCTCAATCCATTAGTCTTTTTATTCTCCTTCTGGTTTCCATATAATTTGGACATTGTTACACTTATGTGGCCCAATAGATGCCTTAAACTATCCTCATCTTTTAAATTATATGCTTTTATTTTGCTGCTCTGATTGGGTGCTTCTGCTAACTTATCTTCCAAATCAATCCTCTTCTTCATCCAACCTACTTTTTATTTATTCTAGTGTAATCTTCACTTCAGATAATGTATTCTATATGTCTGACTTTTTAAAAAAGTTTTACATGTCTTTTAATATATTTTTTGTTTCTTTGTTGAAGTTTTCATTAATTTCTTTGATCATCCTTATAACCATTTTTTTGAATTCTATATTTGATAAGTTGATTGACTACATTGCATTTAGCTATTTTTCTGGAGTTTTCCTATTCTTCCATTTGTTTCATGTTTCTTTGTCTCTCCATTTTGTCTGCCTCTTTTTGTTTATTTCTATGAATTAGGAAGATCTGCTATGACTGCCAGTCTTGGTAGAGTGGCCTTATAAGGTAGGTGAATGTGGGACGCAGTGGCACAATCTCCTCGACCACTTGATCTGGATGCTCCAAGAATGTCCCTTATGTGGGTTATGTGGGTTTTCCAGTTTAAATGAGTTTTGATTACTATTGGCCTGTTTGTGTGTAGGGTCAATCCTAAGGTTGGCTGATAGGATCAACCACCACTATGATGTATGAGTTTCTGTGCAGGTGCTAATCAAATGAATTAAAATTCACCTCGGCAGGGTCTAATGCATGCCAAGATCTCCTTTTGGATATGTCTCTTGTAAATCTAATTGAATCCTGTTCTGATGTTTTCTGAAGCTCACCACTGGGTATATTGGTTCTGGGGCCTTTTGGGAGGGACACTGGTGCAGGCCAATGTCAGGCTCTGTCTGTGATTGGCCCTTGGCAACCTGTTCGGAACTACAAAGATCCAAAGTTTGTGGCTGTTTCTGTTGGGCCTCAGTGTCCACAAGAAGGACAAAGATACACACCAGCATTTACCAACATTGGGCATGGAGAAGAAGTACCAAGGCTTCCTGAGATCCACTTCTGTCTGCCTCAGCCTACCAGCTGCCTGGCAGGCTCAGTCACGGAAAGAGCCTCTGGTGGTACTCAGTTTCATGAGGTAAGTTCTCAGTGAGTCCCCAGCAGGGCGAGTGATGTGCACCAGATTGATACAGGTTCAAGCTCAGTGCCAGTGCTGGATCTGAGGCTACTCAGCAAATGCCCCAAGGTTTATCAAGTCTCTCGCCACCCACCAAGTGCCAGCACACATTTGTGGTGGAGTGGGATTTCAGAGAGTTGTCAGGGTGAGGCCAGCAGAGTTCATCAGGCCCAAAGAAGCCATGATTTGGCTGCTTGAATGGAGAGCTCTGCATCTTTCGGATATGTGAGGGTGGAATGGCACTTTCCTAGAGTTACACAACTCGATCTGTCAAAAATTCTACCAAGAGCTTGATCTCAACTGGGCGGGGTTGCCGGGAGTTGCAGGATTGTGTCTCATTTGAACTCCTGTGAAGGGGAGGTGCTGGTCAGGCTTGGATGAAGGTGAATGGAGTGGGTCCCTCCTCAGAGCTGTACCAGATTCTGCCCAGATCATGGCAGGGACTACTAGAAAGCAAGGTGTCAGGGCCCCTGTCCAAAGTCACATGACTCAGTCAGTGACACTTTCTGAGTCTGCTCAGACCTCTACATTCCAGCCCAGGCAGTAGACTCCTTAGTAGGGAATGAACTCTGAAGTTTTGGACAACATGGTGTCCAGAGAGTGTTGTTTTCCCCCAGGCTGATACCTCAAGCAGGGGAGTGCTCCACCCAAGAAGGGTGGTGTCTGTGGTGTGAGAGAGGACTCAGCACAGGGTTACCAGCAGCAGATCCCCACCTCTCTCCCAGAGCCTCACACACTAATCTTTCCTCACAGGATCCAGTCCACTCTTCCCTCTCTCAATAGGGTGAGCTGGGGCAAATGAGTTTTTGTGCGGGCTCCTTTAAGAGGGTGCCTGTGCCTCTAGAAGACTCCTGTTACTTCCTAGCACATGGAATCCCCTTGATTTTCATAGCCAGACATTATGTGGGTGCCTCTTACTGGCTCTGGTGCCCTGAGCTGGGCAGCAAAGCACGAGGTTGAAACCCCGTACTTCTCAAGAGGAATTTTTGCAGCTGAGTTATCTCTCTGGAATATCAGCTGCTGCCTGTGGAAGTGGGAGTAGCCATTTTTTGGTCTCTGTCTTTTCTACCAGTGTCATTGTGGCTTCTGTATATCCTCGGTTATAAGGCTTCTCTTCAGCTACTCTTCAGTTATTCATATTGATTCTAAGAGTCAAACTTTTAAGATTGGATTAGGACTACAGTGGCTATGCTGAGTTTTCCTTAGGATTAAAAGTTGCAGATAGAATAAGTGAACGTTGGTTTATCATAAGGAACTTAAGGTATCTCTAAATTAATATGAACTAGGAGACATGAATGCTTCCCTAATTCCCTGAAACCTGGAATTCAGCTCTCGTTCCCAGACTGTGTTATTCTGGCTACATTTTCAATTCATGTGGACATGGACCAATTTTGCATTCTATATATTCAGCCATCAGAGGACACTAACCTTTCTGTCTCCAAAATACCTGGGAAAGAAATGCATTGATCAGTCTTGGAGCAGACTAAATAGCAACCCAGATTGCGGAAGCAATTGGGATTATGCTCACAGAGGTATTGAAGGGCAAGTAACAGAAAATAAGGTCTGGACAGACAAGCCAAAAAAGGCCACTGCAAGTCAAAAAAGGTTACTACACTGTAATTTCTGATCCCTACCTTTTCTCAAATGAAAAATAAGATGCAATTAACAAACAGGAAAGTGTTTGGGATCATGGAGTTGGAATTTGAGTAATAGCTGGGGAAATGGCTAAGAGAGGTATCAGATTTTTTAACTAGAGCAATATATTTTTAAGTCTATGCTAAACCTCTTACCTGATTGTGTAATTTATATAATTTGATCTCTCTGAGCCTTAGTTACTTCATATATTAAGTAGGATAAAATAATATGTATACGTATGTG
The DNA here is from genome assembly GCA_963924515.1 of Vespertilio murinus. NCBI lineage: Eukaryota > Metazoa > Chordata > Mammalia > Chiroptera > Vespertilionidae > Vespertilio > Vespertilio murinus. The sequence continues at coordinate 24,569,156 of OZ004711.1, read as the reverse complement.
TGAATTTCATGAAATGATACATATGGGAAACTTGTAATACACATTTTATAAATATTAGCTATTATTTTTATAATCGTTATTGTAAATGTTGTAGTAGCCTATGAAAATAATAAATGTCTTCCAATCTCAGGAAGAAATATTTACTTATTTTCATGGTTTTATACAAAAATTATAAAAAATATAACACATTCTGTGCTTTTGATCAACTAAATTATATATAATGTATTCTAAATACATTTAAATTATGCACACAGACACTATATATACATATATATAATACATTGGCAGACTATTGAGAAATGCATATTTATATATTTCTATATCTTCAAACACACATATGGAGACAAAATAAACTAATTTGTAGGTTACTTCAAATATAAGAAAGTATGTAATCTTTTTATCCCTTTCTTTTTTATGTGTCACTGTGCTTTCAACATCTCACTTCAGACCTGTTAAGTGGAAGGGAGTTTAAGAGAAGGAAGAAAAAAGAAGAAAAAAAATCAATTTAGATTGCAATAAATTGCCAGATTAGACTCATAATATACCTTTAAAAATGCCACTTGTAAAGCCTCTTTGAGCAAACATCACAATCTAATTATTAAATTGTAATTAATAAAATACCTTCCACATTCATTAATTATTGAATCGTTGCTTCTTAAAACACATCTGTTTTATTCTCCTTTGTCTGTGTTTAACTGACCTGTAAACAATAATAAAGGTATAACTACTGTTATTCAGTAATGCTTGAAGGCTGACCACAATACATAGTGTAGGGAAGTTACTAACCTTACTGGAAAGCCACCACTAAAGTCAGGCAGAAGACAGAGCTGTCTTTCTTATCTGGAAGAAGTATAGAAGCGCAGTGGTCATTCATACACCAGGAGTGGGAGAAAGGGCCTGGTCTGGGTCCCCATTTCTTCGATATTTAAAACTGAGTAAATTATTTAAGCACCCAGGCCATCTAATGCTTCAGTTTGAAAGAACAGGCTTGGCCCAAACAATCTCTTAAGTTTTTCCACCCAGTGTTTTGAAAGCCTGTATCCTTACTTTAGAAGAGTAGTTTTGTTAGCATAGGCAGCTAATTAGTTACTAACAAAAGAGAGGGGAGAAAGCTGGCTAAGCTTAATTAAGTCAGGAAACTACAGCTCCCAGACACTCCAGGGGACAGCCTCACTGCCCTCCAAAGGGGATTAATGTCCCTGTGTCCCTCCAAGTAGGGAGGATGGTCTGGCTTTCCAGTCACCCCAGCGAACAGCCAGTCTTTTTGTCTGGACTGCTGGTGGCGAGGTGTGGGGAGTAGCGGATGAGGAGATGGGGGAGGGGGATATTCCTTTGCTGGGTGCATGTGCAGCAGATGCTAAAATGGCACAGGGAGAGGTCCTTCTACTAAGCATATGCCAGGAGAAGCCAGATGAGGAGATGAAACTCTGAGGCATGTGCAGTAGGAGCAACCATGGTGACCATAAAAGGGAGGAGACAGAACGGGAAAATCCAGGAAAAGGCCCAGATGGAATAGGGGCAAAACACCCTGAAAGATCCAGGAAATGAATTGGGTAGAGGAGGCGGCAGCATAGCCCTGGGAAGGCCCAGGAAAAGGACTGGGTAGCTTGAAAGAAAGCCTGCTCCCTAGCCCATCCAGCCCCATGGATGCTAAAGGCTTACATTCTTGCTAATTTGTGAGTCCCTCCCTATTTTTGCAGTTTCTTTAAGTTTGGCCACATGTATGTAGGCCGCCCCTTCATGAAAGTCTCTTTCTGATATGAATTCTGTTTTATCAGGGGATCCAGCATGTTCCAAAGTCAGACAGACTTCTTTCCAATGATTGCTTTAATCATATTACTTGTAGAGCTAGAGAGAGTTATAAATTTGAGGGTCTTTTGCCTATAAATGCACATAATGATAATAAGATGAACTTTATAAAGGCCCTATGAAGACAGGATGGACAAAGTACCTGAAGTGCCTTGCACCGAGCTTAGCTACTAATCACTCCAATACATACTAGAAAGAAAATAAGGTATACTTTGCCCTGGCTGTGGTTAGAGTGTTGGTCTGTGAACTGATGGATTGAAGGTTCAAAGGTTCAATTCCATTCAAGGGCACATACCTGGGTTGCAGGTTCCCCATCCCAGCTGGGCTAGTACTGGAGGCAACCAATTGATGTGACTGACTCATCTCTCTCTCTCTCTCTCTCTCTCTCTCTCTCTCTCTCTCTCTCCCTCTCCCTTCCACTTTTTTTTAAAAAATCAATGGAAAAATATCCTACAGTGAAGACTAACAACAAAAAAAGGTCTTATTTTCATGAATTCTGACAAAGAAAGTGTTTAGATTCGCTTTTGCATGTCTTAAAGGGGTAGAGGTCTGCAGTATTCTTTACGTCTAAATTAATCTATTTCTTAATCAAAGGAGGAAATGTTAGGTCAAAGTTGTTTAAGTTCTTAGACTTCTGGACAGCATGTAGTCACCTCATCTTATCACAGAAGGGCATACAGAACTAATTATTTCCACCAGAAACTTTGTAAATCAGGTTTTTGAAAATTACATTATTTAGTACCTATAGCGGGTTATTTGTAGACTTTTAAATTGCTATTTCAAATAATAATTTAAATAAGTAAGAATAAATATATATTCTTAATGTTTACTGCCATATTAGCAACTTATATTTGAGAAAATAACGTACATTCTTTCTTCTAAAATCATTAGGGCATATCACTTAATCTCAGTGCCTAGATTTTCCAGCAAGTTGTAAAAGAGACCAAGAATAACTCCCAAGTTAATAGACTAAGTCCCAAGTTAATAGACAATTCATCTGAAATGAAATGGAGCAATACAGCATGAGGACAAAGCTTGGAGGGGGAAAAATGGTATAAAAATAGCATGTATTCCAGAGGCCAGAATCAAAGTTTGTAGATGACAGCAAACTCCGAGAGAGACTACGTTATATAGTGGCCAGGGAAAGCCAAGGAAAAAGAAAGTGCTGTAAGGAATGTATCCGTTCCTCCTGAGCCGTCCATCTACATCGGATCAATAGCTCTTCCAACCATGGGACGTTCAAGCTTTCAGCTTGAGAAATTGAAGTTCTCAAAATAAGTCAGGGTTGCAACACAAGTCCATCATGGTGTGTCAGAGAAATGAAATGAGTTGTCTCCTGCTCGATTGATGACTGACATCAGACCAGGGGGGAAAAAGAAAATAAACGAGGCACGGGTTCTGATAAGTTGTTTCAGGGACTTCTGTGGAAAGTTTGCAGGAAGGGCTCTGTCCCCTGCTTGAAACACACGCGGAACTCCCATCACAGTAACGCGAGTTCCTTCGCACACCCAAGAAGCAGTGAGGGGCAGGGCCCAGGAGAACCATTTACTACAGGGATGTTTTGATACAAGTTCTAAAGAAGAAATCCAGGACTTCTCAGGCTGGGGTGGGGGACAGCTGTGGAATGCCCAAGGATTGGCAGAAAGTGAGAAAGGTAAGGATGGGAACAGGTGATTTGATTGTTCAATACAAAGTGAGGATGTGGATCTCACATAATGACTGGAACAACACATCCTGGCAAAGGCCTATCCTGCAAACCAAACTTGTAAGGAGGAAAAAAAATCAAAGGCTTTTCAGCATATGTCTGAGCTGCACAGCTAAAAAGACCCCTGTAGTGCCTACAAACAGGACAGCAAAATCAATGTTTGGTGCAATTGCTAACTGAGCTTCATGTTGATAAACGTAAAAAAAAAAAAATCCACAAACACATCAGATTTGTTATCCATGCTACAAGTCCTCCTGCTCCTCTTATTATCAAGGCTTTCAAAGTGATTGAACTGAAAATGCTTTCCATCACTGTATACACAGATGCCCCAGCTCCCTTTGAGACCTGTGAACTCTGATGCCTTAGATGCATTGCATCAGCTCTTCTTTCCTTAGTCATTGCCTGAAGCAAAGAAAATAGAATGAGCATCCTTGGCACCAAAGGTGAAGGATGTTGTGTTCAGAGGTGAGATGGCTGTATTGCCTCATGCAAGCTCAGTCAATGCCTTCTAGTTAGCAGCCTCTTTCCCTAGGAGAGTCTTTACCTTTGACACCTACTGGGAGGCCAGGGTGGAAGTTGGTTTGATCAATAGGCCATAATCTACCCTTTCTTTCTCTTCATGCTCTTTTGATTTGAAGTCACCTGAATAAATGATTTTTATTTATTATTAACTCCTTCAATACATCTCTAAAATGGATGTACCTCCTTCTACATAAGATGGTATGGGATTCTGGAGCTTCTCCAGTCAGTATGTGAAATGATTGAAATTTAAAGATTTGACTTTAAAATATTATTGTATACAAATTCCTCTCTTTCATGTGAACTGCTGTGTAGAAATCATGTGGCATCACAGTTAATATAATGCAGCTATGCACCGTTTACTGAAACAGCAGTCATTCTGTTATCAAATATAATTTTTGTATAGGATTCTTGAAACATATATAGTATTTACTTCAAGGCAGCCAGAATAAGTTAGAAGTACAGAGGTAAATTAGTGTTCAGAAAATTGCAGTTGGAATATAATGGAACACATTTGGAAACATATACTAGTAACTCTTTCACCATAATGTGTTCAAAGATGTGATTACATACATGAAAACACTATTTTCTTTACAAAGCATACCACAAACTATTTCAGTATTTTGCTTAGTACTAGCAATTAGAGCCAGGTACTATTTCAGTATTTTGCTTAGTACTAGCAATTAGAGCCAGGTACTACTAGTATAGTAATTATATATATATATATATATATATATATATATATATATATATATATATATATATTAATATATTCAATTTCCTAATTTCTTGATTGGCTAAAGTATTGAGCATATAGTTTCCCCAAGGAAATAATTCCCAATTGTCTTTAGGCTTTAATTAATTACAAAACGTGTGCTTTATTTTTCAGGTCAGGAAAGTACTGTTCTAACCTCAATGATTCTCTTCATTTTTTTCCAGATTTGAGCATTGCTGAGCAATATCTAGAACAGAGTCCCATAAAAATACATGCTATATTTCTCAATTGTTTAATTGGGAGGAGGTAGTCAGTTTTAGAGAGAGTTCATCTTCTGTGCAGGGTAAATGAGACTTTAACCTTATTGGTCTCAAAACAAGGGAAACTGGCTTAAAACCGAGGAGAGATACCAGTTTTAGGCCAGTGAGTTCATTCTTACTATTTTAATCTATTTTACCAATGATTACTTTCTTCTAAGTTTAGCCTTGGCACTATTAGAGGTTTGTCACCACACTCAGCAAATAACACACCTTCGGCAGAATCTGTCGTAGCTACCAGGAAATTTGGCATCTTCTGGGATGTTCTTTGGATCTCCTCGGAATCTAGTTTTGCAAAACTTGAGTATTCTTCATCTGTCCTTCTGATTCCCTTGCCAGATACGGTTATATCTCAATACCCAATAATAATTGGTACCAGAAAAAAAAAATGTCAGGATGAAATAGACTAACATGAGACAATTTTATGAGTGAAATTCACAATTATACTTTAGAATAATCTGAAAAAAATTATAATTCTCAGAACAAGATACATTTTAACTTTACTGATATAATTTATTTTTTGTGGGCTCTTTTGTTTTTTCTTTTTCTTTTTTTTTTTTTTTTTTTTGAGATGCAATGAAACTTTTATATTCCTAATAGCTTCCTAATGAAAAAGACTTGATTTTTTTCTTTGTCATCTCAATGACCACAATTTGATGCTAGGTCTTAATTTTCCTTCAGACAGAGAATCATTCCATCTCTGTGTTATTGTTAACTTTATATAGCGTCTACCCTGCCAGCATCCAGCAGGGCTGTCAGTGTGTTATACTACTCCTTCCTGGGCTCCCGCCAACCACCTTCAGTAGCTGGTATTTATTTCTGGTTGTATAAAGCCATACCAACTTTTTCTATCTGCTCTGTCCATCCATTTTAGGTGCTCCTGCTGGGCTGAATGCTCTTCCTCTTTATTCCTCTTCTTACCCTTCTTAACTCTCCCAAGTCTTACTTTTACCTTCTGTAATACTTTCCCAAAAACCTTCTGTAACCTTTCCACATACTACCTTGGGCAACTTGGCAACTGATCTCCTTTCTGAGATATTTTGTTTTTGTTTGTTTGTTATCATCTACTATGCTTTATTTGTACTTTTTCATCACTTATCTTCCCTAAACCAAATGTGAGTTTCTTGAGAAATGGAATTAACTGATTGAGGCCAATGAGTGAGCCTGGCTGGGAGTATTTGTTCAATAAATGTTGGCTAACTAAATAAGTGAAGACATTAACTGTCTACCCTTACTCCTTGCTTACTGAAATCTAGTCAATTTTAATAAAGTGAACTGAGGTTGAAAGAGCTCTTTTGAAGACAGCAGTTTTCAAAATAAACTTGCTGGGGCAGGCAGACAACATAGTAAAGGCTCAAAATATATTTGATGAATTAATTCAAAATGGTGCTTGCACATTAGGCTGATTTTCTATCCACGTATATGATTTGTAGATGGGACCATCACAATTACTTGGTAGTTCTTGCTAAGAACTAGAAATGAGAATTCATGTCTGATGGGAACTAATCATTAGTTAAATGAGGAGGAATCGTTTTGTCTTTCAAAATTGCTTATGCTAATGTTGGAATTTTGAGTTTTGCACAGATATTTACTTGTTTAATAGATTCTGTTAGGCTGAAATGATATGAAGAAGAAAGTTTCAGGGAAATGGAATGGTTCTAGAATAAAGGGTTAAAAATTGGTCAGTGTGAATTACTTAATTTTTTTTTGCACTTGTCTCTTTTTCTGAAAGATTCTTGTCCAGTGGATCAATTTGTCATCAAGAAGGTAATCTATATTTACTTTGCGGCAGGTACTGTAGCTCTTAGTTCTGCATTTAGCTGATTCAGCTCCTATGCAGACCATTTTGACCTCAGAAATATTCCCTGCTAACTGTCCTCCTGTTCACTCCAATTTGTACTGCCTAAACGCTTACTGCTGAGTGTCCCTCTGGCCATTTTGAAAGGTGTTTCATCACACTACAATAAACGTGAAATACGGATGCACTCAAAATGACATACACACAAGTGAAAACACACACACACACACACACACACACACACACACACACACACAAGGCAGCTGGATATCGACATGAGACTGGACAGGTACATTTATTACACTTTACTCTTATACCATTGTCTACCTTTGGCAAAGGAAGATTGTAAATGTCCCTGGTGGTCTCCGTCGATCAATACTACATGGGAGTTAAATTAGACCTCAAGTCAAGCACACATCTATGTTGGCTGAGATACCTTCAACCTAAAATCCCTGGAAAATTTACATTTTTCCACTAAGTTAACCAGTAATAGAGTGAAATGAGTGAAAAAGAAGCAGCTGTCTAGTTTGTATCTGACATCCCTTCAAACAAACCTGGTCCAATGTTTAACCCCTGTGGGGGAACTCAGTAATTAGCCTAACAGGCTTGCACGTTCTCAGCTTAGAAACACTGTAGATTTAGTGGCAAACCTTTGCTAAGGAAGAAAAACCATCATGGCATACAATGCTGAGTATTAGAGACAGTCTCTAATTTATTATCAATCTTTCCTATTTGTCCAAGTTCAAAAATGTCTTTTAAATCCTGAAAGTGAACTGGAAAACAGATGCATTTCTTTCCAACAGCAAAATCCTCAAGTAAATTAGTTGTTAACTCTGAGTTGCTGCCTCAAAGGTAAATTTAGGTGAAGTAACCAATGCAGCTCCTTCAAATTAGTATTTATTTAATTATTTTGGTTATTTTTTAGGTCACATATAATCTGGAAAATGTTTAGCCCTGTCCATAGATACCGAGTTTAGGACTTGTCCCACATCATGCTTTGTGATTTTTGATAAGTATATTTTTGTTTCAATGTATCATTTTTATCTCCCTTTAGTATTAAGGTTATTTTTTAGAGAGAATGGAAGAATTCATAATTATATAGATCAAGCTTCTATTTAAAATAAATATCCCAAGAAGTGTTTTGCCTTAACTTTAGATAATCTGGGGCAGTTTCTGTTTCTGGTCTTGATGACTAGAAATAAAACAGGCCACTCGCTGAAACCGGTTTGGCTCAGTGGTAGAGCGTCGGTCTGCGGACTGAAAGGTCCCAGGTTTGATTCCGCTCAAGGGCATGTACATTAGTTGCGGGCACATCCCTGGTAGGGGGTGTGCAAGAGGCAGCTGGTCGATGTTTCTCTCTCAACTACGTTTCTAGCTCTCTATTTCTCTCCCTTCCTCTCTGTGAAATATCAATAAAATATATTTTTTTAAAATAAATAAAACAGGCCACTCACGGGGCCAGGTTTCTTAGTTTGGCCCTCGCCAGTTTGGCTCAGTGGATAGTGTAGGCCTGTTGACTGAAGGGTCCCAGGTTAGATTCTGGTCAAGGGCATGTAGTTCTGCTGCAGGCTCTAGGGTGAGTGCAGGAGGCAACCAATGTTTCTCTCACATCCATATGTCTGTCTTTCCCTCTCTCTTCCACTTTCTCTGAAAAATCCGGTGAGGATTTTTTTTAAAATGTTGAAAAACAAACAGATAAGTAATAAAATAATTTAAAATCTCTGACTCCCTGACCTTGGATGCTGGCACCATTAAAAAAAAAATCTTAGTTTGAGGGGGGAAATGTGTATTGGTAACTGATCCAATGTGACTATTAATGAAGGATTCCTGAGAAAACTGGCACACTTTTGTACCTGTTGAAAATTGTTTCAGTAAGTTATTTTCACTGGTGTCCTGATAAATGTTTCCCAACCAGCCCTTGGAGTGGGGGAGGTAGATCTGTAGTGTTTCTCAGTTCCTGTGGTGTGAGCACATCCGCTCATGATTTCAGTCTGCTGAAGTGATGGCCCTGATGGAGAGTTGGGAGGAGATGCTCCCCTTGGCTCTCACGAGCCGGTATATGTTGCTGACTCTGGTACACCACTGGCTACCTGGGCAACTTCTCAACCCCAGCTTCCTGACTGAGAAATTGGATAACACCACTGGGAAATAGGTGGGAAGCCATGAGTGAAAAGTATTATGAAATGCCAGCTTGCCTACCATTTTAAGCCCATGCTACTTAGCTAAACACCAGCAGCAGCCTTTATTTTACGGTAAACTTTCTAATATTCTTATGCTTATCTTAAATGCCTTCTTGACATTTGAGAATGGTCACTTTGGCTTTTCTTCCTGAATAATGATCCAGAAATATTTGACTAAATAAAAAAGCATAACCTATACAAGTTGAGTGCTTTCTTTCAAGGTAATACTGTTATATATTCATCCCCCCCATATATATATATATATACTTGGCTATTTCCTTCCTCTCATTGGTGTCTCAGTTCAACTAACATTTCTGAAATTGGCTTATCATAGTTACTTCATTTAAAATTGCCTTTAACCATTTTGGTATTTAATATATTTTATATAGTTTCTTTCCTTTCCTTAGTGCTTTTCTCTTCTGTATGTAATGTATGTTCCCTCTGTGTTGTTCGCGTATGCCTCCCCAGTTCCTAGAACAGTGAGTGCCTGGTATATAGTAGATGCTCAATGAATATGTATAGAATGAATGAGATGATCCTCAATGTCTAATGAAAGTAAAAATCTGCAATGTTTAAAACAGGACTAATTTTCTGGCAGTGTTAGCTACTTACTCAATTATCATGAGATTATGCGATCTCAATCATCAATAGTTTTTTATCCAAAATAACCTAGATCCTCATGCCTCTGAAAACACTTAAGTAAGGCCTTCTTTAAAAACTGAACACTGCTCAATCAAGTGATTTTTAGGGTTCCTCAGAGGCCCCTCAAAAACCCCAAGAAGAGAAGGGGCCAAACAGATAGGGCTCGTGTCCCCAACCTGGCCTCGTGTGGAGGCTTCTGTCTACATCAGCTCAGACTGTGTTCAGGGAGGGAACTGGGCAGGTGTAGTAAGTGGAGGCTGTGTCATAACGTTTTATTAGAATAGCTCAGCCGGGTATTGCTCAGCTGTTGAGTGTCAACCCAGAACCAAGAAGTCACCAGTTCCACTCCCGGCCAGGGCATATGCCTGGGTTGTGGCCTCAATATCCAGGAAGTAGAATGCAGGAGGCAGCTGATTGATAATTATCAATCAATGTTGATATTTTTATCTCTCTCTCTCCTTCCTTCATCTTTGAAATCAATAAAAATATATAACAAAAAGTATTTTATTAAGATACAAAAGTTCTCTACTATAATTTGGAAAACACTATTTTAGATTATATGCATCTTAACATCCTGTATTTTTTCTGTATTTATAATTATTTAAGTTCCTATAATTATTAAATAATCAGAAAAAATATTTCCATTAAATAGAAAATTATTTTTAAAATAAAGTATCTTCTAGCAGGCAGGGACCATAATCTTTAAATAAGCCCTTCTCAATTTTTCTAAATTATAAGATGTGTTTACAATGCACTTGTCCATAGCATTTACAACTTGGTTTTGAAGAAAATGATATACAGGATTTAAGATGTATTTTAAAAGATGGCTTTTTTAAAAAAAGGCTAAACAGTCTGCTACCAAACTGGTACTGAAGAAAATTATTTTGAAATATGAATCAGGGAGAGCCAGACGCCTTGTAAGCAATTTGAATTCAATTTGTGGCAGAAAGCGCAGGCTGTCCTGGATCAATAGGGCGCATTCAGCACAGCTGACACGCTATACCTGATCCAGAGCCAACCTGGCTGGGGACCTATTAGTCATACCTGAGGGACTTTCCCTAGCTTTTATCTCGAGGTACATCTCCTAGGATTACAGGTACTTGAGGCTAATTGGGTCTGCTCTATCCCCTGCCATGGAGGGCCTCTGTGTCTACAACATCCGCCTGCCTTCCCATTTCAATGCGATAATCAGGGTGCCGCGGTGCACTGAAGGTAAAATGATAGCCTTGCCGGCACCCCTGACCGCCTTTATCTGTGAATACCAAGCGCTAGGCTGGTGAGCGCAATGCAAGTGCGCACACGCCCGCACACCCTGGAGGGCTAAAGGGATAATAGCCGGACTGACCTTGTTTGCATTGTTGCTTTTGTTCAGAAGTCAGTCCCCCTTCCAATGTCATTATGTAATTAGAGTTAAAGACTATAAACAAATAGAGGATTGTCCCCTCCCCCGGAGGTCTGAAGTCAGGCCTTTTCACGGCTGAGCCTTTGGAAGCCTGCGCCGCGCTGTCGCAGGGAGGCAGACCTGAGGCGTGCGAGCCAGGCGCGCTCTCCATCCACCTGCGCTTCTCCTGGAAGCACCAGCAGAGCGGGGCCCGCCAGCAGGGCCCAGGCTTTCACGTGGCATTTGCTCAAGTTTTAGAAGATAATCAAACTATTTTTTTCTGTGTGTTTTTTTTAAATTAGCATTTAGTTTGTGTTAATATAAACAATGAGGTAAACTGAGGCAAGCTCACAAAAAATAGTCTGTTAGGGAATAGCAGAGGAATTGCAATTCAGCAAGTTGGTTGGTTCGTGGTTTCTCATTGGCTGCAAGCAGTGTGCTGGTTGTTGGACTATGGGGTGAATCTTCCTTTTTAAAAAAAAAAAAAAAAGCAGGAGATAACATTTTCATGTGAAAAATGTCTTCCTTTATAATGTGACTATCTTTGTCCTGCTGGTTATGCAGGGTGTAATGAATGATACGTGCTTGAGAGCTCTCCCTTCATGGCTTCCCGACTCCATTTTAAATATGGTTTTCTTTATCAGTTTTTACATGAGGCATGTGCATAATGCCATAACCAATGAAGACTGCAACTCAGAACACGCCCTTTGACGATGTGTACCAGTCCTCCATGTCCATCCTTCATTGCTTGGACAGCCCCCTTACTACAGAGCGGTAACAGTTAAGTAGTCGGTAGGATACCTAAAGAGGATGTTGTATGATGATGCAATTGTGCGAAGCCAACCAGATTTTACTCTGAAAGTTACAAGAATTTCTAGTTTTCCTTAAAAAACCAGACACTCAGATATATCTGCATTCACATCCCAGCATGGGTAGGTCAGTTGGAGATGAAGAACAGCTGCATTAGACAGGGCAGGCACCTGCTTTCAGCCAGTCTCCTCTGCCAGCCTCACTCCTTTATGGGCCCTCCTGGCCTCCATGAGCATGTGAGTTTGCTACCTCTGGATCAGTGAGAGATAATGCATTAAGCAAACAATAAATGTTCTAAATCCTGGTTTCTCCTAATAGTCACTTGTTCCTCCAAGGAAAGTACCACTAAACTTGACTTGTAACCATCACAGATGGATGTATAGAGACCAAGGCTATTAAGTACATTTTGTAGGATTAGGACCTTGCATTTATCTACCTCACTGTTTAATTCCTCATTCCTCAGTAAAACATCAGTGTTAATGTAGATTCACAATGAGTAAAACCAGAACATACGGAAAACCCACAAAAAATCATAATTTTAATATTTATCTATGTGTCTTATATTGTTAATGACTAATCCTACACTGTGCTAGGTTAGAATTTGGATAAGCTTCTTAGGCAATCTTAAATTAAAGTTATGTATGCCAGAGATCAAAGTGATCAAGAGAACATGTAACAGCTATCTGTCTCTTTGTATTTGCTAGAAATACATCCCTTGCTATAGGATAGTATTTGAAGGAAGGAGACAAACTAATACAGCAAAGTGGCTATGACTATGGGAAAAAGTTTCATAATTTCTTCCAAAGATAGGAAATATTAAGACATTGTTGGCTCCACAAAGTTAGGCTTTTGGGAAAGATGTCATAATGCCAATATTAGCACACACTTTTATTTTGAGTTGGTACACTGCCTTCTCAGACCATCATAAAATAGTACCAAGCGATCAGGGCCCAGGGCATCATCAATGAACTTTGCTCCAGATTCTGTGTTTAAATTTCCCATGTTTCATAACATTCTGAAGTTTATAAACCCCAAGAGAATATATTAAGGACCTTTTTCTATAAATAAGATACCTAGAAACAAATAACAACAAAAAAAGCATTTTTATATTTTTCCCCCACAAAAAGGCTACTTGAAATACACTGCTGGATTCACACATGAACTAATCTTGTAAGGAATATTTGTTCCTTTTTGTTCATAACCTGGCCTTCTGACAAGGGTGAAGAAGAAGAAAAAGCTGCCTAAGGCATTTACAAGCCCTACAAAGACTTTATTAAAAAGAAAAATACCACAAATTTAGTCCCGACCCATCTAGATCTTTTACCGCGTTGTGTCAGCTCCCAGGAGGGACCTGTAACTTGAGAGATTTAAGAGCAAAAAACAGCACAAAAGCGAACTCTACAATGCACAGAGTAAACCATTTAAAAATAGAATTTTTCTTCATACATACCTGAGAGAAAAAATAAAAACTTCAGAAAAACTAAATTACCTTTACCAAGGTCAGGAAATGCTCCATCCTACTCCTCCCTGAACAGATTTGTTAAAATCACAATTGTGGCTGAGGTCGGTTTGGCTCAGTGGTAGAGCGTCGGTCTGCGGACTGAAAGGTCCCGGGTTCGATTCCGGCCAAGGGCATGTACATTGGTTGCGGGCACATTCCCCGGTAGGGGGTGTGCAAGAGGCAGCTGGTCGATGTTTCTCTCATCGAGATTTCCAGCTCTCTATCTCTCTCCCTTCCTCTCTGTAAAATATCAATAAAATATATTTTTTTAAAAATCACAATTGTGCAATGTACATTTTATCGTTGTAAACTATCTTTATGATATGAGCAAGGCTTCCAAACAAAGGAAATCACTTGCCAAAGCTGCTCTCAGTTATGATCAGTGACTTTAGACAGCATTGACAACGTCTCAAGTTTATTAAACCCCCTGGGTTGTGGGTCCTCTCACTCCCTCAGTTACAACGCTGCACTAAGTAAAACCCACCAAGCATTACGGGCCTGAAGCATTTATTGTCTTCAGTGCTGTTTTAACAGATTTATAATTCTAAAATTATTTCGCAACTGATTATTGCGGCTACTGGGTTTTAAACACACCATGTAAAACGGCCTCTTGCCACATTGTTTGACCATTGTGGTAGGTAGAGCTCTAAAATGGATCACGAGATTTCCACCTCCTTATGTGTACACGTGGCCTGTGCAATTCCGTCCCCTTGAATGCCTATAGGATTTGTGAACATGATTGGATTTCACTCTCAATACTAATCAGATTGCCCAATCTGCTGCATTTGAGTTAAAAAAGAGATGCACCTGGCTGGGCCTCGTGTAGTAGGTGAGCCTTTGGAAGACAGCCTACACCCCTCCTGAGGAGGGGGATTTGAGAGCAGACATCCTGCTGGCCTTGGGAAAGGAAGCTGCTATGCTGTGAGAGGACCTAGGGAGAGGACCATGTGGCTAGGGCCTAAGAGAGGCCTCTGGGAGGTGACAGTGGCCCCTGTTGAACAGCTGGCAAAAAAAGGATGGGGACTCCAATAAAACAGCCGCGAGGGAACTGAATTTTGCCAACAATCAGAGTGAGTGTGGAAGTGGACCCTGAGCTACAATTACGGTATTAATGCTCCCGGGTAATACCTTGCTTGCAGTCTTGGGAGACCTAGAGCAGAGATATCACGTAAGCCATGGTGGATTCATGACCCATAGACTCGGAGATAATAAATAGGTTTTAAGTGGCTAAGTTTGTGATTTGTCATGCAGCGATAGAAAACTAAAACAATCACTACACCCAAATGTCCTTGACTGTTCTTTTTTTCCCTCTTACTTAATTTCTCTCCATGTTTGTAGTCCACCTTCTTCATGAAGCTTTAAATGTAACTAATCTCTTTGCACAGTAATCTCCCCTGTCTTACCAGTTTTAATAGATATTGTCTCTTGCAGGTTTAGGGCGTGTAATATAAATTATTTTAAACCTTTTTATCATATCTTATCTCCTCAGTTAAGAAGAAGGCTCCCTCAGACTAGGGGCCCATCTCCTACACTTCTCCATACCTCTCGTACCCAATGGCTTCACCTAATATACCATTGCCGTTATACCATACTCAAACCATTCCTTATGGATTATAAATTAAATAGTTAAAAAAAAGAAAGAAAAGAAAAGAATGAACGAAAGAAAGAAAAAAAGAAAGAAAGGAAGAAAGAAAGAAAGAAAGAAAGAAAGAAAGAAAGAAAGAGAGAAAGAAGAAAGAAAGAATCTATAGCTATATCATCCATTGGTAGGATTATATCTTGGATTTTAAAATACTGCATCAGCCGAAACCAGTTTGGCTCAATGGTAGAGCGTCGGTCTGTGGACTGAAGGGTCCCGGGTTCGATTCCGGCCAAGGGCATGTACCTTGTTTGTGGGCACATCCCCGGTAGGGGGTGTGCAAGAGGCAGCTGGTCGATGTTTCTCTCTCATCGACATTTCTAGCTCTCTATTTCTCACCCTTTCTCTCTGTAAAATATCAATTAAAAAATATAAAATACTGCATCAGTAAATACCAATCTATATAAATTTAACAGGAAAAAAATAACTTGGAACTTCTGGTCTCAAAGCTCTTAGAATCCCGTGTTTTCTGGTCATTGTATCGGCAGATTTTTAGATTACAACTTTTATGTGTGCAGATTGAGAAGACAGCACAGAAAGAGGCTAGAGCAGAGCACGTGTGAATTGTTGACAGGCAGGCGCATGCCACACCACAGACTGCCCACCCAGGTGGCCATGGCTCTTTGCAAGCTGTAATGGTAAGTCAAGTAACCTGTTGATAAACCCCACAGTCTCCTAACCACAGCCACCTGGCTGTGGTTATATAGCCTCTATTATAAATAGTATCTTTTGAGTGCTTAGTTATTGTGTACAAAGTATTCAACGGTGGGCCACCTGATTCTCCGGTCCTGCTGCACTTTCTCTTTCTCTGATACATCCTAGGTATTAATAGAAAGACACCTGTTTCCTGCTCGTCTCCCAGGCTATAGAGACATACGTTTCTATAGAAGCAGCTGGGAGGAAGGTCCTTGTGAAGGACAACTCAGTCCAGCTCCCACCATCCCAGAGCTTCCTCCTGTAGCTGCCGCTGGAAGCAGGTTATCCCTGCCTCACGCCTGCACAAGCCACCACAAACAGACTGGAGCTAGGAATAGTCTTTAACTACTGTGGGGGATTAAGAAAATCCTGCAGCAATGAGACTAGGATTTCCATTTGATCCTAGAGACAAAAAAAATAAAAAGTGTCTAAAACCACAGGTGAATAGCATAACTGAAAGCCAGGAGAGCTGGCTGCAAGCATGTACTGCCCCGCTCCCTCATCATTAACCAGCACCTGCAGGTACCCAGGCTCCCCTCCTGACACATGAATGCATGGGGCATCCAGCCTCAATGATAAACTGGGAGCAGCTACAGAAAATGAATGATGGCAGGAAATGAAAGTGACAGTGACAGTTTGTGGTTGTTTGATTACTTAAATGCAGTGAATGGTGGCCGCGGGGTTTCCTGTCAACAAGTGTCTGTACAGAAAAATAAGAGAGCGATCTAAATGGTAACGGATAGTTCAGAAGAGCCTGGTGTTTCGTGCGCAACAAAACCACGTGCTTGGTGTTCTTGACAGGAACTACCGCTCGTCATGGAAGGAATTACCAGGATGAAGCGGAGGGGGATAGATGCGATGATATAGATGCGATGATAGCTCAGGATTTTAACCTCCAAGGGAGGGTGGGCCAGAGGAGGGAAACTAGACTCAGTGACCTCTATGGTCACATCCAATGTAACAATTCTAGAAGTGACGCAGGATATGGGGTTAGGACACTGGCTCCAATGCAAATGTTATTAGTAATTTAATTATGTGACCTTAAACCAGTTCATGTACTTCCCTATGCCTTAATTCCTTTTCATGTAAAAAAAAGAAAAGAAAAAGAAAATTTTACTTTTTCCCCCTTAAAGCAGAACTCTGTTAGATGTGTGAGGTGGGCCACAAGGATCCTCAACACTGTAGGCATTGGGAATCCATATACCATCACACATACACAAGTATGTATATGGAAATAGACAGAAGAGAGCACTGAGCATTGAGAGCGATATTGCAATTTTCTTGGCTGAATAAACATTCACATCCCATCAGAGTTCCTTCTTACCTGTCCACTGAGACCTTCCCCAGTTTCAGGCCAGAGTTCTTGACCATTTCCTGCTGCCTTTTAACTTGTCCCACTCTGATTTCCACTCTACCTACTTCAGCTAAGCCCCCAGCTCCTTCCTGTCTAGCAGGCAGCCCTGTCAATTGCCTTCCTCCCAATAGTTCCTCTCCACACAGAACAAACGTAAACCTATATGCATGGTTCAGCCTTTTTCCTGGAAATGTGTCTCTTATATTTTTTTCTGCTTAAAAAGAAAAGAAAGAAAATGCTTTAGAGAAATATGACTGTAATTAACTGACAAAAATATCTGGGCTTGAGCTGAAGTGGGAAATCACAGAGGTTACTTATTTTCTCATGCACTTACCATTTGCTCTCTTGTCTCAGGGAAGTTGAAAGACCTGAGGTTCAAACTTAATAAGGCCCCATACTGTCTCTAAGAGTACTTGCAACATGCAAAGTATAAGCCAGTGCATGGGTTTTATTTAAATTTGTTTTTACTCATCTGAGCTATTACACAGTATGCCATCCCTAAACCTTTTATAATAAGGAACACACATTTCTCTGCCATGAGAGGGAATAAAATGTTCAGCAACTTGAGCTTTGTAGTACTGGGAAGGTGACAAAACACTTATATGTTTCCAATCCATTGTGCTGATCTGGCTCCAACATTATGAGGGACTGCCCTGAGCAGAGACCTATTGCTACATATGTGGTCTTGGGAATTAGCAGGTGAACCAAATGGTCCATAGTGATGACAGCAATATCTTTCAAAAGACTAAAACTTTACTAAACGGATTCTCCAAATACATTTCTCTTTCTGAAAACATTTTTTAAAAAGTTTAATTGATAGTATAAGTTTTTGTTGCCTTTTTAAAATGAAAAATTCCCAGAATCCAAGGATTATGCTATAAACAAATAATCTTCACTTCCGTAATAACTAGAGGCCTGATGCATGAATTCCTGCAAGGGGCTGGGCCCTCGTGGCCCCAGCTGACTCTCTTCCCCGAAACCCCGCCCACTGGTCTTTCCAAAGGTAATTCTACCATCTGGGCCTAATTAGCATTTTAGCTCTTTATTATATAGGATGGCTACACAATCTACTTTCTACTGGGTATTTATCCTTTTCACTGGTTTTCTTAAATCCTTGGTTCATGGTATCAGAAGAATAATATCATACTGGGATAGTCATGTCCTAGAACTTACTATTTACAAGACTAATCCCTATGAATGGCAAATAAATAGAAAATTTTTTACTATTTGGGTCATTTTCACTCTTTGAATTGGAAGTAAAGAAATCTCATGATTTTAGTCTAATTTTGTAAATAAATAGCTGTTATAACTAGAGTCACTTAATTTTTCTGGGCTTGTTTTTGACTTAGCTGTATAATAAAGAAATTATTAGATAATTCTCAAAGACTTTCATAAATTTTATATAATCGCCATTACTCTTATACTAACACCTTTTAAAAATGTTATAAAATATAGAAATAATACCTCACATTTAAATAATATATTTTGATTTTTTAATTATCTTGAATCTGTTATTGAACACAATCATTTTATGTGATCAATGGATCAAATCTAAGGGTCATTTATGTTCAATATATACAAGAAATTTCCTGGGGGTTGGGAGGTAGAACTTTTTTTTAACTTAGACATGCCATTTAGTTTCTATACATTTAGAAACTGAAAAATAAGTGCTAAATTTAAAATTTTTAGTATGTATATAAGTGTCAAAAAAGAAATGCCATTCCATTGTTATCATTGCCCAGCCACCAACCTGCATTTCTCTATTGCTACCCACAGCTCAGTGTTTTTGAATAAGCAGTTGGATTAAGAACTATAACCCATGGACAAAGACAGTAGTGTGGTGAAGGCCTGTGATGAAGACCCTTAAGATAAAATATTTGAAAATAGTTTATATTTTTAATAAATAAAATGTAAATGATGTTGAGGGGAGACCCATATTAAGTCTATCCTCTCAATTTTAGTCTAAATTGACTTAACGGATTTTATTACTACAGAGGTCCATTTTTATATTTGGCAATTGTCATTTATTTTGTACATTGAGGTACAATTTACATGCACAAATGTTACAGATCTTTGTTGTATAATTGAATGAGCTTTAACAAATATATACCCAAGTTACAATGCCCAAAGCAAGATAGAGAACATTTGTATCACTTCACGACAATACTCCTGTTCCTTTCCAAGTACTCTTTCCCACATCTTTCAGGGGCAACTATTCTAATTTAATTGTCTTGGGCTAGTTGTGTCTATTCTTGAACTATAGTTATAAATTTATTCATACATTTTGTGTCTTCTTTAGCTCATCATAGCATTTTGAGGTTTGTTGAGATGGTTGCATGTACAGGTAGATTGTTTATTTATTTATTTATTTAAAATTTAAATAGTCGGATAGCATTTGATGTGGGAAGAGAAAACACAGAGACCATGGAGGAGAGATTTGCAAATGATGAGGCCCAGAGGTCCTCAAAGTGGGCTGTCCAGACTGGTAGTATCAGTATCAGCATCAATGGGAATTTGTTAGAAATATACATTATTTGGGCCCACCCCAGACCTAATGAATTAGAAACTCTGGGATTAGTTCCAGCAATCTGTTTTTTAACAAGCCCTGCAGGGGGTTCTGAAGCATATTAAAGTTTGAGAAGCAATGAGTCAGAGAAGGCATAGTCAGTCAAATTTTCTTTTTTTTTAAATTTATTTTATTTATATTTTACAGAGAGGAAGAGAGGGATAGAGAGTTGGAAACATCAATGAGAGTCATCTACCAGCTGCCTCTTGCACACCTCCTACTGGGGATGTGCCTGCAACCAAGGTACATGCCCTTGACCGGAATCGAACCTGGGACCCTTCAGTCCACAGGCCGATGCTCTATCCACTGAGCCAAACCGGTTTCGGCGCCAGTCAAATTTTCTTAAGAGGATTTGGAAGCCATGGAAGACAAAATGCTTTCCTGTCCTACCTAAACTCCTGAGGTTCAAAAAGGGAAAATCAGGGCTCATGGAAATAACATTTGCAAATCATCTTTAATCCATAACTGCTTTAAGTAGGTCAGTGATCAGTTCTGATTTTGACTCTGAATTAATCTTTCATAATTCAGTCATACAAGGTATGTAGGTAACGTGTAGTAGTTAATAATAGCATGTAGTAAAGGGTGTTTGTTAGTCTATTTATCACACACAAAGATACATTCCAAACTGTGAAAATGAAACCAACTCATTTGGACTTTAAAAATATTTTATAATTCTAATAGAGTAATAATAAAATAATAAACACTGTCATATAACACATAAAACATTTAATAATACAGGAATGTCTTCTTAGGAAATTCACTTTCCAAACCTGTATAAAAATAGAATTAACCATAAGGAGAAATGTTTTCAAGAATATTAATCACTGGACTGAAATTAAATGAAAAGATCAGTGATCTTCATGAGGGCTTGAAAAATGATACCACTCAATTCAAGTCAGAAACAAAACCAAGTACAAGAAAGTTCCTGAGAATTTAGGTTTCCTTGAGGAAGCCTTCTCTATTCTACGGAGACCTTGATTAAAGTTATCTGACACTTCAGCTGTTATTTAATTTAATTATATTGTGGTTAGTTTTATCTGCAGATAGACCCAAGGATAGACACTGAAGTAGTGACAGCATAGTGTTTTAATGAGGAAAAAAAATAAAAATAAATCTATATGGATATATACAAATTCATTTTCTGCATAAGGGGCAGA
Organism: Vespertilio murinus; assembly: GCA_963924515.1. NCBI lineage: Eukaryota > Metazoa > Chordata > Mammalia > Chiroptera > Vespertilionidae > Vespertilio > Vespertilio murinus. The sequence goes on along the minus strand of OZ004711.1, from coordinate 24,548,367 downwards.
GTTGTCTAAAGCACAGCTGTTGTACCCTTGAGGCTGCCCAGTGCAGAAAGACCAGACAATAAAGCAGAACTGAAAGAGAACATGAGTGTAATAAATGGATTTTCAAAGCACTCGTTTAAGGCTCATTGAGCTACCAATGCACATGCCTGTCATAAAAGTCATTTTCTTTAAACAAACAATAAACCCATCTATTGACTCGTTTTATGTATCACCCAAGAACATGTCACATAAACCTTTTCCTAGAGGCTGCTTCCCAAGTCCCTTAAAAATTCCTTCATCAAGCTAACCCAGAATGTGAAAAGCAGATGGCTGGTTGGAGAATCCTGGGAGTCAACACTGAGTGTTAGAGTCAGGAAGCTTTGGTTAAGGAGTGGGAGTCACAGACATCTCCAACACATGGAAATAGTGATGTTCATCAAGTCAAAGAACAGAGCAATGTTTATCGGAACTAAAAGAGATTGCTTTTCTGTCCCCTCTGCAGATACCAACTGAAAAGAAGGAAAAGAAAATGGGGGAATTGCCTTTGCTCTTATGCAAGGCACTACATCCTCAAAGGCCCAATTTTCCCCCGCAAAGACCTAAGATACACATGTGAAATGCTCCTGCTTCTAAGTGCACGGAATGGGCTCCACTTCTAACCAATGTCCCATAGACAATCAGGGTCACCTGGAAGCTTGCTTAGAATGAGAAATCTCAGACCCTAACTCAGAACTAAGGAGTCAAAATCTGCATTTTAACAAGACGCATATTGTTTCAAATGCACTTGGCCTACGGCTTTAAGTCATGGGTTCCACTTCAAACTGTTTTCTCAGGTTTATCTGATTTTTATATTCACCCAAGAACATGTTAAAAATCTACCACCCCAACCCCAGAATGACAGAATTTCCATGTTTTTCAAAATGTCCTAATTTCTGATGACCCACGTAAGTTTGGGAAATTGTTGCTTTAGGAAGTCATGCAAGGACTAACTCTATATTTATGGTCTAAAAATTTCAATTGACACACAATTCAGTCTTTTTACATTTCAAGTTATGTAAAATTTTAGTATACATGGCTGTAACAAAATAAATAAATGCCAAGTTATAAAGCAATAGAAGGAAATAAGGAAATGGCAACATTGATAAAACAGACAATGAGAAACACGAGGCAGATTATATGTGTGTGTACTTGAGTGTGTCTTTAATGTTTCACCTACATAAACACACACACACACACACACACACACACACACACACACACACCAAAACAAAAAGAAAAAAAGAAAAAACCAAAACAACAACCCCACCTGGTCAAATCAGTGAACCAAATCCACCTCCAGATGGCTGGGTATCTTCCAAGATGTTTAGACAAACAAGGTTAAGAAGAATTTCTTACTTTCAATTAATGTATTGTCCTTATAAACACACAGCTTAAGGACAGGACAATTAATGTATTGTCCTTATCCCCACACAGGATTGGGGATAGGGAAGACATGAACTTGATGCAGTCACAACAAAAGCCATTCCAGAAGAGGGTATCAGCTCAGAGCTATCACCCACCAGCACTTTGCTGTTGATGAATCAATGTTGTAGTCCTGGAAGGGGAATCTGGGCAATATCTCACAGCATGGGTTACAAAGAAGTTACTAAAATTCTAACTACATTTTCCATTTTTAAATCTTCCAGAGGCTGTCAGAAATGCCTTGTCTGTCGTTAGCTCAGAATTTTACTTAAAGAAAAGTCAGTGCAATTTTGTTTGTATTCTCTAGTTTCTTCTGCTGGTTGACAGCTTTTAAAGAAATTCTTCCATATATTGATTATTTGAGGAACTCCAAAGTAAAAAACTTCCTTTTAAAATATCCTACCTAAATTATATAAGTAAATTGTAAAAAGATGTGCCAGTAATTTTTATCTCTCACTGTATTCAGAATGAATTGAGGAATTTTTTAAAACTATGCACATACCTGTCATACATTGACAACATTCTTTTTGGGGGATACTAGGAAAAGTGCCAGACCTAGAAAAATAAATAAAATAGAGTCCTAATCCAACAGAGTTTTAAATTCTAATGGACAAATTGTGCTTAGGTTCAGTGATTAAGAAAATCAACAGGATTGAACAAATGTTCTAACCAAGAGAAGACATTCTGTGTGGGAGCATAAGGTATCCTACTCCACTTCCTTTTGTTTCCACTGACTATGAGGGAAAATGCATTCAGGCCAACAGACCTCATGCTGGCTCTGTCTGACCCTTCTTAGCTCCCCTAAATGCCTGTGTACTGAGGGAGAGAGGCAATTAACCACCCCAAAATATGCTAATATTTCTGCCCTCCAAGTAACAGAGTTTATGGCATTATCCAGTCAATCTTTGGGAGAAGATCTTGACTAACTCTGTCATCAACAAGAAAATCTTATTTACACTAGCTCTCCTCTCAAGATCAACTAGAAAGAATTTTGAAATACTAATTTCTTAATACTAAGATACCTCTAAATGTGGGTGTGTATTAAAATAAAATTGATAAACACACATGTGCTGGACTGAAGCTTTACTTTATAGAGCTTTGTGTTAAGAGCAAACATAGTGTAAACAAGATTGCACTGGAACCCTGTTAAGAACATCTAGCATGGATTTTTATGTGCATACAATGGTAATAAGAAACAGTTTGTTTTTATTTTTTTAAATTTTTTATAGATCTTGAAGAACTTCTTTTTAGCACTTAGATTCTATCATATGCACTAAATGTAATTGTCCAATAATGTGACCATGTGACCCTCATTCCAGAAAAAAAAAATAAAATAAAGCAAATGGAACAAATAAAACATTTTAAAATATTATAAATTAAGAATTTTTACAACTACCTCCTAATTAAATAAAAAAAAATTGAAATTTTAATAAAAGAGGGCAATCGCAACCCACATTTAATATTTTGCCTAGTGTTTTTATGAGGGACAAAATCAGATAATGATTAAAAACAATGACTTTGGAAATCAGACTTCTAGGAATAAATCCTGATCATACAAGTTACCAGATGAAAAAAGTAAAAGTAGCAATATAGATTGAAAAATATTGATATATACCACAAAATAGCCTGCCTTTTTCTTTACACTAAGATGCTCTTTCCTTTGAGCACACAGATGTCCCTAGCATGGCATATTTGTGCTGTCCCAAGAGCCTCTCTTACCTGAAAACATTTTTTTCCATCCCTCAGAACCTGTGGCCTTTCACACCCAATTTCAGAATGGATTTTTTTTCCCTAGGGATTCCATAATCCTTTCATACATTTACCTTGGTTTCCACAATTTCATTAGAACCACAGGTATACAACTGAAACTTAAAAATTAGAAATGTTTTCATTATTTTTCTAGGAGACTTTTCAACTCCTCCTTTGAACCAGTCGATGTCAGAGGTTGAAGAAGAGGATGAGATAAAAGGTGGGGGAGTAAAAGAAATAGTTTCTTGACTCACAGCCATAGCCCCGAGTTACATACAGGAAACTAACTGAACAAATTTTGCAAAGAAAAGACCGCACTATGTATTATGAGATTATTATAGATTAGGCATTTTTACATTTCCCATACTGTCTGAAATGGTCATATACTTTATTATTTCTTTTTTTTCTTAACAAAGTAATAAATAATTGATATTGCCATTCTATTCTCTACCTTCTGGCCATTCTATTCTCTACCTTCTGGCTGCCTCCAGGGTACCTGTTTTCCCTTTTCCTAACAAAAGTTGAGCAAATCAAAACTGTATCAAAGGCCTGACTGGTGTGTCTCAGTTCCTGAACGTCAACCTATGAACCAGGAGGTCATGGTTAGATTCCCAGTCAGAACACATGCCCAGGTTACAAGCTCAATCCTTAGTGAGGTATGCAAGAGGCAGCCAATCAATGATTCTCTCTCATCATTGATGTTTCTATCTCTCTCTTCCCCTCCCTTCCTCTCTGAAATCAATAAAAGTATGCTAAAAAATTATATCTGAAATACCCAAATACATACATAAACAAATATATGTATATAATATACACATAAATTATATATGTATATAAAGTCTATATGATTAGGACATCCAAAGGCTCCAAATTTACAGTTTGATTAAATTTTTGATGATAACATTTTTTAAACAAACAATTGATAAAACTTTATTTTTTCAAGACTACAATTTTGGTATTTTAATAGAAAACATTTTTTTTTTTCTGTTTGATTAGTTATAACATAGGTGACATTATGAGAAGAAAGAGTTAATAAGAATAAAACCCCAAAGATATTATAAGGCTTCCCACAATTTTCAGACAAATGGAGAATTAGAGAAAAGATGGACAAGCATGGAGAAAAATGTTCCCTTTCCCAAAAGCTCTGCTGGAAAATTACTTGGAGACTTAGAGACTCTGTTGACTTTAATTAAGTGCTCATTAGATTGACAAACTTTTTTAAAAAGCGATCCTGCTTGCCATGTGGGTTTTCATGTGCTCTCCTGGCTTCCCCTCTAAATTACTCCGAACCCTTTCATGATACCTTGTTTATGCAAGGGAAAGTACTCATAACCCTTTAAAGAATTCAGATAGATTTTATGTCCTGTGGTTACTGCTTTATTATTTTTATATAGTTTTCTAATTTTCTCTAAAATCTCTTAACTCCTCCATGCAAAGTCAAAGTCTTCCTAAATAGGACTTAATCCCTCTGGTACCAGTGGGGAAATACTTTATAATCCTCGAGATCTCCAGGGTCACATGTCAGCTCAGACATAATTGAATAGGTAAAGTCCTGGAGGTGGTGATATACCCAAGTAAACAAGTGAACAGTTATTCCAACTGTTTATTTCAACAGGGGAAAAAAAAGTTAAAATGGTTATTTGTTACTGTAGGAACACTACAGTTCTACTAACTTCTGATTTTTAATATTTTACTTTCTAAGTAACTTTGAAAAAGTTGTCTTAGCCTGAATTTGCCAATTACAAAAAAGCCTAACATTAAAAGTAATAATAATAATAATAATAAAAAAAAAAAAAAAACTGTCCATTAAAGGACTAGTACTAGGACATAATTCCTGCTCTCACACAAAAATGACTACTTGAAGTCAATGGTTCTTTAAAATATCAACATTAAGCCATGACCTGAGAGCTTAGTGGTTTGAGTGCCTTCGCACATCCCAGTATCTGAGGTTCAATTCCCGGTCAAGGGCACATACCTGGGTTGTGGGTTTTCTCCGCAGCCTGGGCAGGGTGCCCGTTGGAGGTGACCACTGGGTTTGTCTCTCTCACACCGAAATTTCTCTCTCCCATTCTCTCTGAAAAACAATGGGAAAAATAATATCCTCAGGTAAGGATTAATAATAACAACAAAAATCAAAATTAATTATCATAGTTATTTGTTTATTGGGCCTTATTTTCTTGTTTTATACATACCTTCATTCATTATAGAATTAAAGATGGTGTGATCATTAATATTAAAATATAGTATTACTTAGAAGCATAGAATTTTGACACCAGAAGGCATATTGCAATTATCTACTTCATACCTATTGCTTTGGATCTTTTGCCTAACATCAGTGTCAACTTATTATTGAATAAAGGCTGAAAGATACACCAGATTTTATGTGGTTTATTATAGTACCATTAATAGCTGTGGTGGACATCTTCTCTGTTTTCCGAGTCCTGAAAACAACAGGTTCCTGAGGGGAGGAGCTGGGGATTAAGAAATTAGAGAAAGAAAGAGACAAGAGACAGAAATAGATTCAAGCTGGGCGCTAGGTGGGCGCCATCTCTCTGATGGAGAGACAGTAGCGCTCACCTCAGACAACACAGCATATTTATTGGTTTCCAAAAGGGATTTTATGATCAAAAAGGATTTTCACACCCTATTCATCAGGATCTGGGTAAGCTCTTTATTTTTTGGTACAAGATTTAGCATAACAAGACCTGGGTGGGTCAAGGTCCTTTTTGTTCCTCATTCCAAGCACATGGATAAAGATAAGAAATCAGTCCTGATAACAGGATTCTGCCAGTGCCCTCGGGCTCAGGTGGCTCTCTACAAATAGCATTACATTTTGCCAGAATATGTGATCATTGCTTTTTTTCTTGATAATTTATAATTTAATTCCAAACTACGAGACTCCTAGTAAATAAAAGAAAACATTAAGTTGAAATTTAAAAATGAGGAAAATAAGCATCCTGGTATTTCCTAAAACTATAACATGTTCTAGCCTGTATCTTCTACTTACATTATTATGATCAAAATTCCTCTATCACATGTAAAGTTATCTTTAGCACTGCAGTAAAACATTGTTAATAAAACTAGAATGAGATACCACTTCACACCAGCTAGAATGGCTAAAATATATGACTGAAAACACCAAAGGTTGACAAGGAGGTAGAACCAATAAAGCTTTCATATATTATCAGTAGGAACTGAAATGATACAACCATTTAGAAAAAGTGTATGTAGTTCTCATAGTTAAATGTGCATCTGCTCTATGAACCAGCAGTTTCATTCTAATAATTTACTAAGAGAAATGAAATCATGGTCCTCAAATAGATTTGTATAAGAATGATTGATAGCTTCTTCATTCATAATAGCTCCAAATTAGAAACAACAAAAATGTTCATCAAGAAAATAGGTAAATTGGAGTGGATTCATGCAACTCAACACTATTCAGCAACAACAGCACAAAGAATGGTTGGCTTGATATGAACAATGAAATGGTTGGAATCTTACCTAATAATAGACAAACATATAATTGACTGTACCTCTGCCAAGCCCTCAGCCAATCAGGAGTGATATGCAAATTGACCCAACAAAATGATGGGTTAATTTGCATATGTAGGCGCTGAGCTGCTGGTCAAGGCGGGATATCTGCTTTAAGGGGGAGGAGGGAATGAATGGAGCTATAGGAGAGGTGCTTCAGCCTGGAGTGAGGATGGGAGCATATCCAGGGTAAGGAAAGTCTATTCTTGCATGAATATCATGCAACGGGACTCTGGTTCAAAGATAATATGCCAAGTGAAATGACCTACAGGTAATATTGCATACTATATGAGTCCATTTATATAAAGTTCAAGAACAAGCACAGCTAATTATGGTACTAGAAATCAAAATCACTATTGCTTAGCAAATTGAGCATTGACTAGAGGGGTATTATGAAACACCCTGGGGTCCTGAAACTGTTTGGGATGGTAGCTAGATGAGTATGCTTATATTTATCTTTAACCATTGAATTGTACACTTAATTAACTAATTACAAACTCACTGAAGTATATACTTATGATCTGTACAATTACTTGAATATACATTTTACCTCTATTTAGCAATATTTTAAAAAAAGAAAATAAAGTAAGTATTATAACTAATTTGACTTTTCATTTATTAAATTAAAGACTGAAAATCCACTCTGCTGAAATATGCTTTTTAAAGCAATCTAAAATACATACTTTTTATTTTTATTAATATATTAAAACATTTATGAATAGGTAGCTTTAAAGAAGAAATATGTAAGAATTCTAATTATCAGACCATGAAAGCTTTTTTTTTAAAAAAAAAATGCTATAACAGAGTTGAATTTTATTTATATTTTGCTCTACTACTCAGTCCTAAATCCAATAAGACACAATGTGATATTTTAATATTGTTTTCAGCATCATGCATCTTGTCATATGATTAATTTAAAATTAATTTAACTGGGTATAGCACATATTTGTGGAGTGATTTAAAATGTTTTTACATATTATAAATACAATGAAAATTGATCTTTAAATTATATTTAAAGCACACATTAAGCCATGTTGTTCTAAAATAAAAATATATGAGTGTAAAATGAGTTATTATATCCTATTCTAAATTGAGCATGTCATAAAAAAATACCTTAATTGTTTAGATACACGTGGCTATGAGACTAAACAATTTGAATAACTATGGTTTAGTAGATAGAGTTAATTTCTTTTTTATTTTGTCAACTTTTTTGGCTCACTCTCAAAGCCTTGCATGTCTATTTCATGAAGGGAATTATTAAACAATAATTCTGATATTCTAAAGGTGCAGTCAGAAAACTCAGCACCTGTTGTCTACCTTTTGGACTCAAAATTCTCATCAGGGACATTGAAACGTAATTGTCCCAAAGTCATGACTCTAAGAAAGAGCTTCCAGACACTAGATCAGATTAGATGTTCATGGTGAAGAATGGCTTTGCATGATGCCCCTCCCCAAAAATACTTTCATCTTGACAGAGGCTCTCATTGTCTTGGCCCCAACCATGAATGTTTTAAAAATGCCAAGGAGGGATTTCCCTTGGTAAAAGATTATAAAACCATAACACATAGATAGCAATTTCTTACTTACTTCACAATGTAAGTAATACCACCTAGTTATTATTTGAAACACACACACACAAAAAAACAGCCATCAGATTGTTCTAAAATTCTTCAGCACCCCTTATAGTTGGTACCATCAAGAAAATCTTTCTGAAGACCAGCAGTTCAATCACCCACCTGTCTCTCCTGACATCTCAGTTAAGGACATCTCCCCTCCCAGTTGACTTAGGTATTTAATGCTTAAGTTCCAAAGCTTCAACCAAATCTGCACATTTGCATTTAGATATTTTTAGGCAAAACTGTAAGGATATCAGAAGCTATACAAATTTAAAGTGGAAACCATCAAATAATGTGCTTTTCTACAATGAACTTACATCAATTGAAGATCATTTATTTATTTTATTTTTTATTTTTTTAAATAAATCTTTATTGCTCAGATTATTACAATTGTTTCTCCTTTTTCTCCCCCATAGCTCCCTTCCACCTGATTCCCACCCCACCCTCTGCCCTTACCCCCTCCCCCCACTATTGTCCTCATCCATAGGTTATAGAATTTTAATCCAGTCTCTTTCTGCACCCCACACCCCTTTCACCCTGATAATTATCTATCCACTCCCTTTCTTTGCCCCTAATTCTATTATATTCACCAGTTTATTCTATTCCTGAGATTTTTAATTCACTTGACCTTCTTCCTCTTCTTAAGTAATACCTTTCAGCATTTCATATAATACTGGTTTGGTGGTGATGAACTCCTTTAGCTTTTTCTTATCTGTGAAGCTCTTTATCTGCCCTTCAATTCTGAATGATAACTTTGCTGGATACAGTAATCTTGGTTGTAGGTTCTCCCTATTCATCACTTTGAATATTTCTTGCCACTCCCTTCTGGCCTGCATGGTTTCTGTTGAGAAATCAGCTGATAGTCTTATGGGTGCTCCCTTATAGGTAACCAACTGCTTTTCTCTTGCTGCTTGTAAGATCCTCTTTTTGTCTTTTACCCTTGGCATATTGATGATGATGTGTCTCCAAGAATTTTTCTTTGGATTCCTCTTGTTTGGGGTTCTGTAGGCTTCCTGTACTTGTAAGTCTATTTCTTTCACCAGGTGAGGGAAGTTTTCTGATATTATTTCTTCAAATATGTTTTCAGTATTTTGCACTCCCTCTTCTTCTGGCACCCCCATAATTCTTATGTTGGTGCGCTTGCAGTTGTCCCAGAGGCTCCTTACACTATCTTCAACTTTCTGGATCCTCTTTTCTTCTTCCTTCTCCAGCGAGTGTTTTTTGGCTCTTTGACCTGATTCTTGTGTTCTTCCATTCTGCTGTTGGATCTCTGCATAATATTTTCCAATTTAGTCAGTTTATGTATACTTTTTAGTTGGGTCTCATGAAGTTTATCGAGGTTTTCTAGGATATTGTTGCATAACCTTAGAACCGTAGTTCTGAACTCTATATCCTCCATCTCTTTTGTTTGAGATCTATTTCCTTGTCTCAGCATTATCACTATTTTTCAGAGTTGGTAGGATGGCTTTGTGTGTTTGGTGTCCTATATAGCACAGCGGGTCAGCCTCCTCAGTTACCTGAGGTAGACACTCTTGGTGATCCCCTTTGTGGACTGCATGCACAGCCTTGTTGTAGCTAAGTCTTTATTGTTGTGAATTGACCTTCAGGCCAATTGGATGTGGGTATCAGCTGTGTCTACTCTGGGATAACTTCTGTATTGGAGACAGTCTTATAGGATCAGACTTGAAAAACTGCAGAAGCCTCTGCTCAGCTTGGATGGGGCGGAGTCTCAGGGCTGAAGGCTTCTGCCCTGCCCTTGTGCACTTGCCTGAGTTTCCGCCTGACCGGCCCAATTTCCCCAAGCAAGTGCGGCCCAATTTCCCCAAGCAAGAGCGTGGGTGCCCCAGGGGCTCACCCGGACTTGGGCTGGTCTCTGTAGTCTGGAGCTTCCGACTCCTTCTGCTACAGAGAGGCCGTCACCTTATACATAGAGGCAGCGGCAGCCTCCACAGTCAGACCTGGAGCTTCTGACTCCTTCCGCTACAGAGAGGCCGCCACCTTGTACAGAGAGGCGGCAGCAGCCTCCGAGGTCAGACCTGGAGCTTCTGGCTCCTTCCGCTCTGGAGAGGCGGCGGTCAGACCTCAGCGCGTACTTGCTCGCGTGCGCGAGTCTGCAGACCCACTGCGGCTCCAGGTCTCCCAATCTCCAAGTCTCTGAGTCTCTGGGTGCCTTTCTCTGCAGTCCAGACTCCACTCGTATGAGCCTGGGACCACAGAATTTCGGCCGGGGTTGGGGTTCAGTACAGTCCTAAAGGGTTCCGTGCAATCGGGGATTCCTCCCCTCCCACCGCCAGGCAGGTATTCGGCGGCCGCGTGCGCAAGCATCTCCCTACCTCAGTGCTTTTCGGCTCCCAGTCCAATCCGTGAGCCTCTCTCTTTCTTTCTAGTTGTAGCTACTCCACTCCGCCAGCTTTCCTGACGTTTTGGTGAAGTCCTTTTTGATTTTAGTTGTTTTTTTAATTAAATTGTTGATGAGGCGGCAGCTTAGGAGACTGCCTAGGCCGCCATCTTGGATGTTCTCCCTCTGAAGATCATTTATACATGTTTAGCTCACATGTAGTTTTGGCTCACATTTTACTACCAAATAAATGATGTTGCACTTTGTTTATCTGAATTAGAAATTATTTTTTACTGAGCTACCAGTCTTTATTGCTCAGTGCCTCAAGACAGCTATTAACATGGCCCAAAATAGCTAAATCAACCTTTTTTTGCCCATTATATTCAACACATAGCCACAGTCTGAAGAAATGCCAAGTTTGTATGTATATCTTTACCTTAGGTAGAAACTGATAAAAAGTTTAGGTAAGATTTCCATACTCACAGCTTCGCTCTAGGGAAGGAGGTAGAAGGTAGGTAATAACATATACTAACATGTCTGGTAGACAAAAAAAAAGGGCCCGTTTTCCATAATTCACTCAAACTCCAAACAACAACTTAATTTTTTTTCATTTTTCAGCTTGAGATGCACGGCAGGGATCTCCTCCCCAAGCAAAAGGCAATATGAGGTGAGAAGAGGCGCATGCTGCCAGCACAGGTATAGGCCTGCATAATGGAGCCGTGCGCACAGAGAGAGGCTTTTCATTTCAGCAGCTGTGATCCTGAGGAAGAACACATAATGAGGACGGTATAATTGAAGAGGGGAGGAAGCATTAACCATGCATGCAGAGGAAGACTTTGAGGGCTTATTTCACTGGGATACCCTTGTTTGATTAAGCATTAAGACTAGTTGAGAGGTGAAGGCACTCAGAAATATCAGCACCTATATCATAACAAACCTCTGGACTCTGGAAAGTATGGCTTCTTTTTGTTTGTTTGATTTTAAGTATATGAAGCCAAATTGTTCTGTCCTCTACTGTTATGTGCTTTCTCATTTTCATGTGAGTGTTGACTCTGAGATATAGACACTGTGACCAGGATGTGTGTTATACCTGGGTCTCACAATGCCCAAGCGTATCTCTTTTTGTGATGCACGTGTCTCCTTTTTGCCAAAAGGATTCCATATCCTGCACAGAGAAACACAGGAATAAAATGTTTGAATATATAAAATAGAATATAAGAAAACTGAGGACATGAAGAATTATATATATATATATGTATGTATATTATCCCCCTCAAATGTATACACACTTTACATCTGATGGTTCAATTGAGGTTTCTTTTCAGATTTAACCATTTAGAATTAATAATTATTTAAAGTATGTATACATATTTTTGGGACACGACATATGTGTGTGTGTGTGTGTGTGTGTGTGTGTGTGTGTGTGTGTGAAGGTCCAAGGAAAGCAATAGGTACATTATTGCAAAAGGAAATGAAACTAAGAGATTCTAGAATCTTGCAATTAGATTTATAAATCTTACATGAAGTGATAATCATGAAAAGCTATTTAATTGCTGAGGCCAAATAATTTCTCCTTTAGACAAAAGGCATGCGATCATGAATACTCCTATGATTGAAACTTTATTTATTAAAAATTACATTTTAAAAGTATCTGTTAAAGCCTTAGTAAAAATAAATCACCATAAAACTACGTCTGATATTTTTCTATGGAAGCATTATAGTTAATTATTTAGATTTCTAACCAATAGGTTGCTGAACCTACCAAACCTTCAACAATTTTCAGGAAAAACAACCTCACAATTGAATGCACTGCGGACATTTCTCATATTGGAGAACTCCTGAGGCATGTTTCATAGGAATAAACAAAATATCTCTAAAGAAAAATCCTATTTGTGTTCTTACCTACAGGAAGCTCATGGAGAACCCACTGAGGTTAAGAAAGTCACTGTTTGTTTTAGTTTGATTCTTATGTCTTTGACTTTATTGATCAACATCACCCCTGAATAGGTTACTGTGGGATTGAGGCTTTGCTTGATTCAATAAACCCCAAGTTTCTTAGCCCCTCCCATTTTTAAAAGAAACGTGAGCAAAATCATTAAAAGAAGGCTTTATTATTTTTTTAATGCCTTGAGAGATTCTTCAGCTATCACTTTAAAGATACTTGAATGCTTTTGAAATGTATCTTATTCTGGTCTAGCCATAGGCTAGAAAAACTTTAAGTCATGTGTTTAGTCCAAAGAAATCAATGTAGGAAAAAAATATGGCACTTGTGTAGGGAGAATAAAAATGCTATTTTATGTTGCAATATATTTAAAGACTAATATTTTAAATAAAAAACAGAGCACAGGTCTAATAACTGAAATACTGTCTGTTCACTTACAAATGTGCTAATATCTCTTTCTACACACATTCATTTATTTTTTAATTTATCCAATCATCTTTTGAGTACTAGTGTCTATTGTATCAAGCCCCATGCTAAGTACCAAAAATATAATTTTTTTATTTCTTTAATTTATCTTTATTATTGTAAGTATTACAGATGTCCTCCCCCCCCCAGTGACCCTTCCATCCTGCCCCTGCCCCTCCCCAGGCCTTCACCCCACTACTGTCTGGGTCCATGGGTTATGCATATATGCATATATGGTCTTCTGTCTGAGATTCCTCAAAATATTTTTTTTTTAATGTGAGATCACTCCTAATATTCTTGGCATTTTGTGATTCAATAGGTCTCATGAGATATAATACCTAAGGATTGAAGGTAATATGATATTACTTAAAATTCAAAGTCATGAACATGTAATTTTTATTTTAAATTTTGAATTAATTAATTAAGATGTTAATTATAATGTTACACATTTTTATTATATTCTAGTCATGGGAATTTTGTAAACTATGTAGGTTATATAGAATGACATGAATATTTAGTCAGTGCACACTTTTCAAAATTATGGATTAAAATGGGCAACAATAATTTCTACTATTTGTTGATACTAACTAGGTATCAAACAATATATATCTCATATACCTTTGGAAAACATTTCACATTAACATCTCAAGCCAGTAAAAAAATATCCTGTTTACTATTCTGAACATTCATAATTTTGTAATAGTTTTGTTGCATATATTAATTGGCCACAGAGAACATACATATCTCTACATTCATCCAATTTTAAGGAAATAGCACTATGACACAGCTGGACATTACACTTACCAGGTGACATTTCTTTGAGTTCTTAAATATTATGTATTGGTTTGTATATATAGGAATTCTGATTAGACCCCTCCCAACCACATCAATACAAACTATCTCAATAGATGCATAACAATTAAGATTTACTATTTAAAATATCAGTAACTTCTAAGTAACTGGGATGCTTCATGTATATCTGTTGCTAATAGTTAAATTCTGCAACACCTGATACTGTTAACTGGTATAATTAAGATAATTCATTTTCTGCAAACAAATCACATGAGGAAAATGACTTAGACTTTATACTTTTAATGAGAAAAATATAAAATTATCTGATACATAAGCCACAGAACATAGTTCTGGATCTAATATGAACCAGGGTTTGTGAGGGTTTCTGTCCCCAAGCCATGAAATACTTTGTCAATAGTTAACTAGAGAATGCTTTTCAGCTTCCCTCTCAAAGCACTTCTCATTATTTGCTTGTTTATTTTGTTTGTTTCAATCATGAGCCCAGAATCCCTCCAAGTCATTTTTTTATCCTCCTCTTTTGTGCTCTTTCCATGTTGCCAAGATTTTATTCTTGTTCAAAATTCTGTAGCCCTCACCCCACCCTTGCCTACCTCCAATCCCATGATATTGGCCCATGCCTGCACTTTATCTGAAATATGGCACTGACCTCTGTCAGCCATTCCTAAGCTTCTCTTCCCCCACATTCAATCCACTGTGCACACTGCTCTTTGATCAGTGTTCCTGAAGCCTACTGCCATTCACTTAATGTCCCTAAAAGTTTAAAAGCTTTATTCTGGCAACAAAGATGCTCTATTTTTATGTCTTCCTACCTTTCTAATCTAAATTTCATCCATACCATTTTTTCATGCAACAAATCTTGAACATGTCTCATTCCAGGAGCTGCTTAGAGTATGGGTAGCTACAGCATTAAACACAACAGACAAGACTCCTGACCTTCATGGGTATCTCATTCTGGTGAAGACAGTTGGTACTACAATTCTCTGCCAAGATATCTGGTCATAAAACCGAGGGTTTGTATGCCTTTAATAAAGTTAGCTTTAAATCATTGCTCTAGAAATCATGTCTGTCCCTATATTCCCTTCAGATACCTACCACCCCTTCCCCCAGATAATCCACAATCCCAGAGGCAGAAGACTGGGCCTGACTAATGATCACAAGGTCCGGACCTCTGGCAGGCTAAAAATAGCATCTTCACCTAAGCTACTTTTCCTCTCCTGAGCCCTAAAGTGGAATGATCCCATAGCTAACTTCTCATGAAACCAGATAGAGGAACACCAGAACACCTCAAAGTTGTCCTCAATACCTAAAAATTTTTTTTTTACTCTTACCTCACTTCTGAACAATTGGCTCTCACCATGAACTCAACCCTGTATCCCCACAATGTGCCTTTGCCCTGTAAGATCTGTAACATAAACACCATTGAGGATTTGGGGGCTTTTAAACATTAGCTTTCTGGTTTCCTGAGTGGCACCATTCATAATAAAATAGTCGATCTTTCTTTACTGCAATTCTTGGTGTTTAGTGTTTGGCTTTGTCAGAGCCAGGTGGACAAACTCTTTTTGTTTGGTAAGAGTCAGAGCAGACACTCTCCTCCCCATCCCCCAACCCCTGCTGACCTAGACACACTGCTCCTACCTGTCAATGGCCATCACTATCAATTGTGCTCTCCTGCACAAGATCCCCTTGGGCAAGGTCCCATTCCATTTTAGGAAGACACTTCCAGCAAATGGCCATCAGATGTCAAAATGCAAAGGTCTGTTTCGCTAACTTCAATCTAAGACAACCCTGAATGGCCTGCCAAGCTGATTTCAAATATTCAAATGTCATGCTCTTCCCTGTGGTGCATGTGAATTATATTTCATCACCTCATTGAAATCAGGTGCAACTGTATTTCTTGATCTGAATACTCTGAAATGTATGTGAAAGAAACTTGTGTCACTTTCAGGAAAAAGCATGAAGAGTTAGTTTGTGGCTAATTTTTTCATTACCCTTTGCCAAAATGATAAGCAATGCTCCATACAGACATTAGGGAGAAGATGGCATACAGTGGAACCACAAGCGACTGGTATGGCCTTGTAGCATGTTGTTATAAGAGACTGAAGTTTGAAGGTCTATAGTTGCCACAGTACAGCCTAGTCTAACCTGTTTGAAAGAGCTAGTGATGCGTACTATCAAGTAAAGTAAAAGTAGGAAGAAGAATAAGGGAGTCTGGAGGTGGGATGGGGTCCAGAACTGCTCATTTAATTAGAGCTGTCAAGGGTGACCTCACTGATAAGATTTGGGCAGAGTCCTAAACTAGATAGGAGAGCAAGCAATGGAGGGGCTGGGCAAAAGAGTGTTCTAAGCCAAAAAGGCTGCAATGTAGAGGTCCTTAAGTTATAGGCTGGTTGACATAGACAAAGGACAGCCTGGCTAGAATTTCAAGAGAAGTAGTGATTCAATGAAGATGAGCTAGAGCAATAACATAATCTAGTCCATGTAGGGCCCTATAGGTCATTATAAAGTCTTCAGCTTCTTCTTTGAATAAGAAGGGAAATCTTTGGGGTTGTAAGCCAGTGGAGAGACCAAAAAGAGTTGGGTTCTGGGTACATTTTCAAGTTAGGATGGACATATTTGCTGACAGGTTGGACATGGATTATATGAGAAAGAAAGTCAAAGATGACTCTGTTTTTTTGACCTGACCAACTGGTGGAAAAGACTTGCCATTTCCTGAGAGACATCAGTGCTAAGGAGAATTTTGCAAACTTAGTGAACCTGTCACTTTTTATGTGCTTATTTTGCTTGCATTTCCTACATACTTTCTAAGTTTTATCACTGCTGAGTTTTTACCCTTACAATTCACAAATCTTCATTATGTCTAAATTCTACCTACCCTTTCAGATGCTACTTCCTCCATATGTTCTATGAACAAGTTTATTTGAAGTTGTCTTTTTCTATCACCATTATCCTTTATTTATGCTCCTTTAAATCACATCAATAACTTTCCTTCTTGTTTTGTATTATTTTCATAATTTTTGAGGTTCAGTCAAATAGAGATGAAATTGTCATCTATATTACTAATTAAAGCTGATTTTAGAGATGAATCCTGATAACATTACTATTTCTTATCTGTAGTAAATGTGTACACACACACACACACACACACACCACACCACACCATACTACCTTCTCACAATAGGTTCTTTCTCCTGTGAAATTTCTGAATCCTAAAGAAAATTAAGAGAGTTTAATTAAGGTATGTATGTAGCTCTTTCCAATTTCCAATTCACTATTTAGATAAATTCTTCCTAATGTAAGCAGGTATCTTAGTTTCCTCAGGATGCTATAAAACAATATCATAGCTTGAGTGGCTTAAACAACAAACACTTATCTCCCATAATTCTGGAAGCTCAGGCTGTTAGCAGATTCAGTGTCTTGTGAGAATCCCATTTCCTGATTCATGGATAGCCATCTGTCTCTGTGTCCTCACATGGCAGATGGGGCAAGAGAGCTCTATGGAGTCTCCTTTATGAGAACACTAATCTCACTTTCCTGGGCTCCATCCTCACGACCTACTCAACATCCACGGGCCCCAACTCCAAATACCAGCATTTTGGAAATTAGGTTTCAACATATGCATTTTGAGAGGACACTAACATTCAGTCTCTAGCAGGAAGAGTGAGTGAGGACATGAATCAAGAGAGAAAGTGTTTATAATATTGAAGGATAACTGTATGTCTTACACACACACACACACACACACACACACACACACACACACACACACCACTTGTCCTATCTGTCTTATATTGTCTTGAGTAAAATATACATGTTCAGTTGCATATTCTCAGAGCTGTCAGAACAAAACCTTGTGCACATGAAGTATCCTAAATGTTTCCAAATTAATGCATCTCCTGACATCTTTAAGAATAAATGAAATAAAAAGTAACAATGGTATTGGGACCATTAAATACCATAAAATCAAATTTTCAGGAACTTTAAACATTAACAAATTTAGCTCCTTTTTATTACTAAATATTTATATTCTAACATGAAACCTTAAATAGCATTTATTTATTTATTTATAACACACACGAATGTGTGATAATTATAACATATAAATGGTTTATATAATCTATACTAATAAAAGGATAATATGCAAATTGGTCACTACACCCTCACAGTAACAACGGAATACCAGGCTGCATGGGGTAACTAGCCAGCAGTGGGGTTAGCAAGGGATGACCAAATGACTCTACAGCAGGCTGTGTGGGGCGACCAGGCGGGCAGAGGCGGGTAGTGAGGGGCAACCAGGGCAGCAGGGAGCCAGTTGGGGGCAACCAGGCCAGCACGGGGGCTGTTAGGTGGAAACAGGCTTGCAGGCAGAGGTGGTTAGGGGCAACCAGGCAGGCAGGCAGACAGGCAGGTATGCAGTTAGAATCCAGTGGTCTTGGATTGTGAGAGGGATGTCTGACTGCCAGGTTCAACCTGATCCTTGGGACATTCCCCGAGTTGGACATCCCCTGAGGGGGTCCCAGATTGGGGAGGGTCCAGACTGGGCTGAGCGGACCCCCTCCCCCCATGCACGAATTTCATGCATTGGGCCTCTAGTGTATATATAATATATAATTTTTAAAATTACAGTTACATTTCAACCATTTTTTATCTGTTATTTGCTTTGGAACTGAAGAAATAAACTGACTTCAATATTTTTAATAGTGAATGAAAAGCCCTTATGATCATACATCCTCTCCCTGTATATTGGTCACTAAACTGTTTTTAGAATTTATCCAGCCTGATTTATAAACATACAGGTCTTAGTTGCATTGAATCATCTTCTTGGGTTCCTCAATGATCAAATAAGGGAAAAACAGTGGAAAAATAGTAACACGAGTAACAAAATAAAGTCTTTCTGAATTAATTAAAATAAAGGAGCATGTAATTTAAAACTCAGAACCTAGTGGTAGTGCAACAAACCTGGCTTACATTCTAAATACATAAACTCTATACTTTATTTAAAAAGATAGCCCTTTTATTCCTATTTTAAACTCCTGACTTACATAAACTTTCAAGTTAATCAGGTTTTAAAAACCTAGAAATACCATCAGTGTTTGAAAACTGGTAGCAAAAATTGACACAAGGAAGTGATGTTTCGCATAAGGAAGAGCTAAAATTATCTCTTACTAGAGGCCTGGTGCAGAACATTCATGCACTGGAGAGAAGGGTCCCTCAGCTCATCCTGAACCCTCTCTCAGTCCAGGACCCCTCAAGGGGTATCCAACTGTTGTAGAGGCTGTGCTTGCCAACCATTAGCCTGGCTTCTGGCTGAGTGGTGCTCTCCCAGTGGGAGTGTACTGGCCACGAGGGGGCAGCTCCTGTGTTGAGCATCTTCCCCCTGGTTGTCAGTGAGCATCATAGTGACCAGTTGTTCCATTTCTGGGTTGATTTGCATATTAGCCTTTTATTATATAGGATAGTGGTATGTCCAGATCAGCAGTTGAACATCAACTTTAATTGTTGGCTTGTTTGCAGGCAATGGAAAGAGCCCTTGGCCAAGACTCCAGAGCCTTTTCTTTCTCTCCAAGCATTATGTACACTTGGAGAAGTTCCTTGGTCTCCCTCAATCTCAGTCTATCCAGATAAACAGGAGAGTTACACTGAATCACTTATATGGGTTTCTCGATGATCATTAAGTCAGATTTCCTGATTTCATTTCTATAGAGAGTGTATTGTTTTACAAATTTTATCAGTATGTGTAATGTTTATTAGTGTGTTTGTCACTAATATATATTTTTAAATATATTTTATTGATTTTTAGGTAGGAGAGAGAGAGAAAGAGATAGAGAGATCAATGCCCCACACTGTGGATCAAGCCTGCAACCTGGACCTGTGTCCAGAATGAGAATCAAACCATGACCTCCTGACTCATAGGTCAACACTCAACCGCTGAGCAACACTGGTCAAGCCACTGATATATATTAATAAATTTTTATGAAATTATTTGAAGCTAGAAAAATGTGTCCCCTGCCAATTAAAGATGATGTTTATTACAAACCAGATACAGTACTATCTTGCTAAATCTATCTGTTCAGTTCATTAACAGTTCTATTCCTACACAAAAACAGGGTGGGCATAACGAAATGATGTTGCTTTCCTCTGCAAATCATCTTCTGTTCTTGCTCTTGGAACACCTTATTCTAACTTGCCTGATTCAGGAACAAGCATGATGTTCATTCTTTTTAAAAACATATATTTTATTGACTTTTTACAGAGAGGAAGATAGAGGGATAGAGAGCTAGAAACGTCAATTAGAGAGAAAAATTGACCAGCTGCCTCCTGCACACCCCCCACTGGTGATGTGCCCCCAACCAATGTACATGCCCTTGACCGGAATCACACCTGGGACCTTTCAGTACGCAGACCGATGCTCTATCCACTGAGCCAAACCAGTTCGGCATGATGTTCATTCTTGAATCTAATTATTTCTTTCTATTTGTACGTTTTGACAGGAAGACTTAGAATCCTTTGGTTCCTGGGTGGACTTCAAACAGTACCATTTAAAATGAGTGGAGGCACCCCTGTCATGGCCCCTCATTCAATATGGCACAGCTACTGCTACACTGAATCCACATCACTATCTCCAGAGCAATATTTCAGGATAACTAGCCATCCTTCAACTTACTTTTGCCAGATTAATTGTTAGAAAAAAATAAAAGTTTGTCATGATAAAACAACTTTGTGTGTTGCATACAACACACAATGTTGTGCGATTTCCCTCCCATAAAATAGAATGCATCATAACGTCATAAAATAAGCTGAAGTTGTTGCTTTAGTTTTAAGAGAAAGCATTTTCTTTAAAAAAGCAAAATTATTGTGATGAGTTAGACCATAAATAAGTCAACAGATTTATTGGAAGATGTGTCTAATCCTAGGTTTCAAAATGTAGTCAGATTGGAATCTGAGCATCATTGGAATCCGTGATGACTCATGCAGGGCACTTGTGTATGATTCAGTCTTGACATGGTGCCCAAACAGCTGGTCACATCAATCAAAAAATTAGTTGGGCAATTCTTCCATGCCATGTAGACAATGGCTCAGTTGGTTGTATTTTTCATTCTTCTACTAACCACTTTGGCAGCATGTCCACATGACAACAACTTGGCTATTCTTTTGATGAGTGTGATGCTGTGTGTTATATGTAAGATCTAAGGCTCAATTCTTTGTAGAAATCTTTTCACAGGAGCTCTGAGAACTCCCAGGTATTCAGCTTCATGCCACATAGAACTCTAAGATTTTGTATATTCCTCTAGAAAGCTATGGTTCAACAAATCATGAGATCATATAGCACAAAGAGGCCCTTGAGAGAGTCTTTGGTCCAGCAGTTGATTGTGTATATTTATTTCTTGGAGTCACTTGTGTTTACATCCATATATTTATGTTGGTGCTGTCTTCCCATTATATCAGAAGGTCTTTAAGGACTTGCCCTGTTTCTTTCTCCCTTCCTTTCTTTTTAATTCCCCACAGTCCAATAGAGTGCTTTAAAATAGGACTGGAATACTTTCTCAGAGCAGTCTGTGAGAATTCCTATCATGCCAGATAACTACACAGAATTTACAAGGGTAGCAAAATCCCTGGTTTTCTTCTTGCCAATAAATATCTATCCAAAGTACAGGGCACTTCCCAAGCTACTATATTTGTTTGTAATTGTCTCAAAATGATCTGAATTTTGACTTCAGCACAATTTTTGCAATTATTATTGGACAATTTGTATAGTTGCAAAAAATGTGCTTATTCAAATAGTAATAGGTGGGAGCTCATAGCTTTACTATGTTAGGACAATAGTTAAAGTGGCAAAAGGACTGGAATCAGATCTGTCCTGTTGAATACCAAAACCCTAATACCTGACCTATATAGTAAGTATTCAGATAATATTGGCTAAATGATTACAAAAGTAAAAGAAAAAAAATAAATGTGTTGTTATTTATTCCACTGTAATCACTTCTCTGAATAAAAAATAATATCAGTCCACTTTAAGAAATAGAAGTTATTGATTATTTTTACTTGTTTACTTTCAATGTATCTTTAAATTTCTATTGTATTTCAAAAAAAACCTTAAATAATTATTACTGCTTCCAAGAAATGGTTTTATTTATTATACACTCATACACTGACTAACTGATTATCCTTCCCCTCATTGAATGCTGTTTGCTTTTTGTGGATTCAAAAAATCTATAATAATAGAGTAGCTCTGATTTTATAATGTATAAACAATATTGTGTATATGCTTTAAAAATTCATTATAAATTGAGATATTTGGTTTGCTCAAGTATCACAAGTCCACTGGAAAAGATAAAGGAAACCATATTATTTAAAGCTACTCTACATACTACCCAAATATTCTCTTACATTATGCTCCTTCTACTTAAATAAAAATAATGTTCAAATCAGCATTTCAGATAGAGAAATGCACCTAATAAAGAGTAAAGATAATGTATCTCTTAATATTTATCAATAACAATTGTTCTCTGGTCTCAAAATATTTTTAAGGGTAAAGGAAAAAATTATTCATAAAGAAAAATCTTTTATGATTGTCTAAAAATTACCAGCCTGTTGAACTCACCTTTATTGGACAGATGGCAGGTAACAAAGTGATCTCAGCCAATATAATCTGTCAAAACAATCTGCCATGAGCAGGTGTCAGATAATTACCTAAATGAACAGATATGTAATGTAATAAACTAACTAGAAATAAGTACTAAACAGGGAACTTAAGTACCTAAACTTCCAGTAATCACTGAATCATACACATGATATAAAAATTAGCTAATGGTTATGGCAAAGTATAACTATGAACAGCAGTTACTGTTTCCTTTACCTGGATTTTGCTTTGTGAAAACATGTTTTAGAAATTCATTAACACAGAACACTGGTTACATCATTATGATATGTCAATAAAATACACAGTATATTTGTGCATCTTTTTCTTAACATTTTATTGATTTTATTGAAGTGACAGTGGTTAACAAAATTATAGAGGATTCAAGTGCACAATTCTGCAACACATTTCTGTAGACTGTGTTGTGTGGGTAGTCAAGTCTCCTTCCATCATCATTTATCTCCACCCCCATCCCCTCCTTCACCTCTCTCCACTCTTCCCTCCTGACCCCCACAATCTACACACCGTTGTCACTGTCCATGAGTTCTTTCTCTTTTTTTTTCTCAATCCATCAACCCTCCATCACCAACCTTCCTCCCCTGACCCCAACAGCTGTCAGCCCACTGTCCATCCATGAGTCTGTCTCTATTTTGCTTGTTAGTTCATTTTGTTTATTAAATTCTACATGTGAATGAAATTATATGGTATTTATCTTATTCTGACTGACTTATTTCACTCCATAATGCCCTCCAGGTCCATTCATGCTGTTGAAAGGGTAAGATTTTCTCCTTTTCACAACCAAGTAGTATTCCATTATGCAAGTGTCCCAAGGCCTATTTATTCACTTATCTACAAATCTTGGCCACTGTAAATACCGCTTTAATGAACACAGGTGTGTATATATCCTTTTGGATAAGTGTTGCTGGCTTCTTTAGATAAATCCCCAAAACTGGAATTACGGGATCATAAGGCAGTTTCATTTTTACTTTTTTTGAGGAGACTCCATACTGCTTTCCACAGTGGCTGCACCAGCCTGCATCCCCCCCCCCACCCCCCGGCAGCGCAGGACAGTTCCCTTTTCTCCACATCCTCACCAACACTTTTTGTTTGTTGATTTATTGATGACAGCCCTTCTGATGTGTGTGAGGTAATATCTTATTGTGGCTTTAATTTGAATTTATCTGATGACTAGTGAGGTTGAGAATCTTTGCATGTGTCTATTCAGGGCCTTTACCCATAAAATATATAGATTTTTGTTTGCCATTTGTTTTTAATGCCATGTCATAAGTCAAAGCAATAAAAAATTGTTATAATCATTACATATAAGATAAATAAAAGATACATATACTTACACAATAATAAAAATATATACAATCAAATACAAAAAATCTTTAATTTCCTAATATGTGAATAGTTTTACAAATTATGAGTGCTAGTCATATAAATTGAATTAAAATATATTTGAAAAAATGGAAATTATCTGCTTTAATTTAATGAATATGTATTTGGGAAATTATTATTGTCATACATGGTTATACATTATCATTGTGAATCTTAATAGAGAATTTTTCTTTGCTGAACTAGTCAGTTGTGTTGATATTGGTTATCTTTATATTTATCTTTATCTTGATAACTTATCTTGCCATGAATAAGTTCACTAAATAGTAACAAGGTCAGTTGGGTGGAACTTTGTGAGGAGAAAGTTTGTCTATTTGACAGTGTACTTTTTTATCTGAAGAGTCACTCACTTGTGATGTACATACTAGAGGCCTGGTGAACAAAATTTGTGCATGGGAACGGGGCATCCCACAGCTCAGCTTGCACCCTCTCCAACCTGGGTTCCCTTGAGGGATACTGGACTGCCCTCTCATAATCCAGGACTGCTGGCTCCCAACCACTTGCCTGCTTGCCTACCTGATTGCCTCTAACTGCTTCTGCCTGCCAGCCTGATCACTCCCTAACCACTCCCCTGCTAGCCTTATGGATACCTAACTGCTCCCCTGCTGGCCCTATTGCCCCTAACTGCCCTCCACTGCCTGCCTGGTCACCCCTAAGTGCCCTCTCCTGATGGCCTGGGTGCCCCCAACAGCCCTTCTCTGTAGGCCTTGTCCATCCCAACTACCCTCCCCTGAAGGCCTCAGTCTCCCCTAAATGCCCTCCCCTGCTGGCCTGGTACTCTCCAACTGCACTCTACTGTAAGCCTGCCCCCCCCCCAACTGCCCTTCCCTGAAAGCCTGGTCTCCCTCAACTACCCTCCTCTGCCAGCCCAATCACCCACAACTACCCTACCCTGCTGGCCATCTTGTGGTGGCCATCATGTGTCCACATGGACGCAGCCATCTTATGTGTTGGAGTGATGGTCAATTTGCATATTATCCTTTTATTAGATAGGATAAGCAACATTAGGTAGCCATCTGGGAAAGATGTTAGGAAAGAATTTGATGCATATGAAGAAAAGTTGATGTCTCACAGATTGGTAGTTGGAAAACAGAGGGATGATTTAAAACTTTATAAACCTAATTTTGGGTATATTTTTTATATAAAACTCAATAAGTGGCAGACTTTTAAAATTGAGTTGCAATGTGAATCTAAAGCAATATTAATGAACTTATTGTACTCTCTTTCATCAATATAAATTGGTCTATCATGCATTTTGAATGAATATATTATGATTTTATAAGATAATACATCAGTCATTTGGAAAATATTTGTTCACTGAGTCATGTAGATCTCCCTAATGCACATTAGAAAATTCCACTGTTGTTTTGAGAGAGAATGAAAATGAAAAAGTCAAGTCACCAATCAGTATTATTACAAAAATTAGGGACCTAGTGCACAAGTTCATGCACCTTAGGAACTGTCGGCTGCAAGGCTGCAGGTGGGCACAGGTGTTGGTCTTGGCCCATCCTCCATATCCCCGCTCAGCCCCTCCTGCTGTGGCCTCCATGGTCCTGTGCCTGCCAGCATCCCTGCTCCTGCCAGCTCCTCTCCCACATACTGACAGTGCTAAGCCACCCTGCACCTGCTGAAAACGCAGAGTGATGGGGGCCAGCGCCAACAGTGGGTGCAAGTGGCAGCTCAAGCACTGGCAGTAGGTGTGAACAGGGCCATCAAAGACAGTGGGTGTGAGGGGTAGCTGTGAGCAAGGAACTTTCAATAACTATCAGAGGCTCACCCTGATGACAGCAATCAGCACCCCACCTTTGTCTGATGCCCCCACTCTCCTGCTCCACCATCTCACTGTGGATGATGCCTGCCATGTTATGCAGTCTGCCGCCTACTACAAATGCCCGTCATGCTCCATTTGTGTCCTTTGGTGGTCAATGCACATCATAGCAACCAGTTGTTCTCTTGTTCTGTCATTCTGTCTATTTGCATATTAGGGTTTCATATATATAGTTTTGACTTCAGAGAGGTTCTCAGGGCTCTGAGACTCTCCAGACCACACAGAATCAGTGCCATTAAAGAAAGGACAGTATAGTTCTAGACCCACCCTCTATATCTGGAACCAGTTCAGTGGCAATTACAAGTACTTGGATATTAAAAACCTTTGAAGGGAGTGAGTTTGCGAAACTCCAGAGAGAAGGCAACCACTCTTCAGTTGGCTTATAAGAATGTGGATTGAATGTTGTGTAATCTGGTCTTTTAAGATAAACAAAAAAAATTGTGTTTTTATAAGAAATCTTCTGATTTTTAAATGTTGATCGCTGTTTGGGCTAAGAAGAATGCCCAGTGAATTCAGACCATAGGTTAATCAGGGACATAGAATGGACAGGACTGTCTTTGCATTGTGTGTTGCTGAAACAAACAAACAAACAAACAAACAAACAAACATCATCCATGGAAACCATGACTGAGTAGGGAAAGGTTGATAAGAGCTATAACCTTCCATAAACATGACACCCTAAGTTTGTATTTCTTAATTGCTCTAAATTTTAGGAATCATGAGATGGTCCAGAGCACTACAAACTGTGTTGGACCAATGTCAATAGGGATGGGTATGCTAACCAGTACAGCAGAGAATCAGGCCTTTTGGTAGACACGTCAGTTTCCCTTGTCTTTTCACTTGGTATTTTATTTGATTGTTTATTTATTTAAATATATTTTATTGATTTCTAGAGAGGAATGGAGAGAGAGATAGAAACATCAATGATGAGAGATAATAATTGGTCAGCTACCTCCTGCATATCCCCTACTGGTGATGAAGCCCTCAATGCAGGTATGTGACCTTAGCCAGAATCGAACCTGGGACCCTTCAGTCTGCAGGCTGACAATTCTATCCTTTGAACAAAACCAGCTAGGGCTTCACTTGTTATTTTAAAGTCTGTCTAGACTTCTTTAGAATAAGTCATCTCTGGAGTTTCATGAATTATGAGAGGAGAGGCACTAAAATATAATAGGTGTCCTGCTACTCCAGGTAGAAAGGAACCTGCCAAATCAATTTAAATTCACTTGAACATTAAAAAGAGAAATTATTTACTTGTCCTATCTAATAAAAGAATAATATGCAAATTAGCCATCACTTCATTACAACCAGCGGCCATACCCACCAACCACACCCACCAGCCAATCAGGAGTTAGTATGCAAATGGACCTCAACCAAGATGCCTATGGCCACTGAGTGAGCAGGAGCGAGGCTTGGGTTTCCCCAGCACTGGAGAAAGCCAAGCTTTATGCACACCCTGGCCAGCCCAGGCCTCTACTTAAGGCTACAAAATTTCAATTATAGAAAATAAATAAATCCCAACAAAAATGCCTGCCATCACAGAGCAAGCAAGAGGCTTGGCTTCACTCCAGGCTGTAAAGTTTCAATTGTAGAAGATAAATAAATCTCAGATACCAGGGCCTCTACTTGGGTTTCTGGGGGCTTGGCCAGCCTGCAAACCATCACAGGCCCCTCACCAGCCTTGCCCCAAGGGAACCCCCACCCTGATCTGGGACACCCTTCAAGGCAAATCAGCTGGCCCCACTCATGCACCAGGCCTCTATTCTATCTTATCTAATAAAAGAGTAATATCCAAATTGACCATACCTCCACTACACCCACAAGCCACACCCACCAGCCAATCAGAGCGAGTATGCAAATTAATCCCAAGATGGATGTGGCCACAGAGAGCATGAGGGAGGCTTAGGAGTGGAGCCAAGCTTCCTGCTTGCTTTGTGGCTGCCGCCATTTCTCTTTGGATTTGTTTACTTTCTATAATTGAAACATGAACAGGGGGTAGAGTGTCTTTTCGCCCAGTCTGAACCCTCTCCATCTCAGTTTAAAGTCATTTAAATTTCATAAAAGATTATTTTACTTTTGATATCTCTACTTTCCTTATTTGTTTATTTACTTACTTATTTTAATCCTTACCTCAGGACATGCATTTATTTTAGAGACAGAGAGAGAAACATTCACTGGTTGCCTCCCATAAATGCCCTGACTGAGGATCAAATCTATAACATAGGTATGTGCCCTGACCAGGAATCAAACCCACAACTACTAGTGTACAGAATGATATTCCCACCAACTGAGCCATGATGGCCAATGCTCTAATTTCTCTCTTTTAATTCAAGCACTCCATTAACCAATTATAAACTAGCTTCCATCTCCATCTGAATTTACTCTGGCAAATTCCATCACAGACATTGATATAATGAATTTTTTTAGTATCCAGGTTTTAACCTTTAAAAACAATAAAATGAATGAATATAGTCTTTATTTTGAAAGTATTGACCCCTTTAATTTTTTTATGAAACATGTAAATACCTGTTCTCTTCCTATCACACAGAAAGTATTTTCTTAGTCTATTTCATAGTTTCTCTTCTCTTCCAGTGGTTCTAAATTGGAGATGATCTGTTCATCCAGGGGACATTTTACAATGTATGAAGACATCTGACCATGTGTGGAGACATTTTGGTCACAACCAGAGCTGGCAGAAAGTGCTACTGGAGCCTAGTGGGTAAATCAGGAATACTTCCAAACATGATCCCTTGCATATGATCGCCTCTTGCATCAAAAACAAAATCATTCAGCATAAGACATCAGTAGTGCTGAGATTGGGAAGCTCTGCTTTACCTGATATCTAAAACTGTTTTGGCCCAACATGTCATTTCTCATCCACTTTTACCTGGAAAATCTCATCTGCTCTTGTAGTTTTAACTACTGCTAATATTTTAAAGATTGTCAAATTTACTGTTCCAGTACTGACTTATGATATTTTAAATCTTAATGGCCATTACCCACATGTAATGGAATGTATCATAAGCTGAAAAAATTTAGTATGCCCAGGCTTGTGGGTAGATTTATCTTCCTCATCAGAAATCTAAAAAGCATCTGCACATAAAAAAAATTATATATGTGTATATATATATATATATATATATATATATATATATAAGCATCCATGGCTTCATATATAAATTATATACAAATAAAGAATTCATACAACTCAACACCAAACAAATAAACGAATTTTAAATATGTATTTTATTGAATTTTTACAGAGGAGAAGGGAGAGGGACAGAAAGCTAGAAACATTAATGAGAGAGAAACATTGACCAGCTGCTTCCTGCACATCCCCTACCTGGGGTGTGCCCACAACCAATGTACATGCCCTTGACCGGAATTGAACCTGGGACCTTTCGTTCCACAAACCGACACTCTATCCACTGGATCAAACCAGTTTTTGGCAAAAAGAAAAAAGAATAAAAACAATTTTAAAAAGTGCAGAGGACCTGAGTAGACACTTCTCCCAAAAAGTCATGCAAATGGCCAACAGATATTTGAAATGATGCTCAACTTTTCTAGCTATCAGGGCAATGCAAATAAAAACTACAATGAGATAGCACCTCATACCTGTCCGTATGGTTATTACCAACAGGACAAGTAAATACAAGTGTTGGACAGATTATGGATAAAAAGGAACCCTCATTCACTGCTAGTGGAAATGTAAACTGGTGCAGCTACTGTAGAAAACAGTATGGCAGCTCCTCAAAAAATTAAGAAGTTATCATATAACCCAGCAACCTCTTTTACAGGTATCTACCAAAACATTTGAAAACAGTTATTCACCAAGATATATGTACCCCTATGTTTAGTGCAGCATTATTCACCACGGCCAAGATATGGAAACAACCAAAGTGTCCTTCAATAGGTGATTGTATAAAGAAGATATGGTATAAAATGAAATACTACTCAGCCATATAAAACGATGAAATGCTGCCATTTGTGACAACATGGATGTTCCTTGAGAATATCAAACTAAGTGAAAGAAGACATAAAATTTTAAGAACCATACAATTTCACTCATTTGTAGATATAAAACTGAAAGCAATAAATGGACAAACAAGAAAAGCATAAAAACTCATAGACACAGGCAACATTATGATGTTTACCAAAGGGAAGGGATGGGTCAGTAGTTAAGGATAGAGGGAGTCAACTATATGATGAAGGAAGATGATTTGACCTTGGATGGTGAGCACACAACCCAATCAATATATATATTCCATGTATCATACAAATGTACATTTGAAACCTATATAATTTATCAACCAATGTCACCCCAATAAATTTAATAAAATGAGTATTCTCCAGTAATCCTACATCTGGCAATATCATCATCATCACCATGTGATTGGCTAATCCAAATTCTGAGACTCTTCCTTCTCACATCCAATCCCCAAGCCTTGGACATTTAGTCCATATGCCCACTTACGCTTCAAAATTCCTTACTTGCCTCACTAAAAGCAATTTTTTTTTTTCTTTTAGTCCCAGACTAGAGGCCTGGTGCACAAAATTTGTGCGCGGGGGTGGGTCCCTCAGCCTGACCTGCACCCTCTCCAATCTGGGAACTCTCAGGGGAACCCGCTTCAATCCAGGAGCCATGACAGCCTAGGCCCACTCCCCATGGTTCTCTGATCTCTGCTGGGCCTGGCCGCTCCACGCCCACTGCCCAGAGGCTCTCCTTGGCTGGGGCAGGATGCTTGCCTCTTCACCACAGTGATGAAACAAGCATTCCACCAGGCTGCTCATGCTGCCCATTCTCAGCGGCCGCCCCCTCAGGACTGGGGGACTCCAGCAGGGCTGAAGGGACTGGGCATTGCCATCTTATGGCTATGGGCGCTGGCATATTTGTGATAGAGTGATGGTTAATTTGCATATTACCCTTTTATTAGATAGGATGAGATGTTATCTCCTTTAGAGACACTGTCCTGGCCTGAGGCAGAGACCACTGTAAATGCTCTAAGCTCCCATAGAGCCAAGAACTTCTCTAGCATAGCACTTACCATATTCTGTTTATGTTTTTGTGTCCTGTGGTAGAACATATGCTACTCTAAGTAGAAGTGAATATCTTATTTTTTTGTGTTGTGTCCACAGAAATTTAGTATAATGCATGAGACCTAAGATATTATGAATAGTAGCTAGCATAATTTGAGATTATTATATGTCAATTATGTAAATTAGAGGCCTGGTGCATGAAATTGTGCATGGGTGGGGTCCAGCCAGGGGAAAGGGCCTTGGGCAGTGTGTGGGCCATCCCCCTTTCCCTAGTTGAACTCCCAGTCCAGGGGACAATTTGTATATTACTCTTTTATTATATGGGATCATTTTTATTTAATTCTTCTAAGAAAGCTTTTATATAGGTATTATTATTAGAAACACTTATAAATAGATTAAACAACAGAGAAGTTAAATAGCTTGCCTAAATCACATTGCAAACAAATAACAGATCAGGATTTAAAAATCATATTTCTAACTCCATAATCAATCATGTTATATTAGTTCCTCTAGGATTGTAGCTGCTGCTCTATTCTGGTCATGATGTAAATTAGTTTTCTATGAACAAAATCTAATATTATTAAATTAATAAAATAATGTATGTTGTAATATTCATAATGTTATGTTATATTATATATTGATGAAATTATCCTTTTTCTATATAATAAAGAGGTAATATGCAAATTGACCCTCATGTCCTCACAAGTTGGTTGTTTACAACTAGACTGGCAGGGGGGTCAGTTGGGGGATACCAGGCCAGCAGGGGGTGAAGTTAGGGGCAACCAGGCCAGCAGGGAGGCAGGTAGAGGTGACCAGGCCTACAGAGGGGTTAGTTGGGAATGACCAGGCTTGAAAGGGAGCAGTAAGAAGTGAGCAAGCCAGCAGAGGAGTTGCAGTTGGGGCAACTAGGCCAGCAGGGGGTACAGTTAGAGGTGATTAAGCTGGCAGGGGGGGCAGTTAGGGGCGACTAGGTCAGTGTGGGGGTTGTTGGGGATGACCAGGAAGGTGGGAGGCAGTTGGGGGCTATTAGGCTGGGTCATTGAGGGGCAACTAAGTCAACGGAAGGGCAGTTGCAGGTGACCAGGCTGGCGGGGGCGGGGGGGGGGAGTTGGGAGGAACCAGGTTGGCAGGGAGGGGCAGTTGGGGGTGACCTGGCCAGCAGCAGCAGGGGGCAGTTAGGAGCAATCAGGATGGCAGGGGGTGGGGCAGTTAGGAGTGACCAGGCAGGCAGGCAGATGAGCAATTAGGAGCCAGTGGTCCAGGATTGTGCGAGGGATGTCTGATTGCTGATTTAGGTCTAATCCCAAGAATCAGGCCTAAACCAGCAATTGAAGATCCCCCAAGGGGTTCCTGATTGGAGAGGGTGCAAGTTGGGCTGAGGAGATTCCCCCAGTACAAGAATTTTGTGCACCAGGCCTTTAGTATATAAATAGGTAACATTACTATTATTATAAGTAAAATTTAATAAAATTATACATTTCAATGTTACTTAAAAAATGAAAATTGCAAAACTAAAATATTTTTAGAAAGGGTAATTTTTCTTTTTAATGTGCAATATACTCAAATCAGTGTTTCAACTGTCCCTTTGGTCTAAGTTTGTTGGACTGAAGTGAAAAGGTTTAAGATTTTAGACAACTTAGCGGTAAGTCAGTGAAAACAGCAGCAATATTTGTAGGTTTACATATAATTTAGATTTTTCTATTAGAAATGAAGCACTAAGAGCATCCTAGGCCAATAGAAAATGTTCTTGCTAAAGCTGGTGGGCGGAGTCTAAACCATCCCAGCATTTCCAGAGCGGAAAAGAGGCCACCAGCAGTCTGGCTGTAATGAAGGATGTGATCAAAACTACTTGGTCTCAGGTCTCAGGAAGGCCAGTGATGGACCGAATTTTACTCT
This sequence comes from Vespertilio murinus, assembly GCA_963924515.1. NCBI lineage: Eukaryota > Metazoa > Chordata > Mammalia > Chiroptera > Vespertilionidae > Vespertilio > Vespertilio murinus. The sequence goes on along the minus strand of OZ004711.1, from coordinate 24,515,679 downwards.
TCCAATACCACTTTTCAGGGATGGCTTTTTGATCACATTAAAACAAATAATACTGCTGGTACTTTTCCGAAGTGGCTTTTAAAAAAACCAATTTCCTATTGCTCGCTGAAGAGCAGTGGAGACAGAAGGAAGAATATGTTCAGGCTATTTGAGCTCCTGCTACACACCTGTTTCCTTATAATCTGGCCCATTAAAGAAACATTTTCCATGACTTCTTTAACCTCTTTTTAAATAATTAGAGTGCTGTATGGTGATTTGTCTCCTCACTTACAGTTTGTTCCCATTTGTTTACTAGTTCTCTAATGTGTGCAAGAAGTTTGATTAATTACTGGTGCTCAAAACACATTGGGCACTTACCCCAGGGGACACCCATAGCCATAAAACAGACTTGAAATAACTCAATTAATGCCTGCTCCCTACTCATGGTCCAGACGGAGGACCTTTAGGCTTAGAAATCAGAACAGACTCTCTCCAGAACCTGAATAAGACAAACACCTGGTTGCAAATCCATAACACACATTTGTATAGGATGCTTCATCATTTTGTTCTTGCTTCTCTTTGGTTATGAAGTATGTCATATAAAGGAAAGAATATTGGGTATAGCCCTAGACAGAGAGTTTCCCCTCTATAATTTTAAACTTCTCAATGCTGAATCGGTAAAATGGATAATAATATATATTTTTTGCAAAGGACATATGAATATTATGCATAGCATATGCACATGTTGCATCTTCTTTAAGTCAAACATGTTTATTTTCCTCAACAGAGCTGTGTTTTCAGATAGGCAAAATAGAAAAATATCGAAGTGGAAATATTGCTTTAAAAGATTTAAAAAAAAACACCTTTTTAACCATAAAAAAGAAAAAAAAATGTTTATTACCTAAATGTGTATAGTTAATCACACTCACTCATTAGGATATTCTTACAAACAGATGCATTCACAAAGTGCTAGATGTACCAAAAATGCGCAGTAATGGCTGTGACTGATGAATGAACCTGAAGAAGAATCGGGACTCTGCCTTTGCCCTTGGGGTCTCCTTGGCATTCCTTAGGGGTCAGAGAAGACTGTGAGGACACAGGATTCTCCCGGCATTCTCTGATCTGGGATTTGTCAGTACTGAAACTGTTGTGGCATGAAAATTATGTCTTTCTGGACTCACAGACCTTTATAAAAGTAAATTATTATGATCCCTTTGATGACAATAAAAATAATGCTTTTGTTGCAGAAAATTTGGATATATAGAAGGGGATAAAGAATAAAAATAAATATCACCTGTAATCCCACTAACCAGAAAAAATTATTTTTTTAAATATATTTTTTAAAATATCTTTTTTCTCCATGTGGATATGTATCTGCTTGTATCTATCTATAAATCTACTATCTATCTAGCCATCCATCCATACTATGCATAATTATATTACATGTATCATATTAATACACATCTACATAATTTCATAACTTCACACTTAAAAATAAATCATGCAAATTGCATATACTTCTTTAAATCATCACTCAATATCTTCATAGTATTTCATAGTTTAGATTTTTTAGCTTATTCCTGATTATATAATCTGGGTCAAATCTACTTTTTAATACTATAATTTATGCTTTGATTAATATTTATATAAAATCACCTCTATGCATATCTCAATATTTTCTTAAAATAACTCCAATTACTGGATCAGAAGATAGAAACTTTAAGAATAATTTTCTTATTAGGATTATTATGCTTGTCAATATATCCATATCTTACTAGTACCTTTTAATTACTTTAACACAAAAAAGCTTGTCAGCCGAAACTGGTTTGGCTCAGTGGATAGAGCATTGGTCTGCAGACTGAGGGGTCCCTGGTTGACTCCAGTCAAGGGCATGTACCTTGGTTGCAGGCACATTCCCGGTGGGGGAGTGCAGGAGTCAGGTAATCGATGATTCTCTCTCATGGACATTTCTAACTCTCTATCCCCTCTCTCTTCCTCTCTGTAAAAAAAAAAAAAAAAAAAAAAAAAAAAAAAAAGCTTGTCAAGTACATTGTCAAATATATAAATTTTCCCATTTAGTGTTCTACCTCTGTTTGATAGTTTCAGCATTTGATTTATTTTACAGCATTGAATTTGACACAAATATCTCAATACACCTGGCCATGTCTTTGGAATCGTTGTAAAACAGTAATGCAATTTTCTTTGCTTCAAAGACCTAATCAATTTTTTCAGCACAGATAGACTTGATCTTTCTTTCCTCATTGATTTAAGCATCTACTTTTATAATTTAGTAAATTCTTATTATATTAAGACCTCTTCTCATTGCTTTCTGTTCTATTGATCTATTGTTCCATGAGGTTATCTTTTCAATTATTAATTTGTTGTTCACTTGCACACACCTTGCTGCACAAGATTGATCTACGGACCAGCAGCATCGCCATCATGGGAGCTTGTTAGAAATGCAGGATCACAGACCACTTAGACTCCCTATGTTATTCATACGCACATTAAAGTTTGAGAGGGACGGGTACACAACTGTTCCTTTAGCCTTTAAGCCAGTTCTTGCTCTGCCGGCTGAATGAGAAGAGTGTGCAGAGGTTAGGAGGATCTGCTAAGCTAACTTTTCTCATTGGTTCGCTGCGTTTTGACAAAGGCACTCACACACACACACACACACACACACACACACACACACACACAAAGGGTTCCTTTGCACATCCCTGTTGTCATTCCAGCAACTTCTCTGTTACTGTAAGACCACTTTTTACAATAAAACTCCGGCCTCCTGAGGCTTCTGTTCTGTTTTTTCCCCCTTGTAGCCAACTCAGTCAGAAAAGACTAAACAAAAATCATAATTCAAGAAAACAAAAGTGCTTCAACCCATGTTCTTAAATTTATTTTTATGGATAAGATAAAATAAAATTACATGGAAATTCCACTCCAGTTTATGAAATAGAAGTGGTTTAAGATTCTGCAGCATTTAATAGCTTTCCAGTGAGCCATTTTGTCTGCTCCTGTTGAACAGTGAGCACTAAAGCAACGCAAACCTAACTAAACCCTTACAAAGAAAAAGAAGAAACAACCCCCTTCTTGCTTTACCAACACTGCTATTATCACGCAGTGTGTTTCACATGATAAGCCATTCATTAAAGCATCACCTACTGTTTTTTAACTCCCCAGAACCAGCTAGAACATGATCTGTCTCTGCGTGAAGACGTTGGACCTCTGACCTTTACTGCAGCTATTCCAGGCAAGTATAATAAACAGAGTTCACTAGGTTTCTGTAAATCTCTGATTATGTGTACTGCGGAATCCAAGTGTTCATCTCTGGCAGAAAAAATTATGGTTGATTTTCAAAAATTATGTACAAACTCTAGCTACTAAGCATCCCATAATGAGCACTTTGGCGATTTAAAACAAATTAGGGCTCCCACTAGGCAAGAATGACATGCGCTGCGAAGAAAGATGATATGTTGTTAATGGAGGATAGTCAGCAACAATTTAAGATAAATCCAGAAAGCTCCATTCGTTATAATTTGAGGGAAGGGGGCGGGGGCAGAATCTTATTTATTGTACTTCATTACCGGGACTTTGTGTCCATCTTAAACTCTTATTTCCTGCTTCTCCAATCTTACCTTATGGAAGTATGCTAATGAATCACAGCTCGGTATCCATAGGTATGTCTCAGGGGCATGCCAATTGCAGGGACAGGGTTACCTTACACGGGATCATCCCTGACAGACTAGTTTAACATGCCCGGTGATTGCTGGAAATTAACACCACAGTTCTTTAAAATGAAGAATTAACTTTTATTTTCACCCAAGCACAGAACTGAATCAGAATTGCACTGATCCCATATGTCAAAGAGACAAAGTGTTAGTCACTTAGTCAGGACAGGAACATTATTTGCATTATTTATTTAATTACATAGCAATATACATATTATAAAAAATTCAAAGATATAGATAAGCATAAAGTAAATACAAAATTAATAATTTTCTGCCATAATGAGATAATCATGGTTAACTATGGTTTATGTCATTTGACAACATATACCCACACATATAGCTAAATCAATATGCATGAATAAGAATATATATTACAAAGAAAAGGCTACATACATTTATGGTATGTATAGTACACAAAATAAAATAAAAGGTCATTTACAGTTATAGTGAAAATGTACATATTTTCATATACATATACATATACATATACATATGTAAACATACACATATTATTTACTTGCGTGAGATTTAAACATGTCTTATGTATGCATAGCTGTATTTGTGTATACATACATATTACATATGTATGTATATATTCTCTGTGTGTCTGTGTATAAGTATAATTTTTGTAAGTGTTTTTTTGAAGTAATATCTTACACACACATTTTTGTGTCAAAAGGTCAATCTCACTTTTGGTGAGATTCCATTGTAAGAATTTTGCTATCATGTGTTTCATTAAGTTAGATATTTAATCTGCTTGATATTTTTTTAAAAATCATAAACAACACTGAAATTAAAAATTATTTCTACAACTCTTTGATTATTGGTCAGTGATTATGTTCTTTTCTACCTTATAAAATATATAGCTACATATCATCCAGAAAGTTGGTATTCATTTGACTTGTCCCTGGCAATGTATTAGAGTAATTTCTTTAAAAAAATATATTTTATTGATATTTTACAGAGAGGAAGGGAGAGAGATAGAGAGTTAGAAACGTCGATGAGAGAGAAACATCGACCAGCTGCCTCTTGCACACCCCCTACTGGGGATGTGCCCGCAACCAATGTACATGCCCTTGGCCAGAATCGAACCCGGGACCCCTCAGTCTGCAGACCAACGCTCTACCACTGAGCCAAACCAGTTTTGGCTAGAGTAATTTCTTACCTAAATCAAATTAGATGTTATTGTTAAAATGTGTTAGTTTAATAAACCCAAAACCACTATATTCCTTACAAGAAGGTTGAACTTTTTTCCTATGCTTTCTTATATTATTCTATTGCTAGAGGCCCAGGGCAAGAGATTCATGCACTGGGTGGGAGGGGGGAGTCCCTCAACCTGGTCTGTACCCTCTCACAGTCTGGGACTTACTACCCGCCTGCTCGCTGCTCCTTACTGGTTGGCTTGCTGCACCTTAGTGCTGCCACAGATGTGGGGGAGGCTCCCGCCACCGCTGCTGTGATTGCCAGACATGAGTCTGGCTTCTGGCAGAGTGGTGGCCTCCTAGTGGGAGCACATTGACCACCAGGGAGCAACCCCTGGGCTGAGCATTTTTCCTTTGGTGGTCAGTGAACATCATAGCAACTGGTTGTTCTGGTCCTTCCACCTTAACAGTTGCTTAAGCTTTTATTATATAAACTAGAGGCATAGTGCACCAAATTTGTGTACAGGATGGGGTCCCCTAAGCCTAGCCTATACCCTCTTCAATCTGGGTCTCCTAGGGGGATATCCAACTGCCCGTTTAGACCTGATCTCGGGTATCAGGCCTAAACCAGCAGTTGGACATCCCTCTCACAATCTGGGACCCCTGGCTCCTAACTGCTCACCTGCCTGCCTGCCTGCCTGATTGCCCCCAACTTCCCCTCTCTGCTGGCCTGGTTGCCCTTAACTGCCCTTTGCCTGCCTGGTTGCCCTTCACTGCCACCCCTGCTGGCCCTGGTCACCAACAACTGCCCCCTGCTGGCTTTATTGCCCCACACAGCCTGCTCTTTGGTTGTCTGGTTGTTTGGGTTGTGATGGCCCCTGGTTTTTTATATATTAGGATTATTATACTAGGTGCCTACTAATCACTATGGTTACAAATGATAATTTGAACATTGTTTATAAACTATAATATTAACAATAAGTGACACCCTATTCTTTTTCTTTCTTTCTTTTTAAAAAAAATATGTTTTATTGATTTTTTTTACAGAGAGGAAGAGAGAGGGATAGAGAGTTAGAAACATCGATGAGAGAGAAACATCAATCAGCTGCCTCCTGCACACCCTCCACTGGGGATATGCCCACAACCAAGGTACATGCCCTTGACCAGAATCAAACCTGGGACTCTTCAGTCCACAGGCCGACGCTCTATCCACTGAGCCAAACCGGTTTTGGCATGTCACCCTATTCTTGAGGCACATATACTGCCACATGCTTTTGAAATGTTAACTTAAGAATTTTTGCAAACTTATGGATTTGCTTTTATTACCTACAAGAGAAAACTCTGATATAGAAAAGATAAAGAGTTTGACAAAGGCACACACATTGAAATAAGTGGAACATGGATTTATCATCATCAAAAGGCATTGTCCCAGCCTTGAGAGTTTCCATCAAATCAATGGGGGAGGCAGATTGGTTAGGTTCAATTCTCAACTCTGCCAACTCCTAGTTGTGCGAAAGCATAGAAGTTATGTAATCTCTCTGTGCCTCAGTTTCCTCATCTTTGGAATGCAAATAATAGTTTTAAACTCCTAAACTGGGTTTTAGGATTGAATTAGTTCATACTTTTAAAGTACTTGTTGGCATATGGTTAACACTCAGTAAACGTTACCTAGTAGAAATATAAGTATGTAACTGAAAGTATAACTGTGTAATAAAATGCAAATTACTATTATGAGCATATAATTATATTTATTAATATTACTGCTAATTCAAAAATTTTGTCATAGTATATGTTCAGTCATTTCTCTCATGAGATGGAATATTTACTGATCCTTTCTCTTGTAATTCATTTTAATTCTGTATGATAGATGTTAGCCATGACACACGGAAGTCACAATGGGTCCAGCTGTATGCTAGAAACAGGACGAATTTTTAAATGGAGCTTTACAGTTTATAACTCACTTTCATATTCTTGCAGCCATTTACCTATATATTCCCAAAAGGAAATGTTGCAATAAAATGCTTCATGAGTGTGTTCATTTTAAGTGAAAATGTACTTGAGACTTTGGGGCTTGAGAATTGCCTTTTATTTATTGGTCCAATAAAAAATATCATATTATCTACTTCATCTACTTTTCCGCAAGGTGCAATAGTGTTATGAATATATTCTGCATGCATTTATAGATTTTATCTTTATCAAATTCAACTTAAATAGCAATTTAATCCAAGAAATCTGGTTCAAATGGGAAAAAATAACATGTGATTATTTTATATTTCTAAAAATCTGCTTTATTTTATTTAGAAATGGTATTGGGACTATTTTCAAGTCTATGCTATTTATTTGAGAACATTCTGTCTAGATTTTGATACAGGTATCTTTAAAAATGTATCTTACTAAGATTTTCTTTTGTTTTCCTCTCACCATTTCTAATAGTTTCCTATTTCTTTTGTCTAAATGATCATTTTTCTTTTCTTATTGCCATGTGCTAATCTAATTTCAACTTTCATTTTATTTTTGTTCTTTTAATAAATAAAAATACTCTTACGTTAAGTAACCTGCGTTAACCTCTCATTTCTGCTTAAGAAATAACTATTGATATTATTAAAATACTAAGTCATTCTTTCAGTGGTGGTTCCAATTATAATCCTATATAATAAAAGTATAATATGGAAAATCAACCTAATAGAAGAACGACCGATCACTATGATGTGCACTAAACACCAGGGGGCAGATGCTCAATGCTGGATCTCCCTCTGGTGATTAGTATATTCCCACAGGGGGAACATAACTCAGCCAAAAACCAGGTTCACAGCCGGCAAGTGCAGTGACAGTGGCGAGAGCCTCTCCCACCTCCTGATTGCAAGTGGGCAATCAGGAGTAAAGGGTCCTGGATTGTGAGAGCGCCTGACCTCGAGGGGGATGTGTCAGGGATCGGGCCTAAGCTGGCAGGCAGACATCCCCAAAAGGGTCCTGGACTGCAAGAGGGTGCAGGCCTGGCTGAGGGACTCAGTACACAAATGTTGTGCACTGGGCCTCTAGTTGCTACATAAAAAATTTTACTCTTATTTCTGTACCTTCACTGAGTCCTTATTATATGAAAGACTTTTCAATTACAACATGAGATTTAAAGTCAAATTTTATCAAAGGCGGTCAGGACTCTATTCAGAGCAAAGTTTCAAACTCAGAGGCCAACAGGTGCTTTTCAGAAAACTTAGATGAGTGAAGTTGCCATAACACCAAGTGTGAGGAAGATCCCAGGGATCATTGAAAGGACAGCTGAGATGAAACTCATTGACTTGCTGCCTAGAAACAATGTGTTTGCTAATGCCAGCTCTTACTTTTTTTTCCTTCTGGAATTTTCAAAAAAAAAATTTAAATGTGAAATCTCTCAATTTTAAATGTTTATAATTAATTAAATATAGTTTGAGACACGGTGGTTAACAAATGTGCCCTCACTGCGACCATATCTGATAAATTTTGTTGTGAGGCAATCCCATTTAGAAGATAGTTACAGCAATAAGGTCTAGCAGAAGTTCCATATTTTGTAATTGAAAAAACCTTCTGCTTACAGGTTCTCCTCCCCTTACATCAAATCTTAAGATTTCATGCAGGAAAATAAATGTATTTTAAAAACAATGTGCCTGTGATTTCGAGCTTAAATATTTTCTTTTATAGCTCTCTCTAAACATAATTTCCTAATGGGAACCAATCCCTTTAAATATTTTGATTGCTCTGCGTATCTCCCTAATACATAATAAATGTGTTTTTTTCCTGTTGTTTTTTTTTTAAGAAAAAAATAATACCATTATTCCCTTTTCCTTGCTTTGCCTCCTGCCATTTTCAGATGTATAGCCGTATCAAAGACAAAGACTAATTAAAAGACTAGAGATTGAAAATGCTACATTCCAGGGACATAATCATGGATTTTACTCAAATATATGCCAGCTATAGTGAGAATTCCTTAAACAACTAGATTGTAGGCTCAAAACTAGTGGGTCAGAGCTCTGTCAACTAGCATACAAAAGTTTAGCCTGCAGTTACCACCAGAACTTCCTAATGACAACTAGAGACAGTATCACAGGCAGAGCGGTGTGTATCAATGACTATATTTTCTTCAATACTTCGCAGGCCCAGACTACTGAATGGTTTTGGTTGGGTAATTTAGCTCATTTGTCTCAACCTCTGTTCCTTTCAATTCCCCAGTTTTGAAAACATATTTCTATCCCCTCTGCACCTTCCTTTTCTGACATGCTTTCTGGTTAGGTTTTGCTTAGGTTATTTCATCTGTATGCAGTAACCTATTTTTTTCCAAAGCTTAAATTCTCCCTTATTTAAGAAAAGCTTTCAGTTTTTTGTTAGCTCACTGGTTTTTATGCCATAAAAAAATAGAAATGAAATGACTGACATCGTGGGAACATTCCAATCATTAGTGCTGTTACCAGATTTTCCAGAGTTATTCAATATTTTAAAATTATTCATTTCCCCCTCTGGGTGCACTTTTGGACTAAAGTAAAGGATTTTACATAAATATTTACTTTTCCCATTAAATTAGCAATCGCTTATAAAGGAAATAAAGCCAGTGCATGCCTAACTTTCCATGTCTCACAAAACAACTAATATTTTAAATATTCTATCTCATTTCGGACCATTAATAATGTCTTGTATTTATCGGGGATTTTTTCCAAGATATTCATGGTCTTACTAATATTCTCCAACTATTGTAGTAGAATAGAAATCATCACCACCATTTTTCTGAAAGGAAACTGAGGAACAGTGGATGGGAGGCACTGTAGTAAAAACAAAAAAAACACGTGAGTGTTGCCAGCTGACCAGACAGGCAGCTGCATAGGTCCTCAAGGACATGGTATCTGGATGTTTAAACAACATTGGAAAATTTACAGGTCTCATTGCATGAAGGTGTAACAGCAACTTAAAGTGGTAATAGCTAAGAGGATGCTGTGAGGGATAAAATTCTCCACTAACTTCCTAGGTGTGCTTTAGTTACCTTTAGAATTGACACTTCCCTCTTTTTCCTCTTAGATATTATGGCACCTAAATAGAACTTTCATGCTTTTGATATTTTGTTTATATTTTTTTCTTTGGATGAAGACCTCAATCTATCACATTAAATTCAAACTCCTCCATTTTCTACTGAAGAGATAAGGGCATTCAGCATCACCCTATGTTGCCTCTTCAGTCTGTTTGTTTGTTCATGTATACATTCATAAAACTTCCTACTGAGAATTATAAGCCAAAAAATATTTGAGTCACAGGAATGAAAATTTTAATAGTATCCATTTCATAGTTTTAGAATTTCTATTTCTAGGGATTCAGATATGATAATACTTGATTGCAATACAAAATCAGTTTCTTAAAATATGTTAAGCAGGTGTAATGGAAATAAAGGAAGAAGAATTATCTGAGCCTTGAGAAAATGTGAGAAAAGTTTCACAAAGTAGTGAATTCTCTTTCTTTCTTTCTTTCTTTCTTTCTTTCTTTCTTTCTTTCTTTCTTTCTTTCTTTCTTCCTTCCTTTTTTGTGTGTGTTTTAGGATGAATAGAAGCTAGAAGCATGAGAGAAAGACCCTTCAAAGAAAGAAAACCATATGTCAAAGGAACATGTTTGAAGGAACATGTCATAATTGTTATGGATGAGAATGAACCGGACAAAGGGACAAAGGGAAGTGATGTGCAAGCTGAAGCTGGAGTTTAAGGACATGCTAGACATTGACACTTTCTCCTAAGTACAATGGGTAGACTTTGAAGATGAAAGAGAGAGAGAGAGAGAGAGAGAGAGAGAGAGAGAGAGAGAGAGAGAGAGAGAGAGAGAGTTGATTTCCCAAAGCTAATCAGAGTAATCACTCCTTTGCTTAAGCCCTTGGCTCTCTTTCTGCTTTATTGTACACTGGTGAACCACAATGGTGGGTCAATTCAACTATCTCCCTGTTCCATGCTTACCCATGACTGGTTAAAATCATACAACCTGCTACTCATTCCTGCTTTAAAGTCATACATGAGAGCCTTAATGTTTCCAAACATGCTTTGCTTTTCTCATCTCACTTTCCTAGACTATTACATCCTTCTCACTATTCATAACCCCAACACCTTCCCCACAACCCCGCATTGAACTGATTACTGCTTCTCATTGCACTGAAAAAGTTGAAGGAAATTTTCACAAACTTCAAATACCACATCTACCTACCTTACAACTGAAACCATATAGTCCACTGTTAATAATATATCTGTGTTATAGATGATCATGTGTGGATAGAGCCACACAGATATTGATAGACACAGACACAGACACAGGCACAGGCACAGACACAGACACAGACACAGACACAGATACAGACACAGACACAGGCACAGACACAGGCACAGACACAGACACAGGCAGAGACATAGACACAGACACAGACACAGACACAGGCACAGACACAGACACAGTCACAGACATAGTTAACCAGTGCTCCCATTTAAAGCCAACATTTCCATTTGTATAGTAGTCCCGATTCTCTTTCATGTCATTATATTATATCGTCAATTCTTTGCTACAAACATCAGATATCCTCTCTCTCTACACACTCCCACCACTATATAAAATACTATTATTTATTCAATCTTAATATTTCTCTAAACTCTACTTTTTTGGTTACTGCTCTAGCACTCTGCTCTCCTTTAGAGGAAAAGTCTCATGAGTGTTTTTCAGTTGTGCTGTCACTAAACTTCTCATTCCCATTTTCTCCAAAGCCCACTGGAATAAAGTGTTTAATTAGAAACACCACAAACACTGCTTTGTCAAGGTCATCTATTATGTCCACACTGCTGTTTCCTAGTTCTCAGTGTCTATCATGCTTTAGCTAGAAGAATTTTGCTCACTCATCTTCCAGGATTCCACACTTTCTGGATTCCCACCCCCATATCACTATTTCCTTCTTTTCAGATTCTCTTAGTGCTTTCTCTTCCTTTCCCAAGCTCATACTACTAGTCTCTTTAGACCTTTACTCAATTCCTCCCATAAAGGCCTCATTGAGTCTCATAGCTTTTTTAAAAAAGTTTTTATTGAATTTGCTGGTGTAACATTGGTTAATAAAATTATATATGTTTCAGATGTACAATTCTATAATATGCTATCTGTATATTATATTCTGTGTTCACCATCCAAAGTCAAGTCTCCTTCCAGTATCATTTATCCTCTCTTTACCCTCATCTACCTCCTTCCCTCTGGTAATCACCACACTGTTGCCTGTGCCTATGAGATTTTTTTTTCTTTGCTTAATCCCATCACCTTTATCACCCAGTGTCTCCCCCTCCACCCAGCTGTCAGTCTGCTTTCTGCATTTATGAGTCTGTATCTACTTATTTGTCTCTTTTGTTCATTAGAATCCACAAATAAGTGAAATATTATGGCATTTGTATTTCTCTGACTGGCTTATTTTATTTTTTAAAATATATTTTTATTTTATTGATATTTTACAGAGAGAAAGGGAGAGAGAGAGAGAGATAGAAACGTCGATGAGAGAGAAACATCGACCAGCTGCCTCTTGCACACCCCCTACCGGGGATGTGCCCACAACCAATGTACGTGCCCTTGACCGGAATCGAACCTGGGACCTTTCAGTCTGCAGACCGAAGCTCTACCACTGAGCTAAACCGGTTTCGGCTGACTGGCTTATTTTACATAACATATTTTACAGGCCTTCACCACCCTATTGTCTGTGTCCATGGGTTATACATATATGTAAACAAGTTCGTTGATTGATCTCTTTGTACCCATCCACTCTCCCCTGACTCCCCTCTGAAGTTTGATGGTCTGTTCCATGCTTCTATGTCTCTGTATCTATTTTGTTCATCAGTTTATTTTGTTCATTAGATTCCACATATTAATGAGATACATGATACTTACCTTTCTTTGACTGGCTTATTTCACTTAGCATAATACTCTCCAGGCCCATCCATGCTGTTGCAAATGCTAAGAGTTCTTTCTTTTTTATAGCTGCATAGTATTCCATTATGTAAACATACCACCACTTTTTAATCCACTCATCTGCTGATGGGCAATTGGGCTGTCCAAATCTTAGCTATTTTAAATTCTCCACTATGAACGTAGGGGTGCATATATTCTTTTTTATTGATATTTCTGGTTTCTTAGAACATATTACTAGAAGTGGGATCACTGGATCAAATGGCAGTTCTGAGTTTAGTTTTTTGAGGAAACTCCATACTGTTCTCCACAGTGGCTGCACCAGCCTGCATTCCCACCAGCAGTGGATAGGGTTCCTTTCCCCCCACATCCTTGTCAATATTTGTCATTTGTTGATTTGTTGATAGTTGTGAGGTAGTATCTCATGGTTGTTTTGATTTGCATTTCTTGGATGATTGGTGACTTTGAACATTTTTTCATATGTCCCTTGTCCCTTTGTATGTCCACTTTGGTGAATTGGCTTCTGCACAGCAAAAGAAACCATCAGGAAAGTGACAAGAGAGCCCACTGCATGGGAGAACATATTTGCCAATGGTATATCTGATAAGAGGTTGATTTCCAAAACATATAGGGTTCTTTATATACAGTATCATGTCATCTGCAAATAATGACAGTTTTACTTATTTCTTTCCAACTTGTGTGCCTTTTATTTTTATTATTCTTATCTGATTGCAGTGGCTAGGTCTTTTATTCCTATGGTGAGTAACACTGGTGAAAGTGGATGTCCTTGTCTAGTTCCTGATCTTAAATAAAACATATGTAGTTTTTCTCATTGAGTATGATGTTGGCTGTGGGTTTGTAAATATGGCCTTTATTATGGTGAAGTATGCTCCCTCTATTCCCATTTTGCTGAGAAATTCTATCATCTATAGTTGCTAATTTTATTAAATGCTTTCCCTGCACCTGTTAATTTGATCATGTAATTTTATCTTTCATTTTTTATGTGGTGTAACATTATTTGCAAATATGGCACCATTTTTGTATGACTGGAATAAATCCCACTTGATCATGATCTATGATCTTTTAAATGTGTTGCTGGCTCCAATTTGCTAATGTTTTGTTGAGGATTTTAGAATCTATGTTCATCAGCCACATTGCCCTATGGTTTTCTTTATTTGTAGTGTTTTTATCTGATTTTGGAATTAAGATAATGCGGACTTTAATGAGCTTGAGGGCCTATCATCTTCTTGAATTTTTTGGATAGTTTGATAACTGTTTTTTCTTCTTTGAATGTTTGGTAAAATGCACCTATGAAACCATTGATCCAGGACTTTTATTTGTTGAGAGTTTTGTTTTGTTTTCTGCTTCAATTTCATTAATTGTAATTGATCTATTCAGATTTTCTGATTTTTCCTGATTTCATTTTTGAAGAGTGCATGTTTCTATGAATTTGTCTATTTTTTTCACATTGCTTAATTTGTTGACTATTGCTGACAAGACCTACCTTTGGATATACACATGCAATGCTAATTGAATCCCGCTCTGATGTTGTCTGAAGCTGACTACCGGGTGTACTTGTTCTTGGGCCTCTTGAGAGAGACTCTGGTGCAGGCCAATAGCAGCTGCTGCCTGTGACTGGCCTTGGGAAACCTGTTGGGAGCCACAAAATAATCCATAGTTCTGGGCCTGGGTATATGCAAAAAAGACCAAGTCATGCACCAAGGCTGACTTTTCCCGGCACTGGCCCCAGGGTCAGTCCTCAAAAGCCCCAATGAACCCCAAGTTTTGCCACGGCCTGCTTTCACCTGTCAGCTGCAAGCTAACCTCAGTCACTTAAAGAGCCCCAGGCAAATACTAGCTGGTTTGGCTCAGTTAATAGAGTGTCATCCCTGAGACCAGCCAAAATAGATTTTTGTCAAGGGCATGTAGTTAGATTGCCTGAGCAGGAGGCAACCAATTGACCTCTCTCTCTTTCTTTCTCTCTTTCTCTCTCTCTTCCTTTCTATTTTCTCTAAAAATCAATGGAAAAATATAGTCATGTGAGGATTAACAAAAAAATAACAATATGATAATAATAATAAATAATGATAATGAAAGAGGCTCTGGAAGTACTCAAGTTGCATGAAGTAGATGTTCAGTGCATCACCAAATAGGAGCAAGTGGTGTTCACCAGATTGATACACATTCAAATTCAGTGCCAGGCCAGTGCTGCATATGAGGCCACTCAGCAACTGTCCCAGTGTGAGTCAAGTCTAGCTGCCACTTGCTGAGTACTCTCTCACGTTTACAGTGGGGCAGCTTTTCAGAGTTTCATCAAGGTGAGCCCAGCAGAGTTTTGGGCTCATAGCTGTAAATGTCACCTATAAATTTTGAATCTCAAATATTCCTTCTAAAATTTAGATTCTACACTTTAAATATTTAATTCCAATCTTCTGCACCTATAGATATTTATATTAATAGAAGTTGGAGGCAGTTTGGGACTAGTATAATGTCAAAAGCCTACTATGTATAGTCAGTACATACTAAGAAATTCTTACTAAACCAAGTTTTCCCACCACAGTTGTTATCCTATGTTTTCTCTTCACTGGATTTCAGCTATGAAAAAGAAAGAAGGTAGAAAAAAAAGAGTTAACTTTCCCCAGGGACAAAACAATTACTTTCATATAATCCACTATTTCCATTCTGTCCAAAATATTTCTACTGGAAATGCATTTAGAGTTCTACAGAAATCAAACTTAAAAAAAAGGAAAGAAAAAGAAACCATTCTTACAAGATACTCATCTGCTGACAATCAGGAAGAAAAAAGAATTAATTGATTGCTTAAGAATTCTTTAGTGAAACATTTATAAAGCATGAGAAATTTGCATAGTTGCTATTTAAACAGGCTAGATAATAACACTCTATAAGAAAACAAATGAGAATGAAAAAGCCTTTTTAACTGTACGGCTGTGTATACTTATATAATCTCCAAACTGCAAATCAACTATGAATCACTCATTATTTCAGTATCTATATATTCCAACAGTCATTTTTTCTATTGCCAATATGTCTTTTTCATAGAGTTGAACTTCAACTGTATTTCATACATTTTTGTTGTCCACATAGATAGCCATTGAAAAGTGATGACTATTTAGAAATTTTAAAGAGTCTTTCTTTCCAGTTTGGCTGACCAAGTTAACAGATGTCTCATATAAGACTTTTTATATTAATTCTTCCTGATGTTAGCAACATTTTAAGTTACACACAAAATTACCCTCTGCCTCCTCTTAGTTGAAGAGTTTTAAATCTTGTTTTACCCAGTTTCTGCATTTTTGACTTTTTAGATCTTCACATTCTTCTTTTTGTTTCCTTATGGGGGAGTGCTTGATCTATTGTCATTTTTAAGTAGCCTATTCATAAATCATTGACTTAATCTATGCTTTAATGAAGAAGAGTCAAACTACTCAGAACCTAAACTGTGATGTTGGTATTAAGTAACATTTCTAATACATTAACTGTGGGCCTGTATATGAGGAGAGATGTAGGCTTCTTGATTATTTAAGTGTTGTTTTCCTGGTTTATAGATAATCCTATATAATAAAAGCTTAATGTGGAGATAGACCAAATGGTGGAACGACCAGTCTCTATGACATGCACTGACAACCAAGGGGCAGACACTCAATGCAGGAGCTACCCCCAGCCCACAGGTCACAGGCCAGCCAAGGTGGGTGTGAGTGGGGACCCCCTGATTGCCCTGTCGGTCACCCCACAGATCAGCCCCGATGGCCCGCCAGGCCTAAGGACCCTATTGCATGAATTTCATCCACCAGGCCTCTAGCAAGTCCTAATAAATACTTCCTTTGCTTTCTTATCTTTCAATTTTTGGCTTTTTGTGAATTGCACTACCATAACTAATCAAAGAAAAATGTATATAACAAAGTTACCATTTCCTAGAGAGTATTTTCTAGCATTCATTGTCTTAGAAAGTGTTATCATAAAATTTTCAAAATGGAAAAGAGGTGAAAATTATTTGCTAAAATGGAATGCAAGAAGTACAAAACACTTTAATTATACACACTTAAAAGTTCCTATTGAGCATTATCTGGAGGCTTCTGCTCCTCTTAAATCTAGGTCTGGTCTATGTTCTACTGGTGTATTCCCTCATTCCTTTCAGGTCACATTTCAACGGTAACAAACCAAGAGATAAGCTGTTAAATACTTGATCAACCAAATGTTTTAATTTGGGCACAGTACCAAGATATCAATTTTTTTCACCCTTATTCGCTCATAATTGACTGATGCAGTCTAAATAGACTAGTTTATCTAAATTCAATTAAATATTATCTTGGGTTGGAAAAGCATAATGATGTTCATGTTTTCAGTAAAACAGGCCAATTATGTATAAAATTATTCTGGGCTAATCCTATGAAAATCATTATAGTCTCCAACTATGGAACTCAAAGAGCACCCGTCCTTTTATATTGAAAAAAATAATAATAGTTTCATTGTCTTGTGGAGAGTTCTGTATAATTTTCAGAACCTTTGAACAAAAACAAGGTGATACAAACAAATAAATAAAAGTAAACTCATAAAACAATGTCCTCAGCGTCAGAAAGGAAAGATGCAATAGATTCTTAGAAGAGACTCCAGTGGATCTGCCCATGTCAAGTCCCTCTGCCTTAGTGTTCTCAGTACAGGTTTCTGTTGGGTTTCACCCTTACCGGTATGGGACTTGCATGAGAATGGAACTTTGACTTCAACCATTTCATAGGAATCTCTTTATGGAGAGGGAAATTAAATTCACTAAGATTATAACTCATTAAGAGGCTGACTCAAAATAGTAGGAAGTGGAGCACAGTCACCAGCAGAGCCTCTGGAGTTAGCTAGATTAAGATTCTGGATTCTCATTAACTTGGGCAATTTCCACAGATGCAAAGTTGAAATGGTAACAGTAAATATATATATATATATATATATATATATATATATATATATATATTTTTTTTTTCCTGAAGATTAAATAAGATCTAGTCTATAAAGCATATATCATACTACTCTGACATATGGTACACCATTAATAAATGCTATAAATAACTTTATTATTGAGCCAAGACAACAAAAATTTGAGGTTTAACTTTGTTCCAATCAGCTCTACCATTCAATCATGGGTATAAAATGTTAAATAAAACTCAGTTCTTTTATTTATTCATTTTTAATTTTTTAAATTTTATTTTATTGTTGACAGTATTAAAGATGTCTCCCATTTTCACATTTGATACTTGGTTCTTGACTTCAGAAAAAGCAAGTAAACAGCTAATTGTTAAATATATATATATATATATATATATATATATATATATATATATATATATATGAGAGAGGTTAGCACAGAATCTTCTGGGAGCAGAAGCGTATAAGGGAATTTTTTCTGGATAAAATCAAAACTATGCTTGAGCCCTGCTGGCATGGCTCAGTGGTTGATCATCAGTCTTTGAACCAGGAGGTAAGATTTCAATTCCTGGTCAGGGCACATGCCCGGATTGCAAATTCAATTCCTCATTGTGGGGCATGCAGGAGTCAGCCTGTCAGTGATTCTCTTTCAACATTTATGTTTCTACCTCTCTGTCCCTCTCCTTCTGCCTCTCTGAAATCAATTAAAAAATATGTTTAAAAAAAAAACCAACAAAAACTATGGTTGAAACACAGTTTGGTTTTTTGAATAGTCATCAATAATATGGCTCTGGCCCTAACTGTTTTGGCTCAGTGGATAGAGCGTTGGCCTGCGCACTAAGCGGTCCCGGGTTCAATTCCGGTCAAGGGCACATATCCAGGTTGCATGCTTGACCCCCAGGATAAGGTCAAGCCTGCATGCAGGAGGCAGTCAATCAATGGTTCTCTCTCATCATTGATGTTTCTATCTCTCTCTCTCCCACTCCCTTCCTCTCTGAAATAAATGCAACATATTTTAAAAACATGGCTTTGACCTGTTAGGACATAGTGGAATCTAGGTCTACTTAAGTCTCAACTCAGGCTTTCTGGTTCCAAGGTCAGTGGTATTTCCATAAAATATGCTTAAAATTACCTCTTTAGTTGTTCTGATCTCTCTGCAATCATCTATGTCTTTGTTCCTCTCTAAATCCCAGTAGCCACAAAACACTATCCTATGGAGATAAATAAAACAAAATAAGTAATTAAGGGTAGTGTGTGAACTCCTTATTTCTCAATAGGATCTCATTTATGTACACATAAGTAATAGTTAAATGTAGACCCAGTAACATCTGGAAGGAAATTCCAGTGTGGCAGATAATTTACTCTCTAGCTCTAAAATTATTTCCTCTGTATTTCCTATATCATTAACATATTAACCATAATTAAATTCTTATGAATGTGGAGTAGGTAAAAACACCTTGGTGCCTCTCAAAATTATATTTGATGACTAATGTGAAAACTATATCCCCCTACCACCTGCTGAGTTCCAACCATAAAATATAACTGGTAGAAGCAATTTGCGATTAGCATTCAGCAATTACCTTACCTTTATTAGTTCTTTTAAATGTTTTATTAGAGTTGAAACAACCAATATTTGCTCATGTTTCATTAAATCCCATTTTCAATGTTCGGCTCAAACTCAGTGACAAAGGAGGGCCCTGTGAGCTTAGTGGTAATATCATCTAAGCTTGAAAATACCAGGAAAGACTTCAGAGTCAACATCTCTTTGGTCTAAGGTAACAAGAGTACCTGAGTAATTACTCAAAATTATAATACTAATAAAACACGAATAAAGAACCACTTACAGTTTATCCAGTATGAATTATTTTAAGCTCGTCTAATAAAAGAAAGCTTTAAAAGAGCATTAGCAGAATTCATTTAATTGCAATGTGTGCAGGGCCGTGCTATATTATGTACCTGTGGCTTTTCAGAATCACGCACAGTCTTGGGCTTAATGCGTATAATCAAACAAGAAAATAAAAAATAAAAAAACACTGAAAACTATTCTTCACTGGCAAATTTTAACCCACTGAGCTGTCAATTGTGGATGGATTCATGATTGATCAGAATAATACACAACGGTGCGGAGTAATTCTTTAGTGTGATGTTGTAAAATGGAGTATTGCTTCTGTTATTTTATCCAGTTTGCTTTTATATGACAGGGTTTATTGTGCGTTATGTTGTAGCTCATTCCTCTGCTCACAATGCCTACTGATGTGTAATTATGACTTGTCTGAACTGTAAGAAGGAGCAGTAAGTGAAAGGAAATCTGCAAGCACGCTTGATTTATGAGTCTTGATACTACATTACAGTCCTAATCTGCTTGCTTAACTTTGCTTCAGGCTAACTTACTGTATAACATGCTTACGATTAGCACTATAGCAAGTTGTGGAAAATTTACTTTGAAAGAATTACTAGACTTTTTTTTTTAATAGTTTAGTCATTTTTACAGTTACAGGTAAGGCAATCTATTGCTTCTTTTATAAAGATCTGCAAGAAATGACCACTCAGAGGCATTTTTGTATGGTAACAATGCACAGTGTGTTAAATGTCTTCACTGTGTTAAATATCATAATGTTATTGGTTATGTTTTATGATTAAACTGACCATATCACTCTTCTTGTTCTTCTTTTCATTTACAATAGCTTTTGTCTGGTGCTGCAATCACATTATATTCGTTTTGATCAAGGGCATCTGATTTTTTGCAAGAGTAGCCAAAAATATAAATTACTATAGATGAGCAAATGAAAGCAAACCCATAAAGCACTGACCTCAGTGTCAGCAAGAAAAGATGTAAGCAAATTTGCCTTTTTAAATCCCCATTCACAAAAACAGATACAGCTGGAATTAAACATCACAGTATCAGTATTGAACCCCAGCATATTCAATTCACATGCTTTTAGTAAATTAAAGTTATAAATTACTCTTTGCTTCCTTAGATCTAATTTAAATCAACAACTAGAAAAATACTCTTTCTCCAAACTTATTTTTGACCAGGTTTTTTAAATGTCTAGAAGAAAAAAAAACTTGAGAAATCATCTGTAGCTCATACTTTGATATTAAATAAACAGCTTTGATTGTGCATAAGAAGAGACAAGCATCTCTGAGTCATTACAGAACAATTTTCAAACAATATTGAGATAACTGTTTCAGAATTGCTAAAAATCCTATCATTATATCATTTAATTTTTTTCTTTTGTTCAGCTTTGATTCCATTTATGAATGTTCTCTTTCTACTAAATGTTTCTTCTATAATCAGCAAATCACGAGATTTAGGATTTAATGAACTGAAATATAAATTATTAACGGATTACTTCATGATAAAAAGCAAAGTTCATTAACAGTATCACAGAATTAAATTCATGATGGACAACAGAAAGGCTGTAATTGTGAACACAAGTGTCCTCACGCTTACACAACTTTGTAAAAGTCAGAACAATGATCTTTTATAATGAACAATACGCCTTATTAAATTCTGGGTTTGCAAAGAATGCTTTTCCAATACTTTTGGTCATTCCATGCTTAATAATTAGTTCATTTTCTATTTCTCAGCACAAAAAGTCAGCCTTATTTTAGACTTCGTAAGGTGGATTCATGAGATAATTTAGTGAATGTGTGACTGGAGAGGGGGATTTTTCTCATTTGGGCATCACTCCTGATAGTGTCTGCCAGAATGGGCAGATGATATTTACTGAACTAAAGGTCTAAGTAGTGAGAATAGCGGGAGATATCCCTAAATATGCACTTCTTCTATCAATTATCAAATTAAACTTGATTCTTAGCCATTTGAATGGACTGAGGTTGGAAACCAAAATGGTTTATATGCATTATAGATCCAAGTCAACTTCTTTTAATTTGGTGTTTGTGAACTGTTTCTTTAATGGTTTAATTATCAGTGGAAAACGAGGAATGGAACTGAATACCATTAGAATGAGCCCATAACCATGTACTGTTCTCACTACACAGACTGTTTCAAGGCTGGCATAGCTCACCCTCAGGATAGACAACAACTAATAACAACTAATGACAACCCCTCTTCTCTTATCCCCAATGCAGTTGTATATAGACAATCTCAAGTGGCAACATATTTATCTACAACTCAAGCAAGGCATACCTCATTATTTTACTTGAAATGGTAATATATTTAAGATTCTGAAACCATCAGTACTGCTCTGTGTTTCATGAGTTAAAATACCTAATTATAGTATTGGTACTCAAGTAGTTGGTCTGATTCTATAGTCTTTACTTATGCAAACTTCCCACTAACATCAATGCTTAACACAGTTGGGTTGTCATTATTCTGTTTAGGAGGCTTTCCTTGGTGAAAACATGAACAACATATAACATTTGCAATAGTCCATATACCAATAGGCAAAAACAAGTTCATGAAGTACAAAATTTGATTAATGTCCCAAGTTTTTCTTCAAGAGGATAATGAAGATAGCTCTGCTTTTCTTCTAGTCAGAATTCTCAACAGAAAAATTAGAACACTAAGAAGCCTAAAAGACAGCAAGGCACTTTGTGGCTGATAATCACATTATACAGAAATAAATGAATTGCCAACCTTAGAAAAATCATCTTACCCAGCTGCTTCATTAGCAAGCATAGCTATTTTCTCTCCAAAAAAGAGCCTTTGATCAAATATCAGAAAATCTGGATTTGGTTCCATTCTCCATTACATAGCTCTGAATTGTGACATAAGTAATTTCCTATTTATTTATCTTTCAAAGGGTCTTAATAATTTCCTTAAACGTAAGATTTTGTGAAAATTAAAAGCAAAAAGTGGAAGAATTGTATAGACTGAGATGCACATATATAGAAATCATGTGTGTGTATATATATATATCTTTATCAGCAGCTGCACCATGATCATTAGCCCTGCCCTTGCTCATTTTATCATTATTTCACTGGACTTTCCATCTCAAATTACTTCACTTAAACAATGTTGTCAACAAAGCAGCTACCCATCTTCCATCCCAAACCCTGATCAATGATTACTTCTCTGATTCTAGCATATACACAGTAATCTATAATAATCTATAATAATAAAAGCCTAATATATTAATGCTAATTAGACCTTCCAGACATCCTTCTAGGTGACCTACCAGATGAAGCCAGTGGCTGGAGAAAAGCCTGGGTCCCAGGTGCCAGAGGGAAGCCAGTGCCAGCAGCTGGGGGGAGGAAGGCCTACTCTTGCACGAATTTCTGCATCCAGCCTCTAGTGTTGCTTATATGCTTCATGGTCTCCCACTAAATTCCCAAAGTGCATTTCCTCATTAAAATACCTAATTTTTCTTACTTCTTTATGGAAACAAGCTACCATACCTGGAAGGGTCTCTTCTTCAGCATTCTTCCTCCACTCCTGTAGAAAGGGATTTAAAATTTACATCCTTTGAGAAATCTTTCCCAATTAATAGAGATTTGTTATGCCATTTGCATTATCCCTGCCACCTAATCAAGTCTAAGCCCTGTGTATAAACAATGATAGCAGCGCAGCTTATGAATCTAATATTACTTATGTTCCTTCCTACTCAATTTGTCATTTGCTGTGTATTATAGCCATGCCTGCATTTTTGTTAAGTCTCAAAGACTAAACAAAACACACCACACACACAAAACTAACCATGAATGGGAGCATATCATATTACACCGGTGCTGTGTATTTCCAGTAGATGCTAGTTTTCCTTTTATGATAAGTACTTGATGGCAA
Source organism: Vespertilio murinus (assembly GCA_963924515.1). Lineage (NCBI taxonomy): Eukaryota > Metazoa > Chordata > Mammalia > Chiroptera > Vespertilionidae > Vespertilio > Vespertilio murinus. Next base: position 24,492,229 of record OZ004711.1, on the reverse strand, counting down.
GACACATTTATTATAAAATAATTAGATAAATGACATGTATTGACCATCTCCTCGGGTAGACCTCTGTAAATAAAAGATAAACACTAAGTTCGTGGCATTAAAAAAACCAAACCTATAATTTAAGCAATGCATTTTATAGCTGAAATTCTTAATAAAATTATATGCAGCACACTTTTAAATTTTATGTTTTAATAAACAATTGAAATAACATATTACAAACGGAAGGCTTACATTTTAGCAACACAAGTGAAAGGCTATTCCAGGAAGAAGATGAATAAAATGAAATAAATCTAGCTATATACAAAGTAAACGCCATACCAAAATGGGATCCATATATTACCATTATATACAGAAGAAAAAGAATTATGGCTTTACTCCCAGGAAACATATAACATTTATGGGAAGACATGTATGTGTCGTATGGTCTTTATTAAGGATGGTGACAATTAACATCAGTGTGTATCTGAAAGTAATACCGAGATAAGTGCTTATGTTAGTGACTTGCAACTTGCAACAATATGGACATTCATATACCTGCATTTCTGATTCTCAGGCCTGCTTGGATGGGCTCTTTGTCTTCTGCATTTGTTTCTCTGCACCTGAGCATCACTCCTGTATCCTGGGCTCCCCTTGTTGTTAAGAAAAATGGGTTGTGATTACAGTCCTAAAAGGTAAGAAAAAAAAATATTTTGCAATGTTGTTGTTTTGTTTTTAAATTTTCCCTCCCAAAATCACTGTGCCCTTATTCAGGTTACCACTGCCTGCACAAACCGGGAGAAAAATCTTTGCTAGATAGTATGTATATCTGTGTGTATAATAAAAATTCTTTGAAGAGAGAAATCGGGTCTTAGTTTATAAAGCAGCAAGGACAAACACAAAGGCATTGCATGTAGTGGGCACATAAAACATTTTTATTGAATGAATGAACTTCTTTATTAATCTGAAATTTCTTTCTACTCTATATTAAGCAGACTTTGTTCCACACTAACAGTGTGAGAAATCGACGGCTGCAAGAACTTTCAATCAGCTCCATACTATCTTGCTAAGTGCTGCATGGTTCCTGTGTACATGGGACATGCTTCAAAAATGAATATTTCAAAAGGAATTTTTTTCCTTTTTCCCATTTAAAGTTTTTAAAGATAGCCTATGAATAAAAATCTCTTTAAAAAACAGAGTGAAATAAATATACATTTTTTTTCAAAATAATATGCTACCCACTTTTATTTATGAAAACATACGTGAGGGCTATGTGAAAACTCTAGTTATACAACTTTTATTATATGTGTCAGGATTATCTTTAACTAAGAAGGGCTTTTTTTAAAATTGCATCTCTTTGGTTGATTAGTTTCAATACTACGCATGCTGAAATAATCTTTATATGTGATGCCATCCAAACTCTTCCCAAAGTCTCCCTTGATCAAAATATAACGGTGCTTAAATATGTTAGGCAACATGTACTCTACCTATTTGCATTATGTCAAATGAACTGGATCATTCCAATATGGTGCTACATGTGCATGGAAGCCTGTAGCACTTTATAACAGGTGTTGAGGAAATGTACTTGACAGAGATATTGACAGTAAGGTCATCTGTAAGTGTAAACACTGAAAATATCAAGAGAAGTATATAATCATTAGTGGCATGAGAGGATAAAAAGCAACACATAAGAGGAATTAGCTGTTTTCCCCCAAACAAAAACAATAATAAAAGACACAAACAAAGCATTTATTTTGCCTCAATGCTCCCCACTCCCTCCTCTCTCTCTTTTTATTCTCAAATACAGAGAGAGAGAGGTCTAAGATAGAGGGAAGCCATTACAGGACAAAAGCAAAACTTAAAAGATGAAGGAAATGCATGAACCAACATATAGTAATTGATTTCTTAACATTGTCAGAATGCATTTACTTCCATTAAAACATTTACAACATTCTGCTTGGGGTTTTGATTATTGGTATATATGTCTCTCTCACTAGATAATATAATCCGTCTAATTTATTTTTAAATTATTCATAAAACCTAAAGTAATCCTGTTGAGTATAGTATGTATTCTATAAATACATTCTCCAACTCAGTCTTAAATTATAATTACAAATTAAGCAATCTACCAAGAAAACTGATTGCACATAGGTTTTTTTTTTAATAATTTAGAACAAAAACATATTCAGAGGAAAGATCTTAATTGTAACAATTTTGTGACAGTTACCCTTGAAAAACAATTGTATTACTGAAGGACTATTGTAAATAGAACTAATAATAAATTCTAGCATTTTTGTCCTAAAATGTTTGCCTCTGTATAGGATTTTAAGCACAAAATCATAAATGCAAATAAAAAATATAATTTAAAAAAATCTAACATCTCTTTTATATAAATAAATTTTAAAATATAATTGCAAAGTATAACAGCACAATGTCATAAAATGATTTTATCTGTGTATATATAAATATATTTTGGGTTGTTCTAAATAAACTTCAGAAATGTTTTCCAGTTTCTCAGTGAGGCAAGCATTCCAATTTTCTGCAATATTAGCAGGGATAACTAATGATGGCTAATTTTTGCCTGTAGGATTTCCTTCAATCTGCTTGTGCACTTTCATTTTCTCTGGCGGCAGCAGCATTTGTAAATTTTCTGGTCACTAAGCACTCAAGTACAACTGTAAGTGATCAGTTTGCAATTGGCCAACAGGAAAAAAATACAGAAAAAAATGCTTGCATATATTTATAAATAAAAGTCCACAAAAACTTTGATAAAAGTTCTATGTGTATACAGTTTTGTCTGCTACATACATTATTTTGAAAAGCTAGATGTTTATAAGAAAGAATATGCTTCTTTAATTGATAAGGATAAAATTACATATTTTGAAGGAAATATATTACATTCTGTGTTTGAAAAACATTTTACTCTCAATTATTACCTCATTTTTCATTTAAATTTATTTATTTTTAATAAATTACTTAAATTATAATAAAATATAAAATGACATCTTATCTGTTTCACAAATTAAATATTTCAAATAATACACATCAGAGATTAGAATGATTTTTTAAAAATTATGTTTAAGAATATATATTTTTATTGATTTCAGAAAGGAAGGAAGAGGGAGAAAGCCAGAAACATCAATGAAAAGAGAGAATCATTGACCAACTCTGTCCTGCATACTTCACACTGGGGATTGAATCCACCAACTCAGGATGTGTCCCAACCGGGAATTGAACCATGATCTCCTGGTTCATAGGTCGACACTCAATCACTGAGCCATGTGGGCTGGGCAAAATTCGATTTTTTTTGACACATTTTTCAAGACATAGCAGTGATGATATAATAACTCAAGTTGCCTAACATTTAGAAGTTGAAGAAATTAAATGCTTACATTAACAATTTAGTTAAAGCGAAGCTATGCCACATTTTAAACTCAAAGAAAGCTGATATGAATCCATTTAAATTATTGCACAGTCATACCAAATTAATCATTGCCCAGAAACCTTTGCACAATCTTTTGGCAAGAGCACAGAGGGAAAGGTTTGCTCCACAGTCAGAGCATCTTTCATAAAAATAAGGTCAGATGATGAATGAATGAATGAATGAATGAGTGAGTGAAAGAGAGTTCAGTTTCTGGATAATTCACAGATGAGTTTTTACCCAAATTCCTTACCACTTAGCAAAGGTGACATTTCATGTACATCCTGACTGTGCATGCGTTTGTCACTTGTGTTTAAAGTTTGCTCTACTGAAAAATCATGACAATGCATTATTTAGCATAGAGGAACTCTAAACTCATAGGGCTTTGGTAAAAGGGAGGTGCCAAATTAGCTTTAAAAAATATCTTACATTATGGCTTAATTTCATTGAAGCCCGATAATGTTGGCCACCATTCAATAGGCTACTGATATCATAGATGATTAATTAATGCAGGGATATTACAAATGAAGAAGAACATGCCAACTAAGGGAAAATATGATGGGTATTTACCTGAGCAGAGGTATAAATGTTCACTTTAGCTTCTTATTACTAAAAATAACACACCTTGCTCCCCAAACTCTTCTCTTTTGTTTCAAGGGGCTCTGTGCACATTTTAGGAATATTACACATGACTAGAGGTCAGATGCACGAATACATGCACTAGTGGGGTCCCCCGACCTGGTCTGTGGAATTGGGCTGAAACTGGCTCTCTGATATCCCCCAAAGAGTCCCATATTACAAGAAGGCACAGGCTAGGTTGAGGGACCCCACTGGTGCATGATTGGGGCCAGGGAGGGATGCTGGAGGTTGGCCAGCTGGGGAGGAACTGTAGGAGGGCTCCAGGGCATATCCTGCCTGTCTTGCTTAGTCCCAATCAGCTGGACCTCAATAGCAAGCTAACCTACCAGTTGGAGCGTCTGCCCTCTGGTGGTCAGTGCACATCACAGCAACTGGTTGACTGGTGGACTGTCCCCTGGAGGTCAGTGCATGTCATAGTGAGCAGTTGAAGGACCTTAGCATATCATTAGCATATTATGCTTTGATTGGTTGAACAGATGACCAGATGACTGGACACTTAACATATTAGGCTTTTATTATATAGGATAATACTAATGTGACAGAGACAAAGTAGAGCATCAAAGTTTGTAGAATTTTTTTTGATGCTATGTAGAAAGAGGTATCCCACTGGGATCATGGCTTAGCTAGACAAAGATCACATGATCTCACTTATTTGTGGAATCCAATGAACAAAATGAATTGATCAACAAATAAGACTTAAAGCAGGAAGGCATAGAACAGACTGACATACCTCAATGTGGGGTTCAAGGGATGAGAAGAGATAAACCAATGAACTCATATGCATTTATAATCTTACTAGAAGCCTGGTGCATGAAATTCGTGCATGGGGGTGTATGTCCCTCAGCCCAGCCTGCACCCTATCCAATCTGGCACCCCTTGAGGGATGTCCGACTGCCCATTTGGACATCCCTGTCACAATCCAGACTTGCTACCTCCCAACTGCTCTCCTGCCTGCCTTCCTGATTGCCCCTAAATGCTTCTGCCTGCCAGCCTTATCATCCCTTAACCACTCCCCTGCCAGCCTGATTAATAACTATCTTCTCCCCTGGCAGCCTGTTTACCCCTAATTGCCCTCCCCTGCAGGCCTGGTCACCCCTAAATGCCCTCCCCTACAAGGTTGATCACCCCCAACTGCCCTCCTTTATAGGCCTGGTCCCTCCCAACTGCCCTGCCCCCCGCCCCCCCCCCCTTGCTGGCCATGTTGTGGCAGCTATCTTGTGTCCACATGGGGGCAGTCATGTTTGACCATATGGGGGCAGCCATCTTGTGTGTTGGAGTGATGGTCAATTTGCATATTACTTTTTCATTATATAGAATAGAGGCCTGGAACATGGGTGGGGGCCGGCTGGTTTGCCCTGAAGGGTGTCCTGGATCAGGGTGGAGGTTCTCTTGGGTCATGGGGGGGCCTGAAAAAAAGGCCTGTGGTGGTTTGCAGGCTGGCCGCACCCCCCAGTGACCTATCCAGAAGATAGGAACTATAAAGAAACAAGCAAAGGTCTTGGTATCTGTAATTTATTTATCTTCTATAATTGAAACCTTGTAGCCTTGAGTGGAGGCGTGGGCCTGCCATGGTGTGCGGAAAGTTTGGATTCCTCCATTGTCAGGGAAACCAAGCCTCCTGCTATCTCTGTGTCTGTAGCCATCTTTTTGGTTTAATTTGTGTACTCACTCCTGACTGGTTGGTGGGTGTGGCTTGTGGGTGTAGCAGAGTGGTGATTAATTTGCATATTACTTTTTTATTAGATAGGAGGTGCATAGTCAATGGTCACAAACAATAGGGTAGTAAAGACCTCAGGGGAGGGGGATTAGGGGCTGGGAGGAGAAGCAAAGGGTAGGAAATGGGAGATATCTGTAATACTATCAACAATAAAAAATACTAAAAGTATTTAAAAAACATTAAAAGTACTAAATCGAAAAAAAGAGAATGCAAGTGCCACTTTCTTTTTATAAATTATTTTTTAAATTTATTTTTTTTCTATCATCATTTATCCCTTCTATGCTCTTTTCCACCGCTACCCTCCCCACACCTCCCAGGGACTAGCCTGCTTCTCCCTCTGGTGGGTGGAGCATGGTGTAGTCTGAATTTCAGTCTTAATTGTCTCCCTCAACTTAAGAGAATTTTTTGCTCCGCAAAAATCGCATGCCTTTAAAATGTGGTCCTGGAGACCAAAATAATATATTGGCAACTGCTTGCCAGTTTCTGCCTTCTAAGTAGTATTCTTTGCAGTGCCCAGTTCTGAGCTCAAGATAACACCAGGAGATAGGAACTATAAAGAAACAAAGGTCTTTTGGTGGGAAAGACCCTAAAGATAGAAAAAGGGTGTGAGAGAAGGTAAAGGAGAACAAACTGGCAAAAACACTGAGTTTCATAAAGCAGTTTCCTAAAGAAGATATTAGCAAAGTGAGATCATTTGCCAGGAACTGTTTACTGACATGTGGACGGAGTGCAGACCGGTCACCAGGACTAGTACAAGAATTCTATTCTAAGAGTGTCCAGAGTGTTACCCCTGGACCTGAGGGGAGCAGAACAGAAGAGGGGGAGTCCAAGATCCAGGACCCAGGCTACTTTCCGAGGGGTAGAACCTTCTGTCATTTGATACAATCACATAGTTTGTTCCAAGTGACTTTACAGGGAGTTGGGAAGGAAATAGCTACCCAACTTCGCTCTCCTCTCCAATCTCCTGAAACCACACCTCATTTGTCCAACCCAAAATATGCCTCAGGGTAGAACATCCACACCTATCATCCTTGCTAGCTAAGAACAGGGTGGAGTGGGCTGGACAGAAGATATTCCACAGAACTGATGCTTGCTTGCTTACTTGTTTTGGTGGTAGCAGGAGTTGAAGGGAGTCAGGACAATGAGGGTACTGCTATGTCATCCTGTTAGACACTGTGAGGAACTAAATGAAGACAACTTTCAGGATATCTCATTGTCAGCTATCCACTGCTTATCTGACACATAAAGTCAGCAGTTTAAAACAGCAAATGTATAGGAGCTCACCGTTTCTATGGTCATGAATCCTGGCTTGCTTTATCTGGTACCCATGTTCAGGGTCTCTCACAGGGCCACATTCAAGTATGGGCAGGGTCTGTAATCCTCTGAAGACTTGCCTAGGGGAGCATCTGCTGTCAAGCTGACTCACATGGCTGTTGGCAGGCTTTGGGGATCCATTTCTAAGGTAACTCACCGAGGTGTTCATGGGACTCAGGCTTTTGCTGCCTGTTGGCTGGTGATACCCCTTTTTGATGTCTGGGCCTTTATACAGGGCTACTCATAACACAGCAGCTGGTATTCCCTGGAGCAAGGCAAAGAGTGACCAGGACAGAAATAAAAATCAAGTCATTTTTGTAAGCTAATCTCAAAAGTATATCCCATCATTTTTTTATTGAAAATTTTATTGAGATAGTTGTAGTCACATGTAGTTGTAAGAAATTATTGAGTGATCCAAAAGTGTACCCTTTGTCCAGTTTTCCCCAATAATAATTCCATAAAGAATTATACTAAAATATAACATCCAAGGCATTGGCAATTATATAACCCATAAATGTTATTCAGAGTTCTCTAGTCTCACTTATATTTCATTGTGAATTAAAGTCATTACAATATTATCACACCTATAAATTTGTGTATCTACAACCATAGTCAAGATACAAAACAGTTCCATTAACACCGTTATCTCTCCTGTTGCCCTTTCATGATCATTACCTCTTATTTTCCCCTCTTACTCTGTCCCTAACCCTTGACACCCACTAATCTGTTCACTAGTTCTGTAATTCATTTAAAAATTATTACATACATAGAACTATATTGTTTGTAGCCTTTGGGGATTGACTTGTTTCACTCAACATACTTCTCTGGAGATTCATTCAAGTTCTGTGTATCAGTTTTCCTTCCTATTGATAGCTGACTTGTATACCATGGTAGATATGTGACAGCGTTTAGCTAATCATTCACCTGCTTTTGTACATCTGAACTTATCAACATTTTTACTTTTATGAATTAATTTTAATGACCATTTTTGTACAGTTTTTTGTGTGATTAAAATTCAGTGGGGCAACTTCTGGTTAATTGCATGTTTAGTGTTATAGAAAAAAAAATCCCAACATTTTTGCCATGTCCTCTTTGTTAGAAAGGAATCACTAGGTCCACCCATACTCAAAGGGAGTTTATTACAAAAGGACATACAGAGCAGAACGTAGGGATCAGTGGGGTCACTTTAGAGGTTGTCTAAGATCTCTCCTTACCATCCTTTCAAGATGATTCATCGTCTAGACTACATAATTTCTCTCCATGTTAACAATTGAAATTGCACCTTTGCTTAGCAGCTCCCATATGCCCCAGGCAGCATCCTGTCCCACTTATCTGTGCCTGTTTCTGAACAAGGAAAAATACTGAATATCCAGTCAATGTGGCACATGCAATATGTACAACATAAATATTATTCTAAATAGCAAAAATGTGATATGATCAAGCCCAACATCTTACTGACATTCTTAACTTTATGTAAAGTAACATTTTAAGAAATTTAGCATAAATATTAAACTTAAGTATAAATATCCTATTCTAAATAAAATGTGACAGAAAATAGTTACTTGTATATATTAATTTCTCTGGTTATTCCAGCTGCTTAAACTGACTAATGGTAAGTTCTCATAAACCTCTGTTATTCCCCACTCTATCCCTCTCAGTGAAGGTACAATGATAGATCTTCAACAGAACATATTCCAGAGTGCAAGGAACCCATTGTTCTGATTCTGACTCTGAAAATCTAATATAGACTCTCATCACACTCGGTTTTTTCACTTATGTTTCTCTGCTGATTATCCTCAATATAACCTGATATTCAGATCATGTCATCAGACACCAATGTAATAGAAAACAGTGGTGTGCACATACCTGGAAATAAGTCAGCACAGGTGAGTATGGGAGGTCCTAGGCAATACGGAAAATTCAGACAGGTACCGTATTTGCCGGCGTATAAGACGACCCCCTAACATTTCCACTCAAAATACAGTTTGTTATATACTCGACGTATAAGACTACCCCCTCTTCCGCACACCTTCCACACACCAAATAAAAGGTAAAACAATATCAGATTTGATTTCAACATTTTAATTTATATTCAAATGCTTATGACATGCAGGAAAACTGTCACAAGGCTGTATGTAATCAAACATATACATAAAACTGTGCAAGTTTATTACCGGTAAACATACCAGTAATTCACTAAAAAAAACACACTCTATAGACTGGTGCTGTAGATGCTTCTCAGGAACATAGGCAAGCAGCCCACAACCTAGAGGGACTGTCAATGATAGAAGTAAGATAACAAATAGAGGGAGAGAGCAAGTGCCGGGCAAGTCCCTAGCAAGTTTGCTGGCGTGACAGTTTCCCCTTAAAAGCCTTCAAACTCCTCTTCATCATCTGATATTAAAAGTTCATCAACGACATCTTGGGATACAGTTGCAAGGCAGTCATCGTATGGATCTACCAATTCTGCGTCAGATGATGTGGCCTCAGCTTTAGCTTCTATGGGCAGTCTATCTGAAGTGTACCTGTCGTATAAGACGACCCCCCACTTGGAGGCATATTTTTCAGGGCCAAAAATTCGTCTTATTCGCTGGCAAATACGGTATGTCCCCATTTAGTCCAGCTATCATAATTTTTATTTTCTTTAATCCACCATCCTTTGATACTGCTAGCTTTTTATATATGTATTAGAGGCCAGGTGCACAGATCGTGTACCAGTGGGATCCCTCAGCTAGGTCTGTGGGGATCAAGCCAAAATTGGCTCTTCAACATCCCTGGAGGGGTCCTGGATTATGAGAGGGCGGTTCTCAGGTGATGCACGTCAGAATCAGGCTCCCTCCTCTCTAGTTCTGGGAGCGTCATTTGAGAACCGCAGCTGCCAAGTCATGGCAGCTCCTGCCTTGCTTATCTGTCCCCTAGTGGTCAGTGAATGTCATAGCTACTGGACAGTCAGATGGTTGACCAGTTGGACAGTTGCTTAGACTTTTATATATACACTAGTGGACCAGTGGATGCCATTCATGCATGGGAGGAGGTGTCCCTCAGCCTGGCCTGCTCCCTCTCCAATCTGGGATCCCTTAGGGATCTCCGACTGCCAGTTTAGGCTCGATCCCTATAAGATTTGACTTAAACTGGCAGTTGGACATCCTTCTTGCAATCTGGGACTGCTGGCTTTTAACTGCTAATCTACCTGCCTGTTTGGTTGCCCCTAACCACTCTGCCTGCTGGCCTGCTCTCTCCCAACTGCCCCCCCCTGCCAGCCTGATCACTCCCAAATGCCCCCCCCCCCCGCCAGCCTGCTCACCTCCAACTCCTTCCCCGCCCTGCTAGCCTGATCACCCTTCCACCTTCCCCCCCTCCAGCCTAATCATGCACAAATGCCTTCTCCTCTTGGTTCCTAACTGCCTCTACCTTTACCCCTCCACCATGGCTTTGTTCAAAAGAACATTCAGAAGGTCTCCTGGAAAGTCTCCCAATCTAATTAGCATATTGCCCTTTTATTAGTATAGATTGAGGCCTGGTACACAAGTGGGAGCTGGCTAGTCTGCCCTAATGGTTGTCCTGGATCAGGGTGGGGATTCCCTTAGGAGGCAGGGCAGCCTGGGTGAGGGGCCTGTAGAGGTTTGATGGCCAGCCAGGCCCCCTTTGGGGTGGGGGTCCCTTCTGGGCTGCCTAGCCTGCCTGGGTGAGGGGCTGAGGACTGTTTTTAGGCTGATCACACCCTCCAGTGGGGAACCTCATCCCATGGGGATGTGGCCACGGTGCATGAGAGGCTGAGTGCTGCTTGCTTTCAGGCTGGCCACATTCCCTTCAGTGTGAGTATTTTCATTGGGGTGCCTGGACAGTTTGGGTGAGGGGCTTATGGCTGTTTGTAGGATGGCCACATCCCCCAGCAGGGACCCTCACCCGGATGGTGAGATGGCCAGCCTAGGTGATGGGCTAAGGGCCATCTGCAGGCCCCTACCTTGGTGGCTGGCCTGGGTGACCCAAGCCTCTTGCATGCTCAGGCCCACTCCATGGTTGCTGCCCACAGGCACTGTCTTCAGTGGCCTTATAGGGCAGGTGGGAAGCTTGGGTTGTCAGGGATGATCCAAGCCTCCTGCTCCCTCTGGCCTGTCCATGGCCACAACCCCCAGGCCCCTCTTTTGACAGCCAGCCCAGGTGGGCGGGAAGCTTGGCTTCCTTTGTCACTGGGGGTGACCCATGCCTCCCACCAGCTCCAGCTAGCTCTGTGGCTGCCGCCATCTTTGTCTCACTAATTTGCATATTCCATTCTGATTGGCTGTGTGGTTTCTCAGAGGTACAGTCAATTTAAATATTTGTCTATTATTAGTGTAGATAGGCTAGACAGGTATGTCACCATTTAGTCCAGCTATCATAAATTTTATTTTCTCTAATCCACCATCCTTTTATATTGCTAGGTTTTTGTATATGTACTAGAGGCCAGGTACATGAAATTCATGAATGGCAAGGTCCCCTCAGACCAGCATGCACCCTCTCCAATCCAGTACCCTGTGGGGAATGACATCCCCTTCACAATCCTGAACTCCTGGCTCCTAATCACTCACATCCCTGCCTGCCTGGTTGCCCCTCACTACCCCACCCATGCCATCCTGGTCACCACTAACTACCCTTCCCATTGGCCTGGTCTCCTCCTACTACCCTACTCTGCTGGCCTGGTAACCCCACCCCCCCACCAGCCTAGTCACCCTTCACTGCCCCCTCACCAGACTAATTGCCACCAACTTCTCTCCCTGCTGGCCTGGTCACCTCTTATTCCCCACCCCTGCTGGCCTGGTCATCTCCAACTTCCCCACTTGCCAGCCTGTTCATGCCTCATACCTCCCCTTCCCCCCAATCCTGGTCGCCCCACACAGCCTGCTGTTCAGTCATTTGGTTATCCCTCACTAAGCCCCCTGCAGGCCTGGTTGCCCCTCTCAGTCAGACTGCCTGTTCAGGAATTTGGTCATCCCTCACTAAAACCCTGCCAGCCTAGTCGCCTCATACAGCCTGCTTGTTCAGTCATTTGGTCGTCCCTCACTAACACCGCTGCCACCCTGGTTGCCCCATGAAGCCTACTTGTTCAATCATTTGGTTGTCCCCCAGGCTGAACCTGAGCAGCTGGGCAGTCAACGTCTGAGGTTTGCCTGTACCTCAGGCCAGTCCTGGGTGGCTAGGCAGCCACCATCTGAGGCTTGCTTGCACCTTGAGCTGGTCTTGAGCTGCTGGGGGACTGAGGGGACTAGGCACTGCCATCTTGTGGTTATGAGTACCACCATTTTTGAGGGCATGGCAGTCATTTAGCATATTTCCTCCTTATTGGCTGTGGGTGCTGCCATCTTTGTGAGGGTTTGATGGTCAATTAGTATATTCCCTCTTTATTAGATAAGATGTGTTTCCTTCTGCTTATGTGTCCTTCTCTCCATGTTCACTTGGCCAATTTCTAGTCTGTGCTCTCACATCCTTTCACCAGAAGCTATATATAGATCATCCAGACTAGCCTAGATATCTGGACATACACTTCCATAGCCATTTGTCATAGTTCTTTGTAGCATTCATCACCATTCTGATCACATGTTTAATGCTAGCCTTCCCCACTACAAGGTGTTCCCCAAGGATATAAGTAAAACATTGTGTGTTTTTTAATTACTCTGCCCCTACTTTTAGCCCAGTTCCTGGAACTTATTAAGTATACAATAAATAAATTTTAGGTGGTTAATTGCATCTGAGTGGCTCAATAATAAAAGCAGTGAATTTCTCATGAACTAGGAATAATTCTAATCAGGGTTCTTGTCAGGGTCAATAGAGCCAAGAATGAGTAAGAGAAATGCAGTCACAAAGACTAAGATTCAGAAGCATGTCCCTGAACACTAAGAGACTTACAAGAAGAGGAAGATTTCTTTCATAGAAGAAATATGGCACTGGGTACTCTTGTATGGCAAGTGCTGAGTTCATAAAAAGTGAAATATAAGACGCAGACTTAATTTCAAAGATATCTGAAGCCTAGCTATGGCAGCTACACATTCCAAACAAACATAAGATCGATTTCATGCTGAGAAGCCATATTTTTCCACCTATGAGCCAGATTTGTTGGGACAGAAGTTGGAAGCTTAGTGGGCCAACCCTGAGGCCTGAAAAATTCTGTGCAAAAGCATCTAAACTTACAAGGATCTTTTCTGTTGATCACTAATTCTTCTAGTTCCTCTTGTTTCCCAGAGGGATAACTATGAAATAACTCCTTAGGGGAATCTCAAAACTCGCCCTCACTTGGCATTCAACTTCCACAGTTCTCTTTTCATTGTATGCCCTTTTTCATTTTAGGGTATAAACATTTAGCAAAGTTACTTTTTCTTTTTAGCTTATTAACCTATCAAATAAGGGTGTACAATGACCTTATGGGATGCAGTTGTGCTATATGTATTATGCTATTGTGTGCAGAAGGATAGCTTGCTGGTGATGTAAAAAATAATATGAAACAAACACGGTTTTTCTATCTGTGGGAGAAGGGTGCCCCCATACAACTGGCACAAAGCATATAATCACTCCATGGAAGCCTCATTGAAATTCCCCAACTAATATACTCTAACTTCAAAGTTTCTTTGTTGTTTGAATCAACTACAACATTATCTTGATAACTTTGTTTAATTTCCTTTTCTAAAACATCTTAAGTTAAAAGAACAAAAAAAGGAAGCAATTTCCCATCAGCATGACTAGACCAATACAGACTAGATAGGAGCTCAATAAAACCATTATAGTTTTTGTAATGAGATTAAATCAGCTCTTGATTGAAGTACACAAGGCACTTTTTGCCAAATTATATTAGGCCCTTGGCAATTGCCACCATTTTAAGGGAAGGGTTATTATTGAAGGCTATTTTCCCATATAACAAATGCTACACTTTGATGAATTCTAAGTGCTTCAAAGTATCTCCGTGGACATCTTCAAGAAATGAATCACTTTGCCAGCGGTAGGGTAGTTGGTTGTTAATTTTCCTGTAAGCTTTAGACAGGGTTGTTGGTTTTTAAACTGAAACACTACTAAACTAACCCTGTGCCTGTCCCAATCATTTCCTAAATATCAGGCAGTCCTTTCTCCCTCAGAGTCCTCCATTAGCCAGACATTACTCTGTTTTTCAGACACGATATCCATGTCCTATGGAATCCAGATTTTTTCTTTAAACCAAGAATAATTTAATAGTGGTGACTATTTTTAAATAACATAATAAAAGTCTTCTTATATATGAAGCACATATATTTCCCTGTTAGTGTCTATTTTTATTTCTGTAAATGACATTAATGTCTTAAAATTGTTAAGTGTTACACTCACATTATCTGGTATATGAAAATAAATAAAATTCAGGTTCACTGAAAACTCCATATGTCAACAGCATTATGATGTTAGGTAGTATTGTATTAAAAAAAAAAACGAACAAATCACTTTCATTTCTGTGGAAAATAATAATAAGTGATTATTTATATGAATAATTACTTTACAAGCAACAATTGCTCATCATCTGTTAGTTATATGTTGCGTATGGAATCTAACTTGTCAATGACAAAAGTGCTCCCTAATTTTAACAGAGAAGATTTTTGAAATTTGGGTATCATGAAACAAATTAGTTTTTGGCAAATGTAAGTTTGCTTCATGTATCAAAATCTTGAGATAAAAATATTGAACTGAAAGCATGATGGTATGAATGGCTTTTAAAGCAATACTATAGTTTAATGTCCTAGTTTCTTTAATTAGAGTTTTTTGTTGGAATTAAGAGGATCACTTTGTGAAGATAATCTCCATTGTGAGAGAGAACATGAAACATAGATCGCCGTAGAAATAAGCAACAGCTTTCATTTCTGGCACCAGAGCTTTCAGCTGAATATCGCTCTGCTTTCTAACCTGGTATTTCCCTTTCTCTGAGTCAAATGTCACCTTCTTGGAGGCTGGACTTAGGAGGCTTCTTCTGGCAGTGACATGACTAAGAAGTTTCGGATTTTCAGGTCAATTTTGATGGAGGGAGCAATGACACATTTCTTTTGGGTTCAACAAAAAGAAACCAAATGTAGGACCAGATGTTCAATCCCAAGTAGCAAGCTTCTTCAGCTGCTTCTGGAAAACTACGTTTTGGCTCTGTGGTGACCAGTGGGGATGAACAGAACGGTCCCGGAAATGACATGACCAGTGTTCTCATATGCTCACAAAAGGGTTTTTGCAGTGAGTGAACAGCTTTTTCTTCAGTAGGATAATAACGAGGCATACTGCCAGCCTGAAACACTTGGGTACCACCATTCTTGTCACCAGTAACTGGCTTGTGACAATGGCAAGAAACCACCTCTTTTTACAATCCTGGATTTAAATGCTGAATATCTCCCCGTGCATATGGCTTTCCTTGGATCTGGAATACCTGCCAATTTCTCTAATACAAGCTTTCAGCTGTAGTAGGCTTTTCTTTCTTGGGCATTTGGGCTTGAGGTAATTCTTAACCTTGCCATTGGCATCAGCCTTTCTTTGCTTCAGGTTTCTCCTTAGGTTCTGTTCTGTTTTGTTTTGTAGTGTTTTTTTTTTTTTTTTTTTACCACTCTAAGACAGAAGAGCACAATACAATTTTTGAAAACCTTCTTTACTTTTTATAATTCTTAATATTTAGACATTGAAATAGTATAATATTAATTAATGTTTTCTATTTAGTTTCCTTTCCCTTAGTAAAAATATGTCAAGCATATTTCATTTAGTTACATATTGACTCATAGATCCATTTACTTTATATTCTACACAATCAATCTCACATTTTCCCACAACTGTATTTATCTATGTAACAAAAATTCAATGTAAGAGAATAAAAAGAAAAGGTTTTAAAGGAAAAAATAGGGGGAGGGGTTACAAATTAGAACCAGAATTTTTTTACACCACTTTTAGTTGCATTTCTTACTATTCAGATGATTAAAATTCTTCACAATGTTTTCGAAACCAACAGTCATAAGCATACCATCAGCACTGCAAGCAAACATTCAATGTGAGTTTCTATTTTAATATAAATCTTGATATGTTTTTTATCATCTACATGCTACATAAATAAGTGGGCTTTGATAGGTTTTCTTTTTTCTCTGTTTACAAGAAACAGAATTACCAGTGAATGATGAAGTTGAATACACTGCAGAAAACATAGGAAGGGCATCAAAAATAACTCGTGTTTATAGAACTTGAAAAGTTTGTGATGAAATTACAGATTGTAAAATTAGTTAATTGACAAAGTTATCACATAGAGTTTGTATTTTATTCTTTTCAATGCACTCACAAAAAAGGAAACTACATATTTAAGATAGTCCTGAGACTGGCATTTATACCTGTTATTAAATATATCTAAATGTGAGTCTTTTTTCTCCACATATGTTATATTTAATCCTCTATGCTACCATATATCCAGATATCTTAGGACTAGAACTATATAAGTAGGATTTTAGCTAACTAAAAAAAATATATTACACAAACACTTTATTAATCATTACAAGCAAATTGAGGAGAGGACACCTGTCATTCATTGCTGTGTGGATAATGTCTCTTCACAAACATGTGTTGAATAAATAACTGTTTTTAAAGAATTAAACTTAATACTAAACATACTATGTACACTAAAATTATAAAGAATAAAGGTTGATATTCATCTTATAGTTCAGAAGATTCTAATAAGTATCAACTTTATATAATTACATGCAACCTGAATAAATTATTTGATACTATGGGAAGGACACTTGAAAAAAAATATGTTGCCAACTTATTTAGAAAGTATTTGATATTTTAAAATTTAGAATTTAAAATTCAAAAATTATTCAGTTTTAATTTTGTTTTGGAGTCATGAGGGAAATGGAGGCCATTTTTATTTTGAATTCTCAGTCCTATAAACTTTGCTAAAAAAATATACTCAAATAATTCATCCAGGTCATCCTATCTAATAAAGAGGGAATATGCTAACTGACCCTTACACCATTCCAAAGATGGCAGCACCCACAGCCAATAAATAGATAATATGCTAATTGACTGCCATGTCCGCAAAATGGTGGGCCCATAGTCGCAAGATGGCTGCACCCAGTCCCCTCAGTCCCCCATCAGCTTAGGGCTGGCCCAAGGCACAGACAAACCTTGGATGGATGCTCAGCTGATGCCTGATGCACAGGCAAGCCTTGGATAGTGGCTGCCCAGCTGCACAAGGCCTCCTCAGGCTCAATAACCAGGCCTGGCCAAGGCTTGTGCTGCCGGCAGTGGCAATAGCAGTAGCAGAGGTGTTATGAGGGTGTCCCCTTCCCTTGATCACTGGTCTTCTTTAACCCCTGAGAAATGCTAGACTGTGGGGGATAGGCTGGGCTGAGAGATGTATCTTCTAGTACATTAATTTTCATGCACCAGGCCTCTAGTTTATGAATAAAACTTTAAAGCACAGAGAGGCCTGCTAAAACCGGTTTGGCTCAGTAGTAGAACGTCAGTCTGCGGACTGAAAGGTCCCAGGTTCGATTCTGGTCAAGAGCATGTACATTGGTTGCGGGCACATCCCCAGTGGGGGGTGTGCAAGAGGCAGCTGGTCGATGTTTCTCTCTCATCGACATTTCTAGCTCTCTATCTCTCTCTCTTCCTCTCTGTAAAATATCAATAAAATATATTTAAAAAAAAAAAAAGCACAGAGGTCTACTAGGCATGCAGCCTGAAGAAAGACAGTGTGCCAAAATGGAAAGCCCTGCAGACTTTGACTATAGGGACAAATCTTTGTCCTGACCCTTAGCAGACATGTGCCTTTGTGCAGGTGAGTCAAACACAAGGTTGCAAAGTCAGCCTCCTTCTTGGCCCATTTTGTTCTGACAGTTCTACTTAATGATAGAATGTGCGCAAAGCATTTTTCTATTTGGTGCTAATTCATTTGGTTAAGCCCAAAGTCATATTTTTTTCTCAAGGGGGCAGGTGGATATTACAGAAATTATAAAATGGAATTGACTTATTGGAAAAGGAGATTAATGTAGGAAAACGCAATCAAGAAAGGAGAGTAGCCGAAACCAGTTTGGCTCAGTGGTAGAGCATCTGTCTGCGGACTGAGGGGTCCCAGGTTCGATTCTGGTCAAGGGCATGTACATTGGTTGCGGGCACATCCCCAGTGGGGGGTGTGCAGCTGGTTGATGTTTCTCTCTCATTGATGTTTCTAGCTCTCTATCTCTCCCCCTTCCTCTCTGTAAAAAAAATATAAATAAAATATATTTAAAAAAAAGAAAGGAGAGTAGGTCATACATTGACTCCTTCATGAACAGAAAACAAATCAGAAATATGGGCTTGTGGTGCTAGATTGGTAATCTTCTTGGGCCAACTGAATTCTATCCTCATGAGATAGATTTCTCTCTGGGTATATAGGTTTCTCTATTTTCTGTGGCATACAATGCGCTTTCTTGTTCTGTTAAAAAAAAATCCTACATCTAACATACTTAGTTAAAGGTTTCAGTGAAAGTTTTTACACAGTTTTCATCATTAAAATGGTATGATTATAAACCCTACCCAGTTTGACTCAATAGATAGAGCATCGGCCTGAAGTAGTGTCCCAGGTTTGATTCTGGCCAAGGGCACATATCTCCGCTGCAGGCTTGACCCCCAGCGCTGATCAGGTGCATGTGGGAGGCAATGGGCCATAGTGTCTCTCTCACGTCGATGTTGCTCTCTCTATGTATTTATCCCTCCCTTCCACTCTTTCTAAAAATCAATTGAAAAATATCCTCGGGTGAGGATTAACAACAACAAAAGGGATGGTTATAACAATGGCTTCAGGAAAATTATTATAATGGTCACAGTAGCCTTATTAGTTATCTGTCTGACAATGACCAATAATATTTTAAAAGCAATATCTTAAATATAGTTCTAATCCATGCTAGCAAAGATTTCTTTTGAATGAAATGGCAATGTTAGGTGTAGAGGCAGAACTAAGAAAAAACTATAATATGAAGTTATAAAGATCTGACATCTCAAAAAGAGTGGTTGACTCAAAGTATAAGTTTGATTCAAGAAAATTGCCAAGTCATTTTCTTTTCAAAATGCTACAAACAAGGCAAATAGCTTTTATCAGTAAAATACAACATAAACCAAAACTTTAAAAGTTCTTCATTTAGTCAAAACTGGTTTGGCTCAATGGATAGAGCATCGGCCTGCAGACTAAAAGGTTCCGGGTTCAATTCTGGTCAAGGGCATGTAACTTGGTTGTGGGCACATCCCCAGTAGGGGCTGTGCAAGAGGCTGATCGATGATTCTCTCTCATCGATGTTTCTAACACTCTATCCCTCTTTCTTCCTCTGTGTAAAAAATTAATAAAATATATATATATATTTTTAAAAAGTCTTCATTTAATTAGTTGAGAAGTAGAAGAAGTAGTCAAATAAGATGGCTTACCAAAAATGTTCTAGTATTTGTTAATTTTCTTATATGTGAGTTTAGCCCAGAAGTTAAGTCTAATTACTATTAAATTGGCATAATATTTTTTATCTTGAAAATAATCTAGCAAATTGAAACCAATAAAATTTCATATTAGGTTGCAATTTGATTCTGCCCATGATGGAGATATAAGACAGAGTTATATTTTAATAAATAACATGGGCTATCAATAAGGAAATCACTATATTGAACTCAAAGCATTGTTACATTTGGCAGAAATGTTTTCTTAAATTTTAGGAGCATTATTTTTAGGTCATTTGGTCCTTTTTGGAAAACTATAACTTATCAGCAGCTTGTTTAACAATCAAGTAAATTGTCACATACATATTTGATAAAGCCATTTTGCTTATGAAGAGAGTTACTATTTTCCATTCATCACATTTGCTTCTGAGAGTCATTTCAATTTCTTTTAATTATACTTGTGTTTCTCCCCACCCCCACCTCCTCCCCTTTGGTGATTGTTAGTTGCTTTTAATATGATTTCAGAATTGTAAATGGCTCAGCATCTTAGTGAATTTCTGAGGTTTTTCCAATGAAGTAACAGGGTGAAGTGGAGAGTGGCATTTCTTGCTAACAGGTTTTCATTAAAGGGGGTACTGACTTCATGCAAATTTTTCCTGAAAGCATAGTTTACAGAATGTGGATTTCATCAATACTATTAATGTATCTGTGCTTGAACTAATATTTTCTTAAGATCCATATAGCTGTATTAGCATGCTGCTTTTACTGTAATTATTCACACTGCTATTAAGAGCAGGGAATGCCGGCTAAAGATCTCCATTACCGTTTTAATGGTGGCAAACTCAAATGTTAACAGGGTGAGGCAGGTAATGTAAGGGGTGAAAATGGCTCATTGTAAAAGCAATAATGAACAAAACATGTCTCTGGGTCAACTACAACCAGCAGATATCCATCTGCAACCCTTGTTTTAGAGATCAGTTTGTTAAAGATTGATGAAGTAACACAAACCAAACAAGGCCAGTGTTTGTGGTAAGGTTGAAGCATAGGAAGATAAACTATTTCATTGAGGATTGACTTTGTGGCTGTAAGATCATAATAATCATAAGAGGCCTCACTTTGAGGGCCCCGCATTTGGTTTAATGGTCTGCTGTTGTGATCTTGAAGTTCTTAACTATATTGGGACAAGCAACGGATTCTTTTAACTAGGGGGCAGTAACTTACATACCGGGTCCTGATTTCATTCAAGGTAACATTTGAAGATGTTCTCCTGAACCAGTTAATAGACATCTCTGACAACTTAATTAACTGCTGGGGAATGTTAGAAATAGAGGGATCATAATGTTGTCATTTGCTCAACTTGGTTTCTTTTTTAAAAAAATATATTTTATTGATATTTTACAGAGAGAAAGTGAGAGAGATAGAGAGATAGAAATGCCCATGAGAGAGAAACATCAACCAGCCACCTCTGGCACACCCTCTACCGGGGATATGCTGCAACCAAAGTACATGCCCTTGATCGGAATCGAACCTGGGACCTTTCAGTCCCCAGACCGACGCTCTACCCATGAGCCAAACCGGTTTTGGCACTCAACTTGGTTTCTTTTGCGGATTTGAATGTACCCATTTCCTTTCTCTCTGGATACTGTAGACACTACCTGTTTGCCAATAGGAAGCTAGTGCCTGATTTATCACGCAGACTAAGGCAGACAGTCAGCAGTTCCAGCTTCAAAATTATCTGCTTGATTTGCTACAAGATTTACATGTTTTCCAAAGATAGACTAGAGGCTTATTTTCTTTCTTTGAATTAAATCTAACAACAGAAAAGATTTTAAAAAAAATAGTTCAGTGGTCATGATTTTGACAAACATGGCTGTTCTTAATCTTGGTTGTTTCTTACTTATATGGGACATAAATTATTATTTACATTTGTCATTAGAATTGGCCATAAGTAGTGATTTACACTCAATATCTGCTTTTAGAGTCATTTTTTTCTGCAACTCTGGAGTCAAGTACAGCACAGACTTCTCTGGTGTTCACTAAAAAGCCATCTAACCTTTTTGTAGGTCCCTAGACACCTGCAATCCACCAATTTCCAGCTCATAGCAAAAAGTATGAGCATTTAACTTTGAATCTTGGGAGCAGAACTCATAGCCGGATTTATTTATTTATTTTTTTGCCCATCAGTGTTCTAGATTTATATCCACTTCCCTGTTACATTGGATGCCAGCCCTCATTCCTCTGTGGCTGTGCAGGTATGACTGAGTACTGTCTCGTGCCATTGAATAGGGCACCATTTGTCTTGAGTTCTCCAGGCTGGCTGCATACATGGCAGCACACGGTGACAGTAATTTGCACTGATCTGCCCCCACTGCTAGTCCTGCTGCTACAAATAGCAATTGATTATTATGCTGTAGTGTTATTGACTGTCACTATGAACACAAGCTTTATTTCATTTTTAAAGTAACAGGCTGCAGATTTGTTTAGGATCAGAGCAAAAACAGAGAAACGTTCCTTTCTAAGAATTATGTACAGTCACAAATGCAACTTTAAATTCTGGCCATAAAGCATTTACTTTACTTTAAATCACAGTAAATAAGAACTTTATTGTGGCTTTTATTTTAGCTTAATATAAATAAATAATTTCTAAAGGCCATAAGAAAATCGGTATAAAACTGAAATATATTTTTTTTTCTATTCCCAGTTTCAGGAGAGATAGGCACAGAAAATGACTATATACTTTAGTTGTTTTTTTTTTTTTCATTCCCACCCTCTCCTGTAAATGCTTTCTCCGTTCTAAAAGAACTGACATCCTATTTCATAGATATGTATTTCTTGACCTACCTGCTATTCTAAAAGTCTCAATTTTTCCAGGGTCTTACAACATTTCTCCATTTTTACATCCCCCTAAACAAACTGAAAAGTGTTTTGCATTTAGAACTACAATTATGACAATTTGTAGAGTTAATATTTATTAATATTATATCGGTGGCAGGTATATTTTAATTTATGAATGCGTTTCTTCCTAAACTGCAAATTTAACTTTCTAAATCTTTTAAAGCACAGCATTAGTAGTAGCAACACTGATTTATTCTATTATGCTATGCCATCATGAGTCTTAACGTGTTTGACTGCTTCAACAAATATACTATTTCTGTCTCAAACTAATGTAACACAATTTAGAAAACAAACACAAAAGCAAAATTACACCAAAAACTTCAAATACGGAACGCACCTAGTGCCTCTGTACAGCTCTCTTCCCTCTAAAAAGGAGAAGTAGAGTTCAAGATGAAATGAGCCACCAAAACAGGTGTGGCTCAGTGGATAGAGCGTCAGCCTATGGACTGGAAGGTCCCTTGTTCGATTCCGGTCAAGGGCATGTACATTGGTTGCAGGCGTATCCCCAGTAGGGGGTGTACAGGAGGCAGCTGATCGATGATTCTCTCTCATTGATGTTTCTAGCTCTCTATCCTTCTCCCTTCCTCTCTATTTTTATAGAGAGGATATATTTTTTAATCAGAAGAGTATATTAAAATAAGATGAAATGATCTGTCCAACTCTCCAACATCATTCCTGTATGGCACCACCAATAGGTGTGTTCCTAGGTTTGGGACAGTAACAGTCTTAGAGATCTCATCTTGCCATTTAATTTGGATTTCTTTTATATATTTTTTTCAAATATTTTATTTTATTAAGAAATAAAAACATATTTTAATCTAATCATGGGTAACTTAAAAAAAAAACACACCTCAATAACTTTTGGAAAGACAATTTATTCCCTATCTGAAGTATATTGTTGAAAGGATGGCTTGGTGATTAGTGGTTAGAAAGTGATTTCACCTTCCCTTACCTTGAGAGTACCCAGGGTCTAAAAATCTCTCAGAGGCAATTTTAAAACATATGTGTGCTAAAGTTGCTGTTATCTAGAGATAATTTGATTTTTTTTCTGTACTAACAAAGGAGGACAAGTATGTAGAGGAATTATAGAACAGCAAGTAGGTGAGTCAGTCCTCTGCATGATTTCAGATTTTGAACTTTGCCCATGTTCAACAGTCCTCAAAACCTATTTAGCAGTAGGTAGGTGCAAACCATAAATGAGGAATATAAACAGTGATGTGTTTGGGGTGAACTAAGGCTATCAGGTATTAGAAAAGGAAATTTTCACCAATGTTTTAAAATTTAGAATTAACAATGGTCTAAAGAAAATGGGCAGCTTTTCCAAGAGCCACTGAAACAACACAAAGCACAGAATAGTTATCTTTCCAAAGGTGTGTGTGTGTGGATACAAAGAAAACGACAGGTATTATTCATTTCAAAACCATGATATAATTCAAATTAATTCTAAACAGTATGTATTTATCAATTAGCATTATTTTTCATCTCTCTCTAACTCCCTGTATTGCTGTAATTCCATCAAATAGTCTTGCATTTTTTATGATAATAATCCCTTCACATTTCTTCCTTTCATCTGTATCCTTGTGTGCTATTTGTTGTTCAGCTAAATCCCCATTATGGAGGCCTATGAGTTCCAAGAGCTTGATGAATAATTGGAAATGTTTCATCCCCGAGCTTCAAAAAAGTGCTAGAAATAATTATAAGCAAACATCTTCTGTAGCGTCCCCTATCAATCCAATCCCTGCTTTATGCAATTTGTTCTTTAGATGGAGAAGGAAACGGCGAGATCTTGGTTGCCAGCTCTTGCAGCGTAAAGGGGACAGATGTTTCGTTTCCCATCGCTTTTTCTTCTCTCTCCTCTGTTCTTTCTGGCAGCTTGGCCTGCTCACTACAATACGTTCCACAGTTAGTCAAGCCTGTAATTTCACAAGGTACAGTTAATTATTGATCAATCAAAATGAACTTCATAATCCTTTTGGCAACTCGTGCTGTACTTGAACTTCTCTCTTACCCATAAAATAGCTTAATGGTCTACAGTATAATGAACACGAAGGATATGAACTAATGTTCAAAGAAGCAGGCAAATCCTACCTTTTTGCTTATGCCAATTCAGGATTATGCTTTACAACATACTACATACACACTCTTGCTTCTCCCCCCCCCCCCAACAAATCAGCCTTTCCTCATCCCTCTCCTGACTCCAGATGCAGAATTTTCATATCTCCTCTAAGAAATGCATTACATTTAAGACATTTATTTAATATTTGCATATATATTTTCTATTCTTTAGTTTCTTCTCTGTAAATCAATTTAGTCAGATAATAAAGTAGCTCTCATGAGCCACAGAATTATGTTTTCAGTACAATTATGTGCTGGTTTTTCTGAAGAGGCAATTTACCTATATAAAAAATGAGCATCATGCATCAAAGAATAATGACTCCCCTCTTTCCCTTAATGAAAATACAAACTAAAGGGGGAAAAGAATCCCTAAACACTGGGAGCTTACATATAATCTGTATGCTGAAGGATAGTACAGTTGGCATCTAGCCACCTGCCATTCAACACTATTGAGAGCCTACTATGTGCCAAGGGTCTTGTTCTGAGGGACACACACAGAGAATGAGATGGAGAGTGGAGTATGAAAATCTGTGCTCAGATTCTGAAAATAAAAGCTTAACTTCTACTCTCTCATGAATTGCATTGGACATCTTTTCCCCAAAGTTCCATGCCCTGGAGGACCTAAGGCAGGCAAAATGATGACTCTTCACCTAATCCTATATAATAAAAGGTTAACATGCAAATTGTCCCCTCTATTGGGAGTTCTACCAGGTGGGGAGTGGGCCTGCCAACCATGTCCCCTCTACCCATCTGACCCCTCTCCCAATCTGCCCTCCTTACCCTGATTAGGGTGAGTTGGCCTGACCCCATCCATGCACGAATTCATGCACTGGGGCTTTAGTTTGTATTATATTTTTAATGAAATAATCAGAGAGATTGGGGTTGTTCCAAAAATGTGTGATCTCTCTGTCCCCAATCACTAGTGAAATGGGTATCTGAGAGCCATTTGAAGTCGGCAATCCACGGAGATCTGCCTTCAGTTAGAAGCACCTGGTGGTGTCGATGGGCCTTGAGCTACACACTGAACACACCTGCTTATGACTCTCTAGTTGACTACACTCTGAGCCTTTGTCTCCTCAGCTCCAGCCCTCCTCATAGATTTGTAGGAAGAGTGACTGGAATGTTATACCTAAAGCACTTGATAGTAAATATTCAATAAATAGTGGTTACTTCTTAACAAACAACAACTTTACACTACTTTATTTCAACTTTTATCCAAACAAGTGTAAAGTGTTAAATATGTATAGTCCAAAGCTTCAGCTGCTGACCTCCAACCACATAGCCAAGTGGGGAGCGAGGGCCAGGAAGTTCAGAGTCCCTCCCAATGTTGGAGAAAGGGAAGCCTCAGGCATGGCCGTGGAGCTGAAAGAATACCTAGGCTCTGTGGAGAGGGGGACCCCCTCTCTCCTAGCACTAGACCTCACCTAACCCTCACCCAACCCCTCCTCTTCAATGAATAAGACATATAAAATATTTGATACTTATACAGCAATGTGGTTCATGGCAAGCTGGCCAGGCAACTGGCTGACCAAGGAGACCTAGGGCCTGCTCCCCTGCTTCTGGGCAGGTAGAATGGGCACAACACAGCTTTTCTTCCTCACTGCCCTCTTCTTTGCTCTCTTCTTCCTCAGAACCATCATTGCTTACAGTAACCGGGTGCCTCACAGTGATCCACACAGGGTGGAAGGTTAGAGGGGGTTGGAGCTGGAAGTGAACCAAACTGATCAGGGGTTGGCAGGACAACTTGAGGTTGGCCACAGAGACTGCAATCTCCTGGTAGTCATGGTTCAGGCCAGAATTGTACCACATTACACTCATCTTTGGCTCCCCAGTGAGGCAGAAGCCACATGTGCCCCACATACTCCTCCCTCTCTACCTCCAAAGTGAAAGAGCAGGTGTGATCTGAGAGCTCATAGCCAAATAAAAAAACCATGGCCAGAGGCAGAGGCAGAGCCAGAGCCAGAGCCAGAATCCTCCCCCATAGCTTCCCCATCCCCCCCCCCCCCACCAGGGCTAAGCTCTACTGAAGCAAGAACACTAATGCATTGGCAGTGCTGGTGGCCATGCTGTAAAGACTGGTAACTTCCATTAAGTTCTAAAGCAGCTTGGGAAAGCTCATGCCTCAGAATCTTTGCTTTAGTTAAACTGTTAAAATTTGGT
The DNA here is from genome assembly GCA_963924515.1 of Vespertilio murinus. Taxonomy (NCBI): domain Eukaryota; kingdom Metazoa; phylum Chordata; class Mammalia; order Chiroptera; family Vespertilionidae; genus Vespertilio; species Vespertilio murinus. Next base: position 24,465,584 of record OZ004711.1, on the reverse strand, counting down.
TGCCTGTGGTGCATAGATTATAAATGTGGAAACGTTTAAATATATATTTATGTGAAAATTTCTGTTACAAACTGATTTGTACATATTGTATCTTGCTAAATGTAGAAGTATACTCTTGATACTGTGTAATGCCAAGGATCTGGATAAACTTTTTGGCAAAGATTAAGTTGAAAGTATGTCTAAAAAATATATTTGTATACATGATTATTAAAAAAAAAAACACACTTCAAAACATCAGAAAACATACATAAATATATACCTTCTCTTTTCAGAGTCAGCAGCACATTCGAATCATTTCAATTTGGGAAGGACTGGGGGAGTCAGGGAGAACATTTAAAAAATAATAATTTATGATATCATGAAACGTGCAATAGCAAAATGTACAGACCTACATTCCCAGCAACTTAATATTTCCTGATATTGAGAACACCATGTGAAAATGTAAGTAGAAATGACAGCCCAATACTTACAGCTTTAGAAATAGGATACAGAAAATACAATTTTGGGATACAGAGAATAGGAAGGTATTTGGGGGATGAATTCAATTTCCCTCCAACTTGTCCCATACAAAACTTGTTCTTTCAGAATGGAAACTTGCTCTGATACAGGGGTCTCCATTTTTCTTATTTTTATTTTCCTATAAAGGGCCAAGGAGCAAATGTTTTAGACTTTGCCAGGGAAATGGTTCCTGTTGCAATGATTCATCTCTGCCATTGTGATGGGAAATCAGCCATAAACAAGACTTAAACAAATGAGTATGACTGTGTTCCAATAAAACTTTATTTACACAACAAACATCCGGATTTGGCTCCTGGTCCTTAGTTTGTCAAGCTCTGTTCTAAAGTAATATAAGACAAAAGGAAGAACACAGGATAAAATAATCTGCAGAAAACTTGCATCACAGACCGTAACACTGGGTGTCTCAATGCCAGGTGACTTGTTTTATTGGGGACTTACATTTTATATGCTAGAACAGACTATTCCCAAACCCCAGGGTTTTGTTACTTAAAAGAGTCGGAAATTATTGAAATTGCCTCATCTCCTTCCAGGAGTTTTAGTCAATGTGACCACCAACATCCCAGCAACTGACTCGGAGAGAATTCTGTGTTTTAGAAGGAGATAAGTAAGCATTTTACCCCAGCTCCTTTCCAGTCAGCATTAAGAAACCACCACAAACTCCATGAACCCAGAATAAAGAGACACATTTGCTGCTTAACGCTAGTCAATGTGTGCTATTTAAATCCGGAGGCTGAGCTCTGTGAATTTGCGGTGGAACAACTTTGCAAATAGGAAAATAAACTTTGTCTCTGCGGAGGATCAGTTCAGGAGGCCCACTGGCCGTTTCGCAGCAGTAAAATCCATGCAAAATGAATTTGGACAAGAATAGTCTGTCTAATATATCAATTTGCCCAAATAATATATTTATAGACTATCATTACATCTGGGGGTGGGGGGAAAGCCCTAGATTGAAACTGTAAAATTTCACTGATAAAAATGATCCATTCTCAAATGTCAGCCCACATTAAAAGAGAGAATTTGACACCTTTAAATAAAAAAATGATGCACAAATTACACAAGAAATCTATGGAGACTCCTTCAGTTCTGTTTTTCGTCTCGATGCTTCCCTAAAACGTGCAATAAACCTTTTTCAATTGGAGGGGTTTAATCTATGTGCATACGGAGACTTAGAGGCAGTGCCTTCTCTTCCTGGAGGCCTGTGTGCTGGGCTTTTTTCAGATATTGATTGTGAAAGTGATATCACACCAGAAGGTACATTGATATGGTGTCGGGGAAAAGAAAACGGCAAAGAATCCTTACAGTCCAATCAAAGCTCTGTCCAAGCCCCACACTCCGATGAAATCTAATCAATACAGACGATTAAATGACACGTACAGAGTCATCAATATTAAATACACTCCATTTCCTGTACAAGAGCTGGGTAACACAGAGTGGACAAGATAAAACTTGACTCCGCAGGTTTATTTACAGGATCTGAGCTATATTTAAAAATAAGTATGAAAGTTTGGCTCAGTTCACATTTGCCTGGCAGATTAAGGTGCCAAGAGTGCATTTATGAACCACTTTATGTTGGACAGACTGTGAAGGTGAGTGAATTGCATGGGGCAGGGCTTGACAATAATCAATGAAGGAGACCAGTATTTATTATAGCGTCTGGTATTTTGATTTTTTTTATGATAGAAGACACTTAGAAGTCTGGGAAATAAGAGTCACAATAAAAATGGGTATTCCTTATTGAGGGATTGCTACAAGCCAGCCATTGTGCTAATTGATGTGCAGTTATTATATTATTTATAAACATCATCTCATTGTCTTTTCTAAAGATTTGGATGTGCTCAGTGGTACAGAAGTGAAAGAGCTGGGAACTGAACCCAGAGCTTCCTGACTCCAATTGGTGTGCTTCCTCCCAGTTCAGCAGAAAGCCGCTGCTAATGACTGTGATATTAGAAAAAACTACCTGTGTTTGTTTCATTGAAGTCTCTTTTTTTTCCTCCTGTGAGAGGCTTGAATTAAACAACCTAAATTGCCTCTGTTGACCTAAATTTCTAAGAATCCGTGAGCATCCTGTCTGACTGCTAGGTATTTATAAAGTGTGAATACTATCACTTCATAAAATTGCTGAGAAGAGGTATGTTTTCAAGGATTGGGACTACTTTGCTCCTTGTTTTAACAGGGATGCCAACCTCAGAAAACAGCAGAAATACCTGGAGGCAACACTCAGTTCACCAGTTCAGTAAGGATCTCTGGGCTCCCAGCTAGCGGAGCCTTCAGCGGTTCAGTGTGATGCCGACTGCCAAGGTCTCTGGCTAGGTCCAATACCCACTACCCCTTAGACTCAGGCAATGCACTTCCAAATTCTTCCTCATCAGATCTTCTCACTTTTTAAGAAAAACAAAAATGTTGTTTTGTCAATAGAATCAAACTTGCAAAAGTAAACTAAACACAGGCAACTTTATTTTTTTTAAATATGTAGGTTTTATTGTTTGTTGTGTGTGTTTCCTTTTTTTCTTTTTCTTTTGTGTGTGTGTGTTTTGAGAGAGAGAGGAAGGGAGAAGGATAGAGAGATAGAAAGACCAATGATGAGAGGGATCATTGATTGGCTGCCTCCTACTCCTACATGTCTCCTACTGGGGACTGAGCCCACAATTTGGGCATGTGCCTTGACTGGGAATCACACCAGTGACATTTGGTTCCTGGGTTGATGCTCAACCATTGAGCCTTTTTACCTATTTATAATATACATTTTATTGATTTTTTTTTTTACAGAGAGGAAGAGAGAGGGTATATCTCGAGTTAGAAACATCCATGAGAGAGAATCATCGATCAGCTGCCTCTTGCACACCCCCTACCGGGGATGTGCCCGCAACCAATGTACATGCCCTTGACTGGAATCGAACCTAGGACCTTTCAGTCTGCAGGCTGACGCTCTATCCACTGAGCCAAACCAGTTTCGGCTACACAACTTTATTTTTAAAAACATTTTGTAAAACTCAAGTCATGCTTACCTTGTGCCAGTACTGGTTGAAATGCTGTATAAACGGTAATCCATTTGAAGTTCATAGCAACCCCTTGCGGTATGTACCATTATATTTTCCATTTCACAGATGCAGGAGAAACTGAGACTGAGAGGAAAAGTGAGTGGCCTGCCACAAGTAAGCTGGCTGTATGGACATGGCCAGGATTGGAACCAAAGTACCTGGGTCTGAGACATTTGCCCATAACCTTTAACTCTGGGGGCCCTCCCTGTGTAACCTACCAAGAAGCATTAGAATCAAGATGGATATTTTAAAATATGTGTACAAGAGACAATTGTAAATGTATTTTATGCTATTGAAATGGCAAGAAACATATAGGACCATTTTCCTTGAGACAAGGCAGGTTAAATTTACTCCTGGAGAGAGATCGAGAACAGGTGTGACTGCAAATTCAATGCACACAAGTCCCCAACTAGCTGGCAGGCATTATGAGCCTTGACTAGTATTCATCACTGCTAACACTTCAAACACACAAGCGAACATCACAAAATTCTTTGAAAGAATTCAAAGTATCAGACAGTACTTCCGGACAGTGGCTTCCTTTAAAAAAAATACTCTATTCGCTGATCATTCTTAGAGCAACACGTTTTTTTATGCTGCTCAGAGCAGGACTAAGAATGGAAAAATATCTGCTTTTTTAACGTTGTATCCTAATTCTGTCCACAGTTAATTGAAGACCTTTCCTGTCCTTTTGCTTAATAGGCATCATAGCCACCAGCCTCACCAAGGTCACGGGGACTGTTTCATCTGCTCCCCTCACTTTTTGTCTCTTTTCCTCCTGTAGGTAATCTCTCTGATTTCCTTTGTCTAGTTATGCAAAATAACAAATGTCAAAGCTTGGAAACTGGTAATTTGGCAATTTTAGACAATCGCCTCAGAACCACATTTTAGTACACCTTTGAAGCGGCAGAAGTTCAAAGGCTTTGAAAAGACTACTATTGCTTTGCCTGTTGCTATGAGTCATTTGAAGTAATTGGTCTTGTCTGATGTATGTTTTGAACTGAGGAAGTAGAGCTTTATTGCCACAATCAGATACAGGTTTTCAGCCGAGGAAGTGAAGTGTTCCTCGCAGATGTAGATGCATGCTTGATAAGGCAGAAAACAGACAGATGTGCCTCTATGCACCAGGGGAGAGGTGTGGAGAAGGAACAAATAAAACAGTTGAGAAAATTCTATGAAGCTACAGTGAAGTGTTTTTGGAAGCAGTCCCAGTTAGGAAATATCTCACAAGCAACTCATAATTTAGATGCAGACTAAACTTTAATTATGATACCAGCTGAAAACTACCTATTATCCTCATCAGGTTAAAAGTGGGCAAGCAAACCGGGTAAAAGAAAGTTATCTTCTTAAAAGAATCTTAGCTAGTTTTTCTACTTTGCTTTTTACTAATATGTTTCCTGATGTAAAAGCCAGTTTTTACTCTATTCATTTCTTACAATGAGAACCATAGTTTTAGATCTATCTCATGAAAAAAAAAAGATAAGAATGTTCAACGCCAAAGAAAACACCATATATGTTATTTCTTTTGGCACCTTCCTATAACATTTGTTAAAGGTTTCTCATGCATGTTTTTTTGAGTGTAAATAATAAGACCAAAAACTAAAACAAAACAAAATGAAGCAAATACACACACAAACATATTCCAAACAAACAAAAATAGTTTAGTATTCTTTTAAATGTTTTTTTATGAGGCAATCAAGCACTTCTTATTAAATGCTTACAATAGGCCAGGTACTAAGGAAGAAATAAGAATACATAGATTATTAAAATGTCTTTCCCCATTTAGGAGGTAAAAAGGCAAATGACATCTATAATCATCATAATAAAGAGCTAATATGCTAATAGTTTGGACGCCGTACTGCATAACAACCAATCACAGGAGGCTGCCTATGTGTGCATGGTGGGGCTTTGCTCCAGAGACTGGCAGAAGGGGGCAGGCACCCAGAAGAGGGGGGATCATCCTGGGGGAGGGCAGAGGTGAGAGCTCATAGTGCCCCCTCACCAGTCCTTTGCCACCCACCGGCCAGGGGAAGGAGCACAGCGTAGGAGATGGGAAGCTTCCATGCTCTCCCCCAGGGCCATGACTGAGTGGAGCTGCTGTATTGCTCCAGAGACAGGGCAGAAGTGGGGAGGCACCTGGAGAAGGCAGGACCAGCCTGAGGCAACTCAAGGAACTGGGGGGGGGGGCGGAGAGGGGGGGTTGAAGCAGCCAGAGAAGGCCAGAGGGGGCTGGGCCAGGTGCGCTGGAGCTCTGCTTGGAGAGGTTCAGGTGTCAAGGCCTAGTGGTGGGTGGGTGGATGGGGCCACGCGATTTCACATGCTGGGTTGCTAGTAGTATAATAATTAGCAAAAGTCATCAAAGGGGAGCATGCACAGGAAAGAGCAGACTAAGGCCTTCCAAAGGGGTTAGTTACCTACTCAAATCCTGATGGAGTCAGTGCCTAGGAGTAGACTTTCCAGACGAAGAAAATAGTTTATGCTAAGATACAGGAACTTGAAAGGATATAACACACTAGAGGCCTGGTGCACAAAATTTGTGCATGGTTAGGGTCCCAAGGCCTGGCTCATGATCAGGGCAGATCTGGGCCTTGTGACTGCCAGCTGGGGCCTTCCTTCACTCCACACCGCCCCCTGGTGGTTAGTGCATATCATAACAAGCAAGTGAACTCCCAGTCTCTTGGTGGAACTCATAAGGGGACACTTTGCATATTAACCTTATATATTTTTTTCCAAACCATCCACAATCATTCTGGCTAGAAGTTGGGAGCGAGTCAATTAGAGGATAAAGAGTGAAGGGAAGGAAAATTGGTTAGAAAGGAGATGATTTGTTTGGAATCACAGAGGCAGATAACAGGTCACCCTGAGACATGTGAGACAGCCGGACATGTGCAAGATGAGCAGGCATGGTAACAGAATAGTGACTTTTCAGGGGTCCAGAGGTAGAGTTGAGAATAAAATGTATGGGAGAGAAAAGGAAGAGAGAGAATCCTGGGAGACTTGCCCCCCTTCAGAAACATTTGCCATCTTGTTTATGGACATTCATATGTCATTAATTGATTAAGGTCTTTTCACTGCTCCCCAGATGAAAAGCTCTTTCCAGATCCATAAAATTCTCTGACAACTCAGTATTAGTTAAGTAACTGATTAAAAAAATGATAAATATAAAATTCTACATTTCTGGATTTGATGATGCAAAATACTTTTAAACTACTTCATTGACTTTGAGCTCTAGCAATTCACACATGTAAAAAACTAAAGGCCCAATGCACAACATTTATGCAAGAGTAGGCCTTCCTCCCCCCAGCTGCCAGCACCAGCTTCCCTCTGGCACCTGGGACCCAGGCTTCCCTTGCAGCCCCAGCTTTGTCCAGAAGGTTATTTGGAAGGATGTGCAAAAGGATGTCTGGTTTAATTAAATATTACGCTTTTATTATTATAGATATTTAGCTGAGAGTCGACAGGTTAACATGTGCTATTTCTCATTTGCACCTTACTAGGAATAAAGTGTAGAAAAAAGGTCTTATGATGCTGAAAAAGAGCCTCAGCTCACGTGGCTCAGTAAGGTTGCTAGTGTGATTCCCATCAGGATACATGCGCAGGTTGTAGGCTTTGTCCCAGTAGGGGGTGTGCAGAACATAGCCAGTCATTGATGCCCTGGCTCTCACATCGATGATTCTCTTCCTCACTCCCTCTCTGTTCCTCTTTCTCTAAAAATAACTTAAATATTGTTTTTGAGAAAGATGGAGAAAGAGGAGAATTAAAAATATCTATAAAATTAAATGAAAAGTATATAATGCTATGTAAGAGTGATTTTTATTCTCCATAAATTACATATTTCTAGTAGGATTTTATAGACTTCTTAGGTTTTTCTACAACACATCATATTACCTGCAAAGAAAGAGACAGTTTTACTTTTCTCTTGCTATCATCATACATTCTGTTATTGACTTACTATACTTTTTAAGATCTCTAATAAAATGTTAACTAGAAATCAAATTATGTAATTGCATTATTTCTAATTTTAGCAGAAAAGCATTCACTATTTTATCAATAGGAAGATGTTGATATTTATATGGAATTTCTTTATCAGATTGAAGATGTTTCTTTCTATTCTTAGTACTCTGAAATTTGTTTTTGTTTTGATGAATGTGTACTGAATTTGGTGAAATGATTTTTCTTCATCTATTGAAAGGCTCATAAGCTTTTGTTTTTGTTTTGCTATCTATTAATTTGGTGAAATGACTTGATTTTTCCCCCCTGAAACCAATCTTGCATTCCTAAAGTCCACTAGGTCTTGATGGAAATGTTGATATTATCAAGAGTACTGTTTTGCTTTCCTTCCCTTCCTTTCAAGTAGTGCTCCTAATACCTGCAACCTTGCAAACACTTCCTTAATACACATACTGGAGAAGGAGTATTTTCATTCTCCCTCAGTTGTAAGGGGTGGATAAAACAAGTGTAGATTACCTCTAAGAGTTAGCTTAATACTTGCTCTAATCCAACAATTTTAAATCTGGTTAGCATGTATTAATGTATTACTGTGTTCCAGGCACTGTTCCAAGCGCTATATAAGTTTTAATCCATTTACTTCTTCCAATAATCACATGAGGTGGATACTATTATTATCACCATGTGATGGGTGAGAAAGCCTCAGACATGGAAAAGCTAAGTAACTCACCCAAGTATTCCCAGCTAGTAATTCGCAGAGCCAGGATTCAAAATAAAACAGCGTGGTTCCTGAACTATTCTCTTACTAACTAGGCTACATAATGTTTTAATCAATACACATTTTATTGCAGGACCTTGGCACTAATTAACCTCAGGCGTCTCCTCAGAGGAAAGGTGATTGCTGTTATCTATCCATGAGAGAGAGGATGGCATTTGGAACTAAGTCTTATAATATCAAATGCCATAAAACTGCTGCTTATCCACTGTCATATGGACGAAGTAAAGCAAAGGCATTCAAATTAAGTAGCAGGCTGGCAAGAAGGAAAGAACACTGACTCTCAGACTCTGCCTCCATCCCCTCAGCTGTCATATCACTGAGCTACAACATACCTTTCACTTCCTAGAGGACGAGGTGGAGAAATGCATTCAACAGCTAAATGCATTTTCAAAAATATACACCATATCACTATTTGTTTTTGTTAACCCTCACCCAAGGATATTTTTTCCATTGACTTTTTTAAGAGAGTGGAAGGGAGGCAGAGAGACAGATAGATAGAGAAACATCGATGTGAGAGAGACACAAGATCGATTGTTTCCTGTAAGCGCCCTAACCAGGGCTGGGAAAGGAGCCTGCGACCAATGTACCTGTCCTTGACTGGAATCAAAATTATACCTTTCAGTCCATGGGCTGATGCTCTATCCACTCAGCCAAACTGGCCAGGGCTCATATCACTCTTGTCTATCAAGTCCTTCAATGTCTTTACACTACTCTTAGACTAAATGCGCAAGAACATTTTAGCATCACCAGACTCCCACCGATTTATTTAGCCTCTTTGTGGTTACCTTTCTCTTTTTGTTATTCTTTCTTCAACCTGGCCTTCTCTGCCAGGAACACTCATTTTCTCCATGTTGGCAAGACTAGCTCTTGGTTTCCCCTTCGGGTCTCAGCATAAATGTTATTTCTTGAAGAAGCCTTCCCTGGCCACCTGATATAAGTAGAGCACCCTCACCTCCTGTGACTGTCTAACATCTCACCTTGTTTTCTTCCTATCTGGATCTGAAATGAATAGTTAACTACATTGTTATTTATTGAACTACTCATTCTTTGCCTACACTACTAGAATGTAAGCTCCTACCTTTGACACTAGAGAGATGATACTTAGCACTGAGCTTGTAAGACAGCTTGTTGAATGCTTATTACACTAAGGAATAAGAAGTAGTATACTTCATGGAATTTCCTTACAATATGTTTTATCTGCAGTCATGCAAACCTCATTTTCTTATGTACATGAAAGTACATGTGCTTTGTAATTGGTCAGACTTGGATTAATATTTATTCCTGCTCTTCATTAACTATATCATCTTGGTTATAACTGTAATTTTAAAGCCTTTCTCTTTACTTGCCTCACAAAGTTTGTGTGATTATTAAGCGCAATAATGAGAATAGAAATACCGAACTCCATTTCTGGTCCATCGCCAACAGGTAATAAGTGTTGCTTTTCTCTCTTCATTCCTTTCCCACCTATAGGGTGACGCTCCCTTTCCAGCCCACGGGCCACACCAAACTATTAAGAAAAAAGCCAACGACAAAAAAACCACAATTGTTCTTAAGTTTCAAGTCTCTAAAGCACATTAAACCCCACCTTTTAATTTCTAACAAAATTTAATGAGAAAAAAAAAGATGAGGCAAAAAAAAAAAAAAAGAAGAAGAGGAGAAGCAGGAAGAAAATGAAGAAGGCAAAATAAATAAATAAATAAATGAAAGAATTCACTTCTTGCAAGGATACTGGCAGAGCGCTCCAGTCCTGGCCTGTTATTTACAGAAACACGTGCAGTGCAGAGGGAGGCAGCTTTGAAAAGCATAAGCCTTTACATCCTTGTCCAGAGCTTTGAGACAGTACCTGCTGCCAGCCCCGATGTGCTGTTGCAACGGGACATTCTTCAGGAATGAGCAACTCTTTTCCAAGCCTTTTGGCCAATGTGACCATTTCACAGATGTTATGTGGAGGGACCAGCTAGTCCCTTACCATTCCCTCCCCCCGCTTTCAGGTGGTGGTCAATTCGGACATTTCAAGGCAAAACAACCCAACGTTTATTTAGCATTTTATAATTTGGTGATATTCCAGCATTTGTTTACTTATTAAGACAACATGATAACATATTGAGAGGAAGATTTTTTTTTTCTTTTACAAAAATAAAATGTTCTGGGTTTTTCTTGGAGGAAAATTTCAGATTCTCAAGGAGGATTGAATAGAAAATATTTTTTTGCTGCAACTGCTTGACATGAGTCCAGACTCTTCCTGGAACTCTCTTTTTATAGAGACAACATATATAGATATCTTTAGAGGCTACCAATAGGTTTGAAATGAATCCCAAATGTTTCCATTCCAAAGGGCCTGGCCTTCTACTTTTAGATGGACATATCTGCACCAATATTTTTCTGCCTCAGTGCCTCATCTCTACCCCATCTATACTAATAAAAAAGTAATATGCTAATTAGACCAGGAGACCTTCCGGACACCTTCTGGACTTCCTTCTGGACAAAGCCAGGAACTTGGCCAACCTGCAAAGGGACCTCAAGCCTTCACTCAGGCTGGCCACGCGCCCCCAGCCAAGACCCTCATTTTATGGGGGTGTGGCCAGCCTGCATACTGCCCAAGGCCCTGCCCCCCAAAGGACCCCCACCCGGATCCAGGACCCCCTTCAGGGCAGACCAGCCAGCCCCCACCCATGCACTAGGCCTCTATTTATATTAATAAAAGGGTAATATGCTAATTAGACCAGGAGTCCTTCTGCACAAGGCCATGGTGGCAGGGCCTAGGCAGAGGTGGTTAGGGGTGATCAGGCAGGCAGGTAGGTGAATGGTTAGGAGCCAGTAGTCCCAAATATAACGAGAGGGATATCCCACTACTGGTTTAGGTGATTGGGCCTAAACTGGCAATGAGACATTCCCTGAGCAGTTACAAATTGAAGAGGGTGCAGGCCGAGCTGAAGGACACCCCCCCCCCATGCACAAATTTCATTCACCAGGCCACTAGTTGTTTATAGTGGGAGAAGCAGCCATGTGCATCCTACAAGATGAAACTCTTAGTTAATAACTACCAGATCACAGGGTGGATCCAGGATAGATGACATTGCAAGTAAAAATAAATATTAAAAACACAAAATGAGATCACCTAACATTATCTTCCCTTTAACTGAGCTTTAGTTGACCTATATAATGGCTTGAGAAATGAGAAATAACTGCTACCAAGTTGATGAGCAATGCTATCTTAAAGTATATTTAAGAGTTATTCATGGGCCCTTCCAGCTTGGCTCAGTGTGTGTGTCTATCTATGAACCAAAGGTCATGGTTTGATATCCTGTCAGGGCACATGCCTGGATTGTGGGTTCAATTTCCAGTGTAGAGCAGGCAGGAGGCAGCCAATCAATGATTCTCTCTAATCAATGATGTGTTTTTTTTTTCTCTCTCTCCCTTCCTCTTTGAAATCAATAAAAATACATACATATATATATATATATATATATATATATATATATATATATATATATATAAAGAATTGTTGATGGTTTTGAAGCAAAAAAAAAACTGTTTATAGGAATCATCCTATGAGTTCAAGTCAGATTTGGTGTGGAACAATGTAAAAAAATCTTGAGTATTTAGAAATAGGCATATGTTCTTAAGTTTAAGAACTTGGTATCTTCAGTGAAGCTGAATGAGGTAGATTAAGCAGAAGTTTGAGGAATTTGTTTGTCACTTAGATGATTTCACAAATGGAGATGAAACTTCTATAGCAGGACTTTTTAAAACATGTTCTTCCTGCTGTCCTTCGGGGGACACCCTGGGTGACCTACCAAGACTGCCTTCTCCTGTCTGTTTTACTGCTTTTGGGATTTGCTCTCTACTCATGCAGCTCCTTGCAACATAATCTTGTTTCTTTATTTATTAAAAAAAATCAAATAATTTTATTTATTTCAGATAGGATGGGAGAGTGAGAGGGAAAGAGAGAGAGAAAATCATTAATCAGCTGCCTCCTACACATCCCCTACAGGGGATTAAGACCACAACCCAGGCATGGAACCTTGACTGAAATTGAGTCCAGGATCCTTCAGTCCACAGGCCAATGCTCTATCCACTGAGCCAAACTGGCTATGGCCACCTTGCTTTTTTCTAGCATCACTTTGACTTAAACAGACTGTTGTGACACATTTTCAGAACTGATCCCAACACAAAAGTCATGGAAAGACGGGATGCTTTTTCTCCATACTATTAAAAACGTAGTCATACCATCATCATTTTTCTTTCATCCTGTGGGAAAATGGTAATGAAAATGTTCATGCATTAGTATGTTAAGTGTGAGTTCAGCATGTTTTTAAGTTGGTGATAATTCTTTTAAGCGAGGGCTCTAGAATCCCATGGTTTGGCTACTAAGATGCTGAGAAACACGGAAAGCCCTAGTAGAAATGCCAAAATCCTATTTGCCCAGGAATTTGATGGGGGATTCATGGACTATTTCATTTCCACCCAGCCATGGCTTTCAGGAATACTGCCTGACCATATCAGGTCTGTTTATAAGGTCATTCCTTTGAACTTGAACCCCTGCTGGTTTTTCTACTTTGTTTATTTATTTTTGTGGAGGGGATCCTTAATTTTTCTTTTTTTTTAAAAAACTCAAACATGTAGCTGAACGCCAGCTTGAGTCCAAACAAGACAACTCTGAGTGGATTCTGGGGCTCTGCTCCTCAGCGGGCGGGGGCATTCCCAAGGCTGACTGGCTGGGATCCACAGCATTCCACTATCAGGATGTCTGACAAAGGTTCATTTTTTTACTGCATTTTAATCTAACCCTGAAGGAAAGGAGGTCACGTTTACATCTATGAACCTTAGTTTGTGGAAGACTTATGTAAGGTTCCGAGGGCATTCAGAAAGCATGATGTTTTGCATTCTCTAAAGGTAAAACAAAATAAGATAATAAACTTATTTCCCTTTCCTAGCTTCCCTTCCAACTTTTCCCCCCTTTGGGAAAACATCGCTTTTTCCAAATTTAAACCTCTCTTCAGAAAAGGAGAAATCAAGTGACTAACATTCTTCTACTTTTTTTTTTCAATAGAAATAAAAATAATACACACACACAAAGGAAAAACATTGGTTTCCTTTCCAGTGATCTTTGACATGTTTTTATAAACCTATCTCCAGATTTCTCTTCTCCCAAGATACAGCTTCTCAAATCAACATAGCATTAAAAAATAATAACAGTAATTAATTAGCTAATAAACATAGCTTTAAACGTGCACATTGTCAAACAATCCTTACAAAGTAGAATATTTTACATCCTTCCAAAAACAGATGGCTTTAGTTTTATTTAGCACAAGATGGTATTCACACTAAGACAGAGTATGATATAACACAGATAAAACCGGATTTGATCAAAGGTACCCCAGTTAGGAAGAATGCTATCACTTTTCTGACTGGTATTTCTTACTGGTATTATCAGAAACAATAACAAGTAACTTTTATTGAACCCTTTATATCTGCCTGACATCTTGCCAGATGCATTATTTCACTTAATCTTTAAAATAACTCTGTTATAATCTAGGGGTTGGGAAACTTATTTATAATGAGCCAAATAGAGAAGCTTTTTTAGGCTTTGCAAGACTAAAATAGTCTGCTACATAATCTTTGTTTTTGTTATTTTTTGTTTTTATAACCCATGACAAATATAAACACCACTACAGGTCTGATGCATGTAGGCCTTCCTTCCTGAGCTCTGGCATCGGCTTCCCTCTGGCACCTGGAACCCGGGCTCCCCTCGCAGCCCCAGTTTCATCTGGAAGGTCATTTGGAAGGACGACGGGTCTAATTAGCATATTATGCTTTCATTGCTATAGATTCTTCTATACAGCAAATCAGATTTGGCCAGTGGGCTCCAGTTTTCTGGTGCCTGCTTTGATCAAAGTAGAACATGTATCATTTTCATTTACAGAGGAGGAAATTGAGATTTAGAGAATGTAAGCAAGCAGACCAAACTTAAACACCTAGTCAGTAGCAGATGACTTAGTTAACTATGCAGTCACTAGCAATAGTAAACTAGTTTGGGTTAAATCTAAGAATCCATATAACCAGAACATAAGTACAAAAACATTTATTTTATACTTTAGTATAATTAGAAATGCCTCTGTGGTGTCAGCCGGTTTATAATGCCTCCCTGGATATACATGTAGATAGATGCTATTTCCAGCTATACTTGTAGCATGTATATTACCAATTGAAGACTATTTCATGGTCACAAGAAAACAGAGAAATTTTACTTTTTTTTAAAGAACACTGATATGTTCTAGCATTTATGAACTTAGTTATGGTTTATTTTTTTTCTTTTCCTTTCCTATATCCCTTTCTTAAGTTAGACAACTGAAGTAAATATAAATCAGTTTCAAAAGTAACGCTTCACTTCACTGAGAAACAAAAAGCTGAATGGGCTTGAGGTTATTTCATATATTCCTGAATCCAGACTTTGAGTGTCAATCAGTCTAAATTTTTACTTATTATCCAAATTGTCAAAAAATAATGAAATATGTATTAAACATCAGATTTTTTTTTCATAAAGTGTGATAGATCAATTCTGTGGTTTGAAGACATATAGTAATTCAGATGGAAATAAATATATTTGGGTATAAAATATTACTCACAGGGCATATGTATATGTGGCTCCTATTGGCACTGATAATTCCTTACTTCTCAGACATAAAAGTGTATTGACTATGTAGGAACTGGCCCAAAGACTCTACTCCAATTCTTAAATGTTCATTGTTCATTATTAGGTATTTTATTGCAGATTTTTTTTATAGATAATAATGTGAACTCCAAACATAACAGCAGGGATCAGCTGAGAAATCTGAGGAATTTATAAATGACAGCCTTGTTTAAAATTAGGGAAAAAATAATACTAGTATTTCCAACAGATAAGGTCTCTCTTATTTATATTCTTTACAATGTGCATTTTTAAAACACCTAAATTCAGAGTCCATTGACCAGTAAAACTGATGGAGTAACATAATTTGAAACATTTTTCTAAATATATTATTGCCCCGCTAAGCTGCAGCAGCTCCTTTTACTTTCTTGGGTGTATAACATATTTTTAAAACCTGTCTGCCCAGATATATATCCAATAGTCTGGAGTGCCATCAATGGTAATACACATTCTACAGCCCTCTTGGTTGACTTTCTAAAAATGCTTTCTGCAGAATAAAACTAAGCCAAAGGGAACTTGCAAGCATTCATACACAAACTGCCTGCACCCAACAAAACAGGGGAAGCTGAACACACTAGAAGAATTTCAGATTCCCACCACAGCTCCTTTTCTGCACGGAGCAGCGAGGTGTGTTGTCAAACACAGGAGGCCCGGGTGCTCCGAACAGATGGCAGCTGGGTGACACCCCACAGGAGAGAAAAGAAGGTGTGGCCACCCAGGAAGTTCTGGTAAATTATGCTGCTTGCTCTTCTCACCTTCAGCAGAGGGGAAAAAAAGCAACTAAAACACCCAAAACAAAAAACAAACAAACAACAACAAAAAACTATGTAGGAAGGTATGTGCCAATGGTCAGCACTGCCCCGCTCAGAGGCAGTTCCAGCTCAGGCTTCAGAGCAAAGTACAGAGGAGAGGAGAGCAGGTGGGCTGTTCTCTAGGGAAGTTCAGGGGATGGGAATGAACTGTGCAGCAGCCACCCTAGGACAAACAGTGTCCTTGAAATAGAAATAAAACCCAGTTCTGACTGCAGGCAAAGTGTTGCCTTGGAGAACCTCAGGCTGCTCACCATGGAGTGATCAAGAAGAAATAAATAGACTTCCGGAGAAGCAAGAGGAATAAAGCTGAGATTCAGATACACAAGCCCTCTGGGACATGGGAAGGAGGGAGATTATGGAATCACCTAATGGATTATATAAAGCTTCAAATCATTACACCAGCAACAGGAGGAAAAATGAATGTTTTGGAAATAATGGCAGATCAAAGGATAATAATATGTCAGAGGAATTACCTTCATTCTTTGCACCGCACAGGGAGATATTGATATTTCCTGTGCACCTTGCTATGTCATTTCTGTTTGCTAAAGGTGCACACTGCTCCTATCAGTTTAGTTTCCCCAAGTACATTGCCAAACCGTTGAGCAGCATTTTAAAATTATTCTCTCAGCGCCTAAGGCAGTGCTCAGTTAAATAAAACCAAATAAAAACTAAAATAAGAAGGCCATGAAGTTTGAGTTCTTAATTCCTGCTCCCATTGGCTTCATACCTGTCAGCTCCAAACATTCTCATTTGCTGTCAGGCAGTCATAGGAGGGCTGCCAGGCCATGGGGGGGGGGTGTGAGGGGGAGGAGAAACTACTGCAGGAACAAGAAGTAAAACGAAAAAGCTCTAAGAGGGAGGGGGAGAGAGAAAGGTAACAAGGGAGTCTTGTCCAGAACTGGAAACCATTCACCAATGGCTAGAGCAGTGGGTAGAGGCATAGGAGGTGGATGAGTAACATCATTCTAGCCTCACGGAGATCATCCCAAAGGCCCTTCTAAACGAGGCGAGGGGGTGGGTTTGGGTTTCTTATGAGGGCAATAGGGCACCATGGAAGGGTTTAAGCAGGGAAGTCTGTGCTGAGAGGGTAGTTCAACATGCTTTTTCTGGTGCGGTGGGAGCACAGGTTGGGAGGAAGTCCGGAGGCTGAGGGATCCGTTTGGAAGCTCTTGCAGAATCCAGAAAAGAGATGATGGTAAAATGCAACAATAGAGTAGAAGAATGGAGTAAGATAAACTAGATTGGGATGGATGTAGGGAAGAGAGTGAAAAAAAAAAGAGTAAGTGGAATTGCTATATTTGTGGTCTCAAATGGAGACCACAGCAATTAGTGTGGTTTGGCGGGAAGAAAAATTGTTTATCTTCTGAACTACATAGCTCCTGCTCCGGATCTGTCTGAAGTGACTTCTTCTAAGATCCTCCACCTCCCCCCAACTTTGCCATTAATCACCAGAGGATTCTACATGGAGATTGGTTATTCGTATTAAAATTGAAGTGTGCAAAATACAAAATGCCCTATATTATCACAATCAGAGACTCCAATTGGTAGCAATTAAGACCCTGAATTCTTCCTTATGTAAAATTAATCTTTTTCTTTCAGGAAATATTTTTGAAGCAATATGAAAACCATTATCATCTTGTAAAATATTGAAGTGTTTACTAAAGCATTTTTCTCTCTCTAAATTATCCTTCTACTAAGCGAATCCTTTATCTGATTTTTTTAAATGTTATTTAATAATATATACATTTACGTCTACAATATCACAGGAAGACATAGGTGACATTCATAGCTTTCTTAAATTGCCAACTTGATATTTCTGTCCTAGTTCCAAACTTTCTATTCACTATTTAGAAGTCTTCCCACAAGACACAAAATCCATTGTGCAATTTTTCCCCCCAGACTACAGGAATGCAAAAGTATACACTGTTTCCTTCAGAAACAGAATCATCATTCACAGATGTAGATGTGTACTTGTTATGCCAAGATGAGACAGATGTGGTTCTATTCACTGGGGGACAGGTGCTACGGAAAAAGAGATAAAACATTTGTAGAAAGTGTAAGCAACTGCATCGCTGTTGCTAAATAAATAAATTCTCTGCCAAAAAAACTTTATTTGCTTATTTCTCCTGATTTCTCCTGAATGTTTATTTTAAGATCTGGTGAAGCTGAGCTCTATTCAGTTTTATTTTCCTGTATCAGTAGAAAATATACAGCATGTAAATCCATGTTTGAGTAGGTTCCCTACCAGCAAGGGGCTCAGACAGCCTCCCATGCCACCTTCTACCAATGTTCATTAATATAAGGCAAATGTATCCCCTGACACTCACACCCAATGGTTTGACAAACTTACCTTCTGGCAAATATCATGATGAAATGCAACAGGTTTCAACGAAGGCCATGGAAGCGCTGGCAGTTTTGGGAGGAAAACCCAACTTTTTACTATTTTTTCCTAATAAATGTTTCTGTGAGCTTCCGACTGAGAAGTTGTGCTGGGGGTAGAATCTGCAGCTGCTAGGCTGGGACCAGAAACCCAAAGATGATTTTGATTTTAAATATTGGTATGAGTTCTGACTCCAAATGGATCGGGTGGGAATCAGCAGCTGGGAGAGGGAAGGCAAGTGGAAAAGATGATTTTGATTTTAAATGTATTTAATCACAACGCAAAGCCGAGAACGAAGAAAAGAGAGAGAGAGAGAGAAAGATTTGCAGCTGGCCGAGGAAGGCAGAGAGGAAAGTTGGAATAATATCTTCTTTTCAAATGTGCAGCATTGGGTTCACTGGGACTCAAGGGACCAGGGAAATTGTGGCTACAGAGAAAGATTCTACAGCTTGAAGGGGTTGCAAATAGAAAACTCTGCCTGCCCATCATGACATTAAAAGAAAAAAAATCACCCACTGACAATAAAGATAGTTAGCCAATATATAAGAATCATCTCAATATTTGAAAAAGCAGTAGAAATCTCAGGAAAATGTTGGCATAGAACACTCTAATACAAATAAACATTCCGATTATATGAAAGTTATCTCTCAAAAAATGTTTTTGCTGTCATTTTTTAAGAGTTAGGAAACCAAAAGTACATGGACCATTGAAATTATAGTGAATACTAGTATAATGCACATTTTGTTGGTGAATTTGAAGGCAATGTAGGAGCTCTCAGAATCTTGGAGTTTGTGCCAGGAGAATAGGTACAGTTCGGTAAATGTTTGTGGAATAAAAATAAAAATTAATTAATAAGCAATCATTGACCTATATTTTACATATGGGAGGAATAAACATGTCTTTAGCCTTTATTGTTCTCCAAAAGCTATTCTGTATACGGGCTTCTTATATTGTCATTTGTCTCAACAAACACTGTGTGAAGGAAAAACCCAATGAACTTTCTTTTTTTGTATTCTGTCTAATGTGAGTTCAATGTGTGGAATATTCACAGTACATTGGTGATATTTAAGATATTACTTAAGAAACAATGTATATACATATTGTGTGTGGGTTGTGTGTGTGTGTGTGTGTGTGTGTGTGTGTGTGTGTATTGATATCAAATGCCTGTAGTGGAGGACAATGATGAAAGTAATAATCTCAACTAATGAATCATTTTTATATATAAAAACACAAGTTTAAAGTAAATTTTATACTACCAAGTTGAAGGAATCTTCATTTTGCTTAGGATTGTTCACTATTTTTAGATTAAAAAAATTAGACATGATTGATTTTTTAGGCCTAACTCCTATTTCCATAATGATAAGCCCCTAGATACAATACATAGCATGTCAATAACTAGTCACAACTTATTTCTGCCAAATAAAAAAGGCATTTTTGAGCCATGTTAAAAGGCTGTTTAAATGTACACAGAATTATCAGCATTCTGAGATAGGCACTGGTGGTTGAGGTCAAGCTGTAGAGTGGGTGGGAGGAGCGCTGTACAAGAATCTTCTTTAATTTTTTAAGTCAGTTTCACTCACCCAGTGGGGGCTTTATCCCTGCTTTTCAAAGCTCGACCAATGAATACAGCTTAATACAAATATTCCCCTTCATAGTCTGTCTAGTCAAAGACTTAGCTGGTTTAAATCTAGAAACAGATTTTACTTTGTCTGAATGCCAGGAAGCACACAAAAAACAATTACCAAGGGCATAAAATTCGTCTTTATATCTCTCCTGAAGCACCGAGTGGCAACGGGTATGCAATGTTCAATGTCACTCTGTGTATTCTCCACAGCTCTCTAATTCTAAATATGCTATTTTATTTTATTTTTTTTGATAATTTCTGTCAATATACATTCTGAAAGAAACTTGTATATATATTTTTTTCTTTCAGTGAGGCTGAAAGAAGCAAGTATATGAAAATACTTTCTTACATTTATATTTTGTACAACAGCATTGATTTGCTCCTTATTTAAGCAACATTTTCTTGATAAATTAAAAAAGCAGCAATAGCCATTACTGCAGGCTATATACAGCCTCTAATATCACTTAAGCATATTACAGAATATAATATCTGGTACTTAACGACTAACTTGCATATGAAAGCTCACATAATGTCTCATAAAACCCTTAAAATGGCTTCAGTTTAAGAGTCTCTTTAAAAAAAAAAAAAACACCTTCAGGGAATATTGTAAATGAAGTAGCACTCCAGCCTTGGAAGAAAAAAATCCACACACTTGCAGAAATTTTTAATATAAATTGAACACATTAAAAATTAATTTTGCATGACCATTTCACATTGCGGTGCCAATGCATAGTTAAGATAAGGCCTTAACTCTTCTTTGTTTAAAGTAACATGGAAGCTCTTTGCTTTCTCTCTTTCCTTTCATCTGTACGTAATTATTATTTTCATTAATCAGAAAACGGACCCCCATTTTCCTACTCTGACAGGCTCAGCTGGAGTTGACGGAAACCCTACCTGAGTCACCAGGGTAACGTAGCCATAAACTTCTAGGAAACTCATTACAGAAAGGTGTGAGCTGACAATTAACCAAGGCAGTTTCCATCCTCCTTCCCTTCTTTAAACCGAGGGCCTTCGGAGAAAAGCTTACTCATCAGAAAAGTGGCTTCGCCCTGAGAGGTGGACCTGCCTTGGCTTTGCCATCCCTCTCCTCTTCCCAGACCCCTGGTTTGTCTCTTTTCATTTGGTTTCAGCTGGATCCACTGTCTCCTTGAAGATCTGTCCGCCTTTTAGCACCAGCATGAGAGGGATAAAACAATGTACATTTCCTGCTAAGATATGTATTCTTTGAAGGATATCAAAAGGGGCTAACATAAAAACCAATGGCACCTTTTGTATATGTGCAGATATTTTTTTTTATTAGTCCCGTGGCTACAATTTTACAACAAAAAATTCCCAAAGAGGGCATCCGTTGCAATAAGACATTGACGGATGTCTCTCCGTGGAGAGCTGGCGTTGCATGGATCTGACACTCTGTAGTTTTCTGTGGCTCTGACATGAACAGCCAGAGCGCGATGCCAGTGAGAACTCAGAGGGAGTCACTGGGGTGATTCACAGATTACAACTCAAGTGATCAATTTTAAGAAGGTGGGGAAGGAGCTGACCTAAAAAAGTGCCCTAGACCTCAGGTCAAAGGTGCCATATAAATCTAGCAAGCAAACAGAGAAATAAACCCGGAGCGCACTTTCCTTAAAGAAGCTTGTTTTCTATTCTTTCACGGTTTGAATCAGAGATTTTACTATGCAAATCTTAAGAGCTGAAAGTAAATCAATAATCCTCAGGCTTAGTTCAGAATCTATGGTTTAACTTACTGGGATGGAGATAGGAAGTTTTGGGTCAGAGAGACAGGTTTTACAAGAGTATTTTCTTAGCTTTCTTGGGCTTCCAGAAGTCTTTGTGAAATATTACAAAACGTATCTTCTAGTTCTTTTCTAATTCTTTCTTTTAAATATATTTTATTCATTTTTTACAGAGAGGAAGAGAGAGGGATAGAGAGTCAGAAACATCAATGAGAGAGAACCATCGATCAGCTGCCTCTTGCACACCCCCTACTGGGGACGTGCCCGCAACCAAAGCTCTATCCACTGAGCCAAACCGGTTTCGGCTCTCTTCTAATTCTTGCCCTTCATGTTAATACAACTTATAAAATACAACAATAAAAATGACTGACTCCAAAGTTATTAAGGAGACATGCATTGCTGACTGCCAATAAAGGTACTACACTGTGATAGAGTCTCACCTTGAAGAAGTCTTTCAGAATGTAAACACGTAGTGAAGCCCTTCTATATAAATAAATTGGAAAGAACTATCCAACTGCTTACAGACACATATTCACCTTCTAACATCCTCATCCCAAACAGTCACTATGTTAAACACACCAAGCATCAGGTACTGTGGATTTGTTGCCAGAAACTTGCAGCCTTATTTTCCATTGAAATATTTCTAATCAGACAGATTTCAATCATTGGATGATAGCAAGGCAAAAACGAGCAAGCAAACAAAACAAACAAAAAAATCTTCCTTACACTGTTACTTCATTCATATGTCCTATATGTTTCTTTCACTTCTTTTCCTTTCATTTCTTTCTTTCATTTTCTTTTTTGTGGGAAGGTTATGATTAGGGTAAAGACTATAAGGGCTAAATGTATTGTAATCCTGGGTGAACACAGAGTAGCTCTGGATCCCAAATGCACTGAGCTTAGTTTTGTACAAAAGCAAGCAAAAAAAAAAAATCTATAGAGAAGCATTGTCTTTTGTTGTTTTAACAATTCTCATAAACAAGCATATGAAATTAGTTTCTTTCTCATCTCTCACCCCCCCCCCTCTCACACACACACATAAGAGTCAATGGCATTTCATAAAAGTCCAAACTAGAAAAAAGTCATGAAATTATTTTAGCATTTCTGAAAAATATATTTTAATAAGCAGCTGATACTAAAATGCTCAACTATTATAGAAGGCAACAGAGATAGAAGTATAAATATACGGTTAAACTAATGGTAAAATTTTACTGAATGATTAGTTATTTTATGGTGTAGAACCCTGAAGGAAGTTAAAAAAACAGCAAGTAGTCAAAATCTAATTGCATTTCAAAGCCCAGAATAATCTAGTTTTACCGCAAAATTGAGAAAAACAAAAAGTGACCATATAGAACTATTTTTGTTGTGTCAATAAAAAGCAATTCCAAATAGCTATGAAGTTACTAAAGCAAACATAAGACCTTGAGTTCCAAAATCTTTTCCCAACATGCAGATTCTAGAATCATGAAAATTAGGCAAAAATAATCACACCATAACCACAACATATGCATACTACTACCACATTTCTGAAAGCTACATGTGAAATCATGAGCATACATTTTTATTATGTCAATAACAATGCAACAGAAATGTTGTCATTGAAATATAAATTATAGATTTAAAAGTGACATTTCTGTACACAGATTATAATATGCACCACCATTATTCAAACAAACTATAACAGTGTCACTTTTCTTCCTAAGGAAGTATGTAGTAGTGCTCCTCTTGAAAATCATGACGAAATATATGTCCTGATAAGACCCATTTGGATATAGGAGAAGATCAGAGATATGTGAGGAAGAGCAAACTCTCAAAGGCCATTTTGTGATTCTCACCTCCATTTTTTTGTGATTTATAATTGACAGGAAGGTGTTATGGGTTGTATTATGTACCTCACAAAACTCATGTGTTAAACTTCTAACCTCCAGTACCTCAGAATGTGACCTTCTCAGGAAATTGGGTCACTGTAGAGGCAATTAATTAAGAAAAGGTCATACTAGACTTAGAGTGGGCCCCTTAATCCAAAATGACAGGTGTCTTTATAAAAGGGGGAAATTAGGTGTGTGAGCACACACACACACACACACACACACACACAGATTGCATGTGAACATAAAAGCAGAGACCATAGGTGATGCATCTACAAGCAAAGGGATATCAAATATTGCCAACAGACCACCAGAAACTGGGGAAGAGTCATGGAACAGTGTTCCTCATAGCTCTCAAAACACAAGTCCATCTCAAACTTCTAGCCTCTGCAATTGTGCTGCAATAAAATCCCTTTGCTGTAATCCACCCATTGTGTGATACTTTGTTATAGCAGCCTTAGGAAACTAAAACAAGGAGTTTCATTACTATGCATTCTGGATCCACTTTTAAGAGAGGCACAAACAAATGACAGAGAATAATAGTGACCTAAGGCTTTATAATGGGTCTCCTAAACCATAGCTTCTTAGAGGTATGCATTGACAGTGTGGTAGACATCCCAAGGAGCAATTGAGGAAAGTTAACTTGGGGTAGGGAAAGATAGCAAATAGTAAATATATATATATATATATATATATATATATATATATATATATAGTGAGCTACTTGAATGCTGGAGCAACTGGAACAACCAGTTGCTATGATGCCCACTGTGGCCAGCCTACTGGCCCAATAGAGGGCAAGGTTGGCCAACCTCTCATGGTCCCTCCTATCAGCAGGCTTGGACATGATCTGGCCCAATGAGGGCCGGGCTATCTAGACTTCACTCATGCATAAATGTGTGCACCGGGCCTCTAGTAATAGTATAAAAATCAACAAATGGATTATTTTGGTATTTTGTCTGTTTGTTTGCCTTTTTCAGGGCTTTTATGATACAAGGAGCAATAGTGTCTATACACATCAGAAGTCGAAGAACAATTGTTTCACCTACAAAGCACAGAGTCCATGCTTAAGTAATTAATTATGTAAATGAATGAGTTTCCGGCAAGGCTTAGAAAGGAGGCAGAAGTTTAGGTACTATTTGTCATGGTAGGTTAACAGCTCATTATAAACAAAGTGGACATCAAAACAAAAGTAACATTTTCCCTAAACATGTGATTACAGGAAATTTCTGAATGGGAAAAAAAAAGTATTTAGAAAATGTCATGACCCTTGAAGTCAAGTGATTATACACAAAGTATAAAATGCATTATCAATATTCACAGTATATCACGGCCTAATTATACATCATTAAATATTTTACAATTTTCATAACATATAATAATATCAATTAACACATCAAATGGTCTTGAATCTTAGAAAGATTCTCACCACTGCAATAATATCAGTCAGGTAGGTAGGATATGTGCCTTTATGTGCTCTCTGAAAGGAAAAGTGTTAATTATACCAGGAGGGGTGGCATGATCTGATTTTCCTTTCAAGGTTATCTAAACCTTGGCTTCTCTTTAAAGGCAAATTGTTTATATGTCACACACACACACACACACACACACACACACACACACACCACATACACACCCCTGTGTATGCATGCATAGGTATCAATCCATGTGAATATGGGCAATATGTCAGAACTATCTCACACTTTCTTAGGAAAAAAAATGCTTTTCAGGACCAATCTGGAGTACTTTCCCCACCTCAATGGGCCTGCAGTAGAGGAGATAATTGAGCTCTCTCTTCTTATTCCAGCACACCACGGTAAAGACTGCATTCTATTTCCTGCTTGCCTTCCTCTTTTAGGTCATTATAGATAAAAGAGAGCAAAATAAATCACCCTTTCCCTTTACTTTTTTAATGAGATATAAGAGTTAATTGAAATCTATAATAATCTATAATAATAAAAGCATAATATGCTAATTAGACTGACGACCTTCCAGATGACCTTCCGGATGACCTTCTGGACAAAGTCCTGGCACCACTCAGGCTGAGGCAGAGGAGAGGCAACCACCATGGCAACAGGGGCCCAGCCCTCTTGCACAAATTTTGTGCATTGGGCCTCTAGTAAATATTATAAGTGGGCTGAGGTGGGATAGGATTCATGAATTAGATAACTGTTTCTACTCATTTGAGTTGTGTCATGCTCCATACTCTATAATACCATGCAGGAAATCTAAACATAGAGACAAACCAGGAAACAGCTAAAGTTACCTGGACAGAACATAAAATATTCAGATATTATAAATAATTGGTATATAGCATAAATAGTATTACTTAGTAGCAAATGGCCTACCTCAGGCTTAGTCTATGACCTAGATGAAAAAAAAATTAGGCATTTAATATAAAATGCACACATGAGTGTTTCCTTAGTTTAAAATTTTAAAAGTGTGTGCTCATTAAACAGAAATATCAAATAAAGTTCAGACAAAAGCCAAAAGAATGTTATTCTATCTCAGATTTTAATTGAATTAAAATAGTGATATTACACCAATAAATATAGAAACTTAAGTTATCCAAAACAGAGGAAGATAGAGAGAAAAGAATGTTTAGAAGGAAAACAAAATACCTTGCATAAATTCATATATAATTAATATACACACACACACACACACACACACACACACACACACACACACAAATGATTCTCTAACTAAAGCTCTGTCAGCGAAATGCCAGGGATGAGCCACTGGCAAATTTGCTCCAATAAATGGCAGAAAAAATTACACTAATTAAATGAAAGATTAATGAAATATTGTTTAACTGTAACAAACTAAAGTATATTATTCACTTTGAAAACAGTGTCATAAACATCACCATATCATAAATATTAAAACTGTAAGTCATTTTATAATATACATAAACTTATACTTTTATTTTTCCAACTCTCCATAATTATAGAAAATACTAGAGGCCCAATTCACAAAATTCGTGCAAAAATAGGCCTTCCTTCCCCTGGCTGCCAGCACCAGATTCCCTCTGGCACCCAGGACCCAAGATGGCTTCCCTATGGCTGCCTGCAGGTTCCAGGGACCTAGGCTGGCTTCCTTCTATCCCTGGCTTTGTCCAGAAGGATTTCTGGTCTAATTAGCATATTACTCTTTATTATTATAGTTATCTTATAAATACAACTTTTCTTTCTTGAAAAACATATTTGTTTGAGGGAGGGAGAAGGAGAGAAATAGAAACATCAATAATGACAGAGAATCATTGGTCAGCTACCTCCCGCATGTCCCATACTGGAGACCAAGCCTAAACCAGGCATGTGCCCTGACCAGGAACCTAAGAGTGACCTCCTAGTTCCTAGGTCAACACTCAACCCCACTGGCTGAACTGAAACAACTTTTCATATGTTTGTCTTCATATGTAGCATTTGAACCACAAGATTAATTCAGGATTGGTTTTAACAATCTTAAATAGAATATCTAATTTCTTATTCAAAGCCTGGAAGGATTTCTATGGGGTAAACAGTGTCATAGAACTATGAACAAGTTCCAAGGGACTAGCCAAAATGAGGACTCGATTCACTTATTAAAAAGACTGGTCTTTGCCCTAACAGGTTTAGCTCAGTGGATAGAGCATCAGCCTATAGACACATGGGTCCCAGGTTTGATTCCAGTCAAGGGCATGTACTTTGGTTGTGGGCACATCCCCATTAGGGGATGTGCAGGAGGCAGCTGATTAATGTTTCTTTCTCATCAATATTTCTAATTCTCTCTCCTTCTTCCTTCATCTCTGTAACAAAGTCAATAAAATATATATTTTTTAAAAAGACCTGTCTTCAATAGTTGATTATATATAGTTAAAAATAGAAGTGTATTCTCTAACTAGATTATGATCCCTTGCAAAATATGTCATCCTCTTGAGTTTCAAAACTTGCAATCTGATTACTTGATTAATCTCTTACTTTAGCTTTTATTTCTGATAAAATTAGAAAATTCTGGAATTTTTGGATATTTTTCCCAAAATGTGCTATTGACCACAGTGAAAATAAGGATTGCCTACACAATAGGCAGTTGCCCACACACTGTCATATGTAGGGTAAAACTGTTTCACTTCTTGTAAAAAAGTCAGACACTGTGCTCCATTTAAACTGGGATGCTCTGAAGAATGTCTTCATTTCTTCTCACTGAAGATGCCAGTACTCACTAAAGGAATATTTCAGGCTGCATGTGTGGTGGAAACTAGCATCAGAACTAGTAACTCTCTTCTCCCTCCACCCTTTTAAGGGTTAGGGGTTGGGAGAGAGGTAAAAAAAATAATAGTAACAAACAGATTCAAAGAACTTAACGTTCATGATAAACCGTCCATGAGTGTCAGAGTGCCTTGTTATTTCTAACATGTGTTTTAGTTCCTCCCTTCCCCTACTCGCCCTCTGTTATCTAAGCACAATACTTTACTCATCTGCTTCAACCATCGACCTTCAACCTTGGCTCAACCTTACAACCCTGGAATACTTAAAAAATAAAGGAGGGAAGAATAGGGCAGGGCTTAGGTTTGAGTAATTTTAAAAGGGTGACTCCAATGTTCAGCCAGGGAGGAAAACAGCTGTAATAAACCAATAGTTTCCAGAATTGCTGATAACCAGAAACACCTGGGAGATTTTACAAAGTATATGGTCCTTTGCTACTCTACTCCACCCTCTCTTTTCTCGAAGAGGTGGAATTTGAATTACCAAAGTATCTCGGGTTTGTATGTATTAACAACTCCTCCCTTATTTTGATGAATCACCCCTTTGGGAACTATTGACTGCACATTATCATCCAACCAAAAAAGAAGAGAGAAGAGAAAAAAAAAGTGATTCTGATAAAAAATCAATCTACTTATATAGCATCAGAATGAGGCATCATTTTATCTAAATTTCATGGTGAAATCATCTATGTTCTTATGTATCCATTTGATAAATGTCCTGGGTCTGCCATGGTCTGAGTCCCTCCTGTCTCTGAGAACACTCTGTAGCCTTTCCAGACAGAGCAGGTTGTTCCCTTCTCTCCATTTCATTTGTATTCTGTGCCTAACTCTGCGACAGAACTTGTCACCATGGACTTTTTGCTAGTCTTTTCTTTATAAATGTCTGAAGAGAGGCACTACACCTTATACGTAACAGCAGTTTACTATGTGCTGGACCTGAAGTGAGTGCTTTCCATACATTAGCTCCCTGATTTTCTCCTCAGAGCCTCATTTCCTCATACATAAAATGGGCAGTGGGACCTCTCTTTCTGCCAATTTAAACAAGCTGGTGCCAAATGGATGAAAGACTTCTCTGCTAACTCTAAAGTGTTGTCAATAAACAGAGGCCCTGGACCCTCTGAGGTTTAGGGAAACAAGGAGATGAAACACTCAGTTAAACTGCTGGAGTGTCCTCTGCACTCTTACCAAAAGTCTAAACACTGCACAACAGACAAAAACAGGAGGAAAGAATTTTACCAACTTAAAGTAGAAGGCTTCTCACTTTTTCTCAAACCCAGCTGGAACTCATTCCATGACTACATGCCTTGCATTTTGTGGCCTATCTTGAGTAGTTTATATGTTCATGAGTGAGTTATTCAAGGGAGCCAATGGGGCCAGATAATTCAAAAGAGAGTTCACTTAAATGTTTTTCTCCTTGTGATTTCTAATTTGTTTATAATTGTACTAGAGGCTTGGTGCACCAGTTCACGCACAGTTGGGGCCCATTGGGCTGGGCAGGTGGGGATGGGAGGGGCTGTGAGCAGTTGGCTCGCTGGCAGCACACCTAATTGGGGTGTTGGGGGCCAATTGGGGCCCAGATCAGGCTGGTTGGCTACCACAAGGTGCATCATAGCCACAGGTCATTCTGGTTGTTCTCCCATTCTGGTTGTTGGGCTTTCATATATATAGATTATTCATGCAGATTTAAAGTCACCTTTTTTCTATAAAATGTCCATTTAGAAATACTGCATTTAATCCATGCTCATATGTCATAAACACTTTTATTTGGATTCCCCATATGATTCTTTATCTGTAGTCTTTTTCACAACTAGAACCACTTTTCAGAAAAAGAACAAAAACAAAACTTGTTTCAAAAGCACCCCATCTCTGCTTCCATCTAAGTTGCTTAAGATGCAGCACTTTTGGATATGCATATTATACTGTTGTTGAACATGTTCTACTAAACCACCAGGACCCACTATAAAAACATTAGGCCATTTGGACACTTCATTTTCATTGGGTGTGAGGCCTTAGAAAAACATAAAGATGCTGGCCTCATTCACTGAAATTCTGATTAGGCCTGTGTTTTTCAGTTTAAGATTGGAAATATGTTGGCTGCAGACAGAAGAGGAAAGAGAGGAGCTTGGATAGGAAAGAAAATAATCACCGGGGAAAAGGCCACAAGTCAGAGTTCCCTAAAAGGAAGTTTCCAGTTCCCTACACCTAAGAAAAAGTGAGAAAATGGTTCATATAAGTCCAGTGATCAAAATATTCTAAAAGCCAAAACTGGTTTGGCTCAGTGGATAAAGCATCGGTCTGTACACTGAAGGGTCCTAGGTTCCATTCTGGTTAAGGGCATGTACATTGGTTTGGACACATCCCCTGTAGAGGGTGTGCAGGAGGCAGCTGGTCAATGTTTCTCTCTCATTGATGTTTCTATCCCTCTCCCTTCCTCTCTGTAAAAAAATCAATAAAATATATATTGTTTAAAAAGATTCTAAGAAAACACTGCTGATAGAGGCTTAGAATCAATTCATTAAGTATGGCACAACCTGGACACTTGCATTTCAAAGTCACATAATTCCAGAAGCATCCTCAAAGTTTTTTTTTTTTTTTTTGCCACACCAGGGAAATGTTGAAACCAGTGATTCTCATAGGGGGCTGCTTGGAGCAGCACCTTCAGCATCTCCTGGGCACTTTTTGGAAATGAAAATTCCCAGGCCTAATCTTGACTTACTGAATCAGATTCTACATGAGTTTGGGCCTAGCCATGTGTTGTAACAGACTCTCTAAGTTATTCCAATTCCTGAATTTTGAGAAGCTCAGTATGAACCATTCTGGGAAGATATCTTTCACACCTTAATAGAAATGTAGCAGAAGAGAAAGAAATATCTTAATTCCCATGGTGAGTGCATTTGAGCACACAGCTCAGAGCTTTTTCTGCTTCCTTAATGGGAAAGGATCAGAGGGGAGGGTGGGGGGGGGAGGGCAACCTCCTATTATTGCAGCCAGACATACTCAACTCCATGCCCTGGCTACCTGAGGCTCTGGTCCTGCCACAGGTGCATTCAATATGCATGGAAATATCAGACTTCTTGTCCCTAATCTAAATCCTCTTTCTGCAAATTAAGTTTTTCCTTTTGCTTAACTTGCAATGGAAAGGAACAACTGGTGGGTAAAATTAGTATGAAAAATCTTTATATACTTAATGTGGATAATTGAAGTCATTGATGATTTTTAGTCCTTCAAGCTAAAAAAACAACTTTCTCTTACATTTAGTCTCTCCCTTGAACTATTATTCTGCTATTAAAGTTAGAAAAACCTAAATTAATTCTTTATTTTGAAAATTCAGAATTTGTTTTGAAAAAGTAAAACCATTAAGCCTTGCTATATATACACATAAAAATCGCTTCATGTTCAGAGGAAAATAGGCAGAAGCTTTCCAAGGCAACACAGATGACTTCCAAAATAACCCTCCTTCTCACCAATTTCTACTGTAGAGTTAAAATTAAATCAAGGTTATAGTTTAATACACTCACACTTTTTCTATATTTTGCTTATGTTTAGGAAAAGAAAAGGAAAAATGTGCACATTCCTAAAATATTCTGCTAGCACCCACTTCATTCTCTTGGTAATACACTCTAATCTCTGGGTTATTAACGCTTCACAGTTCTCATTCTTGGAACTCAGGTGGCATTAACCTTAGTTCTATCACAGGTGTAGATGTGTAATTTAGATCAGCCAATCAGATCAATGCCTCCGCCTACTCACGCTCTCTGGATCAGGTATAAACACTTGATCTCTAATTCTGGCAGAACGAAGACTATAAGGTTAGACTCCTAGTCATTTTCTTTGAAAGCTTTGAGGAGGGGGCACTTTTTGTTTTCAGCTGGAACTGCTGAGGCGATAGTCTATATATTTAGAGCTGTCAGCAGACTTCTAGCCACTCTAACCAGAGAACTTATCAGCAATGGAAATAACAGAGAAATGGAGCTAAGAAGTGGAAATACTCCTAATGTGGCCCAAGGACAGAAGCTAAGCCTCACAGCCATATAGGACTAAGCTTTTCAGGTAAATAATCCAATGAATTTCTATTTTTCTTTCTTTCTTAAAATATATATTTTAAATATTTTCTTAAAAATATTTTCATTCATTTGTAACCTAATATGCAGGGCAGTGTGTCTAATTGGTTCATGAAAAAAGAAAGGAGAAGGACAAATGAACAATTATTCTAGGTTTTTAACATCAGCAACTGGGTATGTGGTGGCTCTTTTCCTTGAGATTTCAACAAAACTAAGTAGATGGATGCTATATATAGGGGTGGGAGGTACAGGAAAAATAGGTTTGTTTTTTAACATGTCTCAAAAACATTTTTAAACTAAATACCTTGTAGGTCATCACCACTCTCGGTCTGGACCTCCTGTGAGAGGAGGAGGCTACATGTGGATATTGGGGAGCCATTGGAATAGGTATAGTAGCTGGACTTAGAAAACAACAAAGGATAAAATGGTGCCCAACATTTACTAAGCCGCTATCTTACCTCTATAACATGTAAGATTCAGGTAAAGTAAGATTCTGAAAGAAAGCTGTGTTTGACTTGATAACGAGGACTCATCTCTGACAAGGCAAGGTTACTGTGCGTAGAGACATGACAGATTAAAAAAAAAAAAAGCAAAACACAACATAGATCATTCTCTCACATATCTTGCTTATAATGGAAATAGTTTGATAATACTCTTTACCTACATGTGCCTGGATAATGATGAAATGGGATAACTATTAGACTTATAGCCCTTTGTATGAGTTCAAGGGTGCTATCTTCATTTTTACTTTTGCTGCCAAAATTGTCATTTTAACTTAACATCACTTAATAGAGTGGGGGAGTAGTGTCCAAGCAGATGGTTGTCAGTAAACCGATGACTGCAGTTATGGATTGGTGTCCAAATACAATACTCAAAACTTGATACACTTCATAGTTTCCTGAATGTGACTGCCAAATAAATCTGGCCTGGAAAATAATTTTGAGGATTTTTTTTCTCTTGCTTCAGTTTTCTTCAACATTTTAAACTACAGATATCCTAAAAAAAAATAGCAAAGCAAACAAACAAACAAGAAATACAAAACACACACACACACACACACACACAAAAAAAAAAAACCACGAGGCTGTGCACATATAAACAAATCCCAATATTCATGTAATGCACCTGTAAACTTTCTTCATAAGTATATTTAGGAAAAGGACTATTCTAATACAAGTGTATTTAGGAGAAAGACTAATACAAGTTTATTTAGGAGAAAGACTATTCAAATACAAGGTTCATCTAAAATCCATCAATGTTATCCAAATGTTTTGTTTCTTCGGGAAAAAATATCTGAAACTATTGTAACTTAATGTACTTAACTATATTTGTATTGGTCAAGTCTTGAAATAGATTCTCAATTGTATTAATTTTACATTACTTGACAGTTTTGTAGTCAATGAGCAAAATAGTTTCTAGAGTGTTTCCTGCCTGTCCCTTACCCCCTAATCACAGCTACCTCTTTAGTTCACCTCTTAGCAGAGATAGATTATCTTTTACTTGGGAAAAATGTTCTCTGGCTCCTCAGTTTCTACAAAGACCTACCACCTATTCCAGCTGCCTGGAAAAACAAGTTGAATCACAATAAATTGGCTCTGTCCTGAGTATTTTCTTGCCAGGACAATCTCTAATAACACTGCTGTCTTGAATCTATCAAATGCTTGATATTTATGAAGCCTTATCTGATAGATAAGCAGTCCCTCTAAATCCTCTAAAACAGGGGTGGGCAAACTTTTTGAGTCGAGGGCCACAATGGGTTCTTAAACTGGACCGGAGGGCCGGAACAAAAGCAACCTGACCATGCTGGCACTCTCATCTTGGGCTGCTGGGGAAGGAGCGGAGGGGAGAGCAAGAGAACCCTCCACACTTTCAGCTCCTCGGGCCGGATAGAACAGCAGAAGGGGCCGGATCTAGCCCGAGGGCCATAGTTTGCCCACGGTTGCTCTAAAATGTATTCAGGATTAAGTTAAACAAGCAAGCAGTTATATCCTTAAATAATAGTCCTCCACCCATGCCTTTACCTAGTGGTATTTTCCCAGCCCGATGTAACTGGACCATATGACATCTGACATCAAGGGCCACTAAAGGAAACAGCCTGATGCAGCCGAGCACTGCGTGTGAGATAAAGGTGTCAGTGAGGATGATTTTCATTCTGTTACACAGTGTTCTTTTTGTAAGAACTCTAGGGAGAACATTTTTTTTTTCCTCTGGCTTTAACACCAGCAAAAGTCATTCTCCACAGCATTTGGCTTGTTTTTATCTTGCAGGCCTTCCCATTTTGGCTTTAAGCAGAACTAATATGTTGTTTAAGATACCTGGCGGCAAAGAGGTCAGAAGAAGGTCAGGCTGTCTTCTCTGTAGTGAATTAGCGACATTCATTCATTATCTCCCAAGGCCTCATTAAAACAGCTTTAATGTGGTGACCATTTGATGGTAGACATACGCTTTAATCTTGTGAATATCAAACCCACCTGGGTTACATTTCCTGTTATGGACAGTTAGCAGAGGCAGGTTAATACAATATTTTAACTCCTTAATCTTCAGCCCTTGTGTAGGAACCAGGCTCACTAGTCACCTGAATTTGAGCTCAAATAGTCTATAATTTATCAGGTTCTGCCTTCAAGTCTCAGATTGCTTAAGACACTTTTAATCATCTGTTTAATTTTTCACCTTATCTTTTTTTTTTGTTCTGATATATCATTTTTCAGGTTACTCTTCAGGCCTGGCTATGCCCTATTTTTCTTTCTCATTTGACCTAGATTCAAATTTACACACTGTGAAATAGCTAATAAATTCCCATTAAGGTTGTAAAGGTGAAGGTTCAACCAGTGTACAAGTCATCAAATTCTCATGTAAAACTGAATGATCCTCGATATTAATAGCTTGGCAAAAGTAAGCTACAGGTCTTTAGGAGAAAAAAAATATTTTAAAAATGACCTTATGAAAAAAGATTGAGTCATTTGGCTGAGGGCAACCCACCTACTCTAGAATGACTTGAGTATTTTTAAATTTCCACATCACCTTGGGCAAATCTCCCCTCTCCCAATTAATCTTAAAATATAATAATCTTGTGCCTGGGAGCCTGCCCATGGTTTCAACTTCACCTGTATTCATTGTCCGATGTTTCCTTTCTCTGCATCTGTCTTTGAGCCTGGACATTGAAAAGGGAAAGTTTATATATTCTTGTTTGGGCTCTTGGAGTCCAGGGAAAGTGGGACAAGAAAC
The DNA here is from genome assembly GCA_963924515.1 of Vespertilio murinus. NCBI lineage: Eukaryota > Metazoa > Chordata > Mammalia > Chiroptera > Vespertilionidae > Vespertilio > Vespertilio murinus. The sequence goes on along the minus strand of OZ004711.1, from coordinate 24,430,664 downwards.
CCACTGGGAACTTTTTTTTTCTTCCTCTGCACAAGCAATAGAGTATTACAGTGATTTACAGAGACACGTTGAAAGTAAATTATGTTGTAAACGCCTGTCCCTTGGGCCAGCTAAGAATCACAGGGAAAAAATGCAAAAAGTTTGAAATTCCCAACAGCAAAGGTTGACAGGAAAATATGGTTTTGTTTTTCTATGAGTAAAAGTAACTTTTATGTTGTGTTTTCCCATGAGAAATTATAAACTTTCAAAGGAATTTTAGCCTTTTGCATGCACATATAAGAGCAATTTATCTGGTACTGCCCCAGTGAAAACACTCTTAAGACTTTAAAGCTGCTAAAAGTGGGGCTGAATTTCTTCAAGACCGCTACTTCTTATTTGTCCTTGCTGTCTCCTCTTGTCAAAACATTTACTCAGACTTCCAGGAGTTGTAAGTTGGCAACATGTTAATAATATGAAAATGCAATTGTGCAGCCCATGTGGCTGCAATTTTTGAGTATATTTGTCACTTATTTAGCAAATAATGAATCCTGTACAGTAGCTATGGTGACATATCAATTGTTGCCAAGGTAGCTTTTCATCTTTTGTATCCTCCTTGTAGGCTCAAGCAGGACCCTCAATCAGACCCCCTGCCCTCTCCTTCCTTCCTCATCTAATGAGAGAAATTCTACAGCGGGGTGAGTACCCTAAATCATGCAAGTCCATTTGGGGGGGTATATAAACATTTTCTATTCCTGAGATATGAAGATCTCTTAAGTCTCATTTTCCTTCTCTGTTTCAAATTAATTAGAAATTATCCAGAATAATTTTTATTACAAGTTCAATTCTTTCTCAATGACATGGTACGAGAAATGAGTAAGGGATGCCCCATGCTGCTCCACAGCCGTCTTGACAACTAAAACCCACATCACTGGATTCTGCAGCAGCGTTGTGTAGTATTGGCTTCTTTTCACCAGCACGTTCTTGGTTGGACACTTTGTCCCTGACCCCCACCCCCACTCCACCCTTCCTTCCCCAAGCTCTCCTTTGCTCGATGTCCAAGTTTTCTCTAGTGTTTATAAACTCTTTCTTGTCAAAATACCAGATAGTGTGCTTCTCCCCTGGCAGGGAGATCTATCCAAGGGATGTCATTTCAGGGGTTCTGAGCAGACATGGTAATTCCCCTCTCTCTCTACCTGTCATTTCAGCATTTGCATCAAAACTGGGCATAGAAGGATGCGTGCCTTTAGCCTCAATTCCATTTAACAGGACACTCCATTTTTCAGGAATTTCATTCCTGTTTGACTTCAGAAGTGTCCTATAAGTTTCTATAAATCTTGCCACAAAACCATAGAAAGGCTATAATCCTTATAAAAAGTGCATGTGTATTCTATTGACTTAAAGGAATGACAATCCCCATTTTTCATATTATCTCCACAACTTCTGTGGTGAATAGAATGAGAGCTAAATCAGCATCATCCTCATTTTCTCAATGCTCTGCTAGACACACACACAGAATCCCTGCTGCTATGCATTGTTCCTTTCCTCACCCCTTCATTTTCTCTGCCTGTGATAGACACATCCTTATTTATGGATTAACAAGCACTAAGATCATGTCAATTCCTGACATAAATGATAATATACCTTTGCATCTAGAGATATATTTGGACCAAAAAAAAAAAGTCCCCTTGAAAAGCATCAGATTGAGTTGTTGGTTAAACAGAGCCACTTAATTAAAATATCACAGTGAAATGCTTCCTGGTAAAAAAAGAATGCTTGAAGCCAGTATTTCATTTGCAAAAGAGTAGGGAAAGAAAAGGCAGACTTCTTTGACTCATGCAACTTAGATTCACTCCAAGGTGATCAGTTCTTCTTTAACCTAGGATAACTGCTTCTAATGGGTGCAACACCTGGGAGTTCCCAGAGCACCCTGGGTATGCCTAATGAAAAACGTTATCCCCTAATTTCCTCATTAACCATCAACGAAGGGGCAAACTTTTTTTAAACCTAAATTTTCTGTTTGACCTTAATTAATCTAAATTTACTAATTATTCTCTCAAAGGTTAATGAGGTTCTGTGAACAGAAGCCTGCCATTTTCATAGTAAAACTACAATAAGCTGCTTCAATTATAGACAGTTAGTAGGATATTGGGATGATGAATGGGTAGACAATACATGGTAGAAAACATAGATGGTAATCTGATTCTGGTTCCTGGTACAAAGCTGAAACAATTTTGGCATTTCCTGAGTGATAGATATGTCTTTGGTATGCTAATGTGGTGACTCATGGGAGCCCTCAAGATAGATTAAAGATGGAAGCTCTTCACCAAAGAACCCAACCATGGGATTAGAGGGAAAGAACTTTGGACCGCCAAGTGCCCAGAGGCAGATGGGAAGGAGGCTGGGGACTAAGTCACTGGCTTTGTGGATAAAACTCAGTCATGCCTAGGTAGTAAAACCCCAATGAAAACTCTTGGCCATAAGCTGAGTGGAGATCCTGGTTGGTGAACACAGTGACGTGCTGGGAGGGTGATGTCCCCAGATTCTACCAGGAGAAAGCATCGGAGCTTTGAAGTAAGAGCCCCCTCCACAGAGACTTTGACCTAAGTATCTTTACATTTGGTTGTTCATGTCCTCTATTCTTCACAATAAAACTGTAATCATCAGTGTAATGATTTCAGTGAGTTCAAAGTTGTCCCAGCAAATTATCAAACTTGAGGGGCTTGTAGAACCCCAAATTTATAGCCTGCTGTTCAGAAATACAGATGGCCTCCCAGACTGTGACTGACATCTGAATGAAAGGTAATCTGGTGGAGAATTTGCTCTTTAACTGTGGACTCAGGTACAAGTACTCTCTGACAGAATTGCATTAAATTGCAGAACACCTAGTTAGTATCATAGAATTGTCATCAGAGCAGCGGTATAACTTTTTATTTATTTGTTTATTAATTCTGTTTAGCTAATGGTTCAATTTTGAAAATTAAAATAAAATTGGGAAAAATCACAACAGATAATAGCTAAAAAGGGATTCCGTTTTTTCAAATATGAAATATTAAAAACACTTCAAATTTCTAAAATATAGCTTTGTTTAAATTTTATGACAGAAAATATGGTTAATTGAGAGTCAATTTAAACTTATAGTATCTATATTTTATATAATTTATTTATTAAAATTTTACATATTGGCTATTATATACTTATCTATATTAATATCATTGTATTTAATTTAAAAAAAACTTACTTAACTTTAGTCAAATTTTGAGACTTAAAGTATAGGGAGAAATATAAGAGCACCAAAGAGCAATTAATCTAGGACTTTGTGTGATATTAGGATTGCTTTAGTACAATTCCATACTTCTACAAGTGCATTCTTAAATTCTATCATGGTGAATGAGCTAGCTTATTTTCTAGGGTAATGGAGTGATCACTTTTCACCATTCTCATCTGTGAAATAGAATAATACTAGTTCCTACTATTTAAAATTGTTGTAAGAATAAAAATAAATGTTAGTTTTCACATCCTTAGAACTCTGCCTATGGTGCTGGGGATCCGAGAGATAGATTTATTTCCCATCTTACTGCTTAGTCACTTCCTCTGGACTTCTGCTTGCCAGTAGTCTTCTTACATGTCCAACCAGTTGCTGAACTTAAAATTCTGGTTGAGTTTTGACCAATGCAGAGAAAACTAAGTTGTCATTTTCACTCCCCAGAAAAATACATTTCTCCAAATTCTGCCTTGGTTTCATTAACAATTTCTATACAGTTCTATTATTCTGCTAATCCACAGCAAGCTCATGACAAGAAAATTCCCTCAATTTAGGACAATTCTTTTAAAATCTAAATATGACCTTGACATTTATTTGTGTCACATGTCATTTCTTTTGTTTCTGATTTGAGTTCAACACTTTTAAGATAATCATAAAGTTATCAAACTTGTTCAGTATTTGTTACATGTGCCTTGGGTAATGTTATCTCAAAGGAAATAATGTGGCTGGAAAGACACAGCATTTGAAGTTAAACAAACAAACAAACAAACAAAAACACATGGGTTATATCTAGGTCTACCAGTTAATGCTATTTCAAGTAACTTAAGTCTGAGGTTGTTTTAATCCTCAAAGTTGATATTATAACATCCAACCCATATAATAAGAGGCTCTGCACAGTTCAAATTAAATAAGGGGATCAATGTTCAAATACTCCATAAAATATAACAATGTCAAAATATAACAAATTATTTGTAATAAATGAATTGGGATGAAAGTCAGAATTGTTTAGCTCCCCACTAGAGACCTTCTTTGAGTCTATTGCCTCTTCTCTCTCTGTAGTTGGCTTGTCATTCAGAAGCGTTGCCACACACCTCCTCTGCTCCACAAGAGGAATAGGAGGCTTCTATCTAAGGCCCCATCCTCATGTCATGATAATTTTACTTGTCCCATGTTCTGCTAGGTGCTTTTTGCTGAGTTCTTCAGCTCTGGCCTTTGGGAGTTGGGATTGCAATGTTAAGAACTCGGGGTGAGAAGACAATCTTGGGTTGGAATATTCAGATACTTTATGGCCAGTGAGGCAACCTTAAGCAAGTTACTTTATACTGTTTACAGCTTTAAGTTTATGCTTCATCACCTGTAAAATACTCTTTTTGGGGAAATAAAGTCACTTTCCTTATAAAATTTGTCAGAGCTAACAAAAATAAACTATTCAGATCAGCTCCAAATACATAACTTAAATAATTATAGTGAAAAAAAGGGGGGAAAATGGGGGGATAGGAAAAGAACAGAACTTTAAATCTCACCTTAATTACTTCAAACCTTTCCTATATAAGCTTTATCATGATCTCAATTCTGTGAGATAGTATGCAATGTCAGATTGAACTCTCAGAAAGCTTTGTGTGGCATTTTCTTAACAATGATTATCTCAAAATGAAAATGAAGCAAATGGATCCTGAAACTTTGTTAGTGAATCCAGAAAAGCAAATCTGCTCTTTGACCATCTTCTTAGTGGCCTATACCTGAGACAGCTCATTACATTTTAAAGAGCTTGAGGAAACATCTCAACTGTGACTACAGATTATTATTTTTAATTTAAATTCTTTACTGTTTAAAGTATTACATATATCTCCTTTCCCCGCCCCTTGACCTCTGCCTGCCTGCCCTCACCCCATAGCACATGCTATCAATGCCCCCACCCCCACCAGATTATAACATTTCGGTTCATGACTAAGAATTTATAGTCATTTTGGTTATGGAGAATAACCAAAGTGACTACAAATTCTTAGTCATGAACCGAAATGTCATAATCTGGCAGGTGTGGAATCTTTGCCATTTTTACTTTCAATCTTCATTACCTTGGGTTTGTTTGTAATTGAAAAACCAGCTCAACCTTGGTTACCTTGGTACTGACCTGGAAATCACATGAAATGCTGTGCTTGCTCATTGCATCTTAGATCTGCACTTTTATGAGTCAACTTGCCTGAACCTAGCACTGCCAAATCATTAGTTAAGCATGTCTGGGTGTATTTGTGAGGGTGTTTCTGGAAGAGATTAGCATTTGAATTGGTGGACTGAGCAAAGCAGATGGCCCTGCCCAGTGCAGGTGGGCATCATCCAATCTGTTAAGGGCCTGAATAGAAGACAAAGGCTGAGAAAGGTTGAATTAGCCATGCCTGACTGATGAGCTGAGACATCAATCTTCTCCTGTTCTTGTGCTCCTGGTCATATCAATTATGACTATTATTTTTCCTAATGGCTTATAACCACATATTTAATATGCTGAAAAATAACTTAAAGATTATTATTCAAGAATCACTCCTCTTTCTCACTGACTCAACCAGTGAGATATGTTATGTATTCTATACTCATACTTAGAATTTACATTTGTTCCTTCAGGAGGAAGGAACTACAATGGACTTATAGATTTAAAATCAAATTAAACTATTAGCTTTTTCTCTCTTTTGCCCTGAAACTTCTCCTCAGATCTGTGATGTTGACTATGTTCTGTTCTAATTGAATTCTCACTGATCCCCTGGATGACATTAGCAAAAGAAGATAAGTTAATAGTTATTCAATGGTTAATTTTGACTAGGCTAAAGAATGACCAGATATCTGTAAAACATTATTTTGGGATGTGCCATCTGTGTGGGTATTTCTGGAAGAAATAAGCATTTGATTCAGTAGACCGGATAAAGAGATCATCACCCACCCATGTGAGCCATTATTATCCAATCCACTGCGGCCTGAATGGAGCAAAAAGGAGAAGGAAAAATTTACTTATTTTCTTCATCTGGGATGCTCATCTTCTCCTGACTTTGAGTATCACATCTCTGTTCAGGCCTTTGGACTCAGTCTGAAATATATCAGCATCACTATTGTTCTAGGACTTTCAAATAAATAAAATTGTATTTTTTATTAAAATAATGAACTAGAGCTCTTAACTCAGAGTCTTATTAATAACATTTTATAAGTAATTTATAATTCACTACGCATATTCTCATATACATGGTCTTAAATAAACAAAATTTTGGAGACTTGGAGTAGTTAAATCAATTGCTTAAAGTCACCAGCCGTGATAGTTCAGAATGCTTGATTTTATCACATTGTGCCAATTAAAAACTTAGCCCAAGATGTGACTTTAAAGTTTAATTCCTCAAGCCTCTCATTTTACAGACAAGGAAATAGAAACATACTGGCAATTGTGACAAATTCCACTAGTTTCTTATTTTATCACTTTATATCCCAGCTTAATAATATAAAATGTAGATATTTTAAGCAATATGACCAATACACATGCAACACAAAGATGACCCTGAAAAAGTGACATTGGGCATGAGAATATAGTATTCTACTGATGTTTATCTAATCACCTACCATATGTATTTTGAAATCCCTTGAGGTATTTGTAGGTTGGTATTTCTGTTAATAAATGTGATTACTAAAGTTTGATCTGCTTCAATTGTTTTTCAACTTACAAGTTCTCTGAAGCTCTCATTTAGGTGTATAAAAGCATTTGCATCATCACAATGAATATGCCATCTCCCTATCTTCAGTTTCCCATATGACAAAAATAATTATAAATAGTTCCATGTCACTGTTGCATTTATAACTCATAGATATTGTGACTACTTCATGAATTGAGAACATTTTCTTCCTTTCATAGTGCCACATATTGCCAGAAAGTACACTGGCATATTATGTTTAAACAATGCACTCTTCAGTTTTGTGCCCTCCATGCGATTAACTCACAACACCATCTTGAACAATCTTTTGGTGCTTCCTCATGCCTAAGATGGAGTTGAGTCATTGCCTCTATGTGATTTACAATCTGTGCTCTATCAGTTCCGCAAAGATGTAAATGCCAAGCCAGAATGACACAAATGGAGAAAGGGCCCATTCTCCACCTTCAGCATGATTTGTGATATTTACTGACTAACCAAACACTAGCGTGGGATCAGGCCCAAATAGCCTTTCAAGACTGGAGTGGTGACAACTGGCAGTGGTGAGAGTGGTACCAAAGCATGTACAATATTTGCAGTGTCATAGAACGGGGCTGTTTCCAAAGAGTAAAAGGAGCATTATAACACAAAGGAGACAGGGAGATGATGTGGCCACAGTCCATCCTCCTGGGTATAGGAGGGAACCCAGAAATGCCATAAAACTCCTCTTTGATCTGTTGTCGCTACTGTTGGTTGTATGGGAAATTAAGATATTTAATTAACTGCCTGACCAAAGCAGCTGTTACCTTATATAAAACCTTGAACATTGGTGCCTGGCTTATCCCACTAGGTGTTTGAATGTGCCAGTGGCATAAGACTGATGATATTTTTATACTGCATGGCACAGCATGACTCCTCTTGCAATAGGCTCAAGTCAGGATCTTCTTTAAATTCTTCATGGAGAATAATGATGTCCCAGCCAAAATTGCTTAATAATACGCTATATCAGGCCAGCAAACAGGAAGCTCCATGCACAACAAAACCGACTCTGGCCAATCCAGTCATTTCCAACTTCCAAAAAGGCCCCTTCTGCGAAGGCCCTGGCAAAGTCAGGCATGCATCTTTTCTCCTCCTCATCAAAATGCTATTTTATTCACAATTCCCTTCTCTGACTAATGATATATTATTTGCCTCTATAACTTTCCCCCCCAAAAAAATATATTTCCTTGGCTTCAATATTTCCAAAGGGAAAGAAATGCTTCCGAGTCAGAAGTTACTTTCATTAGTTTGCTAAGTTGTTGGTCCCAAGCAGGCTATTATGGAGATGTTGTAAAATAAATTGAATGCATCTAATTTCATATGGGTACATGGATTGGTTTGAAGGGTTTCTGAGAGGAGGATGTGAGGGACAGGAGAAGATGGTTTTTCTGACCATTGAAAAACGCTTCCTTTACTTGGTTTGTTATGTTACCCATTTGTGAGAGAGTAAGGATCAAGCATTTTCTATTTTGGATGGCTCGAGCTGTGCAGTGACGAGTTTATCTCCAGCAAAGATGGAGGCCAGGATTTTCAATACCTTTCTCCGGTAATGTGGTAGCACTGGTTATCTTGATTGCCTGTGCAGCTCTTTTTCTGAACAAATTTACTCCACCATTGATTGTGTCTTCCTCATCATACCTTTACTACTAGATACACTTAATATTTCCTTTTGTGCCACTTCTGAAATTCTTGGAAAGTCTTGCAAAGTCTGCAGTTTCGACTAGTACCATATATTTCTTAGTTTGCTAGTTCAGCAATTGAAGGGCTCAAAATCCTGATGAGAGAGGCCTCCATAAACACTGGGGGAAATGTTAGCCAGCAAGGATTTTTCTTGATTGTATGCATTATTATGTTTTATACTTCTAATAAAATGTGCAATAATTAGCATATATTTACTTGGTATATGTGATTATAAAAAGTGATCAATAAAGTTTTAAAAATATAAAACTGAATAAATATTGAATAACTAAGAATAGAGTTTACCTCATTCTGAATGAGAAAGCACTGTATTATATGTGCATTTGCTCACACAAAGGCACATTTTAGTTAAATTTTAATATATCACATGAGACAAAACTTCAAGGGCTTAAGAAAAGCAAAACCAAAATAGTGATTGGTTGACTTTTTTTTTAACTGACCCATTGTAAGATAAATAGAAATACGCATACAGGGAAGGGGATAAGTAGTTTTACAGTTGTGCGTGTGTGAAACACAGTTTATTATTTATTTATCATGAGTTAGCAGCTGACATACCCATACTTTATGTTATACCAATTATTCTAGGCATTAGAGTCCTTATAATAATTAAATTAGTTGATAAAATAAAGAATATGGAAATATTAATCTGGAAACATAGGGCCAGTTTCAAGGCTGCATAGAGTTGTAAAAGAAGCAGAATATTGTTGCTGTCCTCACATAGTTTATAGACTAGATATCAAGCAGTGACCATAACTAAGAGTTCCTTGAGAATTCATGAATATACAAAAAATGAATATTATATATGTTACTATATAGCTAATTCTATATAATAAAGATATAATATGCAAATGGTCATTATGCCACAGTGGTAATGATCAATCAGCAGGAGGGCAGGGCAGCAAGCTACCTGTGGCAGAGAGCTACAGGAGGGTGGAATAGCAAACTACAGTGCAGCAGAGAACTATGAGCAGAGGTGGGCAGGGCAGCCAGCTGAGGAAGGCAGCAAGCTAGCTACTCACGCACAAATAATTTGTGTGCAGGGCCACTAGTATAAATATAATTAGAAGGAACAAACTATAAATAATATAGAGTGAAATTCCAAATAATTTCTCACCTATTTCTACCGTTCATTGAGAAAAGCATTCTGTTAGCTTAAGCACATTCTATCATGCATTCCTCCCAATACACAGGTGAGGTAGCTACTAATATTATCAACATTGAATAGATCAGAACAGAAAGGAGGAAAGAACTTAATTTCCAAGGTTAATTGTCACCCTTAAGTAGCAGGGCAGTCTGTCTTCCCAGGTTTTCCCACCTACAGAGATTATTCCCTGACTTATTACATAACTAGAGGCCTGGTGCATGAAATTTATGCATGGGGAGTGTCCCTCAGCCCAGCCTGCACCCTCTCCAATCTGGGACCTCCTGAGGGATGCCCAACTGCCAATTTAAGCCTGATACCTGCTTTGTGGGATTGGGCCTAATCCAGCAGTTGGACATCCCTCTCACAATCCAGGACTGCTGTCTCCTAACCACTTGCTTGATTGCTCCTAACTGCTTCTGCCTTCCAGCCTGATCACTCCCTAACTGCTCCCCTGCAAACCTGATTGATGCCTAACTGCTCCTTTGCTGGCCCAATAACCCCCACCTGTCCTCACCTGCTGACCTGATCACCCCCAATTGCCCTCCCTGACAGTCTTATGGCCCCCAACTAACATGTTGTGACAACATGGGGCAGCCATTTTGTAGTGGCCATCTTGTGGCAAAATGGAGTTGGCCATCTTGTGATGACACCAGGATGAGATACCACCTAGGCTTTTATTAGTATAATTCTTCCACTGAGCAGGTTGAATCTTTATAAGTCTGTTCTAGAAATCTTTTCAGATAGTGGTTCTTTCCTTCACAAGTTCTGATCCTAACTGACTGGCCCATACTATCCTGCTTTACTTGTAGGTGTTTTAACTTCATTTGCAATTGTTCACTCTTTTATTTGTATCTATATGTAAAGGAGCTTGCTTTACTCCACCACTCTTTGCTATGTGCTTTCTACCAGATATCCATCACCCCCATAATGCTCCTTTTTCTATTTTTATGGTCCAGCAACTTCCTCTCTGCTTACTGCCTCTGTGTGCTGGCCTACCCTGTAGAGTGGTTTCTTGGATTTGTGCAGGGCTTGAGACAAAGAGGACTAAGAACCCATAAAAGTATTCAAATGACCTCTTTGTATATATCTATTTAAACTGAAATACTTCCTAAGTAAGATGGCTTGCTTGTCTTTTCTTTAGTATATTCCCAACCTTGGTATCTTGACTGTCATGGATAGAATAGGTAATCCTATTAATAGAAAAGTAATATGCAAATTGACCACACTTCTGCTACACCCAAAAACCGTGCCCACCAGCCAATCAGGATTGAGTATGATTATGGTCACAGAGAGAGCAGGAGGGAGGCTTGGGTTTCCCTGGCAATGGAGGAAGCCAAGCTTTCTGCCTGCCCTGGTTTGCCTTGGCCTCTGCTTAAGGCTACAAAGTTTCAATTATAGAAGATAAATAAATTCCACATACTAGGGCCTCTGCTTGAGTCACCAAAGGTGTGGCTAGCCTGCAAACCACCACAGGCTCCTAGCCCAGGCCACTCCAGGCTCCTAGCCCAGGCCACTCCACACCCCAAGGGAACCCCTACCCTGATCCAGGAAAAACCAACCATCCCCCACCCATGCACCAGGCCTCTAACCCATCTAATAAAAGAGTAATATGCACATTGACCATCAATCCAACACACAAAGATGGCTGCCCCCATGTGGGCACAAGATGGCCACCACAAGATGGCCAGCAGAGGCGGGCAGTTGGGAGAGACCAGGCCTGCAAGGGATGTTGGGGGCCACTGAGCCTGAAGAAAATGGCAGTTGTGGTGGTGGGGAACCTAGTCCTGCAGGGGAGAGCAATTGGGGAGGACTAGGCATGCAGGGGAGGGCAGTTGGTGTGACCAGGCTGCAGGGAAGGGCAGTTGGTATGACCAGGCTGCAGGGAAGGGCAGTTGGGGGCAAACAAGCTGGCAGGGGAGCAGTTAGGCATCGATCAGGCTGGCAGGGAGTGGTTAGGGGTGATCAGACTGGCAGGCAGAAGGGCTTAGGGGCAATCAGGAAGGCTGGCAGATGAACAGTTTGGATCTAGCAGTTCTGGATTGTGAGAGGGATGTCCTACTGCCCATTTAGGCCCAATCCGGATAGAATCGGGCCTAAACGGGCAGTGGGACATCCCTTAAGGAGTCCCAGATTGGAGAGGGTGCAGGCTGTACTGAGGGACATACCTTCCTCTCGCCTCTGTGCATGAATTTTGTGCACCAGGCCTCTAGTCCTATATAATAAGAGGGGAATATGCTAATTATCCATTATGCTGTGATGTGTAATGACTGACGATGTAACAACCAGATCACAGATCTGCAGGAGGGTGGGGCAGTGAACTACAAGTGGGTGGCAGAGAGCTATTGGAGGGGGCAGAGATTCAGGCTAGAGTATGGAGGGGAGGGGGGCAGGGGAATTATAGGAGAGCTATGGGAGAGCAGGACAGTGGATGGATATCTACAGGAGGGGCAGGGAAGCAAGCTATGGAGGATGGGGGGAGCTATAGGAGGGCAGGGAAGTGGGCAGAGAGCTACAGGAGGTCAGCAGCGATGTACTGGTTCATGGATTCCTGTGAAGGGCTACTAATGAATAAATATTTGTTGAATGTAAAGTAAATTGAAATAAATAGGCTTACTTAAATGAAAATATCTTTAGTTTGGTCATTCATTCCTCATTCCCTTCTTCTTTTCATAACTAGAGGCCTGATGCACAAAATTCATGCACTGGTGGTGGGAAGGTCCCTCAGCCCAGCCTCTGCCCTCTTATAGCCTGGAACCCCTCAGAGGATGTCTGGCTGTTGACTTAGGCCCAATTTGGGACTCTTTGCTCATTATGGCTTAGCTTGCTTCTCCTTAGCACTGCTGCAGAGTTAGGAGATTATCCCGCCACTGCCTCTGCAATCACCAGCCATGAGTCTGGCTTCTGGCTAAGCAGCGCTCTCCCTGTGGGAGCACACTGACCACCAGGGGGTAGCTCCTGCATTGAGCATCTTCACCCTGGTGGTCAGTGTGTATCATAGCAACCAGTTGTTCTGGTTGTTTCACCGTAATGGTCACTTAGACTTTAATTTTATAGATATTCCAAATTTCTTTTGAGAAAAGTATCTCTCTCTGATGTGCAAGGAGATTTCAAAACTAATCTGCCCATTAGTAAGCAAATGGTAGATACCTTACTTAAGTCAGGAACATGAATGTCTGTCTATCTCTGTATCAAGATTTTATTCTGGAGAAGAGGGAGAAAGTTGAGGTAGGAATGGTTGGAGCTTGTCAGTGGAGATTTCCAATTAAATCAGTTTCAAATATTCTGTTTCCTATCATTTTCTAAGCCTGATTAGTTCTATTTTTCTTAACATTATTGAGCTGTAATTGACATACAAAAATATGTTGAAATGTATAATTTTTAAGAGTTTGGAATGTGTACTGCTATATCCCTCTTGAAATTATCACCACAACCAAGATAATATGTCCCATTACCCACAACATTTTCATTTCAGTCCTTCATTTTAATCTTTTGTAATCCCTCCCTCTTTTTCCTCAGTCTCCCACACCCCACCAAATTTGGCAAATAGTAGTCAGCTTCCAGTCAGTATGTATACGTTTGCATTTATTAAACATTTTAAATGTAGTTTGCCCACGGCTGGTTTAAAGTATTAGGTATGTTCCCCTTTTTTCCCTTGACCCCTGCTAACTCTTCCCTGCCCCAGGCCAAGGCCTATACCACCCTATTGTCCATGTCCCTAGGTTATTCATATACACATACAATTTCTTTGATCTCTTTCCATCACCCAACCTCCCTCCCCCCATCACCCTCCTCTCCACACCTTCACCACCCCTCCCCTTCCTTCCATTGTATTCGTTTTCAGTGTTAAAACTAGCCTTGCATGCTGATATACAATCAAATTGGTTATCATACATTCCTCCCTTTTCATGTTATTGGATTCTATTTACTAAAATGTTCAGAGCTTTTACATCTACGTTAATGATGGGTAGTGGTATGTGTGGTTTTCATTTTTAATGGGTAGTTGTCATTTTCCTTTTAAATATAGTATATTTGTTAATTTGGTTTCAGAATTATATTGATCACAATTAATTTGAAAGGTATTTCTTCCTTTTCAATTATTATAAAAACTTACATAGTATTGGTATCATTCTTTGTTAAATGTTTGCAAGAATTTTCCAGTGAAGCCATCTGAGCTAGAATTATTTTTTGGGGGGAAATTATTTAAATAAAATTTTATTTATTTAATAAATATGATATACTGATTGTCTATTTCTTCTTGGTTAAGCTTTGAGAGTTTCTTCTAAGTAATTATCTATTTCATTTAATTTGTTAAATTTATTGGTATTAAGTTGCCCATAATATTACTTACTATCCTCTTAATATTTATAAAATATTTAGCTTGTGACTTCTGTTAGGGTTGCTGAAAGAAGAGCACATGAGGCCAAAAGGGGTAAAGAATTATACGTTTACTAGAGGCCCAGTGCACAACATTCATGTACTGGGTGGGGGGGTGTCTCTCAGCCTGCCCTGTGCCCTCACTCATTCCGGGAGCCCCCACATGATGTCCAGCTGACATCCATAGCGCTGCCACAGAGGTGGGAGAGGCTCCCTCCATTGCCACTGTGCTTGCCAGGGCTTCCCTCCAGCCATTGGCAGGCACCCAGGTTCCGGGCTTCCCTTGCAGCCCTGGTGTCATCAGGAAGGTATTCAGAAAGAACACCCAGTCTAATTAGCATATTATGCTTTTATTATAAACTAGAGGCGCGATGCATGAAGATTCATGCAAAAATGGGCCTTCCTTCCCCTGGCTGCTCGCACCACCTATGCTCTGGCCAGAGGTGCCTGTCCATCTTCTCACACTGCCCAGAGGCCTAGAGCACCTGGAGCATGCAGAACACAAGCATCCTGCCCCCCTCCCAGCCACTTGGTGCCTGTGTAGGCAAGTTAATCCGCCATCTTTGTTGGCTTAATTTGCATACTCCTGATTGGCTGGTGGGCATCACAAAGGTATGATCAATTTTCATCTTTTTTATTAGTGTAGATTTAAAAATTCACCCCCCCCCACACACACACCTTGGTGGCTGAACTGTAACCATCTGGGGAAATAATCATTATGTCATCATTCTTCTTAGAGAACCAACTTTGAAGAATAAATCATGATACTTTTAGTACAGATAGTGAGAACCGAAAGTCATGATTTGTGGGAAGAAAGACATACATTGTTCTACATTATATAAAAAAAGGAATGTTGGATGGAGAATAGCAGGAGAAAATTGGAGCAGGACGATGGCAATGATGTTGTAATCTGTTTAAAACATAGAAAGAAATATTGCCCGTGTTGTTTGGACGAAGTAAGTCAAAACACTAAACAGCTTACTAGTTTGTTGTTGTTTTGAATTTTGTGATTTAATTATCTCTCTATATCTCCAAACCTTTAATAAAGACTCCTCCACATTTAAATTATCATGTAAATTGTACAAAGAAAAATTAAGCAAAAGGAGCTGAGTCCCATGTCTAGATTTCAGTGTTTAGTATAAAACAGAAATATGCCATGGGAATTGACATGTGAATGAAAACAAGAGTTTACAGTTTAAATAGCTGGAATCAATCAAAAGGAAATCTTGGGAACCAAGGAACCTGGGAATTTGCAGAACTTGGGGGGATGCCATTGAAATCCTCAAACTTTGGCATAGAGACCAAGATCCTATTCACTTCCCAATGTTAAATCACTCTAGGTGCTCTAAGGGCTATAACAATAAATTTCATGTGACATTGTTCTTGGCTCTCTAAATAGCTTATATATCTTATTCAGGACAGAGTTTGGTTATTCTTATCCTCCCCTCTTTAAAATCTGGTACCAAGAACTAAATATGCACAATATTGACTCAAATTTGACAGATGCTATATAGACAATGAAGGCTTTCCCTTTTCCATGGAATGTTCTAAAATAGCAAAAACATCAGAGGAAGACAGAGAATTACAGAAGACTCCTTTATTATGACAATTCAAACAATTACTTTAATGGCATAATCTCAAGTTAATGATCATGTGCAGTAGGGATAGGGAAGATCAATGAGAAGATAGTGATAATACTATGAGGTAGTAGGTTAAGATGCAGCAATTTTTATTTTGTTGTGTTTTATGTGTGTGTGTGTGTGTGTGTGTGTGTGTGTGTGATGAAAGATTTTGGATATTGAATTAAATTTTTTTTCTATCTAAGTACTTTAATAACAAATTCTATGAAAAGTAGAAATGAAATATGAAAGACAGCAACAAGCACCAAGCTTATATTGAATTACAAAAATGTGAATATTTGACTTTGCTATTTGTCGTCTGTCATCTATAGGGGAATTATTTAATTTTTGTTTGTCTTCTCTATAAAATGATAGTGTTTGTTCCCACCCTATGTGGCTGTTACAAATAAAATAATGTCTTTGAAGTTAATTTTGACATCTGTTAGTTAACAGTTGTATGAATTAATAAGGACCATTGAGAACTATAATTTAAAGAGAATATAAAGAAATTTTGCAAATTGTTACATGATCATTCATAATGAATTACTTGAACTCCTGATACCAACTTTTAACTCTAGAATTTAAGTCTCTTTTACTTTATAAAATATAAGCCAAAAGATATGCATCACTTCATTACTTTTCTTCTTTTAGCAGTTAATATATACCTTATTCTCATGCTATAATTGGAATCAACACATAATTCATTTTTATAAGAACACATTTACACTATTGTGTTTTTATAATTAAGTGGAGTAGTTCACTTTGGTCTCTGGGAAACTCTTTTAGTCCTTTATATCTTCTCTACGAAGAACCAAAGATGATGCATCTGTGTCCTTATTTTTGGCAGTGATCCCATCAGGACATGACAAGCTCTTAAAAATGATCTGAATAATCCTTTGGACTAATTATTACATGCTCTGGGGATATCAGTGTTTTAAAATATACATATGAGTGGAATATAAGAGTACCAATTAGAATTCTGAAATATTCAATTCTGACACTATCTGGGAAATCTCTTGAAATTAGATCGTCTACTGTTTTTTGATTGCTAGGTTTAGATACAGTAAGACATCCAGCTGTGGTCTTTTCCCAATTATGAAACCTGGTTTCATAAATAATTTAAAGGGATTTTTTCACCTCTGTCATTGATTCAAGAGGATGATCGCTGAAGCCTCTCTTCCAAAGCAAAATTCCTCTCCTTGTTTTACAAGTAGACTTCGCAGGTATTATACTTTAAGCTAAGGTTGGAAGGAAATCCATGAACAATGTCAATTGAGGATCTAGCCAATGGTTAACCATCTTTCATAAATTGATATTTTCATAATACTGCTTGATCAACTATACCAATTATAGAGTAAAATGCAAGGAACCTTTAGTTAGTTATTAATACATACAAATTATTCATGATGCAGTGTCAGGTCATCTCACAATTTTTCTCAATGAATAAAAATGAAACTCAAGGCAATCCTTTTCTTTTTTTTAATCCTCAGCTGAGGATATCTTTATTATTGACTTTGAGAGAGAGAAACTTTGATCAGTTACCTCCTATACACACCTGACCTGGGATTGAACCCACAACCTTGTGGTGCATTGAATGACCTCCACCCAGCTGAGCAAACCTGCCAGGGCTCAAGGCAATTCTTAAGTGCAAACTATCACAAATCATATAACATTGTTTTTAGTAGAACAAAAGTAGTTAACTCAATAATTAAATATGATTTAATTTAATATTAACAAACAGCTCAAAATACTTTTCTCTGACTTTTGCCTCATAAGAGCTTCACCATATATCTTAAAGTTCAGTCTCTTTCTAGAGGTTACATCTAATTTAATTAGCAAAGTACTTCATGAAGCTAGAATGACTTCTAAAAATTAGGTGGACTATCCATATTTAAGTAATGAGAAATTCCCAACATTTCTCCATTCTGGCTTCCTTTTTATTGTAAAGTTTACTTTTTATTAATAGGACAAATCCAATTTAATATCTTATAGCATTTGAGAAGCAATACATTATAATTTCTTGCATGCATATTCTGTTTCTCAGAGGAGTTCACCTCATAGAAGACATTGTCTTATTAATGTTTAAAATCTATCTGTAAAGTAGGTAGAGCTTATTATGTTGAACAGCATTAGAACTGCAAAGAGAAAAGGTGCACCCCAGCTGACTCAGCTCCTCCATTTGATCTCGACTTGAAAAAGACAGTACAAAGAAAAGTTAATAGCTAAAACTGAAGCTGATAGGAAAGATAGTTTAATAAATTTCTATCCTGCATTGACATAAGTTCCAGGAGCCAGGGCTTATGTCTAAAACTGCTATCTTTATTGTTTTACAGGGAGTATCTTATACATAGAAATGGTTCATTAAATATATTTTAAATATTTGTCATACTTGGGTAGTTATAACATAGTCATAGAAAAATAGATCTACCTAAACAATTAGAGAGCAATTTCCCCTGCACTTCTAGTTTCTCATATTAAAAATGTGTGTGAATGTTGTTACTATTAAACATATTATTAATTTTTACATGTTAGTAAACTTGGATTTAGAAAGAAAAGTTGTGGTGGTTTACCCAAAGCTTTAAATGAAGTACTCAGCGGAGACTGAACTCAATCTTTGGTCTGTATAGGTTCTAAATTCTATTTATTTATTCTGTGGTGCACTGCATCCCCAATTTATTATTGTGATTATTTTTACTTGATTAAATTCAAATTTATTAGGTTGAGTAGTTTCATGCATTTAATTGAGTTATTATATAGCCTTTATGTCTATACTTCTTATATTAGAACTCTTACTAATAATTGATGTAGAGGAAAAAAAGAGATAAACTGTGTAAACTTAAAACATTTAGAAACACTTATTGGTCAGACAATTTATAGGAAGTTCATATATATTTGCATAGAGCTCTAAGAAAATGGGAAGATGGTTCCTACAATATTTATAATTATAGTAATCCTTTAATACCATCCCATGCAGGCCTGAGACTGTCCCCACTTGAATGAAATCATAAACAAATGACATGGAAGAATCTTTATTTATCATAGAGTGATGGAAAGAGCCCCAGATTGATGGTAAATAGTTTTATGGTTAAACTAGATACCTGGTGCATAAAATTTGTGCACATGGGCAAGGGAGTCCCTCAGTCTGGCCTGTGCCCTCTCACAGTCCAGGAGCCCGCTACACTCACAAGCTGTGAGCCTGGTTTCTGGCTGAGTGGCAGTCCCCCTATGGGAGCACACTAACCACCAGAGGGCAGCTCCTGCATTGAGCGTCTACCCCCTGGTGGTCAGTGTAAATCATAGCTACTGGTCTACTAGTCGTTTCACTCTGAAATCAATTTCTATATTAGCATTTTATTATATAGGATGCTGTTAAAATAAGTTACACAGGAGGCAAGAGCATACCATGGAGTAAAGACAGTCTCTTCATTAACTGGTTTGGAAATTAGACAGGTAACATGCACAAAAATAAAACTAGACCACTAACTAACCCAAGATTAAACTCAAAATGGATAAAAGACAAAAGTAAGTCATGGAACCTTAGAAATACAAGAAGAAAACATAGGCGTTGACATCTCAGACATCTTGTGTAACAATATTTTTGCTGGTATATCTTCTAGGGCAAGAGAAGCAAAGGAAAAAATAAACAAATGGAACTACATTAAACCAAAAAAATCTCTACAAAGCAAAATAAACCAACAAAATGAAAATAGAACTTACTGTATGGGAAGACATATTTCCCAATGATAAATCTAATAAGGGTTGATTTTCAAAATATATACCGTATTTGCCGGTGTATAAGACGACTGGGCGTATAAGACGACCCCCTAACATTTCCACTCAAAATACAGAGTTTGTTATATACTCGCCGTATAAGACTACCCCCCACTTGGAGGCATATTTTTCAGGGCCAAAAAATCGTCTTATATGCCAGCAAATACGGTAAGAATTTATATACCTCAACACCGGAAGATAATCCATTTTTTTTAAATGGGCAAAATAAATGAGTAGAAACTTATCCAAAGAGGACATACAGATGGCGAATAGACAAGAAAAAAAAATTCTTAACCTCACTAATCATCAGAGATAATGCAAATTAAAATCACAGTTAGATATCATCTTAGACCTTCCAGAATGGCTACCATCAATAAATCAAAAAGTGCTGGTGAGGATATGGAAAAATAGGAATCTTATTTGTACTGTTGGTGGGAATGCAGACTGGTGCAGCCACTGTGGAAAACAGTATGGAGTTACCTCAAAAAACTTAAAAGTAGAACTTCTTTTGAACCAATAATCCCACTTCTGTTGATTATAACCTAAGAATACTGAAACATTAATTTGAAAGAACATATGCGCCCCTTATGCATAGCAGCATTATTTATAATAGCCAAGAGCTGAAAACAGCCCAAATGACCATCAGTAGATAAGTGAATAAAAAAAAGCTGTGGTACATTTACCAATGGAATACTACATAGTTATAAAATGAAATCTTAACATTTTTTCGACAGCATAGATAGACCTGGAGATTCTTATATTAAGTGAAATAGAGGTAGAAAAAGACAGATACTATGATGACACTTTTGTGTGTAATCTAATGAACAAAATAAACTGGACAGGTGGCAGGGGACAGAGGCACAAACTGATAGCTGTTATGAAAAAAAGGGTGGGGAAGAGAGCCTGGAGGAAAGAAGGTGAAGAAATTACCCAAAGAACATATATGCATAACCCACAGACAGACAAAGATGTGGTGCTGGCCAGAGAGAAGGGTGTCATAGGCTGGGTGTAGATGGGAAAAGGGAGGGGAGTGGTAATGAGGACATCCGTAATAGCGTCAATAATAAAAATGAACATTAAAACAATTACACAACTTGAAAAAAAAACTTAAACCCAAGAGTAGGCCTGAGTATTTGAAACACTCACAGTGCATACTTTTCACTAACCCAAAGTTAGGTCAGATATCTACAGGGAAAAATTTGTAAGGATCTGCCATTTTCTAATATGCATCCTGAAATCCATTTACAAAGTAACAAAGATTTATGAACAATGTGTATGGATACAGCACTGGACATTTTTGTATTTGAGCAGAAATTAACACTCTGCTCAGAGAATAGAAGGGTTCTGGTTGGTTAGCAAACAACAAAAGAGGACTCAAAAATATTTCTCCAGCCAAAACCAGTTTGGCTCAGTGGATAGAGCATCAGCCTTTGAACTAAAAGGCCCCAGGTTCCATTCCAGTCAAAGGCATGTACCTTGGTTGAGGGCACATCCCCAGTAGGGGGTGTGCAAGAGGCAGCTGATCAATGATTTTCTCTCATTGGTATTTCTACCTATCTCTCTCTCTTCCTCTCTGTAAAAAATCAACAAAATATATAAAAAAATTATCTCCATATCCTATAAGTATAATTTCTAAGCCAGTATTGGGAACCATTGGAATTTAGACCAAATAGCCTGTGCTACCAATTTATAGCTTGTGATCATCACACATAAGCAGAAGATAGTCAGCATCAAGCATCCATTTCCAGCAATAATACAAGTAGACCAAAACTTTTGATGTCACTGATTTAAAAATTCTGAGCATTTATTAGGATGTATATAGACATAATAAAGATTCACAATTTGAGTCAGATTATTTATTTAACAAACACATATTGATTAACTACAAGGTCCCTAATGTAATGGGATAGAGACTATTCTTCTTCATACCAAAGTCTCAAGAGTGACAAACACACACACACAATCAGTGTGTAGTGGGATATATCATCTAGTTTAGTGACTCTATTGGAGGGAAAGGGATGGAGAGAGCATTGGCAGAGGAAATGTATATGGAAAGACCAAGAGTGACATAGAGCTTTTGAGGTCGAGGAACTGAAAGCAGGTCATTGTGGTTGCAGCATAATGAGTAGAGGGGCAGACTAGTTTCAGCTGAAACTTTTGAGATATGCTTGCTCAGATCATTACAATGGGATCTATTAAAAAGATTTAACCTTCTGAACAATGTCAATTCTGTCCAATTTTCCTATTCTCTCCATTCAATTTTCTCTATACTGGTATACCCTGTCACAGACCTAGTCAAAGCTACTATCTCTTTATCATCGTTACTCCTTTTATTCCTTACTGAAGCCAGTATAATTCTTTAAAGGTAAATAAAATCTCAGTTGTCATACTACTGTTTAAAATTTGAAATAAGAGCTCATGTACCCAGCTCACTCTCCTGCACTGTCTCAGATCATCATTGCTTATCTTTCTCCTACCTTGCTTGAGCTGCATTATTATTTTTTTTTACTTCTTCCAATTTGCAAGACACTATCACAGGTTTTTCTCCTTTGTCTATTTGTCATGTGTGACTTAACATGGTCATCTGAGAACTCAGATATGGAATTGTTTATTTTTTGATCCCCAATTAGATGATAAACCAACATGTATGCTAAGCCCTCTGTCAAAACCTGGTTCATATTTATTAAGTTTATCTATAAGAGGGAGGATAAGCCAAAACCGGTTTGGATAAGTGGATAGAGCTTCAGCCTGCAGACTGAAAGGCCCCGGGTTTGATTCCAGTCAGGGGCATGTACCTGGGTTGTGGGCACATCCCCAGTAGGAGTTGTGCAGGAGGCAGCTGATCAATGATTCTCTCTCATTGATGTTTCTAACTCTCTATCCCTCTCCTTTCCTCTCTGTAAAAAATTAATAAAATATATTTAAAAAAAGAGAGATGATAATTACACTGAAATCCTCTACTAAAAAAGTCCTGAGCTAGTCAAATAAATGAGTTTTCTTCAAATAATTTTCATCAGAAAACTGTAGTCTATAATAGCAACACATGGTAGTTTTTATTCCACATGTAACAATAATTTTTTAATAAATAGCTTGTGATATTGTTGAGTCAGAAAAAATGAGGGACTCTTTCTCCATTAAGCTTCAGAGGAGATCAGAAACAGATGGGTAAAAAGTGGAGCACCCTTCACACAGCTCTGTGAGCACAGAACCAGTCATTTACCACTCGCAGCACTTGGCCACTTCCACCACTCACTCTGACAAATCTTACCACAAAACCACATGCTCCTCCAAGTGCTTGACAGAAGTTCAACTTGAAAGGTTTCCTTCAGTGTAGATGTTCTTTGTTTCCAGTTAGAGAAAGAAGTAAAGCCTGTCACAACCTGTGCGGGCTTGACACTCAAGGTACTCAGGGACCCAAATAAGGGACCAGCGGAGACTTGGAAGATGGGAATGAAAGAAAAGATGAGGAGCCAGAAAATATGGGTGTTGTCTGTGATGACGTTTCAGCTATCCTTAGAGAGCCTGTTAACATCCTGCATAGTCTCTCTTCCAAGGGGAATGATCTGGTAGGTTGGACAAGAAATTTGCTAAGCAGTTAAAAATGCCCAAAACTTTTGATGTGAGATGGACCTTGTTTTGAGGTAGATAGTTTGGAGTATGATTGGATGCCTGATAGCTGTAATCTGTGGGAAGAGGCAAGGTAGCAGAAAAGGGCTGTGTGACTGACTCATTGAAAGGCGCCTGGACCAGTTAAGGAAGTGCTCAAAGCAATGTTCCATTTCCACAAGGATGAGGGTGCAGGAATCTTGTTGGAAATCAGGCAAATGCAATCATAAAGATTACGTTGAACCTAGTAGAGAAGAGTGGTGGCACGTGAAGATCCAGCTCCATTGCCTGATTTCTCCACACGTACAACTAATAATTCTGAGGGTGGTAAACTTGGGTCTTCCCCCAGTTGGTGATACAGATGAAGCTATGGTCAACTGCCAGGCTAGCTGGGGATTGTAACATAGGACCTAAGAGGGCCAGTCTTTTGCCTGGAAGAATTTCAATAGGTGTGAAGGCTCATCAGGGAGTAATTGTGGGATAGGGAAAATCCCCTTTCATAGTGCTTCTCATTTGATTTTGCTGCCTCAGTGCATTATTCTGGCTACCTAGGTTGGCTTTTCTCAGGTCAGTCAGTTCTCCACCATAGCACATCATATGTCTCATGAGTCCTTCTCTCTACTGAAAAGCGGATTCAACAGTTGTCTCTAGGCCATGTTTTTAAAGTGGATGACACTAAAAAATGTAGTTTCGATGGCAAGTAACAGAGAAGGAAAAGCTTCAGAAGAAAAAGTAGCATGATAGTTTTTGCGATAAGATTGTCTAGATAGGTATGCTTTCTAATTTTAGTATTATATTAGCCTCCATGTGGCCTCAACTTCCTTATCTGTAAAATGGGAATAGTGGAGTAGTATTTATTCATTGGACTATTATTAAGATTGAATGAGTGAACATAGGTGGCATGTTGGGAATAGTGCTCAGTATAAAATAGCTTTCAAGAGATTTATTATTGCTTTTGGGCAATACTCAAATCATGGCCTTGCAGTAGCTCTTTACTTATCTACTGTCACATGAGAGATCATACCTAAAGGAGGTAAACACTTCTGAAACACCCAAACCCTTGTACTTGATCCGTGAACTCCACATCATGTGTTACTCATATGATGAATTAAACATCTGAACCCTGAATGCTCAAATACTTATAAATATATTTCTTACAGGATGCACTTCCTCTCTTTACTTTAGATCAATGGTTCCCAACATGGAGCACACTCCCACAGGGGGTCAATTTTATTTTTAGCGGGGTGATTAAAAAATGAGTTATTGACAGTGATTTTTTTTGCATTTCTTATGATTCTGGGGGCCTCAGATACATTATATAAGTATATATTGTAACATATTTATGTATTTCAGTTCTCTATTATATGTTTTGAAACTTTATTTGCTATTTTTCACATTCCAATTATTATTTTTTAATAGTTTCTTAGTTATTTCTTCCTTGGTACTTCAACTGTCCTTTTGTTCTTTCATTTTTCTCTTTCATGGATGCCATGTTCTTTGGAAGCTTGTTTAGAGCAAGTTAATGGCCTTTTAGGCTTCCTCCATGTGAATAGGAGCTCACATTTTAAAAAATATATCTTATTGATTTTTTACAGAGAGAAAGAGATAGGGATATAGCTTTAGAAACATCTATGAGAGAGAGTCATAAATCAACTGCCTCTTGCACACCCCCTACTGGGGATATGCCCGCAACCAAGGTACATGCCCTTGACCAGAATTGAACCTGAGGCCTTTCAGTCCACAGGCCAATGCTCTATCCACTGAGCCAAACTGGTTTCTGCAGGAGCTCACTTTTTGAATAATAAGAATTATATGTCATAGGAGGGCATCATGGTTTTAGAGATGTTCAGGTGGGGCATGCCCCCCCCCAAAAAAAAAAGGATTGGGCACCACTGCCTTAGATAGAGCTAAGCTTACAGTAATGAACTGAAGATAATAACAGTTATTGCTAAAGCTCAGCAGGATCTGCCTTGTCTCTCGTCTTCCCTTTGACTTTTCAGTAGTTGAAATAATTAATCTGTTTTGAAAATAACCATTCTATAATTTATTTTTCTTAATTTGGTCAGTATTTTTCTTTCTTTTCTTCCCCTCCCATCTCCCCTTCTCTCCCTATATCCCCTCTTGATACCTCAAATGGGATTTTCTCTGTGTGTGATGAATACACATTACAGTCAATTAAAATAGATGTGCACAGTAAAAGGTAAAGGTTTTTCATAATTAGACTTTAAAAACATAATAAACAATAAGTAGATGAATTTAAAAAAACAGCTTTTTAATTGTTGTTTTTACTAGTTATATATACGATATGATCTGAAATAATAATTTTAGAACAAATCACTTTTTAAAACTGCAACCTGCCTCATTTTTTTTGCATTGATAAAATATGCCAAATATATGTTTTTAGAATAGGCTATAGTTATAATAGGAGTCTTATGAGAAAAATAAAGTTACTTCCCTTTTAGGCTATTTTGAAAATAATGTGAATTAATGTTAAGAAAATGCTTAGAACAGTATTTCATATACAGTAAGAGACATGTAAATGTTCTGTTTTATAGAATAATCACATAACATGAGTACACTCCAATAAAGTATGTTTTATACAGTAAAAAAGGAAAATATGACATAAAATTGTGAGTTTATTTTCTGAATTCCCATGGACTCAAAAGTGAGAACCAGAGACAATTGTGTGTGTTTCTTTGTAAGTCTGCGTTTATGCATGTGTGTATATGTGTCTATTTTAGCTCCTTGTTTAATACTAAAGGCTTGTATAATCGGGCTGAAACTAGTCTCCAACATCCCCCAAGGGGTCCTGAATTGCGAGAGGGCACAGGCCAGGCCAAGGGACACCCCCCAGTGTACAATCTGGGCTGGGGAGGGATGCGGGAGGTTGGCCAACCAGGGAAGGACTGCAGGAGGGCTGCAGGGTGTGTCCAGCCTGTGTCATTCAGTCCTGATTGGCCGAACCCCAGCAGCAAGCTAACCTATCGGTCGTAGCATCTGCCCCTTGGTGGTAAGTACACATCATAGTGACTGGTTGACCCATCAACTCTCTGTCCCCTAGTGGTCAGTGCACATCACAGCGAGCAGTTGAGTGGCCTTAGCATATCATTAGCATACTATGCTTTGATTGGTTGAACGGATGACCAGATGACCAGACACTTAGCATATTAGGCTTTTATTATATAGGATAGCAACTCTAGTTCACACTCAAATTAGCTAAATGAAAAATGTTTATACCTCTTTTAAGGTTGTTGCTCTTCCAGTCCCTCTGGCAGCAAATATAAGAGAATAGCATCCTGCTTTGTGTGTCCAAAGGTAACTCGGCTGCAAAAACCTTCTACTGAATGTATGTGAGGAAATAAATGATAGTCCGCTCTCACAGAGACTGTGTACCATGTTCAAGAGCAGCTTAGCCTTTACCTTTCTTTTTTCCATGCAGTTAGCCACTATCCTGAAACATTCCTGGACTTCCAGAGTGCAGCTAGCAATATCAGGAACTGACAACATTCATAAGCTCCAACTGCCTGGCTTCATTCTGTTGATCCCCAGTTCCAAAGGACACATTTGGGGTTTGGTCACAACTGGAAGAAATGTGATTTTTGTGTTTTAAGTGAATACCTTATTGGCCATTTAATGTACATGTAGATTATAACAGTTTTACAGAAGTTATATCTAATATAACAGATAACTGTCCTTTTCACGTCTCTCCTTGCCCAAAATTTTGAAAAAAACTTCAGAACCAGGCCAAAAAGTTTTACTTCCATATTCCTACTGAAGGTTACTGTAGGTGCCCTTGATGCTAAATCACTGAAGAATGAGAAAAAGTTCAGATATATCAACTAGCAAGACTATAACCCTAACCCTATTAGATATAACTTCTGTAAAACTGTTTCCAGGGGCTTGATATTGGTCTTTAAGAGTATAGACACATGTACTTAGGGTCCCTTTGTGCATTCAGACAGGAAATAAGAAAAGCATCTCTCACAAGGCACTTGGTCCACTCTCTCCTTGCCTAACTATAAACATTTGGTGCCAGAAAATCATAATTGATTCATGCCTTAGGGCATATAAACTGAAAGGGAACAGCTTCTACTCTATGTTACAAATTTCATCTTCAATCTTCTGGCTTCTTTTCTCCGTTCCTCATAACATGAAATCACAATGCATATGATTACCAACAATTTCTAAATTGCCAAAGCTAAAGCAATAGTGCTGCTTTAATTCATAAACTCAAGAAAGTTTAGAAACGTATTACTTTGTGAACCATAAACTGTGATAGACGGTCAAGATACAAGATTGACAAAACCATCACATATGTTCTTGTGGAAAGGAAATATAGGTGGGTATACAAACAGGCTCTTACATAACACCTTATGAAAACTTCTGTGATGTTAAATGAACAAAGCATGATAAAAAGGAAAAGAGGCATCAAAGAGGAGTATTTGCATTCTGTCTTTAGAAAGTGATATATAAATTGATACCTAAACAATGGGTCAGAGACAAAGGATAAAGGATGAGATGTGTATGTGAGAGGTTAGGGTTCTGTAAGCTGGAGAACAGCACATGTATTAAATTCAATAAATACTGAATGCTTGAAAAGATGAAAAATATAATGAATTTGTTTAATCAATTTATCATTTACTTGATAAAATATTTACTGGGTTTCTACAATGTTCTAGACATGTTTCTAGGTGCTGAGGTTCAAACAGACAAAACACAAAACAAAATAGTGAGTGTGAGATAGTAATGCATCCATATAGGAAAGGCAGTATAAGATGTCAGAATTAAAGTCAGATTCCATTTTATTTTATTTTTAAATATATTTTATTGATTTTTTACAGAGAGAAAGGAGGATAGTCAGAAACATCGATGAGAGAGAAACATCAATCAGCTGCCTCCTGCACATACTGGGGATGTGCCCGCAACGAAGGCACATGACCCTGACTGGAATTGAATCTGGGACCATTCAGTCCCTAGGCCCATGCTCTATCTATTGAACCAAACTGGTTAGGGCCAGATTCCATTTTAAATAAGTTGGCCTAGGAAAGCCTCCGTAAGAGGGAAACAAAAGAGATGAAGGAACAGGCATACCAAGAATTAAGAGAGAAGCATTCTAGGCATTGAAAAGAGCATGTAGCAAGGCTTGAAAGAAGAGTAGTTGGCACTTTCCCAGAATAGCTAGGAGTCTTGTGTGACTGCAGGAAAGTAAGTGAGCAAATTAATGATGCAATTTGACGTAAGTTTTAACAGGAGCACTCTGACAGATTGGTGGAGAAATATGTCAGGTAGTATACATGTTATAACAAACAACCTAAAAATCTCAGGGGTTAATAAAATATGTATTTGCTGTTCACACAAAACCCAATGAAGATGTTTCTGGATGGGTAGCTCTCTTGGATCATTCTCTTCTAATTAGTGACATGCGAATCCACACTCCTTCCATCTTGTGATGCAGTGGTCTTCCATAACAGGTCTCCATTGTTATGGGGAAAGGAACAGAACATGATAAAATAGTGCTGCATAACTAACTACCTTAGCCTAAAAATGCAGCCCAACCATTTCCCTTCCATTGACTATCACTATCCACATGGCTCCCCCTGTCTGCTAGGGGAGTTGGAAATTCAGTCCTTGGTTGGGCATTCACCCTTAAGTAAAGTCATGCACATAAATCTAGCCATGTGTACCATAGAAAACAAGAAGTAAGGAAGAGTATAAGCAGTTTGGAGGTTTTTGCAACAATATATGTAAGAAGAACAGTGTTTAGAAGTCCAATAATGGAAACAACTATAATCTGCGTATATTGTGATCATGGAACTGGTAGACTATGTTGATGGATCACATGTGGAGTGAGGAAAAAATAAAAAAGAAGTGGAGAAGGAATCACGAATGACTGCAAGACATTTGGCCTAGGCAATAGAAAGAACTAAATGCTCATGAGAGAGATGAGGAAAAGTGGAGAAAGTTTTTGTGACAATCATGAGGAATTCTATTTGGATGTGTTAAATTTGATTTGCCTATTAGATATTTGAGGATAGATAACCACTATGCAGTTGTACTTCTATGCAATACATGGACAGACCTTGAATGGATATAAATATCTGGCAATCTATAGCCTATGTATAGTATTAGAAGCCCTAGCCTTGAAAACAAACAGTAGAGAAAGTTCAAAAATAAGTCTGGGAAAATATAAAAAATAAACATTGTAAACAAAAGAAAACATTTAGGTAAGTGAAAAACTAGGAAATTTAATGTTCTGGAATTCAAGTGAATGTGCTTCAAGGAAAACATCATAATCAATCATGTTAATTCCACTGATAGGTTCAATAAAATGAGGCCTAGGAATTAGTTGACAGATTTAGCTATGTGAAGGTGATAGATGTCTGATTCTGGTAGAATTGTGGGTGTAAAAGTCTGAATAAAGTGGTTTCAGAAGAAAAGGAGAAACATCACAGGCAGTGACTATAGACAACTCTTTTAATGAGTTTTGCTATAAAGGAAAATAGCAAAAGGAACCAGTAGTTAAAGGGCAAAATGAAAAGAACTGTAGAAGTGTTTGCTTGTTTTTCACTATAGAGCAAATAAGTGCATGTTTGTATGTTGTTAGAAATGACCCAAAATGGAGAGGGAAAATTCATGATTGAAAACAGTGAGGAGGAATTTCTGAAGTGAGACCGTTCATTACACCAGAGGGTATGAGAACTAAAATGCATATGCAAAGGGTTTGACCTTAGCCAAGGGCACAAAAAGTTCATCCAGAGAAAGAGGAAAGATTGAGGAGATGGTGGTGGCTGGATGAATACATATGGCAGTGGAATCTCTAGAAGTTCTCCAGTTGCTTTATTTTCAAAATAAAATAGGAAGCAAGGTTATTACAGATGACTGATGATGCGAGATCAGGTGTTGAAAGTTGAGCAAAAAAGAGGTCATAAACAGTCATTTAGGAATGTGAGAGAATGAAAGTGCTAGGGGAAAGTAGTGTGGTTGCCTGACAATATTAAGAGCCCCTTTGAGTTTAATTTTGGGGCTTTGCCAAGTAAGTGCCATGAGAAGAGTAAAGGGCAAGAGAAATGAGGGTGTATATATAAGGAAATGATTTTGATAATGGACGTGGAGTTATCCTGGAGAAGGGAATAAGTTAGAAGTTAGGGGAGTGAGGAAAGTGAAAACGTGGTGGGATGGCTGAATGTGTCTGAAGCACTGTTGGGATTGAGAAGATAGCGGTAAGCCTAGGCCACAGTGCTGCAGGGAAGAAACTTTCCGTTGATATTGTAGGCGGAATTTAGTTTTTGGTAATGACAAGGTCTTGCATCTGCCATTGGAAATGGGTGACTGAGGAAAGGCAGAGGCCAAAATCATTAGAGGAGAGAATGCCAAGGAATGGAGAGGCTGGGACTATATGGGTATTGTTATTCTTGGGAATCCTGTTAGGAGCATTGGTAAGGAGCATTACATGAAGCTTACATAATGAACTGGTAAGCAGTGAGGGAGAGGGACCAGCATATCTATGAAGGACTGTAATTGGGAGGGGTGCTGGGTGGGCGAGTCAGATGACCAGAGACTGAAAGCTGAGGGATTTCTGGGAGGAGGAAGGGGGAAATGGACTACTAATAGAATTAGGAAAAGATATACCATACCTTCATGCCCTGCAATAGAAGATATACGAGAGAGAAATCAGGTATTACCTCCTAAAGAGGTGACTCGGATCTCATTTCTGCTTAAGGGAAGCAACTGAACTGTCTTCTTTCTGATGAGTCTAGGAGCCATAGAGCCTGTGGTCTCTTGCCTCTAATTTTGGATTTTTTCAGTTTAGTATGTTGTTATGTATGCCTGTGTCAATATGAGCATAGTACCACAATTGGGAGCATAAGATACTGTGCCCTCAAAGTCCAGCCCTATTAGTGACCAGCAATTTACTTAACCTCTTGTGTCTCAGCTCCACCCTCCTCCCCCTTGCAAGTAAACTGAGGTAATAAAATAGTACAGAGCTCAGGGGTTGTATGGACTCCATTAACTATGTAAAGCCAATGAAACAAATGTCAAATTAACTTACACAATGTTATTTAAGAGCTCTCAGACATGTTCATAGTTTCACATAACTTGTGACTTTTCAAGAGTGAGATGTAATGCCTAGAAGAAAAATAAATAAAACAATATTGCCCCTTCAGTGGTTGAGCGTTAACCTATGAAACAGAAGGTCATGGTTCGATTCCAGGTCAGGGCACATGCTTGGGTTGCAGGTTCCATCCCCAGGATAGGGTGTGCAGGAGACAGCCTACCAATGATTCTTGGCATTGATGTTCCTATCTCTTTCTCCCTCTCCTTTCCTCTCTCTAAAACCAATAAAAACTTATTTTAAAAAATGTAAAAATAAATAAAAACAATATTTAAACTCATACAGATACACATAAGAATTCTACTTCAGCAACATTGGGAAAGTTAACCTTTTAAAAATAGGTGTGCATATAGTATTTATTTTAGAGCTGAGAGTGAGAAGGTCTAGAACGTAGGTGCTAGTTCTTGTTTCATCTGTAAGATTACTAGTAAATATGTCACTAAATGATGTGTCTTATAACATATAAAGCACACGTTTTAATTATTAGATACCATAATACAATTAGTAAAAGAATAATCTTCCAACATCTTACACAGGACCCCCAGAGGGAGGATACATGGCAATGGTGGAATATAAAAATAGAAATTAAACATGATTGTTTTGAATGTTATCATAAAAGCATTTGTAGCTAAAATCATTCTTCTCTAAATTAAATGAGCCATAAGGCACATCATCTTCTACTTGGGATCCTACTACTGGAAAGAAAAATAAAGAAAACACAAAAAAATCAGCCTACTGTTTTTTATTGTTTTTATTTATTTATTTTAAATATATATTTTATTGATTTTTTTACAGAGAGAAAGAGAAAGGGATAGAGAGTTAGAAAAATTGAAGAGAGAGAACCCTCAATCAGCTGCCTTTTGCACACACCCTACTGGGGATGTTTCCTCAATCAAGGTCATGCCCTTGACCATAATCAAACCCAGGACCCTTTGGTCCGGAGACCGACATTCTATCCATTGAGCGAAACCGGTTTTGGTGACCGACTGTTTTTATCTTCCTTGATCCATGTGCCTAAATAGTGACAAAATAAAGAAAACAAAATTAATTTTAATGAATATAAATTCATCTTTTATCTGGATTAAATCATGGTGGACTCTGAGATGAATAGCTAGTTTATTCCTTCTGAGAATAAATTATGCCCTAAAAATGTCTGTCAGCCTGTCTGTCTTATAGCCACTTCTCTATCTCCTCTAACTATCCCTTTGCTCTGGGTAGTAGTTCTGCTCTACACTGTTGCGTGCTGAGGATTCCAGAATTATGGAAACTTTCCTATTCCAGAATCCACTACTATGGCTTTGATATTTCTGAGAAGACTACAGGCCCAATGCATGACATCGTGGGTAGGTTCCCTAGCAGCTGCCTGCTGCCGGCCTGGACCTCCCTTTCCCCGTCTGCCAGCTGCTAGCTGGGGCCTTCCTTTGTTCCGCACCAATTCCTGATGGTTAGTACACATCATAGTGTGCGATTGAATTCTTGGTCAGTCAAACTCCCTAGGGGGCTCTTTGCATATTAGGCATATATATACTAGAGGCTCAGTGCATGAATTCATAACACCAGTGGGATCCCTTGGCCTGGCCAGAGGGATTGAGCTGAAACTTCTTCTCCAGCATCTCCTGAGGGGTCCTGGATTGCAAGAGGGTGCAGGCCAGGCCAAGGGACCCTACTGGTGCACAATAAGGGCCCGGGAAGGATGGGGAGATTGGCTGACTAAAGAAGGACCACAGGAGGACCCCAAGGCATGCCCGGCCTGTCTCTCTCAGTCCCAATCAGCCAGACACCAGCAGCAAGCTAACCTACCAGTGGGAGCATCTGCTTCCTAGTGGTCAGTGAACATCATAGTGAGTGGTTGAGCGGCCTTAGTATATCACTAGCATATTACATTTTGATTGGTTGAACAGCTGACAGGGTGGCCGGACATTTAGCATATTAGGCTTTTATTATATAGGATATTACACAGGACTCTCAACATTGGCCACTAGTGTGAGTGAGTTGTACTGATATGTATCTGTCCTTGTTTTTATACTGACATTGTTTGTTTGAGGAATACTGGCACCTTTTTAGTTTTATTCCATGAAATAACAATAATATTGTCATGACAAAAAGTATAATGGCTACAAAAAGTAACTTGATGCTATTCTGAATAAAGAGTGTTCATCATTCAATACAATAATCCTAGAAGGATTAGAGGTGAATCTTTTAAGATTACAGATGTTTCTCAGTCTTATTATCACTTTGTAATTTAACTGTCCTGCTTGGAACGACACAGAGATGATTTGCAATATGGATAAAGTATATATTTAGTGTTCAATAATCACATTTATTATCAGGTAATACATAATGTTATTTGTGGTTTATATTTTAATGTGACATGGAAAGTACTGAGTAAAGGAATTTATCAGAAGTGTTGACAAGATTTTTAATTCCTTCTGTTTCCTTTGATATTTTTCTTTACTAGAATATGTAAGCAATGCAAGCCATACATAAAACACATCTCAGTTTATATTTACTCTGCTTTTTTATTGCACATTTGAAAATTAATAATTCAATGTTCTAATATTAGCTGTCATCTTAGCTGTGATAAAATTAATAATTCATCAAAATGATATCAAACAAATGGTGCCT
This sequence comes from Vespertilio murinus, assembly GCA_963924515.1. Taxonomy (NCBI): domain Eukaryota; kingdom Metazoa; phylum Chordata; class Mammalia; order Chiroptera; family Vespertilionidae; genus Vespertilio; species Vespertilio murinus. Next base: position 24,396,775 of record OZ004711.1, on the reverse strand, counting down.
TTTTTGTTTTAGATGAGAAATAGTCTTTTTAGCTTGGAGAAACTACAATGGGTGAATTTATTTCTTTTATTTTAGGTCAAGTAATATTTAAACCTTTAAGCTATGATTTTAATGTTTTTATTTTAAATAAAGAAATCTGCATATATCACAATTGATGCTAAGAAAGCAACCTTCTTCTTGTTACAGTTGGTTGTTCCTACTCTTGCTGATTTCCTGGCAGATATGTATTTTTCAGAAAAACCACAAGAAAATCATTTTTTGGACAAGTTGATTGCTTCTGGTCAATGTTCTTCTCTGCATTTTGCAGGCTAGAATTCAATATCATAAATGATGGTTGCATTTGCCAGAGACTATGAAAAATGTTTCTGAAAATAATATATTTTCCTTAAATCTATTTGAGTGCATTTTAAGTAAAAATTATGTGATCCTAAGTAGTTATTCAGTTAAAAACATGACCTTAAAACACCTGCTTTCAGTCATCCTATCTAATAAAGAGGAGATATGCTAATTGACCATCACACTCTCACAAAGATGGAGGTGTCTACAGCCAATAAGGAGGGAATATGCTAATTGACTGTCATGCCCTCAAAGATGGTGGTGCCCACAGCCACAAGATGGCAGCGCCCAATCCCCTTAGCCCCATAACTGATCAGGGCTTGCCTTAGGTGCAGGCCTCAGATGGCAACTGCCCAGCCAACACCTGAGGCACCAGCAAGCCTTGGATGGTGGCTGCCCAGCCATGCACGGCTGACAGAGGCTCAGGTAACCAGGGCTAGCTGATGCCTGTGTGGCATCAGCAGAGGTGTAATAGAGGTGTCTTCTTCCTCTGATCACCAGGTTGCCTCCCATCCCTGAGAGCTCCTGGACTCTGAGAGGGGGCAGATTGGGCTGAAGAACCCCCTCCAGTGCACGAATTTTCATGCACTGAGCCTCTAGTATCTTTATATTCACCCCCCCCCCCTCTTTTTTAAAGACAGAGGGATGTTTCTCTTTATAAGTTACTGTTTAATTTTTAAATTATTGTTTGTGGCTTCCTATTGTTGGGAGTGGTAGTAATACTAAAGCAGTTTCTTTAAATTCCACAGTTTCATTCCCATATTTTTCATTGTGTGAATCACTGAGAGGCATTTCTGGAATAGAGCAAAAGTGTGGCAGTTTGTATGATGGCTCGAGCTTTCGTCTGATTTTATGAACCCATCCTATATAATAAAAGGCTAATATGCAAATCGACTGAACAGAGGAACAAAAGTTTGCTTTGACGCACACTGAACATCGGGGGCAGACGCTCAATGCAAGATTCTCCCCCTGGTGGTCAGTGTGCTCCCACAGGGGGCGTGTTGTTCAGCCAAAAGCCCTGAGCCAGGTTCATGGCTGGCGAGCGCAGTGGCGGTAGCAGGAGCCACTCCCATATCTGCAGCAGGACTAAGCCATCAGTCAGACATCCTCCAAGGGCTCCCAGACTGCAAGAGGGAACAGGCTGGGCTGAGTACCACCCCACCCCAAATGCATGAATTTCGGGCACTGGGCCTCTAGTATCTATAAAATAGGCTATTTATAAAACACAAATGTGCATTTGAGGTACATTATAAAAATCTGTATCATCAAGCTGACAAATCTTACTGAATCGTGAATCCAACATATCCGGGTATAGTAAAGAGTAAAATTGTCCTGGGCAAGTATGAAGTTTTATAACCTGCCTCTTCATGAATAAGCTGACTGTTTTCTGACCTATTTCTTCAACTCTAATTTTCACACCATAAATGTACTCCTGTACCATCTGGGCTACTTGTTAAAAGGCAGAGTCCCAGCCCCTTTTATTTTATTACTAGAGGCCTGATGCATGAAATTTGTGCACGGGGCGGGGGGGGGGGGGTGTCTCCCTCAGCCTAGCCTGCACCCTCTGCAATCTGGGACATCTATCTCACAATCTAGGACTGCTGGTTCCCAACTGCTCACCTGCCTGCCTTCCTGATTACCCATAACCACTTCTGCCTGCCAGCCTGATCACACCCTAACCACTCCCATGCCAGCCTGATTGATGTCTAACTGCTTCCCTGCCAGCCTGTTTGCCCCCAACTTCCCTCCTCTGCTGTCCTGGTCACCCCTAACTGCCCTTCCCTGCAGGGTTGATCGCCTTCAACTGCTCTCCCTTGTAGGCCTGGTCCCTCTCAACTGCCCTCCCTTGCAGGCCTGGTCCCTCTCAACTGCCCTCCCCTGCTGGCCATCTTGTGTCCATAAGGGGCAGGATCTTTGACCACATGCAGGCAGCAATCTTGATCTTGTGTATTGGAGTAATGGTCAATCTGCATATTACTCTTTTATTAGATAGGATAGAGGCCTGGTGCACAGGTATAGACCAGTTGGTTTGCCCTGAAGGGTGTCCCAGATCAGGGTGTGGTTCCCTTGGGGCATGGGGCAGCCTGGACCAGGGGCTTCTGCTGGTTTGCAGGCCGGCCACACCCCCTGGCAACCCAAGCAGAGGCCCTGGTATCTGGAACTTATTTACCTTCTACAATTAAAACTTTGTAGCCTAGAGTGAAGCCAAGCTTCCTGCTTGATCTGTGGCTTCTGCCATTTCTGTTTTGATTTACCTTCTATAATTGAATCTTTGTTTCCTTGAGTGTAGGCCTAGGCCTGCCAGAGTGTGTGGAAAACTTGGCTTCCTCTGTTGCTGGGAAACCCAAGCCTCCCTTCTGGTAGCCATCTTGGTTGGATTTATTTGCATACTCGCTCTGATTGGTTGGTGGGTGTGGCTTGTGGAGTGGAGTGATGGTTAATTTGCATATTAATATTTTATTAGGTAGGATTGTTTTTATTGGCTTTAGAGAGGAAAGGAGAGTGAGAGAGAAACATCAATGTGAGAAACACCCACTGGTTCCCTTCCCCATGCACCCACACCAGGGATCAAACCACAACCTGGGTATGTGTTCTGAGCTGGAACCCAAGAAGTGACCTTTTTGTGCATGAGCCAATGCTCAACCAACTGTCCAGGGCCCAGCCAAGTTTCAAAGATTCTGTTTGATGCAGGGAGACTAGAGCCCAGCATTCACATTTTAAAATAAGGACCTCAGATAATTCCAATACAACTGATCCACTCAAGGTAATGATTCAAGATTTTTAAGCATTTCTTTCTATCATCTATCTATCATCTATTTACCTATCTATCATCCATCTATATATCTATCATCTACCTTCTACCTTTTAAATTATTTATTATTGAAAATGTTACATATGTCTTCTTTTCCCCCCTTGTCCTCTCCTCAACCACTCCCAACCCCCAGCACATGCCTTCATCCCCCCTACTGTCTGTGTCCATTGGCTATGCTTATATGCATGTATATAAGCCCATGGGTTGATCTCTTACCCTCCCCCCCCCACACACACATTGTACTCTTAATACTAACAGTAAACAATTTAAGAGGGCTCACTTTATGTCTTGGAAGTATTTAAACTTGAATGATAGATAGTATTGTCACCATTCCCTTTGAGAAACACAGTTTTTACTTCCCAATGATGCATAATTCCCAAGATTAAAGGAAGCATTTTGATGTTTTTCACTAGGATTAGTTGTCAAGTTAATAATAAACATCTATACCATTAAATGTTTGTCTTATTCTTGGTCTTCCTTTGTCCCTGGGAAAACTTACCAGTGTCTGAATATATATATATATACACACACACTAGAGGCCCGATAACATGAAATTTGTGAAGGAGTAGGCCTTCCTTCACCTGGCTGCCTGCACCAGATTCCCTCTGGCACCAAGGACCCAGGCTTCCCTTGCAGCCCCAGCTTCATCCAGAAGGGCCTCTGGTCTAGTTAGCATATTATGCTTTTATTATTATAGATATGTTTTAGATATGTTTAGAGAGAGAGGACAGGGAAGACTCGAAAGGGGAGGGAGGAGGAAGGGAGAGAGAGCGGAGAGAGAGAAGAAACATAGATTGGTTGCCTCCTGTATGCACCCCAACTGGGAAGTGAACCTGAAATCTGGGAAAGTGCCCAGACCAGCAATTGATCCCATGACTTTTGGGTTCATAGGACAATGCTCCAACCCACTGAGCAACACCAGCCATGGCTGTGTTCCTTCTTTTTAAAGCTGCATTCAAACCCCATTAGTTTATTTGTGGATTATTGAAATAAGCATATACTTCAAAGTTACTAGCATTCACACTAAAGTGCAGTTTTTCACCTATAAACCTATAAACAATTTGTTTATGTACTTGAAATTAAATCCACTACTTGCAAAAGACCCTGATGTATTTATCAATAGGAACAAAATAATAGAGGACATATTCAAACACAGAGGGATTTATAGTCTTCTATTTTTTTCTTCTGCTTTTCATAATTTAAGTAGGTGTCTTCACAACATAGAGAAGCAGTCCTAAAAGTTTTCTCTCATTTAATTGAATTTATTTTATTACAATAACTCATTACAGCTTCTATTAAGGATTCTATTTCCACAGAGATACAGTCCCACTATATTGAAGCCCTATAGATTCCATCTTTTGATGGTTTCCTTCACAAAACAGAAGCTTCATAGTTTGAGGTAGATCCATGTTGATTTTTGCTTGTGTTGTCCTTGCCTGCAGAGACACATCCAAAAAGATAGTGCTAAGAGCAATGACAAAAAGTTTACTGCCCATGTTTTTGTTTTTGTTTTTTCTAGGAATTTTATAGTTTATGTCTTACATACAATCTTTAATTCATTTGAGGGTGTGTTTTTTGTTTATGTGTTTGTTTGTTTGTTTTTGTATATGGTATAAGAGAGTTGTATCTGTCCAGTTTTCTTAACACCATTTATTGGAAATACTATCTTTTTCTTTTGTTATTGTCACCCCAGAATATTTTCCTGTTGATTTTTAGAGAAAGTGGAAAGAAGTGGGAGAGAAAGAGAGAGAAACATCATTGTGAGAGAGAGACATCGATTGGTTGCCTTGAGCATGAACCAACACCAGTGTTGGGGATTTGACTTGTATCAAACTGGGACCCTAATCATTGCGCTGACACTCTATCCACTAAGCCAAAGCAGCTAGGATGAAAGACTATCTTTATCCCATTTTATATTCATGCATACTTTGTCATAAATTGATTGACTAAACAAGGCTTTATTTCTGGGCTCACTATTCTGTACCACTGTGCTATGCATCTGTTTTTATGCCAATACTAAGCTATACTGGTTATTCTAGCTTTGTAGTATAGATTAAAATTAGAGAGTGTGATACTTCTTTGTTCTTTTTCAGTATTTCTTTTGCTATTTGTTTTTTCATATAAACTTTATGATTATTTATTCCGGTTCTGAGGAGAATGCTATTGACATTTTGATATAGATTGCTTTGGGTAATATAGACATAATGATATTAATGCTTCTAACCCATGAACACAGTATATCTATTTGTGTCCTCTTAAATTGTTTTCCTTAATATCTTATAGTTTTCAGAGTATAGGTCTTTCACATCCTTAGATAAATTCATTTCTAGGTACTTTATTCTTTTTGATACAAGTGTAAATGAGATTGTATTCTTAATTGCTCCTTCTGATAACTTGTCATCAGTGTATGGAACAATAGAAATCTGTATATTAATTTTGTATCCTGCAACTATATTGAGTTCATTTATTCAAATGTTTTCTTACATTTTTTAAAAATTATATATTGGTTTTTTATGTATAGTTTCATGGCTGGATAATCATATTTTACACTAGATGCCCAGTGCACAAAATTCATGTTCAGGGTGATGGGGTGTGTGTCCCTCAGCCCAGCCTGCACCCTCTCCAATCTGGGACTCCTTGAGGGATGTCCGACTGCCCATGGGATTGGGCCTATACAGTCAGTTGGACATCCCTCTCACAATCCCGGGCTGCTGGTTCCCAACAGCTCACCTGCCTACCTGCCAGCCTGATCACCCTCTAATCACTTCCCTGCCAGCCTGATTGACAACTAACTGCTCCCCTGCTGACCTGGTTGCCCCAAACTTCCCTCCCCTGCAGTCCTTGTCCCTCCCCTGCAGGCCTGGCTACTACCAACTGCCCTCCCCTGCAGGCCTTTTGCCTCCCAACTGCCCTCCCCTACAGTCCTGGCCCCCCAGTTGCCCTCCCCTGCAGGTCTGGTCCCCACCATTTCCCCTCCCTTGCAGGCCTGGTTGTCCCTAACTGCCCTCCCCTACTGGCCCAGTTACCCCCAATTTGCTCTCCCCTGCAGGCCTGGTTGCTTCAAACTGCCCTCACCTGTCAGCCATCTTGTGGTGCCATCTTGTGTGTTGGAGTGATGGTCAATTTTCATATTGACTGTTTATTATATAGTATAATGTTCCCCATGATATTTTCAGTACCCTCTCTGGCATACCATTTAACATATTAACTATTGGAGACCCCATGCACAAAATTTGTGCGAGGGGCTCAGCCCCCACCCACTGCCACAGCTTCATCTAGAAGGTCATCTGGAAGGACAGACCGACGCTCTGTCCACTGAGCCAAACCGGTTTTGGCTCAAGGTATTTTTTTATTTTCCATTTAATTTCTTCTTTGATCCATTGGCTTTTAGTAGCATGTTATTTAGTCTTCATTTGTTTGTGCTTTCTCTAGTTTTCTTTTTGTATTTGATCTTTAAGTTTATACCATTTTTTGCCAGGAAATATGCTGGCTATGATTTTGATCTTCTTGACGTACGGCAAGTTATTTTATGGCTTAATATGTAATCAGTACTGGAAAATGTTTTATTTGTGCTTGAAGAGGATCTGTATGCTGCTGCACTTGGATAAAAATGTTCTGTAAATATCTACTAATTTGATCTGGTCTGATGTGATACTTAAGGTCATTTTTCTCTGTATTCATATTCTGTCTGGATGATCTATCCATTAATGTATTAATGTTCTGTTCAATTATTATATTTCTGTCAAATTTTCCCTTTATGTCTGTTACTATTTGGTTTATATATATTTAAGTGCTCCTATGTTGGGGTCACAGATATTTGTTAGTTATATCCTCTCCTTGGTTTTATCCCTTTATCTTTATATTAGTAGCCCTGTGCAGGAATCCCTGTGACAGTAGCTCTACAATAGCTCACTGTCGCCCTCCAGTAGTTCATCTACTGCCCTACCCTCTTATAGCTCCCCTTGCCCCTGCCCCTGTGCCTCTCCACTGCCTGATAGTCAATAGCCTGCTGCCTCCCTCCTGTAGCTCTCCACCCACAGCCTGTCCTACTGTAGCTCACTCCATTCTCCCCTCACCCCTCATAGTGTGCTGCCCTGCCCCCTCCTGTAGCTCTCCACCCACTGCCCTGTCCTACTGTAGCTCACTCCATCCTCTCCTCCCCCTCCTGTAGCTCTCCACCACCCACTTGTAGCTCACTGCCCACCCTCCTACTCATCTGTGATCTGGTCATTACATGGTCGGTCATTAAGCTTCATGGTGTAACGACCATTAGCATATTACATATTATATAGGATGATGTCCTTCTTTGTCTCTCTTTATGGTCTTTGTTTTAAAGTCTACTTTGTGCCGAAACCTGTTTGGCTCATTGGTAGAGCGTCAGTCTGCGGACTGAAAGGTCCCGGGTTCAATTCCGGTCAAGGGCATGTACATCGGTTGCGGGCACATCCCCGGAGGTGGGTGTGAAAGAGGCAGCTGGTCGGTGTTTCTCTCTCATCGACATTTCTGGCTCTCTATCTCTCCCTTCCTATCTATAAAAAATATCAATAAAATATATTTAAAGTCTACTTTGTTTTATATGAGTATTGCTACTCAAGCTTCCTTTCTGTTTCTATTTGCATGGAATTTCTTTTTCCATCTCTACTCTCAGTCTATGGTTTTTTTTTTTTTTTTGAAGGGTCTTATAGGTAGTAATGCATAGATGGGCCTTTTTTTTTTTTAATACAGTCACCCTATGTCATTTACATTCAAAGTAATTAATGATAGGTATGTAACTTATTGATATTTTCTTAATTGTTTTGGTTTTCTAGTACTCTAGTCTTTTATTCTGTTGATCTCTTTCCTTATAGTTTGTTGGTTTTCTTTAGTGTTTTGTTCCGTATTTTTTTATATGTTTTGTAGGTTTTGGTTATTACCATGAGGTTCATATGTATCAATAAATATCTATAGCAGTCTACTTTAAGCTGATAGCATTTAAGTTCTAACACATTTTAAAAGCACTTCATTTTTTCTGCCCCCCCATGCTTTGTTTTTAATGTCATATTTTAAATTGTTTTTAATGTCATATTTTAAATGGTTGTTTTGTGTAACCCTACTCATTGTAGTGATAGTTAATTTTGGTATGTTTGTCCTTCAACCGTCATATTAGCTTTTTAAATGACAGATTCACTGTATTTTCTTTATATTTTATTTACCAGTGAGGTATTTTATAAAATTAAATATCTGGTCATGACCTTTCCTCTTCTGCTTAAATAAGACCCTGTAACATTTCTTTTAAAGCTGTATCAGTGGTAATGAATCCCTTCAGTTTGTGCTTGTCTTGGAAACTCTTCATCTCTCCTTTAATTCTGAATACTACCCTTTCTGGGTACAGAATGCCAGGTTGTACATTCATTCCTTTTAGAACTGTAAGTTTACCCTGACATCCTTTCTGGCCTGATAGTCTTATGGGGTTTCTACTATAATGAGATTGTTTTCTTCTTGCTGTTTTTAAGATTGTCTCTCTATCTTAACTTTTGCCAATTACAATATGTTTTCATTTTGGCTTCCTTGGCTTTGTCTTGTTTGGAACTCTGTGGGTCCCTGGTTTAGGAAGGTTTTCAGCCATTATTTCTTCAAATAAACTTTCTCTTTTCTGCTTCTGGGATACCTATACTATGGATGCTAGTGTTTGTTGTTCCAGAGGTCCCATAATCTATTCCTGTTTTAAATTTATTTTTGTTTTTCTGATTGTGTGATTGGCACTATTCTGTTCCCCAGGATGCTTAATTTTCTGTATTATTTAATCTGTGAATTACTTCTAGTGCGTTTTTCATTACAGTTATGAATGTTTTGCAATGTTGCAATGTTGTTGAATGTTGCAATGTAACAATTCCTATTTGACTATAGCTTTCTGAACATGTTTTCCTGTCATTCCATATTAAGTGAGGCAAGAACCTAGAAAGCAGAGACCTCATGTTTTGTGAATATCCTATATAATAAAGGACTAATATACAAATTATACCCTTAACTGGGGAGTTTGACTGGGAGTTCAGTGGGCCCCCCACTCCGATCAGGGAGGGGCCAGCTGGCCATGGCCCTTCCCCCTGGTGGGAGAGGGCTGGCTAGATCCTACCCATGCAAAAATTTGTGCACCAGCCTCTTTCTATATACACTGAATGGCCACATTAGTATCATCTCTGAGTGTATAATAATCTGGGGACTTCAGTGTATATCCTATATAATAAAAGGCTAGTATGCAAATTTTCCCCTCAACCAGGAGTTTGACCAGCAAGCAGGCCACCAAACATCCATGTCCACTCCCATTGGCCAGGCAGGCCGGACCTCACCCACTCCCACAAATTCATGCATCGAGTCTCTGATATATACATACTGGAGCCTGAAATTTGTGTGTGTAGGGGGGTGTCCTCAGCCCATCCTGCACCCTCTCCAATCTGGGACCCCCTCAAGGAATGTCTGACTGCCTGTTTAGGCCCAATTCTCCCCGGGCAATCAGACATCACTCTCACAATCCAGGACTGCTGGCTCCCAACTGCTCACCTGCCTGCCACCCCCTAACCACTCCCCTGCCAGCCTGATTGATGCCTAACTGCTCCCCTTCCAGCCTGTTTGTCCCTAACTGCCTCCCCAGAAGGCCTGGTCTCCTGCCCTCCCCTACAGGCCTAATTCCCTGCAGCTGCTTTTACCTGCAGTTCTGCCACCACCCCCAATGGCCCTTCTCTGCAGAACCTTTAGCCCCCAACTTCCTTCCTCTGCTGGCCTGGTTACTCCTAACTGCCCTCCCCGGCTGGCCTGATTGCCCACAACTGTCCTCCCTTGCAGACCTGGTCCCTTCCAATTCCCCTCCCCTGTTGGCCATCTTGTGTCCACATGGGGTCAGCCATCTTGTGTGTTGAGTGATGGTCAATTTGCATATTACTCTTTTATTAGAGGCCTGATGGGGGCCAGTTGGTTTGCGCTGAAGGGTGTCCCAGATGAGAGTGGGGGTTTTATTGGGATTTGGGGCAGCCTGGGTGAGGGGCCTGTGGTGGTTTGCAGGCTAGCCATGCCCCCCAGTGACTCAAGGGATGCCCTGGTATCTGGGATATATTTATCTTCTACAACGGAAACTTTGTAGCCTTAAGTAGAGGACAAGGCAGGCCAGGGCTATGGAAACTTGACTTCCTCTATTGCTGGGGGCAAATCAAGCCTCCTTCTCTCTCCAGATCCATGACTGCCACAATTTTGGGGGGATTTATTTATCTTTTATAATTGAAACACTGTAGCTTTGAGTGGAGGCCTGGGTCTGGCAGGGCTGGTGGAAAGCTTTGCTTCCTCCATTTCTAGGGAAAATCAAGTTTCCTGTGCTCTCTGTGGCTGCAGCCATCTTGGTTGATTAATTTGCATATTTGCTCTTGACTGGCTTGGGGGCATGGCTTGTGAGTGTAGCAGAGGAATGGTCAATTTGCAAATTAGCCTTATTAGATAGATGTATATGCATACACATAAGTTTGTGCTTCCACATATATATGACTTGCGTATACACGTTTTATATGTACATATATGTATACATGTTTGTATATGTACATATAAAACATGCATACATTTACACGTACATATACATATACACATGTATACACAGATATATACATATACGCATATAAAGTTTATATACACATATTGTGTGTATTTGTACATTTTATATATATATATATATATATATATATATCCTTATGCATACATGGCCTTCAGTAGATGTTATGCTTATTTGCTATTATCTGAAACTGATTTGAAGTATTAAGACTTAAGAATCTGAAGTCAGGAATTATTGAAACATAATAAATCTGTTTACTAATTACAGTATGGTTTGCCAAGCCAGCACAGCCAAGGGTTCAGCTAGCCTGAAGGAGGGCCGGCAGAGGATGAAGACAGACAAAGAGAATAAGCTGGGTCTAGGTAAGGGGTGGGCAAACTTTTTGACTCCAGGGCCACAATGGGTTCTTAAACTGGACTGGAGGGCCGGAACAAAAGTAACCTGACATGCTGGCACTCTCATCTTGGACTGCTGGTGAAGGAGTGGAGTGGAGAGCAAGAGAATCCTCCACTCTTTTGGCTCCTCGGGCCAGATAGAATAGCCGAATGGGCTGGATTCGGCCCGCAGTTTGCCCATGGCTGATCTAGGTGTATCTTCTGTGCCTGGCTGAGGTCATAGAACAGATCCAGACTGCAAGTTGAACCTTTATTTTATAGTCAGAGGTAAACAAGGTAATTTACAATGTTCTTGTAAGTTTCACTTGTTTTGTCAGCATTTGCTGCACCTCCCACAACCCATTAGCTACCCAGGAAAGATTTAGGGAACAGTCACAAGTTCAAGCTTAAGAGGGCTGTGCAGTCTAAGCTGGAACTATTCGCAGCTTTGCCAGCAGGTCAGTCTGAGACTTAACCAACCCTATAACCGCCCCCATACAGTATGGCAATACTATTTTTTTATGTTTATAATTCCCCCAAACTCATTTGTTGAAATCCCAATGCCCACTGTGATGACATTAGTAAATAGAGCCTTGATTGATTATTAATACCCTTATAAAAGACACCACAGAGAGCTCCCTTGCTCCCTTCCACCATGTGAGGATACAGTTAATAGCCTGCAAGCTAGAGGAAGGCCCTTATATGACCATGATGGCATTCTGATCTCTATTCTCCAGATCTCTGAGAAATAGCTTTCTCTTCTTTATAAGCTTCCCAGTCTATAATATTTTGTTGCAGCAGCCTGGATAGGGTAAGACAGTAAATATCTTGGAACAAACAAAAGCTATAAAGATAAGATACAAATAAACCAAGCAGCTATACAATTAAAGTTTTTATTTTAAGGAACATTCATTTTATTTATCTTATTGTTTTCAGAGAGGAAGGGAAGAGAGAGAGAAACATCAATGATGTTTCTCTACATGTCCCAAGTGGAGATCAAGTCCGCAACCTGGGCATATGCCTTGGTTGGAAATGCAACCATGACCTCCTGATTCATAGGTTGATGTTCAACCACTGAGCCATACTGACTGCTGGCCAGAACCACATTTCAAGTAACTTTGGGTTAAAAATTAAACAAAATTCTTCTCCAGCATTAAAAATTCTCACATTTGTTTCTTTCTCTTCTGAGTTAGAAAAATAATAGCTAAAATGAGGAAAGAAGTTTAATAACTAGTAACACAATATCATCAAAAAACATTTATCTTATGGAGACAGGGAAATTGCACATGTCTATTGCATAGTTTAGGTTCTCAAGACTATTATTCAGAATTATTTTTTTCCCTGTATACCCTTAGGGTATGTAATATCACATAATATTTTAAACTGCCAAGTCAAATTTGCTTAAGAAATTTCAAAATTACAAACTTTTGATCGGATTCTTTCTCTCCTTAATCACGTACATTTATTGAGCTTCATTTTTTTGTTAGTATTAAAATTCATTGATTCACAAGATAAATATTGACTTGACCTTGCCTTCACCTCAGTTTATATCTACTTCTTAAGTCAATAAATCTAGGAACTGATCTGACAGCAGTCAATATTAGTTTAAAAGTCTTAAAATAGCAGCTTTGCTGTAAGGTAATAATAATTCAGTATTTTATAGATTCTGCCTCAAAAAAAAGGCAATGTAACTTACCAATTTCCTAGATAAGACTATTTCTCTGTCATTTGATGTCAAATACAAGGGTCCCACTCATGCTAAAAGACATTTCCAGTTCCTATGTGTCTTCTAATCACTGACCCAGAGTATTTAAAATACTTTATTCCACTTTATCGTACTTGCTGGGAGCAATTAAACACCAGAGCCTTGCTTTCATCCTAATTATTATTTATATATACTTTTTTGCTCTCCAAATTACTGATGTTTCTGCTGTGCCCAGTAACCTCTGCCTGAGTTTTACCTGGAGGTATAATAAATATAGTCAATAGCCATATTGTACTTTGGAATTTAAAGGCAATAGATTTGTTACCTCATTAATCAACTTGTTTTTATCTTTTCAAAGTCTAGGAGGTATAAAACTACAGGTCATGATTTGCATATATTTACTATAGATTAAAGAGGTAAGCTTAGGGGCCTGATCATAGCCAAAGCAGAGTATTCTACAATTTATTGCTTATTTTAAGGCCACAGTGCTCATCTTTTACTCCCATTATTTCACAGCGCTTTAGGGGATGGATGGCATATTCATACTTTAGAATTCCACAATGAAATCTATTAAAAAATTATTTTTTACATAAAAAAGAATGTTTTTTTTAAAATAAGAATTTTGTTTTGGAAATAACCTGTACCCAATATGTTCTAAAAAAATAGGTTGTGATAGTTAAAGTGTATTTAATCAGACAACCATTTAGAGATTAAGTCAAAATGTCATGAGGATAGATAACTGCATAACTTTTTTTTTGTTTGACTTATTTTATCCATTATAGCATCATATTATAGGACATTTCAAGATGCAATGTGGGACAGGAATTGTTAGTAATCTTATTAAAAGTTTAATCCATTTTTTAGTAAATGGCCATCTAACTAGAGAGCAGTCCAACTAGAGAGCAATTCAAATTGCTAAACCGTGTAAGGGAGATAGGAATGCTTCAGGAAGCCAGCCACCAATTGTTCATTGGCAGATGAATGAATTAAAAAGCTGTGATTCACTTACACAATGGAATACTACTTGGCTGGTAAAGAAAACAAGCCATCTTACCCTTCTGACACCATGGATAAACCTGGAGAGCATTCTGCTAAGTGAGATAAGTCAGTATGAGAAAGTGCCATATGATTTCACTAATATGTGGAATCTAAAGAACAAAATATACTAAATAGAAACTGACTCATAGGTAGAGGACAGAAGGACAGCTTTCAGAGGGGAGGGGAGGGGAACTATGGGGCTGGGTGAAAGAGGTGAAGTGATTAAGAAAAACAGATATAGGTACAGGTAACAATATGGTGATCCCCAGAGGGAAAGGCATGTAGCGGGAGGTAGAGAGGATATGGGAGGATAAAGTTTATGGAAGGAGACATGACAGGGTGGTAAACAGATGATCAGTTATACAGTCCTACACCTGAAACATATAAAATGCTTCAGGAAATAACTGATACCTTGCTTAAAATAACATGAGAAAACCTTATGAGTGCAGTTAATAATCCTTTCAATATATTTTAAAGTGCTCGAGGACAGCTATCATCTTGTTTTTATCCACATCTGTACTTGCAACATGCTTTGCGTTTATGTGGGTCCCAAATTCTTATGAGTACCATAAACTTATGCAAATAATTTGTATTTTGTCTTTATTAACCATATTTTGTATTATGTAGTCAAATACTAAACCTGGGTTTAGAGTTAACTGTACGTCTTGATATGACATATTTTGCCAAATATTATGATCAGAGCCAGGGTCATAAAGAAAAGCATAAAGGGTAAATATTAGAATGATGTTTAGTATTTTTTATTCAGTATTTTTTATTCATTAACTTTTAATTCCATTGCTTTTACAAGCTGCTATTTCTTCTTATCCTGTACCATGATTGCATGTCTATCATGAATTTAGCCTTATAAGATGCATTATAATACCTAATTGAAAAAAGTTTAGACAAAGTATTCTGCAATTCATAATAATTATGTGACTGATAAGTCTTGATAAGATTATTTTCTGATATTTTCTCTTTTATATTACTAACTCATGTCCAAAAGGATTAAGGAAAAGTTCAAGGGAACGCCTCAACTAATTATTGAGCTTTCCATCTTCTTATATTCCTAAGAAACTAAAATTGGTTAGGAGACAGACATGCATTTAAAATTCATCAAAATGAATCCTCCTGGCTACCTAGAATTCTTTATAGTTTCCGTACTTAGTTTTGGTTAACAGTGAATGCTGCTTACAGTATCTCATTTGTGTAAGTGAAAAATAACTATGTTTTTATTACTTAAAATATTACAAAAAGGGACAATATGCTAAAAATATGCAGTGAACAAATATCATCTGTACAGACTGGAAGAGAACCTTCATAAATTAACCTTATTAGTGCATTACTGTAAGCGAATGCCAAAAAAGCTCCTAATTTGCATTAAGATAGATTTTTCAGGTTGGCTGCATGATTTAATTAAAGAAAAGATTAAGAATCATTAAACAAGCTGCTCTACCTTGCAATAACAGAATTCATATCTGATTCAGGTTAACAAAAACACAGATGGTGATTCAGTAACTGTTGAGTTGCTGTAACAGAATGAAAATGATCCCATTAGTTCTGTGGAAATGTGAGGGAATTTGGAAATTAGTATGCAGATACATTGTATGGTGCTAGACAGCTTGGTCTGCTCGGATCATCGCTGATTATACTTTGTTTGGGTTGGCAACACTGAACTTAATAAATGAAAAAATGTTCCAGTATACCACAGTTGGAAACTGTTCAAGGTTGAAATAGGTGTGCATGCTTTCAAAAGGAGAGAGTTAAGTAAACAAATGTCAATCAATTTAGAGCTGGCAACTTTTTTTCCCGCCCCCCCTTTAAAGACTATGTCTGTTCTTGAGAAGCACGTGTCATAAAAATGGAAACCGTTTACTGGGTACATATGTCCTTGTGGTATTTATGATTGCAGAAGTATTTTAAATGCATGGTATCAGTTTGAGGAAGACGGGCAAGTGTTTTAATAGCTTTTTTTTTTCCCCTGGCAGAAATAGAAAAATTCAGTCTATGAGGATGATTACATTTTTCGCAAAAAGAAATCAATATAATTCTGATGGAAAATGTTATGACAGGACAAAAAAAAAGTGTAAGAATAATGGCTATTGAAAGTTTAAAGGTGTCAATAAGGACCACAAAGTAATCCTCAAGGAGCCTTCTGGGAAAGCACAACTTAAACAACTAGCGTCGTCAATCAGGGCGGCTGACAGGAATCGCCATCCTCCCATGAGCTCCTCTCACAGGCAGCCTCGGTCGGTTTTTTAACACCTGGTCCATGCCATCGCTCTGAGTGCTCAGCGTCTGACCCTTTGGAATGGATTTCAGTGACTGTGCAAAAGACCCATCTGGACAGAGGTCCTCAAAGGCAGACAGTAAGTGACCCTGCCCGCTTGTCACAATAAAGCAGACACCATGCACAGTTTCAGGTTTACTTTGGTCCTGTAATTTCCTAGCGGCTAACTTTAAGGCAGGAATAGCGTTCCTGTGGAGTACAGTATACATGGAGGAGAGACAGTCTAGATTAAAATGTCCCCCGTTTATCATGTGTTAATCTTTGCAGAATATTGCTGCACCAAAGATTTTATCCTTCTGATGAAAACTATATTGAAAAAAATATATTGACATTTCACATAGTCTTGGGCAACCCACACATTCAATGTGATAATACTAATCTTATTGCAAACATAACCCCTTTTTAAGAATTAGCACAAAAAAGGCTTTAAGCAGATTGGCTTTTCTAAGGCCATTACTAATTATTTTATTAAACTTTTATGAAGAGATTTATATAACCATTATATAACCATTCTTTTTCAAAAACACTAAAGATTTCAGCCTAAAATGCTTAATAGCTTTAACACCTGGCAACATTTAAAAGTATACATTATTTAAACATTAATGTCTTAGTTACAAATCACAGCCCTCTAGTTCCTCCATTACGAACCCTTTTTATGGTTCTCAAACTACAGAGATCTCTAAGGAAATTATACTATTGAGAAGAAAAGCTACAAAATACTACACAGTATAGGATACAAATCTGGTATCTATGATTACTAGTGAAAGGGATGGAGGTATAAAACTTTATGGGCTTTGCATTCTTTAAAATTATCATCAAAAAAGACACACATGCAACATAAGCTACTACTTGAAGTTGAGGCCCTTAAGAAATAAACTATCAGGTCATTTGCCAGTACAGTATAGTGTTGTCCCTGCTACAGAACTAATGGAACCATCTTCGCACTAAATGCTTATTTTGGCTAAATTTAATTGTCATTACCTGAAGATCAGCTGTCCTTTTCCTATTCTGATGTTCAGTGATTTTTACCTAGACTTTTTTTTTTCATTTTTGCATGGTGCCAGTTTTGTTATTTCTATCTGAATATTCTCTAGAAAGGTTGAACCAATGGGATTGAAATTTTGGAAAAGGTTATGATACATGGAAACATTTTAGATGTTATTTAAACTTACTTGACCCATGTTCTTTAAAATGAGATTATGATGTGGGAAACTGGTACTTAATTGTGGTGGAACTGTTTTGTGTAGTGCAGTGACTGAGAAGAGTTGATCCATAAACCTAATATATATTATATATACTTGATAGTGCCTTTAGTTGATTTGCATTTACTTATCATTCCTTAAGTCAGTATTTTAAAATGATCTATATTCCATAAGAGGAATTATCAAATGTAACAAGATTTATATTACTTTACTTGTCAGTACTACCCTGTAATTTCTTTCATTTCACAGATAATGGGAATCGAACAAGGTGTTTCTAATATCAAATTTAGTTATTTTTCCTGCAACAAATGTTAGCGCTTGCTATAGTTCTGATTTAAAAGAGAGGTAAATATTACAGGTAGGGGGCAGTTCTGTGTAAAGTATGATTTTCACTGTGCCAGATTGATTCCTACATGACATTGTTGCTTTGCAAACTGCTCTGTTACTTGTTTCTCATATGTGTGGTCTCTTTTTCTACAAAGTAGAGAGAAGTACTGGTCTGAACCCAGGATGAAGAATGATGATCCTGACCCACGCATTAAAATCCACACCGAAGAGCTCACATCTCCATTGGAGAGAGCCTCCGTTTACTTATTTACAAGCAATAAATTAAATATATTTGTTTATCACTCACTTATTTGAGCAAATTGTTTCCATAAATCTGTGGGGAAGAGTAATTACCCCAAATTCCTGGAGGAAAGCCAAGTCTCTGTTCAGAGATAAGAGGCCCAGAACTGCTAATTATTTGGCATGCAAGTTATTCTACCTACCTGCCTTGGAAGACATTCTGTTCCGGCTCTTGTCTAGAAAAGAACCACTCTTCTCCATGTTCTGCTTTAAGTCTGAGCTGTTCTTAAAAAGAAGGAATTTCACCTACAGAAGAGGTAAATTTTAAAAATAAATTAGTGGATGAGGGAGAGAAAGTGTTCAAAGTAAATTATTCTAGCTATATTAGATAAATGAAGCAGGGGGTGGAACAAGAGAAGAAAGAGGAAAACATAAAAGCATGATAAGTGGGTTGGGTGGGAGCTGTTGTGAGATGATAGAGGAAAACTGATGATTTATAGGCCAAAACTAAGTTATAAATGCAGAGGTTGATTGCTTATCTTCTCATGAGAATAAGTGGACTAACTGTGGGCTCTCCATCCCTGACAAAGTTCTCATTCACTCCCTACATGACAACATAGTATGTAAGTCAGTGCCATTGTCCAATAGACAAAGGATAATGAAAAAAATGGCAGTAAACCTGATAAGCACACCACATTAGAGGCGGATGTCTAAACTATCAACAAAGTTAACACATTTCTCAAAACGTGTTAGTTAGGTCATATCTTTCACTAGAGGCCCGGTGCATGACATGGTAAACTCCTTAGGCCTGGCTGGTGATCAGGGGCCATTGTTCTGTGCCACCCCGATGTGGTCAGTGCACATCATAGAGAGTGATAGAAATCCCGCAGGGACAGTCTATCTATCATCTATCTATTTATCAATCCACTCAAGGATCAAAATGGAAGCTCCAGCAAATATGAATTTTTTCTTCATGTATTTTAAGTACCTTCTGTGTGAACTATCCCATTGAGCCAACCAAAGTTTCAATAGTTTCATCTCCTGCAGTCTTATATGTGTGTCACAGTTACTGATCAACAACTCCTGGATGTCACAACTTTTTTCCAAAATAAAAAACCCATTGAATTCACAGATGCTGTTTCTCAATGAAAAGATTGGTTACAATCTCATGGCTTAATGGTGAGTGGATTGCTTTGCCATACCTATGGGTTAGATTGTATAAATGTGGCATCAAACTGAAAAGAACAAGTGAATGAGTTTAAGATTAAAGACAGTGGAATTAATAAAATTCAGCATAATATCTACTATAAAATGCTATTATAAGAATTATTAAATTAAAATGGTAAGCAATCAATACATATTATCAGGTAGATAAGATGAATTTTATATGATTCAATGTGCTCAAATTGAAATTTTAACATGAAAAATTTTTCCCCCAAAGACAGCCATCTTTCTCTATAATCTCCCAAAAGTATGTCTGAATGGGAAGCTGAGAATTTTCAAGCCATAAAGTGGGGAAATGGTTATATTCTCTATAGTTTGCTTTACACTGGAGACAATTGAGGTGAATTTAACTGGTATACAATTTTTTTTTAAATATAAGACATCTGAATCAGTCATTTCTGGGATGGAATTGGAGATAGGATTAATTTGTAATAAACACTGAGTAATTGTATTCACATTATTAGTTTCATTATTTGGTTCTCCTTACTATGTTTTATAGCAATAAATACTATGGAAGATTTTTAAAACTGAGGAAAACCGGGAAAATACTTCGAGATATTGGTCTGAATTAGGGAATTAACTATTTTATGTTCAGAGGAAGTTGTTATAAATCTAAGATACAACTGAATAAACAATCAGTAACTTCAGTGACAGCTCTTGTTACTGAAGTACACAATTGTATGCACATTCTAAAGATTTTCAGAGCCTTCTGTCAATCTGATCATTGCACTTTTACGTGAGTTGTCTCCTACCAGTGCCGGGAGTTTTAAGGGCAGGTTAATTTGTCCTAAAACACAGATGAAAATGTTGAAATTGATAATTTTTTTAGCAAATAGATAAATTGAAAGAGGTAAATTAAGCTATAAAATGTTACTCATATGCTCTAATTATCACTTGGTCCATGGTAGGTACTCAGTAAATACTGATTAAAATACTCACATGGTTTAAAATTTCTAAATGGGCCTAATTATTAAGAAAATATAATTCTAACAAAAATAGATTAATAAAAACAGCCTTGTTCTGGGAATTATCGTATATAGAAACTCAAAATTTAAAATCTGATATGAACCTACATATCAGCTAGTTTAATTCCATTATTTTATAGATGATTACACAGAGGTTCAGAGAGTTTTAGTGCTTTTATAGAAATTATGGGGATTTTTCTTGTGGGCCTAATAGTCTATATTTTACTTTATTAAGATGAAAACAAAAACTTATTTGACCAGATCAGAAGGTCAAAATGAGTTTGATGTAGTCACCTAGATTTACCAATATCAAGCACCAAATTAAATATGAGGCCAGGCCACTAAGGAAAATATTTTGAAGTGGATATTCAAGTCCCCATTACCTGATTCATAGAAACGCACCCACTCTTTGGCAATTAAAACAGAATCAATAGATCAAAATTAAGAAAATATTAAGTTGAGTTTTTTAAAAAGTTACTGAATTGCTGTTACACTTCCTAGGGAGCTGGATTAGGTGTGCTGCCTCAAGCCTAGTACATTAAGTAGGTCCTCAGGTTATATTGGAGATCTGTTCCTACAGTGTGACATAATGCATTTTCACCATAAGTCAGAACCCACCTACGTCACTCACATGGAGCACATACACAGCAGTAATGAAGTGAAACAGTTAAAAAAAATAAAGATAACAATTCCTGACCTTTACTTGTGGTAAATAATAACATAAAGCATATATGTATGTATGTCAAAATGACAGGACATTTGTTTTCTATAAATAAATGGGAGATAGTGACATAACCATGAAATGATGTACATCAAATCCAACGTAACCCGAGGACTGTCTGTAAGAGCTTATTCCAATAGGGAGCCTTCTTTGGAAGACTTGGAACACTGGTGCCTGTGTCTTATTTGCGTCAACAAAACAATGACTAGGTAAGTGTTGAGCCTGACTCCCAATGTGCACTGAGGCAGAATATGTATCCCTAAAACCAGATGTGGGCCACCCACAGTCCTTTGGATTCCTGCTGAAGAAGGCATTGCACAGCAATGGACTCCAGAGACCAGGAGGTAAGAAGTAGCATTAGAGAAATGAAGAGGCTATATACATGTCACATAATTTGGGCAGAGGGAACATGCAGGCAGAAAGAACTGATTTATGTGCCAGAAAAATGAAACCATAAATATCTGCCTACCAGAGGGTGTCAATGCCTTTAAGACAATGGCACTGCCACATGAGGCTATACTCTTTCCCACAATCTCTTGGACCCTTCAGCCTGGCCTATAATAAGCGAGAAATAACTGAGTGATGAAGGAGAAAAAGAAATAGTGGGGGAAAACAGAAAAATCCATAATGATCTGCCTTCTCATTCTGCCCCATGTAGGTCCTTGTTTATAGGGGAAGAGGATATTTTCTAACTTTCATTTTGGACCCTGAAGCTCTTTATAATTACAGTATAGTTGACAGGAAGGAGTCAAGATAGAGGAGTAGGTAAATGCAATACTGGCATTCTCCCACAACCACGTCAAAATTACAACTAAACTACAAAACAACCATCAGCCAGAACCACCTGAAAAGCAGCTGATAGAAGCCCTGCAACTAAGGATATATTTAGACTAGGAGGAGGACAGATACATGGGAGGAACCGGCTTCACACACACATGGACAAGTCAAAATAAGCTGTCGAGGTCCCCCTAATGAGTGAGAGATTCCAGCCCCACACTAGGACCCCCCAGTTCAGGGCTCTAGAAGTCCCCACAGCTTCTGGCTGTAAAAACCGGTAGGGATTGTGGTTGAGTGAGTCCCAGGCAGTTTCATTTAAGGGCCCACACACGGATTTACTTGAATTCATTCCTTCTGAGCTCCAGTGCTGGGGCAGAAGTTCAAAAGATACCAGGGATATATGGGAAGGAATGGAATTTTCTGGCACCAGGGTGAGAGCTGGAGAGGCAGTTTTCTACCAAAACAAGTGCTGGCATTTGCCATTTTCCTTATTCCTCTTCTAAGCCTACCTGCCATATATATAGCCAGTAGGTGAGTACCAAATCTGAGTCTCCATCAACCTGGATAATGCTGGCTGGCCCCACTTTGGTGATACCCTGACATCTTGTTCCACCCAACTTTCAGGACCAACTTTCAGGACCATCCAAGATATTTCTAGTGGCTTTTCCTATGAACAGCCTATCTTGGCTTATGCTTCAGACTTTCCTAAAATCACCCACACAAGTAGTATCTGGCCTCAATATGACTTGTACCTCTCACTAGAATTCATGGCAGTTGGCATTGATTCTTAAAAGAACAGAACAAAACTATTAAAAAAAATCAAAATGGAGATAATAAATCTATTAGATGCAGAATTCAAAACACTGGTTGTAAGTATGATCAATAAACTTAGAAAAATAATAGACAAACTTAGAACTTCAGAGATCAGAAATTAAAAACAGAAGTAGGAAAAATACAGTATGAAATAAATACGTTTATTAAAATGAATAATTTACTACCAGGAATCAATAGTGAGTAGATGAAGCAGAGGATCAAATTAGAAATTTGGAAGATAAGGAAACAGAAAACACCCATTCAGAATAGCAAAATTAATCCCAAAAAATGAGGATAGTCTAAGAAATTTCAGGGACAACTTCAAGTGTACTACCATTTTCATCATGGATATGCCAGAAGGAGAAGAGGAGTAAGAAATTGTAAAGCTATGAAAAAACTGACAGAAAAATTTTCTAACCTGAAGTAAATATATATACAAATACAGAATCATAAAGAGTCCTAAGCATGATTAACCCAAAGAGGCCCATACCAAGACACATCATAGTTAAAATGTAAAAGATTAATGATGAAAAAATGATCTTAAAAACAGCACAAGAAATGTAGTTATCTACAAGGGAGTTCCCATAAGATTGTCAACTTATTTCTCAACGGAAACTTTGCAGACCAGAAGTAATTGGCAAGAAATATTCAAAGTGATAAAAATCAAAGACCTCTAACCAAGATTGATCTCCTTTTACAGAATCAAAGGACATATAAAGTGCTTACCAGATAAGGAAAACAAAGGATGTTTTTAACCATCACCACTAAACCAGTATTACATGAACTTCTGAAGAGTATTTTTTAAGAGGAGAAATAAGAAAAAAAAAAGATTAAAATTAGGTATGTATTTCCATTTTATTCATATCAACAATTAAATGTAAAAAACACACAAAATAAACAAGCAGAACAGAAACAGACTCATAAGTACAGAGAACATTTTGACAGTTGCCAGATGGGAGGGTGGTTGAGGTGATTCATGAAAAAGGTGAAGGCATTAAGAAGTACAAATTGATACAGAATAGTCTCTGGGATATAAAGTACAGCATAATCTATACTAATAAAAGGGTAATATGCTAATTAGACTGGACCAACTGGAGTCCTGGTCATCTGGTCCTCCTTCTGGACAAAGCCATGGTGGCAGGGGCCAAGGCAGAGGTGGTTAGGGGTGATCATGCTGGCCGGGGTGCAGTTAGGGGATATTAGGTTGACAGGGGAGGGTGGCTAGAGCCAATCAGGCAGCAGGCAGAGTTGGTTAGGGGTGAATAGGGAAGTAGACAGAGTGGTTGGGTCAATCAGGCAGGCAGGCAGGTGAGCGGTTAGGAGCCAGCAACCCCAGATTGTGAGAAGGATATCCAACTGCTGGTTTAGGCCTGTTCCCACTCCCGAGGGATGCCGGATTAGAGAGGGTGCAGGCCTGGCTGAAGGACCCCTCCCAAGCATGAATTTCATGCACCAGGCTTCTAGTATTGTAATAACAAGGTATGCTGTCAGATGGGTATGAGCTTTATCTGGTGATCACTTAGTAAGTTATATCATATCTAATCATTGGGATGTACACCTGAAACTAATATAATACTGTATGTCAACTGTAATTTAAAAAATAAAATTAAAATTAAATCAAAGAAAAGAGAATATTTGGCATATATTAACAGAATTAGTTTGGTTAGAGCAGTGACTCTCAACCAGGGTTATTTTGTCTTTAGGAGAGATTTTACAATGGCTGGAGACATTTGTTGTCATATCTGAGGGTTGCTTCTGGCATTGAGTGGTTAGGGATCAGGGATTCTGCCAAACATTCTACAATACAGATGACAGCCCCCAACAAAAATATACAATCCAAAAATATCAATAGTTTCATGACTGAGAAACCTTACTTGCAGGCATAATTATTTATGTATTGTAAGTTAGCCAGCAAGGTTGATAAAACCTTGCATACCTTGCAGATTAAACAAGTGAAATGAAAAAGTCTTTAAACTATTGTTCCACATTCTCATTAGCTACTTCTTGTCAGTTGCATTTTCTATCACTTTCTTCTCTGATCTGTTCTTGGAGTACCTCAGGATTTAATGCAACTTTTTCTGCTCCTATTTTCTGAATTAGTTGTCATTTCTTAACCAATTTATTAAATAAACATACTAGATCAATAATCATTTGGATCCCTTCTACCTCTGAAATTACAAATATTTATGTGTTTACCAATATATGTTTTTGATAGAAATTCATGTGTAAAGTAGGGAGAAATAATTAAAAGCAACCAGAAAATAAACAAAAAAATGTATTTAAATAATTTAAATGATACACAAAACAACTGGTAAAAATGGTGGCTGAGTAGTCTGTACTGAGCCTTCTCATGGAGCAGATAGAAGGAACAATTAAATAGAGCAACATCCACTTAAAATTGGCAAAATAAACACAGCTGGTGAGACAATCCATGACCAGAAAGGACAGAGGACACCTGGAGAATGGTAGGATCAGGGATCTGGGCTGGAGAGAGAGAGAGAGAGACATGTAACCACTGGGACAAGAGGGTCAGAAGGAATTGTGTTGCACGAAGTCCACATACCTTGAGAACACACATAACACTCAACTGTGAAAGGGGGATCTACAGGGCTTCTGGCAGCTGGGGAATCTAGATCTAAGACCACAGCCACAAGAGACTGCATCAAGAAAGGCAGCATGAATTGCCTGAGCCACAAGGCCCCAGGAAAAGAGAAACTCGCAGTGGCGCAATTGTTTTGCCTTTTCATTTTTCTTGCTTCTATCCACTAAACCCAGTTCATAGGATCTTTTCATTAAAAATACTCACCAAGGCTGCAATGCAGGTGGAGGTTCAGTTTTGTGGAGACTGGGGAGAAGCAGTGGAGAGGAGCAGGATAGAGAGAGGTGTCCAGGAATCCTGCACTAACACATTCAGTACACTCCAACCCTAAGACATTTTTCTCCTGAAGAGTCAGCCACTCCCAGCAGCACCCACAGGACAGCTATTACAGCTGCATCCAGCCTTTATTCTGAATAGCCCCAGGAAGCCCTCAGGGACTGGATTGAGGGGCCATTTGATCCCAGAAACCAATGAAACCAATACAACAACACCCCCACTTAAAGCCCAGGTTAAAAATAGACACTTGAGTAATTAAGACTGATATCAGGAAGACCAAAAAAGTGGGCAGATTGATCCCGAATACTTGTAACCAAGACTGTGGAGACAAACACATAGAAATTGTGGATTGCTGAGAACTTCACAACAGTAATGATTACCTAACAGGAAATTGAGAAGTGGCAGACAGAACAGTAGACTGGGATATTACATACATACATTATATATATATATATATATATATATATATATATATATATATATAGAGAGAGAGAGAGAGAGAGAGAGAGAGAGAGAGAGAGATTTTAAATATATTTTATTGATTTTTTACAGAGAGGAAGAGAGAGTGATAGAGAGTCAGAAACATCAATGAGAGAGAAACATTTATCAGCTGCCTCTTGCACCCCCCCCCCCACCACCGGGGACGTGCCCGCAACCAAGGTACATGCCTTTGACCAGAATTGAACCTGGGACCTGTCAGTCTGCAAGCTGACTCTCTATCCACTGAGCCAAACCAGTTTCAGCAGTAGAGTGGGATTTTAAACCAGCCCCCTTGGGACATTAAAACTAGGCTGAATTTTCAACAGTATGAATAGTTCTAGAGAGCATTATGCTAAGTGAAATAAACCATTCAGATAAAGATAAATACCACATGATCTCACTCATTTGTGGAATACAGTGAACGACATAAAATGATGAACCAAAATAGATCCAGAGACAGAGAAGCATTGAACTGACTATCAAATTTCAGATGGAAGGCAGGGGAGTGGAGGGCTTGGAGGGGGGGGGGGGAGAGGTAAGGCATCAGCCAAAGGACTTATACGCATACATATAAGCATAACCAAGGGACATAACCAATGGACACAGTCACTAGTGGGTGAGGGTATTTCCTTGGGCATGGGAGTGGCTAAAGTAAGGTCAATGAAGGAAAAAAAATAATATTGTAGTGGCTATGTATGGGCGGGGGGGGGGGGGGAGGTACTTAAAATATTAGTCGACCACTCTGTAAAGTATATGATTGACTAATCACTGTGTTGTGCACCTGAAACTAATACAGAATATTGAATGTGAACTCTAAAGGGAAAAAAAAGATGTAAAATTGTATATGTTTTTCACCATCATAAAAAATGTTGAAAAATGTGTAAATGAAAAACAAAACAAAACTCAGCTCAAATAAATGACATTTTTATTTTTTATCTTTTATTTATTTTTTCATTATTATTTTATCTAATTTTGTATTTTCTTCATTCTATTATTTTTATAAATATGTTCTCATTTTTTTCATATTTTCCACTACTTTCTTCCTCACTTCTCCCTTATTGATCCTGTTTCTCTTCTACTGTCCCTGCTTTAATTTTTCTCTTTCCTTTCTTTTCACCCCTTGTTAAAAATCAATCTCCCTTATCTGCTTTATTGACATGTTATTTTTGTTGTCTCTGTTGGCTTATTCATATACCTAATATCCTCTCTCCTGCTCCAAGTTCATGTATATTTCTCTTTACTTTTTCTTCACTAGCCAACTTTTTTATACTTTTGTTTTTCTCTTTCCTCTTTTGCATTCTTCTCTTAATTGCTTAGTTTCACTCACTAAACTCAAGCTTATCTGCTCTCTCCTCTATTCTCCTTTTCTAAAAATAAATGAATATATAGCTGGATAAATAAAATTGTTTTATTTTTCTTTGTTTTTTACTTTTCTTCTTATCCACTCATTTTCTTTCAACTTCCTCTATACTAAACCATGCAATTCCACTATTCATGAAATTCCTTAACCTTACTTTCAATAGATAAGCTATGCATCTACAGATTCTGTCCCCCTCTTTTTCTGGGTGTTAGTTGTTTGCATTTTTTGGTTTATTTGTTTTGTGGTGTTTTCTTCCCATATATATTTTTCCCTTCTTTTTTCTTCTCTTTATTTTCTCTCTTACCTTTTTCCTTTTCTCAATATCATATTTGCTTTCTTTTATCTCTCCTAATTCTTGTTTTCACTGATGGTCACTTTTATTGGGGTTATCAGTATCTTGAGTCCCTTTGTGTTTTGTTACCTTTGTATCATATCTTCTTAGTTGTATTTTGTGCTGAGTGAGCGACATAACCAGACACCATGAGAGGAGACTCCATCCACAAATGGAACAATAACATTTAAGAGAACCCAAATATCCCAAGTTGGGGTCATCCCTAGAATATCCAGCCCAGAATACCTGAGAAACTATATCACTGTGTCTCATAAAACTTCTATTATATAAGACAAACTAAAACAAACAAATAAAAAAAAAACACTGGGTGACATAGAAGTTTGATCTAATACATAGAAACAACCACAAAGAAACAGCAAAAATTGGGAGACAAATAACCCCCATTTGAAAGAAAAGAAGTAATCATCATAAAATAAAATAAAATAAAATAAAATAAAATAAAATAAAATGGAGGCAAGCAATTTGTCAAAGAAAGAAATCAGAGCAATGGTTATAAGGATGCTGAAAAGGATGACAGATAAATTCAACAACATGTTTGAGAATCAAGAGGAAATGAAGAATGACATAGCTGCAATAAAGGACACAATAGAAAGTATCAAGAGTAGACTAGAAAAAGCCAAGGCCTGCATCAGTGAGTTAGATGACAAATTGTGAAAAACATCCAAGCAGAGCAGCGAATGGGGAAAAAATACTTAATAATGAGGAGAGTCTAAGGGAGATTTGTGACAACACAAAATGAGACATCATCCAGATAATAGGGGTACCAGAAGGAGAGGAAACTGAGCAAGAATAGAAAACTTGCCAAGAATACTATTCCCAGCAAGGCTATCATTCAAAATTGAAGCTGAAATCAGGAGCTTCACACAAAAAAGGGCTAATGGAGTTTATTACCACCAAGCCAGCAGTGCAAGAAATGCTAAAGGAACTGCTATAGAAGGAAGAAATAGGAAGGAAGAAGGAACACATGCATAAAGAATAAAAATGGCGACAAAGAAGAACCTACCAATGATAACCTTAAACGTAAATGGATTAAATGCTCCCCTCAAAAGACATAGGGTAGCTGAATGGATAAGAAAATATGACCCCATATATTTGTTGCCTACAAGAGACATCTCAGAACAAAGGACTCACACAGACTGATAGTGAAGAGATAGAAAAAATTTGTTTCAGGCAAATGGAAAAACAAACAAACAGCTGGGGTAGCAATACTTCAATACTTATACCTGACCAATTATACCTCAAAGTGAAGACCTAAGAAGAGATAAGGAGGATCACTTCATAATACTAAAGAGAACAATTCAACAAGAGAATATAACTCTGGTAAACATATATGAAGGCAATACAGGAGTACCCTAAAACACAAAAAAGCTTCAGAAAGATATCAAAGGAGATATCTACAACAATATAAACATAGTAGGGGACTTTAATATATCATTAACACCCCTGTATAAATCCTCTAAACAAAAAATCAGCAAGGAAACAGCAGTCCCAAATGACTTACTAGAACAGATGAAATTAATTGATATCATCAGAACATTTCATCCCAAAGTGACAGAATATACATTCTTGCCAGTTGCACATGAAACATTTTCAAAGATAGACCACATATTGGGATACAGGCAAAGTTTCTTCAAATTGAAGATAAAAACAACAAAACAACAACAACAACAAAATAAACAATAAAAAGCATATCAAGCATCTTCTCCTCAGATCACAATGGCATAAAATTAGAAATAAACTACAATAAAAAGATTGGAAAAAATCAAACACTTAGAGGCTAAATAGCATGCTATTAAACATGATGAGGTTACCAAAGAGATCAAAGAAGAAACAAAAAGCATCATGGCAACAAACGGCAATGAAAGCACAATAATCCAAAATCTATGTGACACAGTGAAAGCAATTCTAAGAGGGAAGTTCATAGCTTATAGTCCTACTTCAAAAAACAAGAAAAAGCCTTGACCAGTTTTGTTTAGTGGTTAGAACATTGGCCTGTGGACTGAAGGATCCCAGGTTTGATTCTAGTCAAGAACATATGCCTGGGTTGTGGCCTCAAGCTCCAGTAGGTGGCATGCAGGAGGCATCCAATCAATGATTCTCCCTCATTATTGATGTTTCTATCTCTCTCCCCTCTCCCTTCCTCTCTTAAATAAAATATATTTTAAATATGGTAATAAATTATGTGATCCTACCACTTAAAGAATTAAAAAGAAACAAAAACATCACAGAGTAAATAGAAATAAGGAAATAATAAAGGTTAGAGAGGAAATAAACAACAAAGAGACCAGTAATCAATACAAAAGATAAAAACAAACAAAAAAACAAAACCAAGAGCTGGTTTTTTCAAAGGATAAACAAGATTGTTTTTTGGTGAGCCTGTCTAGAGGTTCATCAGAGAGAGAGGACCCAAATAAACAAAATCAGAAATGAAAGAGGTGAAGTAACAACTGATGCCACAGAAATACAAATGATTGTAGAAAAAAAAATACTACAAACAACACCAACAAACTGGACAACCTAGACCTGTGGTCGGCAAGCTGTGTCTCATGAGCCATATGCATCTTTTTGGCCCCTTGAGTGTGGCTCTTCCACAAAATATGACGGCCTGGACGAGTCTATTTTGAGAAGTGACATTAGAAGAAGTTTAAGTTTGCTCTCAAAAGAAATTTTAATTGTTGTACTGTTGATATTTGGCTCTATTGACTAATGAGTTTGCCAACCACTGATGTAGATGAAATGGACACATTCCTAGAAAAATGCAAGCTTCCAAAATTCAATCAGGAAGAATAAAAATACCTGAATAGGAAAAAAACTACTGATTAAATTGAAGCAGTAATAAAAAATATAACAGCAAAAAAAAACCCTGGTCCAGATGGCTTCACAAGGGAATTTTACCAAACATTCAAATGAGAACTAAAACCTATCCTCCTCAGACTATTCAAAAAAATGCAAAAGAAAGACACACTTCCAAGCTCTTTCTATGAAGCCAGCATTACCCTAATTTGAAAACCAGATAAGACACTAAAAAGAAAGATAATTATAGGTCAATATCCCTGATGAACATAGATGCTAAAATCCTCAACAAAATTCTATCAAATCAGATCCAGCATTACATTAGAAATATCATACACCATGACCAAGTAGGATTTATTCCAGAGATGCAAATTTTTTACAATATCTGCAAATTAATAAATGTGATACATCACCTAAACAAATTGAGGCCAAAATCACATAATCATGTCAATTGATGCAGAAAAAGCATTTGACAAAATCAAAAACCCTTTCTTGATAAAAACTCTCAGCAAAGTGGGAATAAAGGGATCATACCTCAATATATTAAAATCCTTATATGATAAACTTACAGCCAGCATCATACTCAATGGACAAACACTAAAACCATTTCCGTTATTAACAGGAATAAGACAGGGATGCCCACTCTACCACTCCTGTTTGACATAGTACTGGAAGTGCTAGCCATAGTGTTCAAACAAGAAGAAGAAATAAATGGTATCCAAATAGGAAAATGAGAAATAAAACTGTCATTATTTTCAGGTGACATGATATTGTACATAAAAACCATAAAGAATTTGACAATGTAACAGGATACAAAATTAATATCTATGGCTTTTTTTATACACAATGTACTTACAGAAAGAGAAACTAAAAATCAATCCCATTTACCATTGCACCAGAAAATTAAGATACCTAGGAATAAACTTAACTAAGGAGGTAAAAGACCTGTACTCGGAAAACTATACAACATTGAAAAATTAGACAGAGGAAGACATAAATGGAAGAATATAATGTGTTTATGGATTGGAAGAATCAGCATTAAAATGTCCATACTACCTAAAGCTATTTATAGATTCAATGCAATCTCCATTAAAATACCAACAGCATATTTCACAGACAAAAAAAAACCAAAAAAAAAAACACCTCTCCAAAAATTCATATGGAATAAAAATTGACCCCATATAGCTGTAGCAATCCCTAGAAAGAAGAAAAAAGTTGGAGGGGTTATAATACCAGATTCCAAGCTGTATTACAAAGCCACTGTTTTCAAAACAGCCTGGTACTGGCAGAAGAACAGACATATAGACCATCGGAACAGAACAGAGAACCCATAAATCGATCCAAGACATTATGCTCAATTAATATTTGACAAAAGCAAGAGAATACAATGGAGTTAAAACAGTCTCTCTAATAAATGGTGTTGGGAAAACTGGACAGATATTTGCACAAAAAAAAATGAAACTAAACCACCAACTTACACCATACACACACACACACAAAATGGATAAAGGATTTAAACTTAAGATGGGAAACCATAAGAATCTTAG
Organism: Vespertilio murinus; assembly: GCA_963924515.1. Lineage (NCBI taxonomy): Eukaryota > Metazoa > Chordata > Mammalia > Chiroptera > Vespertilionidae > Vespertilio > Vespertilio murinus. The sequence goes on along the minus strand of OZ004711.1, from coordinate 24,364,977 downwards.
AAGAATCCACAGACAGATAAATCTCAGACATATGTTGTAGCAATATCTTTACTAATACATCTCTGAGGACAATTGAAAATAAGGAGAAAATAAATAAATGGGACTACATCAAAATAAAAAAGCTACTGCACAGCAAAGGAGACCATCAACCAAAGAACAAGAGAGCCCACTACATGGAAGAACATATTTGCTAATGTTATCTCCTATAAGGGTTTAATCTCCAACATTTACAGAGAATTAATACAACTTAACAAAAGGAAGATAAACAATTCAATCAAAAAGTGGGTAAAGGACATAGGCACTTTTTGAAAGAGGACATTCAGAAGCCAAGAGATACATGAAAACAGACTTAAAGTCACTAATCATCTGAGAGATGTAAATCAAAACAACAATGAGGTACCACCTCACACCTGTCAGAATGGCTATCCTCAATATATCAATAAATGACAAGTGCTGGTGAAGATGTGAAGTAAAAGGAACCCTCATGGATTGCTGGTGGTAATGCAAACTGGTGCAGCCACTGTAAAAAATCAGTATGGAGAAATAGAGAGTTAGAAACACTGATAAGAAACATCGCCCAGTTGCCTCCTGCACACCCCCTAACTGGGGATGTGCCCACAACCAAGGTACATGCCCTTGATCAGAATTGAACCTGGGACCCTTCAGTCTTCAGGCCGACGATCTAACCACTGAGCCAATCTGGTTAGGGCAGTGGTCAGCAAACTCATTAGTCAACAGAGCCAAATATCAATAGTACAATTTAAATTTCTTTTGAGAGCCAAATTTTTTACACTTAAACTTCTTCTAAAGCCTCTTCTTCAAAACAGACTCACCCAGGCTGTAGTATTTTGTGGAAGAGCCATATTCAAGGGGCCAAAGAGCCACATGTGGCTGGAGAGCCACAGTTTGCCGACCACAGAGTTAGGGCAAAAAGGGAAGTTATTATCCTGTTTTTGTACACAAAAAGACAATAGGTTTAGTAAAGAGAGAAGTTGATCTTTGTCAAGGAAAACACTGGTTTAGGACATGACTACCCATAAACTGCTTTTTAATGGAAAGGTTTTACTTTCAGACCATCTTTGGTGGTTGATTTAGGCCTCTGAGTTTGCAAGGTCATCACACAGGCCTTCCCTGAGCTAGCTTAGCATGTGAACCCTTTTCCTCCACAGTTACGACATTAAAGAAGACAGCTCCTACCTTGGGGAGTTTAAAACCTGGTGGAGAAGATAATCAAACAGGCCAGAGAAACACACAGTGCTGCCTCTGACTCTTGCAGTCAAAACACTGGCACGAGCATTAGCAAAACCGGAAAAGGACGCCACACTCAGAGCACTGGCTTTTATAGGGTCTGTTTACAGGCAGGTGTTCTAGATGTTACTCACACACCTTGGGCTATTGTCCCAACAAAATAGGTGCCTCTGATCTCTGCAGATCACCTGGTCTCACGCATTCCCCCTTGTAGCTCACATTTTATGTAGGTAACAGATGAAGATTAAGGTTTAGCACATACTCAGCCTAAATTATGATTCCATGTTTAGCTTTGATCACATTAACAGCCACTTTCAGCAACTTAAAAAAAAAAAAGTAATGAGGAAATAGTAACGTATTATGTGATATGGACTGAGCTTCGTAACTCTTTGCCATATATTTCACAAATATTTGACAAATACCCTGAGATAGGCACAGTCAACCTGCTTTATAGCTGTGTGAGCCCTCTAGCCTTAATCTCTCCGTTTTCCCACACTTGCCTTTCAGTTTTCCAAAGTCTGAAATCTTTTTAATGTCTTCCTCTTACCTGAGTGTCCTTCTTTGTGCTTTTGAAATGTTGATTCCTACTCTCTTCTGAACCTACCTTAGATTCCAGAATTTTTGAGCATCCTTTGATCACTTGAAGCCACAATGATCCCCTTCTCACTTTCTAATATTTTACAGAATATTAGAAAGTGTGCTCTAGATATACATTTCTACCATCACAGATATGCTATATAGGTGCTAAGTTAAAATTAAATACAATTACAGGAATCCCAATTGTACACTGGTATATGGGACATAGGGCATCAGTAATTCAGCTCAGGAGATAAGTGCCTAGCAGAGGGGGGGGAGGGTGGAGGGAGGGAGGGAGAGGAGAGAGAGAGCATGCAATTTAAGTGAAATATATAAACTAGAAAAATGAAACACCAGTTCAAAACATTTTTATGTTTGATATTTCCTAAATATATGTCAACTTCTGTCTACATTTCCAAACAGAACACAACCTGCACTGACACTTCTTTTTAAAAGTAGCTTCTTTAAAAGACTCATCAGGCCTCAGAAATGTGTGTATAAAAATGTAAGGGGTCATGCAAAGAGAATGCGAAAGGCAGATTGGGTGTGAAGGAGAGAGGAGAATGGAAATGGCATCAACAGCCATGGCTCAGCTGAGCTTTCACATCATGGTGTCACAGTGTGAGGGAGACTCCCCTGCCTCCTCATTAGGGGTAGGTAGCCATTTGAGAAGACCCAGGATCAATCCAAGACTCTCAAGACCCAGGCTGCCTCATCACGTGGCTGGTGGCCAAGAGCCAGGTCTGTCATCACTTGGTCTTGTGCCGCTTAGGGCAGAAAATCTGATTGTTCAGCAACATGTAATCAGCTTAAAAACAAATCTGGAAGATGTTACCCAAAGACTAGATGATATCCAGGCCCCTGGAATTTGGTGCAGGCAAAGAAAATGAAGGATTTGCTTTAAGATAAAACTCTATCTGTGGCAAGAAACTTGAGACATTGGGACAAGTTTCAAGTAAATAAATTTAATAGTAAGACTTTAAGAAACTGGGGATTACAACACAAACAAGTCCTGTAAAGTAATGAAAGAAGCCAGGACCGACTTATAGAACCAATAACCCAGGGACACAGATAATAGGGTGGTGAAGCCTGAGGCGGGGGGCAGGGTTAGAGGGAGTCAATGGGGGGAAAAGGGAGACTTATGTAATTCTTTCAACAATAAAGATTTTTTTTTAAATTTGTCTTCAATGCTCAAATATTACTTTTAATATATTCTTTGGAGAGGGCACACTCCCATGAGAAGTAGAATTATGTTAGGAAAACAGCAAGATGACAGAAGCCTTAAGAGCTGAACTGAGTTGATTTAACTACTTATCATGTGACCTATGAACTTGAGTATGTCATTCTGCTTCCATTAACCACTTTTTTTTTTTAAGGTAGAGAGAGTAATACTACTTCTACTGATAATTTGGTACAACTATTTTTGCCTTTCTTCCTTCCACATTCATTCCCTTATCACTCCTCCTGGTGTGCTAATGTAGCAGTAAGGTTGGAGAAGAAAACAGAGACTATTTTATCATAGAAATCTGCAGCACAAAATGTATAACATAAAAGCCTGCTCTCCTCTGGGGGGAAAAAAAAAGCACACTGATCTCTTTGCAATCATTGCTCTGAGCCTTAGTTTCTCCATCCTCTGGGCTGGAGTATGGCCTCTGACCCTAAGGATGACAAGTGGCAGCAGAAAGAGAGACGAGCATGAGGAATAGTGGGGCCTCAATGGCCAGGTAGTGAGTCCAATCCAAAGTCATTCACAAAAGCAATGCTGAATGAGTCTTTTAAGGTAACTGAATACAATCGATGCTTATTAAATGCTTACTATTCACCAGATACCACTTTAAGTACTTTATAAAAATTACATTTTAATCCTCATGACAGCCCTTTGAGAGTGACCCTCCTATTACTCCAGTTTTGCAGAAGAAGAAGCTGGGGCAGAGAGAGGTTAAATAATTTGTCCATCACCTCACCTGGAGAAAGAGGTAAAGTGGAACCTGTGAAATCTGAACCCAGACGCCACACTCTTTCCCACTATGTATAATGTGTGGAAGTGTGGAATTACTCCAACAAAGAGAGGAGGCAATTTGGGACAGAAGTCACATAAACAAAAGTACAATAGCATAAGAGGATTTGTGTTCAGAGATATATAAAAACTTGGGGAAGTATGCATATAGGAGAAACTATTTAAGAAGTTCAATTTTAGCCAGGTCCAGAAATGTTATGATTTACTGACTTGCAAATAACTGGATCCATGTTTAATATTAATTAATGTACTTTTAGTGATATCTCTTGTTATCCTGGTTGTCTCCCTTATATGCTGGGCCGTTTGGCATCAGTTTTCCCAAGAAAATATTGATCAATCAAAAACAGAATATATCTTCAGTTTCCAAAGAGCTTTGGAATGCCAGAGAACTTCAGATTATTGTGTTTCTAAACACCAACTTACTTGTGGCAAAATATTTGACCAGAAAATAACAGAACCATTACTAATAAATAAAAGTAGTTCTCCTCAGATAATACCAACATTTTTAAAGGTTTAGGGAAGGTAGAGCTTATATAAACCTTGGGTTAGGGTACCTGAGAGTAAAGGTGAATGGACCCCAAAATGTAGATAGAGTCTAGGGCATCAGCAAAATTCAGAGTTCCCCCTTCTACAGTATTGTGAATGGCTGCATGAGATGTCTAGATAGAAAGACCTTGCTAGCAGCACATTTCCAGGGAAACCATAGCAAACTATGGTTATAAGCATGCTATCTCCTGTGACACAGCTGGCCTCGAGTTTGCAATAAGGAGAAAACAGCAACCTGCATATGCTCAGGAGCAGAGGTCACATGTGGGGATCAAAGTCTCAATGGATGTCAGTGTGGCTGGATGCTGACAACCTGGACCAGATCCCTCTGCCTCACCCATCACTCACCCATATGATCTTAACACTAATACTCCTTTCTTAAGGATTGAGTTTAGGGATGGACGACTGTTCCATGAGAATATAATTTTCAATACACAGAGAAAGGAAGCTCAAGAGAGAAAAATAAGGTTTTAGAAAATTAAATTTTGTATACACCAAAATTTTTGACTTGACATTCATGCCTACTACACATCAAAGTTTCTCTCTTTCACATATACATATAAATATGTCTATCCAGATATACACAGATGGGCAAAAGTATAATTGTTTGTATAGAAAAATACATAATGCAAGAATAAATTATAAGAGCAAACTGTTTTTGTGTACTCACAACTGTAAACCTATCCCCCCCCCCACACACACACACCATATAAGCAAATCAAAGAAATGAACTCTGAGATGGATTTCAAAGAATCTATCAATTGGAGGACAATGGGTAAAGCTAGAAGAGTGAGGAAGCAGTAAGTCTGGTATTGGGAGTAGGTCCTTCTTCAACCTGATAAGCAGGTATTTCTCATAAATGGACCATATAGCAATTTTATAAATATACATTTATTTTCCAATTAATTTCCAAACAATTATATCATTTTTATTTGTAGGATTGTTTTTGTATTTAATTTATTGGGGTAATTAATAAAGTCATATAGGTTTCACAGGTACAATTCTATAATACATCATCTGTATATTGTATTATGTGCTCACCACCCCATGTCAAGCCTCCTTCCATCAAATTTAATCCCCCTTAACCTTCTTCTCCCTTCCCCAACCCCATTTTCCCTCTAGTAATCTCCATACTACTATCTGTGTCTGTGAGGTTTTTTTTTTTTTGTTTGTTTGTTTTTTTTTGCTTAATCCCTTCACTTTTTTCACCTAGCTCACAAACTTCCTTCTCTTCTGACAGCTATCAGTCTGTGTTTGTTTGTTTTTTTTGTTTGTTTGTTTTGTTTTGTTACACTCTCTATGTGACAACTGAAGGGCAGACTTTATTTGTGGGCTCATCATCTCATGTGTGAATTTGCCCCAGACAATAATTCCAACCATTCTTGGGCTGGCCCTGTCCTTGGGAGATTTAAATAGATCTTCATCCCTCCGTTGAACTCTAGCTTTTCAAGAGGAGGCATAGTACTTTGTGATTTCTTCTAAACTCTTGGCAGAAGTGCCTCACACAGTAATGTAAAACCCTGTTGCTATAACTCAATTTTCTAACACACTTACCTGAGGTTTTCAATTATGTTTATTTCATTTAGGACTTTCTAAACTTGAAAATATTGATTGGGCAGTTTTATTTGTCTCTCAATTGCAGGAACAGTAACATTATTTGTCAATATTGAGTATTCCATTTAATTTGAATCATTATTACAAATAACTATAATTTAGCGCAACTTTAAATTATCTTTTTTTGCCTTTTTCATGTTAATATAGATGAAAGTATGATAGTACTTTTCAATGAATTGAAATATTTCTCTGAAACCCTTAACTCCTCACTTTAAACTCTACTTTTATAATATCCATATTCTTTTAGAAGTATTTGAGTAATTATTTAACTTCTCTTTATGTAGTATGTGTTCTAAATCTTGTCCTATTGTGATCTTGTGTGAAGGGCATCCAAAATACTTGTTGAGATTCATTTGCCTTGTCTCTGAAGTATGAATGTTAAGAGTAATTATTTGTTTAACTAATAAGTATATGGCACTTGTAGTGTACCAGGTTCTGTTCTAAGCACTGTGGAAATATTAATTTTCTTCATCCTCATAAGAACTCCATTTTATGAAGAAAATAAGGTACAAAGAGGTTAAGTAACTTGCCCCAGCACAAACATCTAATAAGTTGTGAACCAAGTGTTGACCATTACACAACAATGCCTCTTCTGTTAAAAATGCTTATATTCTGTGAGTTCATCAAGTTAAATGGGCATGGTTTCTCCTCCATGAGGTCTGACAATTTAACTTTGCATAGTGCAAACAAATTACTGGCAAATTAGCACAGATGCTTACATTCAAATGATCAACAATACCCACCTGCTTCACTGACCACTGATGATATGCCTTCAAAACATTGACAGTACATTCAACAGAAATTGAGCCTTATTATTTGTGGGGTTGTTATAGCTACACACTAAAGACACTCTGATTATATAACAAATAGGCTTACTAGTCATTTGTTAGTTCACAGGAAACTTACCACTGGTCACAACAGCTCATAGATACACATCAGGGGTTTCAAAGTGGTCTGGGTCTGGATAAAACTGAAAGAGATGAGTTTGTCTCTGCCCACTTCTCCATCTTTCAATTTCCCTTCCTAGTGTGTATGATTTTGGACACCTCAGACAAGAACAAATAATTGACTTCAGTGATATTTGCCACTTATTAAAGTAATAATTCACATCGACACAGCACCTGACTGTTCTTCCGTCCAGGCTTCCTGACCTCCAAGGTGCATATCTGCTAACAGAAGCCTACGACTGTTCTGCTACAAAGCAGAAGGTAACAAGCTAGGGCCACCTCAAGGAGCTTTGCATCTCTATAAAAATGTGAATTGAACATTCCAGATTAAGAATTTTCCTACATATTCTATTGCTTTGTAGAGCCCTGAGTAATAACTATAATGGTTACAATTTTGAGTATATATGTTAAGTACTGTTCTGAAAACATCACATTTTTCACTCTCAAAACAATCTTTGGAGGTAGATGAAATCAATCCTCCATTTTTGAGATGTGAAAACGGAGTCCGAGATGTTAGCTAATTTTCTGAAATTCACATACCAGTTTATTAGCTAAATCTGTATTATTTCTTAAAGCAAGCTATCTTTATTGCTTCATAACACTCTTCCACAAAAATCAGTGGCTAAAAGTAACCATTTTCATTTACTCACAAGTCGCTGGGTCAGGAACATGGGAAGGGCTTGGTTAGGTTCATCTGCAACCCACAGGACATGGTCTGGAGTAGCGGAAGCCACTTCCAAGATGGCTCTTCACTCATTTATATGCTGCCTCTATGCCCCGCCCCTTCCCCATTGTGCCTCATTATCCACAGCCTTGCAACCTGCCTGGGCCTTCTCACAGCTCAGCGAGTTGAATAGTCTTTCCTTTTACATTAAACCTGGCTTTTAAGTGAAAATATTCCCAGAAAGAAGCAGGGGGAAAAACTGGCAGCCCTCTTACCAGTAGACTGGCATATCACCTCTTCTTCCCTTTTAGAATAGTCCAAGGCTAGCCCAAATTTACAAACAGGGAAAATAGACTCCACCTCTCTGTGGGGGGAGTGTCGAAGTATCCGCAGCCATGTTAAATCAGTGAAGAATTTGCAGCCATACTTAATCAATTAAGATTTGCAGTCAAATGGTGGTTGGGGCTAGAGACAATTTGAAAGCTCATTTGGGCTGGGCAGCCCAACTTGCTCCCTCAGATGATGGTGATCTGGTGTTGGCAATTGGCTGAGGGCTCAGATGAAGCTGTTGACCAGGGTGCCTACCCACACACAGTCTTACTCTGTAGATCCTCAAACATGGTGACTGAGTTCTTAGAGAAAGAGGCCTAACAGCTATTATTACAAGACACATAGGCAGAAGCTGCAAAGCTCTGCCTCAGTCTATGGGTCAAACAATTCATTAAAACAGCTGATTTGGGGGGAGAGTAGATTCCATCTCTTGGTATAAGGTGGAACATTACAGAACTTATATCACAGTTGCAAGGCCTTCTCATAAAGTGATTGCTCAACTTGTATTATACTTTGTCTGTCTCTGCATTTCTTCCTATCAGAAAGCATTGTTTTCTTACTAGTCATGGTTTATTGTACTGAAGCGCAAGTGATGCCTCCACCGGAGGGACCCTTAAAGAGAAATATATTGCACCATCTGAAATGTCTAATAGTCAACTAGCTTTAACCAATGAACAGTGTATTTTCATATTATTCAACTTGATATTTTATGTGTCCATCAGCATTGAGCTATGAAGGAAAAAATAGGCTTTATATACATAGTAAGCAGATTCTGAAAGAAAATGTTGCTGTCTTAACTTTTAGAGAACAGTTTTGATTTACACTAAATCAGAATTGCCAAACCAACATTTCTATCTTCTGGTGACTGACATCCTTTAGTCCAGATGCCTGACGCCCCGCCTGGCACCGAGTGTCCAAATCTAGGGGCCAGCACTTCTATTTGGTGAATACTTGTAAAGGCCTGCTCTCCAACCTCACCCTCGCGGGAGGGAGTAAGGTCGATTCACCATGGCAGTAGCAACAACAGTGCTCTCCTTCAGAACAAATCTTCAATTTTTCCTTGTGACTTTCCCAGTGTTGCTCCCCACATGAAGGCCTGATCTTACAACTTACTTCTAACTGAAAAGCTTTTCAATAATAGATTCCCCTGTGAGGCTCCCCACAGCTCTTAAAATGAGGGAAGGGAGCCAAACCTCAAAGCTCCACACTGAGGACTTGCTGAGGTGGTACATTTTTAGGAAGGGATTGTTATGTGTCAAAGACTCTCATACTATGGTTTATATGGTATGAGACACTCAACAAATGTAAATTAGTAACAGCAATGTGAGGATAATTCTTTCTTCCTCCTCTTCTCCTTCTTCCCATTTTTTACGTAGTATTAATTGAAGTAGATATGTTTTCTATCTCTCACACCTCAGAAATTTTAAACATTTAATGACATGTGGTTCGAGACAGTGCAGTGTGTTTGGTATCCGAGAGAACACTCTGTAAGAGACCAAGTCTCATGTCTTCTTGGTGAGGTTATAAATCTTAATATTGGGAGGTCAGGGATTTTGCTTGCTATTTGAAACACAACATTCTGATAATAACACTTCTGACTCCAGAAAACCAAGGTAGACAAAACTTGAAGTGGGAATTGGAGCAAAAGAGATTCTCTCAGTGGGATCCTACAGTGAATTACAAGAGGGTGTGAACTCATGATATCTAAGGAGAAGAGCAGCGCTGTTCTATCTTTAAAGAAGTCTGGGCTCTGCTTGGTGTTTGGGCTGAGATACAAAACAATTTCTCTATTTTCCCAAATAGTTCACCACTCCCTAATTATAGCTCTCAGACGAATGTTTTGTTACCATCAGAAAGCAGGCAAAGCAGGAAGGAAATAATCAGGCATTTTCATGTAGAACATTGCATTTTAATACCGCTTTTCCTCCTGCCAACAGACCTTTCAATTTTACTTCTTACATGTTTTAAGTATGATCAATTTTACCTTTCAAGTATTATTCCTCATCCATAAAATTATGCAAAAAAAATTGCCGTAAACAAGCTGACTCAAAAGGAACAATTGTTGTACATTTTTTAAAAATAACCTTCATGTTTATAGAAATAATAAAACCCATGCAGCACTTCTTTTAAAGATCTTGCTCTAAACAAACTGAATTATTCATGCATAGAATTGTACAGCATCAGAACACCTGTTTTCAATCATGCATAATGTAAAATCACTCATTACCTCACAAGAGCCTCTACATCTCCAGCAATCAAATGGCATTGAAACAGCGAAACAGGTGCCTGGCAGGTGGATGCGAGCAGATGTTCGGGGTTTGCATGCCTTTTCTTGTACAGGTGTGATGATCTTGTTTTCAACGGCATAATTGCTATTTAAGTAGGTAATATTTAATTCTTATGTACTTTAATATTTATTTTTGCTTCTCCAATTCCTCTCTCACTGCGCCACTGTCTGGGCTTGAGATAGATTAAAACCTCTGGGTTCCCGTAAGGTGGAGAGACGCCAGTGGAAGGTGCAGCGCCACTGTCTGACGCTGTCAGGGAGAAGGAACCTTCTGTTGGAAGCCCAGTTCCTGGGTGAGCATGCGGAGTTCCGGCAGCATGGCTAACTACTGCATAGGGAAACATAAAGTTACTTTCTCTTGTTAGGTGTCATCCAAAAGGCATACTTAACTACTTCTAGTGTGCATGCTATGAATTTTAAATTAAATCACTGCAAATCTATGAGTGCAAATCAGAAAGAAGCATCTTTCTTCAGCTGCCGATACACAGTTTATTGAACTTCTACCAAGATAGCTCTGTGTGTACCTTCCTTGTGAGACATCAAAATGCATTTGCTTAAGCATGTTTTAGTAAAACATCTTTAAGTCTCAGCTGGAAATAGGGTTTTCACTTCCTACTAGATTTATCCAATATAAATCCACTCAAGTGGAATAAATAATGCAGCTTTCAACAGGGGGTGTTGCAGGCACCTTGGTTCCCCGTCTGTTTGTATAGAGCTTCCATTTTTAAAAATAATCAACAAATTTAGTATCAGGGGAAGGTGCTATATTGAAAGCTGTCAAGACAGAAACCTTTGTTTTTGAGATCAGGTGCGGAATGGAATTCTGTGGTGTCCCATCAAAGCTGACATTCCCTGTAAGTCTTTATGCCTGCTTTAAGCTATGGGCTTGCAATGAGTAAGGGAGACATAGAGAAGTGACAAGTCCATGCTGCTGACATAGCTGGAGGTTTGGGAACACAAACATCTCACAAACTAAAGTAACTGGCATCCCATGCAAGCAGATACATGGAACAAAACAATAGCTAAATACACCACTGATTGTGTTATACTATATAATCAATATTTTGGCTAACCTATGCGAAATGCACACATATCTATATGTAAAGAGAAGAAGGTTTTCAATCATCCAAATCCTGCATTAATCGCATCCAAGATTCCCTGTATTTCCAAGTATCTGAATATGTGGGATAATTTATATAGACCAAAGACCTGGCCAGAGATGGCTGCTCCTCATTCCCCTTTGCCTGAGATGAAGTGGACATGGCCATTATATTAATAACCCATGCAATTATATTTAAAATGAAAATATCCTATATAATAAAAGCCTAATATGCAAATCGAACAAACATTGGAACGACTGGTTGGCAAGGAGTCTGGGCCTGCTAGTGGGCAGTGCCAGGCCAGCCAAGGTGTGTGCCAGTGGTCAGAGGGAGGGGATGGCGATCAGGGGCAGCAGCAACTGGTGGTGACAGAAGTGTGATCAGAGGGCAGGGGCGGCTGCTTGTCAGCCAGAGCTATCCCCCAATTGTCCTGCTGGTAGCTTCCTACAGAGGGAGGCCACAGGCAGTGGTGGCAGGGCAGTGGAGGGCATGGCTGTAGCTGCCCACTAGTGGTCAGTGCACTCCCATAGGGATGTCCATGGGGAGGGGGCCTATGCCATTAATTGGGTATCCCTCAAGGGCTCCCAGACTGCAAAAGGGTGCAGGCCGGGCTGAGGGAACTGGCCCCCACCCCATTCCCCCCCATCCCTGAGTGCACAAATTTTTATGCCACAAATTTTCATGCACTAAGCCTCTAGTTATAAAATAAATGCAGAAATAATCATATCATAGCTATTTTACCACATAATGTGTTAGAATCATTTAAACTAAGCTAATGGATTTTTAAAGTCATGTCAGAAAGTTAACCCACAGACCTGCACTTTTTGACTATTACTGATAACTTGCTTTACTAATGTCAATCTGTTGATATACCTCTATCATAAATAAAAGGAGAATGAAATTTCTGTTGTACTACATAGTATGCAAATAGACCCCAGCCTTTCATGTACAGTATTGATCTATTTATACATTAGTTATTGATATATTACTATAAATGATTTTAATTATTAGTTTTGCATAGATTAAGATATTCCATTTTATCTAATAAAAGAATAAAATACAAGCTACACCCACAGCCAATCAGGAGCGAGTATGCAAATTAACACAACCAAGATGGCTGTGGCAATGGAGAGAGCAAGAGTCTTGGGTTTCCCCTGGCAATGGAGGAAGCTAAGCTTTCCACCTGCCCTGGCAGGCCCAGGCCTCCGCTCAAGGCTACAAAGTTTCAATTATAGAATATAAATAAATCCCAGACACTAGGGCCTCTAAATGGGTCACTGAAGTATGTGGACAGCCTGAAAACCACCACAGGCCCCTCGCCCAGGCTGCCCCCTGCCCCAAGGGAACCCCTACTCTGATCCAGGACACCCTTCAGAGCAAACCAGCCGGCTCCCACCCATGCACCAGACCTCTATCCTATCTAATCCTATATAATAAAAGGATACTATGCAAATTGACCTTTACTCCAACAGATAAGATGGCTGCCCCCATGTGGTCAAAGATGACTGTCCCCATGTGGACACAAGGTGACTGCCACTAGATGGCCAGCAGGGGAGGGCAGTTGGAAGAAACCAGGCTTGCAGGGAAGGGCAGTTGGGGGACATCCAGGCCTTCAGGGGAGAGCATTTGGAGGGAACCAGGTCTGCAGGGGAGAGCAGTTAGGGGCAAATAGGCTGGCAGGGGAGCAGTTAAGCATCAATCAGGCTGGCAGGGAAGTGGTTAGGGGTTGATCAGGCTGGCAGGCAAAAGTGGTTAGGGACAATCAGGAAGGCAGGCAGGTGAGCAGTTGGGAGCTAGCAGTCCTGGATTGTGAGAGGAATGTCCGACTGCCTGTTTAGGCCCGAGCCTACCTGGATCGAGCCTAAACAGGCAGTTGGACATCCCTTCAGGGGCCCCAGATTGGAGAGGGTGCAGGCTGGGCTGAGAGACACACCCCCCGATGCATTAATTTCATGCATCAGGCCTCTAGTGTAATAATAATCATTATATTAATAAATCACAATCACTATTACCACCACAACCATTACCACCATTTATTGAGTACTAATAATATGCTAAACATATTAGATATTTTACATGTTAGATACTATCCTATCCTATCCATAATACATATCATGTTATATTTACCATGTTCATTATTTAGGTGTGATAAAAAGGTTTAGATTATCAAAGGCAGAGAATATGAAATTTTTCATTAAATCTTGGTTTCAAGTTCTATGCTAGTATATGCCATTTTGGCTTGTGAGGCTGGGTTCTGACACTTCATGACCTGAGGGGCTGGATATAAACGTGATATGATATTCCATCATATGCAATATGCTGCACTTGTAGACTAAGCACAAGCTAGTTCTAAAGGATATATTTTAAAAACATTTCCAAAAGACTACTCAAATGCAAATATTATTTTAGATATGGAACCACTATATTAAGTGAGTTTATGTGTATCTCACATGCTTACTATTAATTATCTATTTTATTCTTCAGAATGCAAATGCATACTTTAATGTTTGATTATCTCAATGAAAGAATTCCAAGGTATGTTTTTCATCAACTAAACTGTACTCTTTAAAACAAATAGCATTCTATATCATTCACTAGAAGCCAAGTGCACAAATTTGTGCACCAGTAGGGTCCCTCAGCCTGACTTGGGAGATTGGGCTGGAACTAGCTCTCTGACATTCCCTGAAGGGTCTTGGATTGTGAGAGGGCACAGGCCAGGCCAAGCGACATCACCAGTGCACCATCAGGGACAGGGTGGGACATGGGAAGTTGGCCAGCCAGGAAGGGACTGAGGGAGGGCTCCAGGGCATACCCGGCCTGTCTCGCTCCATCTTAATCGGCTGGACCCCAGAAGCAAGCTAATCTACTGGTTGGAGTATCTGCCTCTGGTGGTCAGCTCACACCATAGGAACTGGTTGACCAATCAACTGTCTGTCCCTTGGTGGTCATTACACATCATAGTGACTGGTTGACTAGTCGACCATTTGTCCCCTGGTGTTCAGTGCATGTCATCATAAGCAGTTGAACAGCCTTAGCAGATTATTAGCATATTACGCTTTGATTGGTTGAACAGCCAACCAGTCGACCAGACACTCAGCATACTAGGCTTTTATTATATAGGATAATGAGGTAGCAATAGCAACTAAAAAATGTATGACCAATAATATAATTGAACAAAATATATACAATAATGAAGTAGAAGGCCAGGATATTTTTACATTGAAAAGTACCAAAATTTACTTAGAAGCCAATTATAATAGGTAAAACTTATCAAGGAAGTTCAGAAATCATGAGTTCAATAAAATTGAAATGTAGGACAACAGAAGGCTAAATGGCCATCAAAAAACAAATAGCTACACTGTTATTTGTTTTAACAATAATTCATTTCTGACTTTCTTTTTGGAATGTCAGTTTGTATTTCCTGAACTTATCTTGAATTTTTTTTAACTATACAACAATTTTATCATTCTATCATCTACACTGAAAGCAAAGCACAAAAGAAATGAGGAATTCAGCAATGACATTTTAAATTGGATATTGCATCGTATATTCTGGAAATGGATAAACAAAGAAATAAATGAAACATTTAATGAAGTACTAATAACTTATTTTATTCCAAAAAGAAAGCAGTGCTGTAGAATCTATTTGGAGACTGTAAGGATTGTGGATCAGTAACCTCCACAAAATACCAAATCTTCAAGGACTAGAATATAATTTCCATTAATCACTCATCATTCTTTTTACCAGAGCTTAAAACAAATAAACTACAGAACAATTGTCTGCTTGCTATGTTACTTTGAGTCTCAAGGAGAATTATATAGCCAAGTGTATGTTGAGAAGATGTGGAAAATTGCCATCTACTTCATTTAGAAGGAATCCAGTCTCTAAAAGCAAGACTAATCTTCGAAAGCTAGACAATACTATAAAATACAAAGAGCATTAGGAAAATCATCAAATCAATATTCAAAAAGTCAATTCCATTTTTTCAGCTCAGTCACACACTCCAAAGCCAAAATATCTCAGCATATTACATAAAAACCGTGTTTCCTGGGTTCCATCCACCAAGCAGTCCGTTCTCAAACCAGACCTTTGTTAACAGCATAGTGTTAATTTTAACGGAACTCACAAATCTACTGTAAAAGACAGGAAACATTTAAAGAACAACCTTATTAAGTATAGATGTCACTTAAAATGATATTGAAAAATAGTACTTTACAGTTGAGTACATTTGGGGAAGTAGAAGTTGGTGGTAGCCACTGTATTAGATACACATGTAACCCGGTTCCCTTTCCTCAGCATCACTGGCTCCTATTGCCATGGGAACTTTCCAACTGTGGCAGCTGCATTTCTGGGTTTGTTTCCCATTTCTCTCCCTGGCTCCTCCAGATAAATTCCCTGAGTTCCCCAGACTGAGACCTCTCCCCCTGTATATGGCTTTGAGGATAGGCTTCCATGGGGTTTCCTACTTTGTTAAGTTTTTCACCTCAAAATTTTGCAATTTATCATTATCTATCCCATGACTCCATTTCCCCAAACAAGTGCCAGTTTTAGGTGTTTTATCTTTTGGTATAGAATGGATATCTATGAAGCTGTGCTATTGAAAGGGAGTGATTTTTTATACATGTACAGTACTGCAATTATTGACGCTCTCCTACACGGACAGGGCCATTGTCTTTTCTATATCATTCATATAAAAACACAAGAGGCCCGGTGCACAAATTCGTGGATAGGTGGGTTCCAGCCAGCCCACCCCTATCAGGGCCTATCGGGTCAGCCAGGGGAAGGCCCCTGGTCGAATTCCCAGTCGAATTCCTGGTCAAGGGCACAATTTGCATATAAGGCTGTTATTATATCCTACCTAATAAAGAGGGAATATGCTAATTGACCCCCACATCATTGCAAAGATGGCAGTACCACAGCCACAAAATGATGGTACCTTGTCTCCTCAGCCCTGCCAGGGTGGTAGGCACATGGCAAGGCTGGACCCGCCCTCAGGAGGGCCAGGCTGTTCCACGCACCTGCCTCCGGAGTCCCCCAGTTCCTTCAGCCCCGCAGCAGCCCAGGGCCGGCCCAAGGTGCAGGCAAGTCTTGGATGGTGGCTGCCCAGCTGATGTCCAAGGCAAAGGCAAGCCTCACACGGCAGATGCCCAGCTATCCAGGGCTGCCTGAGGATCAGGTAACCAGGGCTGGCTGGGGCTTATGCTGCCAGCAGTGGCAGCAGAAGAGATGTGATAGCGCATGGCCTTTCTCTGATTACAGGGTCACCTCCTGCCCCTGAGGGCTCCTGGATTGTGAGAGGGGCAGGCTGGGATGAGGGACCCCACCCTGCAGTGCATTAATTTTTATGCACCGGGCCTCTAGTAGAATAATAAAAGCCTAATGTGAAAATTGTGCCCTCTACAGGGAATTAGACTGGGAATTCAACCACTCACTATGACATGCTCTGACCACAGGCGGCAGTGTGGAACATAGTAGTGGGCGTGGGTGATGCAGTGCATAAAGTGGAGTCTCTGCCTACCTGATGGGCCCTGATGAGAGCCAGGACCGTGGTGCGATGGTAGAGCAGGTGAGTGGGCAGTGCCAGGCCAATGCAGGTGCAAGTGGAGACCACCTGCCCTGCCAATCACCCCACAGATGATTATCAGCAGCAGTGGTGGGGGTGGAGCCACCACCCCACTCCCCGGCACTGAGGGAGCCAGGTGGGGGCCCAACAACTCAGGCAGAGGGTGTTGTGAAGGGGCTCAGGTGCTGCCCAGTGCCCAAAGTTCAGCTGGAACCAGCCCTTCCATGCCAGATGGTCATGTTTAGATCATTGGCCAGGTCAAGGGATTGCACCCATACATGAATATCATGCACTGGGCCTCTAGTATAGAATATTGAATCACTAAAAAAGATGAATATTTTTTCTGTAATTTTTATTTTATTTATTTTTATAAGAATCCACCCCCCCACCCCACCCCACCCCCCCAACACACACACACACACCAACCACCAGGAGGCTCAGTTGGTTGGAGCATCATCCCATATATAAAAAGGTTGCAGGTTTGATTCCCAATCAGGTCACATACCTAGATGCCCTGCAGTTTCAATCCCTGGACAGGAGTGTAGGGGAGGCAACCAATCTGTGTTTCTCTCTCACACTGATGTGTCTCCTCCCCACACCCCTCCTCTCCTTTTTCTCTCAAATCAATAAAAATATTTCCTGGGTGAAGATAAAAAATTTGTAAAATAATTATTTTTCAGTACGTACACTCTAAAAATCTGCTTTTAGAATCTAAGTAAGTTCTGAGTCAGTTTTCCAACTTTGAGAAAATTTACTTTCTTTAAAGTTCGAAGGCTTAAAAAATACCTTTCCATAAATTGAAATAAATTCTAAGCCACGGCTTTTCAGCATCATTCACAAAGCCAACGTCCTAGAACAGTATATCATATCAATTTAAATTATGAACAATATCTGAAGTTAAATGCACACTAAATACAATATTAACTATGTGGACCTATTTCTTTAAGATTTTAATTCCTCTCCAGATCACTGAGTCACTTTCTACTTATGTCACATGTCCCTCATACCTGGTTGTAAGGTGTCATTTAACTGTTTACAGGTTTGACCATTTGAATAGCAACAACAATAGTGTATCATAAAGCCACAAACCAATGGTAAATGATTGATAAGAAAGGTATAATATGAACATACCCTCTAATTCACTCAAACTAGTAGGGAGTCTATCTAAAACATTTTTATTTATTTCAAAATAGATGTCTAACTTTCAAATGAAGATAATGAAATAAAATTTACAAAGGTAATAAAAATAAAATGCAATAAGATGATTCAAATGGTCTTTTATGATTTTAAATTTCTTAGAATTATCATTTTGAATATCAATTCTCATTCTATTTTATAAGAGCAGACATGAGTTTAAAGTAATTTTTTACATAGTGGAAGACCACAGCTATATTTTTCAGCTTTTAACATTTTAGCAAATAATTAAATTAATATAATTTGTGTTTTTTTGTTCTAGGACTCCTTGTTCAAAGATATTGTTCAAGTTCTGACATAAATCATGTTTCTGTATGTAATTGTAAGGCATATTTACTATTGTGCATGTGTATTTTCTGCTTATTTTGAATTATTTTTTGCAGCATTCAATGGAAATTGTAAAATTAATTAAATTTGTTTTTAAAAGTTAAGGTTTTTACTTAAAATATTTAATATTACACTGAGTTAAATTTTTAAGCCTGATGAGGGCAAAATTAAATTTAAAAACTTTATATAGGCAATAGAATAAGTGTTATTTTGGAAAACCTTTTTTTTAATTCCAAAGTGCTTTATAATATGTATTTAAGATAAAGCATATGTTATTTAGCCATTACTTATAATTTTTAAAAACATTTTGTTAATGAGTATCTACCATGCTATGCAAAAATATCTAGCAATAAGTTATTAACTTTATTTCTTATAATTAAATACTTCTGCTATTTAAATATCTCATACATTTTTATTTCTCACATAAAAGACATTGAAGTTATTGTACTGGTATATACAGCTCAAAACTATAAGCCCAGCCAGAGTGGGTCAGTATTTGAGAGTCAACCTATGAACAGGAGGTCATGGTTAAATTCATGGTCAGGACATTTGCCCAGGTTGCTGGCTTGATCACCAGTGTGGGGCATGCTGGAGGCAGACAATCAATGATTCTCTCTCATCATTGATGTTTCTATCTCTCTCTCCCTTACTCTCCCCTTCCTCTTTAAAATCATTGAAAAATATTAAAAATGTATAATAGCATTAATCATTAGACATATTCACATGTTTAAGATTTCAAAGTTGTTCCCCCATTTTTTTTCCCCAGTAAGGCAGTAGGAAGATTGATTACTGTTTGGTAAAGTAAGAATGGTATTTCATAATATCATTATCAATTTACTTAGCTAACTATATAATTAAGTATATTTTCCTTTGAGTATAATGAACCTGAAATAAAATATTAAATCAACATAGCATCTCTAGTGAGGTACCAGAGGTCAAACATTAAAACACTTTGCTTAGTAACAGGCAATATAATATCACATTTAACAGTCAACAAATAATGTGTGATTGTTTCTAAGGTAATCTTCTAGGCACTTAAAATATTTCATTAAACAAAACAGACAAACATTTCTGTCCTCTTGGGCTTATATTCTAGCAAGGAGAGACAGAACATAAAAAACCAACAATGAGTAAGTAAATTGCATGGCCTGTTGGAAGAGGATATGTGCTATGCAAGAAGAAAAAGTAGAGCAAACGAAGGAAGGATAAGACGACGAAGTGTAGGGTGCACATTACAGAATTAAATAGAGTGCTCAGTGTAGGTCATCCCAATCAGCAGGTGAAATCTGAAAGAGGTAAATGAAATGAACAATGTGCAGATCTAGG
Organism: Vespertilio murinus; assembly: GCA_963924515.1. Taxonomy (NCBI): domain Eukaryota; kingdom Metazoa; phylum Chordata; class Mammalia; order Chiroptera; family Vespertilionidae; genus Vespertilio; species Vespertilio murinus. The sequence goes on along the minus strand of OZ004711.1, from coordinate 24,345,238 downwards.
AGAAGGGCATTCTAGGAAGAAGAAACAGTGAGTGCAAAGGCCCCAATGCAAGTGCAGAAAGGCCAGTGCTGTGAAAGCACAGTGAGTGGCTGGGAGCAAGGCATGAGGTCACCATGGTAACAAGAGACAGATATTTGGGTCAAATGCAGCAAAATTTTCTGTAAAGAGCCCAATGGTATTTTAGGCTTTGCAAACTACACAGTCTATTCAATTCTGCCTATGGAATGCGAAAGCATCCATACGAGTGGGAGTGGGTATGCTCCAATTCACTTTATTTATGGACATTGCAAGTTAAATTTCATACAATTTCATACAGTAAGAAAGACTTTTTAAACCATGAAAAATGTAACACCATGCTTAGCTCATGGGCTACTGAAATATGGCAGTGGGCAGATTTGTCATGCAGGCCATATGCACCAACCCTTTATGTGACAGTGTTGGCCATTTCAAGGACAGTGGTTCTTAGTCTCAGTGAAATGGGTTTTGGTGGGGGATTTCCAACAGAACAACAACTTGATGGACCTTACACTTTCTAAAGATAACTCGGTAGGCTGTGTTGAGAATAGAAGCTAAGGGACAAGGATAGAAGTAGGAAGACCTCTGAATCTACAATTCTAGGCAACAGATAATATAAGCTGAGACCAAGAGATAGCCATGGAGGTGGAGACAAGTAGGCAGATTCTGGGCCTGAAGGGGAAACAATGGACTTACTGACTTTAGATATAAAAGGGGTATAAAATTAAAAAGACGGGTGAAGGTTGCCTCCTGAGCAACTGGCAGAATTAAATGCATTAAAATCAGATTCACCTTGATTCATACCATCATCATTACTGTGACATCAGAAAAATTATTTAACTCTTTCATGGTTTTGTTTGCTAACAATTAAAATGAACATGATAGTATTCAATTGATAGAGCAATTCAAAGTTGTAGAGCAAATAAAAAGCATTGGTGGTAACACTGAACTATAAGTAAGAATGGTGTTTAGTGCACTATATGACATGTGCTTCATACATTTGAATTGATTCATTCTTTCATAACCCCACAAGGCAAGTTGGGTCCTGTCCCCATTGTGAGAACCAGAGACACACCTCAGTGCTACCCAATATCCTGATGGCTGTCTGTTGCAGACTGTGTCTATAACTCCAGAATCTATGCTTTTCACAATTATATTATGCTGCCTCCCTGAAAAAAAAAACTAGGTTCATCATTTATAAAGCTAGACAACCAACCATCAAATAACTTCTGACATAAAATATATTTCTGTATGCAGTTACCAGTCATTTTTCCTATAAGTGCATGAGAATGATATGCTCATTTGGACTTTTTGAAATTCGATAAAAATTGTCAGATGAATTAAATTTATATAAAAAAATCTAAACTTTTCACTTAACATCTTACTTTATGTTATATTAAGTTCATTTTTAAGCCCAATTAGACCAAAATTAAATTTCAAAAACTTTATGTAGGCAATAAAGTAAATGGTATTTTATAAATTGTTCTCCCAACTTGCTTTCTAAAGTTTAATTTGAGTAGGCAGTGTTTTATTAACTATCCTCCTTAAAAGATATAGATAATGGGTTAGAAAAAGGAAGCAAACAACAATAACTAAGCTTAGTATAATATTGAGAAAGAAACTAAGCAGGTAGTAAAAGAATTACCATATGCATGCATGGGAAAGGAATTTAGGAAAGAAAAATTGTAAGGCAAATAAAACTTCACATTGGACCTTGACTATACATGAAGATAATTTCTTTCATTAGAAAATAGAAAAACTAAAATTCATTTATCCATTGGATAAATATGTTGTAGTACCAAAAACTATTGGTAAAACTTAGAAATATACTAAATAATTTAGATATGGCATTTGTCCTTTATAAACCATCATTTGTGATTAACTGGGACTATTTTTAGTGGGGTTAAAAAATGTTCAATTCTGTTGCATACACACACACACACACACACACACACAATCAGAATCACAGGAAGGTCATCTACACTAATAAAAGAGAGAAATGCTGATTTATCATACATTCGCAATGCCCACCAGCCAATCAGAAGTGAGTATGCAAATTAACTGAACAAAGATGGTAGGTTAATTTGCATACACAACTGCCTGGAGGCTGAGGGGCAGGATGCTTGCTCCGTTGCCACAGTGATGATGCAGGCATTCTGCACTGCCCCAGCTGCTCTGGGCCTCTGGGCAGTGTGGGAAGGTGGAACGACAGCTCCAGGGCCAGAGAAGGCAGAAATGCAGCTCCGGTGGGAGCAAAGGTGGTGCTGGCAGCCAGGGGAAGGAAGGCCCATTCTTGCATGGATCTTCATGCATCAGTCCCTGGTTACATTTATTAAAAGAATGTGTGCAATTTGTAGTTGTAACAGGAATTTGTGTTTGTTAATTTCTTAAAGGGAGGGTATATAAGAGGGGAGAAAGGAATTCTAAATATTAAATTGATTGGATTCTAATTAGTCACTTAAACTAAAATGACTACCTATGATAGGGTGCTACTATCTCCCACTGATAAAGCCACAAAGGTCAGCAGACACTGAACGGGTAAGGAGGCAGAGAAGAGAGAAGAATGACAAGAACAGTGATGATAAAGTTTTCTCTCAGAGGGTGTGTACTCACCCAGCTTCATGTTTAATAACAGAAAATATAGATACCAATGTAAGTGAACATACGACAAAGGACTTGAGAATGATCTGAAGTATGAAGAAATATATTTTTGTGAACATTCCACATTTTGTCTTATTCATTATCCCAAATGAACTGATTGATTTCCACACCATTACTGACAAGAAAGAAGAAAAAAATATCTTCAAGGAGAGAATATCACGTCTGAGCAGCTCTATTGTAGAGACATCCGCGGTTTCAGCTAACTTCTTTATTTCCCCCCCCCCCCTTAAAATCTCAAATCCCGAGCCAGGCGTATGTCCCTGCCTTCGATAGCGCTGTCACCCCGTGCACCTAGCATTGCCTGCTGGCTCGTGACAGTATCTCCTTGATGAGCAAGCGGCGGGGCCAGTCGCAGGCAGCTCCCCTTTCAGCCTGACAGCTGCGTATCCCAGGTGGTCTGACATTTGAGAGGGAGGCTGTGGATAAGATGGAAGGTGTTTTAGGGGAGAAGTAGGCTGTGAATAACACCAAGACTTCATCCAGATGGAATCACTCATGAGACAACCTGAGATACTCTATTACTGTCCATATGTCTCCCGGGTCTCCAAAGGCCAGGCGCTATTGATTTATTAGAAACTCACTATTTATGCTTTTGGCTCATCTCGCCACGGAGGACACGAAAGGATTTATCAGAGAGGCTGCTGTTTCTGGCGGTCATTGCCATTTTATACGTTCTTTAAATAAAACAGCCTCCATAAATATCCTAGTAAACATCAAACAATGGAGTAAATATTTGGGGGGTTGAGATTCAGTTTATTTCCTCTTCATATACAGCGCCTTTTTACGAGTTTCCTTCTGAGCGCAGCCCGTGGCAAAGCCTTTTAACAGAACATACCTATTTTAGGTAAATAAATAAATATGTGGCTCTACAGAAATCAAAATTATGAGGATATAACTATGCTAACAGCACTGCGTAAGCACGGTTTTTCCCTTGCAGATAAACCTCAAAAGAATTATTTCATTGTTTTGCCGGCACAAACAGCTGTTATTAGTGTGTCTTATTTATAGATGGTTCTTTGAGGGATTATAGTAATATAGCAAAATATCAGTTATTTCATCACACTGGTGAATTTAATGAACCTGAAGGTGTGTGTTATTTTAGCACTTGCTGCAGCTCCTGTGAAAACCCACTGGTGCTAAAATCTGTAAACCTGTCATTGCTTAAGTAATAACCTTGTTAAAAGCATCTTCATTTAACTTACTTTAGCTTCTACAGGATGTAGGTTTTATTTTATCAGTGCAGAAAGTAGGTGTTTCAAACCCAAGCCACTTCTTGTAAATATAATTAATTGCAGTTCATTAATTTATTCTCAGTGTTATTGCTTTAATTTGAACACTTAGGTTAAATTAAATATTGTCTGGAATCTAGTACCCTTTTTCAATTTTTTACAAACTCTTAATTTACACCGAATTTCTGTGGTTACAGGAGTAAATTTTAGTCTGTAACAATGAAAATGTTCGTTTTAATCTTTAATATTCCTTTATGCGAGGCACAGCAGACTCTTCCCTCCTCCCCTTCAGACAATGTAAATGAAAAACACAACACAAAACCCAAGTGCATTTTTGTTAATCTACTTGGAATGGATTTGAGTTTATTCTTGCCTTTTAAAATACGTAGAAAATTAGATATTGATGGTAGGTGCTCAGAATTATCAATTGATTTCTACAAGAGCACATCTATAATTATTGAGATGTTGGCAATAAAAGTGGGAACTGCCTCCTATTTAGAACTGTACATGAAAAGAGAGAGGGAGAAAAGGAGAGGGATAGACAGAGACAAAGACGGAGATAGAGACAAAGAAGATGAACACTGTAATTTGCACAATTACAGCCTTGAAGCAAAACAAACTTACTATAATTACCTTGACAGACCAATAGCAAGGTGTGTGATACAACCTAAATGTCATCAACCACTTTGAAATCCTTGGCTAATTGCAATAATGTAGTCAGCAAATGCTGACGCATGTTACATAATCACATCTATAACAACATTATTAAAAGTGTTGGTGGCCAACCACTGTTTCATTATTGAGTAAAATTACTTAAATAGCCACTAGTCTGTTAGGTAGATTAATATTTATGCCAGTTATTTTCCTTCAAAAGGTATCAATAAAAAATGCATGATAGAAATAGTACAATAGGCCCATTTGGCAATAAAGGGAACCTGTCAAGGAAGTTTTGTTTCAGAATCCATTAATTTTAATACAACTTTTTTTATAAGGTCATGAAATATTTTGCTTGATTTATGTTAAAGTCTTAGAAAACTGACTAGGCAATGTTATTCATCTCTACAGACAATAACAACTCTTCAATTTAATCTGAATTTTACTACTTTAAAATACTATAGTGATCAAACAGATTCATTATTATAATATTCGAAATATTTTTGTACAATCAAAATAATTGTTAACCTGATATTAATCATTTTTTTTTACTTTTCTAATTATAAATTTGGGCTAGAGAGAGGGAATAAAAAAAATACATCTAGGACTTAGGTTATCTTCAATGTTAAATATAATACTAACTTTAAACTGCTTTTTATTTAATGATTTTTAAACTCTATAACTATACTTAGTTTTATTTATGTTCATATTTTTTGAAGTATGGGTTATTCAAATAATAGTATATTTAAATTTGTAGTGGAAAAACTTGTCTTAAAATTGCATGTATACAATTGAATATAATGTAGGATTTCAAAGTGGTTGATAACATTTAGCTTTTATCACATACCTTGCTGTTGGCCTGTTGAGGTAATTATAGAAAGTTTGTTTCCCTGCAATTGTTATAATATGCAATTGGTGTTATAAATTACAATTATTATAAATCTATTTTTGTACTCTCAGGACTTTTTTTGGTAATTCCAGTTAATGTTTATATACCTTGAATAAATGACATTTTAAGTCAGAATATCAAGCAACTATGTTAATTTTTGTTTGGTCAAGCAGTTAGCATAGTTTCTTATTAATAGCCAGACAAGAGATTACATAATTGTTTCTATCAATGTGATATGCTTTAAATGTACATTAAAGTTAGAAAATTTTAATGAAATTCACACTTATATCAAGGATTTTTAAAATTAAATCTATTGGTTGTTGGTATCCGTGAACTCCTAAGAATAAACACCTGCAGTGTTTTATTATGTAAAAAGGTGGTTTAATTGCATCATATTTATCACAGACAAATCAAGCCCTATTCAGAAAATAATAATGACACAGTAATTGGATCAGTAATTGGTTCAGGATGATTCAATATTGTACTAATAATCATAAATACTGCTGTCTTCTGCTTTGATACAGGGCTGACATGCTAATACAGATTGGATTCAGAGCAATAAATATTACTGAATTGGATCTAGTATTAATATCTAGGTGCTTAGTTTGGTTACACTAGCCAGAATCAGGTATAAAATAGATGCAACACTTGAAAACATATATATTGTAAATGACAGCATGAATTCAGTCAGTGTACTTTATTGGCTTTTCTTCATTATTTATCTCTGAAACCAACATCTTTAGGAAATGGAGGAGAGGAGAAATAAAGATACATTTCTTTATTTTTCTTGTAAAAATGATCACTTTGAAGGAGTAATATAATGATTACATTTGCTTATGCTTAGTTATCGTGGATGATGTGACATGAGGACCTGGTGGGCAAAATTATTCACATGCCAGTCATGCAATAATGGATAAGAAAATCATTCCCATTACTACCCTATGTTCTGCATACACTTGGCAGTTAAACAGGACCATTTCTTAGCCAGTGTAGTGGCAGCCTTTCACTGAAAGCCAAAGGAGGGGGAGGCTTATTATGTAGGAAACAATGATCCTTATTCACCCAACATGGAAACTTGCCTTACAAGAGCACATTGGACAACCCTGGCTGGAACAAAAATGGCATATTCCCTTTTATCAATGGAACAGAAACCCAGGATCAACATGCCTGCCTTGGAATGCTGCCGACTGGTGATAGAGACGGTTATATTCAGGCATTTGTTTATTTATGATAATTTCTGTGGAGGGGTGGGTGCTGACTGTCTACCCTTGCTGAAGCAGGTCTATTTTGTGGGAGAAGAAGAGAAAGGCAGCTGACAGGTGCCAATAACATGTAACTGTGCAGGTTAGTAACACATGTAACAACCAATTAGATGTGTAATATTTACCTGGTAATGGGAGGGTTTCACAAGTTTATCAAACTAAACATAGGATGATGGTGTGCACAAAATTTATGTACAGGACCAAAAGAATGTCAGAAGTTATGAAACGAATGCTTCCTGGCAAAGACCCCACTATAATGAACATTTCCTAAGAATTAATAAAGAGGCTGATGGGACCGATGAGTCTATAGACATTGATTTTCCCATTATTTATCTCATGCCTTTTGGTTTTTGTTTTTGCACATTGGGAATTTGAAATGGAATTTATTATCCAAAGGTATCATACATAGTATGTATATAAAGCTTATCAGATGTATTATTTATACAAATGGTCCAGGATGATAACTGAGATTCTTTCCCATAATTTGTCTCTGCTCTAATTGTTGAAAGTGGCATAGAATGGAGTGATTCCTTTCTCATGGCCAAGGCCAGGCAAGAAGCACAAATGGATGTACAGTGTGCTAGGAGAATAAAGAGCCAGAGAATATAATATAAATGTCCTGTGAGAGATTTAGATCAATCCCACGATTCTCTTTCCATGGAATGGGCTTCAACCTATATCGGAGTTCTCAGTCCTCCTCCTTCATGCCAGGCATGGGAGACACAATTTTCTCAGCGTACACTCAGTTGAATCTTTCTAACGGCATCCATGTTGGCACTATTTTCCACATAGGCATGGAGGGATGTCTTCATCATTTACAGGAGTCTGGGGTTACTGCCAAAGGCAACGATCCAACCCCACAGGGGAGGGAAATAGAAAATGTCAGTTCCTGAATCAGCATTGCAGCCAGTAACACCTGAGCAGTGAAAATCCTGGGGCGTCTTCATTCAAAAGCCAGGAAACAAAGTCCATGTGTTTATGAAATCAGGTTTCCTCCTAAGCAGAGTGACTGTTTATTAGGGAGAACCCATGAAAGGAAATGTGTGGTCCAATAGCAGCCAGTCACACATTCACCATGCATCTGCACCTCAGGAGCCTCCGCTCTGAACCAACTGCTCAGGACTCGGAGGATAGCCAACTCACCGGCGTTACATGTCCCTGAAACTCTACGTGTAGTTGTGGTTCACTGGTTTAGTGACGTGAATGAAGGGAATTCACTGCACTTCAAATCTCTCATTACACCTTAATTAGGACCTCAGCTAGAAATATCAATGTTTTAACAACTGTAGCCAAAGAGGTTTCTTTTCTTTCTTTAATCACATTATTGTAAGGCAGATTGAAGTAGTTTATCAATGTTTTCTTCTTTTGTTTTTCTCCCAATTGAGAATCCATGGTTAAGTGGACTAACATAACAACTAAGACTGTGGTGTTTCAATTTTAATCCTCAGCTCAGTCATCAACAGAGTAATAAATGAGAACCGTAGTTATAGGATATATATTATCAAGGAGTAACAGATTCATAATATTTAAGTTTTTAGTGTTGCATTTTGTTTTCTGTGTTTGTGGCTTATGTTATTCAACAGAAATTTTGCCACTGAATAAATAATGCTTGTTTTGTTTGTTACTTAGTAAATTTCCAATTCATTTTCTTTTTTACTTCCATATTTATTTTGACCTTAAAAATCTGTCTTAGGACCACCAATTATCAGTGTCCTTAACTTGGGGCACCTGAGTCATCTCCCCTGTGAGGTGGAGGTTTATTGTAGAAAACTCATCTAAATGCACATAACATCTGTATCATAAATAATAAAAACGCCAGTTTTAGGAGTCAGTAAAATAAGTCTTTATAGCAAAATTGGGAGAACATTTTGTTTTACTTCTTTATAATTATTTCAATATTGACCTTCCATCAAAAAAAAGGTCATAATATAGTCCCAATTAAAAATAAAATGCAATTAAAACATAACTTTGAAAACCCACCTTTAAATGAAAGAAAGAAGACAACAGTAAAATATAATCTGTCCTTTGGGGCAAGAGACAGCTCACAGGTTCTAGTCAGCCAGCTAAATGACAGTCAGAAAAGATCATGTGACTTTGGTCTAAACACTAATTAATCTCCATAAAGCTGTAAGTGAGGTAGGTAAGATGACTTGAAATCTGATTACATTACTGCATTTAAGGGGAGAAGAAGCAGCATGTATTTTTCATGTTGATTTTAACCACCTGAGCCCTTAATGACGTCTTGTACCTTAGAAGAAAACTCATATTTCATCTATATTTAAAAAGAACTACAAAGATGCTACTGTCATTAGTATATGATTTATGCATTTGGTATAAATAATATAAAAATGAATCATGTAGGATATAATGTTTTCAAAGAAAAATTATTTGAAAAGTAGATTCATTATAAAAACAGAGCCATAAATCCTAAATGTAAAATAAATTGACAAAGATGTTTAAAGGAAATAATAATTTTACTACCCCCCTCCCCATTTCCATATACTAGGTAGTATATTTTGGCTATTGGACATTTATGTACTACATTTTTATTAGTTCTAAAGTTAAAGTCTCACTCTGAATAAGCTGAAAGATGATTAAAATATGGTATTCTTTTCTGCTCCCATTATTCTGGCTACACAGAACATATGTAGATAGTCAGAATGTTCAAAAGATAATTCAGAATCCCATGGAACCTTCTTGTGTATATCACAGGCTAATTATTTTATATTGTTTTTAGCATTTAAATCAAAGAGACTTATTCTTCAAATGTGCCCTCCTTTTATCTGCAGCAACAGAACAATGATTATAGAATAATACTTTGGAACATCATATCTGGAATATCCTGAAAAGAATCCTTATTAGATTGAATTAAACCCTAAAGAAAATGTGTGAATGTGTGTGCGGTGAGGAGGCAGGGAGGAGGGTATATGTGTGTAAGAGAAAAAAAGATTTGGAGTTTTATTAATGAACATTATCAATCACAGATTATGTAAATCATAAACTGTCTCAAAAATTAAAATTTAAAAATTGAAAGTGCCATATTTGAATAAAAATACAAGCCAGGGAATTTATTGCTACCAGATGATAATCCATTGTATACTGAGCACAAAGAGAAGGTTACAGGCAGAATATATTCTCTAGTTTGTTTCCCTGAAATTATATTTTTTTCATAATACTCCTAATGAACATATAAGAAGGCTTGAATTATGAAAAAGAGTACTTCTTACTGAGAATTTGAAAGCCCTTTACATATGAAGGACTTTTCTACTGTAATATACATGAACAAAGTTTTTGTAAGTGAATATATGTTCACTATTTTAAGATGAAAGTATCCTTATTCATCTTGGTAAAAAAAATTAAATGCTATGCAAGTTTTCCCAGTATGCAAACCTTAAAGGAGTCATAAGGATGGGTGTAATTTAAGATTCAGAAGACAATATATGTTGCTCCTTCTTTTTTTCTTTTCTGTAGCCTCCTTAAGTGTATGTGCTTGCATACAGATAGATTTACACACAGAGATATACGTGTACACAGAATGAGAGGAAAAATAACTGGAAAACTCTAGAGGGGTCTGGACTAGACAAAGTGATGGAAAGGCAACAGGATGTTGTGTCAGGAAGGAGAGCTGCTCCATCTTTTCTGACCCCTGCTTCCACACCCAACTAATGCCCCTGTATCTCTTCCTATTATCTTCTATCTCTCCACTTTCCTTTAAATACAGACTATGGGAAACATTTCCTTTGACCCGAATAAGCATTTATGAGCAGCTATTTCCTGAGTTCAGTGAATATATTAGACCTTAACAAGCACCACAGCTGTAACTTTCTGACTAGGGATGATGACATCAGTTAAAATATTATCACAATTATTAAGGATTAAGATACCACTGCTTAAATAACCCAGGTCTATATTTCCAATCACTGAAGATAAGAATACTATTTTTATTAATGGAAAAGTGGTAAATAATTTGTGCTTTAAACTGGAAGAGGTAAAAATGAAAAGTATGACATTGTGGAGAATCCTAAAAGTTTGTGTCAAGAATTTGTAAATGTTGTGCAAGAAAATAATTTTCAAAAAATACTTCAACTTATTTTAAAACATGTTTAGTGGGGGGCCTGAGGTATGAGGGTAACAGACATCTTTCTGTTAAACTTTTAATTCTAATCAGAACTCTACTCTATCTTGTAATAATGTACAAATTTCTTGACTATTTCAACTATCACTCTATAGAAATTTCTTCTGAACTTATACACAGCCGCCTTACCACCCATATATAATTGAATAGAAAAGGCTTGCCAGTAAAAGTTAAGAAAAAATATGAAAAAGAATTTTAACATTTGAGATGAAGCATTCAAAGAAAAAGCTGGTGTCATTCTCCATTCTAATAGCTTTCTTTGAACTTCTTTAAAATTCATTTTTATTATTTAAAATTTTTTTTAATGTTTTCATTTACACTTTTACAATATATTAGTTTCATGTGTATAACCAAGTGATTGTACATTATATAATTTATTAATCAATAATACCAATAAATCTTATTCCCAACTGAAACCATACATGGCTATTAGAATACTAGAGGCCCAGTGCAACTTGTCCTGCACCCTCAGTTGGATATCCTTAGCTTTCGCGAAAGACGCACCCACCACTGTCCTGTGCTCTCTAGCCTTGAGCTTGGGTTGTGGCTGAGCAGAGCTTCCCCTGAGAAAGCTCACCAGGGGGCAAGTCCTGCATCGAGCATCTGCCCCCTAGTTGTTACTGTGTGTCAAAGTGAGCAGTTGTTCTGCAGTTCAATCTATTTGCATATTAGCCTTTTATTATATAGGATTATTGACTATATTCCCTTTACATTCCTGGACTATTCCGTAATAACCCTTTTTCACCTATCACCCAAACTCCCCTCCCATATGGCACCATCAAAACATTTTCTGTATCTATGAGTCTGTTTCTGTTTAGCTTATTCATTTATTTTTATTTATTGAAAAAAATTATATATAGCCATTTTACTGTTGGCATTTTTAATCTTTTTTTTTCCTTCTTTATAATGAAGACACTTTAACATTTCATGTAATACTGGCTTGGTAGTGATGAACTTCTTTAACTTTTTCCTGGCTGGGGAGCTCTTTATATGTCATTTTATTCTAAACAGTAGCTTTATTGGTTAGAGTAATCTTGGCTGTAGGTCCTTGTGTTTTACCACTTTGAATATTTCTTGCCATCTTTTTTGGACTACAATGTTTCTGCTGAGAAATCAGCTGACATTCTTATGGGAGCTACCTGCAGATAACTCACTACTTTTTTCTTGCTGCATTTAAGATTTTGCCTTTAACCCGTGGCATTTTAATTATGATGTGTCTTGGTGTGGGCCTCTTTGGATTCCTCTTGTTTGGGACTCTCTGTGCTTCCTGAACTTGTATATCTATTTCCTTCATCAGGTTAGGGAAAATTTCTGTCATTTTTTCAAGTAGGTCTTTAATTTGTTTGTTTCTTACTTATCCTTCCAGCACTCCCATAATGTTAATGTTAGTATTGTTGCAGTTGTCCCAGAGATTACATTATCCTCATAATTTTTTTTCTTTTTTTTTCATTTTACTGTTCTGATTGGGAGTTTTTTTGTATCCTTATATTTCAAATATCTGATTTGATTCTCCACTTTATCTATTCCACTGTTGATTCCCTATAAATTGTTCTTCATTTCAGTTAGGGTATTCTTAATTTATGACTGGTTCTTTCTTATGGTTTCTCTCTCTCTCTCTCTCTTTTGCTGTTGAAGTTCTCACTAAAACCACTGAGCATCCTTATAACCGGTGTTTTAATCTCTGCATCTAATAGGTTGCTTGTCTCCATTTTGCTTAGTTCTTCTTAAGGAATTTTATTCTTTCATTTGAGATATTTTGTCTTCTCCTTGTGTTTGTTTCTATGTATTAGGTACAGTTATTACAGCTTCCAGGCTTTGTAGAGTTGCCTAATGTAGTAGGTGTTATGTATGGTTAGGTGGCACTCCCTGATCACTGAAATTGGCCACTTGATGTGCCCCCTGTTTGGGCAGGCTATGAGCACCCTCCTCTTGTAGTTGAGGCTTGATTGCTGCTGGCACACCAGTGAGAAAAATTTATCTCAAGTCTCACGGGCCATAGGATTGGCTATGACCACCATGGAGGATCAGCTGTGCTGGGCCTCACCACATAGAGCAGGACTTAATTCACGGGGACTCTAGTTCCCACTGAGTCCATCCTTTGAGTGTGTCACTTGTAGAGATGGTTGTTGATGTTTCAATGGAGCCTCATTATTTCCATTAGATTTGCTGGCTCTGGGGCCTCCAGAGAGGTATAGATCAGGGTCAGATGCTGCCTGTGTTCTGTCCCAGGGCTACTGTCATGAGTTACAAAGCAATATGCTGATGGTTGCTACTTGTGTTGGGCTTGGAGGTTCCCAGGAGAGGCCACGCTGCAGACCAAGACCAACTGCTCCTAGTGATAAGGCTGGGACACTTAATAAGAGATGCAGGTCATACCAAGTCCAGACACTGCTTGTTAGGGAGATTTTAGGAAAGTCTAAATACCACTTAAGATAGCCCATTCATATGGGAAAGCCAATGGAAAAAGCTTTGGTTGATCTGAAAGCTGGGTGGGGCGAGGTCTCAGGCAATCAGCAAAGCAGAGTACACTGTGTGAGTCAGGTGGATGTAGTCTCAAATATGGCTCGTATCTGCTGGCTCCATTGTGGTAGGCCTCAGAAAAGGACCAATACCCTCTGTCAGCACTTCTGTGTGGGAAAGAGCTGTCCCCCAACTTGTGCTCTGATGCCAGATAATTCCATTTTTCTCTGTATGTTCCTAGTGCCTTTCAAACTGCTTCCACAGTGATGGAGTTAGTGAGTTCATATAAATCTGTGTGCAAGCCCTTTAAGAGGAACACCTATGACTCCAGCAGTCTTTGTCATCCTCAGCCTCAGTCCCCACTGGTTTTCACAGCCAGAAGTTATGGGTATTCCTCATCCTGTAACTGGAACCTTGGGGGGCCACAGCATGTGAGAAATCCCTCCCAATTTTTATCCACTACATGTTAGTGTGGGACCAGCCCCTTCTATACCTCCACATCTCCTACCATTTCAATATGGCCTCTTCTTTATATCTGCAGTTTTGGAAGTTCTGTTCAGATAAATTTCAGGTGATTCTGAGTGATGATTATTCTATAGTTGTAATTTTGATGTGGATGTGGGAGGATACAAGTACCCCATTTACATACTCTGTCATCTTGATCTGAAGCCTCTTCTTTACAGAATTATTCAACAGTTTTAGAAATTCTGAGATTCAACATGTGTCAAAAGTACAACACAGTGATGGAGTTAGTGAGTATGCCCTTAGAAATTTGTTTTCTGTTTTGTTTTTTTAACCCAAAATTTGTATAAATGAAGTAACTTGTCAGCCACTTTGAAATCATGAGCCAAATTTTGTTTGGCTCTGAAATTAGTTTCCTTTTCCTTTTCCTTTTTTCTTTGCTTTGTTCTGTTTGACAAGATATTTCTAACACATATGAAATTTGGATTTAGTTTGAGATCTCTTTTGACTATTGAGGGATGGGTTTATGAAGCACCACGTCTCCTCATTGATAGCTGAATTTGAGTGTTTGTAGGTTTTTTAAAAATTTATTTATGTACTTATTTACTTATTTCTTCATTCATTTATCTCCTAACTTATGGACAGAATATAAGATAAAAATTCATTTAATGAGAAAGATGATAGGAAAATTCACATTTAATATAAAAGCCACATCAACTATTAATCATGATTACAGAAAATTCCCATTGTGACAGGATATCAGTTAACTTCCAAAAACTAGAAGCAGTGACAGCACACATTTTTTAAAGCTCTATTATATAACAATTTTGTGTAAAGAAAGATTATAATACCTAATCTTTGAAAGAGCTTAAATTACCAATCAAATATACATAACCTATTTCATTTGTTAGGGTCTTGATTTTATATATTATTTTGGCTTTGTTTTAACAAATATCTTTGACCATAATGAAAATAAACCTGCTGAAGTCTCTGAGGTCTGTGACAAGCTATAACACATTTCTGCACCACAGGGTGGGCTCCTGGGATACCCACTGAGAAAATGCATGCCCACTGAGCATGCCCAGACTATTAAAATGAATTGACATGTTAATGCTGACAGGAAAAGAGCACAAGAGAGCTTGCTAAATTACTGCTCAGTCGGGCACTAGGAATTCCTGAGTGGCTGACTCCTGAGCAAAATCCACAGCAACAACAACAACAAAACTTTATTGTTAAATGCACCAAAACAAACAAATACTAACAGGGTTGTCATGTTAGTAATCCACCTACCCATAAATCACATGGATTTTAATCATACCTGCCACCTTAGCTGCTTATCCCCAGAGAAATTGTTTTCTTTGTGCTCCCTCCTTCATTCGCTTTCAATTATCTGGAAGCTGTTTCACGTGTTTATTTATTTATCCAAAGTTCACATACAGTATGCATGCACAAATTTTCTCCAGGGGTCTGGACCAGGCAGATCATTCGAGGATGCAGTGGAGCGGAGCAGCTAACAGCTCAGATGAATGTACTCAGTCTCAAAAACCTGCGTTGGACCATGATGACAAGGAAAGGGGAGGACAGAAAGTAATTAGTGTGTGTACAATGATTGATTATGGCTTAATATTCAGGCATTTCACCTTTATACCACTACAGGTAGACCTAAAGAATGTGGAAACAGGAAGTCCTCATGGTTCTCTATGTGAGGAAGAAAAAATACTTTTCCACATTTAAGTCATTAGCTTCCTCTTCTGTGAAGGTTGGGTGAAGTTTATTCACTTTAAATTAATATGCTTGGTCAGTATATTTACAAATTATTCAAACTCTCAAATATTAAAATGCGCATTAAGAAGTGACTTCTAGCCCTGGGCAGGCAGAGAGAAGATGAAAGAAAGTTGCACACTTCGGATGAAATTAACCAATCTCGACATTGTGATGTCTAATTCCCATGAACAACTTCAGAAAAGGAGACCAATCTGGCTACCCGAGGAATAAGTAGTGAACTACCCATGACCTTTTCTCAGCTCCAGGAGGTGAAAGAGAAGCACAGATACATTCAGAGTCCATATGTTTTAGACACAAAAATCATTTTATGAGACAAAATTGGGCAAAAAAATAAATAAATAATAGATGCTACATATAGGAAATTCAAGAGGAAAAATTATCCACTGTATTTTATCTGTCAGTTTCAAAAGTTTTTTGCACTATGGTGCATATGCATGCCTGTGTGTCTGTGTGTGTGAAATAGGGAGAGAGAGCATCATGATGGCTTTTTATGCACATTCTGATCTATACTTGCCATGCTGTGTATTAGCTCCATCTCTAGATAGAATCTGTTTAGAACACCCATAGAAATTAAAAGGATCACATGGAGTTTGACATTTTGCAAAATGAGAGAATAATGGATGTATTATATTGTGTGCTTTTCCCTTTTAATAAAAATGTCTAACTGCCCCTCGGGAAGCTTGGCTGGAAGTTTAGATGTCTGAATCATTTTTCTTTCTCTTTATGCTCAAAAAGTATAAGAATGTAATTTCTTCAGCTTCTTATTTCTTTTGATATTTCAGTAAATTTGAGTTATCTTTGTTGCACATAAATCATACACTAAATAATCTAAGTTTACCCTAAAATAATGTGGTGCCTTATATAAACTTAGCATCTTATATCCAAATGCCCAGATAATTAAATTTCCCTGCTATATTTACGTTTACATTTTTCTTCTTATAACTGTGATCAAGGACATGCCTCAAAACACAAGAAGTGTTTGACCTTTAACCTTATGTCTTAACTGGAAAAATAATCCATATCATATTGGATGTAAACTTTTAGTCTTCCAAAGTTCCAGACTATAAGTACAAAATAAGCAGTTAAGTAAATATTTTTTAATGGAAAACAAATAATTAAATCACATTTCATAGATATTTTACTATGATACATCTATATTTTATAGTTTCTGTTCATGATTTTATATGTCCTATAATCTTCCCTAAAATTATATTTATTAAATTATTCAACAATTACTTGTTGAGCACCAAATTTATGTCAGACGTGTGCCAGATCATAGTGTCATATGTGAGATAGTACTTAATTGCTGCAATTAAGAATATAATCCTTGCCAAAACCGGTTTGGCTCAGTGGATAGAGCATCAGCCTATGGACTGAAAGGTCCCAGGTTCAATTCCGGTCAAGGTATGTACCTTGGTTGCAGGCTCATTCTCAGTAGGGGGTGTGCAAGAGGCAGCTGATCGATGATTTTCTTTCATCGATGTTTCTAACTCTCTATCCCTCTCTCTTCCTCTCTGTAAACAAATCAATAAAATAAAAAAAAGAATATAATCCTTAATAGTTATAACAACAATATCTATCAACCTATCTATTGTGTCTTTTCAAAAATATCAGAGTCCAATAATAGATTAATGTAAATGTGGTTTAGATGGAATAAAATAACCAAAGTATGTCAATAACTTTTTATGTACCAACAAAATCATGTCCAACAAAATTTGGATAACCTAAGTTTATATTGCATTGTCTGGATCACATGGGTGAGAAGAAAAGGGAGCCTATGGCAGAACAAAATTGAAAGGCCTTCAAAAAGACTGAGAAGGAAGAGTCAGAGACACTGAAATAATAGGGAAGAATGAAAAATGGGGAAAGTATCTTATAAGAAAGAGAACCCAATGCTGTCAAAATGTCAAACAACATAAGGATTGAAAAGGCCTTTTGGTTTAGTAAGAAGATGTCTTTGTTGATCTTCCAGGGGAAGGGAGAGTTGAAGCCAGATTCAAATGGCTTTAGAAATAAATAGATGAGAATAAAGAAACAAAAATTAGTGCCAAAAATTATTTTAAAGAGTTTTTCAGTGAGGAGGAGGACAGATACACAAGACTGTAGCTAGAGCAGGGAACTGAAGCAAAAGAAATATTTCAGCGATAACATAGTACAAATATTTATTTATTCTTTAAATAAATCTTTATAGTTCAGATTATTACAAATGTTCCTCTTTTTTTCTCCCTCCATTGCTCCCCTCCACCAGGTTCTCACCCCACCCTCTGCCCTTTCCCCACCCTCATTGTCCTCATCCATAGGTGCACATTTTTTGTTCAGTCTCTTCCTGCACTCCCCACTCTCCTTCTCCCTGAGAATCATCAGTCCACTCCTCTTCTATACCTCTGATTCTATTATATTCACCAGTTAATATTGTTCATCAGATTTTTTAATTCCCTTGGTTTTCAGTTTCACTTGTTGATAGTTATGTATTTGTTGTTCATAATTTTTATTTTTATCTTCTTCCTCTTAATAAAGAACCCCCTTCAGCAATTCATATAATTCTGGTTTGGTGTAATGAACTTCTTTAGCTTTTTTTATTTTTATTTTTTTTATTTGTGAAGCTCTTTATTGGCCTTCAATTCTGAGTGATAGCTTTGCTGGGAAGAGTATTTTTGGCTGTAGGTTCTTGCTATTTATCACCTTGAATATTTCTTGCCATTCCCATCTGGCCTGCTTGGTTTCTGTTGAGAAATCAGCTGATAATCGTATGGGTGCTCCTTTATAGGTAACTACTTGCTTTTCTCTTGCTGCTTTTAATATTCTCTCTTTGTCTTTTGCTCTTGGAATTTTAATTATGATGTGTCTTGGTGTGGTCTTCTTTGGATTCCTTTTGTTTGGGATTCTGTGTGCTTCCTGGACTTATAAGTCCATTTCTTTCACCAGGTCGGAGAAGTTTTCTGTCACTATTTCTTCCAATATGTTTTTGGTATCTTGCTCTCTCTTCTTCTGGGACCCCCATAATTCTGATGTTGGTTCACTTGAAATTGTCCCAGAGGTTTCTTACACTAGCTTCAACTTTCTGGATTCTCTTATCTTCTTGCTTCTACAGAGGAGTGTCCTCTGGCTTTTGTGTTCCAAATCTTTGTCTTAATTCCTGCAATCTTCCAGTCTGTTTTTAGGACTCTGCAGCATTTTAGCCGCTTCCCTGATTGATGGAATAGTTTTGTGTGCTAGGTGTTTTGGTAGAGCCCAGTAGCACAGCCTTCTCAGTTACCGGAGGTGGACAGTCTTGGTGCAGCCCTTTGTGGGCTGTATGTGCAGTATCATTGTTAAGCCTTCCTGGTTGGTATCATTGGGGAGAGATGATCTCCAAGCCACTTGGCTGTGAGGATCAGCAGTGTCTAAGCTAGGAGGGCTTCTGTTTTCCACTTGGATGAGGCGGAGTCTTGGGGTGACACAGACAAGCTTTGGTTCCCCATCAGTCCTGCCTTAGGAAAGTTCTATTCACAGAGAGTCCTGCAAAATTGGTTGCAAGTGCGCACCTCTTGGGTAAAGGCTATTCTCGAGTTTTGTCTGCTCCCTGACAGCCAGTTTTTTCTTGGCTCAGAGTTGTCTCTCAGTGCAGTTGCGAGTTTTTTGTTTGTATTTTTCCTCTCAAATGAGAAAGCCAGCCTCCTGGAGGGCTTCTGTGTTCTGCTTGGATGGGGGAGAGTCTATGGGTGGTGCAGACAAGCTTTGGTTTCCTGTCAGCCCCTCCCTACAAGGTTCTGGTTCCTGAGTCCCACAGTAATGGCTGCTGGCTTCACCCACCTCCAAGAGATCTCTGCCTACTGCCTGACAGTCCGGCCGCTCCCTGACTGGGGCCATCTATAAGAGCAATAGGGTTGTTTTGTTTTCCTCCTGAACAAGAAAGCCAGCCGCACATTAGCTGTGCACCCTCTCCACATGCCCGGAGTAAGCCAGCAGTGAACTTGGGGGCCACCTTTTTGCACACACAGTTCTCCACACCTTCACACTTCCTGAGGCTTAGCGTCCTTTCTCTCCCCTTCCCAGATTGTAGAGCCTCCTCTTAGCCATCTGTCTGGTGCTTCATGTTGATGTTTCCCCTGTTTTCCAGTTGTAAATTCAAAATTGTTGTGGTAGGCTGCATTCAGGTGTCTACCCTATGCAGTCATCTTGGTTTCTCTCACAATACAAATATTTATACCATAGTCTGTGGCTGGCCTCTCTGGAGTCATGCAGCACACAGACAGTGCAACACCATACAATGGCACTGTTATTGCTTGTTTGTTTATTTATTAATTTTTAAAATGAATGAATGGAACTTTTTAAAATAAAACATATTTTAAATAAAAGAATGAAAGTAGACTACTATGTGTCTCCATACACAAAAATTAACTAAAACTAGAGCAAAGACTTAAATATAAGATCTGAAACAATAAATTACACAGAAGACAAAATTGCTACTAAACTTATAGAATTTGGTCTTAGAGAAGATTTTATTAATTTCACGCCAAAGACAAGGGAAGTAAACACAAAACTAAATGACTTGGACTATATCAAACTAAAAAGCTTCTTCACAGCAAAAGAAACCACCACCACCAACAACAAAAAGGCAACTAACCAAAAGGGATATAATATTTATAAACAACAACTCTCACAAGGCATTAATATCCAATATATATAAAGAACTCATAACACTCAACACCAAGCAAACAATTCAATTTAAAAAATGGGCAGAGGATCTGAATAGACACTTCTCCCAATCAGATATACAAATATCCAACAGATATATAAAACGATGCTCAACTTCACCAGCTATGAGGGAAATGTAAATCAGAACTACAATGAGGTCAAGCCCCATATCTATTAGAATGGCTATTATCTGTAAGATAGCTAAAAAGTATTGGAGAGTTTGTGAGGAAAAAAGGAACCCTCATTCACGGCTGGTGGAAATATGAACTGGTACAGCCACTATAGAAAAATGTGGCTCCTAAAAACATTAAGAATAGAGCTACCATATGACCCAGCAAGCCCTCTTCTGAGTATCTACCTGAAAATATTGAAAACATTTATTTTCAAACATATATGCACCGTTATGTTCAGTACACCATTATTCATGGTGGCCAAGACATGGAAACAATCAAAGTGTCCTTTGATATATTATTCCATAAAAAATGTACCTATATACAATGGAATACTGCTCAGCCATAAAAAAAGAAGAAATGCTGAAGTTTATGACAAATAGGTGAATCTTGAAAATATCAAGCTAAGCAAAAGAAGTCAGACAAGAAAAGTTAAGTATCATGCAATTTTACTTTTTAAGGGGATATAAAATTAAAAGCAACAAATGAACAACAAACAAACAACAACAACAACAACAAAACAGAAACACTAAAAAACACAGACATAGTATGGGTGGGTACCAGAGGGGAGGATGTTGGGTTGTGGACACACAATGCAATATACAGATAATGTAACACAGAAATGTACACTTGAAATCTACATAATCTTATTTACCAACATCACTCCAACATATTTGATAAAAATAAAATAAAATAAAACGGGAGATTCTTTGACATGGAAACTGGCCAGTAATGAAGAACAAGTTAGAAATATTGGACAAAAAAGAGAAATGTTCAAAACAAGTGCAATGTGGAATTTGCCATAGGGTTAAAATGGGATATCTTATTTAGATAACAGTGAATTCATGTTAGTGTGTATCATTAGCAGCTTTTCCATGGATGAACACAAGACCAGCTATATAAAAGAGCCCTCTTTACTCTTATTAAATCATTTATAAATTTTATTTCCATACATTTTTACATTATCAACATATGACATTATTTATTTAAAGTAGAAAATTAAAACTTATCTGCCACCCCCCCACACACACACACTGGAGTAGCGCCCATTGGAGGTGCTCAATTAAAAGCTATAGATTTTTTAAATTTATAACAGGTATTTGTGAAATTGTGTTACTTTGTGGAAGGAGATAGTAGGTTTGTCTAAATAATGGGTCATTCACATTTTAGCCTATGTTGGCAGATGCCAATTTTTTACAAGTGTGTCCACCATCTCTTCCCCAGTGACCCAAATGAACCATCAGGACTGGTTTGGGAGGTTGTGGCTATCCTCTCAGTCTGCTAAGGAGGAAATTTTTTTGTGGTGGGCATGTGATCCAGGACTTGCCAATGAGATATGTGAAGAGATTATTTTACAGATTATGGATAATATTTTCTTGCTGATAAAAGACAAACAAACAAACAAACACTTGGAAAAAATAGTTTATCATCATCTGTTCCACATCATGTTATCTCCTTATTATAACTGGAACTAGACTAACCATTTTATCAGTATGTAAAGAACTAACTTGTTGAATTTACTAGGGAAGTAAAAGTTGGGTCAGTGAATAAATTTAGCCTGATTTTACTTACTCACTTTCCTGTATTTCAGTACTACCCTGCTAAGTGACAGGGGCAATAGAAATTATAGCATTAATTTCTGCTTTCAAAAGTTTATAAAAGACAACCTGTCCACATACATGTGAGAGGACATGAAAGTGATTAACAAACATATTTTTCTTATCTGGGGACTTGCTTGGGGACAGGTCCACTTAGAAGGTGATTTGGCTATTGACAGATTTTTAGCAAGATGATGCTCAAATAATGTAACATTAGTTTGGGCATGACACCCATCACCTTGTGCATATTTCCTTAGGTAGAAGCAAGTTAGTGGTTCAGCTCACAATCTAGGGGAGGGGATTACACAGAGTTTTGAAAGTGTGACTTCTTACAGTCATTCTAATGTCTCTCTACCATAGTCCACCACCTGGCCATCCATGATTAATGTCCCTCTAACATTTAAAATACATTCACTCTTTCCAAAGTTTCCAAGAGTCTAATCCCATTTTAGCACCAACTCCAAGTTCAAAATCTCATCATTTAAATCAGCTTTATGCTGGTGTATCCAAATGAGAAACTTCCCTCCTCCACACCCCCATTTTCCCCATAGGCATGCATCTCCTAAACTCAAAGGGGCCCCAGAGGGGCTTGCAACCAGGTCAGTAATGGGCAGCTGCAGTTTGCCCCAGGTAAACCCCTGAACCTGACCCTAAGGCCCCCTATTCTGTGACTCTTTAGTGAGCCAAAGCAGCCCTGTCTAGGTTCATTTCCCCAGCCCGTCCTTGTTTCATTTTCCACAGCTTTAATAAGCATCCTCTAAAATTCAAAATACATACATACATACATACATACATACATATATACATACATACAATCAGGTCTAGGTAAAAATGTGGTTTCTGGGTATAATCTATAAAGATTGGCAGGCTTTTGTCCAGGCAGTATGGCTAAGGATTGAACATTAATCTATGAAGGTCACAATTTGGTTCTGGTCAGGGCACATGCCCAGATTGTGGGCCCAATCAATGATTCTCTTTCATTATTGATGTTTCTATCTCTATCTCCCTCTCCCTTCCTTTCTGAAATCCATAAAAATATATATTTTTTAAAAGAATGGCAGGAATGGCAGGCTCCTGAAGAATTCCTCTCCATCTGTAACTCTGCAACACTGAAGACACAAGTTATTTGCTTCTAACAAACTCAATATAAAATGATGGGGCAGACTAAAAATAATATTTGCAAACATTCTAGTTCAAAAAGGAAGAAAACTAGAGATTAAAAACGTCACTGTTCCATGGCAGTTCTGAAATTCCGTCCAGCAAAACTTGTGTTTCTTGATTAGACTTAAAGGACTGGAAATAATTCTCTGTGGCTCTAGGTTCCACTCTGGCTTTTTGGGTTTAGTTTTTGAGTTACTCTTCCTTTCTCATGAAAGTTAGACTTGCCACTGAGTGGTTTATCATCACTTCCTGACAGTAGAATTTTGGGCTTCGGACAGCTCCCTTTCACATTTTACTCTCTATCTTTCTTAGTCCAAGATAATTGTTTTGTCATTGAAACAATTACTTTTAAGTACTTTCTGAGTTTCCTGTGAATCCTAATGGAGTTAACATCCATTAGACAAAAGTCAGACCAAATATGTGTTTGAGATAATCCATTCTCTACCTGGGTGTCCTGCTAACATAGCTAAGTGACACCACACTTCACTTAGGAGAATCTTTATGGTTGGAATGGGAATCTGTAAGGCATTCTGTTAATCTCTCTAAATGCCTCTTTTTGTGACTGAATAACCTAGACTTCTAATCATTATGAGGCTTTAGTAAAAGGTTGTAGTCACACCTTAGATTTTTTTCTCAGAGCAAACATTTCTGATAGTGAATATCTTAATGTTAATTTATATATCTATTTACCTATTACCTATTTATTTATCTTCCAACTGGAGTGGCAACAGTTCAAAAATCATCACATCCTGTTTTTCTTAAATAGTTTCTCCCACAATTTATTACTCTCCTCAAATATTTTCCTGCAATAAGCAAAAATAAGGCAGTATCTTCACTACTTTTCTATTGTCTAAATTAGTCACAAGTTCATATAATGGTAGGGGAAAATGTTGCTAAGCTTCCTGCCTCTATATAACAGGAATCTTTCTTTATCCAAGACTGAATAACATGTCCCTCACTTTGTTTTGATCCTTTATTGGCAGTGTCTTTAATGTCCAGATATCAGCCAATAATCTATTCAAGTTGGCTGAGGTACTTTCTGTCATGCTTATCAAAATTTCTTCTGCCTCCATCCACAGCCTGCTTTCAACACCACTTCCATATTATTAGATACTAGTTTTCTGTACCATGTAACAAATCACCACAACCTCCATGGCTTTAAAATATCCACATATTTATTACCATATAGTTTCTGTGGGTTAAGAGTCCAGTCATGACTTGGCTGAGTCCTCTGCAAGACCAAAATCAAAGTGTTGCCCAGGCCTATAATTTTCATCTTAAAGCTCAACATGAAAGAATTCACTACCAAGTTCACTCAGAATGAGAGAATTCATTATGTCATGAGTATAAGACTAAGGGAGCTAGGTGTTTGCAGGTTTTTAGCTGTAGGCCCTCCTCAGCAACTTGCCATGTGAGCCTTCTAACATGGCCACTTATTTCAAAGCCAACAAGAGAGTAAGTCTCGTAGGCCTTGACCAGGTAGCTCAGTTGGTTAGAGCATAGGCCTCATACACTAAGGTTGCAGATTGGATTCTTGGTCAGGGTACATACAAGAATCACCAATGAATGCATAAGTAAGTCAAATAAGAAATCCATGTTTCTCTCTCTCAAATCAATGATTATTTTTTAAACTAGAGGCCTGGTGCATGAATTTGTGCATGAGTAGGGTCCCTCCTGGCCAATCGGGACAGCCTCGCCCAGTCCTGTTTGTGGCTGATCGGGGCCAATTGGGGCCCATCGGGCCGGCTGGCCAGGGGGAGGAACCTCAGAAAGTTGGCTGGCCGGGGGGAGGGACTGCAGGAGGTTGGTGGTAGGGGAACGGTTGGCTGTGGGAGTGCACTGACCAGCAGGGGTCAGCTCCTGTGTTGAGCGTCTGTCCCCTGGTGGTCAATGCACATCATAGCTACTGGCCTGTCATCCTGTTGTAATGGTCACTTAGGCTTTGATATATAGAAGAGAAAGCAGTTTACTAGCAAGACAGACATGATATTATACAGTTACATAACTGTGGCATCTTGTCATATTCCATTGGTTAGTTCTCATCCACTCTCAGAGGGTGAAATTATAACACAAGTGTGATTACAAGAAGTTAAGTATTGTGGGCTGAATTTTGCTTCCCAAATGTATAGGTTAAAGTCCTAATCCTTAGTACCTCAAAATATAACTGCATTTGGTCTTTAAAGAAGCAATTAAGTTAAAATGAGGTTATGAGGTTAGGTCATAATCTAACATGACTGGTGTTCTTATAAAAAGAGAAGATTAGAAGACAGACAAGTACAGAGACACCATATGAAGTACAGGAAAAGATGGCCATCCACAAGCCAAGGAAAGAGGCCTCACAAGAAACCAACCATGCAGAACACCTTGATCTCAGTCTGCTAATCTCCATTATTTTGAGAAAATAAAATTTATGTTGTTAAAGCCACCCTTATTATAGTAGCCCTAGCAAACTAATACAGTGGAGACATTGGAGGTCCTATTTGGCTTTGTTTCACACAACTGCAGACGATTTTGGTGGTTTCAATACATGGTTCTAAGGAATCCTTCATGTTCTTCTGAGGTGCCTTAGAGTCCTCCTAGAGGGTGGAGATGAGAAGGGCAAACATGCCTGCCTCTAGGGCTCCCAATTCCACTTCAGTGAGTGAATTACACTTTAATCTGTTCTGTATATTGGAATTCTACGTATTGAGAACTTTTTAAATTCAAGGAATCTCTAGGCTTATCCAATGTTTCCTGTTCTAGGAACATATTCCTCCAATATAAATTTTATTGCTTATTAAAATAGGATAGGGATAGTATTTAAGAGAGCTAACCTTTGATGTCCACTGTGATACAAATCTGTTTAGAAACTTTGAAGAATTTCCTTCCCTGGCCTATGTGTTTCTTCATCAATAAAATTGAGAGTGTGGACAAATGATTCTAGATTTCTTCCCATTTCTCAGCCATGTAAATTACAGCAGTTTATATACTATGTTATCACTTTGTTTCCTATTTTACACTTATACAAGAAAGATAATTTTATATTATACAGTTTTATTTGCTTGATAAATAATGACAAAGATCTCTGATAATTAAAAGCAAAACATAGCCCTTCCATGGTGTCTCAGGGATTGAGCCCTGGAGGTCACAGTTTGATTAATGATCAGGGCACATGCCAGGTTGTGGGCTCAATCCTTCCATAGGAGGTGTGCAGAAGGTAGCTGATCAATGATTTTCACTAATCATTGCCCCCCCTTTCTTCCTGAAATCAATAAAAATATTTTTAAACAGTAAAACATATGTTTATACTGAAAAAGCTTTACAATATTTCTCCAACATTAGAAAGATTTATTTGAGTTATATTGTGAACATAGAATGTACTTTTTACTTTCAATTACATGCCTTTTGGAAAGAATATAAAATCTGTACATATAAAAGCCTAAGCAACTGTTCGACCATTCTATAGGTTGCTATGATGCACACTGACCACCAGGGGGCAGATGCTCGTTGCAGGAGCTGCCCCCTGGTGGTCGGTGCGCTCCCTTAGCGGGAGTGCCACTCAGCTGACCAATGGGCTCCAGACACCCACCACCAGGCTGCAGTGCAAGCCTCTCCCACAGACATTCCCCCTGCATGCCCTTCCTCTATCCCCACTGGGATTGGCATTGGGACTGAATTGGAGTGAGCCCGTGGCTGCTTCTCAGTCATGGGTGTGCCAGTATTGCCCTAGGATAGGCACAAGAAAACCTGCAGAGGAGTGGAAGCAATTCTACCAACTGGTGGTGGCAGGCACAGCGGGGCCAGGATGAGCAGGAGCCCCATGGCACCAGCCCCAGGCTCGGGCTCATTCCTGACAGCCTGCCACTTCACACATTTCTACATCCCTCATGGGATGTTGGACTGCCAATTTCAGCCCCATCCCCACAGGCCAGGCCAAGAGACCCAACTGGTGCACGAATCTATGCACCGGGCCTCTAGCTAAACATAATAGATTGGGTATTTTCGTAAGTTCTGTCAGTGCAGAAGAGTCTTCCCAGCTAGTTTTAAGGAAAAAAATGTTTTTTTGTATCTTAAACCACAAATTATGGAGATGAATTTTATAGCTGAAACGCCTTTTCAGTATCTGTGTAAAAGAAGTAACAAATTAGAAAATAAAAGTAAACTTCTTTTGTTCAAATTCCAGGAACCTCATTGGTATTTCTATTGTTGTATGTCTTTTTGTTCACTGATGTGGGAGTTTGAATCAATGAATAATTCTATATATTCACACCTGTAGTCTGAATTTACTGCCATTGTTAAAATTTTATAATTTTGCTATACTTTCCAAAACTCATCCCAGAAACTAAGTATACATTTACCTTTTTCTATCATAACATTTAAAATATTTATTTCTGCTGAAACCGGTTTGGCTCTGTGGATAGAGCACCAGCCTGCAGACTGAAGGGTCCCGGGTTAGATTCCAATTAAGGACATGTACCTTGGTTGCGGGCACATCCCCAGTAGGGGGTGTGCAAGAGGCAGCTGATCGACAATTCTCCTCATAGATGTTTCTGGCTCTCTGTCCCTCTCCCTTCCTCTCTGTAAAAAAAAATCAATAAAATATATTATATATATTTCCTTTAGGCAGTGGTTCAAAATTTGAGGTCAGCATAGCTTAAAAAAAATGTCAGTGCCATTTTCCATTTGTCACCTATCCTGGTCCTCCTATCTTCAATTTCCACAATGAAGGTCCCTGAACAGCACCCACTGAACACTTAAAAAAGGCTAAGTTGCTAAAGCTGTATCAGGCCAGCAAGAGATGCTGCATTCCAAGGAGTTCTCTGAAGTATGGGTGACAGGCCAGGAATAAATTGGCAGTATTTGCTGAATTATCCAAACCCATAGGGGGCAGGACTCCACCTGGACGGGATCCTCTACTGAAGTAAACTCAGGGATCAGCTTTTATGAAATGAAACGGGCTGCAAGGGAACAGCCAAAGTGACGGAAGATTTTGTGCTCAATGACCGTATGGTTTTCATTATCTTGTTCTGGATGAAGAATTCATCCAAGGAACAACCAAATGAAAGCAATGTGTAAACTATGTCAACCCATCCTTGGATGAGTATGTCTATTTGCTCTCGTGTATAGTGCTGATTGTGTAAAGATAAAGAACGGGTAGAGAAAGAAGTAGGAAAAGTAAAGGTAATACAAAAAGAAGGTTTGGTAGGAGCAAAAGGAAAGAAATGTGTCAGCCATTCAGCTGTCTCATTATGTAGCTTCCCACACTCACCAAAGATGTAATTCATCCTGCAGGTGCAAGCACTGTTGGCTTTCTCATGGACTCTTGACGGATGAGACCGGATGTATGTTTCCTTACCCCAGATGCTCTTTAAGAACACCAGCAATGAGATAGGGGATTGTGTGCACCTGAATCAGCACATTCACTGAACAACAAAAACTAGGCAGAGAGCTTTTTCTTTTAATTATAGAAAGATGGCCAATCTAAATACCTTTTTTGAGTCACCTCTTTATAACTGGCCTGAGATAAATATGACATTACCGCCCTGATTACTCATCACCAAGAGACACATTAGAGGACAATTATCAGAACACATGGCAATATTGCATCCTGGAAGAAAATTCACCCTTATGTTTTCTACAGCGTTTTCAAGAATTTAGGGCAGATTTTCTACTAGGAATTGAGGGGGAAGGGGGAAGAAATTTTTCAAGCCATTTGAACAGATAATATTAGAAATGGGAGCATCCATTCTCTCTGAATCAGTGTCCTCCCTGCTCGTTACCTCCCACCAACTTTGAGGATTCCAAAACCTGAAACAAAACGGACTCTTTTCAGGTTGAAGTTCCATTGACTCTTGGCAAAAAACAACTTCCTGGTTCAAAGAAAAAAGGCTTATATAAAAAAGCTCACAAGGCTTCTTAGACATCAAATGGGTCTTACAAAACCACATTTTGATGAGCTAAGTGTAAATGAATCAGAAACACATGGATTGAATTTCCCTTGAAATACACATGGGTTTGAAAATTAAGAGAAAAGTGTTTAGCCAAATGTGTTTTGGGTTTTCTTGAACTGAAAACACTTGGGGGAAAGAAAAAAAAAAGGTTGGGGCATTTGCTAAACCCTAATACACTGTTGTGTTTGCTCAACCCTCCTCCAAATCAATTAAATTTCCACGAGGCTTCTTCCATTCCCTTGTGGTTTGTCTTGTCACCTCAGCCTTGACACTTTATAGACCAAACAAAATTCCCATTGAAAAAATAGACTCTTGTTCATCTACTTAAATATGAGGTAGCTATTAAACGCCCAGTGAATCAGAGACATTAAGGGGTGGAAAAGCAACCGTTAGGTCATGTATTCTTTCCTGAGGGTTGGGGCACAGGCACTCATGGCTCTCCAGTGCTTTATCCAGTGTAGTTTTAAATGTCTCAAGTGACAGGACTTTCCACCACCTCCCTGGGGAGAAGATTGTGCATTCTAATAGATTTTGCCATTAGGAACTGTGTCTAAGTGTATAACAGAGGCACACTGGGATGTCTGAGGAGAAGGGGTAAAAGAAGTTATTATAGATAATTAACTCTTTTGCTACTGCCTGTCAATCACCGATAGCATGGTTAGCAGCTTACTATAGTATATATTACCAATGAATATGCATTAAGATATGTGTACATTCATTACTAGTTTTCATACAAAGAAAATGTTTGATTACTGGTATAAAATTAGGCCTAGTTTAATGCAAGACAAAGCTCTACAGTTAATAGATCCATTCGAATAAAACTATGGAAATTCATAATTATATTATTTTACCTGATAGTAGGCTTAAATATACATGACCTTAAAAGTCTTAAGATTTGTACTCATCAGGAAAAAATATATCAATAGAACCAGCCAAACAAATACACAGACTATCTGTATATAGGTGCAGGTGTCCCAAAAATTGTATACACATTTTAACAGTTGATAGCTCAGTTTTAAAAATGAAATGTATTTTGATAAACACTGCCTTTATAATTATTCAAAGTGTGTGTATATATTTTTGGAGGAATATATATATTGAGTTGCCAGATTATTATGATCTCTGAACGTATAATAATCTGGCCACTCAGTGTATATCCTATATAATAAAAGGCTAATGTTCAAATTGTCCCCTCGACCAGGAGTTCCACCAGTAGGCAGGCTGGCCCACCACCCATGTCCCCTCCCCCTGGCCAGGCTGGCTGGACCACACCCATGCATGAATTCATGCACTGGGCCTCTAATATGTGTATATATACACACACACTGAGTGGTCAGGTTATTATGTGTTCAGAGATCTAATAATCTGGCCATTCAGTGTATCTATCTATCTATCTATCTATCTATCTATCTATCTATCTATATTACTATATATAGATATATACACT
Organism: Vespertilio murinus; assembly: GCA_963924515.1. Taxonomy (NCBI): domain Eukaryota; kingdom Metazoa; phylum Chordata; class Mammalia; order Chiroptera; family Vespertilionidae; genus Vespertilio; species Vespertilio murinus. The sequence continues at coordinate 24,314,703 of OZ004711.1, read as the reverse complement.
GAGTAATATATATACATTGAGTGGCCAGATTATTAGATCTCTGAATACATAATAATAATAATTATATATATTTACATATTTTCTCCTAAAACTATCTTTTTCTGCTGCTATCTTTATTTTAAACCTCTTTACAGAAAATTGAACTTATTTTCATTTCTGCTGCTTCTAAGGTAGGCATCACATTTGTTAGCAAATATCTATTTGTCTCTCTAAATACAGAGGGGAACCTAGCTTTCAATATAACTAACATGTTTTCAGAGGTCTTATGGCAGAGTTTACATTAATTTTCTCTCGTTCTCATTCTACTTACAAATGAGTTAGAAGTCATATAATGACTTACATGGCCTGTCATACTGCTACTGTGTTGACCTTTTCAAGATTCTGCATTGTGAATAACTGACAGGCATACCTCTTTTCTTCCACTTATTGCAACCTGTGAAACTTAACCAATAAAGTGGGGAAAAGAGTCAGGTAAGGGGAATGGGAAACTATACAATATCCTTAACATCTCTTTTTCATCTTTCTTGTACTGGCTTTTCATGTTTCACCCAACCTTTTCTCTTCCTCTTACTATGAGCTTTTTCCTCTCCATTCACCCTTCCTGGAAATTATTTTGCCCCTCTGTCTGCATTTCTGTAGTCATACAAAATGTGTCCCCTGATGGGGTATGGAGTTGGGACTTTTATAGCTAGTTCATTAGTGTGTTTTTTGTTTGTTTGTTGTTGTTATTGTTTTTTTTTATTTTTTATCATTTAAAGTTTAGGGAGAAAGTAGGGATTGAGTTGAATAAATGTTTTTCAAAATTATACATTAATTTGAATGTTACCATACTTTTTCTTATTAAACCATCTTTCTGAAAGATATTTTACATGTAATTTAAAGCTGAGGACTTGCATTTCCATTACCATATCCAGCATATCATGATACTTATCATTAGCAAATATAGCTGGGTCTTTGTCTTTCCTCAATTACAACACAATATAAAATCACTCCACACAGACCATACTTTTGTATTGCCATGGTCTTTGCTTGCAACAGATTTAGCTTTCTTTTTTAAAAAATGTTTATTATTTTATTTTAAGTCAAATATTGCTCATTGTTTAATAAACGCCCTACTCCTCTTTGAATCTCTTATAAGAATTTCTCTTTCTCTCTTGCTTAAAGGTATTGCTGTAAATATTTAACAATTTCATTTTTCTATTTTTAAAAGGAGATATTGGATTTTTACTATTTAGACTGCTTTGAAATCATACCAAGTTTTTCACAGCAAAGACAAAAAACATACAAAATTGGTATTTGATAGCAATCAGGAACAAAAAGGAAGAGAATTACTGTTTGTTTGTTTCTCTCTCTTTTAAAAATTATTTGATATTAAATTATTACAAGCATTGATTAAGACCAATATTCTGAATCAAGTGACTGAGTTCTATATTTTACTCTGAATTTATTAAGTTTCTGTGTAAGTAGATATTTATTTTGCCACCTAGAAAACGCTTGAAATGATGTCTCAAGTTTAAAAATAGCTGAGAAATAAAAGGCTCCATTCTTCATGTAGAGTTAAATTTGGATATTATGATAAGCATATGATGCATGCTGCTATATTATGGCCACTGGCTTGTATGTTTCAATATTAGCAGAAGTAAACCAGATTCAGTAGTGCATATAATGCAATGCCTTCAGCTTATACAAATTTAGTGAAGTCTGAAAATCCATCAGAATGTTACCTGATGGCAAGGCTGTGTACAACTAAATTCAAATATGCATATTTACTTTCTCTTTTTGATATAATGGATACCTTTAAATAAAAGTCACTATGTAGTTCATCTTATTAAGCACATCGGGTGAGTTATTGTCTGAGAGGGAATTCAAATTCATGATTTGTGTCTTTAAAGTGCTGTTACTCTATCTTACAAATGAATGTTATTTCAAAAGGAGATATTAATAAATCATTGAAAGCCAACATTTTGTATGCTATGATCATTTCATAGACATTGGGAAAGAGAGAAAATATTTATAAAGCATTTAGTGATGAGTAATTCACAAGGAAATAATTACAAATACAAGTCAAACAAATTGGCAATTGTTTGCATTTCAAATGAGAAATCACATGGAATGAAGCATTGCTCTGATTTGCTTCATGAGAATTTTTAGAGAAAGCTATTCCTACCTATGTTTGCAAGGCTCACATGGAGGTCTAACTGACAGAGAATTAGGCTGAGAGTCTGGATTTCATAAAGTTTCTTCTCTCTGTATGAGACCTTCTGTGTGGCCTGGTAGAATTTACTTTGGATTTTCTGGATTTCAGTTTCCTCATTGGCAGCTGGAAGTAAAAATACATTTTTAAAAAATATTAAAGATATTAATGGCCAAATGCTAACAATTTATTAGAACAAAAGCTTTTTTTTCATTAACACAGATGTTTTTCCTAAAGCCACTGGTATTTCTAGTCGACTCAGTTGCATCCAGACTTCTTAGATAATTATGCATATCTATTTAGGAGGTGAGGAACAATGCATATCATCTTCAGAGATAGGGAAATTCAGTTGAAAAGATGACAAGATTGACCTACAGCCATTATATATATCAGAAAAAACTAGTCAATGCCTTATTTATGGAAATGTTCAATAAATAATCTACCTAATAAAATAGTAATATGCAAATTAACCATCACTCTGCTAAAGCCACACCCACCAGCAAGGCCCACCAGCCTATCATAGTGCATATGCAAGTAAACCCAACCAAGATGGCAGTGGACACAGAGAGCAGGAGGGAGGCTTGGGTTTTTCTGGCAATGGAAGAAGCCAAGCTTTCCACCTGCTCTACTCAGCTTAAACCTCCACTTAAGACTATAAAGTTTCAGCCGAAACCGGTTTGGCTCAGTGGTAGAGTGTCGGTCTGCGGACTGAAAGGTCCCGGATTTGATTCCGGTCAAGGGCATGTACATTGGTTGCGGGCACATCCCCGGTGTGGGGTGTGCAGGAGCCGGCTGGTCGATTTTTCTCTCTCATCGACTATTCTAGCTCTCTCTCTCTCTCTCTCCCTTCCTCTCTGTAAAATATCAATAAAAAATCAATTAAAAAAAAAAGACTATAAAGTTTCAGTTATAGAAGGTGAACAAATACAAACAAAAATGGCTGCCAGATACGAAGCAAATGGGAGGCTTGGCTCCACTCCAGGCTACAAAGTTTCAATTATAGAAGGTACCGTATTTGCTGGCGTATAAGACGACCCTTTGGCCTGAAAAATATGCCTCCAAGTGGGGGGTAGTCTTATACGGCGAGTATATAACAAACTCTGTATTTTTAGTGGAAATTTTAGGGGGTCGTCTTATACGCCCAGTCGTCTTATACGCCAGCAAATACGTATTTTTCAGGGCCAAAAAATCGTCTTATACGCCGGCAAATACGGTAAATAAATTCCAGATACCAGGGCCTCTGCTTGGGTTTCTGGGGGGTGTGGCCAGCCTGCAAACCATCACCGGCCACTTGCTCACGTGATCTCATGCCCTAAGACCACCACCCTGATCCAGTACACCCTTCAGGGCAAACCAGCTGGCCCCACCCATGCACCAGGTCTCTATCCCATCTAATAAAAGAGTAATATACAGATTGACCATCACTACAACACACAATAGCTGCCTCCATGTGGTCAAAGATGGCTGTCCCCATGTGGACACAAGATGGCCACCACAAGATGGCCAGCAGGGGAAGGCAGTTCAGAGAGACTAGGCCTGCAAGGAATGGCAGTTGGAGGCAATTAATCCTGCAGGGGAGGGCAGTTAATGATGACGAGGCTGGCAGAGAAGGGAAGTTGGGGGCAAACAGACTGGCAGGGGAGCAGTTAGACATCAATCAGGCTAACCTGGGAGTGGTTAAGAGGTGATCAGGCTAGCAGGCAGAAGCCATTAGGGGCAATCAGGAAGGCAGGCAGGCAAGCAGTTGGGAGCCAGAGTCTTGGATTGTGAGAGGGATGTCCAACTGCCAAGTAGGATCAGGTGTAAATGAGAGGTCGGACATCCCTTGAGGGGTCCCAGATTGGAGAGGGTGCAGGCTGGGCTGAGGGACAACCCCCCCCCCCAACCCCATGCATGAATTCTGTGCTGGGCCTCTAGTTACTTAATAAAATCCTGTGATGTTAAACATAGATTAGCCCCAGGCATGCATATTAACTCCTTAACTGATGGTGTTGGCACTATCTGCTTGTCCTTATATGTAGCATAAAAGAGCAAACAGGTAAAGGTTTTAAGTCTCTTCTCAGTAGGTCTGCTTAAGAAACCACAAAATACTCAGGCTTACTTCTATTTTCAGCTAATGGAATAAAGAACATTTAGTTATTGGGGAGGGAGATAGGTTAGTATCTGCAGACAAAGTCATGCTAGCCCTAAATTAGTTTGAAATTTGGCATTTCCCCATACACAGGCAACCCAACACTAAAATATGTTATATAAAAAGGTATAGGTAACTAATACAATTTTTAGTCATACTTTCTTTTGGCCCATGCCTGGTTCAGTTGATCCATGCACAGTCAGTAATAGAATTGATTCTTAAATAGAAGGGATCATATTTGCAGATTTGCTTGAAGAGTCAAAACGCACACTGTCCTCTTTTGCTGTTATAATTATGCTAGATTTCTCATTTTCAGAAAATGCATTATTATAAACAGTTGCATTCAAATAAGCCCGGATGGTTTGCTAGAACTTCACCTTTCAGTCATTTAATCCCTGAGGAAATAAAGTAATATAAATACTTTTCTTAAAGAGATTTTATGGTTTACTGCATATTGAAGATACACAATTTTTCCCTTTAATATCTTATGGCCATATTTTGCCATCCACAACAACAATTATTTTAAATATATTTTAATGAAAAGTTAATTATTGGATTTCTGTTTCCCATTGAAAAAGATGGACTCTTAACTTGAACAAAATTCTATTGACATTTATTGTTCATCACAGTAACTATAATGATATTACTAAACACATAAATAATTAAGACAACACTTTCGAAGAAGCATCAGCATTATTCAAATATTAGTAGATGTGAATAGATGACTGTACCAAATGACAATTTAAAATTTAACCAAGAAGGTATATTTCCTAATACTTGGAAAGCAAGGATTTTTATTTAGATCATATTAGTGTTCTTCATTAATTTTGCTCATTCTTAAGTACAAACTTTCTTATGCATATACAAAAAAAGAAAGTGATAACTGATAATTATTGGCTTTATTAGCAGAACTTTGCAAATAATTAAATCATATTAGTTTTAGATCATTTGTATCAGATGCATCAAATCAATAAGTTAATTTCAATTATTCAATTTTTGATCCTACTTAAAAATAAAGTTAGGGGTTAATTTTGCTGATATAAAATAGCTGGCATTTTTAATTTAGTTTATAAAGGTAAGGAAAAAGTAAAAGTATCCATTTTTCTAAAGTTATCATAAACATAAATATTGGTGAAGAAAGCTGTCATGTTAAAAAATATTATTTCACCCAAACCAGTTTGGCTCAGTGGTAGAGCATCAGTCTGCAGACTGAAAGGTCCCGATTTCAATTCCGGTCAAGGGCATGTACATTGGTTGCGGGCACATCCCGGTAGGGGGTGTGCAAGAGGCGGCTGGTCGATGTTTATCTCTCATCAATGTTTCTAGCTCTTTGACCATTTTAAAAATGGTCAAAGTAACTGAATATACCTTTTTCCAATGAAGACTTAAAATGTCCAGTTGGTATAAGAAAGATGTCCATTACTAATTATCAGGGAAATGAAAGTCAAAAACCACATTGAGATGACACCACACCTGTAAAAATGGCTATCATCCAAAGGCAAGTAATTACCAGTGTTGAGGATGTAGAGAAAAGAGAACCTTGTTGAACTACCTGCTGGTGGGAATATCAATTAGTAGAACCACTATGAAAAACAGTATGGCAGATGAGTGGATAAGAAAACTGTGGTGCATCTACACAATGGAATACTATGCTTCTGTAAAAAGGAAGGAACACTCCTACCATTTGCAACAGCATGGATGGACCTGGAGAGCATTATGTTAAGTGAAATAAGCCAGTCAGAGAAAGATAAATATCACACGATCTCACTCAGTTGTAGAATACAATGACAACATAAACTGATGAACAAAAACAGATCCAGAGACAGAGAAACATCAATCAGACCATCAAACCTCAGCAGGAAGGCAGGTGAGGGTGGAGAGAAGGGGAAAGATCAACCAAAGGACTTGTATGCATGTATATAAGCATAACCAATGGACACAGACACTGGGGGGAGGAGGGCGTGGTAAAGGCACAAATAGGGGAGGGTATATCCAATGGACACAGATATTGGGGTGGGGTGGTAAGGACACAAGCAAGGAAGGATGGGGGTCAATGAATAAATAAGGATACATAATACCTTAATATATTTTAAAAAAGAGTATTGCAGTTATTAAAAACAGCAAGATATTAAAATTTTTCCTTGTAGTAAAAATAAAACAAAATTGAAGTGCTTAAATGGTGAATATTTAAACAACATGCACTATTATTTTTTTTTATTTTAAAATTGTGCTGCAAAATCCTTTTACTTGTGGAAAATAATTTAGAATTTCTAGTTTTACCTGAGAAAAGTATATAGTGTAATGCAGTATAAAAATGTTGAAGCCTCCAATTTTATAGTATTTAAAGAGCAAAGCATTAAAATAGTCATGAATAGCTAACTTATTTGAAAAATGTAGCCTTATAAAAATAGTTGTTACACACGGGTGAAAGGTAATATGAAAACAAGGAAAAAGACAGTACCTGTGGGAATAATTAGATAGTATTATCTATATATTTTATTAAATAAATTTATATAAAATTAAATAAAAATTTATATAAAATTAAATAAAATTATAATTAAAATTATCTCTATGGTAGAATACACCATGAGGTTATACAAGGTTCTTCAGTAGATGTTTATAATTTATATATATAATGTATATAATTTATATATATATGTATATAATTTATATATATATATGTATATATATATATATATTATTATGGTTCATAGATAAGAGTTAATTCAAGGTTTCTACAATTTCAAATTAATTAATAAGAAAAATAAACTTGAAGAACATTGTAATTTTATAAATAAGTTAAAAATAGGAAGGCTTTATAATGTTCTCACAACTCATTAAATTTATTTTAAAACATTGAATTGGTTGCATTTTGTGGCCTGTAAACTATACCTCAATAAAGCTGTTAAGAATTTTTAAAAAGCACATACTGAAAAACAAAATATGTTCCAGGGAACAAAACCAGTAACACAATAATAGAAACAAACTAAGAAAAGGGCTTAGGTTCAAAAATTATTCTACATATGTTCCTTCATAATATTAAATAAACAATATGAGTAATTTTATTTTAACTTATATGAATATATTCTATTTCACCTTTAAGACAGAAGTTGAATTTTAAACATAATTTTTGAAATAATGCATCATTTTACAAGAAAACTTATTTTGATCAATAAGTAATCGTCTCAAAAGGAGCTGTAAACTTTAATGCTTTAGCACTTCATTTGACTCTTAAAAATGAACTGTGTTTGTGAATATATTACATGCTTACATTATTTCCATGACACCTTATATCCTACGATTTTTACAAACTGTAACTCTTTCAACCCTCACAATACCGATATGAAGCAGGTTATTGAGGTCAAGTGAAGCAAAAGCAACGTTCCCCAGGTTGCACAGATAAAAAATGATAAGCTTCAGGATTTGAAACCAGGAGGTCTGGTTTCCAAACTGTAAACTTGTATTGGTAGCAAATGACCAAACATCCTCTTCCTTTCTTTGCTTTAGAGTATATGTCTGTGACCTATATTTCTGTACTAAGATTACCAGGCCCTACCTTCCTCTTCTGGTAAATAGTTTTAATCTCAGAGATTTATTTTCAAATATTTCTGCATTGGTGTTTTGATTTATTGTATCCAAGAAATACTCATAATTATAGTTCCATTACTCTTCTATTCCCCTCCCTGCCTTCACATAAACATTTGGAGAAAGACCTAGTTAAATAAAGTAAATGCATATACAAACAGCAACCTGTATTATTTCAGTTGCTACTAAGATCTGTATAATATCCTATGTATAAAACCTAATGCAAATTAACCACCACTCCATTACCACCATCCATATTACTCCAAACCACCACCCACCAGCCATGCCCACAAGTCATACCCATCAGCCAATCAGAATGAGTATGCAAATCAACCCCAACCAAGATAACTGCTGCTACAGAGAGCAGTAGAGAGGCTTGGGTTTACCTGGCAATGGAGGAAGCCAAGCTTCTCACACACCCTGGCAGGTCCAGGACCCACCCAAGGGTACAAAGTTTCAATTATAGAAGGTAAATAAATTCCAACAGATTTGGCTGCCACTATGGAGCAAGAAGGAGACTTAGCTCTGCTCTAGGCTACAAAGTTTCAATTGTAGAAGATAAATAAATTCCTGATACCAGGGCCTCTGCTTGGATTACGGGGGGGGGGGGGGTGGCCAGCCTGCAAACCACCACAGGCCCCTCACCCAGGTTACCCCATGACCCAAGGGAACCCCCACCTTGATCCTGGACACCCTTCAGGGCAAACCAGCCAGCTCCCACCCAGGCACCAGGCCTCTATCCTATCTAATAAGAGTAACATGCAGATTGACCATAACTCCAACACACAAGATCCTGCCCCAATGTGGACACAAGATGGCCACCATAAGATGGCCAGCAGGGGAGGGCAGTTTGGAGGGACCAGGCCTACAAGAGAGGGCAGTTGTGGGGGATCAGGCAAGCAGAGGAGGGCAGTTGGGAGGCACCAGGCCAGCAAGGCAGAGCAGTTGAGTGGGAACAGGCCTCCAAGGGAGAGTAGTTGGGGTGATCAACCCTTTAGAGGAGGGCAGTTAGGGGTGACCAGGCCAACAGAGGAGGGAAGATGGGGCAAACAGGCTGGCAGGGGAGCAGTTAGACATCAATCAGGCTAGCATGAGAGTGGTTAGGGGGTGATCAGGCTGGCAGGCAGAAGCCATTAGGGGCAATCAGGAAGGCAGGCTGGTGAGCAATTGGGAGCCAGCAGTCCTAGATTGTGAGAGGGATGTCCGACTGCCCGTTAAGATCCGAATGGACATCCCTTGAGGGATCCCAGATTGGAGAGAGTGCAGGCTAGGCTGAGGAACACCACCCCACCCTGAGCACAAATTTCATGCTCCGGGTCTCTAGTCCTATATAATAAAAGCCTAATATGCTAAGTGTCCAGTCAGATGTTCAACCAATCAAAGCATAATATGCTAATGGTATTCTAAGGCTGCTCAACTGCTCAGTATGATGTGCACTGACCACCAGGGGTCAGAAAGTCCACTGATAGCTTAGCTTGCTGCTGGGGTCCGGCTGATTGGGACTGATGATCGAAATGGGCCAGACACACTCTGGGCTCTCCTGTAATCCCTCCTCGGCTGGCCAACCTCCCGCATCCCTCCCCAGCCCAAATCATGCATGGTGGGGTTGCTCAGCCTGGCCTGTGCCCTCTCGCAATCCAGGACCCCATGGGGGATGTCAGAGAGTCAGTTTTGGCCCAATCCCGCAAGCCAGGCCGAGGGACCCCACTGGTGCACAAATTCTTGAACCAGCCTCTAGTACATGTAATAATACAGTATATGTAGTTCTGACTTAACCATTTCTACTTTAAAATTGTATCCATTATCATGAGTTCATTACCTCAAATCTATCATAATAATGTAATACCTTATAAAGGTATGATGATACCTAAACTGGAAACACTTTTAAATGTGCCATGTGGTTATTCTTGCTTAGAACTTATTACTTTATCTTCCTTTACTAAGTAGATAGGAAAATAAGGTAGGATTTGCCTTTACTGTTCCAGTCTCAAATGATAGATAGATTATGTGTAGTGCTATGATTTTCTATCATTCATCTTTACCTTTCCTAATTCAATCAGCAAAAATCATTCCTTCCTCCCACCTAACCTAGTACCAAAGCTAATTATGCCCAGTCCTATGCTTTATCCTTTCCCAAAAAGGCCCATGGCTCTATTTTCCACTGTATTGTTTGTTTATTTATGTGATAATGTCTAGTCATCTTCCTTCTATGCCTCTTCCTCCTATTTAAATTCTATAAAGTAAACTGATGAATAAAATAGATTCAGAGACTAGAAGCATGAAACAGACTGTCAAATCTCAGAAAAGTAGGGGTGGGTGGATGGGTGGGAAGAGATCAACCAAAGAACTTATATGCATATATGTTCAACCCCTGGATACAGACAATAGGGGGGTGAAGATATGGGGCTGGGGGCTGGAGGATGGGACGGGTTTGAGGGGTCAATGGAAAGAAAAAGGGGACATATGTAATAGTTTCAACAATAAAGATTTTTTTAAAAAATATATACCGTATTTGCCGGCGTATAAGACGATTTTTTGGCCCTGAAAAATACCGTATTTGCCGGCGTATAAGAGACTGGGCGTATAAGACGACCCCCTAATATTTCCACTCAAAATACAGAGTTTGTTATATACTCACCGTATAAGACTACCCCCCACTTGGAGGCATATTTTTCAGGGCCAAAAAATCGTCTTATACGCCAGCAAATACGGTATATATTTCTCTTCAAATTTTACTTATGGTCATACCTCATTCATGAAATAATTTCATTTCAAATAGTAATTCAACTAGAGGCCCAGTGTGCAAAATTTGTGTACAGGGGGGTTGGGGTCTCCTCAGCCCAGCCTGCAATCCAGGACCCTTCAGGGGTCCTGGACCACTGAATTAGGTCTCTGATCTTTTGTTTTCACCAATAACTGCTGTGTTTTATGTTATACTCATTGCACAGAAGTTTCTTGAAGAGCTGAAAGATGGAAGAGAAAAACCTTCTTGCAGTATGTTTAAATAGTGAATCTATTACCTGTTACGCATTAAATCAAATATTGTATTTCAGTGGGAAGACCAGTTTTGTTTGAATATAAAAACTATGATGTAAATGTCTGACTTACTTGCATTTGATTAATTGGGCATTATTATTTTCATCCAATCTTCTTTAGAAATAACTGACATTCTTTTAAAGCTTACAGCATAATGATTGATTAACACACATTGTGAAATAATTACCACATAGATTCAGCTGACAACCATCTTCTTATATCTATTTATATAAAATCCTAATAGGTAAATAGACCGAATGTCAGAACAACTAACTAGTCACTAGTTATGATGTGTGCTGACCACCAGGGGGCACACATGGAGCATGGTAGGCACTGGCAGCAGGAGGCAGAGTGTGGAACATGGCAGGCATTGGCAGTGGTGGTATGGTAGAGCAGGTGAGTGTGGGTGACAGTCCAAGGTGGGTGCTGGTCACTGTCATTGGGGTGAGCCTTTGGTGATTACTGAAAATTCTTTGATCCCACATGCCACAGTACCCCCAGGAGCTCTTACCTGTTTCCAGTGCCAGCTCTGCTCACATCTGCTTCTGGTGCCAGCCCCACTCACACTCGCTGCTGGCACCAGAGCCACAACTCGCACCTGCATCTAGCACCAATACCAATTGCTTAGCGCTATCAGTAGGTGTAAGCAGCAGCTGCTGGCTCCAATCGCCCCTGAGGGATTATCCACCTTCCCCTGCTCCTGAGGGGTGATCAGGGCAGCAGTCACTCCTCACACCCACTGAAAGGGCAGGCCCTGATTGCACCTGCTATTGGCACTAGGCCCAATTGCTCTGCGCCAGCAGTGGGTGCAAGTGGAGCCAGCACCAGTCCATGGAAGCAGTAGCAGTGGGAGTGGGCTGTGGACAGACAGGGGACTATGGTGGGAGGGGTCAGGCAGTGGCACAGAGGATGGGCCAAGACCCGCCCCTGTGCCCACTGCAGCCTTGCGACCCGCAGTTCCTTTCCAGGTGCAAGAATTCGTGCACTGGGCCCCTAGTAGACACAATAAAAAAAATTTAAAAAAAAGATGAACAGAAAAAAATGTTCTCCTTGTGATGAGAACTCTTATGATTTACTCTCTTAATAACTGTTCTATATATCATAGAGAAGTGTTAGCTGTAGTCAATCATGTTATACATTACATAGCTAGTACTTGTTTATAATTAGAAGTTTCCATCTTTTGGCTACCTTCCTCCAATTGCTCCTCCCTCACCTCTCATAACCACAAGTTTGATTTCTTATTTTATATTAGTTTGTTGTTTGTTTTTAGATTCCACGTATAATTGAGATCATACAGTATTTGTCCTTCTCTGTCTTATCTATTTCACTTAGCATAATGGCTTCAGGATCTTCCCATGTTGCAAATGATAGTACTTCTTTATTAAAAAAATCAAAAAAACACATTTTATTGATTTTTTACAGAGATGAAGGGAGAGGGATAGAGAGTTAGAAACATCAATGAGAGAGAAACATTGGTCAGCTGCCTCCTGCCCACCCCCTACTGGGGATGTGCCTATAACGAAGGTATATGCCCTTGACCGGAATCAAACCTGGGACCCTTCAGTCCACAGGCCAACACTCTTTCTACTGGGCCAAATCAGTTAGGGTATATTTTCTTATTCTGATTACTGAATATCATAATGTATTGTAAATGCTGCTATAGAATCAGATATTCTTTTAAGTGAGTGTTTTCATTACTTTTGGTTATATTCCGAGGATTGAACTTCCTAAATCATTAGGTATTCTTTTAATTTTTATTTTTTTTATTTTATTTTTGGATCCTCCATACTGTTTTTCATACCAGCTCTCCCAATTTACATTTCAACCAACAGTGCATAAGGGATCCCTTTTCTTCACATCCATGCCAGTGCTTTTTATCTCTTGTATTTTTGCCTTTCTAACAGGTATGACATGTATGGCAAGCCCGTAGCTAACATCCTACTCAATGGTGAAAGGATAAAAGGGCATTATTATTAGGCAAATAATAGCTGTATTGACTGTTCATTCTTTTAGGAAAAATATACATTGATAATGTTTTTATAAATGGCTTTATGTTAATCTTTTTAGTGTTTCTTATATTGGCAAACCATTATTGCATTTCAATGATCTGTTTTTTACTAGTATAAGTTGAATGCAAGACCTTATACCAGCAAAAAAGCTTACAACTTGCTTTATTGCAATACCCCCTTGATTGTGGTGGCTTGGATCCAAATACACAATATTTCCAAGTTTGCCTCTATGGTTGTGTGTTGTGTTTTTCCTTAGTAAAGGCACCACTTTCACTATTTCAGGAGTGAACAAATCATCAGTTAAATGACAACTGACTCTGGTACGGGGACTAATACCCCCACAGCCTTCTCTAGATTATATATAGACTCTCCATAAGAGGTGTGGCTTAATTTGGTCCAATTGGATGAGAAGGTTGAAGCTATATGAAAAGGAAGTAAAAAGCTTACTTTTAGGATAATCTTCAGAGCCATGAATAGAAAGGTTGCCTGGCATTAAATTATAGAAGAAATCCATCTCCAAACTAAATAATCAAATTTATTATCAACTATTTAGTGTGAAAGTAAAAGTAGTAATTGTAATGCTAAGCATATTTATTGTGCAAGCAAAGGATCAAAATAGAAATCAGAAAAAGGGGTGTATGTCTTCATAGTACCATACTCCTGAGCAATCCCATAGTGTCATATCCCAAGGGATCCCAAGTGAGTGACATGTTAATTGGTTTCTACGAGGATAGACCCAGGAACATCATTCACCAGTACAAGCCTTGTCACCAAGATTGAACGTTAGCAAAAGGCAGGAAGAGAACCTATGGTTTACATAAAAATAAGAAAAGGAGATGGGAATCAACTCTCCGAGTGATGAAAGCATAAAGCTCCAGCTTGACCCCTCATGTTTAATGCTTCCTTCGCTGTGCTAACATGAAAGGTGACTGGCTAGCTTTGCAGAGGTGAAGTCATGTAGATCAAGGGTGCCTAAACACCAATCTTTGGACCCTCTTGGTTTGACTTAAATATAGTTGCTCTGGGGTGCAGAAGGGAAGGACTAATGAAAAACCCAGACCATATGGTGTCTGATCTTACAAATCATGGCTTTATTAATGGAGAGAAGTTCTCATCTCCACCAGTTGCTAGTGGGAGTGGGCTTCTTGAGATATCCCAAGAAAAGGACATTTCTGAGACTTGCATGGAAGAGCAAGTGATTTTTATTTGCATGGAATTACATCCCTAAGATTCCAAGGTCCAATTTCCCTTCATTGGACCAAGGAAGAAGTGTAGCTGGAGTTTTAGCAGAGCTAAAATCAAGGCCACAATTTCCATTCCATGTTGGGACAGTTGAATTCAGCATTAGATTAGCTTACTTTGTATTCCCAGCAGCAGCCCATTAGTCCATTCCATATGAAGTCCCCATGGCTGTGGGTCATATGAATAGTGCAAGAGAACCAAGAGCTGAGAGCCAAGAGAGTAAATCGTTTTATTTAAGAAATAAGTGTTCCCAAATTTCTGCAGACTTGCATTGGCTCCACCCCTTTTCTTGACAATGATATCTGTTGCCAGATTTGACTGACAGGCAAGTCACTTTCCTATGTTACCCATTTCACTGCACATGCAGCTACTGTGTTTCCCCGAAAATAAGACATCCTCTGAAAATAAGGGCTACTTCATGGAAACTTACTAATACCTAGCCTGAAAATAAGACCTAGCACATCTTTGGGAACAAAAATTAATATAAGACACTGTCTTATTTTCGGGGAAACTGGGTAGCTATCTCCTCTTTGTTGGACCCCTTCCCCCAGTGATCTCCAGGGGATGGATTGGTTTCCCAGGGTGTGGAATTGGAGCTTCCTGATGAAGCTGCCCAAATAACATGCCTATAATGCCTGGCTTTCCCTTTGCTCCTTTTCTATTATTAATAACTAGCTAATCACAGTATCAGCCTCAGTCCCACCTTTTAGAGAGAATTAACCTCTTTAAAATCTTACAAAAGGGTAAAAGGACGAAGGTCTCTATCTTCTTGTGGGTAGGCTTGCCTATCACAAGGCTCAGAGGTTCTCCCCTATCTGAAGTGGAAGAGGGAGCAAAGGAAAAAGAAGTCTTCATTCAGGGGAGATGAATTTACAAAGTCTAGGTCAGTCAGGTGACCCTGGGAGATGCCATAGGCAATTTCCAGGGGATGGCATGTTGTACTTGTATTCTAGAAATAACAAACCTGACCAGAAGGCTAGAAGACACAATTCAAAGGTGAGGAGAGGTATAACCACTAAAGGTTAGGTGAGAGATAAAAGCCTATGTGATAAAAGGAAAGCTTTATGGTATCTCAAATTATATTAAAAGAGTGGCCTCCCTGGAAGCAGGTGTGTCACACCTGTTTGAAGCCCTTCTGTCCATGATACTTAACTCAAATTAAGCTAAGGGAAATATTCTAAGATTCTCCCATGAGAAACCATGCACCTTTTCTGACTGAACCATGTAGGCAGAAAAGGGAAAGCGGTTTCAAGTGAAGTTGATAGACTATCTATACTTCATTGACTCAACCACAAGTCCAAACTATTGAATCTCATTTCAGGAGACAGTGATGCAGATGGCTTCTAAAATGAGGCTTATGTTGTGTGACTAAGTAATCAGGTAAAAATGGACGTAGACATATATTCTATGAAAATAGAAGGAAGGAATACAAAACATTAATGCACATAAAAGGTAATGCACATAACAATTCATAAAACAATTGTGAAGACTCCCAGATGCAAGGATTTTGCTGGAATGAAATCAAGCGATGACACTCTGATAGATTTTCCTGCAGTTACAACACCTTGGTGATGCCATCAGGCATATATGGAAATAACCTTAAGAACAAAACTTTGAAGACATTTAACTTCACTGGTGTCCAATATTTACCATTAAGCACTGTGATTTTCTGCTGGAATAGTATTTTTATACCTATGATTAACCTTATTTTTAAAGAAATTGCATAAAATCTAATTTGAATTTGACCTAGTTGTTTGCATAAACACTAGAATAGCAATTGAAATAGATTACAATGTCTTTTATTTTAGCCCTATTGAAGCCACAGCTACAGTTCTTTCTTGGTGCAACAAAGGAAAATGGAACCTCGAACACTCATGAATTTAATTCCATACAAATAAAATCATCTGTTCTCCCATGCAAATTCTGTTGTCTTGGGATATTATTGTAAGAAGCCCACTCCCAGGAGCAACAGGTAAGGATTAGAACCTCTCTCTACTGATAACATATGTGTATCTGAGATGCAGCATAGAAATTGGTTTTACTTTTAAAAATATTTTTTTGTTGTTGTTGCAAGGCATGCCTGAACTGAGAGATATTACTAGGCAATGCCTTTTAAAATTGGTAGTTGTTCTTACATATTTAAACTGTAGAGTGTGTTAGAATCACCTCAAGGGATTTGTTAAACCACAGCTTACTGAAAATTTACATTTTAAAAAAGTTTTTAGGTATTAATGATATTTCTATTCCAGGGACTACAAATACTACTACTACTACTACTACTACTACTACTACTACTAGTAATAATAATAATAATAATACATGTGTAGAAATGTTGCATTCTCAAATGTATATAAAACCTAAATTAAATTGTATTTGTATGAATGAATAGTACTGAGGGCAAGTAATAAGAAATGAGGGGTTTGTGTGAATTGGAAAGAGCATGCCCAAACTAAAAGTTTTCATAATATGGTTTCTTTTAAAATCCTCTATTGGTCAGTTGTAAGTTCTCTGTAGGAAAATTCTGTTCTATGAACTTAATTGTGTGATTTCAAAAAAAAAGCTTTCTTTCATGAATAATTTTATATAGAAACAACTAACTTCCACATATTTAATTTAAACTTGGAGTACAAATAATCTTAAGGCCTACCTTCTTATTAGTTAAAATTCCCAAGAATACAACCACTGAATATTCAACCAAAAAGAAAAACCAAAATAAAATAGTTAAAGTATTTATTTAACATAACTGCTAGAAAAAATTAATTTGCTCAAAAATTTTAAGGTGTAAATGTAAAGGCTATGATTTTTGGAATTCTAAACTTTAGCACCCTTTATCAAATATATGCAGAAAACGAGGTCAATAAGGTATTCAAGGAGATGAAAGGTTTCAGTAATACAAACAAAATCATTTAATACAGCTATTTTCAATCTTACCTTTCCATAAAAATTGCATTAAAAACTGAGGGTGGGACCAATACTTGGTCCCACTCCAAGTGTTGGGACCAATCACTTTCAAGTGATTCTAATAGGTAACTATGGTTGAGAATCAGTAATATAGAAAGTGTCCATGTATTTGTTAAATAGTTTATGTATCCTACTATAAGGACCAGTTAAGATATACTCATGAAGAAAACAAATATAGAATGTGTCCTTATGAGTAATGTCAACTGATGGTGCCAATTCAATGCCAATAGAAATGCTCAATGTGTGATGCGATAAAGAAAAAAAAAATTATTCACTGCAAAATAGCTTAATTGTGAATCACTAGGCTGTGCAAACAGCATGGCTATGACGCAGCACAGGGGCCACACCCCTCTGGGGCTAGACAGCTCAGCTATGCTCTGCTTCACTTGCCCCCCCCCCCCCCCCAGATGAGATGCGATGTGTTTCAGCTTTAACTAGGGAACCGCAATCTTCAATTTTTGGTGGAAAGGGAAAGTGTGCTCCCTGAGCCATAGGCAAACTGGCTTTTACAGACAGAAGCTCCCATCCCTATTCCCTGATTGGCCCATCCTCATGCAAATGAGGACCTCAAATCTTTAGAGTTTGATTGGTTGAAAGGCACTGTCCTGATTGGTCAGAATGGAGCCAGTCTGATTGGTCAGAGCTTTGCAGGCTCAGTAAAATGGGGAAAGCTTCAGTTCTATTGATTGAAATAGGATATTTGGATATAAGGGTTGGCTCAGATGGCAGAATCACAGTGCAGGCAGACAGTTCAGTGTAGATGCAGGTAGTTCAGTGCTGGCTTCTCTCTGAAGTGCAGATAGAAGCTCCTGTGTGGAAATGTCTGCTAAGTAGGTGTGCGTGTTTGTGTGTGTGTGTGTGTGTGTGTGTGTGTTTTGTATTTTTTTTTTCATGAGCTTAGTTAGTCAACAGAAGACCTTTCTAGTAGGTATCTTTTTTTCTCCAGCTCCACAGCATTAGCATTTTAGAGAACCATAAAAAAAAATGAATAGCATATTATTAAGGGTTGGTTTGAGGATTTTCAATGCCTATTGAATGACTTGTCTTCCGAACTGAGGAAGGTCATTTGCAGACTCTGGTTCGTTCCTGAGTAACTGGGGGTTTGCTTGGCAAAATTGTTTTGGAGCAACATCAGAATTGTAGCATGGAGACTAGGACTTTTATAATAGCCTAAATAAAATTTGAATATAATATAAAAGACTGTCCTTAACGACATTTGATCCCAGATAACATTTTGGGATTCTTCTTAGTTATAAACAAAGCAAGTATATATTGAATGTGTAAGTCTTTTTGTAGGTCAACTGACTTAAGACTACATGGAAGAAAATGATTTACATAACATTGTCAGCAGGACTTGAAGAATTCTGTCCTCAGAGTATTAAAAAAAGCAGGACCTCAACCCAGGAGACAAGGGATTTGGACATAGATTTTGAACTATGAAATAAATCATCTATTAAAGGATTAAAAAATAAACAACAACCTATAACATGATGATATTAACATATTAGTTCCCTACTAATTAAGACTTTTACTATCTTCTGAAGTGATCCTTTCAAGAAATTTCTAATTTTTAAATAATATATATTCTTTATAAATATTTATGAAATATCCAAACCAAATATATATATGATATATATATATATCAACTACTCCTTGTTTAGTTTTGTTTTAATACATTTTTCTGTATATACAACTATGTTATAATATGTTTATCATAACTTTCTTGACCAAAAGAAACCCTATAGGTCATTTGATTGATCACATATCCATTTTTAACTTTCTGTGTTTCCTTTGATTCATCAATCTTACCACCCTTCGCAAAGAGCATAATTTCATTCATTTCTTCTCAGCATTTCACATGAAATTCTAGATATATCTGACTTTTGTCATTGCTGTTCTAGATTCTGAGCATATATTATGAAAAGCACTATGCTAGGAACTTAAAATACTTTATTTCTAATGCTCAAATTAAATCTCTAAGAGGGAAATTTCCTCATGATATGTACATGGAAACAGAGGTGAAGATGAGAAGCATTCTCATCCAAGCTTATTGAGAAGAGCTATGCACCCACAGTCCATGCCAGATTTCTTTGACTGGAATGCCTATATTATTTTTCTAGTGTATCATTCCAGATAGACTTCTATAGAGTGGTTCTTGCTCTTATTTTTAATCATATAGAGCAATTTTCATCCTTTATTGACAAGTCTGTTAATTATGGCACCATGCATTTATTAAGACTTTTCTAAAGGCAAACCTCATTTCTCAAGTGTTTCTTACATGCTGCAATCCCTACTGCCTTTACTGCTTTATCACTGTTCCTTGCAAACAGATCCACGTGGGTCCCACATGGGACCCATAGGGCTGACTTCACCCTCCAGGTGTTGTGTGTGCAGCTTCTAATGGAGTTGCCCCATTATTTCCCTTATTATAGCTCAAGGCTTCTATTAATACAGCCTCAAGGCCCATCAGCCTTTTTGGCAGCCACATTGCTGTTGACTCCTACTGAGTTTATTGTCAACTAAATGCATGTCTCTTTCACACATGCTGCTGCTTAGTCAGATCAACCTCAGTCCTGTCTTTGTGCATTTGGTTTGTGAATCAATGGGTAGGGTCTTACAAGTATTACTATCAAACGTAACCCTAGTAGAGCCAGTCCATGTTCTAAGCTTTTAATATTTTTCTATATATTTTTTGTATGTGTTGTGGTGGCAGGGGTGAGGGGACTAGTAAGGGCAGATTCTGAAGCTACCATTTGACATAATCACTCTCCTTCATGACTTAACACTTGTTTTTGCAAATCTGGTCACATAAATTTTAACATATAAGCACTTTTTTTCTTTTCTTCTTTATTGATTAAGGTATTACATATCTATATATGCACATTTTTTAATAATGCTCTTAACTAAGCAAGGCTTCCTGCAGACCACCAGAAATCACTGTTCAGGCTGAAGACACTGACCTCAAAGAATATGGAGGTTTGGGGCTGTAGCCTACACTGTGTCTCTCAGGGTTCTGCTCTCACTATGTTCTCAACTACATATGAATCTCATCATACATGGGTTTACAATACTTGTAAAGTATTTCAGAGTCCATGCTCATGACCTAACTGGTTTTGCTCAGTGGGTAGAGCATCGGCCTGTGGACTGAAGGGTCCCAGGTTCAATTCTGGTCAAGGGCATGTACCTTGGTTACGGGCACATTCCCAGTGTGGGGTGTGCAACAGGCACCTGATCAATGTTTCTCTCTCATCGATGTTTCTAACTATTTCCCTTCCTCTCTGTAAAAAAATCAACAAATATATATATCTTAAAAAGAGTCCAGGCTCAGGCAACTTCAGGTAAACAAATGCTATGACCAGTTTATAGCAATCAAACTATGGCTAGGTTGTTCACTCTAAATAAATTATCCATACACACCAAATCTCAAGTTAAATAAAAAGGTACCAAACCAGGTGGAAATAAGAAGGGATGAATACTATACAGTTGATAGTTGAAAAACTCCGGGATTAGGGGCTCCTATTCTTTACCCCTCCATACACAACAATGTCTTTGGATATGTGGGAGATTGATTTGATGACTCCCAATTGATAACAAAATTGGCAGGTGATCAAAGTCTCCTATATATAGTAGCATAAATCAATGCATATATGTGGTCCTTTACATCTGCAAACTCACAACTATGCATGGAAGCAGTACAGGTATTTATTGAAAAAAATATGAATATAAGTAGACCCATGCTGTTCAAACCTGTGTTGTTCAAGGATAAACTGTATGATAATCTTGTCACCAAAAGAATCACTACCAGTTTTATATTCTGTAAATATTATTATTGGGTGCAGTGCACAGTTTTTATGTGAGGTCAAAGATGAAAAACACCATTGAAGAGAAAGAAAAGTTTGTCTCTCCTTATCCCCCAGCCTTATTTTATCCTTTGTTTCAACTCTTACACAAATATTAAGCAACCAAAAAAATTTTTTTTTTTTTTAAAAAAGGCAAGAATGTTCCATGCCAGAGAGTTTTTAATCTTCTTCCTCTAACGGCTTCCAAGAAACTAAAAAGGGAAAAGTCCATGGAGAGAGGAGGAAGATAATCAGAGTTGATTGTGAATCTGGGAAAAGTCTCAACTATGTATTGAGATTCACAAAAATGAAAGATGAAAGATCACAAGAGAGGAAATGAATAAGCATTTTGCCCATTGCCAGTGCTCTGCTCTCCATCCTCCCAGCTGCGGCCCATGCTTCTGCTTCACCTTCAGGTCTGAGCGGGAGGCGCAGGCGGCCTTCTCAGCTGCTGTGCTTCTGGAGCTGCAGTGTGCCTTTCTTTAGAATGCCCCAAAGATAGCTTCCTCCGTGCACAAACTGTGAGGCTGAGGAGATTTCATCAGGGGGGGATGGAACCATTCTGTCTGGTAGGGAAGGCTTTCCACCTGCAGGGTGTAAACTTTTGGAAATATAAAAACGTTTTTTGTTTGGTAGCATAAGCAGCCAAAAAAAAGTGCCTGATTCAGCTTTCCAAATGCTTTTCTCATTTCTTCAGAGGATTTGATGTAGTGGACTTATGACTGGTATCCTTATAGTATCTCCTCTGTGCCTAGCACAGTGCAGGGCCCACACCAGGCATTCAACAAATATTTGTTCAACCAATGGGTTAACTTTTGTTTGAGGCAACTAGAATGATTATTTTTTGTCATAAATAGGTGTCATAAATAATCCAATATGCACATAGTGTGTGATAGTGGACAGTGGTCATTGCCAGGTATACAATTCTATATGCTTTTGTAGTTGTTTCATTGGTGTTGATTTCACTATTTTTTGAAATTTTATTTTATTGACTTTCTCCATCTTTCCAATCATGATAGAACATTCCATGTCAGAATACACAAAAGTCAAACTTTCCCTTGAACTCCGAGGATTTATCCCTCAGTTGACCCAAAAGTTTACAATGGTACATGTTCCCTGGTGGTGCTTATGCTCTTGGTCCGTGACCACACTTTGGAAACCACTGTACAGCCCTACCTCTAAATTAAAAGTCAGAATACTAGAGGGATAATATGAATAAAACAAGATATTAGTGCACTTGCTAGGGCAGCACTCACACCCTCCTTCCCTCCAAGGCCTGTTTCTGCTTTCTTAAATATTTTTTATTGATATTTTTACAGAGAGAAAGGGAACCTAGAAAGGTCAATGAGAGAGAAACATAGACCAGCTGCCTCTTGTACATGCCCTACCGGGGATGTGCCCGCAACCAATATACATGCCCTTGACCGGAATCGAACCTGGGACCTTTCAGTCCGCAGACTGATGCTCTACCACTGAGCCAAACTGGTTTTGGCCCTATTTCTGCTTTCTCACGTGGTGTCTTGTGAGTGTCCCCCACAACATCCCGTGTGGTTCAGGGTTCAGGCTCAGGGTTTGGGTTCTGGAGGAGGCCTCACACAAATGAAAGAGACTAGACAAGAAAATATATTGGGGGCCAGGTTGGATCCAAGCTCAAGAGGAAGGACTCTGCTTTGCTCTGGCCTAGAGATCCATTTTATTCAGGTTTTGGTATATACCAATAGTCCTCAGGCAGGCAATTCTAATAATAGGCAATCAGCAGGGATTTACATAAAACTAAAAGGTGGAAACTGCTTCAACTACCATTGTCTCAACTAAACAGTGGGTGCAGAGCTCTGACCTTTCAGAGCTCAAGGTCTCCAGCCTTCCTGGTCCCTTGTCAACACCTGTCTGCTGGTGAAGACAATGAGCAGCTTCCACAGTGTCTCTAATCAAAGGCAGCACAGGAAGCACAAGGGAGTGAAGGGAGGCCTTAGTGAAGTGAAAGCAGCACCAAGAAATGAGGGTAGAGCTTATTGAAAATATGTGGATTAAAGAAAAAGGATTTCACTTGTTTGAAAGTTCTCTAGGGAAAAGAGTGAGGTTCTATACTCTCACTTGCTAAGTTCTTCCACATCTAAAAACATTATTCAGAACATTCCTGCTACGAACTTCGGTCCATTTTCCATTGCTAATGAGGCATTCTATATTATACTACTAAAGAGCTGATGTTGGAAAATAAATGTGTCTATGAAGTAACCATATTAAAAAAGTAAAATTGAAATAAAAATAATTAAATGCAGCCAGCCAACTGCTTTAAGCAACCATTTCATCACAAGTAAGAAAAGTGTTCAACAGCTCTCCAAAATCTGTTCTCCTCTGTTATTTCTTGCCTTATTGCCTCTTCATAATGACCCATATCTGTTATTGAATCCATTGTCTCAATGCATTTCCTTGGTCTATGGCCAGTCCTGAGCCCTTTCAATGAACTGAACCATCTTTATTTATTCCTCTGCACTTACTTAGCTTTGTCCTGTTCATATTGAATCATAAAAAGGCAGGATCTATACTTAAATACAAAGAAAAGTAAATTTCTCTTCTCTATAGTCTTGTTGGAGACAAAATTAGAATGAGAATTAAATAGGCCATGTACAGATTCTCAGTTGGATGGAAGGAAGAATTATACCATTCCCAAGAAATGAAATACACTACTTTTACCATCCTTTGCAATAATTAATATATGACTCAAATTTCTCATAGATGACCTTATTTATTTTTAAAAAGATGAGGTGGAATAATGCAAAAGAAAAGCACGCATCCTTGTATTAATGAAAAGAAAGCTTAGCTACACTTACCAAAACAACCAGATAACATTGCATTGTGTGCTCTAGAAAATTAACCCATTAGAGAATTCATAGGATCGTGCCTGACAAAGACCCATGATTCATTTTGGTCACTGTCCTCATTTCATGGGCTTATTTTTACTTTAATATCCATATTCCTGTATTTTCATAAAGAATTCTAACAGGAATATCTGTCTGTCATACTTTATGATATTCAAGTATATAAACTTGAAATGCTAAATAACAAAGCATTGTCCTACACCCCAAAATACCAATTTGCTGACATTATTTTGTAAGAATATATCCAGGTGTAGTGAATTATTACTACAATGTTTAGCAATGTTTAGCATGTAAAGAAACTCATACTAGAATAAATAATAGATAAAGGGGTTTATTTAAAAAATGCATGCATATACACATGGTTATAGCTCAAAATACAATAAATTTTCTGCTAAAGGTTTTTTCTCCCATTATACCTTATAGAGAGTTGCCATATTCTGGGAACTTTTCTAAAAGTTAATGAAAAGCCTTTTTTGCGTTAATATAATTATTCCATATATACCTAATTATATGTGCTAGATACATTCTTAGAAAGGTATACTGGAATAATAAAAATTGTAAAAATACAAATGTAACTTTAATATCATATGCCAATATTTTTTATATTCCTCTAAAACAGACCACAAAACAAAAAAACAAAAACACAAACAAACAAACTACACAAACCACATTTTACCCAGTACACATACACTCATAAACACACACAGCTAACAAAATTTCACACAATTTAACTGGGCTAAATTATATATATATATATATATATATATATATATATATATAGAGAGAGAGAGAGAGAGAGAGAGAGAGAGAGAGAGAGCAACCTATTTTATTTTATTCTGTTTTGTTCTCTAAAAGTATTGATCAAGCCCCACTGAATTAAGTATTCATTACATTTTAAAGAAATCTCATATTTGAAAACCTGCTGGCTTTGAGAAATTCTAGTCATAATCAAATAATCCTTCAGTATGCTGACTATTTTCTGATTTGTCTCTGTATCAATTTCAGATTTTGATGTAATGGATATTTTGAATCGATCACTTCCATCTGACTAAGGCCAATCTAAAGATATCTACCAAATATATGTTATATATTTGAAGGTAGTGTAGTATTTGATAATGCTATGGTTACTGAAGATGCAACTTTTAAGAAATGCTTTATAGTTGCTCTTACAATCTGATGAGCTGTGTGGGCAGCCTGGTGTCACCTGCATAGTACCTCTCTGTTTCAATTCCCCTGGGCTTCTTTCTACTGGACTTTCTATAGCTTAGATCTCTCCTAGGAGAAGTCTAAAAGAGCTTCTCTAGCCATCTTTAGTTCAGATGATTAAAAATTCAAAAGAAGCCCTTGTACCAGCAGATAAACTATGTACTTAAGCTGTAATTCAGAGTTCCGACCCCAGCAAATTGAAGGCTAGGTTAACAGGATCATTCAGTAGAACTGCATTAAACTGTGGCCACTAGCACAGTAGGTGAACTGTTTTATCCTTGCTCATTTGTAGAAGATAAACTTAGGATGAGCAAAACTGGAAATCTTGCTATCTGATTTTCTTTTACCTCTTTTCTGTAGTGTGGTTTAAGATGGAAAGCCAAGGAAGCTAACCATGGTTTTGTGTACTTCCCACACAGATAACAACTAATAAAATCCACGGAAACTGTTACATTGAATCTTATTTGAAAAATAACAAGTGGATTTCTCTGTTTAGAATTTTAACTTTCTCAAAAAATCCTGACATTTCAGAGGCAAATATTCGTGCCACCCCATAGGGATTTGTGCTGACATGCTCATTTGGGGAAACATTATAAATTAAAATAAGCCCTTAGTGCACTGCCTTCCTGCATAGCTTAATGGTTAAGCCTTGACATCGGAACCAGGAGGCCCAAGTTCTATTCCCAGTCAGAGCACATGCCCCATTTGCTGGGCTTTATCCCCAGTGTGTGGCGTGCAATAGGCAGTGGATCAATGATTCTCTTGCTTGCATCATTGATGTTTCTCTCCCTCTCTCTTCCTCTCTGAAATCAATCATTTCTTTTTTTAAATAAGCCCTTAGTAATAATGCTAATGTCTCTATATATCTGTAGTGAAAAGTCATCTTTGTAGTATCAATTCCATATTTTAAAAATAAAGAAATAAACAAATAAATAAGAAAACCTTCCATTTGACCCAGTAACCCCACTTCTAGAAAAATATCTCAAGAAATCAGAAACACCTTTGCTGACCATCTTGTGGTGGCCATCTTGTGGTGGCCATCTGTGTCCACATGGGGCGGCTATCTTTGACCACATGAGGGCAGCCATCTTGTGTGTTGGAGTGATAGTCAATTTGTATATTACTCTTTTATTAGATAGGGTCATGTTCGACTTTCCAATGGAAATGATCATTAAAGATTATGAAAATTATACTCAAAATTGTTTAAATTAGAAGGAATCTGTGCATTATAAATTGAAGGGGTTGTTTCTATTACTGTAACAAGAACACATTTCAAAAGAAGGGATATTAATTTTCTTGAGTATCTACATGTGCTGAGCACTCTTTAGCAAGCATCTGAACAGAACATAACAAAAACAGATGTCCTCACGGAACTAAATTCTAATGGTGATAAGAAGAGATCAACATAAAATTATTAAGTAATAAACTGAGTTATAAGGCAGTAAATGTTTATTCAAAAAGTAGTGCTGAATCATTTTGAAAAGGATGTAAGTAGAGGTAGAGGAGTATAAATCACAGAATTTATAAATATGGTTATCAGTATAGAGAAAGATGAATTTAAAACATTGTTTTATGGATTAGTTGAGAGGAAGAGAGGGAAAGAAAGAAAGAGAGGGGAGAGAGAGAGAGAGAGAGAGAGAGAGAGAGAGAGAGAGAGAGATTTATTGTTCTACTTATTGATGCATTCATTTGGTTGATTCTTATATGTGCCCTGACTGGGGATCAAACCCACAACCTTGGCATATTGGGATGACATGATAAACAACTGAGCTACTTGGTGAGGACCAGAAAGGTGAACGTTAAGCAAAGACTTAAAAAAGATAAGTATGTTATTCAGAAAGTGCCTGGGGGTGTAAATTTGGCAGAGGAGACAGACAAAATAAAGGCCCATGCTGGGAAGATAAAGCCATACATGTTAAACCCAATATGACTGAAATGCCATAACAAGAAAGAAATAAGTAAGAAAATGAGGTTAAAAAAGACAGAAGTGAGATCATGGAGGACATTCTGGAACATGTAAGAACTTGGGTTTATAATTTGGATGAAACAAGTTCCAATTGGATGTTTGTTAATACACAACTAAATTTGTGGAAAAGAGCCTACCTGAAAACCTAAATTTAGTGTTCTTCAATCACAATTTGGAGTTCCTCAGTGAAATGATGGTATTAAAATTATGAAGATCAGGTAAAGGGATGCAGCTCCAATAGAGACAGATATTTGAGCTCTATTTCGGACACTTGATAGTCAAATGTTACAACACACAAGGTGCACGTAGAATTGTATGCTTTGATTTATATTCACCATCTCAGTCTGACCCTTAACATCACCTAGCAAACACCTTTTGTCCTCTGAACCACATATTTGTTATTCCTGTTTGAAAGATATTTTTCTAATGCCTCTGTGATCAGAAAACATGTGTGGTATTTTGCCATGCATGACAATGTATCTATCTGCACCGGTTAGCAGATTGCTAGGACTTTGGTGGCAGCAACCCTTGCATTCCCATCAGCAACATCATAAAAATGACACCTAAGAAGTGCTTAATGTGTTCCAGGCATACTCTTAAGTGCTTGTCAAGCATAAGCTCAACAAAGCCCTTAAATACTTTATTCTTATTTTATAGTTGAGAAAATTGAGACTCAGTGAACTAAGGTAACATGCTTGAAATCTCCTAGCTTGAAAGCAGCAAAGAAGTTCAGAATCAAGTCTTAACTAGTCTAAAGACCTTGGCCACTGCCTGGGCCACTTTGATGTTATTTACTTTATAATTCCCTGGCACATGGTAAACATTTTATAAAAATATGTTGGATAAATAGATGAATGACGTCCCAAATTAACAGCCCTGCTTTCCTTTTGGTAGCCACAATAAATTCTTGACTAACAGTAATTAATTTTACACAGCCTTCAATTAATAGGGAATTTTATCTTTTCTTGTAATAGTCTACTAGTACTTTTGAATAGAACATGGCAAAGCACAATACATGTTTATTCTTTTGATTTTCAATCAGAAAATCTCTTTTGAAATTAGTGCAAAATCATCTTTGGTTCCTACACCTTGTACACCTTTGGTGGGTGATATTTTTCCTTGAGAAAATATGCTTAAGACCACAGGATCACATGATCTTTAACTTTCAGAAACACACACACACACACACAAACTATTAAGATCAGGTAAAGTGATGCAGATAGCAATAAAGGGAAGAGTCTAAGGCAGAGTCATGGGATCCTCCAATATTTAGAGGCATATACATAAGACAGAATTCTACATGTGAAACCTATATATTTTATTAATCAATGTCATATATATATATATATATATATATATATATATATATATATTCACACATATGACACAGCATGACGCTGTAAGATTCAAAGCTATAACACTGAAAGTTATGTCAAGGTACTTTCTAAATAACATATACATTTTCAGCAGGCAATTCATTTGGGAACATTTTTTAAAATAATATTTAGAGTAATTTTTATCAAAGTACACATTTTTGTTAAATCTTTAGTAACGAGAGTATCCAAATCATAGAATGTATGTTTTCCCAACTATAGGAAGATGTTTTCAGTGTCCCAATCTTTATTCTGCAGATTTTGCAGTATGAGCTCTCTGACTTTCTCCTGCCACCATTTTGCTTGAGGACTTTGTTCCTAGACCTAGGAAGGCTACTTATGCAGTCACAACATTCCAAAGTATAAGAATTGACACAGCACCAAGGCAGCCTCCGCTCCTCCCCCATCCACACCCCTATCCAATAACTCTCTTATCCAATGATTTTAAGGAAGTGGTATACAATATTCCTGCTCCCTCACCACTAGGATGGGATCCTTCCGGGTGTGTGTCTGCCCTGCATTCTACAGGTCCTCTGCAGGAGTAAGCTCCTGCCCCACTCTGTGATAGCTGGCTTAATAAAGCACTGCTTCACGGGGTGACTTCTCCTCCCTGGATCTCTCCCCTGCACTCTCAGCTAATGTTCCTTGCACTCTCCAAATAAACTGCTTGCCCTCACATCCTTATCTCAGGGTCTGCTTCTGGGAAAACCCAAACTAGCCACCAAGCATTCTAGCTATCAGAGCTTTTACTGGAGTGATAGAGCCTCCTGAACAGAAAGAAGGAAAGCAACAACATGCATTTCTCCTCTTTTAGTACTCCTGTTAGGGGAAAAAAGTGTCACATTCAGCAACTCATTATTTCAGGGGGGGGGAAGTGAAGGGATTAAGGGTATTTCATACACGCCCTATATTTTGGGATGTAGATGAACACATGTCTACATTATAAATTGGTTCTCTGCTGCCTTTTGATATGTATGAGAAGTAAACCATTGAGTACATAGGGCAGAATCTCACAGGAATAGCACTACGTCCACACCTATAAAGAACAAGTCAGTCAATGGGGACATTTCAGACTCTGAGGAATGACAAAAGTATGGCACTGTAAGATATTCAAAGCTATGGTACCAGGAGTGAATGTCCAAGGTATGTTTTAAATTATAAACTATTAGGCAAACATAGGATAATGCCATAATTACAATGTTGGCTGTCATAGATGCTATTACTTGAAATGACCCAAAATCCATTTCTTTTCAAAGTGTTGAAAAACTGTTTTCCTCATCATGTACTTTTATTTCTGGACCAACAAATCTTATTAGAACTACTTGTAGCTGTGAAACTATACAAACATTTAATTTACCTCAAAGCTGATTTATGAAAGACTGACTGCTTCAGCTCTTATTTTCAACTAAATATTTATTTTTCACTAAGGGAGTCAATTAAAAATGCCTGTGAAACCTCTAGGGTGAGTTATATCAGTCCTTGTTGTTAAATGTCCTAATATAATCTTCCTCTCAGGAGTCCTTTCTAACTGAGTTTAAATTTAAATTGTGTGTGAGATGTTTATTTGTTTGTTTGGTTGGTTGGCTGTTTTTTTGTTTTGGCTTGGTTTGGTTTTTTACAAATACAAATAACAGTATGGTGATTACCAGAGGAAAATGGGGTTGTGTGGATGCAGAAAAGGGTAAAAGGGGATGAATGGTGACAAAGAGACTTGACTTTGGGTGGTGAACACACAATACGATATACAGATGAGGCATTATAGAATTATACACCTGATACAGGTTTACTTTTATTAACCAGAGTCACCCCAATAAATTCAATAAAATTTAAAAAACTGCATGTGTGTATTTTTTAATAGCAGTGAATGTGTCCTTTGCATGTGTACTAGAAGCTTCTTTCCATTTTAAATCAATTCTCAAGAGAAAATCAGTAGGTCTAAAAATTAACTTCCTGAAAAATGAAATCCATTTCCATATGATGTAATTTAGTTCCAAATTTTATTTTAAGGACTAGAAATCCCCTACTCCTAATTGAGGCATCGGGCACAACATGTGTTTTTAGATACAGGGTAAACACTTTACTTCAGTATCAAGGAAACATCAGTTAAGATTTTATTACAATTCTAAAAATGAATAATCATCCCAGCCCCATGCTTGTTATAATAGCTAAAATAAACTTGCAGCTCACACTACGGTGACTTAGCTAAGCTCCTCTTTCATTCCATCAAACTGCACGGGGCAGGCAGCTGGCCTATTTTTTGACACCCTGGGTATGTTTACTGCAGCCCCGTAACTGTGTAAGTTTGTCTCATGGCTGGGACTGTTGCTAGGGCTTGGACCACACCTTCCTCCTGCTTACCTAAAGCCCATTGGTCATGATTTCGTAATCAGGCAGTTTGCACAGTGTCAACATGAGGGCATTGGCCAAGTGATCTTCTGTGTTCCTACAGGTGTTGCCTTTTTTGCTCCCCTCATGACTAGTACTCATTCAAATGAACTAAAATGATATATTTTTAAAAAACAATGTCCTGGCATTACTGAGCATATGCATATGCATATAAGGCCGTGAAGGTCTACACAGCAAAATTGCACAACACCCCATTAAAATAAACATTTGCAACCACAGATAGCTGGACTGAAATCCTGCTCTGATACAAATAACATCTGGACAACTTTTGTTTGCATCTTCCAGCATAAAACACCCCTGAGAAAAAAACAGAAGGCGGTGGAAAAGACAAAGGACCACTAAAGGTTTTATGATGCTCTGGGTGTGGTGCCATAAATTTCAGGGAGGGGGCTTGGGGCCAGATTTGCCAAACCTGAATTTAAACAGCATGTTGGTTTTTAAAAGTTATAACACGTGTGAAGAACAATTCGGTTTTCTTGCATAATTAATCCTGTTGAATAGAGTGACTGGAAGACGTCCAGTGGTTTAAAGATAACTTAATTATTTGTAAGTTCCACAGTGCGGTAGGATCCCACACTGAGGAGGGAAAGTGAAGGCATCTTGGTACCAAGAACTTCGTTATTGTTCAGCAAGCTCTGTAGAAAGTCCACTGCAACGATCTAACTGCAAAAGAATATGCTGAGGGCCTGAGACACACCGCGGTTTCCTTGGCTAATGGATCAGGCTGGTGAGCAGGAAGAGATTTCTTTCCCTGACATGTATGTATTGCCAATACATATTACTAATACCAAAACAACCAAGCAATGGGAAGTGGGAGTACATGCATGCAGGAGACAGAAGGAAGAGGGCAGGAAGTCTGAAAAAAAAGAAAAATTTATAAGACCCACGACATAGCCTGTGAATCATACACAGCAGTGAATGGACTTTAATTTCTAATATTGTTCTTTGATGTGAAGCAAAATAATTATAAGCTGAAAGATACCAGCAAGTATTATACTCAAGATGAAGATAAAGAAAAGGCCATAAATACAGTTTTATATAAAGAAAAATCTCAATCTCAGGGCGGGCTAGCTGGCTGCTAGCAACTATATATTTGTGTAAGCTACAGCTGGTGACTAAACACAGAGAATGGAAGTTTGTTTTAGTAATATTAAAATCCTGCAGTATATTTCAGTTGTCTCATGCTTGTTTTTCATCTTTCCTCTACTGAAAAGGGACACAGAAGAGGTGGCAATAATCTTAAAGAGACAGGGCAGAAGTTAGAAGGTTTAAACTCTAAAATGCGTAAGTGATTTTACCAAATAATATGATTGACCTTAATTTCACCCTTTTTAAAAATATATATTTTATTGATTTTAGAGAGAAAGAGAGAGATAGCAATATCAATGATAAGAGAGAATCATTATTCAGCTGCCTCCTGCATGCCTTTCAATTGGGAATTGAGCCCGCAACCCAGGCATGTGCCCTTGGCCAGAATCAAATTTGGGACCATTCAGCTGACGCTCTATTCATTGAGCCAAACCATCTAGGGCCCTTTCACACTTTGTTTGAGCTAGAGTGCAGAGGGAAGGAAAAAATTGAAAGCTGACCTTTATTCATTAAACTACTCCATAAGCTTACACTATGACTAGAGGCCCAGTGCATGAAATTCATGCACTTGGGGCATTGTGTGTCCCTCAGCCCAGCCTGCATCCTCTCCAATCTGGGACCCCACAAGAGATGTCTGACTGCAGTTTTGGTGGGATAGGGCCCAAACTGACAGTCAGACAACCTTCTCACAATCCGGGACAGCTGGCTCCTAACTGCTTGCTTGCCTGCCTGCCTACCTGTCTGATTGCCCCTAACCAATTCTGCCTGCCAGCCAGATCACCCCCTAACAGATCCCCTGCCATCCTGATTAATACCTAACTGCTCCCCAACTGTCCTACCCTGTTGGCCTGATCTTGCCTCCAAATGCCCTCCCCTGCCAGTCTGATCTCACTCCCAATTACCTTCCCTTGAAGGCCTGATCTTTCCTACAACTGCCCTTCCCTACTGGCTAGTCCCCCCCAACTGCCCTCCCCTGCAAGTCTGGTTGCCCCCAACTACCCTTCCCTTCAGGTCTCCCCCCCCCTCCCAACTTCCCTTCCCTGAGGGCCTATTTCATCCCCAACCACCTTCTCTAGTAGGCCTGGTCCACCCCAACTGCCCTCTCCCCTCAGTCTGGTTGCCTCTAACTGCCTCTGCCTGCCTGATCACCCCTAATTGCCCCCTCCCCTGCTGGCCTGATCTCTCCCAACTGCCCTCCTCTGCCAGCCAATATGGTTCTGATTGGTTGATTTATTTGCCAGTCAGCATCAAAAGCTTCACCTCCTTGGCAGCAATTGGCTCCTCAGTTGACCCATATTTGGTTCTGATTGGTCGGTTTCTATGCCAGTCAGCATCTCTAGGCCTATCAACAGGGCCTGATCAGAAATGCAGGGCTGATCAGCAGCCCTGGTGGAGGCCTGGAAAGAAATTGAGGCATAGCTACTGACCAGGCCCAGAACTAAAGAGAGAGGCAAGTGCTGATCAACAGATCAGAACCTGCTTCTCTCTTCAGGTCTCTCTTTGGTCTGATTTGAAGGCCCCACAGCAGTCAGTGCTGGGTCACTGTGCCTGCAGACATAGCGGTCAGCACTAGGTCACCCAACACTGACTGCAGAACTGACTTCCCATTGGAGGAACCTCCTGGTCATTGTGGGCCCAGGTTTTTTATATATTAGGATTCTAGTGTGTTTCAGATATACTATATCTAGCCATTCGTTTAGCCTTAGAAGCAAACAAAATATGAAACAATCATATCATTTATTTACAAGAATGAAAAAACACAATTTTGATATCTTAATAACCATAGCAAGGAAAGTAGATGTCATTTATTTTTTAAGAAATCATTGTCCAGCCAGTGTGGCTTAATGGTTGAGCACCAATGAACTAGGAGGTCACAGTTCACTTCCCTGTCAGGCACATATCTGGGTTGCTAGCTCCATCCCCAGTGGAGTGTGTAAAGGAGGCAGCCAATCAATGATTCTCTCTTGTCATTGATGTTTCTATCTCTCTCTCCCTCTTCCTTCCTCGCTGAAATCAATACAAATATATATATTAAAATTTTCAATAACCATTAAGTTGAGAACAAAAGTGATTTTTAAAAAATATATTTGTTGCTTATTTATGGATATGAACTGATAGATAACTTTCAGTAATCCACTCTAAAGGACTTTTTTCTTTTATTGGGAAGCAGGAAGTGGTAGTGGAAATACTGAAGAAGAGTAGTAAAGGGATTATAATTCCAGGTGATTTCAGTTATAGAATCTAATTTTAAGTGAAGTATTTTTGTTTATTTTTTACTAGGAAATCACTATTGGAAATATTTGACTAAGGGTCAAGCTAATAAGTAGGCTCATGGCTCTCCTGTTCCTTGACATAAAGTTTCCATTGCTTTGCCACTTTTTTCCTGTTCATAGTATTAAGTCAGTGACTCCCTGAATATCAGCAATCTCTACCTCTGTACTTGTTTTTTGCTTCACTCTCTCTTACTTACTCAACCTGTAAAGACATAAGCACATCAAGAATTCTTTGCTGGCATGGACTACCCAATGCAACAAAACCCTTTTGAAATGAATCAAAACAGTTCCTACTGATGAAGCCAATATGTTGTTTATGCATGTAAAAAGAGAAAAAAATACTGAGCATTGTCAGCCTGGATGGATAGCTCTGTGTGTGGAAGGAGCTATCCTTTTGCTCATTCATTTAAATTAATTCTTTCATACCCTTGCAGTGTAAGGCCTACCATGTGTCAATTATGTTAGATATCAGGATGGAGGCACAAATGCTCTCCTTGGAGGTGATAGTCAATGACATGTGTTAAATCTTAATATAAAGGTGGGTAGGGAAAGGTGTGACTCTTCCTAAGCAAGTTGAGAATGGCTTCATTGAGAATAAGATATTTGTTGTGAGTCTTGAAGGAAGAAAAAGAGTAAACACAGTGAAGAAGAGGAAACATGTCTGGGTATAAAAGTGATCATAAGAGGGAAGAGGTATAAAACTGCATAATCATTGGGGGGAATGGTATTGTTTGGTGCAACTGAAGAATTAAAAGTAAGGAAGAATGTGACCTGAGATGCAAATGAAGAGGTAAGTTGGGACTAGATGGAAAAAAGGACTTCCGTGCCAGGTAGTTGATTTTTAAGGCAATAGGGAATAAGGAAAGGTGTATATAGAGAATGGCATAAGTGGCTATAAATAGGAAAGCAAAACTTGCTCATTAGTCTTGCTCATTAGAAGAGATCAGGCTGTTGGAGTTTTTAGCAGGATTTGTTATATCCTATTGTAGTGAGTTATGAAGTATATCTTGACAGATGAAGAAAAACAGGAGTTGTAGAGGCCCTGCCTATTCTGTCTTGATCATTATTTCTTACTACCTATCCCCACTCTATTTCCTGATCATGATTTATCAACATAGATTTCCTTCTCTACCAGAAAAAAAAGTATCTTTGATTCCTTTCTCCCCCAACCAGTGCTTCACTGTCCCCCAACCACCACCACCACCTCCCACACACAAATTAGAAAAGCCTAGAATTAAACTAGTTTTAACCTATGGAGACAAGAGTTATATCTACATGAGGAAATTGAAATGGCAAATTAGAGATTGATCCAGCTAATTGAACCCTACTTTACCCAGCTTCATCTCCAAAATCATCTTGCTTCATTTACCTCTAAGTTTATACAGAGGAATGCTTCTCCAACAGATCCTGCCTTTGCTTTTTTATTTTGCTTCATATTGTATAGCTACAGAATTAATGAACCCATACAAACAAACTTTTTAGCACTTTGCCTGAGAAGCACTAGTTTTTAAAAAAAATGTATTGGAAAGAACAAAGATTACTCCAAGAAGAAATGCTAATTAGCATTATGACCCACACAGACCACCTGGAATTCTTTAAGCCATAATACTCAGTAACAATTCTTCTCATGCAATGTAGCTTGTACTCCCTCATTTCTCAAGAGATATTTACTTGGACACTAGCTCTTTGTTTTCTACTGTTTTCCTGCCTTTACAAATTAATCCCCACCTGTAGTCAAATGATTCCACTTATGAAATCACAACAGTTGTTTAAATCATTGGATTAAGGATAATGGAAAAGTTTATGTAATCTTGAATGTGGGAAGAGGAAGAGAATACTTTAATGATCAGGGCTGTTTTCTTGTTTAGCTATATCTTTAAAGATAAAATAATAGAGGAAAGCAAGCTGATCTTCTTGGAGTTAGGAGAGTGAAGCAATAGTATGTTGTTTTTAGAAAAAGCAAACGGTAAAATGACCAGTATAGATCTTCAGTGGCTTTTATAATCATTTAAATCAGTCATTCATCTTATAGATGATACACTGTAGTGTCCCTAAATCGAAGATTAAAATGACTGAGCTAATTATTGTATTTGGTTCTGCTAAATGCTGTGGATGGTTGGAATTGTGGAAACTTATCCAGTGACAAAAAAAGAAGAGTCACATGAAAATCTGTAATTGGATTCAAAATACAATTACTTTAGCCAAATTATACTGAACCTAAAACATTTTTATTATAAATTATGGAATTTATCTACAGTTAGTCAAACTAAAAATTATTAATTCTCCCAGGTCTTCATAATGTGAAAACTCAGATGGATAATAGTAAGAAAGGTCTATAAACTGCTATTTTCTATGCTCTGTTTGAGATATAAATAAGAAGGCCATGAAACAATAAATAGTAATTTATTGATAAACTCAAGACTTCCACCTTTGACTGAAAAGAAGTAACAAAGACCATTTTTATCCTTGTGATTAAAACAAACAAAAAATGGACAAATATACGAAATAATGATTTTCAAGACACAAAAGGTCAGTTTGAATGACATGATCCCTGAAGATGTTGGGAAATGAAGTGAACCACACAATTTCTCTAAGTTAATTGTTTCCAAGGCATTATTCAGAGAAGGGGAACTTGACAAATCCAGGAAACTTCTCGAGTTGAGGTGATGAGGATAAGAATTTGGAGGGACTAAGATGTTTAGAATCTACATGACAGATTATTAAACAGGAACAAGCCACAGAGAGAGAACTCCAGATACCCACATTTCCCATGTAATATTCAGCTGAGAACTAACCACTGGAGAAATGACATGAGGCTGGGGAGAGCTTGTCCCAAAGGATAGCGGTAACAGGTTCTGATGATCACTCATAGCTAGGAATAATGCCTATCCCCTCTTGTCTGGATGGTGGAGAATAATTAGTCCTAAACTGAGCATAGTCTTAACTGATTAATCTTAAAGGAAAAAATCAATAGAATAAAAATATTCTCATAAAATTTTACCAGTGTTCTCAGAATAAAACTCTAGAATATTTATAGGAACACAAAAGTTCTGGACACTCAATAAGATTAAATTCATAATTGGCATCCAATAAACTATTTTGAGACATGCAAAGAAGCAGGGGAATATGGCCCATGATTTAAAAACAAATCGACCAAGAACTTCCACAACTGTTAGAACTAGCAGGTAAGAATGTTAAGTTTTTATAACTGTGTTGTAAAAGTTAAGGAAAGAGATGAAAGAAAATATGTTTTTAAAACATACCAAAATTAAACTTCTAAAGATAAAAATTATAACGTAATAGATGACAATGTATTAGATGTGATTACCTAAACGCAAGATATTAAAAAAGAAAAAAATAGTGAATTTGAAGACATAGCAATAAAAAAGACAAAATGAAATATATAGAGAAATATATTATTTTTAAAAATGAACAGAATATTAAGGTGCTTTAGAAACATTTCAAATATCCCAATATGTCTGTAATCAGAGTCTTTGACACTGTTGGAAGAGGGAGTAAACAGAAAAGTATTTTGGAGAAATCATGACTAAAATTCCCAAATTTTATAAAAACTGTTACCTATAAATTCAAGAACTCAACCATCTCTAAGCACAAGAAACAAATAGAAAAACATACTAAATCACACTAAAAACATACTACTCAAAACTGCTGGTAAAAAGTACCCAAGGGGTGAAGGGGAAAGGTATATACAGAGAAACAAAGTTAAGGATATGACTGATATTTTATCAAAATCAATGATAGCAGGAAGAGAGAGGAGTGCTATCTTTAAAGTCCTAAATAAATAGATATGTCAAATTAGAATTCTAAATTCAGTAAAAGTATCTTTAAAACTAACAAATCCTTTGCATGCATACAAAAGCCAAAAGAATTCATTATCAATAGAACTGTGCTACAAGAAATGTTAAATGAATTAATTCTGGCTTAACAATAATAGAAAATGGAGCAGAGTGTGGAATCTCAGAGGGGAGGCAGGGGTGGTTGAGTGAGGGGGAAGAGATTAACCAAATACTTTACTAGCATATGCATATGTGCATGACAATAGTGTGGTGAAGGTGGCAGGTGTGGGCTAGAAAAGGTCAATGGGGGGAAATGGATACATCTGTAATACTTCTATAATAAAGATAAAATTTTAAAATTAGATGAAAATATAGACCTACAAGAAGAAATAAAGAGCACTGGGAAAGATAACTACATGGTCAAACAAATTGGTTATTTAGTATTAAATCTCTTTAAAATATAATAGACCATTTAATCAAATAAACAAGATATATTGTGAAGTTTATAGCATATGTGTAAGTAAAATTTAAAAGAGCTAGGGTGTAACACATCTTCGTTACCCAATCATCTACTGAAGGGCACTTCAGTTGTTTCTGTGTCTTGGCCACCATGAATAATGCTGCACTGAACATAGGGGTACATACATCTTTGCAAATAAATGTTTTCAATTTTTTTTCAGGTGGATACCTAGTAGAAGGGTTACTGGGTCATGTGGTAACTCTATTCTTAAATTTTAATGAGCCTCCATACAATTTTCTATAGTGACTGTATCAGTTTATATTCTCACTGAAGTGAATGAAGGCTCCTTTTCAATCTCTCCAACCCTTATTATTGCTTGTCTTGTTGATAATAGCCATTGTAACAGGTGGGAGGTGGTAAACAATATGTAGAAATATACTCTACATATTGTAGAATATAATATAAACAATAAAATACTACCAAAAGAAAAGATGAAATGCTACCATTTGGAATAATATGGGTGGATCTTGAGAATATCACACTAAGTGAAATAGGTCTGACAAAAAAAAAGGCAAAAATAATAGGATTCCATTCATATGTGGAATACAAAACTGAAAGCAACAACTGAACTAGCAAGAAAAATAAAATAAAAAAATACTCATCAACACTGATAACAATATGGTGGTTACCAGAGGGAAGGGTAGTAAAGAGGAAAGGGAGTCAAATACATGATGACTGAAAAAGATTTTACTTTAGGGGTGGGCACAATGCAATATACAGATGATATATCATAGAATTGCACACTTAAAACCTACATAATATTATTAATCAATGTGGTCCTAATAAATTTAACTAAAACAAAGTATATGTGTGGGAGAAAACTTATAGAAGTGCAATATGATAAGGTTCTTATACAGGAAGGTAGACTGTGATGAGTTAAATATATTTACTCTAAGTCATAAGGCAATCACTGAAATAATAAAACAAAGAATCTTAGTTATTAAGCTAAAAAAGACATAAAATGAAATTATGAAATATACTCAATTAAAAAGAAGACAAAAACAGAAATAAAAGTAAATAACATATATAACAAATAGGAAAAAGAACAGCAGAAATGGTCTTAATGATATCAACAACTACATTGAAGATAAATAAACTAAATATCCCAATTAAAAGCAAAAAATAATTAAAATAGATTTTAAAAAGCAAGATCTAACTATAAACTGCCTACAAAAACATACATTAAGTGTAAGGACACAAGTTAAAATTAAAAGGAAAAATCAAGTCACTATATTAATTGTAGAGTAAGTTGATTTCTGAGCAGATAATATAACCAAGGAAAATGAGATCATTTAATAGTGATAATCACATCAATTCAGCAAAAAAATGTGGCAATATTAATATCTATGGTTTCTAATAGCAAACATTCAAAATAAATAAAGCAAAAACTGATAGAATAACAATGAAAACAAAATTCATAATTACAGTCATAAATTTTAAAAGCTATTTTTAATAATTAATATAAAAATAGAACTTAGTAAGAAAAATAGAAGTGAAGAATACTTATCTACAAATTTGATGTAATTAAAACGCATTCAACATTACACTCAGTAACAGTAAAAAATACATGCTTCTCAAGTACCCCAGGAACATGTACTAAGGAATCTTATATTTTAGTCCAGAAAACAAGTCTTAATATATTTAAAAGTAAAAATAAGCATGTTCTTTTACTATAATAAAATTAAATATGAAGTCAATATAGAAATATATCTTTACATATTATGAACATTGTACAATTATAAAACAAATTCCTAAGTAATCCATTAGCCAAATAAAGATATCAAAGGAAAACCAGAAAGTAGTATTAATGAAATTAAAATGAAAACACAACATAACAAAATGTATGTGATGCTAAAGCTGTACAAAGTATAAGCAGGAAAATTCATAGCACTAAATAGGCATATTAAGTAATGAAAAAGCTGTATTTAATGACTTGATGTTCCACATTAAAACAAGCAATCAAACAAAAAACAACAGTACAACAAGCACAGTTTTAATCCAAGATTTTTATAAAAAGGAAATAATAAACACTAGAGCAGACATTTATAAAATCAAAGTAGAATAAAAGAATGGAAAAAAAATCAATGAACCAAAAGCTTGTTCTTTAAGAGAAATCAATAAATTGGTGAACATTTAGCTAGACATCTGAGGTAAGAAATAAAGGGCAGATATTACCAATATCAGGAATGAGAAAAATAGTCACTACAGAACCTATTAATATTAAAAGGATAATAAGAGGCTAGTAGCAGATGGCGTCAGGGGTGCGGCCACCTCTCAGGCCTACAGCCTTGGCCGTGCTGCTGGCTCTCATGGGCATCCCTCCCTGAGCCTGGGGGTCTCCCAAGGCCTGAGAGGACTGGGTGCCGCCATCTTGTGTCTATGGATATCACCATTTTTATCGCGGATGATGGCTAATTTGCATATTAGATAGGATTAAATTCAAATGCAGCATAGACCTAAATGTAAAATATATAATTACAAAGCTTCTAGAAGAAAATCTTTGAGACATTTGATTAGGCATAAAACCAACTGTGTGTGATAAGCACATGAAAAGATGCCCAACATATTCACTGAAGAAATGCCATATACAGAAACAATAGATTTTACTGCACACTTATGAGAATGTCTAAAATAGAAAAGATAAATTATACTAAGTACTGCACTGCTAAGGATTTGGAGGAATTACTACTTGTAGAAATGTAAAATTGCACAAACTTTGGAAAACATTAAAAGTTGAACATTCACATGCTATATTATCTAGCCATTACACTCCTATTTATTTATTTAAGAGAGGGGGGAAAGATGTACATACAAAGATTGATATACAAATTTTCATATCAGCTTTATTGGTAGTAGCCTTGATCAGGAAATAATTTGAATGCCAATGGACAGATTATTCATATAATTATATTCATATAATAGAATACTACGCAGAGATAAGGGAATAAACTACTACTGATAGACAATACAACATAGTTGAATCTCAAAATATTTGAGTGAAAAAAGCCAGATACAAACTAGTACTATTATTAAATAAAAAACTAGTATATTTTTGTTATCATTTAAAATCTAAAAATTTAAAATTAATTTCTAATAAAAGAAAGCAGGTCAGTGGTTTCCTAGAGAAAACATTTTGGATACATAAGGAAACTTCTTGGGGTGATAAATATATTCATTATCTTTATTGTAATGATGGTTTCACAGATGCATGCATTTGTCAAAGCTTACCAAATTGTACATTTTAAATATATTACTTATTGTATGTCAATTATATCTCAAAAATCTGTTACAAACAAAAGTAGTAAACATAATTCTTTTTAGAATGCTTTATGAATGCTTAAATCTGAACTCTTCATTTCAGTATGTCCCTTCTACAGATTTGCTAATAATCTTGCATATTGTGGATACCTATGTTGACTACAGAAATCATGTGAAATTTTCAGTTCTCCTGGCTAAAGAAGTTATACTTAAATGAATTTAGAGCATAGGGATCATTACACTTCTTGAGTTTAGCTCCACTTATTCATGCATGCAATGTTTATACTGCGATGTTAACATCCTGTGTTCATTTTGATCTATGTTCCTTGAAGACAGAAGAGATTCCTCTGCTCAGAACAGAAATAACCCAAATTTGATTGGGAGCCAAATGGTATTGTGTGACCTAATTAAGTGGTGGGTATTTCGTGAGCTTACTCTTTCACATCTGGCTGTTATTAGATAGCCCTACTTGGCTACCCCACAAAGCAGCATTTGATCTAAGGGCCAACTCTGGCCCACAGTTTGCTAATATCTCTCACACTGACTGAATCTACCAGGAAAGGTCAGGCCTAAGAAACCAGGAAATAAAGTAGGAGATGTTGTCTACAGACAGACTTCTATTTCTGTTTGGTTTTTAAGTGCATTTTGCCTTGACTAACTTCAAATATTGATTGTTAGAAAGTGGACTGGAAATGCAATGATTGACTGATCGCAATGTATGACATACAATGAATTTTGAATACACAGAACTAATTGAATAAATGAACGGAAATATTAATATTGAATTAATAGGCATGATCAGAGTGAATTAACTACAGCGGGGCCAAATTCTGCCCCTGGATATGCATGCACAATTTACATCAACTTCAATGGGGTTTTTGTTGTGTGTATCCAAGGGCAGAATCCAGCTTAATGAATTTTTTAATTGTTTTTAAATGGTGAATGAATTGGTTAAAGCGCAAAGCATCAAAGATGATTCTGTACATATTGCATATATTCCCATGTTGGTTGTGTGTGTGTGTGTGTGTGTGTGTGTGTTTGCCTGAAATATCTAGGCATATAATATATTGATGATCTACCACAAAGTCAAATTTTATAATTGAAAAATAACATAAGAAATAAAATCATTCCTGCTGTATTTTCTTTGTAAAAGCTAATGCATAATCATTATTGCAAACTTATATGTCTGTATAGTCAAATGAAAAGACTTTTATTTGTTACTAAACCACAAAAAGAAATCTGAAACTTTGAGACCAGGAATTCATCTAT
The DNA here is from genome assembly GCA_963924515.1 of Vespertilio murinus. NCBI lineage: Eukaryota > Metazoa > Chordata > Mammalia > Chiroptera > Vespertilionidae > Vespertilio > Vespertilio murinus. The sequence continues at coordinate 24,271,670 of OZ004711.1, read as the reverse complement.
GTCCCCCAAGTGTCCTCCATGTGAGTTCCAATAGAACAAGGTGTTTTCTCCACCATAGCATTCATCACCTTATTTTATTTAGAAAATCTTTAGCCAATTATTATTGATTAGGAGTCAGTGCATGAATCCATCCACTTTGAAAGAAACTGTGGATCACGGGACAGCAGTGGGCACAGAGGTGGGTCTTAGTCCACCCTCCACACCCCTGCCAGGCCCCTCCCACTGCAGCCTCCAGTTCTCTGTCTGCTGGCAGCCCTGCTCCTGCTACCACTACTCCCATGCATAGATGGTGCTGGCCCTGCTCTCATCCATGGCCGGCAGAGAGAGACTGGGGCCGGCACCAGCAGCAGAAGCTAGCAGGGCCAGCATCATCAGCGAGTGCCAGCGGCAGCTGCCAGCCCCGATTGCCCCTCAGGAGCAAGGGGAGGTGGAGAAGCCCAGAGGGGCAATTGTGGCTGGCAGGCATTGTTTACACCTGCTGATGGTGCCCAGCAATTGGGGCCAGCGCCAGGTTCTGGCAGTTGGTGCAAGCGGTGGCTCCAGTGCCAGCAGCAGGTACAAGTAGAGCTGGCGCTAGCAGCAGGTGTGAGCACCTGGTTGGGACTGTGGTGCGTGGGAGCAAAGAATTTTCAGTAACCACCAGAGGCTCGCCACAATAATAGTGGCTAGCACCTTGCCCTGGTCTAGCGGCCTTGATCACCTGCTCTACCATCCCACAGTGGCTGATGTCTGGCATAGTCTATGTTTTGCCACCTGTTGCCAATGCCTGCCATGTTCTTCATGTGCCCCCTGGTGGTCAGCACACATCATAGCGACCAGTTGTTCAATTGTTCCACCAATTGGTCTATTTGCATATTAGGATTTTATATATATATATATATATATATATATATATATATATATATATATATATATGTTTACATTTAATCTGGAGTAACTATCACATCAGTTTAACTTTCAACACCTAAATAAGAAACTTTAATATTAAAGTCCTTCTATAGTAAAAACCCATGGTATAAGCTAAATATATAGTTTGACTGCCTAATACATTAAGTCATTTAAATAGACCAATTCTACTAAACATCATCATACCTACTGGCAATTCCGTAGACATGAAATTAATAACAATTTATTACAAAGCATGTTCCTTAATATATCACTTCCCAGATAATGAAAACAGTCTGTGTGAGAATAGCACTAAACACGTCTGGGAAAAGTATGTGTGCATTTTGAGGATGAAGGCTAGAACTCACCTATATAGTAAAAGTAAAACAACACCCAGAATATTATATATTCCTTGAGTGAATGTATAATGTAAAATTAAACTGATCACATTATTATTTTATTTTGTATTACTAGTTTTAGTTTCATAATATAAATGAGCAGAAAATATAGTGAATTTTTTTACAAAACCTCCACCATAAATGTCCATAATCCGTGATATTAATTGACACATCACTATTAACCAGTATCCATAGTGTACATTAGAGTCACTATTTGCATTATACATTCTATGGATAATGACAAATGTATCCTGACATATATCCACCATTGTAGTATATATGTAATATTAATTTTGCATCAAAATCCTCTCTGCTTCAGCTATCCATTCCTCCCTCCATGTGGATCTTTCACAATCACTGATCTTTTTACTTTCTCCATAGTTTTGCCTTTTCTAGAATGCATATAGTTAGAATCAAACAGTTTGCTCTCTTTCCAGACTGCCATTTTTCCTGTAGCAATATGCATTTCCAATTTTTCCATCTCTTTTCATGGCTGGATAGCTCATTTCATTTTAGCATTGAATAATATTCCATTGTCTAGATGGAATATTATTTACTCATTGACATCCTGAAGGGCATCTGGTTACTTCCTAATTTGGGCCTAATACATAAAAAGCCAGGGGCTGTTAAGACTGAAACAACCAGTTGGATGACCAAATAGCAGGTTGCATGGGGTGACAAGGCCATCAGGGGGATTAGTGAGGGATAACCAAATGACTGAACAACAGGCTGTGTGGGGCAACCAGGCTGGCAAGGGAGGAAATTAGGGGCAACCAGGCTAATAGGAAGGGCAATTCGGGGCAATCAGGCCAGCAGAGGAGCGCAGTTAGGGCCACCATGCTGGTGGGGGGGTGGGGGGCATTAAGGGATGACCAGGTTGGTGGGGGGAGGGGGGAAATTTAGGGGTGACCAGGTCAGCAGGCAGATGAGCAGTTAAGAGCCAATAGTCCCAGATTGTGAGAGGGACCTACAACTGCCAGTTTAGGCGATCAGGCCTAAACTGGCAGTCAGGCATCCTCTGAGGAGTCCTGAACTAGAAAGGGTGCAGGGTGGGCTGAGAGGAATCCTGCCTCAGTGAAGGAATTTCATGCACCATGCCTCTAGTTATGAATAAAATGGCTGTAAAAATCTGTGTGCAGGCTTTTATGTGGATGTAACTTTTCACTTCATTTGTGTAAATCCCAAGGTGTGTGATTGCTGTATCACATGCCATGGATATGCTTAGTTGTTTGTTTGTTTTTTTAAGAAACTGACAAACTATCTTCCAAAGTGGATATCCTATTTTGCATTCCCACCAGAAATGAATGAAAAACTTTATTGCACCAACATTCCCTGTTGTATTTTGGATTTTAGTCAAACATAAGTTTGTAATAGTATCCAGTTGCTGTTTTAATTTGTAATTCCTTAAATATGAATGGTTTTGAGCATTTTTTATATGCTTGTTTGCCATCTTTATATCCATCATTGGTGAAGTGTTTAGGTCTTTAAGTCATTTTTTGAGTTGTACATTTTCTTGTTAAGTTTTAAGAGCTTTTTTTCTTTTTCTTTGATTAACAGTACTTTGTAAGTTTTTTCTTATAGTTTGTGGCTTGTCTTCTCATTCTCTTGATAGTGTGTTCTACAGATCATGTCTTTAATTTTAATAAAGTCAAATTTTTCATTCCTTTCTTTATTGATCTATTTTGAATTATTTTGTTGAAGGTTATAAGGTCAGTTCCTAGATGATAATGATGACAATTATGATTATTTGGTATATAGTTACTTGTTCTACCACCATGTGTTGAAAAGGCCATCCTTTCTCCATTGAATTGACTTTGCTTCCTTGTCAAATGCCAGTTGACTTTATTTGTGTGGGTTTATTTCTGTGATATTTAATCAGTCCAATTAATTTATTTATCTATACTTTTACCAGTACCACACTTTTCTGACTATTGTAGCTTTATAGTAAATTTTCAATTTAGATAATGTGAATCTTACAACTATGTTCATTATTGTATTGGCTATTTCAGGTATTTTGCCTCTCTATAAAACTTTACAATTGCTTTGTTAATAATTTTCTTTTTAGACAACTTTTAAAAATATCTGTTTATATTTATGTTGCCTAATAAATACATTAATATACTCAAATTATAGAACTCTGTTTTATAGAATACCATTGTAAATGAAATAATGACTATTTAGAGAAAAAATGATTTATTGGCAAATACAATTCTTAGGATTTTTTCCCATAATAATTTTTTTGCTATTAATTAATTTTAATTTTTCCACTAGTGATCATATTAATAATTTTTTTATTATTTCACATTTGGGGTATTAAATACCTAGACTCTGACTATAAAAGATTACAGTCTAATGGTGGGATTTTACAACAAACATCAAAGTAGTTTAAATCATTATTAGTTTTAATATAGAAGTATTTATTTTTCAAAGTAGTTAAATGAAGCACTTCTTGTTTCAGCCTACTTCTTCAGGTACATCATATTTGATGGTTAAGATCTCCTTCCTTAACAAAGGTGTTCTGAGGGTCTCAAAAAAAAAGTAAATGAAATGACATTAAAAGTTGTGAAATACATAGAGGAAAAAATTATTTCAACATTTAGTATCTATATCATGAAAACAGTATAATTAAAACAATACTGGTGATAGCTGGTTGATTATAGAGCTTTAATTTTTGGTTTGTTTTATTGCTCTATGTTTACATATTTTTGGATTTAAAATTTTGCTTTATGAATATATAAAACAGTTGCACTAAAATTTAAATTTCTACAAGCCAGAAATATTTTGGGATGCTATCTTTAGAGCCATAAAAATATTGATTGTGGGTGATTTGATAGTAACTGTGGAAAAACTATGGATTGTGGAGAAATATTATATCAACTTAGCATTATGATCCAGCTTAATTTTGAAAATATATTATTAACTTGAAAAGATGTTGCATCTGCAATCACTCATTCCCCAAAAAAATCATTGCACTTGATTTGAAAGTACAAATTGTGATGGGAGTTAATTTCATACATGGTAGTTTAGAATTCCTTAAATAATAAACAATGTATCTCAAAAGAAAACACTACAAAAAAGTCTGTAAATAACTTATAACAAAAAGGTGCATCGATATCATGGAAACTAAAGAATAAAGGCACTATGTATTTTAACCAACTCACTCTACTCTTGCTACTCAAAGTCCATGGTCAAAGCATTGTCATCATAACATCTCACGCCCATTCCATAGAACTTGCTTCAGAGTATTTATTTAAAAACTAAACAACACCAAAAAATTACTGCAAACATTTAATTTTGAAAAGTACTATTCTCCATCCTTAATATTATACTTTAAAATAAGAGGACTTTGGAGTTAGAGTTATCCTGCCATTAATTGCTTGTGTAACCTTGAATACGTTAATTTATCTTCCTATACTAAGTCTACTCATCTGTCATTGGGGAGCAATATCTACTCCAGTGACCTGTTTTATGGGTAGGATAAATATCATTTCTGAAGTACATCTGTCCTTCTATTCAGACAATTTGTTGTAAGTTTTATTCGACACTACTGATTAATATATTTCTTATTTCCTCTCACTATAGGAAAATAACTCTTGTCACAAAGATTACAGAAAACAAAACACAACATAGAAATGAACATTAACATTAAATAAATACACTGCGCTGCCATCCAATTGTCCATGGCACCAATTCAATGTAACAGGAATTCCCAATGTGGGGTGTAGTGAGAAAAGAAACTTTAGTGCAAAACAGCTCAACTGTGATACAGCACAGCTGTAAGGTGACCCTAGAGACCCTCCCCAGTAGACTACTCTATTCTGTGCCAGTCTGCTCTGTCCTGTCCTGGTCTGCTCCACTGAGATCTAGGGAGATATGAGATATCTTTAGTGTTTCACCTCAGTAAGGAAAAATAGTGTTCAGTAGAAAGGGAGAATGCACCCCCAGAACTAGAGGGGAGCTTATATACACAGACTCTCCCCCCACCCCCCAAAAAAATCCAGATTGGTCTCTCCTTAAGCAAATGAGGACTCCGAATCCCTGCAGTTTGATTTGTCCAAAAGGCACTGTTCCAACCAGTAGAATAGAGATGCTCTGATTAATCAAAGCTGGGTAGTTCTGATTGGGTGGGAAAAGCCCCAGTTTTATTGGTTGAAATAGGATTCCAGGAACCCTTTATAAGGGCCTGCTCAGATGGCAGAAACACAGTCGGGTAGGCAGGCAGTTCAGTGCAGGCTTCTCTCTGAAGTGAAGTTTGTGCAAGAGGTTGTTATGTAGAACTGGCTTCTAAGAGGTCTCTGTGCTTCTTGGTGTTCCTGTTCCCGTTTTTTTTTTGTTTGTTTTGTTTTGTTTTGTTTTTAAATTTGAGCCCAGTTAGCCACCAGGAGCCCTTCTTAGTAGTATCTTTTTTCTCAGGGTCTACAGTATTTTTACCCTGGGACTTTCTGTGTATCCTCAATATGCAAACTCTTTCTCAACCCTAGCATCTTTCATTTTGTTTTCAACTGTGCATGTGCTAAACTGGGCTATACTTACAACTGGGTTCTACCTTCACATTTCCCAGTATGTGTCACTTCTCAGGAGTAGTCAGAAATACCTTCTCAGATGTTGCTGGAAAAAATTGTCTCTTCTCTCTGCCAGTGCTGATCCCTGTTTGCAGATATTCCCCTTCCCACCTACAAAGACAATATGTGAGCTTTCAGCAATAATAATAACCCAGGTGTTAATGAACTTCTACATTATCCATGTAGAAAGTGAAGTTTCAGTATCCTATCAGTATCCTGTCTTATTTCTCTTCTCCCAAGAAAGTATTTTTATGTAGCCCAAATGATCAACTTCTCATTACCATGATCCTCTATGAGGCCTTATGATCACATTTTGCTAAGCATATCCACATGCATAGTCTTGTTGCACAATTATAATAACCTATTTTAATGCCTGGCACATCACTGTCCCTCAGTGTTTATTGTTTCCTTTTTCAATCTTGGCTGCTATTGGAGGTCTCTCAGACTAATACTATCATTATAAATATAACTTGGGTATTTTGTTATTATTTAATTATCACAATCTTATTACTGAGAACAACTTGGCATATTTAAGTTTATAAATGCTTATTATTATTGGCATATGATCACTAAAGATTTTGGACTGAAAAATCTCCATTTATATGCCTTCTCTGGATACTTGTTCTGGATTTTGAATAGAAAACCCTTTTCATTACAGCTTGCTTTTAATATATATATATATATATATTCTTTTCAGGAGTACAGGGATATCCATTGCACATTATTCAAAGAGTGTTTCTGCCTAAAATAGTAAATTCATCCCTAAAATTTAATGAGTGTATTTCCATTCAACTTGTTTTCCTAATGGCTATTGACGTGGTGATCCAATAGGTGTTATCAGTGGGGTATCCTCTATCGCTGGTAGAAGTGGAGCTCTTGTGGTGCTGCAGGAATAAGAATTTCCTGAGGCCTCCACAGAAGATTGAGGTCATAGAAAGCTTTATTTCTGTGGATTTAGACCCCTGAGTTTTGAAGGTCCCATTTATCCCTCTTCAGACATGGAAAAGTCCCATTTCTCTTCAGCAGGGCTAGCATCAAAGCCAGTTCTCAGATTTTCCATCCCATATTTGTGCAGTCCAGTCCCACACCTGGACAGGTTAGCTTGTGTTCCTAGCTGTAGCCTATTGCATGTAGGGTTGTATGGCCACAGGCCATGCAGCTTCTAGGGCCACATGGCTATGGAGGTAGCATGGGAAGGTGCAAAGAAGCAGGAGTGAAGCAAGAGTAACAACAGAGAGAGGGGTTTTTTTGTATTGGGGATGTAACTGGAAACTTATCCAATGCATCCTTCAGGATTTTGTGCACTTGCAATGATTCCACCCTTCTGGCCAATTATCTTTGTTCCCAGGTAAAACTGACAGGAAAGCATCTCCCTAGGTCATTCTCACTTCACTGTGCAAGCACCCATTTCCTTTCCCCAGGGATTTGAGGGGATGGTGATTCCCTGGGACGTGTAAATTTGTAGTTTCCTGGTGAAGCTGCCCGATGACCATGCTTATAATGCCTGGCCTCCCCTTTGCTCCTTTCACATTATTACTATTAATAACCAGTTATGATGGTAACGCAATAACTTTTGAGATTACAGTGAGTGCTGTTAATAATAACCCAGGGGTAACAAGCATAAAACAGAATCGCCTTGGCAACCATAGGTGTGGATAATTTCACCATTGGGATACTTATGGCCCATCCTTGATGTGAAGTTATTCCAATGATGGAAGAATCCTTCATTCAGGCAAAAGTGTACTACAGCACTGGATACAACCTGAAGAACCATCTGGGACTCATACGACTAAGAGCCTGAGTATGAGACCCTGGAGAGGAGACCTCAAGCTAAAGGGAGAGTCAAGAGGATAAAGATGGGAGAGTTGATGAGAGAGAAAAATTGACAAGCCTGGTGATAGGCGTTGTCAAGAGCAATGGAAAGGAAGATCACTACAGTGAATGGGTATGAATGGCTTTGGGAAGAATCAGACAAAGACATTCAGGGAGTTCAGCTACAGAAACAAATGCCGTTTTGTATCAATTTTAAGTTATATCCCATTGATTTTTGATTTGCAAGAAAAGTTATCTTTTCATATAGTTAATTAATAATTTGTATTGTGTATTTGTAGTATACTTCTGGCATCAAGAGGCCTAATGTTAAAAAATCCACTTTTAATATATGAAGGAATGTGGATATCTATTTAACATGTATAATATTATATATAATATGTGCATATATGCTCTCTGACAACCATGGGGAGAAATGAGCTTCAAATGGGTATGATTTGGTATTCAATAAAAATGAGAAATAGGGTCTGATTAGTGATTGAATCATTTCTTTTGAAAATAAATATAGTGTGTTAAAAGTCATGCCATGAGCTACCTGTTAAAGTGTTGTTACATATTTTTTAGATGTCCTTGATAGAATCCCTTATGTGCCTTTGTTTTACCATGAACTACAGCTGAGCTGAAAGACAGGATGGCTATATTGGGAACACCTTTCTTGGCTATCTTGCATTCTTTTCAGACCTGCAGGGCCCCAAGGAGAGTAGTTAAAGTTAGGTAAAAAACATTTGCAAGTTTAAAGTTTAGTAAGGTGAAAAGAGAATTTATTTTGCCTTTTTAAAAGTGCAAATTCCAGTGTTTTGGAGCATCAAGGGTACACAAAGCAAATGTAATTGTTTTGTGAAGTTGGCCCTTGGGTTTCTCATTCAAACCTAAGCATTGCAACCAGATCAGAAATTTCGACAATGTGGCATATCTATGACTTTCTCTGTGAAACCTAATGCTCTGTCTCCAAGACATAAAATATAAAACACTCTTTAGATCTGCATTGTGTAACCTCCAACCAAATACTTTCTTACTTGGACTTTCCTGAAATAATAATAGTATTGAATTGGAAGTCACTAACACTTAAATATATGAGAACTTGACCTCAAAAGCTGAATACTTTTGACTATCTGTTTTAAATAATAATTAGCCTAAATCCGCTTAATACAGTTTTTGATAATGTTTCACGTCATATTTAATTTTGGGAGTTTCTGATTTTCTATATTCTTTGAATTTTCTTATTTTGATATTAAATAAAATTTGGAGAAATGAATTTACCTAATTTAGCAAAGCAAATATTGATTTTGTTATAAAACCAGTGCCGTTTGTCAGGCTTCCTCACATTAAATATGCCACAGTACACACATGATTTTATTAACTCACGACTAAAATCATATTTTATATAATCAAATCCTTTTCTGACTTTTTAATTCCCTCAAGGATTCAGAAAAACATGTTTAACATGGAGAATTCATAAAAACATCTCTAATTTTGAAGTTTAACTTCCTCTGGGTGTAAAATATTGATTGGTCTGATTATCTATAGGTTTACCTAACTTATTAGCTCCCTAAAGATAAGGATTTCTTAGGAAATGGGAGGGTGGGAGAGAAAAGATCTCTATTTGAAAGTTCATAAACTCAAAAAAAAAAGCAAAACAAAACAAAACAAAACAAACAAAAAACACCTTAGGTCCATTTTGATTTGAAAATGAAATCAATGCAAGTATGTTATGAAATTAAACAGAATTTTATTTAAACCATTTGCCTGTTAAGAGTTGTATGCTCCATCAGATGTTGTCATTAAAGACAATTATGAAGTTATTTTATGAGTAAGTAATGTTAATCTCAGATTAGCAAAAATAACACATCAGGTCAGAGGTACAAAGAGATCTTCTGAAGTCTCCACTAGCCTCATCTATTATTTCTAGTGGGAAAAATAAATACCTTACCAAAACATTAACTATTTTTAGAGGGATAAAACCAAAGGACTTATATTAAATAAACAAACCAATAAAAACAAGAACATCAACAAAATGTACTGTTCCCTGCCTGTTAGCTGTCCATTACAGACTTTCCAAGTGTCACCATGTATCATTCTCACTCTTTCTAACTTGGTCCTCAACATTTACATTTTGAAGTTAATAGATATTTCATCAGAAAAATCATTAAATTTTAAATTCTCCTTTAAAAAACCACATTTGTTAATAGATATCTGGTAAGAAAGTTTTTTTCACATCTTTAGAAATCAAATGTTTCAATTTATTAACACCTCAAAGGCAAATACACTCCACCACAAACATGTTAATTTACCATTTTAAGTGGATAGACTTGGAAGTTATCTGGACTTGGATTAGAATCTCAACTTAATCATGTATGATTAATATTTAGAACCTGGTACCAATGGGGTCAAGATCATGGGTTTTTCTCTTTGCACTTTATGTAGGCAACAACTTTCTCTAAAATGGCACATTTCATCCTCTGTGGGCATTATATGTGTTTCATGGGGTTAACTAAGGAAGAAAGTACATACAGTTTTTGTCTTCATTTGTTATTATTTTAGATAGAGCAATTCCAAGGGCTTATTCTACTGAGTGAACATGAAGCATCCCCATAAGAAGGTAAATATATCTAGGACAAGCATTATTTCCTTTAATTATCTATATATTTTTTTTATTTTAATAAACATTTGAGCATATAATTTTAGATTTACAGAGTTGTAAAAATTACACAGAGTTTCCACATACCCAACTCCCAGGTTTCCATATTGTTAACATGTTACATTGCTATGGTGCGTTTGTCAGAACTAAGGAGCTAACATTGACACATTACTATTAACACACTTTATTTGGATTTCACTAGTTTTTCCATGTCATTTTTCTGTTTCAGGAATATATACAGAATACAGCATTACATTTAGTCTACCTGATTCCTTAATCTCCTTTGTTCTATATCACAGTATTTCCTGGTTTTTAATGGTCTTGACAACTCTTGAGCCATACTGATCAGATAATTTGTAGAATGCCCCCCCCCCCTCCAATATTTTTTCTCATGGTTAGGCTAGGGTTATCAGTCTGCGGGAGGTCTTCTGTTTGCTTTTATGTTCTGATTGTATTTTGTTTGGCTAAGAGTTCAAAAAAAGCTGGGTGTAAGGCAACATTTGGGATCATCCTGCTTTATTTAGCTCTCCTGGTTTAGTTTTACCGAGTGATTGAGATGAAACTTATTCAGATAGCTATTGAAGAAGATGAGATGATGTTAACAAAGAACTATGCAAAAATAGAAGAAAATATTTTAACATATTTCTCTATGCAAAATACCTCCCTACATATATTTTCCTGAGTCTCCTTTTGCACCAAAGACAACTGCTCACCACATATTATTCTCCAATATGTTTCTTTCATTTTGTATAGGAAAGGTCAACCTGGAAATATACATCAAACCTGAACAAAAACATTCTCTTTTTCTATGTAACATACCAGTGCTTGAAGTTTGCTCTTCCAGCATTATTTGTTTAATAGAAGTATTTTCCATACCACCTGGTTCTGGCAGAAAGTCAAAATTTGCATTTATATGAGGTAGTTTATCAAATATAACATACAGAAGTCTGTTAAGTACACATTGCATTTTGTTTGTGAGAAAATCTGTTTGTATTTAATGTAGTTTTTAAATTAACCTTAATGAAAGCTTCTGAAAATTGTTGTTCTAAGCATTTGAAATATGCAACAAAAACCGGTGGAAGACATAAACATGTTTTCCATTATATGTTATCAGATAGCCCAAAATTACTACAAAGAAGAATGTGGGACTATTTTAAATTAGAAAGATAAGCAAGCATTGAGTTAAAAGCAAAGGTCTTTAGAACAGAAAAGCATCTAACACAGTTAACCCCAAACATCTTATAACAATCTTCAGTCAGAGGTATTTTAACATTTTAAAGTTAGGATGTTACTATATACAGAAACAGGATTATTTGCACCAAACCTAACATTTTAATTCTCTAAATCTAATATTTGCCAAATACAGACTCACCCAAGGTTTCCTAAATTAGGGAAAAAAGGTAATTGAAACATAAACCTACCTAGCTGTCTCCCTAAGATAATAGTTTGGTCTCCTCTCATTTTTCCCCACTGTCTTTTCATTTCTTATAATATCATACTGAATATCTTTTTACATTTAAACATATCCCATGTGATTTCTAATAGAGGGCTCCACACAGTAGATATAAGATAAATATTTATTTCTAATAGATCTTGTTTTTATCAACTCTGGCAAATTCAATGTATTTTAGTCTTGGACAAATTATTTACATGAATGGAAGTGGCTAGAGAGATACCAAGGTGGAGAGGAAATCACAGAGCATGTCTTCAAAGGATGAAATTTCAACTCAGACCCATCTCATCTTTGTGGTGTAAAAGGAGATGCTCAGTATTTTTACATAGTGGGTATTTTCAATTATAGCCAGATATACAGATATTTGTATAAAACCACATAATTTTAAAATGTAGAAATGAACTTTGTAATATTTTAACATATTACATAAACCAAACAAATATACAGGGTGAGGCAAAAATAGGTTTATAGTTGTTTATATTGAAAACACTATAATAATTAATAAACAAACATATATGGGAATAAACTGTATTTCATGAACTCACAACTGTAAACCTTCTCAGACTCTGTATATGTCTGGTGCTAGTTTTCAACCTGTGTTATGAAGTACAAGAAATAATGTTAAATAATCTCCTAATTCAAGCAAAGTTATGATTTCCTTTAGCAAATATATCTCTGTGACTAAAAAGCCATGGGATATTTAGAAATAAATCGTATGTTATTCAGAGGTAGTGCTCTTCCATGCTCGTAGCATTTGACAATGTCTGGGTTATGGTCCTTAATCATAGAATCTGTTACACCTTTGATTACAAACTTCTTTGAAGCCATTGCAAGTGTTACTCTGATAGTTTTTTAAAAAATCATAAGACAGAGATCTTATGTAATACATCTCATCTTTGATTAATCTATTTAACAGTGCTAGTTTCCTAAGCCCCTTATCTCCTAATCTTAGACTTGTTTATTCATAAACTTTTTCACATGGGAGTCTAATCTAAAATATTTAATTTACTAAAATGATACACAGATCATTATTTTTCCATGTATTTCTTCTTTAATTTGTCATGAGCACAAGGCAGATTTTGTTCGAAACCAGCCGTGGGCAAACTATGGCCCACGGGCCGGATCTGGCCCATTTGGTTGTTCTATCAGGCCCGCGGAGCCGAAAGAGCGGAGGGTTCTCTTGCTCTCCCCTCCGCTCCTTCACCAGCAGCCCAAGATGAGAGTGCCAGCATGGCAGGTTGCTTTTGTTCCGGCCCTCCGGCCCAGTTTAAGTACCCATTGTGGCCCTCGAGTCAAAAAGTTTGCCCACCCCTACTCTAAACCATCATAGGTACTAATTTAGTGTTCTGGTGGCTTTGGTTGGGATAAGAGAGAGATATGTGAAGCTATGAATTTCTATGCTAAGCTTTGTCAAGAAAAACAGCACACACCTCAGTCTTTCCTTATAGTCACAAAGGTGGAAAAATTTTAACTTTTTTTCTCCTTTATACTAGTACTAGAGTCCCAGTACACAAAATTTGTACAGGGGGGAGGGTATACCTCTCAGCCCAGCCTACACTCTCTCCAATATGGGATTCCTCAGGGGATGTCTGACTGCCAGTTTAGGGGCATAAGCTCCAGACATTAGGAAAATCACACAGAATGTCTTTGATATACAAACAGTGTGGTTTTATGAGTTGTTTTAATAATAAAGGCCATTCCTTTAAATAATATCTGCTTACATATAATACAGCCGGTACTATGTGAATTCAAAATGTTAATATCATAAAATCATTGGTTGTAGTGGAAATAATCCTGAATTGTCTAGTTCAGCGGTCAGCAAATTCATTAATCAACAAAGCCAAATATCCAGAGTACAATGATTGAAATTTCTTTTGAGAGCCAAATTTTTTAAACTTAAACTTCTTCCTACGCCACTTCTTCAAAATAGACTTGACCAGGCTGTAGTATTTTATGGAAGAGCCATACTCAAGGGTTCGAAGAGCTGTATGTGGCTCGCAAGCTGCAGTTTGCCGACCCCTTTTGCCAAACTTTTATAAATATTGGAATTCCCTTTTCAAAGATTTTGAATGATTTTTGTCCTAAAAAGCTTCACCAACTTTAGAGGCAACCCATTTTTTGTGAAAGGACTGGGGTACTCCGGTGGCAGGCGCACTGTGGGTCTGGCTGCACCATGCACCTGCTGCCCCCTGGCTGGGCTGAAAGGACTGAGGGACTATGGTGGGGCTGAGGGGACTGGGCACCACCATATTTGTGATGATGTGATGGTCAATTTGCATATTCCACCTTTATTAGATAGGATATTTTAGTGCCCTCTGACAAGTTAGAAAGAATATAAGAGAACTGAATGGATATTAGTCATGTGCATTTTCCCTCCTCAACCCTCTCCTAACATAGCTCTAGAAGGAATAAGCTTTGTGTGCTTTACCACGTTTGCTATATTCCCAAATCCTTCCATGTACCAAAGTCAACATCTTTAATACAAGAATGATGTCACATACTGATTATTATTTCAAGAATGCATTTGAAGTGTGATTTAATGTGTTTGGGGGAGATCTTATAGGATAAAAAGGGTTGTTCTATGAGGATTTAGGAGTTAGATATATTTTAATGTAAATAATTTTTCTTTGTAAGTCTTTTAAACTTAAATTACATTTACAGGAATTTTATCTCAAATTATAATGTAAAACCTCTATCCCTGACACCTCAACAGGTCTGGGAGAAGTTATACTTTGTATACATGCAAATGTGTGACTTTGTCTATTAAAATTGTGAGACAGCACATGGAACACATGCTCATGTATTGTTATAAAACTGAAGTATCGTTAACTCATCTGAATAACTTCAAAAACTCTAGCACAGTTTTTTATAATAATCCCAATAATAGAAAAGTTTTGTCCTTTGTTTATAGTTACATTGTCTGAAAAATAGCCATGCCTCATAATAAAACATATCCATTTAGATTGGGCCATACACTGATTTACAAAATAAAAGATTGAAATTCAATTTTTCCCATTTAATAAACATCCACTAAAAGTCTATATTATGCAAAGAAAACAATACAAAATGGAAACCTCACTATAAAAGTTATATAGGTTCATAGTTTTAAAGAGTGTAATGCTAGTTTGAAGTTACATGTTTTGGCATATCTTAAATAATATAGTTAATTAGTTTGATTGCTTTTAGCTATCCTAGCATAACATAAAATGTTTTTAATACTAAAATTATTAAGCCATTATATTATTTTATATGGGTATTATCTAGATTAATGGCACCTTGACTAGTAAAAAATTATATGAATTTAAATGCATAAAGTTTACAGTCAGATAAAATTTGAATTTATTACTCTTATCAATGTTTAAGTTTATAGCCCATGAATCATCAGCACTAGAATCACCCAACAATACTTGTTAAAAACATAAACATTGGGCACCATGCTGGAATAACATTTTTGCCATCACCAGGTAATTCTCTTGTACACAAAGAATCGAGACCTATTGGTTTAAATATCCAGAAATCATTATGATGATTTTATCACATCTCCAGGTGGCAGGTCACAAAAATCCTTCACAGCAAGGTAGAATTTTACCATTAGCTGTTTGCTGAATTGACTTGTTCCTATTTGTTAACAATTACATTAGAGCCACTAGCTTTCCTTTAAAACCCATTTGATACATTTCTATTTTCTGTGAAGCTCCTATTTATATCACTTAGTAAATTCTGTGTCTTTAAAAAATGTAAATGTAACCATAACATCCCTTTCATAACATCCCTTTAAAAAATGTTGGGTGGCTTGATACAGTATAAATGATTACAAAATTATAATTTTGGCATTTAATTCCCTCTCTGTTAATGTTTAAGGGAAAAGATACCATATGATGCTTTTGCTTTTCTGTGTTTTGATCCAGGTTTGTTCAATGGGACCTTAAAGGAGGTCTCTCAACTGCACATCAGTCTGGTTATAACAAAGACAGAACCAGTCATTTTCCACTTCAGATATGTTCTTAAAGTGTATTTTATCTTCCTACAATACAAAATCTCTCATAAAAATGAAGGAATTAATATTTCCCCACTAAACCTTCTCTGATTATAAAGAGAAATTCAAATAATTTAATAGAATTATTTGCCTATACCCCTGAAGGTTCAAATGACTAGTTATTGTATAGGAAGAAACAGCTAGCTCTAATCTGCTTCATAAGAAACATACTCTGTTAGTCCACAGTAGCTAATATCAGATTACTAATAGATTTAACCTTGTAAGTCCATAGATATTTAAAAGTTTTATCATGTGAAGGTCAACTTGTCTGTCTTACCATAAAAGAAAGGCAAAGAAATGAATAAAAATTAGAAAGAATTAATTCTTCAAAAAGTTTTTACAAATCAAAATCATGCAGTTTCACACTGAGAACAAAAAAAGCATATTAAACACCAAAGTTTATCAAGACAAATTAGGTCCCAGTTTCAAATTTTCTTTAATCTTTTGCATCTGAACGGATTTTTTTTTTTTGGCCTCATGCTGTTTTCCCTAGTTAAATGTTAAAATGAATTCTAGCCAATACCATTGACTTCCTCCCTTAAAAATATTGAGACACATAATAAAAAATTAATTACTTCCACTAATTTCCGTGTGATTCTTTAAAAAGATGTAAAATTCATTTAAAGTAAGTGGTGACTTTGTCTTTGAAGATCACGACAATTAACATGGATCAAAGCTTAGGTTCTGTAACGATGATAGCTTATTAGCATAATGAAATTAACTTAGAGACAAGAATCTTTAATAGGTACAACAAAAATGCTTTAATAATACTTGAAGAAAATTATGTATTTGCTAGAAGTACAACAGTTTCAGATTTTCTATCCAATTAATAAGTTATTAATTAACTCCTTTTCCAAACAATGCACACTTTAAGTTAACATCTGCCCATTAAAATATTCTGTCTATTGAGCTTCATCTTTTTTGAGGAAATGGCAGCTTTGTCAATGATACTTTGTATTTCCTTGTTATGAAGAACATTCAGGTTTTACCTTCCATATGATAGATCCAATATTATTATCATTAAAATAAAAGAAAGCTTAATATCATACACTGAGAAAGGAATAAAGATGTCAGTGTATGATTGCATCATGTTTGTTAAGTCATACTTCAAGTCTTAATTTCAAGGGCAAATATTTTCCTAACAGCTTTGGGATCCTTAGATTATTTAATCAATTGTTTCAACCCAAGGAATAATAACTTTACTCATTTAAAAAATGCTACTAATTTTTATCTGAGGGTACATGTCTAAACCACTTGGTTTTAAAATTAGTAAAAAAAAAAAAAAAAGAAAAGGAAAGAAAGCTGTATTTCTAGCATCAAATCTTAAAAATTATGGTATTAAAAGTGTGTTTTGTCAGTTCTTTGTCCATTCAGTCATCAACCCAATATTTATTGAGTGTGCCATGCATTACTAGTATGTGTTACCTAACATAAAAAAGGTGAGGGGATGTCCCAGACAGTGTTGCTCAGTGGTTGAATGTATACCTATGGACTAGGAGGCCGTGATTCAACTCCTGGTCAGGACACATGCTCAGGGTCGCAGGCTTGAACCCAATATAGGGCATGCAGGAGGCAGCCAATCAATGATTCCCCGATCATTGATGTTTCTCTCTATCTCTCCACTTTTTCTCTGAAATATTTTTTTTAATTTATTTTTTTTAAGTTGAGGGGATGTGTTTTTATAGGTGGTATTTTTCAACCCTGCATTGGGAAGTCTATGGGCATGGATTTTCTAATAGCATTGCTCACTCTGTATCGATTTTGGTAACTCTCACAGTATTTCAAACTTTTCCATTATGGTTATATTTGTTATGGCGATCATTATTGTTTTGGGGGAGCCACAAATTCAACCATATAAAATGGAAAACTTAATAAATATGTGTGTTCTGACTGTTCCACTAACTGGCTGTTCCTGATCTCTCTACCTATTTGGGCTTCCCTATCCCTATAACAAAAAAAAGAGTGAAATTAGGTGAGTTAATAATCTTATAATGTCTTTAGGTACTCAAATAAAAGGATGAGTCACATGTTTCTCACTTTGAATCAAAGCTAGAAATGGTTAAGCTTAGTGTGGAAGGCATGTTGACATCTGAGACAGGCTAAAAGCTAGGCATCTTATCACAGTTAACCAAGTTGTAGATGCAAAGGTAAAGTTCTTAAAATAAATTAAAAGTGCTACTCCAGTGGACACATGAATAAAGAAGTGAAACATCCTTAAGTGCTGGTTGGAAGAAACTTGTAGTGGCCTGGATAGATCAAGCTAGCCACGATATTTCCTTAAGCCAAAGCCTAATCCAAAACAAGGCCCTAACCATCTTTAATCCTATGAAGGCAGAGAGAGGTGAGGAAGATGCAGACGAAACGTGTGAGGATACCAGAGGTTGGTTCGTGAGGCTTAAAGAAAAAACACAAAGTGCAAGGTGAAACAGCGAATGCTGATGTAGTAGCACAGCGCGTTATCCAGAAGGTCTAGTTGAGATAATGAATGAAGGTGGCTACCTTAAACAACATATTTTTCAGGATAGATGAAACAGCCTTACACTGGAAGAAGATGCTATCTGAAACTTGCATAACTCGAGAGGAAAAGGCAATGCCTGGCTTCAAAGCTTCAAAGGACTCTTGTGAAGGGCTAATGCACCTGGTGACTT
Source organism: Vespertilio murinus (assembly GCA_963924515.1). NCBI lineage: Eukaryota > Metazoa > Chordata > Mammalia > Chiroptera > Vespertilionidae > Vespertilio > Vespertilio murinus. Next base: position 24,253,220 of record OZ004711.1, on the reverse strand, counting down.
TAGGTTACAGCCAATACTCATCTACCATTCTGAAAATCCTGAAGCCCTTAAGAATTATGCTAATTCTACTCTGACTGTGCTCTATAAATGGAACCACAAAGCCTGGATGACAGCACATCTGTTTACAACATGGTTTACTGACTATGTTAAGCCCCCTGTTGAGATCTACTGCTTAGAAAGAAAACAAAATTCAAAATAATACTATTCATTGACAATGCACCTGGTCACTCAAGAGCTCCGATGAAGATGTATGAGATTAATATTGTTTTCATTCCTTCCAATACAACATTCACTCTGCAGCCCATGGATCAAGGAGTGATTTTGAATTTCAAGACATTATTTAAGAAATACATTTCATAACTGCCACACATAGTGATTCTGCTGATGGATCTGGGTAAAGTAAATTAAAACCTTCTGGAAAGGACTCACCAGTTCAGATGCCATTGAGACTATTCATGATTCATGGGAAGAGGTCAAAATATCAACATGAACAGGAGTTTGGAAGAAGTTGATTCCAACCCTCTTGGATGAATTTAAGAAGTTCAAGACTTCAGGGATGAAGTAACTGTAGATGGGTTGGCAATAGAAAGAAAACTAGAATTAGTGTGAAGCTGTGACTGAATTGCTACAATTTCCATGATGAGACTTTAACAAATAAATAATTGCTTTTTATGGATTAACAAAGAGAGTGGTTTCTTGAGATGGGATCTACTCATGATGAAGATGCTGAGAAGACTGTTGAAATGGTAACAAATTATTTAGAATATGATATAAACTTACCATATTTGCCGGCGTATAAGACGACTTTTTGGCCCTGAAAAATATGCCTCCAAGTGGGGGGTAGTCTTATACGGCGAGTATATGACAAACTCTGTATTTTTAGTGGAAATGTTAGGGGGTCTTCTTATATGCCCAGTCGTCTTATACGCCGGCAAATACGTATTTTTCAGGGCCAAAAAATCGTCTTATACGCCGGCAAATACGGTAGTTGATAAAGCAGTGTCAGTGTTTGAATGGACTGACTCCAATTTTGAATGAAGTTCTATTATGGGTAAAATACTATCAAACAGCACCACATGCTACAGATAAATTGTTCATGAAAGGAACAGTCAATCCATGGAGCGAACATCATTGTTGTCTTTTCTTTAATATATTTCATTGATTTTTAGAGAGAGGAGGGGAGAGGGATAGAGAGATAGAAACATTGATTAGAGAGGAACATCATCAAACCAGCTGCCTCCTGCATGTCCCCTAATGGGGATTGAGCCCACAACCCAGGCTTGTGCCGGACTGGGAATTGAACCATGACTTCCTGTTTCAGGGGTTGGTGCTTAACCACTGAACAACACTGTCTGGACTCATGTTTTTATGTTTGTTTGTTTGTTTCATTTTAAGAAATTGTCACAGCCAACTCAACTTTTAGCAACTACCACTCTGATTAGTCATCCATCAGTCATCAACCCTGGGACAAAACCTTTTACCAGCATAAATATTGCAACTTCTTGAAGACTCTAATGATGGTTAGAATTTTTTAGCAATAAAGTATTTATATTCAAGGTATGTACATTGTTTTTTTTAATATATAATTCTATTGCATACTTAAAAGACTACAATAAAGTATAAAGAAATTTTATACACACTGGGAAATCATAAAATTGTAACTTGCATTATCACAATATTTGCTTTATTGTTGTGGTCTGGAACTAATCCACAGTATTGCTGAGATACGCCTGTATCAGAAACAGTAGGACATTACTAAAATAGAATCTTCACAGGTTATATAACCACCTTGTTGGTATTCTAAAGCCCACCACCATTCAGTTTGAGGTTGGGCATAGCTTTCTGAAATGCACTCAAATCATGTCACCCATTCCATCTTTTTTAAAAAAATATATTTTTATTGATTTTTTACAGAGAGAAAGAGAGAGGGACAGAGAGCCAGAAACATCGATGAGAGAGAATCATCGATCAGCTGCCTCTTGCACATTCCCTACTGGGGATGTGCCTGCAACCAAAGCACATGCCCCTGACCGGAATCAAACCTGGGACCCTTCAGTCCGCAGGCCGATGCTCTATCCAGTGGGCCAAACAGGTCTCAGCGCACCCATTCCATCTTGACATTCAATTCTTGACCATGCTTTACAATAAGTCTTAATTTACATAGCTTATCACAAGACCCTTTGTTATCTATAATAATACAAGCATAATATGCTAATTAGACTGGGCATCCTTCTGGAGGACCTTCTGGACAAAGCCCGGGCTGCGAGGGAAGCCTGGGTCCCGGGTGCCAGAGGGAAGCTGGTGCCGGCAGCCGGGAGAAGTAAGGCCTACTCTTGCATGAATTTCATGCTTTGGGCCTCTAGTGTAGTTATACACTTCATGCAAACACTGATCTGTAATTACATACTTTGTCACACAGACACTTTGTTTTTTATGTACCTTTCTTCTCTAGCACTTTTTTTCTGACCACCATCACATACCCTTTGGCTCAACCTCAATTAATTACTTGCAATTTTAGAATGCTTCAAAATTTTTCAGACTATGATGTCTAACGTGAATTCTTCTGCTTGTAATGCCAGTTATCACACCCCATTCACCACCAACAGCATAGCTATCACCAACTATTTTCCAAATAATTAGAAATACTCTAATATTTCTTCAAAACTTAATTTCATCCTAAGTCCCTATTATGACTTAGGGGTCTTTTGTGCTTCCCTTGGTCACAAATGCCTGTTGTAGGAGAAAAATAGAAGAACTGTTGAATTAGTAGAAGAATAATGAGTAATTGCTTATTTGACTACAATTGATATCAGCATCTTTATTTTGTACATCCTATATCTGTAAAGACAACACAACAAAATGAAACAAGATTCCATTTTGTTATCATTAATGTAAGTGAAAGTTGCTTCTTAAAAGTATTTTTGAACAGTAATTAAAACATTATTCAATATTCTCTTCTAACTAAAAATAGGCTTATCTCATATCTTTTTTATTGATCATTCTCTTTTAATGCAGTTTTTTTCCTTCTTTATATTAGTGTTGCCACTCTTCATTTTCTAAGGTTTTATACAGTATGTCCTGGATTTGAATTTCCTTTGATGACCCTATCCTGTTAATGTTGCTGTTCTTGTTTGTTTTCAGAATAATTTATGTTTCACATTTAATTTGCATGTTTTTTTTCTCTAACTTCATAAGTTTGAAGAAGAGTAAGATTTCTGGTCTTATATGACAACTCAGCAGGAAAATATACTGTGCTTTCTAAAAATTTTTGTTTCTTCCCTAATCGAGTGCAAAAGATGTATATTACCCAACTTATAGCAAGGGAATTTCTTGCCAGGAAAAAAGGAAGGAAGGAAGGGAGGGAGGGAGGGAGGGAGGGAGGGAGGGAGGGAGGGAGGGAGGGAGGGAGAATCGAGGAAGAAGGGGAGGAAAAAAATAGGAAAGCCAAAACAAATTCATGCCTCTTTCCATTGGCATTTACTTATCTTTTTTTTTTTTTTTTTAATTCTCACATGGGGATATTTTTCCATTGATTTTTAGAGAGAGTGGGAGAGGAAAAGACAGAAACATCAATGTGAGAAAAATTAATTGATTGTTTGCCTCCTGTACACATCCTGACCAGACCCTGGGCCAGGGAGAATCCTACAACTGAGGTTAGTGCCCTTGACAGGAATGGAAACCAGGACCCTTTGGTCCACAGGCCAACGCTCTAACCATTGAGACAAACTGGCTAGGGCTTATGTTTTGTTTGTTTGCTCATTTTTACCACAATAATATTCTTCTCAATACCTTTAACTGTGTTATTATTAAACCTCAGAGATTAATTGAAGTAGGGCTCCTTTTGAGGACACATACACAACAGTGTCCAAGGGCTGACATAGTGAGAAAAAATAAGGTATGGTAAAGTCTTAACTACTAGGTGACCAATGTTATTGTAATAGACTATTAGAAAAAAACAGGGCTTTCAATTTGTGTATATGATGCAATTTGAGGCAGAACCTGAAAACTGATCTAGAGATATATCATTTCAGTTGTTTTAAAATATTCTGTTAGACAATCATTTCTAATATTTCTATTTGATTTTGCATGGCATAAATTATGTATATATGTATTATTTTTAATGAAAGATTTTCAAACATATGCAGATGTATGAAGGATAATATGCCAATCATTTACATCCTGAATTCAACAATTGTGAACTTCAAATTTAGCTTTAGCCAATATTATTCTATGCATCTCCATTCTCCCACTTTTGCTATTGTTGATGATATAATATTTAGCTGGAGTATTTTAAAACAAATTCCAGATAGTATATAATTTTAGCTATAAGAAATTCAGTATCTATTTCTAAAAATAAGGATCATTTAAACATAACATTTAAATGATTAAATAATTACTTATTAATATCATCATTACCCAGTCCACAATTAATTTTTATCTAAACTTTTTTAAAATGATGTATTCAAATCATAATAAAAAAAGATTTACATTTTTCATTTGTTTAAATGGATCTTAAGTTTCACTTAATCTTTAACAGTTGCTCCTTTCTTCAGTTGAAGAAAATGGGTCATTTTTTATGTTGAATTTCTCTTATTCTTGATGTGACTGATTATTTTTCTTATATTGGCACTTAATCTTTTTCTTTTTTTTCAGATTTCTTACAAACTGGTGAATAGAGTTAGAGTTTTAAATATAAACATATTAATATTTTTGTTGTTATTTGTAAGGCAAAACATGTTCATGGTTAGTGGCATGTGTGTTTCTTATGGTACTACATCAGGACCCATCTAATAGTCTAGTTGTACTGCATTTTTAAAAATATTTTATTGATTTTTTATAGAGAGGAAGAGAGAAGGATAGAGAGCTCAAAACATAGATGAGAAAGAAACATCAATCAGCTGCCTCCTGCTGGGAACATGCCCACAACCAAGGTACATGCCCTTGACCTGAATCAAACCTGGGACTTTTCAGTCCAGAGGCCAATGCTCTATCCACTAAGCCAAACTGGTTTCGGCTAGATGTACTGTTTTTTTTTACTTAAGCTAATATTCAGTGGTCTTATCAAGTCATTTAGGTATTTTCAGTTTGATACAGCCATTATAATATTCCCCATTGAAATATTCATTCAAATTTTGGTATAAATATTATAGATAATTATTTTATTAGCAGTTACAAAACTGATTTTTTTTTCTTTCCTAATGGAATTTCCCCCTAATATTAAAAAATTGGTTTCTTTGAAATATACACTGGAGCAAACTGGAATGGAAATGGGTGACATCCATATTGAGCTTAGTAAAAATATTTAATCATATTTTTCTTTATGTTATATAGCTGTGATAAGAACAAATTCAAAATATTAAGCAATGTGATCAATATTGAATTTGTAAAACTTCTCAATAAAACATTATAAAATATCTATGAGTGTTAAATTTGCTTCTATAACATTTTTAAATTAAGCTTAAGCTTTTTTAGTGAAAAAAAGTGTAGATACACATAAAATTTTAAGATATATATATCTTAAAATTTTATGTGTATCTACATCTTTATATATATATATATAGATACACATATGTATTTTATGTGTATCTATATATCTATATCTATATCTATATCTATATCTATATCTATATCTATATCTATATCTATATCTATATCTATATCTATATCTATATCTATATCTATATTTATATCTATATCTATATCTATATAATCTTTACGCAATGTTTCCCAACTATAATACCATATCATAATCAGGACATTGGTGTTGATAAAGTCAGAATAGAGAACATTTATAACACAACAAAAATTACTCATGTTAACTTTTATAGTCTCCATGTCTCCATCCCCCTCCCCATTCTTAAACAGTGACAACCACTAATCTGTCCTCTGTAAAATTTTGTCATTTCATAAATGTTATATAAATTGGATCATTCACTGTGAAACTCTTGGGAACTGGCTCTTTTTCACTCAATGTTATTCTCTGGAGATTCAGTCAAGTTATTGTGTGAGTAAATACTCCATTGCTTGTTAATTGCTGATTAGTATCCATATATCTCAGATCATTTAGCCTTCCACACTTAGAAGGACATCTCAGTTGTTTCTAGTATTTCACTATCATTAATAAAGATGCTCTGAATTTTTGTATACAAATTTTTATATAAATATATTCTTTTACATTTCGGAAATTCAAAATGCTAGTTTGTATGGTGCTTGCATGTTTAGTTACTTTAAGGGATTACCAAACTCTTTTCCAGAGTAGCTGTACCATCTTACATTCCTGTGAGCAAACTATATATGAGTGATCCAATTTCTCCTCATCTTTGTGAGCACTTAGTTTTATAACTTTTTTTTTAGTCTTTCTAAGTGGTGTATACTGAAATCTTTTTTCAAAATTTGCTAATTATATTACATATTATTGACTATGATTATTTGCCATCTATATCTCCTCTTCATTGTAATGTCTATTATATCTTTTTTTGTCTTATATCTAGTTTGATTGTTTATTTGTTTGTTGAATTTTAAGACTTTCTTTTATGTTCTAGATACTATTTTTTTGTGTAAAATAAGTGGTTTGCAAATATTTTCTCCAATTATGTACCTTGTTTTTTTTATCCACTAAAAGCATCTTTTGCAGAGCAGAAGTTTTAAATTTTGATAAATCTAATTAATTCATTATATCATGGATCATACTTTTAACTTCCAAATATTTTCTCCTAGGATTGTTTTTGAAAGTTGTATAAATCATGTTCTATATTTTAGTCAATGATGCATTTTTTAAAATATCTTTATTGATTTCAGAGAGAAAGAGAAAAGGAGAGAGATAGAAATATCAATGACTAAAGAAAAATCATTAATCAGCTGCTTCCTGCACACCCCACACAGGGGATCAAGCCCACAACCCAGTCATGTTCTCCCATCAGGAACTGAACACTGACCTCCTGGTTCATAGGCCAACACTCAACCACTGAGCCATGCCGTCCAGGCCCATGATGCATTTTAAGATAATTTTTATTTAAGAAGTGAGGTTCAGTCAAGGTTATACTTTTGACAATGGATGTCTAATTGCTACAGCACCTTTTGTTGAAAAGGCTAAACTTCCTTCATTGAATTACTTTTGCATTCTTGTCAAAAATCAATTGAGCACATTTATGTGAATATTATAATAGGTTCCACTGATCTATGTGCCCATATCTCCACAGATGCAACTCAGTCTTGAATGCCCCCTCTTACCCCCTCTCCTCCCACTCCTCTTTCTTGTCCCTATCCTCCTTCTTCCCCACCTCCCCTTTCTTAACTCTGCTACACACCTATGTTTGAGGGGCATGTATGACTCAAGCAAGACAGAATACCTCTCCTAAACACCATGAATAACTACAGGTTGTACATGGGTTGTTGTTCTAACTCTTCTGCTATCCAGTTCAATAACTTTATACCTGGAAATAGTTAAAGCTTCTCTTTCCACATATAGACAATGATGCCAAAACTTACTCCCTATTTCTCACTAGGTGCTTATGAGAACCAATTAAACTTTTACTAATATTCTGAAGTTTGGAACTTCTAGACTAAAATCTTTTTCCCTTTAAAAAATGGAAACTGTTGCCTCCTTTTACTTTTTAGGGATATAATCAATAAGCATTGCTGGATCCCTGATTATAAAGACAAGAACAACAGGTCCAGACCAGTGATTTTTCAAGAATCCGCACATCAGCCTCAATGGGAGTGCAAATGTATGGTTCCCACCCCAGATGTGCTGAATTAGCATATTTTGGAGTAGGTTCCATGCAGGAATCTGTATCTTAACAAACTCTATCAATGATTCAGTAGTCATACAAGTGTGAGAAATGCTGGTCTAGACTGCATATTGGCAGAGAATAGAGGATAGAGCCAGGACTAAATCCCACTGTCCCTGAATTCTAAATAAGAACTTTGTAAACCACACAAATGTAAATAAATATATTATTTAAACTACACTTTAACTTTTATGTTGGTTCCTTGGTTTTGTAAACCGTTGTTATTAGGGAGCAGAGAAAAGACCCTTGATAAGACCATAAGGGAAATATTTTTTTGTTTGCTCATTTATAGCTTTTACCTATATAAGGTATATTATTCCTTAAAATAAACATGCTTAAATTCTTGCAGGTATAACCCTCAATCATAGCTTTCTAGGTTATGTGGATTCTTATACAAAGTCAGGTCCTAGTTGCTATATTTGTAATTGACAAAAAGATTAAATTAAGAAAATAAGAGACTCACGTTTCATGCCTTCTGTAAATAAGATTTTAAACCACTGAAGCATGTGTATAGTTATCCTTACAACAAACAAAAAATACCTAAATGAGATAAGTCCAGATGAACAAACTTATCCTTACTTCAGCAAGCACTTCAAAATGGTGCTCCCTCTCTCTGTATACTCTTATTTGAATGTTTTGAAATGTAACAAATGGGAAAAAAGCAAGTCTATTTCCCTTGGAGCCATTTATTTGTTCTAAAAAGTGATCAAGCTTCAGAATAATTAGCTCTGTCAATTTTAAGTTACAAGTGACTCCAGAATATTGTGTTCTTCTGCCTCAAGTCTAGTCAAATAAGACTAGAGGAGCAGGAGCCCTAGATTCTGATTGCCAACAATCTTGTCTTTTTAACACTATTCTGCATTATTGCTTTCTATGCATGTCTTACTATTTTAAAAATCTGGAAGCACTGCAATCAGAAAAAAGGGGTATTGATTCCCTTTCTTTACTATTTCAAAAGAGTAGAGTTTGAAGTTCCTCCCCTCAACAATGAAAAGTGAGGAATTAAAAACCTGAAGCATTATTCTATCTTAAAACATTAGCATCCTAAATTCTAACTTTTATACATTCTCACCTTCCTTATCATGCTATCTTCTGTCTTTGCAAGGTATACTCCATTGGAAACAAAACATAAAAATAATTGTTTAAAGATTAAGCATAGCCGAGACCGGTTTGGCTCAATGGATAGAGTGTCGGCCTGGGGACTGAAAGGTCCCGGGTTCGATTCCGGTCAAGGGAATGTACCTTGGTTGTGGGCACATCCCCAGTAGGAGGTGTGCAAGAGGCAGCTGAGCGATGATTCTCTTTCATGGATGTTTCTAGCTCTCTATCGCTCTCTCTTCCTCTCTGTAAGAAATCAATAAAATATATTTTAAAAAAAAAGATTAAGCATATACTAGAAATATGTAACTAATCAAATTGTATTAAATTCCTTCGCAAATAAAAAAAAATATGTACCAGAGACCCGACCAAAGTATTTAAAGATCTTAAAAATTAACAACAAATTATCAAAATGGAAATAAAATGATTGTATAAATACTGCATCACTCTAAATATTCACAACTAAATTATATCTCTTTCTACTCTACTAAATTAAAACACAAATATAATATATAACTCAATAATAACTTAGTATAAACATAAAAATGGAGAAAGGTGGAATTAATAAGACAATAATACTTGAGAAATTTCAATCAACTTAATTATTACATTTTCTGTTGCACCAAATTACACCTGTATATTTGGACATGTAGAAAGTAAGTTGGCCTGAAGTTTAGAACAACTGAAATCAAATGTTAGTGGTTTGAAAAGGTTATGAAGAAACCAAATTATTTAGCAGAGTTTAAGAAGAAAAAATCAATCTATGGTTATGAACAGAAAACTGATTAAGGTCAATAGCATCTGACAGTCAGGGCCAGCTCCTAGACTAAATTATGAGGCCAAATTTGCCATTCCTCTTCTTTTGGCCCTTGGTGACAATTGACTATTCAAAAAATTAATACCTGATTCCCACTGGACCTCCATGTATTAATCAGAACACTTTAAGTGCATGTGATATAAAACCAGCTCAAATAAGAAGTTTTTTTTGTTTTGTTTTTTGAGGGGGGTGGGGCAGGTGAGTTCAAAGAGTGAGGAGTTTAGGGGTAGAGTTTATTTTAGTATGACTGGTTTCAAGATCTTACATAAATTTGTACTTTTTTACTCTGTCTTCTATCTCAGTTTTGCTTTACTCTGATATTAATTTTCACTTAGGCAGTTCTGTTGTGGTGACGAGATGACTTCCAGAAGCTCTAGGCCTTTATTGGAACATTTCATTCCTTTAATATAAATTGTACCATGATAGCTTCCGTATCATAGCCTGAGAAATTCAGAAATTATGCAGGGAGACCTTTGGTCTTCCTTATCACATTTTTTACTTGAGAACTCCTAGTGATGAATATTAGTATTACTATTGAATATGTGTATTTTAAATTTTCTTTCTTATCTTGACCTGGTATCACCCCTTCTGTGATCTACTCATTGGTTCTATTTTCCCTCTTAGAGTCATCCAAACTGTGTCCGTTATGTGTCCAATATAGTTGATCTTCATATGTATAAAGGTAGGTTTATTTAACTGCTGTGCATAGGACCTACTTTTCAGAAATGTAATATCTAACTATTTAAGCCTACTTTATCTCCAACTGTTGTGCTAATGTTTTTCTTCTGGACTTCATTTGGTTGAACCATAGATTGAAAATTTATTTTATTATTATTGTTTCCATTGCTTTTGTATGTTTAATTTACATAGTCTCCAAAATTTCAGTAGATAAAATGATATTAGATAAGGAATTATTATCTCTTTATATTATAATTCATCACCTATATTAACCATAGAAATATACCCATTTCAGCTGTGAAACAAAAATATTATATACTAGAGTCCCAGTACATGAATTCATGCACAGATAAGATCTTGCAGGTCCAGCCTGATGGGGGCCCTTTGGGCCTGTCAGGCCAGAAGGAAGAGCCCCAGGAAGATGGTGGGCCATCTCTGCCCCCTGGTCGAAAGCCAGGTGGAGGCGACAATTTGCATATTACCTTTTTATTATATAGGATTCTCTTATTTCATTTGTCAGGCTCTTTGACTCCAAAACAAGCAAACAAGCACTTGAATTTTAGTGAGCATATACTCCTTTAACAACTTGAGTCTACAAAAAATTTACTTATTGCTGAAAATTGTCACATTCCTGCTTATGTGCCCTGGGGACTGAATTTCTACACTAATATTTTCTCACATGTTCAGTATACTTACCTCTGTAGGACTGGTGTGCATCTACAGTTATGTTATTTGAAAAGAATCTTTGTACTGGAAAATCCCAGTGAGATGTAGCATCATGTTTCCAAGGGTATCTTGGGACAAGAAAGAATGGGGCAGCAATATATATCCACTTGGTTACATCATTCATACCAGAGAAATTATCAACTCACTGCTGACGGGGAACACTTGTACTTCTCTATTATCAAAGATTTTGCAGAACTGCTCAGCCCCCTCTATTAATTTCATTCCAGCTGTTCTGACACGAGGAATGAAACAGATTGTTTTATTCTTTAAGTGTACATTAAAAAGGACAATGCCATCATTTGGGGGCTTTTAAAGGTTTTTTTCTCTCAGTTTGGACTGTGTGTGGAGCACGTTCACTGCCTTATAACAAAAGCATAAAACTCGTGGTGACAAGCAAGTCAAAGGCTAAAGAGTCCGTTAAAAGGAAGAAGCCCTAAATGTTCAGCCATAAACAACAAGAGCGATCAGAAAGAAAGCAGGGGAAAGGTAAGGAGACCGTGAGAAGGAATGTGCACTGGCTCAGCACTGCATCCTTTTATAATCCTCTGGGAAAACTCACTCATAGGGCTCCAAGGACTCTTTCCTGAATTTGTCCTGCATCAAAGAGCCACAAGCGTGTTCTTGCTTGAGCTTGTTTTCAATACCTTTTAAGTGTGCATAGATTTTATGTCTTTTGATACCAAATATGAAAATTTTTTAAAGTCAAGAATCTGGTACTTTCTTGTCATCTGATCTTGAAGTATAAGCCTTATCCTCTCTTTGGAAATCTAGCCTTATCTGACTTTCTGTATGAGCCACAAAAATCCACCAGTCTTTCTTCTTCTCCTTTCTTTTTACTTCCTACTTCTATTCTTCTTGAATGTCAAATACATGAATTCATACTTCCACTTGCTTTTTTCATATCAATGACAGACATTGTGAATTAATCATGGAAATCTTAAGATACATGAATCATGTTCAATATGTATTCCAGGAAGTTACCACTAAGAGCAGAATTGAAAAGCGAGATGAAACATTTTCATATTTTGCCTCAGGAATGTGAAAATTTAGAAATCTAGAAGGCTTCTGAATACTCCTCTGATATGAATTTTGTAAAGGACATAGTTCTATGCTTAGTCTAATAATGCTAGCACGATTGATTCTCAATTTAAGGTCACTGTAGAAGGCAACATTTTATCTTCAATTTGGCTTAAATTTTCCTACTCATATATATAAGGATTTAGTTCTTGAGGATACACATTGAGTTTTGAAAGTGATAATTCTCAGACAAAAAAGAGAACTATACTCTATTATCTATAAATATAAAACCCTAATATGCAAATAGACCAAACAGCAGAACATCTGAACAACCAAACAATCGAACAATCAAACAACTGGTCACTATGATGTGTGCTGACCACGCAGAACATGGCAGGCGGGATGGTGGAGCAGGTGAGTGGGGGTGCCAGACCAAGGTGGGGCACCAGTCACTGTAATCAGGGCGAGCCTCTGGTGGCTACTTTGCTCCCATGTGCCACAGTCCTGCCGGGCTATTGCACCTCCTGCTGGTGCTGACCCCGTTCACACCCACTGTTGGCACTAGAGCCACCGTTTGCACGCACTGCTGGTGCCCAGCACTGGTCCCGATCACTTGGCGCCATCACAGGGTGTGAGCAGTGGCTGCCCTAATCACCCTTTAAGGCTTCTCCACCACCCCTGCTCCTGAGGAGCAATTGGGGCAGCAGACTTCACTTGCATCTGCTAAGGGTGCCAGCCCTCCTCACACCCACTGATGGCTCCACACCATCAGCAAGTGTGAATGAGACCAGCACCATCAGTGCATGGAAGTGGCAGTGGCAGGAGTGGGGATGGGTTGAGACCTGCCCCTGTTCCCACTGCAACCTAGTGGCCCACAGTTTATTTCAAGGTGCATGAATTCATGCACTGAGTCCCTAGTCTATATCAATAAAAGGATAATATGCTAATTAGAGCGGACATCTTCTGGATGACTTTCTGGACAAAGCCACAGTGGCTGCTATGGCTAAGGCTCAGGCCAGCAGTGACAGCAGCAGTGGGGTAATGGGGGCAGTGCCTTTCCCTGATCTGCCAGGCCACCTTCTGCAGAAGGAGGCCAGACTGCAACTTAGGCCAGAGGCCAAGGCAGAGGTGGTTAGGGGAAATCAGGCCAGCAGGAGAGCATATTAGAAGTGATCAGGCTGGCAGGGGGCAAGTTAGGAACAATCAATCTGGCAGAGGAGCAAGTTAGGATCAATCAGGCTGGCGGGGGGCAAGGTAGGGGTGATGAGGCTGGCAGGGTAGCAAGTTAGAGTTGATTAGGCTAGCAGGGGGACAAGGTATGGGTGATCAGGCAGTCAGGCAAGCAGTTAGTGGTGATTAGGCAGGCAAGCTATTGATTAGGGGTGATCAGGCATGCAGGAGAGAATTCAGGAGCCAACAGTCCTGGATTGTGAGAGAAATGGGCCTAAACCAGCAGTCAGACATCTCCTGAGGGTTTCCAGATTGGAGAAGGTACAGGCTGTGTTGAGGTACCTACCCCTGAATCCCAGGTGAACTTATAAAAAGGAATATATATGCTGCACTTGCCTCCTTTTCCTCTTTTCATAGTCCATCCCCAAAGCCTGTACTGGTATTAACAGGAGAAGTTGGTTTTAGCCATTAGAGGACAGATTTGAATTGCAGTTGTTACTTCTAAATGGAAATTTTTCTTTAGGTTGACTTGTCTATTGAATCACATACCATCTCACCTTTTTCCTCCAATAATATTAATGAAATCTAGGTCCTTCTTTTTTCAAATTTAATGATAGGCAAAAGAAGTCTTTGAGGCTCCCAAATAGTCAAGCTGGGTTCATAATGAATAGACTAGATAAGGCATTGCTTTCATATGAAATTATGACTAGGGTACAGTTATTTAGCATGTCCTTTTTTTATACATGTACTCTAAGAAATCATGCAATGGAGAAATATATAAAAAGCATAAAGTTGTGATAGGCAAGTCAAAGGCTAACAAATCTGTTAAAAGGAAGAAGCCCTAAATATTCAGGCTATATTCAAGGATTTAGTGATCCATCAATGGTATCATACACATAGTCCTAACACATATGGCAAAGTTTGTCAAATGAAGGTGAGTGCATACAAGGTCTGTGTGGGAGAACATGGGTAGAAGGATTTGAATGTCTTGATCCTAGCCACACTTCAAGGTATGCATGTATCAGGCAGTAAACCTATGCAATTCATTATTCAAAGAGGACGTTCAGTCTGAAAATAGATACCTCTAGAAAGTTCTTGATTTGCTGACTGGGGTTTTATGAATATAGTAATTACAGCATTGGTGTGCTATACTTTCAGTGATACATGAAGTCCCTAGTCTAAAGAACCGAAGAGCTCAGTCTGGGCTCTTTCCTCTAGACCAAATTGAGTTAAATATCCCTGCTATTGTTTTCCCACCATCAAAAGTATCGCTTCAATATTTCTGGCTCCTGTTGCACACACACCCACAAATGACAACATCATTTAAGAGAAACAAAAATTGATTCTAAAACCTACCCAAAATTTCTCCAAATAATTATGAGTCATTTCTGCCACTAATTTTTGGTGTTGCCTGAAATCATTCTCACTGAATTGCTATTTAAAGTTATACTTTAAACCTGCCTTAGATTTCTCAAAGCTCTTTCCAGTTAACTTCCCACCATCCCAAATCACCTACAAACACAAAGCTATTTTTTGTTTGTTTGTTTGTTTATGGAATTGTGGCATTGTGAGTCAGGGGAAAGGGATATTGTGTCAGCCAAAATAAGCCTAGTTTAAATTGCTCTTTGGACATTCTTGTTCTTACACACTATGGTGGCCACACCATCACTTGAAGAAAATTTTCCAGTCTGAACTACTAATGTCTATAGTAAGGGTAGTGATGCAGACTAATGAATGGGTTCTGTGAAGAAAACATTAGCAGTTCAACTCACTTGCTTTTGTCAATTAATTTCTATTCTATTTTATTAACTGCACTAGAGATTCATGCACTGGTGTGTCTCTCAGCCCAGTCTGCCCCCTCTCCAATCTGGGACCCTTGGGGGATGTCTGACTGTCAGTTTAGGCCTGATCCCACAGGGATCACAATCGGGGACCACTGGCTCCTAAACACTCGCCTGTCTGCCTGCCTGATCACCCCTAACCATCTCTGAGGGCCTGATCACCCCCAACTGCCCTCCCCTATAGGCCTGATCATCTCCAACTGCCATCCCCTGCTGGCCTGGTTATCCCCAACTGCCCTCCCCTGCTGACCCAGTCACCTCCAGCTTCCCTCACCTGCTGGCCATCTTTGGCGGCCAACTTGTGGTGGCCATCTTATGATGACATGAGGGCAATATACTTATGAACGTTATAAAAATAAATACACATTGTGAGGGTATTACTCCAATGAACTTTTTTTTTGTGGCTTCAGGACAGTTGAAAGTCTCTGCTCCTCCTTCCCATTTTGGGGATGTGTTCAGGAGAGTGATAGCGTCTCTTCAATTTTTAAAAAAAAAATATATATTTTTTAATGATTTTTTACAGAGAGGAAGAGAGAGGGATAGTGAGTTAGAAACATTGATGAGAGAAAAATATCGATCAGCTGCCTCCTGCACACCTCCTATTGGGGATGTGCCCACAACCAAGGTACATGCCCTTGACCAGAATTGAACCTGGACCTTTCAGTCTGTAAGCATTCGCTCTACCTACTGAGCCAAACCAGTTTGGGCATCTCTTCAATTTTATTAAGACCCCACATGGGAATGTCATTAGCCTGGGGGCTACTGAGGCTTATGTATACCTGATCTGCTTTGCACGTAGTGCTAACATCCCTGCCTCCTTTCTGTTGTCTCTCCCTTTCTTCCACATCTCTCCTCCAATGTATCTTTGTTCGAGGAACTGAGCAGACAGAAAAGGTATTACTCTCTCTTCTGAGAGAGATCTTATGACTGAGTAAATACGGTGTTCCCTATCCTTCTTCCTCTCACTCTCCCACTCTCATTAAGAGGAATTGAGTGTTTGGAGGTATGTTCCTGATCTGTGACATTAATAGGAAAGACAAACACATCCTGTTAAGACCCTATTCTTGGGCCTGTGGGATATGTATCAAATGTTATGTTACAGGGAAATCCTTGTATCCTGAATTGAATTACCTGCCATTTCTAACCCAAATGAGCTGGATTTTAAATTTAATGTTTGTATTACTTGACACAGTCCTTCCCCTTTTCCCATTTCTGTATAAAAACTATGGTATGTCAGAAGGAGGAATCATAAGATCTGTTTTATTCTTTTATTTATTTATTTAGTGTGCACAATATCTTATATTTAGTAGCCATTTAATGAATATTTGTGGATTTGGCAGGACTTCTCTTTGAGATAGTGCTTTATGCCATCTAAGGCAAAGATTTTCAACCAGTGTGCTCTGGCACACTCTCTTGCTGCAATAATTTTTTAAAACATGCAATAACTGACTATTTAGCCAGTGACACTGACCTCTTTTTCCTTATATTTTCAAATGAAAAAATGACAACACTCAATACAACAAAGTATATATAACTTTGATTCATTCAGTGTGAATTTTGTCAGATTGGCAAAAAGTGTATATATATATATATATATATATATATATATATATATATATATTGTTTTTGTGTCACAGAATTTTAGTAGTTTATACATGTCATGAGTGAAAAGGTTGAAAATTGCTGTATAAGGGTATTGGCTCCAAATTTACCATGAGTCAGAATCACCTGTAAAGCTTGTTTAAACATAGGTTACTGAATCTCAAACTCAGGGGAGTCAGTAGGTTTGGGGAGGGAGGGACCCTGAAATCTACATTTCTAGTAAGTTCCCATGTGATACTGTTGCTGCTGGTTGGGACCACAGTTTAAAAACCACATATTAATGAAGTTACTATATATTCTTGCAAACACAGAAGAGAAGACAAGATTAGAAACAGAAATAGATTTTCAATTTTTATTTTTCTTATGATACCATGGCTGTGTTCTATTTCAATCACTCAAGACAACCTATATTTAAACTAAAACATATAGTGAATAAATTTTGAATTAAATAAATCACATATGCTTCTGCTATATGGAAAATATAGAATTAAAGATTTCACTCTATGTTTATATTAGTATGAGTAATAGTTTATAGCAAATAATTAAAAATTACTTTCAAATAGATCTTTTATTATTTGGACAACACCTTTTTCAGTTATGGGTAATCATCCACATCTTATACGTGAAGAAAAAGTTCAGAAATGTTGTTCTGGGCTCAGAGATGTTGAGTCAATTTGGCCCAAAGCTAAGCAGTTGCTAAACTGTGAAGTTTACATTGGAAACTGGAGCTGTTTTAGTCTTATTCTGTCTTCCATCCCACACCTTTATCTATGTCTGATGTTTTTGTTTCGTGAGGTCTCCAAGAGTACATAGAGGATAAGACAGAATTCTATGCAGGCCACCATCAAGGGAATAAGACTTAAACTAGAAGCTTGGCTACTGAGTTTCAGACAAATCTACTAATTAGCAAACATATCCACGGTAGGGCCACCATCCAAAGCCAGAGCAATGTGGAGCTCCACACATTCCACTGGCACCTGTCCAGCCAACTTCAGCCATCATGTGGCCTGGAAGACCTTTTGCCCAGACTTCTAACACCAGTCACACATGAGAAAAAAGTAGCTGAGGAGCTGATGGGGCTGCAGAACTAGACTGGAGCAGCATCTGCTTCTGTAATATGAAGAACACAGACAGTCTAGAGAACAAGAGCATCCTAAAGGCCCTGGAGTGTAGCTTACATCAGGAAAAGGGCAGCAAACCAAGTCTGCCAGATGTGCACCAGTTGGCCATCACAAAAGCCACACCAACCTACTTGACTTCCAGGAGAGTTACTGCCTACATGAACAGGTCAAGACCATCAAAGGGTTGGGTGGCCATCTTACCAACATGTGCAAGATGGGGTCCTGGATGCCAGCATGGGCTTCAACAAGCTCCCCCTGGGTGAGGGCAGTAAGAACTGAGCTTGGGCTGCTTTCCCTGTAGCCATAGGGTGTCTTCCCTGGGCCCCTGCCAAGAACGTATACTGCACTATTACTCCTGGGTTTATACATTCACTTAAGTTGTTGTTGTTGTTTTTTCCTCCCAATTTCATCATTTCTTCCAATAAAGTTATATGGTTTCTAAATTTTAAAAAAGGCACTGGGGAAACTGAGACAAGTGTGCTGGCCTTTCTGTGACTTAGATTCATGTATAAGTGCAAATAATACAATCTGACTTATCTTCTTTATAAGATTGTGTGAAAATCTAATTTCATCATGTATTTATTATTTAAGCTATTTCTTCACACCAACCTCATTGAATAAAGAATCTTAGAGAGGTTGAGGTATATAGAAAAGAGCTTAAAAATGTATTAGAGACTTAAGGTCTGATGGTTAGGCAGAATGTGATTATAACTTGTATCAATTTACTTTAGATGTCTCTGAATTAAATACAAAGATAAATTAGATTATTAATATTTAAGGTACTTGGAGCACATTATATATAAAAAAACAGTAACAACAAAAAAAGAAAATAATAACAAAAATATGGAATGACCTACCAAGAAATAGAATCTACTCATTCAGGCGGAAATGCAGCAGTGGTTCCATATTTTAAAATAAGTACACAGTTCTGGTACAAGGAAGGGAACATCAGTAGTGCAGCTGTTTCCCCAAAGGGAGGGGGGGAACTGACTCAACCTTTCTCCTACCAACTTTCCTTTTTTCTTCTCTCCAAATGCTTTCCAGAATGTTTTGAAATATCTGTTTTCTGAATTTCATATTTGTACAGTATTCTCCTATAACTTTTGCATCACATAGCATGATATTATAGATTTAAACAATTTCTCCTAATGAGCTCAACAAGCCCAACTTTCTAGAGAGAATGTTAACTCTCATACAATCTCTAGAACCCCAGCTCTCATTTACTTACGCTCACTTTCATTGAATTCAAGTGAGCCACAGAATGTTGGGTTGGAGCCAAAAGCTACCTTAAGACAACATTGAGTCCCCAGCCCCTCATTCCACAGATGAGAAAGAAAAAATCCTAGTCTATTGTTTAAAAGCACATAGCTATAGTTAGTGACAAAGTTTGTACCAGAATTAAGGGATCCACCACTGCTTCCTCTTCACCATACACGCTACTCCCCCTGGAGTCCCCACACGTACTTAGGAAACTAAGAAACATGCCAGAGACAACTCAAAACCTCTCACTGAGAGGCAGAAGGTCTAGAAAATAAATACATAAAGTCGAAAATAATTTCTGATGGGGCCAATGTGCTTTGGAATCCAGGACCTATGTTTATTTAACACTGACCTAAGGTTTGAGACTTCACCTAAATGAGCCCAACTTATTCTTTAGGAAATGGAAACCAAATGTACCTACTGTAGAGATGTGATATGTCATCTCTCTGTTCCTTATTTCTCACATAGTTCCATCCTTCTGCAAGTAATACCTTTTAATGTGGGGTTTTGTATTTCTGTCCCCCACATCTGTAAAATTAAATTCTTGGATCTTTTACTCTCCTCTGTTTATGTTTCAATTCCAATGCTGGTTTCTTCTTCTTTTTCAGCTTTTATCCTTTCACCCCAAGTGAACCCAAGATCCTCTGCCCTTTTTCCTCTACATCTTTTAAGCTCTCTCAGAGCCTCAACAATGAGTGACAGTGGCTTACAATGAAAAGGTGATGCCAACCATATCCCACCTTACCCTACATTAACTTCCTCTGCAGTTTGAGGACAATGCTCCTAGTAACCAGTAGCCATGATCCAGGTATTTGAAAAACTGGTAATGATATGTTCCCAACCTGGCTAGTAAATGCCTCAACAGTGTGAATATTGAATTTCAGAAATTTTATTCAATTCTTGTTTCACTCGTCATATTTTCCGCCCTAGGAAAGTCTTCATTATATACCTGGTGCCTCAGCAAGATAAGTGACACTGTCTGAGCTCCACTTTGACCTTCCACCCATGTCGAAATATTCAGTTTGAGAGTACAAGTAGAAATGAAAGATATTCTTAAGAGAGCCAGAGGATCCTTCACTTCAAAATTTCTTCATTATTTTGCAACGCTGAGAAGTCGCCAGCATCATTGCGAGATTTGGCTTGTGTACACCTGGAAAATATGAGACTTGAATTTCTCATGTTGACACTCCAGCTTCAGTTCCCCTGGGGGCGGAGAGAGGAGCATGTGTTAAACCTACAGCTGAACTCTAGCTCAGACTAAACTCTGCTTCAGGGGGCTTCCTGGCGGTTACTTAGTCTTTTAATGTTTACTGGTACTTCCTACCTTTTCATCCAAGATGAGTTTATTTAGCTATTCCTATATTGGAACAGAGTACTGGTAGGGTCAGCTTTAGCCCCAGGTAGAGAGAAGGCAGATGTTTATTGGCTATGCAATTTAAAGAAAGCCCCAAGACCTCTTACAGAAAATACTTTTTTTCCTAATAGCTTTGTTGAAATTCCCATATTAGTCACTTCCTTGGAATGAAGCAGTGATAAAAAATAATTCTGATAAAATGCACAAGCAATCTTAAAGTCAGGGCACATAAAGCCCCTTTCACTTACTGATCAAACTAGATAACTAGCCACTTAAAAGGACTAAAGAGAGGAAAACTGTGGTGGGAAAGGGGAGGGAAAACAGGGTTTGGTACATGTCCAAGTTTAGAAAGGCAAGAAAATCCAAACTGTTGAAGGGAATGATAAAAAGGAGATAGCACAAGACAGAGTCTCATGATTTAAAAATGATTGTTAGGACTATTCCCAACGTTATGTATCCACACTGCCCTTTGTCCATACATCCACATATACATCCATGTAATGAGTGTTTATTGATTCACTTTGTGGTGGTATACTAGTGACAGAGAGATTAAAAAACAAAACAAAAAACCCAAGCCTTTATTCTTACAAAGCTTATCAAGAAATATAAGCCTCTAAACAATATTTACAAGTCTGAGTCTTAGTTGCTATACTAGATACCAGTTTATGGTGCTATAAAAACTTGAAGTTTATTATCTTGGGATAGATACTGTTCTGTACACGTTTTATTCATTTAATCCTTCTGAGAATGCTCTAGGTAAATACTATTATCAAGTCCATTTCACAGATGAGAAAATGGTAAAACCTAGAATAATTTCCCCAACATCCTTTTGATGAAAAGGGACAGGATTAGGATTTGAGCCCAGGTGACCTAGCTCAAAAACCCATTATTTTAACACTCTGCTCCACAGCTCTCAATAGCCCACAGGCATTGAACTTAATCAAACCTTGCAGAACTAAATATAAGAGATATTACACAGACTCTAATGGTCACCTCAATTTGAATTTTCCTCTAGTCGGAAAAGAAATATAACACTGCAGCTGAAATCGGGAATAATACATAGGGTCATTATAGCCATTGCATCATTCTCTGGAGCCTCACCATAATCAACATGACTGGTTGTGAGGTTGAACATCTAGACTGTTCACTGGCTAACTGTATCCTGAAGGATTCAAAAGGAGTTTGTTAGAAAGACACCTTTGAATTATGATGACTTGGCCATTTTCATTTTAAGTATAGATAGAGGCACTGGGCATTTCTTAGACTCCCAAAGGACACTGATGATAAATAAAAAAGTGTAGGGAGACCAGTGAAGAATTATGAGCTAAGACAGATTTTGTCAGAATATAAGGGGGAGACCTAGGAGACTGCAGCATCTAATTTGATACACTTATAAGCCACAGACATGTCTGAATGACCAAGAGCCAGCCACCACCACAAAATAACCAGGATAGGTCTGGAGTCAGCAGGGAAGAGCTGGGAAAATGGCCAGGCCGATAATGAAAGGGGGCATTAAGGTACACATTAAACTCTCCAAAAGGGGGAAAAAATAAGCAACATTTCCAAGACATCCCTAACAAAAAGTTAAAGTATTAACATTTTGCTAAAGTAGCAAAAATGGCAAACTTGCTGGTTTCACAAAATACATTATATTGCTTTTTTTTTTCTCTCTTTTTTTCTTCTTGACGTGGGAAGGTGGCAAAGCTTCACTGAGCAATAGTGAGTGAGGATGTAAGGGTCTTTTCAAAAGTGGCCCGTCACCCAATTACTTAGAGTTCGGAGGGCGCCGTTTACTTTCTGGCATGGAGAATTCAGCGTATTGGAGCTGGCATCCAATGACTTAGTCCAGTTCCCCGGTGGCTTGGGGTTCCAGATGGGAGAGGAGCTGTCTGTTTTTTGTGGAGAAAAGCTGCCACGGGAACCCAGGGTGCTTTGATTGAAATTTCAGACATCTGATTTTGTCAGGGTTCGGATCCCATTCCTTTGAAATGCCCTGCCTTAATAACCACGTTAACCCATTGCCAATCTTTCTCCCAAACATGTCTCCGTATGATTGGGAAAATTAATGAACAGGCACCAGCTAATATAATTAAAGCCAAACATTCTGATTTTAGTATTTAAAAAAAAAACACACACACGAAAAGCACGAAAACCCACTGCCCTGACTTTCTCTTGACAACACGAAAGTCTTGCCGTCCTTGAACTGTTTAATTATTGAAATGAACTGAAACAGTACACCGGCCGGGGGCAGAGGTCTCGGCACAGCCCTGGAAGTCAGGAGGCAGGCAGGCCTGCCAGCGCCCGGGGCTGCTGCTCCAAACCCACACACTTTTTCTCAGGCAGCCGGCTCTGATAGGTAGCCTGATAGTGAGACTAATTTGCTAGTTTTCCAAAGGCCCACTAGTGCTTGCTTGTTTTAAGACAAGCCAAACTATGCTCTGGTGACCACCGCGACATTACAGTTCCCATGCCCTGCCACATTCCTCTTCTCAGATCCCAGGCGTTTTTTGTGTGTCTCCCTACGTGCAGTCCAGGATGTAGACAAAATGAATTCCAAGTGACCTATGTGGGGGTGGATTTTTTTTTTTTTTTTTAAGAAACAAACAGCAAATTAAGAGAGGGGGAAAAAATTCCTGTTCTCACTTTTTTTTTTTTTTTGGAAGGGATGTATATGTTTATTTTCTCAGAGACATTTGCTGGCGGTGACAGCAGAACTCAGATTTATGAAAGTGTCTTTCCCCCCCAATTTTAAAATATGAGCCATGATTTGTTTAACTTTCTCCTCTGCTTCCCAGATCTAACCGAACCTATGACAGTGACTTTCTTTAAATAGAGATGCCGAGTTTTCTATGATTCTAGTATAACATTTCCTGAAAACATATTTTTCTAATATATCATGAATAATATTTAGACTATTACCAAAGACGATGGGGGGAAAACTGGAAAATGTTTCTATAAATGTTAATACTATGTAAATAAGAGTAAAACTGTGATTTTTAAACATTATTAAATATTGAAGATTATTATTTAATAATCAAGACAAGTTAAAAATAAGTGCATTATTATTTAATCAAGAAAAGTTAAAAATAATTGTACTTAATGGTTTTATAATTTCTAAATATTTTATTGATTTGAATATAAACATAATTCTTTTTGTAAAGAAAGGAGAAACTGAAACTAGTTTGGCTCAGTGGATAGAGCATCAGCCTGCGGGCTGAAGGGTCCCAAGTTCGATTCCAGTCAAGGGCATGTATCTTGGTTGCAGGCACATCCCCAGTAGAGGGTGTGAAAGAGACCGCTGATTGGTGTTTCTCTCTCATTGATGTTTGTAACTCTCTATACTTTTCCCTTCCTCTCTGTAAAATTTCATTTTTTTTAAAAAAAAAGAAAGAACCATCTGAAATAATGGGATTTTTTATAGTCCCAGATAGGGCCTGAAGCCAACTTGTCCTCAACTTCCTATTCTGCATCATGCGCTTGGATGCCACCTTTTCCTCACTTCACACCCCGTTCCAGTGGGACCTTTACTCCTTTCACTTATTAAAATTTGCTCTAAACCCTTACTTTGTAGTCTTCTAATAATAGAACATAGATATGTGGCCTCTTCTTAGGACCAGCAAAGATAATGGAAGGGCCAGATATTATTATATATGCATATCATCTCTATCCAAACTGAATACCTTCAAGAGTGAAGGGGAAGCAAATCAATGACTGCGGTGGGTCAGAGGCCTGAGCCAGAACTGTCCCAGGGAAAATGGGACACCCTACGTGTTTGTCTACATGTTTGATAGTAAAGAAACTTATGTGACAACATACATTAGATCGCTTTATCTTATTTGTTTCCTAGCCAGAAGACCTCCCTTTGACTCTCATTTACTACCCTCCATCCCTTAAGCTGAACTCCTGGATCAACACTGCCAGCTTTCTAGGAACTCAACCCAAATTTTGCCATAAGCTGATATTTTCCAGTCTATCCAGACAGATCTGTCACGACCAAGTGTAATACTGGTATCCCCAAACCATCCTTCAAGAGCGACAGTTGTCTACCATCATCCAGTCCTCTGTCCTAGTCCAGTTGCTTAGAAGCCAAGAATTCCCATGTGAGAAAATCTTCATGGTTGATGCATAATTCCATGGGCGAAACTAAAAAGGACACAAGAAGGGGCAGTAGGACCATTATAGGCTGAGGTAGTGGTGCCAGAATTTAGTATCCTGGAAGGTATCTTATTCTGCACAGTATTATAGCCTATGCTGGAGAAACTTGGCTCAGCCGTGATGAATTTAGTTCTAGATGTCTCCAGATACAAATATGATAACGAAGATCCCTAGCAGTCCCTTTGGATAAGGTCTATCAACATATAAAGGGTGGATAGCAGTGGCGTCAAACTTAACTATTTATAAAACCAGCTGGGTCCCTTATTTAAAACTAGAGACCCGATATACAAAATTCTTGCAAGGGGCTCGGACCTCGCAGCCCCAGTTGCCTCGTCCCTCGCAGCTGCTCCGGCTTCCTCTGGAAGGTCGTCTGGACGGTCATTCCACTGTTTGGCCATCTGGTCTAATTGCCATATTACACTTCTATTATTACAGAGGGTTCCATCTCTCAGCAAGTTTGATGTCAGAGAATCAGCATACATATTTAAAAGCTCATGAGATGGTTTAGGTGCATTGGACCCATGTAGCCAACAGCACTGATAAAGGCTGAATCTTTCTCAGTCTTTCTCTTGGCAATATATAGGAGGCCAGGGGCTTGTAAGTAGCCTCCTCTGATTGCCTAGAACAGTGGTTGGCAAATTCATTAGTCAACAGAGCCAAATACCAACAGTACAATGATTGCAATTTATTTGGAGAGCAGAAAACCAACTTCTCTGCTCATGGACCCCGAAGATTCAATTGCACTGTACATGCTCGCTTACCCACACGTGGTATTTTGTAGAAGAGCCACACTCAAAGGGCCAAAGAGCCACAGTTTGCCGACCACCGGCCTAGAAGTCCTCATACATCGGGAGGATGTGCAGACCTACCTAAAACTAGAAATGAAACTTCCTCATTCCTATAAAAGTGGCATGCTGTAGCTCCTGGGAAAACAGAACAATTTTGGCACAGACTTGAAATTACAGATTAGGATCCGTCTCCAGAGAAATAAGGTTAAGTAGAGCCTAAACCCCAATCAAGAAGAAACGGTGATTCCCTTTATGATCCAGCCTTGGCAAAGAAAAGCCACTTCAGCTATATATTGGAACTGACTCCAGGGAAGATGAATGAAAATGACTGTCAGGGATACATCTGAATTTTTCCAACAAGGTGAGATTTTCTCCCCGGTTGTCTAACTTAACATTCCAACGTGAGAAGAAATTCAGCATCTGAAAACTGTTCCTAATCCATTCGTTATATAGCATTACAGCCGTTTTCATTTCTCCCCACACTGCATTTTGCTGGTTTTGTCTCAGAGCCTCTAACGCGGGGCCAGGACTTGCACTGGGAGGCTTGTGGATTACAGGAAATAATGACCTGTATATATTTATTTGTTCAAAGGAAATTAGAGAGGCCTGATTTTTATTATTCCCCATTGCCCCACGTCCTCTGGTGTAATAACTTGCCCTGTTCTCTAATTTACTTTTACATCATTGGAAATGTATACCATTTAGCTCAGATTCTCCCACGGCCAATCAGGACCCGCTGCTTAGCTAGGCTAACAGAACCTTGCAGGGCATGGGAAGCCCTCCTAATGCAGACCAGCCAAGGACACTGCAGGAGCTGATCTTTCTGGAAAGGATGTGAACTGGATCAAGTAATTGACCAACTCCTCCCCTTAGGTAGCCAGTGACCACTGTGTGCCCTTGCTATTGAATGTGACAGCTAACCTTTTCAGGGCTCATGTCGTTTTAGATTAACCTTCTCCTGTAAAAATTTGCAGGCAATTACCTTCTTGTTAACTTTGTAATTGTTAATCTATCAGTGTATTTCCAGCGGTGCTGCCTCCTTGTCCTGTCTTTCCTTCTCTCTTATCCCGTCTCTTACCACAGAACTTGTGCATTCTCCTTAATATTGATATCCAAAATCTAAAATTTATCTACTTGCGTTTTTAGTTTAGAGAAAATAAAAATCTATATGTTTTGGTCTTCTTAAGAATTATGATTAAAAACTTAGGTCTTGATTTCATTGGGATTTTCTAGTCTCATAGCACATATCATCTATATTTGATAGAATTCTGGGGAGAGGGGGCAGGTCAGTGGGAAAGGTTTCCTCGTTGTAGATGAATATTATAATATCTTCAGAACATTTGTAACTTAATTGCCTCTTCTCTTCCGTATGACTCTAATTGTGGTTTACGGACTTGTGGAGATGAAACTGACATTTGAAGGGTAGGCAAAACTGATTTCTGTTACAGTCATTAAGCTTTGGGGGACAGTTAATAAAGTTTTTGGATTCTCTAAATTTCTTTACAATAGGTGTGTGCTCTTTAACTGGCAGGGTTTGGCAGGATAAGAAGGAAGGGTAGTAAGTAGTTTTAATAATCACAACTTCTGAAATCCACTCCAATATGATCATAATTTAAGAGCTCAATAAATTGGGCCTTTATAAACTTTTCTTCATCCTTCCCCAAACATGTCTTTTCAGTCTGGGCAGTTGCCTCATTATTAAATAGGTTCTCTATTCCAAAATAAACTCAAGCCACTCATATTCATTTTACTTTAATTTCCTTTAGTCTCACATATTATAAGGTTAATTATTGGTTTGGTTTCGTTTCATTCCTGCTCCATATGTCACAGCAGGGATTCAATTTGTTTTCCTATTGATAATTTATTTAAGACAACATTTTTTTCCTTTTAATACTCCTCAAATTTGATGCTTCTGAATATACTTTATATCTTCCTAAATCTTAACTAAATCCTCCAACTCTCCTAAAATACTAATCTGGTTCTGGTTCAAGAGATAATCTTTAAAACAGTTGCTACTTCATTGTAACTAAAATGACTGAACCATAGTTTTAGTATTGGAGCTTAGGCAGTTTCTCTTAACAAATTGCCTGGCCTTGCTCTAAAGTTTAATCTTGGGTAACATGGTACTTGGCTGGGTCTGTTTTCAAAGGTTGAAGAAATTCTTTGGGGATACTCTAGTTCACTAACCCTTCAAGGTCCTTTGACCACTAACCCTGCCAGGTCCGCAGTGCCATTTCTTTGTAAATAGCCAGTGTGCATCATGGCAGCTCCTGCATTGAGCATCTGCCTCCTAGTGGTCAATGCATGTCATAGCAACCCGTCAGACAGTAGAGGGACACTTAGCATATTAGCCTTTTTCATGGATAGATAGATAGATGATAGATTGATCCCTTCCTTCTTCTCCAAACACTCATGATTTTTATTCAAACTATTGAGAAACCCTCTTAAATAATCATACTTTCAATATTGCCTTTTCCCAGTGAACACTTACTGCCAGGCTTTGCACTGGTCTTTCAAATCCATTATCTCAAGTCCATTTCAAATCCCTGCAAGATAAGTATTACTACACCCATTTCACAAATGAGGAAACTGGTGTAGAAAGCTTTAGTGATTTATTCTGGTTCAGTCAGCTAATATATGGCTGGTGCAGCACACAGATTTGGTCTTCTGAGTCTTAAGTCCATGCTGTCTCTTATCCCTCAAGCTGCTGCCAAAGTAATTTGCTATAATGCAGCTTTGATTATAACACACTCAGCTCCATGGGTCCTTATTGCCCATAAAATGAAGCCTAAACTCAGACTTAAAATTCAAAGCTTGCTATAATCTGGCCCAAATCTACATTTCCAGCCTCTTTACTCTTTGATCCTTCTGACACCCACTACACTTCAATGAAAACATATAACTTTGCAATTCCAAGTATGTCTTATACTTCCCTGAAATAATGTCTTTGCCTATGTCCATCCCTTCTCCTAGAGTATTATTTTCCCAGTGCCACCTCCACCCTAAGTGCTTTAAATCTCAGATAGATATAAAACTCCCTGTTCTATAATCCTATAGCAGTTTGTATATAGCCACCATACAATGCCCATCATTCTGCTTAATGTAGAAAAATACAAGAAATTCTGGGTTGGTGAACACATAGAGGTGCTGGGAGGATTGGTGTTGGTGAACCCTTCTGAATTCCCCATCAGAGTAAAAATGTATATTACTACTTTTCTGAATAATTCATTTGTCATTTCAGTAAATCTGTTTGAGGATGCACAGCCTGAAGTGGGGAAGGGGTGTCTAATTTTATCTTTCCCAATTTCATGAGTTCATATTAGGATAATGAGAGGCAGTAAGCTTAAAACACCCTGCAAAAAATGATATACGAAATGACAATGGCATGGCCAAGTGATTAGAAAAACACTACAGAGTCCTTTTCATTAATCATGAATTTATTTTTGACGCAAAAAGTTGAGGTTGTCAATGTGGCCAAGGTTCCAGGATTATGCTTCTGTAACCTGACATAACTCTTTTCTCCTAACTCAAACTCCTGGCTTGTGGATGAGTATTGGACCACTCAGGATCAGTCTTCCATTTTTGGATAAAGTGTATACATTGTACATTTGGACTACAGCATCATTTGTGGGAGAAGGAGAAGGGATTAGGAAGGAAGTTGTGATTGAAGTCACCACTCAATATTTCTAAGTCATATTCTCTTTTCAACCTTAATATTATTTTATATTTGATTAACTGATTTTTACACTTGCCCCAAAACCAGAATTCTCTCACATATAGTAGGCACTCAACATATACGTGTTAGATAAATGAGAGAATGAATGAGTGAATAGCTAAATAAAATCCAACAATGAAAATGAAATCCAAATTCTGAGTCCTGACTATCCCTAGTGAATCAGAATTTCCAGGGGAAAGACCCAGTAATCTGGACATTAACAAGCACCCCCTTGGATGAATATAGCACACTAAACTAGAAAAGATATTTCAAAATTAAGCTAATTTTCAGAATCACCTGGAGAGTTTTGAAGACATAGGTTTGTAGGTTTCTGGGCCCTTACTGAAGATCTAATTATAGTAAACCATGCTTCTAAAATAACTTTCCTAGATAAAAGAGATATGTAAAATATCTATGGAAGACTATGTTGTATGGAATCTGCTCAGACATGGAACTTAGATCAGTCTTAATGGGTAATGAATTCAACTTTATTCTTTAAAAAAATTATTTCTGATTTAGGTGACATGGGCATATGCATTTCTCAAAACTCATTAAATGGTTTACTTAAGATTTGTGCATTTTATCACAATACGTAAGCAAATATATCAAGTATAAATTCTAGTAATCATATGCAAGCTGAACTATTTATGGGTGAAGTGTACTGATGACTAGAACATACTTTGAAGTGCATCAAAAATTAAGGTGAACAGTTGGATAATTAGATATGTAATGAAAGCAAATAGAGCATTGCTACAGAATCTAGGAGGTGCCTATGCAGATGTTCACTTTAAAATTCTTTTCAACTACTCACTAGTGAGTTAGGTAGGTGGAGGGACATTGAGTGCCTCTCTAAGAATCATCAAGAGCAAGTACAGCATGCCTTGAACCACAGTTGTGTGTGGCTTCATATGCTTATGGGACATGATGTAGACAGCTAAAGTCAAGGTGTTTCAAATTTGGCACTATATACATTTCGGGCCAGGTAATTCTTTATTATATGGGCCAGTCCTGTGCCTTATAGAATGTTTAGCATCGCCTGGCCTCTACTCACAAGATGCTTATTGCTTATAACATTTCTCCATGACAATAAAATATATCTCCAGAGATTGTCTGCTGTCCCCCATGCAGCAAAGTTAAGCCCAGTCCTGTTGAGAACCACTCACTTAAGGCAAGGAGCCAAGATGAAGCACCTTGGGAAATGTGAACCCTAAAATTCATAGCTAAAACTTTCCTTTAAAGGAGTTTCCCAAAGAAAGAAAATCTAGTTTTCAAATAAGCCAATTAGGATAAAGTTTTGAAGGGAATGGTAGAATGTAAACATAACTAGCTTCACTTAATCTAACTACCTTACATATAACTTGCCACAGGGAATCTTTTTTTTTTTTTTTTTCACATATATAGTACTTAAGAGTTGATGATGTTAGAAGGCCTGGTAAATGCTAACTGGTAGGAAAAAGTATACCCATGAAGTACAACTATACATATTCATCACACAGGCTTCACCCCAGGGTCTAAAACACAGTATAACTTGCTAAGAGATAATCATACTATGTCATCAGGGAATCTGGGAGGGATGGGCTAGGATCTAAGCTACTGGCATTCATATGTTCAGTCAGGATAGCATTCCTCTCTTGTTTCTAGAAAAAAGCAGGGGTTCAGAAAAGAGAGGTAAAGAGGTACTATACCTGATAAGAGCAAAGCCTCATTACTGTATGAAGATAGGGGCCTAAATAATGACTGAGCTAAAAGCCAAGTTCTAGGAATTTTGTATGGCACCTACTTCTGAAGTTTTATGTGACTGGAGGCATTGCAGGACTCCAAGGGACAAGCAAGATTCTGAGCTCAGCCTTGGAACCCAGAGGTAAACAGGAGATACCGTGTCATGGGTGGGATAAGCAGCGATGGTGATTCAGAATGGGCAGGCTGATCCTAACGCTCCAACAGCACAACTCTATGCAACCTCATTAACCCAGCAGAGTGAGTCAGGCGACTCTCACACTCCCTGTCTGCCCAAAGAATCAAGCATTACAAAGTTTTGCAATGACCTTGCTAAACACTCAAGATATAATATTGTGTATGATAAGAAAGGACACAAAACTCCACATATACTGTGGCCTTACTTTTACATTATAGGGAAGAAATATATAATTATAGCTAACTAGGTATAAATATCAACAACTAGGAAACAGAGTGTGGAAGGAAAGACTGAGGATACCCTTTAAGATGTGGGGTTAGAGAGGATCATGTGTGATATTTATTCCTTTCTTCATACCTTCCTTTATTTTCTACATTTTGGGTAATGAGTAAGAAATACTTTTATGATAATTTGTTAGGTATTCTACAAGAATTAACTTCCTGTCTCAAACCAGGATTGGCCTAGGAATCAGGACAAATGTTAAGCATTGTGAAAAAGCTTGAGGAAGACACGGCTTGAGGAAAGTGTGGGAAATGTGGTTTGCTCAATGGAAATGAACACACTCCTACATAAACTTAACAAGAATTTTAGCATGTGTCATCAGAGTACTTTCCTCCTAACAGACAGCTATTTTGCAGTTGCATAATAGGAAGCAGCATGTTCTCTTTCTTCCCCCCCACCCCCCCCAGCCCACAACCAACTGCTCTCTGGGGGAAAAAAATAAATCCTCAACTCTTTGGCCAATGTAAGTGTACTAGTATATTGGACTATGGAGTGCAGTGTTTGTTTGGAATGATGGATGGTTGGACAATATAGCACAATCAGACAAGACCTGCCATCAATCACTTTAAATCAATGATAGAACTTGGGTGTGTTTTATGCCATTTTCATTCATTCTAGTGCCCAGAGAGTTTCACAGAGCAACCTCATGACCTCACATGAGCAAAGAAAATGGCTTTTAAAGTTGTTTCCAGGCTCTATTCATCACTCATTCCTGGGTGAGATGCCAGGAAATAAGTTTCCTAGTGTGTGTGTTTTTTTTAATCTTCAACTCATCTTTCTCACTTCAAAGTTTGGATGAAGGACATGCACATGGGGGGATGGAGAGGGCAGGCAGGAAGAGAACCCATCTGAGTGGGCTAGGTTGTCTGTTATATAAATTAAATCTAATCCTCAACTTTTTTTTTCCCTCTTACTCACCGTAACAGTCTGCTCAGAATTCCCTCCTATCTTTCTGGAATGACGTTGTTATTTAGTTATAATTTCCCCTTGGGTCATTCTAGAACACTTGATGCAGAGCACACTAGTCATCAGTGCACACTGAACATTGCTTTTACGTTCATTAGATGAGACCATCAGGAGCCTTCTCTACAATACACAGGTATTTTTCACTGGGACTCTCAAGACCATAGTTGTTAATGGTTAGCCCTCACCTTCAGAAGCTGTGAACCACCTCATAAGTGATATCAGCATATCAGGGTTAAGCAAAAACTACCCCTGGAGGGGTTGAGGAGATATCAAGTCAATTTCTTAGCCTCAGAAAAACCTTCAACACCCTAAAAACACCTCTCTTCTCCAAACCCCTGCATAACACAGCCTCATCAACCCAAAGCATTAGCTCAGCTCTCAAACCTCACCAATCCTCATTAAAAGTCCTGAAGCATAAAATTATTTTACTTCACCCTGCCCTCCCCTTTCCTAGTCCTAGAAGTGAATGGGGAAGTAATGTGAACTTAGCCCTTTAGCACAGAGGTCAACTTCACTAATTTAGGAACAAGCTTGGGAAGATGGATAAGGTTAGTGTTTGTCTCATCTTACTGCACATATTTTAAATACAGAAGTTTGCTAGAATTAGTGACTTTTTTTAAATCCCCCCCCAAGGATGTATATTGATTTGAGAGAGAGAAAGAAAGAGAAAGGAAGGGAGGGAAAGAGGGAGGTTGGGTGGGCGGGAGAGCGGGAGGGAGGGAGGGAGGGAGGGAGGGAGGGAGGAAGGGAGGGAGGGACATTGATGTGTGAGAAACAACAATCAATTGCCTCTTGTACACACTCCAACTGGGGATCAACTGGCAATATGACCTGACCAGGAGTTGATCCAGCAACCTTTTTGTGTATGGGAGGATGCTCCAACCAAATGAGCCAGTGACCAGGACCAGAATTAGTAACACTTTATTTCTTCTCATAACAAATGAACCCACCAAAATATTCTTTTGATTTCCCACCTATTAGGAAAATCATTTAATATCCATCTTACAAAACTGTCTTATGAAAGCATACTGCACACAAAATCTTATCATCATTTTGATACAATTTTAATTAATAATGAAAGTAATTTTGCACATTTTCTTTAGAGGGTCTTTAGTATATACATACTTTAGAGTGTCTTTAGTATGCACACACTAGTCAATAAAAAGGGCAATAGAATTGAATGCTAAGGAAGTAAGAAATAAGTAAGAATTAAGGTCTAAATACCTTAGTTTACAAGGCAAGCTGGAGTAAGGGAAAAATATTGGCCTGAGTCAAATCCCTCGTTTGACTTACATCACTTACTGGAAGAGCTATCAGCAAGGCAACAAGTCTCTCTTTTGAGCTCCGGATTTCCAACATTCTGATGGAATGATTTGTGCTATGGGGACTCTGCATATATTAAAACATATTTCTCTTACAAATGTGTGCAATTCTCCTCTTTTCACTTATCTATGACAAAAATCTTGTCTTTAATAACAGTTATAGAATAATCATAGTCTTCATTTTTTACTATTATTATAGAGACCAAGGAAAATAAAAATATCCTCAGTTAAATTATCTACACATATATATATATTTATATAGGTAATGTGTGTGTTTTACGTATATGTATATATGTATATATGTATATAGGTATGTAGGTATCTATATAATAAAAGCCTAATATACAAATCAACCAAACGGCAAAATGACTGGTTGTTATGACATGCACTGACCACCAGGGGAAGACACTCAATGCAGGAGCTGCCCCAGCCCACAGGACTCATGCTAGCCAAAACATGTGCCAGTGGGCCCCTCCCCTTAACCCTGCTGCTTGTCCCACAGAGGAAGGTGACCAATGGCAGGGAGTGGGGCAGGCAAGTGAGCAATACCAGGCTGGCCAAGGTGAGTGCCAGCTGAAACCCCCCAATTGCCTTGCCAGTCACCCCACAGATTGGCTCTGTTCTCCAGCTAGGCCTGGCTTACTCAAAAGGTTCAACATTCAACATGTATCTGTGGTACTGATTTTTTTCAAAAACGCGATCATCAATTGCATTTTTATTGCATTAAAGACTAAAATGGGAAGATCTGTCTTCTCTATCACAAAGCAAGTTGTAGTCAATCATGAACGTCAGGAATGCTGATTATTCCAATAGTGAGGTTAATGTGTTCTTATTGTTAAAGTAATTAAACAAGGAGACCACTAGACTGAGATGGTTTAGGGCCTTGGCAGCCTATATAAGCAAACTAAACTCTAAACCAGAGCCATTGTACTCAAATCAGCAAAAATGACACTTGAAAACAACCAATCCCAAACAGCCAAGCTGGCTTTTCCAGATAAAACATCTGCTCAAGCTATAACCACTTAGGTAATCTCCTTACTTTGCTTCCTCACTTCTGTTCAAAAACCTCACATATAACTCCTGCTGATGCAGTGCTCCTAACCACCTTTCAATTCAAACTTGATAAATGCTCAAATAAACCTTGAAAATGTTAATGTGCCTCAGTTTACCTATTGAGAGAGAGAAAGAGAGAGAGAGAGAGACAGAGACAGAGAAACAGAGAGACAGAGAGAGAAAGAGAGAGAAAGACAGGGAGACAGAGAGAGAGAGAGAGAGAGAGAGAGAGAGAGAGAGAGAGAGAGAGAAACAAAACACAGCCTAAGTAGTTCAACCCTAAAATGCACTTAGGAGAAAGTGTGTGATAAGTAGAGCAAGGTGTCATATGTGACAGAACAAACACACACCATATCCTTCTCAATCATAGTCCTCGGAATGGATACAAGCATTGAACTTCCCATGTGCACAAGCTTCTTTGGTCAGAATCTAGTGGTAGATGAGAACATTGTTCTGGAAGCAAGAAAATCAAGCAACGTTTCACTCCTCCAGGGCAGACCAGCCAAGAATACCAAAGGAGAGCTATATTTTTATTTTTCCTGTTACAGCACAGATCTGTTGTTTGGCTACCAAATTACAGGTTGGGTCTGGTTCTCACATACTTTTGCTTTTCATATGCTGAACAGGAAGAGTAATAACAGGTTGCTTCTTTTACTTGTGGGATTTAGGTATTCCTCATCACAGAATTGGTCATTTTTCTAAGAAAACCTGCCAGTTTAAAGACTGGAGGTGTATGCTATTCATGTGGGGGTGGAAAAACCCATAAAAAATGAGAGGTTTTGGCTAGAGAGTGGGTTCTAGTTACTTGTTCCCATGTTTAAATGACATGTTTATGAGTCAGACCCTTATTATCTAATCCTAAAGCATCATCCAAAGATCACTATCATTTAAATTACTACTTCAGAGGAGGGTCCCTGGGAAATCTTACCAGGGATAAAAAGTATATATATATATATATCCATTCAGTTCTGAAGCAGATACTTTTTACTCTGCACATACTTTTCATTCATTTTTTTAAATGCTTCATTGATAATCTATAAAAGATAATTAAATAATGTTTAACAAATATTGTCTAAATGCACAATGTCTGATATCATAGTCATAAGACTAAACATAATATAACACATATTGAGGAAAACTGTACACAGATATCTCAAATTATTATTTGAATCAATCATTAATCAATTAGTATTTGAAATATTCATACAAATATTATTCCCTTCATTGTCTGGTTTATAGCTCTGCTGAGGCATTAGTGGGACATGAAAATGATTTATTGGGATAAGATTTTGGAAAAACTCTGGATTTAGAATTATCTGACAATTGAGAGGATTATAGGAACATTTCAATAAGAGATGTCTTATTACTCTGACCTAACTCAGAACAATACTAGGGAACCACACGAGCCAACATGGGAAAGAACCTTGGAACTTTGACTCATCAGAGAATTTCTAAAGAACTCTTTTGGCAGAAAGGACCTGTTTTGAGGACATCTGGGTTTCTTCAAGTGAAATCAATTCATACTTTATTCCCCTTAAAACAAGAAAAAAAGAGAGAACATAGGCGTTTCCTCGCTCTCCAGTCATTTATCTTGTCTAGATATATTTTAAAAAATCAAATATTACTATTTATATCATCCTGATATTTGAAGAAATGCTATTAATTTGCTTTATTAGAAGAGGAAATGGAAGAACACAGACTCCAAGTGATTGCTGCTAAGGAAAGAAGAGAAATTCAGCAGAGCTATATTCTTCTCACGATCCATTGCTACATCAAGGGGAGGAGTGGGCAGCACTGAAGACAGCTCTATCCAGTCCTAACAGGGTGTACACTTTATCACAGTCACTTACAACTCTCCTCTCTATCAATGTGTTTGCTTCTATAGCCTGTTTATTAGGCCTAACACTTTCATTGCAAAAAACAGTCTTGGTCTATGGATGGAAAGGAGAAAGTCCAAGTTCATCCTGACCAAGAGAAAAACAACACAAATTGTCTGCCTTCCTAAGTGCATAAATTATTCTACCTTGGGGATTGTATGGCTTATATGAAATTGGGATTTATTTATACAAGAGAAGATCCAATGTTAATAAACCATGTGTCAAAGGTTAACAAAATCTTTATTAATAAAGTATTATTAGAAGTAAGGATTCCATTTATAATCTATAAGTAATGATTTGGGTGGATATAAACTAAAATCTAAATAAACACATTTAGGCTTCAGGTAGGGTAGAATTATTTCCAATATCCTCAATAATAACTGCACTTTGTAATATTTTTAAAAATCTTCTAAGTGTGCATATTTCACTCAACACTTAAGCAACAAAGCAGAAAAGTTTTAAATAAGCAAGAACACTTGATCTAAGCTGTGGTCGGTGCTTTGTTTGACCAAGGTTTTGGATTATTCTTAGAAGTAATATAAATTTCAAGATTTCCATCTTTTTCTTTGACTATTTGCTAATATAATAAAGCCATTTTTTTATCTCTCTTTTAAGTTTTATGTACATGACCACGTTTTAAGTGAAAATTTCATATTCTTGGCTTATTGGAAAAACAGAACAAGGTTACGATTTTACTTGCAACCTTTCAAATACTATCTTTTCTTACATTTCCTGATACTATCTTTTCTTACATTTTCTGAGTCTTTATTTTTACAAATAACCCAAAGTGACTGCTTCAAACTCAGTATAAAGCAAGCAGGTCATGTTCAACACCAGTTGGGGTTTAGTGACCTCTTATAGGAAGATACCGTTCCCAATACTCTGTGCTCTGCAATGAGGTGATTAGCTGATCTTGTTGACCCAACATTCCACTGCTTCATCAACAAGAGCCGATTTTGGAGGCTGAGTTTTCCTCAAGCACCTGATGTCAAAGCTGCAGCAGAAGCAGCACACAGCAGCAAGAACTGCAGGTGTGCACTCTAAATCAATATGTCTTTACTTTCTCAGGACAACCTCCAGCGCACATTCTGGCTCACCACACATCTGGTTTCCATTAATTGGTTGCTGAAGCAAACATATGAAGATGTTGCATGTATAATTACATATTTACCAAAATGTCAGAGTTTTATGGGGAAAATGTGAAGAAAAGAGTTAAGTAGATAAACTCCAGTGACTCCTCAATGCTTGACCATAGTTTTCTCCATGAGGGTAGTGAACTCAAGTTTTCAAGGGTGGTAACCACAGAAACATTAAAGGCAATAGATAGAAATTTATCTTCATCCCCAGACCATTGCACTAGCCTCTGTTTTGCCCTCCTCTGTCTATTCACTATTCAGTAGACCTTGGTAGATCCTTAGTGAGATGCCAACATTTCCCTATTTATCATTTCCCTTCCCACCTCCTGAAGAGTAAAATTCAAAAATTTTCCGAGAGTCCAGAAGCCCTCTAATGTCACCTCATCTTATCACTCTAACCACCCTAACTGCCTTGTGGCTTTTATATTTATATTTTTTATTTTTTTGGTTCATTCCTCTCATGCTACATTGGCTTTGATTTCTCATAAAGATACCAGCTACACTCCTACCCCTGGGATTCTGAACTTGGAGTTGTCTTTCTGTACACACATCCCTACTTATCCCAATGACTCATTTCCTCACTTAAAAAAAAAAATCTTTGTTCAAATATCTTTTTCTTAGCAAGGCCACCAGTAGTCTCCCTTTTTAAAATTGCAGTTCTCATACAATTACCTGCACCCCTTCCTGTTTCATCCCTCATTGTACATACTACCTTTTAATATTACACTTAATTTATTTATTCATCTTATTCATAATCTATCTTCTCCCCCTAGAATATAAGCCTATAAACCTCTTGTAGATAAAGCTTTTTTGTCTGTTTTGTTCATTGGTGCAAACAGTTCCTGGCATGTAGTATGGGCTCAGAACATTGCACCCTTCAAGCAGTCTATAAGAATTTTATTAAGGACTCAAGGGTGTCTAACTTAGGTACTTGCTTGTTAGAGTGGGAACATGCCTAATCATATGTTTAATCTGTGAGCCAATAAGTGTTTCAGGAAAAAAAATCTGCATCGTACAGCCAAAGACCACACCCCAAAAGTTAACCCTCCACCTAGACATTGCATACAATAAGTCACTACAATGAGAAAAAGTGGATGACACAGTGCAATTCAGGATGATCCAGAGAGGGAAAATCCTTATGGCATGTACCCCCCGAATGTGTATCCATAAAACACGTTTATACATAGCATATTTACTTGGTTGCTATAGTGAATTAATTCAGAAAGTTTTGACAGTTATAAGTAAATGGAGACATAAGGTATATGTTAAAGCCAAACAGAACCATGAATGTTTATGTTTTCTTAACTGTATGAGTAGCAATCATCTTGCCAAAGACAAAACAAAAAATATTGTATTAATATTATTTCTGGTTTTACAAAATACTTTATTATAAATCAAAAGTTCAAAGATACTGTAGTTCTGTCCAATTAGGTAGATTTGAAAATTTTATTTAAAAATATGTTACTACAATACTCTTGTCATTAGCAATCAAATAATCTTGACTTTAAAAAAAAGCAATTAGCCTTTAAGAAATACAAAAGCTAATTAAAAATGAAAACTTAGTCATCTAGGCAAACAACATCCTGGAATCAGTCCATACTACTAACTATAACAGATAATGCACTAAACTCTGCTCTAAAATGACATCTTTTCAATTACATTTTTTTAAAAAACGTCCTCCCAGCTGCAGAGACCTCACATGCTCTTTCCTGCCATGCTGGGTTGATTTATTCTCTGAAGTTGGTCAACTTTTTATGTATGTAAGGCTACATTCATACAAACCTTTATTTAGAAACTCATTAGTGCTTAAGTTAATGAATCTCCAGTTATCCATGCTTTGAAACCCTGGAGATTCCAAACCTCAAAAAAATAACAAAGGCATTTGTAGGAGGAATGTAAGATAAAGCTATCAGTGAGCACTCTGTCCTATGAGACATTAATTTAGCAACTAGAAGAATGTAAGATCTATAGTGAACCAGCATAATGGGCAGTGGGAAAAGGGAGTAAATAAAAAAAATCCTCATCTTATTGAGTTCCCTAATAGAAGACTGAAGGAATTCTGTAAAACACTCAAATACTCTTTAGAAGTCAATAAAGAAAGAGCAGCTTGTCATTGAGCATATTTTTTTCCTAATTCCCTCCTATTTATTCATTGTTGAGGCCTCATGTTTTTCTCTTCCTCATATTTTTTTGTTCTTTACATCTGTGTATTTCAGAACAAACTGTGTTTTACTTTTCTGCTCTCTGCTTCACTTCCATTGTTCCTGTCCCTCATCTGACCAAAAAGAAGTTGAAGATATGGGATTTGCAGAGTCAGGAGAAAGAATCCAAATTGGCTTGGTTTCCATTGAGGTAAGTTCCCAAACAAACCCAGACTCTTAGGAAACATAAAAATTTAGGGATGGAAGCACAGTGCACTGTTACCTCTGCTTAGAGCAACACCCATGAGTTTCTGCCCTATCATGCCCTTGTTGTGTGGCAAGACTGGCTCCTGGGGAGTTAAGAACTAAGAACAGGAATAGGACCACAGATATGTCAGGAAGTTCTGGATGACTGTATTTTGATGAATAATGTAGGAGCAACTGCTGGAAATAGTGATAGGCCTTAAAATAGCAATAATTCCTAAATGACTTTATCAGGGAGTGACCAATTTCTATCATGTGTTGATGTCAATTGAGCACATGGATTTTCCCTAGAGAAAAAAAGAAATGAGATTCCAGACCTGATTTTTTTTTTTTGCAAGTAATTTCAACTACATACAAAACCACTTCCCAGCTCAGCTATAGAGCATACTGGAAATGTCAAGAGGCCAAGCAACAGGAAATGCTTTCCATATAATCATGCTACTCTTCATGTTTAATGTGGAAATAGGACAGTCCTCAATAGCATGCCACTCCTGAATGGATTTGAAATACAAAATGATACAAAAGAGTGAAGGAACAAATTATATAGACTAAAACCCAATAAAATTTTATAGAATTCCCCTCAAAGTACATGGAGTGTTAATTAACATTTAAGGTAGAATTGAAATGTATTTTATTAGAAATCCAGGATTCTGAGCACCTGATTATTGTCTTGCCACCAACCACTACCTCTTACTGCTTCTATCTCCATTTTCACTCCATATGAGGTCATTGGAGGACAGATATATGTGCAGTGGATATGGTTAAGCAAATACATATTTTCTTTATTTGATACAGTGGAAAAATCCCTAAAAACCTAGGTGGAACAGAAGATGATACCTCTTCCCTAAGCTATAGACTAGCTTAAGTTGAGTATAGTATAGTGGACTAATAAACCCATTTTGCCAATTTACTACAGACCTGAAATTGGTGACTCTTATCTGCAACAGGCTTATATGTGTTCTGGACCTCAGTGTATAATTAAAAATATGAAATTATTTGCAAACATTTAAAAATAATTTTTGAATTTTAAGAGCCAGATTGCTGTTTTGCTGGGAAAAACACAAAAGATCCAGACCACTGTAAATATGTACATATATGAGAACACTTATCCAGAGCTAAAACTTGGTTGCTCTGCTCACAAGGGAAAACCTCCAGTCTCTGTCACTCATTATTGTGTCTCTTGTGCCAGATTTGCTTTGCCATTTTTATCACCTGCCTGGTGTTAGATTTGAGACATTTTATATAAATTCTCTGAGTCTTGATCTTCTTTATTTAATTACTAGAGGCCTAGTGCATGAAATTTGTGCACTCCCCTCCCCCAGCAACCTGCCACTGCCTATGGCATGGGCAGGGCCAACTGAGGAGAGAGGGGCCATGGGCAGTTGGCCTCCAGCCCCACCCCCTGGTCAAACTCCTGGTCAAGGGGACAATTTGCATATTGTATTTTTATTATATAGGATTTTTAATTTAAGTTTATTGTTGGAAGTATTACAGATGTCCCCTCCCTCACCATTTACCATTTACCCCCGCCAACCCATTCTCACTCCCTCCAGAAGCTTCACCACACTATTGTCTGTATCCCTGAGTTATGCATATTTTCATATAAATTATTTGGTTAATCTCTTGGGGGGCAGCTTCTCTCTAAAATTCTTTATTCTTTTCCATGCTTTCATGTCTCTGAACTTCTATATCTGAAAGCATCAATGGAAAGAAATAATGAATTCAAAAAGAAGGGGAAGTAAGAGTTTCTTACTCAATAAGACCAATATTATTGCTCCACCCAGATCCCCTCAAGTCCTCTCAAAGAATGTTCCAGTCTAAACTGGGAAGACGAATAACAAGATATACAAAAAGAGGACGTGATAAGGGCTAGTGACCAGGCTGGTGGAGGGTGGTGCTTTCTTCAAACCTAATGGAGACAACCTCCTAATCTCTCTGAAATTCAGTTTCTGGGGATAGACTAGCCTGTCTGCCATTGGGCCAGAAAGTGAGGCTGGCTTGCTTGCAGAGTTGAGGTTGTTTGCTGTGCTGTGTTGGGAGACACAGGGACGCCATTGGAGAGGCAGTGGACTGGCAGCCATCACTGTTGGCCACGCCCCAGCCTAGTGAAGCTTTGAGACTCTGCCCCTCACAACACATCCAAGCTCCAAGCAGCAGACTTTCCATATGAATGGCCCTCTCTGTTGCAGTTTAGCAAAATTGCAACCTGGGGCAAACAGATCCAAGGAGGACAAATCTGAGGTTCACGCTGTAGCTTCTGCAAAAGTACTGGCCTCAGACAGTAGCTGAACTGCACCTCACTGAGACCCAGAAACCAGAGTTCTAGTGCTCAGTTTCAATCCCTCACACCTATAAGTGACACATTCGTGAGACGGTGTCAGTGTGCACCAAAGTCCCACTGAAACAAGGTGTGTCTCCAGCACAGCAGTTCTTCCTTTATAGACACAGCGGATCCTCACAGACAATTGGCCTGGAGGTCAATTCCTCCCAGTGTGCCAACAGCAATCAAGGCTTAATTACACAAAGACTTTACACTAAGTCCACAAAGGGATACAGCAAAAGCTACCACCTCAGGTGATTGGGAAAGCTGAGCTACTGAACCCTATAGGTCACCGACCACACAAAGCCACTCCATCAACACAGGGAGGCATCCAAAATGAGGAAACACAGAAGCATGACACGAATGGGAGAGATGGAGGAGAGTAAACTACTGGACAACACACAGTTCAGAATCACATTTATAAGATTACTCAAGAATCTTCTAAAAACCTTTGAGAAACTCGATGAGACCTCCAAGAAGCTTGGTGAGACCTTCAAGGACCTTAAAGAGAATACAAAAAAAAAAATTAAAAAAAAAAAAGAAAAAGGACCAGCCAGAAATTAAGCATAGAAAGTCTGAAACAAAGAATATACAGGAACTTAACTATAGATCAACATACCCCAATAATCAAACCAAAGATCTGGAATATAAGAAAGCAAAAATCACCCAACCAGAGAGGCAGAAAAAAAGGAGAATCCAAAAGTGTGAAGATAGTGTAAGGAGCCTCTGGGACAGCTTAAAGCATACAACATCTGGATTTTTGGGGTGCCAGAAGAAAAGAGCAAGCAGAATATTGAAGGCTTAATGGAAGAAATAATGCCATAAAATTTTCCCTACCTGGTGAAAGAAATAGACCTACAAGTTCAAGAAGCACACAGAACCCCAAACAGGAGGAATCCAAAGAGGAACACACCAAGACACATCATAATTAAAATGCCAAGAGCAAAAGACAAAGAGAAAATCTTACAAGCAGCAACAGAAAAACAACTAGTTACCTACAAGGGAGTACCCATACAACTGTCAGATGATTTCTCAACAGAAACTATGCAGGC
The DNA here is from genome assembly GCA_963924515.1 of Vespertilio murinus. Classification (NCBI taxonomy): domain Eukaryota; kingdom Metazoa; phylum Chordata; class Mammalia; order Chiroptera; family Vespertilionidae; genus Vespertilio; species Vespertilio murinus. The sequence continues at coordinate 24,209,760 of OZ004711.1, read as the reverse complement.
CAGAAGGGAGTGGCAAGAAATATTCAAAATTATGAACAACAAGAACCTACAACCAAGATTATTCTACCCAGCAAAGCTATCATTCTGAATTGAAGGTCAGATAAAGAGCTTCATAGACAAGAAAAAGTTAAAGGAGTTCATCAACACCAAACCAGGATTACCGTATTTGCCGGCGTATAAGATGATATTTTTGGCCCTGAAAAATACCGTATTTGCTGGTGTATAAGAGACTGGGCATATAAGACGACCCCCTAACATTTCCACTCAAAATACAGAGTTTGTTATATACGCGCAGTATAAGACTACCCCCCACTTGGAGGCATATTTTTCAGGGCCAAAAAATCGTCTTATACGCCGGCAATACGGTACATGAAATGTTGAAGGGTATTCTTTAAGAAGAGGAAGAAGAAAAAGGTAAAGGTAAAAAAATTACAAACAACAAAAAGGCATCAAATACATACCTACCAACAAGCAAATCTAAAAATCAAGAAAATTACAAAAAAAAAATCTGAAGAACAAAATGGACTGGTGAATATAATAGAATCAGGGACATAGAAAGGGATTAGATTAACAATTCACAGGGGGAAAGGGGTCTGAGGGGTGCAGGAAGAGATTGGGAAAAAATCTTATACCTATGGATGAAGACAGTGGCGGAGGTAAGGGCGTGGGGTGGGGTTGATAAATCACGTGGAGGAGAGCTAATGGATGGTGGGAGAGGAACACCTATAATAATCTGAACAATAAAGGTTAAAAAATAATAATAATAAGTATCAGCTAATGTCATAGTATAATAAACATTTGGTCTGTTCTATAATCCTAGCTAAAAAGAGTAATATGCAAATTGACCATCACTCCAATACACAAGATGGCTATCCCCATGTGGGCACAAGATGGCCACCACAAGATGGCCAGCAGGGGAGGGCAGTTGGGAGGGACCAGGCCTACAGGGAAGGGCAGTTTCAGGAGAATCAGGCCTGTAGGGGAGAGCAGTTATAAGAGACTAATATGCAAATTGTCCTCTCAGGTGGTCATTGCACCAAGAGTTTGCTCACTATGACATACATGGCACAGAATATGGCAGATAATAGCAATGTGGCTCTGGCAGCTGGTGGCAGTGGAAGTGCTGCCAGCCCCAATGAGATGGGCCCCAATGAGAGCAGGACCACTACAGGATGGTGAAGCAGGTGAGTAGGTAGCGCTAGGTCAAGGCAAGAGCAAGTGGGGTGGTACTAATCGCATCACCAATCACTCCCCAGATGTCAACCAGCAGCTGGCAGGCCCTGATCACCCGATTGGAGCTGGCCCCTGGTCTAGGACTGGGAGCTAGGGGTGGGTGGCAGTGACCAACCTCCTGCAACACCAAGGGCAGGGGCTACAACCTCTCACTGGCTACCTGGAGGTGGGGCTGAAGGGGGCCAGAGGTGCAGGGAGAATGCAGGCACCAAGCTCTCTCTCATTCCCTCTGCTACTCTTTCTCCAGATGCCAGTGCGTGAGCGCCTGGGAAGCCTCCATGCTCAGGTATCAGGCGCCTGTGAGGAGCCTGCCCTGCACATGCACAGCCTCTTCCAGGTGAGCAGTGCCTCAGCCGCCAGAACCACAGGGGCTGGTGGGACTTCCTATGGGTTTGCAAAGGAGATGGGTCTGCAAGGCCGCCCAGGAGAGAGCATGCTGCCCTCCTGGCTTCTGTGCAGTGCTGCTGGGCAGCCCAGAGGCCCAAGCTGTGCCCCAGCCCTCAGCATCTGCTCATGCTCACCGCATCTCTGTGTGGGGACTCGGGCACTGTGACTCAGGTGGAGGGTAGCATGTGGGTGGACCCTGGGGGCCCAGGTGCTGCCCAGAAGACAGTTGGGACCTGACCTTCCACTCTAGATGCTTATGCTTCAATATCCAGTCATGCCTAGGAACCATACCCATGCACTAATTTTGTGCACCAGGTCTCTAGTGCTTAATATAATCACTTATTCTTTTCATTATTATAGTGCCATCTTATGCCAAAAAAAATGTAAGTAATAAGATATTGACCGGGTTTACTGTGTTAATAACATCTAAAAATATGGTGATCAAAATAGGTCCAGAGGCATGAATGCATGGAACAGTCTGACAGATCTTAGAGGAGAGGTGGATGTGGGGGACAACAGGAAGAGATTTACCAAAGAACTCATACCGGTATACATACATGCATAACCCATGGACACAGACAAGAGTGGGGTGAAGCAGGGGTGGGACAGGGGCTGGGTGGTAGGGGACAAAGGGAAGGAAAATGGGGGCATCTATAATACTTTTAACAATAAAAAATAAATAAAATGTTTTCATCTTTTAAAATCAGAGACTTATATTTGACATAGAATTATTGTGTGATCTACTGTGTCTAAATTATACCAAACTGCACATGGAAACTTGTATCTGGGAGTTTTAAGTATCTCCAGCTTCTCCTAGACACAGTGCTTTTCATTCCAAAGTCAAGTATTGTGGACTGAAGTAGAGAAATTCACTTTATACTTCAACATGCAAATTTAAAATTGGGTATGGAGCAATAGGCTGACATAAAGGAGTTCTATCTCTCATTAGGAAATTAAGATATAATACAATAATAATATTCTGGAATTTGATACTACACTTACCTTACACCCCATACTATAGATTTTTCAGGTGGCTGATATTAACTTAAAGCTAGGTCATCCTGAAACTATCAATGAATACCTTTGAACTGGGTCCAAAGGAAGCAATCATATCAATTGCCCAAACACTATAGACATTGTCCCAATAAGATTACTTTTGTAATAATATATTTGTTCTTTATTTTCTGTTTACATTACTTATGTCATGATTTGGCAAATCTGTCAATAAAGATAACAGGCCACATTTGAAAAGTGGTAGGTGAAATAAATATGAAATGAAAAATGTGTTCTACTAAAGGTGAGTTGACTATTTCTTACCAGATAAAACCACATAGTATATTTTCAATAATAAAATCAGACCTATTTCTATGTATTTTTATTTGTTCAAATTTTAAAGGTAAAAAAAGTTTAAATCTATGGCTCTCACCAAAAACAAAATTGTAGTTGTAGCAATTAAACAAAAAAAAATAATACATTGAAAATAATTTCTATATATGATCTCTGGTTTTGCTTATACACACACACACACACACACACACACACACACACACACACACACACCAAGCTCTTCTTGTGACTACTGTTTCTTCAAATCTATTTCAATAGACATGTATGTATAAGAAGAAAATGTCAGAGGCATTAAGATAAGTGGAAAGTGTTTGTATGTGCATGTGTTTCTGTTTGTTTGTTTGTGTTTGTGTGTGTGTGTGTGTGTATGTGTATGTGTATTTTCTTCTTCCTATTAGTGCCACATATTACCTAGGTTTTCATCAATCTCTGTCAAGGTTTGGGGGTAAAGTAAATGAATTAAAAATAGTATATTTGATTCATACTTTATTACATTTTTTGGTTGTTGTTATTCTGTTTTGGTTTGTTTTTGCTCTTGTAGGAAAAAGTTGTTTTGGTTTTTTTTAATACTAAAATGTTTCTTACTTAGAAAACTAAGTCTTTAATTGTCAACATTTGAATGAATTTAGTAGTATAAATACCTTCAGAAGTTTAAAAAGGGATTTAAAAAATACTAGTGTTACTTTAAAGAAAGGGCAGAAACCTAATCTTCCAATATATCAAGAATTTGTCTTTGTCCAATTGTCTTAAAGGAGCTATTTTTTGTCTTTTTTTTCCTGAGGTAATGAAATATTTAAATAACTGCTACTTGGCAGAAACACTTATTCCCACAGTATTTCTTGCCAAAATGAAAGAAGAAAGTTCCAAATATCAAGCAAGGCACACTGTATTTGTGAGATTATAAGCTTGATTTTTACATGATCTCTCTTTTAAAATAAAGTAAAATAAAACAGAGTAAATTAAATTATTGGAGGGGTGGTAATCTAAAAGCTTTTTGTGAAATGATATAACCGCTTTCAATTGATGACAAAAATTGAAAATAAAAATGGATATAGCAAGAAACAATCTTCCTTTGACACTGAATGGATCAGATAACACAATCATTTTTTCCAGCTCCAATATTTTTCAATTTTTAAAAGGGACACGAAAGTTAGGACAACATGACCCATAACTTGCTAATATCAAAATAAAGTTGAATGTCTAAAAAGTTTTCCTCAAGGCAACTGAAAAAAAAGAAAGAAAAAACTACGTAGGTCAAAAATAACGTGTGATCACTGGGCCTTGTTCTGTGGAAGGAAATGCTCTACCAAGAAAAGAAGTAATTACATTCTATGCAAGTTTCATTTTTGTAAACATCAACTTGGCAAACGTACATTTACTTTCTTCCCCAAGATTCGCTTTATAAAATTTAAGGAAGAACTCATTTCAGTAAGGTTCCTCCATTTAATTATTGCATCCAAAATTTATTTTTTTAAAAGAAAACAAAACATTTGTGAGCCATGGGGACTTGTGGTAATACAGGTACAGTGAAACCAGGAGGATCTGCTGATTCCAGATGGAGTGGATATATTCCCATGGCACCCATTACTTGCCAAATGTTTCCTAAAGCAAACACATGACCTAAAAGATTTTGCAAGTGTGGGGTCTTCAAAAAATAAAATAAAATAAAGTACAGACTTGCAAAAAATAAAAATCCTGTTCTTATTTAAAAGTCATTTCTTAATTCCTAACCATAAGTTGTTTTTAAAAACACACACACTTTTAATAATTTTCAGCTGTCATGCCCACTTTAGTGAGTCTACATGTGTGGGTACTCCATAAAATCTCAGTAGTGGTGGCAGATGTCCCCTTTGAAATATTTCATCTGTTGCTGGGGGGTGGGATATTGTCAGTTCGGTGCCATGAACACCATTTCTTCTAAAAGCTCTGATTTGGGACAGCCCCTTTAGAGCAAACGTAGCATTGCTTGATGTCACTCAAACGGGTGGTATGAAAAGTGAAGAAACATATGACTATGCCAAGATGAAAACAGGAATTTTAACTAATAACATATTGGTGAGGCCCTTTACAATAGTGAAAGAACTGTTGTAAAAAAAATCAATAATTATTATAATTAAGGCTTGGCTATGGAGAATACACATTTATATCCGTTGTTTGTAATGATCAAACCTTATATTCATGAAAGTCTATCCACTCCAAAGAAGAATCACTCTGTTGATGGAATCCCAGATTATCCCTCCTTCCTTGAATTCCTCTAGCAGTTTCACACTGTACGGAATATTTTACACTCAGTTTTAAAGTATCTTCCTTTGTCCTGTAACTGTTTAGAAGTTTATTTGCCTAGGAGTTTTTACTTATTGTTAATCACCTCACCTTCTTCCTCTTTCAAGATAATTGTTGCACTGAATGGTAGGATATAAATAATAATTTTATTAAACATTTAATTGACTGATTCATTCATTCATTCAGAAAACTTTACTATGCACTTACTATTGGTTAGGTTAAAAAGATGTCATGGTCCCTTGCCCTCAAGCAGTGTACATATTTCCAGTAGAGTAAGAGAATAACGCCAATCACAGAAACATAACACTACAGCCAGTGATGAGTGTTATAAAGGAATAACACCAGTTACTTTTAAGGGACCCCCCACTAATTTGCAGTGGGGTGAGGCAAAGTTTTCTAAGGAACTAACACTATTTTAAGCCCAAGAGATAACTAGGAATTATCATAGACATAGGGAATAAAACATCTTTGGAAGAGAAAAGTGCAGGTTAGTTTATGAACTGAAATAAGACCAGTGTGAGAGTAATAAATTCGGGGTGGGAGGTAGTGAAAGAAGATTCTAGAAAGGTTAGTAAGGGCCTTGTCATAGAGATCCTCGTGGTCTATGGTGAGAATTTGAAACATTTTTGCTGCATAAACTGGGAGGCTATTCACAATTGTCAGAGTAATCTGGTAAGATTTATCTGCTAAGAAAATTATTCTTACTGTAGAGTTAATGATGGATTAGAAAGAACAAATGTAAAGATGAAGAGATCAGAGAGAAAAATATTTCATTAATCCAAGTGAGCAATGACATAGACTTAAATTATGGCAAATGACTACAGTGGCCATGGAAAGAGATGGAAGGACAAGGTATATTTGGAAAGTCAAATCTTTAAGACTTGATGATTTTTTTTTTTAAATAAAGAGTTGAGAGGGAAAGGAATAAAAACAACATCTGGGCTTCTAGCTTAAACAGCTATGTAGACAATGGTGTTATTTACCAATAAGGGAAAATAAGATTCAGAGAGTAAGGCTACATGGAGGAGGAATGGTAAACAATAGTTAGCTTCTGATATTGTTTCAACTGCCCCTGATGTATCCAAATGGAGGTGTTGAGTAAGCAGCTAGCTAGAACATCTGGAACTCAGAAGAGAGATTTTTTTTTTTTTGAGAAGACAATTTGGGAGTCAGAAACCTACAAAGAACATTTGGAGAACATGACTTAAAGATCTCACTTAGGGAGAAAACAGGTAGAAGAGGGCCCAGAACAGAACCTAGAAGAAGACAGAAAAACAGACTGATAAAAAAGGGATAAAGGGAAAGCAATGAGTTGAATGTGAAGAAACCCAGGAAAAGAGAGTCCAAAAAAGGCTTTGCCAGTTGACTGCTCCTTATAAGAACCTGCTCAATCACCACTTACTGCCTTCCACTCAAAGTGTCTGCCTTGGGTCATTCCAGTTGAAGTTTGTGCTTAAGAGAGTTTGCTTTCTCTGTCACTGCTGCCTGCATTTGTTATGCCATTTTCCTCCAGATTGGCATCACATGAGCTGCTGTGGAAAATACTTACATATCACTTTTACAAAACTAGATGACTTTAAAAAAAGAAATTCTTATATGTCTGGTAAACTATATTTTCAGATCTGACCATCTTAAAAAATGACTCCCAATTTGGCAAAAATGAATGCAATAATTTTCACATGATGTGGTTAATGTGCAAAACTAAATTTAATATTTCATTAACAAATATTATTTGCAGATAGATGTTCAGTGAGCTATAATTTATATGAAGAGGCCTCATAGCACCTTCTTATCTCAGAAAAGAATATGTACATTATTGCCAACATGTGTAATAAAAATTTAATAATAATTTTATTTTATTGGTAAAATTAGTGAGATTTTTTTTTCAAAAATAAGGTCTATGTTAGATGTATTGCTTGTTGGATATAAATTGGTATAATCACTCTGTTAAAAATATTTTAAATATTTTTAAACTTTAAAAAAATAATAATAAAATGCTAACATTGCATTTAAGTGTACAGCTTTCTGAATTTTCACAAATTTAACAAACCTGTATAATTAGTTCAAGAAATAATGCCAGTACACCCTCTCCAATCCGGGACCCCGCAGTGGATGTCAGACTGCCTGTTTAGGCCAGATCCCTCTCACAATCTGGGACTGCTGGCTCCTAACTGCTCACTTGCCTACCTTGATCACTTGTCTGATCACCCCTATCTGTCCCTCCCCTCCCCCCCGCAGGCCTGGTCACCCTCAACAGCCCCCCCCCCCACACACACACACACCAGCCTTGTCATTCCACACAGCTTCCTGCTGTTCAGTCATTACTGTGATGGCATCCTGGACAATTTGCATATCCCTATATTATTAGTAGAGATTAGTTTCCAGTATAAAGCATAGTAGTTAAACAATCATATATTTTACAAACTGTCCCCCTTCATATTTTCATTCCCAAATGGCACATTAGTTATTACCATATTATTGACAGTATTTTCTATGATGTACTTTACAACCCCATAACTACTTTGTAACTACCAATCTCTACTTTTAATCCTTTCATCTTTTTCATCCAGTTCCCCTTTCATCAGTTCCTTCTCTGTAACTAGAGTGTTTCAGTTTTATTTATTCACTAATACTATTCCTTAGATTCCAAATATTAGTGAAATAATATGGTATTTGACTTCTCTGACTTATTTCACTTAGCATAGTACCCTCTACATCTATCTATGCTATACCAAATGGTAAGATTTTATTTTTTATGGCTGAGTAATATTCCATTGTATATATGGTTCACTGCGATTTTTATCTACTTATCCGTTGATGGGCATCTAGGTTGCTTCCATAACTTAGCTATTCCAAATAATACTACAGTGAACATAGGGGTGTATATATACTTTTAAATTAGTGTTTTGGGTTTTTCAGATCTATAACCAGAAGTAGATTCACTGGGTAATAAAGAAGCTGCATTTTTAAATTTTGAGCAACCACCATAAAGTTTTTCAAGATGAATGTTCCCTTTTCTCCACATCCTCACCAACACTTGTTTGTTTATCGATAATAGCCATTCTAACAGGTCTGAGGTGAATTTAATTTTCATTATTTGATGACTCGAGATGTTGAGCATATTTTCGTATGTCTATGGTCATCTGTATGTCCTCTATGAAAAGTGTCTATTCAGTTCATTTGTCCTTTTGAAAAAAAATGTTTTTATTGAGTTCAGAGAGAGGAAAGTAGAGAGGGGGATATATAGATACACATCAGTAAAAAAAAAAACAAAAAAAAAAACATTGATCATCTGTCTCCTGCACACCACCTATTGGGGATCGAACCTGCAACCCTAGCATGTACCCCAATTGGGAATTGAAATAGCGGTACATGGGCTGATGTCCAACCAACTGAGTCATACCAGCTGGGCACTTTAGCCCATTATTTAATGGGATTGCTTGTTTTTTGCTATTGAGTTGTTTCATTTCTTTACAAATTTTGGATATTGACCCCTTATCAGAGGTACCATTGGCAAATATGTTCTCCCATTTAGTAGATTGGCTTTTCATTTTGTTGATAGTTTCCTTTGTTGTAAAAAAAACAACCTTTTAGTTTAATGTAATCCCATTTGTTAATATTATATTTTAAAAGTTAAACATTAATTAAACTTACAGCAATTCTACTTGCAAAGGCACACACATACACAGTATATATTTATGTGTATATCTATATCTAAATATACACAATAGATATACACACACATATACTATATAATAAGAGCCTAATATACAAATTGTCCCCTCGACCAGGAGTTTGACTGGGAGTTCAACCAAGGGACGGGGCCAGCCAGCCAACCAAGGGAAGGAAGACCCCGGCCAGCGGCTGTGGCAGGCAGCTGGAGGAAGGGAGGTCCTAGCCAGCAGCCAGCAGCCTGCAGCCACTAGGGACCTTACCTGTGCATAAATTTTGTGCACTGGGCCTCTAGTATGTGTGTATATATATGGAATATGCAAATTAGCTGGAACACTGTAATGTTATGACCGAACAGTAGGGACCTGAGGTTGCATGGCACCTGGTCAGGGCAAGGAACCTCAGGCCATGCCCCCTGCCCCAGCATTGAGCCGGGAGACCTCAGACCACACCCCACACCCCAGCATCAGGCCAGGGGACCTCAGGCCAGGCCCCCGCCCACAGCCCCAGTGCTGTGCAGGGGGACTTCAGGCTGTGCACCCTTGATAGGTGACCTCAGGCCATGCCCTCTGCCCCAGCGCCAGGCCAGGGTACCTGAGGCTGCACCCTCCACCCCCCACTCAGCACCAGGATGGGGGACCTGAGGCAGCACCCCCTGCTTTGCACTGGGTTGGGCAACCTGAGGCTGCACCTCCCACTCTGAGGGGCTTGACAGGGGTGGGGCCAGCCAGGTCTGGGTCTCACCCAATGGGCATGGGGGCCAGCTAGGTCTGGGTCTCCTGCATTTTTAAAGTGCATGTGGGTGGTGGGCAGGGACTTTACTCTAGATCCCACAGCAGGCTCCAGACTCTGACAGAAGGGAGATTTTTATATACATTTTATTAATTTTCTTTCATCTCTAACACTTCTATTATAAAGAAAGGGCAAATAGCAATATTAACATATTTCCTCTACTTAAGTCCCTTTTAATGTGCATGAATTTTGTGCACAGGGCCACTAGAGTGTATGTGTGTGTGTGTGTGTGATATATATATATATATATATATATATATATATATATATATATATATTTTTTTTTTTCCCAATATAAATCATTGTATGCAACTTCCACAATTGTACCAGAATTTTCAGATCACAGTCATATAATGGAATGTAATACAACACAGAAAATTAAAATGACAGAACTACTTCTAAGCACGGCCAAATAGATAAATTTTACAAACATAATGTTGACTTGGAAAAAACAAATTTCAGAAAAGCAGAATTGCATGTCATCCTTTCTATGATGTTTTAAAATAGGCCATAAAATATTTAGCCATTTACATATGTGACAAAAACAAATAAGCAAATAAACACTGAACAACAATAAACATGACATTAAGAATAGTGTTTTCCTCTACAGTGAAGCAGAGGGGTAATACAGGAAAGTTTAGGGATGAGTTATGGATAAGGGGAGAGATCGACCAAAGGACTTGTATGCATGCATATAAGCCTAATGGACAGTCACCAGGGGGGTGAGGACATGAGTGGAAGGATGGGGGGGGGGGAAATGGGGGAATAAGGACACATATGTAATACCTTAATCAATAAAGAGAGAAAGAAAAAATATGGGAAGACACACACACAAAAATAAAATTTCAGGAAAAAAATTGAGTGAAAAGAGATACTATTCATTATTAAACCTGGATAATAGTAGTTAACAGAGACTTTCTCAGGCAAATTGTGACATTAGGTCACTCTACTTATTGAAAACCCTTCAGTTCTTAGATTGAGTGGCTAGTTCATGGGAATATCTTCTATTTTAATTAATTAGTTATTTAATATAAATTAAAGAGGCCTATTAATGACCAACAAGCTTAATGTGTCATTAATCAAGGATTTATGATTGATTCAATTTGGGAATCGCCTGAGTGTTTTCAATATAAATAATGCTTTGTCAAATTTAAAATGTTAATGATTTAGTGGCACAGGCCTTAAAATTTATAATTAGGGGGATAATTGAGAAGGATGTAAGCAAACAACCATTTCCTAAAAGATAGTCACATTCAAAAAAGGAAATGAAAGGGAAGATATTTAACATTACCTATTCCTCCTTGTCCCTTTTCCCCCAAGATCTTGAGAGATCAAAGTTCACACTGAAACAAATAGAATGAATCAAATGAATATTTGATTCTATACCTGACCAAGGTTGGCCTGAAAACGTAGGAAAGCTTGGATATTCAGATGGGTTCAGGTTCTACCTATGTACTATATCCCAACTTAATTGAATGCTACAAAATAGTTGAGCATTTGTCTTTTTGGTAGCCATGGGAGTTTTGAAATTCAGTTGGATGTTGAGGTTTACGTGGAATTCTATTTAAAATATTAAACCACCAATGATAACAAAAGAAAAACTAGTTCAAACATGTTCTAGCCATGGCCCTGGAGCAGGGTGTGACAGCCTCCCGGCTGTACTGGATAACCTTGCAGCAGCTGGGTGATAAAGAAAGCCTGGTGATTTCCAAGGAGAAGCCACTGTAGTTCTAGTGGAAGTGCTGACCCCTAACATGCCTTGAGTTGTGGCTAGTAACTGAGTAATCTTGAAAGTGGGTCAACATTTTTAAAAATAGAAGTGAATAAAAGATGTTTTTAAAAAAACTAGAGGTGGATAAAGGATTATTGTGGGCTAAAATGTACATAATTTTGAGTATATTAATGCAGAAAGTGAATACAAATTGCCTTGCTTTCCCAAATAAAAAAGAGAGAAATGAAAATAGAACAATCATTACCAGGGCCTCTCCTAGGACCCTGGAAGCTTAAGTAATATTAGTTTTATTGAAAATTTACCTTTGGTGATGTCTATCATGGAGCATCCCAGCTAAGTATCTGCTTTAAGTGCACACTTCTTGTTCCAGATTCTCAAACTGGACCAGACTACACCAAGAACTTCCACTTTGATGGCAATGCTGGAGCAGACACAAGTGGTGCATTTGGTTGCTGCTGTTTAGTTTGTACACGATTCAACTGCAAGTTCACTTTGACTTGCTACATTATAATTTTAAGCTTCAGAAAATACCAAAGAAGTACCTAAAATGTTTTCAGCATCATTATAGTGTAATATGAAGCAACTTTGGGATCACTTTCATCGCCATAATATCCCCTTTACACCAATGCCTAAGACACAGTGAGGCATATGATACACATTTGTTGTTTGTATAAACCCAGCTCTACCTCTTTAAATTCATCTTTAAAGTGGAAAAAGTAATAAAACAGAAGGCTGCTATATGGATTTCTGAGAACAAAACCAACAAATTCACATGATATACCTTCATAACTGTTGCTGCCTTCCCTTTCTTCCAGAATATAATTAAAAAACATGATGTCCTAGGCCCATAAGAAAAGAATGCATTTTCTCTGTTAAAGCACATTGCAAAACCCAATAACTAGGTTTCCCTACCATGCAGAATGTTCTAATTAACCCAGTGTCAACATCTTGACTAAGTCTCTATCCCTGTGATTCACACGAAATGTTACTAAAGATTGTGAATTCATATTGATATTGAATTGACCACACAAAGGAGTGTGATCCCTATATAATGGCTTTGAAGAAAGGAAGAAAGAAATCACAGCAATTAGTTCCATCTAATAAAAAAACATGGAAGATAAGACTGGTAGGAGAATATCCAAATTATAAATATGTTTGTCATGAATAATTTTTGGAATAAGATATTAGATTAAATTTAAATGAGAGTCAGTTAAATTAAGGAAACCAAAATATATGGGAAGAAAAAAGCTAACTAAACTACCTGTGGTTACTAGTACCATTAATATTGTTGATGATTACTGGGAATTATTTTATCATCACTGAAAAATGTATAAGTTCTTATGCCTTATATATAACAAACACATTAATATTTTTTAAATGTTTGAACATGTTAACAATATATGATAACCTTTTTTATTTTCAGAAATTAGCTCATGGGTGTCCAAAGTTTTATATTTCATAGTTTCATCATTGCTATTTAATTTGAACTACTATCTTAAATTACTCCAATTCACACATCTGGTATAGAAATTTTATGTGTAAAACAAAGGCTTTTATTTTCAACCACATTTTATTCACTTTCTGAATGCTATTTTTTATATTCTTAATTATGAATAAAAAGATCCTGAAAAGTAAATCCATTTCCACTTCTAGCAACATTTCAAAATACAGAATATGGAGTCTCCATGGATACTCAACCTCAGAAAGCCTGTCCCTTGGGTCTCACAAGATATATTTTATAGCAGTTTAGGAGAGGAACCAATATTTTTATGGCACTCAGGAGCCGTGGATGGGCAGAAGACCACCAAGAAGGGGAATATGTTTTCAGTTCTGTGGGTGTTACTAGAAGGGATTTGCTAAACCTACAAATTTCCTCCTCAGATCACTCACTATTAAGTCAAGGTGACATAGACATAGTATATATTTAACATATATGTGTTGGTGATGTAATTGCAATAATTTATTTCTGTCAAGATGAATTTAAAATATATTTTCATTCAAACTGTTTCTAAGATTATCAGTGAAAATGATGTTTTTCGATTTATGAGAGATTACTTTGCTACTTTCTGAAGAGACTTTAGGAATGTCAGATCTAGTAGAGAGAAAAATTGTTTTTACATTACAACTGTTTTTATCTTAACAATATCATTTTGAATTTGTACCTTAGTACTCTGAAAGGGTAAAATGTCTTATACATATATTGTAAATATGAAAAGTCCTAGGAAAACAGCAGAGATATAACATTGTAACAATGAGAGTTGACTATCAATAATAAGAAGGATGACAAAAAACAAAATAATGACAATAATAATAGCTAACCTCTAAATTATTTTTGTTTGTGCAAGGCATGTTGTAAGCAACAATTTTGTGCATTATCTAATTTAATCCTCAGAACCACTTTATAAAGAGAGGAGATGATCAGAATTGAAATTCTAAGGCAGATAAATGAGGTTGGGAATGAGATAATGAAGAATCTTTTATCCCTTTCTATTTTCCATAACAAATAATTTTGCAAAAAATGACCCTGGCCTGCCCTCTATTTCTCAAGGTAACTCTCAGAATTGCAACTTGACAACATCATTCAGTGCACTTGAAACCTCCATATTTGCACCAGCAAGTCAACTTTCATGAATTTTATTTTAAAAATTAATCTGAAATGGGTATAAAATACAAAAGCAAGAATGTTCATTAAATAATTATGTAAGATAATAAAGATTTGGAAAGGGCATAAGTAATATATCATTGACCTATGTGATAATCTATTTACAATGAACCATTATAAATTATATAATTAAACAAAGTTTCTGAGCGTAGGAAGAAATTATTCAAAGTATATTGCTACCTCAAAAATTATATCCCAATTTGGACAGAAACAAAAATGTTTATGTATACAAGCATCCCTCATTTTATTATGCTTACTTTATTGTGCTTTACAGATGTTACATATTTTACAAGTTAAAGGCAAGGCCCTCTACCAGCAAAAAGATTATTGAGTTATTAACTCAATATTGCTTTATTGGGTTATTAACTTTATTGTGATCAGGAACCAAGCACACAATATTTCCAAAGTATGACTATATTTTGAAAAGGTCCTTTATCAAAACAAATCAAAATGTTAATATGCAACACATTTCTCATCTGTGTCCAGCACCCAACATCAAAAGGTTCAGTGAAGGAGGGAGGGCAGTCACAAGAAGATCTCGTGGACATAACTCTGGTATGAGTCTGGATATTGTTATAAATGGTGTAGCCTGGTTCCCCAGTAAACTCCATACTATCCTGTAATAACTCTATTTTCTGCTTGAAGTATCCAGCACTCATTTCTGTGGCCTTCTCTAAGAATCTTGATAGATACAGGTCTTCCTTGGAGCCCTCAGAAGAGCCCTGAGTGAAACTCAAAGCTTTCATCCAGGTCAGCCTTCTGGGAGCATATAGGGGAGAGGCTCAGGTCATCAGTTTAAAATGCCCAGAGTAAGTTAGACCTGTGATTTATGAATTGTAAAATATGATTCTCCTCCCTAAGACAAATTTTGAGCAATGACAGAGACACTAGGAAATTTCTAAGATAAAATGGAAATAAAAAAAGGGAGAACTGCTAGAAGCTGGATTCTCCCAATACCATCCCAACACACTGTGACTAATAAAGTTCTATCAAATCTAAGCATTTGGCTATCAATCCTTTGTCTAATAAAGGCAATACTTATCTCTACTGCAAGAACTTTTCAGATGAATTAAAATTCAAGGTCAGAGTCCAAATTTAAGAAATTGGATAAACTTGTACCCTGTGGATTCCTGTCAACAGAATACAGGACTTCTGACAGTTTCAGTTTCTGATGATTTCCCAAACACTAAAACTATTACCCATGTAAGATGATAAAGCTTTGTCTACCCCAGTGTCCTAATACTCCAAAGATGTGATGAATGACAATAGTAGAGTAGATAATTCCAGAGAGAAGAACAAAGAGGTATTTTAAAGACTTATATAAAATGATTTTTAGATCAGATACCACATGCTATCTCTACCTCTCTCAGTCCACACTTATGTCCTATGACCATTTGCTTGAAGATGAAGAAAAACTCAGGTTTGGTTATAAAGAAGACACATGATGTTCTGGCACCAACCACCAATGGATTGCTTTTCTACCACTGCTTTTCTCCTATAGACCCACTCAAAAGTGGTTCAAAGAATGCAATTCCCCACTCAAAGAACATGATGAAGGGTTATCATCTCTCATGGGCAAAACCTAGGGCAGTAAACCTGGTTATCTGGTTTCCGTGGGAAATGAAGTGACCTGAGGGACAGATTGATTTATAATCAGTCACTGCTTAGCTGGTTTCCAGGAATTGGAAGCAGTGCATTGGAAGACTAGTAAACGTTGTCTGGGGAAAAGTTAAGTGAATGTACTAGGAATGAGCACAAAGCATACAGGTGTCTGTATTCCATATGAAATACTCAGTGAAAGACATCCATTGTTGAGGTGGCTCTTGATTTAAGTGGGCAAAATAATCCATACAATGGATGTCAGGCAGCATCCTTCCTCAGAGATTCCAGTGCTTATTCAATGGCACAGTCCATGTTCAAAGGCACCATCATGCCAGAAACAGAGGCACCACAAGGACTCAACAGCATGGACTTCACCTCCTCTTTACCCATGCAGCATCATCTCCAATGTACAACTTCAGTGGCCAATGTTTAGCACCTGACATAGTGATCAGCCATTCACATTCCCAAAGAGATTAGAAAACTTCCTGATAGCAGGAGGAAGGCAAGGGACATCGATAATTTTGAGAGGGTGGATTACCTTCGCTTTAATACATACCTATTATGTAAGGGAATTTGCTATATATTTTTACAGCACTATCATCCATGAACTTATTGAAATAGCTTGCTTATCATCATAGAATACCACGACTCAGATTGGATCTCATTTCACAGAAAAAAGTGCAGCAATTGATTTCCACACATGAAACTCACTTGTGTTGCAACATACCCCATTTTCCAAAGGAAACTGATCTGCTGGAATAATGCATGGCTTACTGATGATTCACTTGCAAAGTGAACTGAGAGGCCACATCCTGATAGTCTGGGCGCTTTGCACAGGGGATTGATGTAAGGGTTTGAGACCAAAGGAATCAAAGTAGAAGTTACTGATTTTACTATTGCATCAAATATCTATACTTGCATCATTTTTTCTTTGTGTTCTTAAAAATCCAGACTCTGTAGGTTTAGAGGTCTTAGTACCCAAAAGAGAAGTGCTTCAATCAATGACACAACTTCATTGTAAGAGTTGAAAATTCTACCTGGATATTTTGGAGGTCTTCTCACATTGAACCATCAGGCAAAGAAAGGGGCTATGGGTATTCAACAAGAAGTCAGTTTGCTAAACATGATGAAATTCACTGGTAATTCCAAAGCCAGTAGTACTATCCAAAAGAGTTACCTAATAAGGCCAGAGCCACTAAGATTTCAGACCCCTTAGGAAAGAAGTCTTGGCTCACAAACCAGATAGAGAACCCTGACCAACTGAACCTCTGGTTGAGGGCAAGAGAACATAGAGAGATGAACAAAAGAAACACCATTATGACTAGAGACAAAAATTGGGGCTATACTAGATTTGTGCGTTATGCGTATATTAACAATTTATTATTATTTTACCCTTTCTTCTTTCTCCACTATATATATGGTGAAGAGTGTTGGTGATACTTAAATTTGTATTTTCATTCATAAGGCAGTATAGTTTGAAGAAGTGTCTAAACCTGATGAAGAGGTATCCCTAGGAGAACTTACAACTTTGAAGAGTGGGCATTGAAAGATGAAATACTGCATGCCCCTTTTGTGTGAGGTAGGAGAATACCTTCATTTGTGTTTTGGGGTTTTATTTTATTAGGTAGAAGCATGTCATTGTTGTAAAGAAATGTTATATATGGTAGGAGAGAATACATACTGCACAGTAAAAGGGGTGGACTGTGATGCTTTGCAGGTTTGCTCACAGATTTATCCCCATACTTTGCTCTCCAAAAAAAATGGCTTTTTGAAAGTAAATTTTCCAAGGCTACTTTTGTCAATGATCCCCTAGTAAGTGGGAAGTTGTGATATGAGTTTGGTGCCAAAGGATAGGGAGGAATGAAGGGAGGGAAGGAGGGAGGGAGGGAAGAAGGGATGGGAGAGAGAGAGAGAGAGAGAGAGAGAGAAGACAGAGATTAAGGAGGAGGAGTTTTGGTTTGCTATTTTTGAGCCACTGTCTGAATAATAAGAGTATTTATTGAAAGGAACCAGATAGAGGAAGGTATAGTTTGAAAGTGAAAATTAAACATTCCACTTTGGATGGGCTTATTGTGAGATCCCTGTAAGATAGCAAAATGGATTTCTTCAACTGGCAAAGGGTTAGTGGAATCTAGAGATTGGTGAAAACTCCTAGCCTCCTGATCTTCAAAGGTTCATCCTAAACCCTCTTTTGCACTTGCAATTAACTTCTGAGTGGTTAGATTTTATCTCCTTGTGTGATTCTTAATTCACGGATGGTCAGGGGGTGATACAATTTCTAGGAATCTGTTCATTTAAATTATACTCAAATAGAATAATTTGGCTGTTTCAGTTTACTTAAAAGTATTTTACCTGATTCTGTGATGACAGAGACCAGTGAGGGTCTAAACAGGAAAACCTGAGGCAGCACTCAGGCGTTTGCTGTAATATTCAAAAATCCATGGGAAGCCTAACAGCTCAACAGTGGATTACACTTACAACATCCTGAGAAACTGGCCAGAGTCAACATGCTCTATTGGGACAGAGTCAGTTTGCTGCTTTGGTCATAACTAAATCTCATCAGATTAAAAGAAGAAAATAATATAAAAATATAGGTCTTGCTAACCTTAGAGATTCTGTAATCTAAAATAAAAATTGATAAGCACTCTGGTGCCTGACTGAGGGATGTTCAAAAAGCACTGGTTAGGATTTGGCTTTGTGAATTTAGCCATACTCTCATGTATCTATTTGCAAATAGGCCATTCACATATACAAAAATATAATCAGGAACCAGGACCTACTAATAAGCAAGAATAGGTGGAAAAAAGTATGAAAGTATTACTGATGTTTTCCAAAAAGGAAATTAGGTCTCAAAATATCTTTCCTAAGTTTCACTCACTGTGAGCTGCTATATTTTCTTGAAACAATTGTCCAGTTTCATCTTTTTCTGATGTTGTCTCCAAAAGTTTAATGGAGGGAACATGAGGTGGGAGTCCAACCCTATAGTAAAGAATTTCTTTATGATTCTGTTATATACTTGAAACTTTAAATTTCTAGCTCATGTGTTTGGGATTGGAGTGAGGGAGTATGTGTTTGTGAGTGAGTGTGTGTGTGTGTGTGTGTGTGTGTGTGTACTCACGCACGCGTGCATATGAGAGAGAGAGAGAGAGAGAGAGAGAGAGAGAGAGAGAGAGAGAATTGAACGCATATTCCCACGGATTTCTGGACCTGTAAGAGGCAAAAGCGATGAGAAGTGGAGAGAAACAGAGATGGGGAATTCCCCTCCTTAAGAGGTCTTAGGAATCTGAAGATTCCCATGTCCTGAAAGGTCACGGAAAGAATATAATACACTTATGAAAAAGAAACAGCCTCATTAAGCCTGTTGTTCTTGGCCCAGAGAGCAGAAGCAATATAAAGGCTGTCATCGCTTATGTGGGAGATAAAGGATAAAAAGTGGGAATTTGTTAGTTTACTGCAAAGATCATTCTTTTCGTTTGAGAACATTGCTGGAAATAACCTGAGCTGAGAAAAGCTCCCCATAAGGAATACATGTTATGGGAAACTGTTAAAGGCAACGTTTTGGTCACTGACCTTCTGGATGTAGTTTAATCAAGCTGCAAGCACCATCCCCAAAAAAGAGACAGCTGCTTAAAGAAAGGAGCCCTCCACAAGCCAAGATGTTTTACCTTTCCTCTGTCACACGCGTGGGAATAAGACACGGGTGTGCCGTAAATCTCTAGTCCATGCATTCAGAGGCTGCACTAAAAGAACGATAGACGATAAATCACAGAAAAATGTTACCTTTATTTTAGGGCAGTCAATAGCCAGAAATAGTGCTCACCAATAGCACAGATGTCTAGTAGGTATAAAAACAAATGCTTGGCGGTTGTTTAAAAGTGAGAAGTATGAGAATCTGACCTGAAATATATTAGAAAAACTGCAACAGTTCCATTGCTTTGTCAGGTTTCCAGCTTTGCATTGCACTGTTTATTTATTTATTTTTAAACCCCATGTTCTGTTGTGGAGAGTGTAACTGCAACTTCGGAGAAGTGAAAAAAAGAAATCTGTCACAAGTTGCTTTTAAAACCTTGTAAATATTTGCGGATTGCATATACATACATGGGCTTATGTAAATTTGTTTTTCTTTGGAAGTTTAAGGATAATTGAATATTGCCAACTGAAGGAAGAGGAGACTGTAAACAAAGGGGAGGCTCCTGGGAGGACGCAAGGGGCTGGGGCCCGGATGTTAACATGCCAGCTATTAGCTAATTGGGAGGAGGCACTGCCTGGCCACACTCGCAATCCACATCCCAGCAGCTGCCTCCAAAAAGCTGTTACAAGAAGAAAATGCTCATTTGTTGAAACTGATCAAGTACTCTGAAATTCAGTCACGGGCACTGAAAATGTGTGTCCCTCTAATCCCTGTGGCAATGCAAAGGGTCAAAGAGGCTTTTATACAATTCTGGAAAGGGAGGAAACTCAGAGTATCTTTTTTTTTAAATATATTTTTATTGATTTTAGAGAGGAAGGGCAATGGAGAGTGAGAAAGATAGAAACATCAATAATGAGAGAGAATCATTGATTGGCTGGCTCCTGCATGCCCCCTGCTGGGGATTGAGCCTGCAACCCAGGCACATGACCCAACTGGGAATCAAACCATGATCTCCTGGTTCATAGGCTGATGCTCAATCACTGAGCCACACTGTCCAGGCCAGACTACCTTTTTAGTATCACAGGGTTTATAGGCTATAACCTGTATTCCATTTTTTAAAAAAATTAATCACCAAAAACCGGTTTGGCTCAGTGGTAGAGCATCGGTCTGCGGACTGAAAGGTCCTGGGTTCGATTCCGGTCAAGGGCATGTACATTGGTTGTGGGCACATCCCTGGTAGGGAGTGTGCAAGAAGCAGCTGGTCGATGTTTCTCTCTCATTGATGTTTCTATCTCTCTATCTCTCTCCCTTCCTCTCTGTAAAATATCAATAAAATATAAATATTTTTTTTTAAATTAATGGTCTGGAGAAACTAAAAGCTTATGGAAAAGTGAATTACACTTTTTAAAAAATGTTTCTTTTTGTGTTTCCCCACCCCCATCCTTACACCCACTTTTTTGGTGGTATAGTGGGGGCTGTGATGAGGAAATTAAACAAGTTAATTTAGCTAAACATTTGGAACTCCAGAGAAATCTGAATCTTCACTTCCTAGAGATTTAAAGTAAAGCTCAGTTTCCTGTGATTCTCTCTTTCCTGGGTTTCACAGGGACTTGGATCTCAAGAATTAAAATATGGTGAGAAAGTCTGTCCTACTAAGATGTTCTCACCCCAGCAGGAAAGTACCATACCAGAAATTTCACAAGAAAGTCTGCTCTCATGAGACTCACAGCCAGACTTCCACCCATGTTGATAAGTTCAGAAGAGTTTCAATCAAAAAGCTTTCAAATTCCTGTCCCAAATGACCCCACAGATCCCTTTGAGAGCTACCCAACACCACTTCATAGTTCCCATAAACACTTGGACCTTTCCCTGTGAAAGCTGACAAGTTTTCCCGAAAGTCCTTGCATACCACACTCAGCCTCATCTTGCCAAATGTGCTATCTCAGTGGAAACTGTTGGAACTTTTCAAACAGATTTTATGCTCAAGGCAAAAAGTACCTCAGTCACCACTGTGCCTGCACTGTTTTCAGAGAGTGACAGTACCTAGGCATTTCATACGCTACGTACAAAGCCTCCTACCTTTTCCCCCCTGTAGAACCAAGAATTGCTCTCATAATACTTAGTGAAAAATGCCTTCTAACTAGAGTAATTACTGGATGTCAACACCCCTGTTAATATCCTGGAACTGCAAACATTTCCTATCAAATCTCCACGTGAAAGGGGGACTGTCCACCTCTATTTTGTAAATTAGCTATATGATTTATCTCTGGGAAACAGTTCAAAACTATGGATTCAGAAAGACATCTACCGCATGATGGCTTTTCCATATGGCATCTCATAATTATTTTGCTGCGTGTGAACATGATGAAAAGTTTCATAATTCTCCAAGGGTCAGAGTAAATTATTTCAATTAAACGTATTTCAGAGCAAACATTACCTTAGGGTTTATTAATAATATTACCTGAGAAGGAACAGCTGCCTTTTATGCTTAAAAAGCTGTCAGCTTCTTACCACTCCTTACTATAGAAACTCTTTTGTGACTTAAAAAAAAGAAAAGGCAGATTTTCTCATGCTTTACCTAAACACAGAGCTTGGCAGCAGGGACCTGGTTGTAATCCTCAGCATGGGAGCTAGTGGGTGGATTTTTTTTCTCTCTCTATAAACTCTTGTATAAACCACACCAGTCTCCTGGTATTTATTCTGGGTAATGCTGGAAATTGTACACAGATCCAACAGGCCATGTAAAGGAGTTTTGTAACTTCCTGAAGCCCTTTCATGAAAAACCTTTACTCTGAATGCAATTCCAGAAAGATGGGACATTACAGCAGCTTAAAAGGAAAGGCTCATTCTGCTCTCTTTTCCTTCTTCTCATTGGAGTCTTGCAAATAGAAAATAGGTGAATTGGGGCAATGTAATAACAGCAATTAATATGACATTAATAGGCCCATATTGAAAATTCAATGCCCATTGAAATGTCTTCAGAGGTAAATCACATAGGTACCTATATTCATAACAATTAAGGATTGGGATTTTTCTCTGTAAGTCGATTGCCGCCTTATAGGAGTTAGTCGGAGCTGCATATGGTATTACTGCAGCACATCAATTAATTTTAGCTTTATTATTAGCATTACTAGTCTCTGAACATGCCTATTAAAAAATATCAAGGCACAAAAGAATATCTGAGGTATGTGGAAAAGAGATTAGGTATTGCCCCCATGTCCAAGAAACGTGTAACCTCTTCACAAATACCCCTTGCCTTCCTACCCAAGAAACTGACAATTAATTCAATATTAATGATGGCATGATTTTGGTAAGGCCCTCACCAACATGTTCTGCTTTGGGAAAAACCTTCCCTAAGCAAATACACATTAGTTAGAATTGAGAATTTATTTTTTATTAGTTTGTTGTTGGTCTGATGAAGGTTGGTAAAGCAGGCGGCAAAATTAGTCAACATTAAGTCTTTCAATATTACTCCCTTGGCACCAAAGCCCCATACAGATCTCAGGGGACCCTCGCTGATGCCATGGCTGCGACCTTAGTGTTTCTTGAAACACACTGACTTTAAGCACATATGACTCAAATTCAAAAGGGAACTTGAATGTAAACAAAACTATTCAAATACTATTTGCAATGAGTATTCCTTTCTACAAACATACATGCAGCCACAGCTGAGACAGGCCTCTACTGAATGAAGGCAATGAGAAAACGCTGTACGGAAAAGAGGAGTTTTGGGATGTTGACTAATATTGTCTATTTTGCCACTGAATACATAGCTGTGGATGAGGCACTGCGTTTCTAGAAATGAAAATCACAATCAGAAAGTTATTCACACAATTCCATCCTATTTTATTTTAGAAAAAAATATATCAGTAACATATTAGTTGAATGAATTGAAATTTAAAGAACCCCTGTGACTATATATATATATATATATATATATATATATATTCCTGATAGAAGGGAAGAACACCTATTTTGCATTGTTGCCATTATTCTAGAAAAAAAGGACACGGACACACACACACACACACACACACACACACACACATGCTCTGCCACAGCCTTGCTTCTCTGCCATCCTACAGTAATGCTTTCCAGCTTCCATCTTTCCTCATTTGACATCCTGGCATGTCACATTCTTATTTTGTACTTGTTTTGACCCCAACTAAATGTCAAAAGAGTTAGAACCAAAATCAGAGCCATAATTAGCTAAGAAGAAATTTGGAAACTCCATCATGTAGGAACCATTGGCAACAGATCAATGCTTACTTATGAGACAATTTCATTTTTGTTTTTATCTTAGTGGCCTCCATCTCTGGAAATGACACCATTATCCATGTAGTTGCTCAAAACAAAAATGTAAGAGTTATTGCTGACTGCTCTTTTTCTCTCAGATCTCCCATATGCATCATTAGAAAATCCAACAATTTCTCATCATCTTTATGCCTATTATCATGCCCAAGCCATCACAATCATTTGTCTGTTGTACAATATCAGCCTTCTTTAGATTCCCCACAGTTTCACCTCCACACAGTTATCAGTGATCCCTTTGAAAGATAAATCAGATTTTATATCTGCTCTCAATCTCCCAATGCCTACCTATTATAGTTAGAGTAGAATTACAAATCCCTACCATGACTCTCAAGTCCACACAAGATCCGGTCTCTGACAATCACTCTGACTTAATTTTCCACATCTCAGCTTACTCACTCACGCACTCCACTGACACATGATGTGATTTTTTTATGCCCAAAGCTCTTCCCATCTCAGGGCTTTTACACTCAGCTTGGAATACTGTGTACTAATGATATGCAAGCCTCACTTTCTTACTTGATTCATCTCTCTGGAAGTCAAACCTAACTCCCCAGAGTTCAATCTTTACAATCCTACCTAGAGCATCCTATAATGTCCCTAAATTCTTATTCTACTTCATATTTACTCTGATAACTTACTTGGCATTAAAATATATATTTATGGATTATATTATTTATTCACTTGATTACTTTCTTATTTATTATTATCTCCTCACCAAAAATATAAATTTCACAAGTCAGATACTTTCTGTGTTTGCTTATCATTATATTCCTAGCACATAAATAAATAACCATAATCTACAGAGTATTTTTTTCACTCAATTTGAAGGTTTGGAATACATGAAAATAAATGGCAAGATAGGTCATATAGGTTTATTACCCCTTTTACACATGAAAGGAAGTAAATGTGTATTAAGAACTGGTTAGCAATAACTGGCTAATCAGCATGAAGAGTTATTCCTCGATTGTCCACAATTTTCATGGTTCATATCACATTATGCATTAACTCTCTTTGAGTTTATCTTATTGTGGTGCACTCAAAGCAACTTGTGCACATTTAATGTTTTTATTTAATATTTATTTATTTTTATTATTTTATTTTATTTTATTTTTTTAGAGAGAGAGGAAGGGAAAGGGATACAGAGATAGAAACATCAATGAGAGACAAACATCATCAATCAGTCTGAATGTCCCTTACTGGGGATTGAGCCCACAACTTCAGGTTGTGCCCTGAGAGGGAATCAAACCAGTGATCTCTTGATTCATGGGTTGACAGTCACTGAGCAATACCAGCCAGGCCATTTTATTGTTTTACTTTTACTTAGATCATAGTTTTAAGTTCTACTTGTTTATCAATTGAAAATGGGAACCTACATAATCTCTGCAACCCTCTTCAGCTGAATAATTCTACTGAAAATGTAAGAGAAATGATAGAAGTCTTTTAGAAAAAAATGAAAATTTAATGGTTATTCTCAACTATTTAATGTTCCATATGCTTTAATCTATTAGCTACCCTATACATAATTTCATGTACAACTAAAGTCACTTGACAGCTGAGATTTTTTACTTGCCAATAAAACTACAACTTTGAAAGTTTGGCATTCTTATTGACTGTCTCTGGCAAGTCTCACAATCAGAAGTATGAGGCTAATCAGGATATTTAAATCACAGTCCTGACATCTAATATATAACTCACTGCTCATCCCAAGCAGGTTCTCTTCAGTTTGTACTGTATTTGCACAATCTATAAAATAATGTTGAAGCTCAGAATACTCATTAGAAATCCTCTAAATATGGCCATATTCACAGATTGGTTTCTCTGCAAGCAGGCAGTTAGGGTAAATGTGCAAACAGAATATGTTAGGAAACAAGTCAAGATTGGGCAGAGAGAGAAGCTGAACAGTCATGGCAATCCAATGACTTTTAGCCAAAAGCTCAGGAGAGATCTAGAGCACATATTGCCCTTCAGAGTTATCCTAACTTTGGCAGAAATGGATGGGTATTTAAAACTGGCTTAGTCTGTCATTTGCTGGAGTTGTTAGGGGCCAGGAAGAGCATGCCTTGAAGGATACAGCCCACAGAAACTTAAGTGGAACCTGAAGAAGCTGACAAATGACTATCTGCTGGCAGTTGAAGCAATGAGTCCCTTCTTATAGGAAGATCTGGGTGAGGCATTTTCATTCTTTCCATTCTTGTACCATCCAGCAAACCCTCTTATATTTTTTATATTAACACCAAAAAATAAGATATGTTCTATATGGGCACTTTCTTAAAAACCAATAACAGTAATATTGTATATATCTATCTATATATATAAAAGCCTTAGTGACCATTAAGACCAAATGACCAGAATGACTGGTCGACCAGTTGCTATGGTGTGCACTGACCACCAGGGAACAGGCACTCTACGCAGATGCTATCCCCTGGTGGTCCGTGAACTCCCACAGCCAACTTGCCATAGCCAGCCAACCTCCTGTGGCCCCTCCCCCTGGCTGGCTGTACCCCCCTCCCCCATAGGCCTTGATTGCAGGCCAGGCTAAGGGTGCCCACCCCTGCACAAATTTGTGCACTGGGCCTCTAGTGTGTGTGTGTGTGTGTGTGTGTGTGTGTGTGTGTGTGCGCACGGGCGGGCATTACTGTGAATTTTAGTTTCAACCTGTAATGAGCAATGGTAATAAATCTTTATGATCTGAAGTATACATGTATCTGCAAATGCCCAGGCCTTTGGGATGAGGAAGAGAACTTGAAGTATACCAAAGGTCACCTATAGGCTAATATCCATAGCAGTAAAGACCAATTATCATATCCATAAACTGTGCTTTGGCTGACTTCTTACTAGAATTCTCAAGTACACTGGCTTCTGCTATGGGCCTACTTCCTCAGCTGTATCTAAGTTTAAAAACCTCCCAAGTCACACCTCTGTGAAGGTTTCATCAATGCATTATATGTGTGGCTATAAAAAAGCAGAGGTTACCTTAAATATACCAACAATTCTGGAATTTTCTAATTTTTTTCCCCCAATATCATTTGTCCTGGAACTGTTCATCATAGAATATAATATGCCATGATTTTCCCTTTCTTTCTCCCCTCCCCACTTGAATACTTTTAAAACCAGGTTGGCTTTTTCCCCTCTTGTTTTTTGAAATACTCACCAATTGGCTTAGCCCCTTTTATTCCGCTGTATCACCTTTTAATACAGGTTTTCATCACCTCTGCAAAAGGGATTTTTCCTTAGTGAAAAAGATGGATTGGTAAGAGGTCCCGCAGCCTATAAACTGTTTCCTTTTCATTCAGGCCCTAGCAGTTTGGCCTGGCTCATGTTCAGGTAGTACTATAACTTGTCTGAACCCTTCTAAAGAGCCTCCTGCTAGTGTATTTATGCCTGAGCTCTTGGGTGAGCCTTGAAATCACTTCTCTAAAGAGAGATGGGATCTGTTTGCTCACCTCCAGGCCCGTTACAATGAAGCATGCCCTTGCTTTAAACTCCTGAGTTTCTGACCTCAACAGGTGAGCTTTTCCCTGAAAATGGTCCCAAGAGATTATTCCCAACTGCCCAGTTTATGTGTAAGGACACCTATAACAATGTTCGCTCCTTTTGTTAAAATTTATATTTGTTACTGATTCAGAGAGGAAGGGATAGGGAGAGAGTGAGAGAGAAACATCAATGATGAGAGAGAAATCATGCACAGGCTGCTTCCTGCATGCCCTGCACTGGGGATCGAGCCTGCAACCAGGCCACGTGCCCTTGATCGGAATTGCACCTGGGACCCTTCAGTCCACAGGCCAATGCTCTATCCCTTGAGCCAAACCAGCCAGGGCAGTTTTCACTCTTAAGGGTTTTCTTCTCTTAACACTGTAGCTTTCATTCTCAAGCGTATGCTCCACATAGGAAGTTTGGGGAGAAGAAGTCTAAAACTATAGCTTCCCTTTCAACACTAAAAAGAGTCACAGTCTTATGTAAATTATACATTTTACAGTAGTGTGTTCATTTTAAGTAAGGTGCTGTAAAATGGAAAAGAACAAATAATCTTTTCATTATTAATATCATTGCCAAGAAAGGGAACTGATGGTATTTGAACTTTGATCTTTGCCCTCCCCCCACCCCCCAACACACACACACACACACACACACACACACACACACACACACACTGCTTAATTCAATTATGTATCCCTCCTTTATATAATACAAGTCTCATTCCTCCTTAATTATAGACTATCCAGGGGCCCTAGAAGTCCGGAGATTGAGCCAGTGTTATCTTGGCCTTGTTTGATTCTAACCTCTACCAGGTAGTGTGTGTTCCACACAATTTTTTTAAGGCCCCCAAATATCAGACCCCATAAATAGATAATAGCTCATTCAGTAATCAGTAGGTTATAAGTAGTTGAAACATAAATTAAAATTAATGCATAGATTGAGACAAAAGGTTACTTAGATTCCTTTGATGAGATGGCACAGCAACTTGCATCCAACTTATCTTCCATTCCCTGTCATCCAATTAACAAAGCAATTGAGAATTTTATGAAAATATTTCAAACTACATTAATATTACAGACCTTATTAGATACAGCTTTTCAATAATTGAAGTCAAGAATTAAAGATTTACAAGAAAAATTAACACTTCCTTCATCTTTATACCTCACCTCTCTCTACCTAACATGTGGACTAGTATCAGTTATTTTTTCCAATTCCAGGGAGGGGGGGGGGGAATGAGGGTGTGCTATGGACTGACAGTGCTAGTAAAGAAGATTGCTGGCTGCCATCATAGATTTTTAAGCATCTTCCTGTGCTCAGCCTAGTATAGAAACTGAAGTTGAAAAGATTCCTATCTTTTAGGAGTTTATTATCTGTGACTGGAAAACAGTACATGAACAAATCAAGAATCATTAAGCAAGGATTTGTATAAGTAGTTAAATGTAATTTTTAAGAAAGTTGTATGAAATAAAGTGTCCAGAGGAAAAAGTACTTAGGTGATTGATTGCAAACTCTCCTTTAAGGTGTTGTGGAAAAGGGATTTCAATTGTGATGATGAAGTATGAATTTAATAAACCAATGCTAGGAAGGTCATCCAGATAGGAAGTCTTTTCTGAAAGGATGACCAACAGATGAGCTCATCAAAATGCCCCTTCCTCCGAGCTCAATGAGCCACATTCACAGGACATTCTGACAGCAGTGTTTTGAATTTTCTTCCTTCAGTTCAAAATATTTCCATAAGTTGCAATTACTTCCCACAGTGTTGAATACATTTTCCTTGACAAAGGTGATTATTAGGTATTAAAGTCTAATCCCATAAGAAATTTGTGAATTGTTAAGCCTATTTCTTAACTAGTCAAGAGCAAATCCTTATTTCTCATACTTTTTCATGCTAATGTTGCATGTTATCGCCTGCATGTCAGGAGAAAATTCTTTATGCAAAAATGTTTCTTCCAGAAAAAGAACAAGAGCAGTTAGTTACCTTGCTCTAAATATATTGTGATGAACCTTGATCTTTTCAGTTCTCTTCTGCTAACCTTTTATTAAAAAAAAAAAAGTTGTTCATAAGTTTAATTGTAGAGATGACGATATTAATGTAAAACCAAAATGTTATTTGAAAGAAAAAGTAATCGGATTAAAAATTCATTTGTGCAGAAAAAGTGCATTTACAATAAACTTGTAGAAATGCTAAAAACATTATATGCTAAATAAATAGTATTAAAATATTATGAGAAATAGGTAGAAATATAATTTTGTGTATTTTAATACTGTTCTGTCTTTGATGCTTGTAGATCAAGAGAAAATATAAACCATTTGAAAAAATAATTAATATGATTTAATTAATAAATATATTTTAAATATAAATTATATAAAATATAAATATATAGTATTTATGAATCACTTAGACAAGTAGTCATTTATAGTTTCACAGAATATATTCCACAAAGTAAAAATTAGGCAGGGCACATTTTCTGACCACAAGGCAATAATGTAAAATAATAATAAAATGCACATACACACACACAAAAAGAAGAACAAATAAAATAAGCAAAAATTCTGTTGGGAAATTTACATGACTTTTCCAAATAACTCAATTTGGACTTAGGAAAAATTAAAATTAAAAGACAGATTATTTAGAAAATACCACAATTAGTATATTACATTTTAACTCTAATGAGATGCAGCTAAGGTGGTATACAGAGACAAAATCACAGCCTTTTCATCATTAAATTAAAAAAATGAAAAATTTAAACAGTCATTAAATTTAATAAATTAGAAAAAGAAAACACAATTAAGGAAAATAGGAGAAATATAATAATCAAGATAAAAGCAGAAACTAGTTTATTATATAAAAAAGGAAGACCAATAGAAATATTAAATAAATTCAAGAAGTAAAAAACAACAGAAAAACGTCCTATATGTAAAATCAGAGGAAAATGATCATGATGATAATTATAATGATAAATAGCTAGGATGTATTGTGTGCTTTGTGCAGATGCTATCCTTAATAATTGGTATATTGTTTCAGTTATTCCTTAAAGCAAAACTCTGAAGTATTTATTTATTTTCCCTTTGTACAAATGTGATCAATGAATTTAGGTGATTAATTTAATATTAGCCTAAAGCTCCTAATGTATCATAGATGGAATTTCAATGCAGCACCTCCTCTCCTTGATCCTGTAATCTGTGCTCCTAACAACTACACTATTTCTAAGAAAATCATTTGATAAAATGGTTATAAAAGATTAGAATGTATAATTCTTTTTTATTAATAATCACATGAAGATTTTTTTTCATTTATTTTGTTTTTAGAGAGAGTAGAAGGGAGAGGGAGAGAGAGAGAGAAACACCAATATGAGAGAGAAAGATTGACTGGTTGCCTCCCACAGGGCCAGGGATTGAGTGTACACCCAAACTTATTCTCTTAACCAGAATCAAACCCATGACCCTTCAGTCCAAGAGGTGATGCTCTGATCACTGAGCTAATTCTTAATAATTTTGATAAATTGGGTGAACTAGGAAATCTTCTGGTAAAATATATTTCTCAATTGTACCCTTTATATAGACAACCTATATATGAAAGTAACTATTGAATAAATTATAAAAATTTCCCAAAAAATCTCCAAACATGGTTCTAAGACATGATATTTTAACTAATGAGCTTTTTTTAACCTTTCAAAGAACCAAATTCTCAGTTTTATATAATTTATTCTCCATCTTAGAAAGGATAACATATAGTCTTTTAATTTTAAAAGTTAAATGTGTGATATCAAAACCTGATAAGGATAACAGTAAATGAGGATATTGTACAGTTATCTTAGTTATATAAATATTAAAATACCAAATACTAAAAACAGTATTAAATTCACCATTTTAAAGATATTTGATGGAATAAAATACAATCCTTATTAAACATTAACCATGATATAGAACAACTCTTAAATTATTAATCAGTCTACCATATTGTAAGTTACTAGATATAGTCTAATTAAATTCAGGAGCAAAGAAAGACTTCCCACCACCATCATTATTGCATAATAATATTAGGAAGGTCCTGGCCAATCAAAAAGCCAGTGAAACAGTTTATCAGAACTAAGCAGAAAACGTATGAAAAAAAAAAAAAAAAACACAAGTTATCTTCTAAACTACATCACCAAACTAAATACACAATCAGCAAACTTTTGAAATTAACGAATGTTGGTAAGATGGTTGGGAAAAAATGATTAAGTCTTTAGCTTCTTAAATACTAAAAATAACCAATTAATAGGAAAAGAATTTAAGTATACATAAGAGCAGAAAAGAGTGGCGCCTGGGAGTGGAAACCTCTGCAGCATACAGATACTAAGCTAAAATTTTTGTCATTTCTATCGTCCATGAGCAAAATATTATTGTGCTTCAATTAGGCATCAGGATGTGTCCAGATACAGAGAAACCAGCACTGAAAGCGAAACAGGACACACAAGTTCCCATTCTTCTGGAGTTTATTACTTATTAGGTCAAGTGGAGCAAAGGAGGATACAAACATGAAAAATAAACACACCAGAACACATTGGAGAGTGAAAAGTGCTATATGCAATAAAACAAACTGATAAGCTGGAGACTGGGGCTACTTTGGATTGGAAGTTCAGAGAAGCTCCAGTAGTCTAGCTTAGTCTCTGCTCTGTGCAGCCTGTGGCCCTGACACACTCAGGTCCATATGGCTGCTGCTACAGAGAGAGAGAGAGAGAGAGAGAGAGAAGAGAAGAGAAGAGAAGAGAAGAGAAGAGAAGAGAAGAGGAGAGGAGAGAGATAGAAACTTGAACACATGAACTGAGAAACCCTGGGCCTTTGTTAAGCATTGACTATATTATCTTGGGCTTGGGGAAGAGAAAGCTTTCTTTCAAAGAATTCAGTCTCTGTCCTGGCTCTATACAGGCTTGTGCTGAGCCCTCCACTTGCTTGTATTCTACATGCGTCCAACAAAAGAATGTCTCCTTCATTGCCACCCACCCTGGAATCTGTGGGAATGGACCTGTTGTTCCCTGGAGAGATTGGGAAGCTACCTGCTTGGGGATTGAGGACCTTTAACAGAGGATATGGCTGTCCCCTAGAGTGTCAATGAATCTGCCCCTCCCTCCCTCCCTACCTATCTATTTACCTACTGAAACAAACTATGTAGGAAAGGAGAGAGACCCAACTGAGCCCAACCTCCTGACCATTTCCACTAAGCCACTCAAAGGTATGTCAAACTGTTCTGAAATATTCAGACAGCCAAGATAACAGCTGAATACCCACAAGGGTTACCAGCTGATGATGTTTCTTTCTCCCCCTCTCCCTTCTTCTTTGATATCAATAAAATATCTACCTAATAAAATAGTAGCATACTAATTAACCATACCTTCACAACACCTGCCAGCCAATCATGAGTGAGTATGCAAATTAAGCAACAAAGATGGCAGGTTGATTTACATAAATAGGTTCTGAGCATCCAAGATCAAAGTGACAGCCCAGGTGTTCTGCACCACCCCAACCTCTCTGAGCCTCTGGACAGAGTGGGAAGGCAGGAAGGCAGAAAGGCAGCTTGGGCCAGAGTGGAAAGACTGCTCCGGCCAGAGCGAAGGTGGTGCCAGAAGCCAAGGGAATGAAGGCCCATTTGTGCACTACTGCATGAATCTTCATTCATGCATCAGGCCACTAGAGTGTGTGTTTGTGTGTGTGTGTTTTAATATATTTTATTGTGTGTGTTGTTTTTTTTGTTTTTTTGTTTGTTTGTTTGTTTTATAGAGAGGAAGGAAGAGAGACAGAGAGCTAGAAACATCCATGAGAAAGAAACATTGACCAGCTGCCTCCAGCACAACCCCACGGGGGATGTTCCCACAACCAATGTACATGCCCTTGAGTAGAATCGAACCTGGGACCTTTCAGTCTGCAGATTGATGCCCTATCCACTGAGCCAAACTGTTTTCTGCTACTAGTATATATTTTAAAAGAACCACCCTGTTGGAAAGTGGGCTATTGGCCACTTTTCCAGACCCCTACCCTAAACTATTTTCTTGTCAACTTTGTCCCAATGCCTAACTTCTCATACATATGTGATTCAAAGAAGATTTTTTTTCTCAGCAGATTACACTTAAATTGATAACTGAATAAGCAGGGTCAGATATGTAAAGATCAGATTACAGATAATTCTACAAACACCTTACTAGCATAGATATAGATACAGATATAGATATAGATAGATATAGATATAGATATAGATATAGATATAGATATAGATATAGATATAGATATAGATATAGATTTATTAATTTTATAGAGGAAGGAAGAGGGAGAGAGATTTAGAAATAATCATAACAGAGAGAGATTCATTGATTGACTGCCTTCTGCACACCCCCCACTAGGGATTGAGCCTACAACCCAGGCATGTGCCCTGACTGGGATTCAAGCTTTGATCTCCTACTTTACAGGTCAATGCTCAACCACTGGATGTGCCAGCTGGACTAAAACATCTTGTATTTTATTTTGAGACTTTATTTAATGTTTATATTGGATTTTATAAAACACATATGCTTATTTTAGCATAAATACAATGTTGTCTTTTTTTCCAATATTAACATCATATTTTTTGAGAAGTCCATTTGGACTTAGCCTTTTCAAATTTGTTGATTTGACTTCAGTTCACTTTGGGTCATATTATGAAAACTGTTAGATATTATCTTCCTCCTCTTATACTATTCTCTATCCTTCTTTCTTTTTCATCTTAACTCTGGCTCTCGTTGAACTGAACTCGTTACTAAAAGTAAAGGGTGTTGTGCTTCAGTTTTAGATATGTCCTGTTATTAAAATGTGTGATATAGAAATGGGGTCATAAAGGAGATATATCTGGAGCAAGCTTCTTAAGAATAATCTATTCTCTAGATATTTGAAAGACCTATTGTTGTTGAGGTGTCCATAGATGTTAGGTTAAAGGGGGAATTGTCTAGCTACATATCATTTTACATGTATTTTTCCCTTCTCAAAGTCTAAAGCCAAAAACGTTGTTCCTGGGACAATCATTTAGCTAGGTGACATTTCCTGCTAGACACTGAACATGTATCATTCAACTCCATCCAACATGGAAATATCTCACCTCGGACAAACTATATAGTGAGCCTTTTTTAAATCAATGGTCCCCAATAAAACCAGGTTGTTTGACTATAATTATCAGGACCTTTAAACATTGCAAAAAACAAAGAGAATGTTTTCTAAGCATTACTCTCTCTCTCTTGATTTTCTATTATTGTTGATTGAGCATTTTATACATTAGGTAAATTTGCTAGCTGTGTTATTTTAGGAAGTAAGGTTACTCTTCATTTTCCCCCATTCTGTTGTCTCCTGGAATTATGTAAGAGTTAAATCTCCTTCCAAAGCATCATCTTTGAGCTACACTCATAGCAGGAGTATCTGCTCATTATTAGATTATGTGGGCACTAGTCAGGGTAGAACACTGAGCAGGCTAATAGCAGTGGAAGCATAGTTGTGGAAAAGTAACCCACAACATGAACTGCCAGGACACAAAATTACCCTTTAGGCTTGGCAGAGAGACCACCTCAAAAAAAAAAAACTTTTATGCTGCTCTCCTTACTTCAAACAAAAACTATTCCAATTCATTAGTTTAAGTTACTTTCAATTAAGGATTTAGAAATAATGAAAATATTAATTTTTAAATGTCTAGATATTTTGTGTTTCTCCTAGTTTTCTCATACCCTACTTTCCGACCCAAAAATGAAGAAGAAAGTGCTCAGTATTTAGCTGGGCCTGAAGTCAGAAGACATGAGTACCACAAGAAAGGCGGCTCTTTTGATTTTGGTTGGCGAACACCAGGGGTGGATGTTCTGGAAATCTGGCCAAATTTACAACCCAGTTTTGCAGACTAACTTGTTGAGGTACTGAGCACTTGGAAAGGAACAGATAAGCAACTTAGCATCAGATTTTATTTAAATAGATTCCAGACACTAGAGGTCTTCAAGTTCAACAAAAGTGACATTTTTACAACTGGCACTGTCCTATTGCCTGACTCCACCAATCAGAAGTGAACTTGTGAGCAGAGCCCCACCCTAAGGGACAGACAGACTGCAGAGCCAGACCAGGATTTCCTGGTGGCCTGGTGGTTGTAGAAAAAACAATTCCCAGGTCACATCTACACTCCACATCAGATCTTTGATGGTTCTGCTCTATGCTTGCTTTATTTGGGAACGTAACTGTAAAAAGTCTTGCCTTTTCATTTTATTAAACAGTGATGTTCTTGTCAGCATATAACACTCAAGGTAACAAAGTTAATGGGAACTATAGGAAGTATATTTCTAGTATAGAGAAAATCTTTTTAAATAAAGCAGAAATTTATATCTTGCAAATAATGCATTTTGCTTGATCTGATGAAAAACATGAGACAATCCTTTCACATTGAAAAAGTGAACCACCATGTTGGAAAGTTGGCTATTGGCCATGTTCAGTGAGTTGAGTATGAGCTTTCAGAGCCCTACCTCCGACTATCACCTTTGTCCCCATGCTTAACTTCTTAGAAATACAAGATTCAACTTTTCTTCAGTAGCTACCATGTGACATAAAGACTTCAAAAATGTAATATTTGAAATGGAGTATATTATGTTATTGCTTGTTAAACACATTGGTTTGAAGTTGTTCTTCATGATAGTTAGCAAAACACTTAGGGAGATGTGAACCAGAATAGACAGGGTTTTTATGAAAGGAAATAATGGCTCAGATGTTTTTCAGGTGGATTATTAGCTATAATAAATGGAGACATGGTCAGGAAAGTCAACCATTAGCCTAAACCTGCATTCATATATTTTATATCTCATCATTAATATTTCTGTCTCTGTCTCCTTCTTTCTTCCTCTGTAAAATCAATAAAATCAAGTATTTTAAAAAATATAGGTAATACAAAATAGAGATTCAGATAAAGAGTAGATATATTGATAGGAGACCTAGAGAGTGTAGGAGGAAGTGATATCTAACTAAATATGGGAATATATATATAGTTCATTAGGAGCCAGGACTTGTCAACATCAGCTCATACTTGTTCTCTTATATTGCTGAGTTATTTACCAAAACTCTTCCAATCTGGAAAGATGGAGATAGAAGGAAGTAGAAGTTAGAAGCTCCAGTAGACATATCATGTGCTTTATTTTTTACTAGTGGCCTGGCCTGCAATCAGGGCCATCTTCCCCAGCTGCCTGCTGCCGGCACTGCCCCCAGTTCCCCATTCGCCTTCGGGTGATCAGTGCCTGACGGACTGGGGAAGGGACCAAGAGGTGGTCAGTGCACCTCATGGTGACTGCCCCAGCAGTTATTCTGTCTTTAGGATCAATTTGCATATTACCCTTTTATTAAAGCATAGAGGCCTGTGCATAGGTGGGGGCCGGTTGGCCTGCCCTGAAGAAGGCCCAGGGGTCCTCTCTGGGATGTAGAACCAGTTGGGGTGAGGGGTCATGAGGTTTGTAGGTTGGCCATGCCCCCAATTGAGGTCGGGGTCCCCTCTGGGGGGCAGGGTTGGAGGGGTGAGGGGCCATGGGGTTTGCAGGATGGCCACACTCCTGATCAGGGTGAGTGTCCCTGCTGGGGGGCGGGGCCAGTCTGGGTGAGGGGCCATGGGTGGTTTGCATGCCAGCCATGCCCCTACCTTTGTGAGGAAGGACATCTGTGATGACGTCCAGAAGACATCTGGAAGGTGTCTGATCTATCCAGTCTAATTAGAATATTATCCTTTTATTAGTATAGATTGTATTTTATAATTACAAAATTTTGGGGTTATGCTTAGTGTTATTCTTGAAAATATCAATAGCATTTAACATAACTGATTATCTTTCTTAACACAATATTTTCCCTTATTTTCTTGATACTAGTCTCCTCAGTTTACCTTTCATGTCTCTAAATGTTCCTTCTTTGTTTCTAAATGCTTATAAATTGTGGCTTTATTATTATTATTATTATTATTATTATTATTTACTCTCCTAAATGTAATAGTGGTCAGAAGTCAATATTTGGATCTGTTCTCTTCTCTAGGAATGTCTATCTAGTCTTGTGACTTCATGTAAAATCCATATTTGACAATCCACAAACGTCTCTCCTGTACACTTCAGATGTACATATACTATTGCCTTTTACCTATCTCTACTAGAGTAACTAAGCCACTGCAAGCCTAACTCCTTAAAAACACACTCCGGAGTGGCCTCTAAACACTCTACTTTCTGCACCTTCTCCTCAGTCCATGGTAACCCCATTCATCCATTCTTCTAGTTATATCTCTGCCATCTTTCTCACAATCAGTTTGTCAAATATTCCTATAGACACAACCTTCAGCATCTATTCAGAAAATGTCTACTTTTCACTACCTCCATTGTTAACACATTTGCACAAAACCACAGTCATTTCCTTTCTGGATTTTTGAGATTGATTCCTGTTTTTCCTGCTTCCACCATTCTTTTCAGTGCTCACTTAGCAGGCATATACTTTCAAAATCTGAAGTAGATCATAGTGTATCCTGACCTACATTTTCCGGTGACTTCTCATCCCTTTTGGGATAAATGCCAAGGTTCTTATTCAATCCTATAAAAACCTACAGGATCTGGCTCCCGGTCCAACTCTCTGAGCTCATCACCTTGCATTCTCCCACTTTACTCCTCACTCTTCACCACCTACACTGGCCTCTATGACCACATTTAGCTCAGAGCATTTTCTTTTATGGGCATCCCTCCTCCAAATATCTGTATGGTTCATTCCTGCATTTCATGTTGATCTCATGTAGAGCCATTAAAGCACACATGTCATCAGAAAGCATCCTTGGTATTTCATTGTTTAGTATAAGTGTACCCAAAATATTTCATGGAAAATGCTTAGACTAAAAAAATTATTCAGTGCTTATCTGAAATTCAAATTTAACTGAGTGTCCTGTTTTTATCTGGCAAGCCTAAACTCTTCTTCTCTTTTAGTTATCGCCATAGTATGTACCAACACATGACATATATTTATGTTTCTTATTTGTCTCCTGAGCTGGACCTGAGGCGGGGACTCTGTTTTATTCACTAGTTTATCTTAGCCACCAAGAACAATGCAAAGAGATGTTGGGTGAATAAACAAATGAGTGTTGATATACAGAGCTTGGGGATGTGGTCTACTTGCTCTAAGATGACCTCCCATGGTCTTCTTTCCTTTTTATCCTTCCTTGGATTCCTCGCCCGAAAAAGGCCAAGCTCTGAAGGCCTGGTCTGGCAGCTGTAGGCTTCTAGGAAAATTCTGCTTAAGCCTCCCCATTGTGTAGGCTTCTTTACCACGCCTCAGCCAGCCACTGTCGGTTTCTCCTGTTTGCCTGGTGCTTTACACAGGAACCAAAGAGGCAGAGTATTTTGGGGATTCTTAGCGGGCTGTGTTTTCAGAAGGAAAAAACCCTGTTGGATAGCAAATGTCATTCTGAATTCTTCAGATGTCAGGGCAGAACGCACAGAAAGTCATTGTTTATGTCTGAAACAAATCTTTATTATGTGATTGAAAATGTGCTCAGTTACTCTAACTTACTTTTATTAAAAAGTTTAATGTGTTTTTACTTCTTCCAGGCAGTAGATAAAAAGGTGTCATACAAATATTGATTTAAAATCCCAGCAAGTTTGCCCTCTTTTCTAAATGATTTTTTTTTCTCTTTGAAGACAAATACATGCTTTCATGAATGTGGATTTGTGAGTGCACATGTTAAGATTATTTTGGAGAAAAATTATTATTTTCCAGTCCTAAATTAACAAACGAATGCAGCAATGCAATATAATATCTAATTTTTGAAGTGAATGTTAATAACTGAACATCATGAAAAAGTGTGCATGAATACAACTATACCCTCTGAGAAAAATCTGCCAAGAAAAATTAAAACGTGAAATTCAATAGCTTGAAAATTTAACTAGGAACAAGATTAAAATGAGAATATACTTGATTTAATAATATCAGATCCATTTTACAGGTAAGAAAACACAACAGTTTGTAAAATAAACATAAAAATCTACTAAAACCCACAAAAATGCTATAAATTTTAAATTGCAAATTCCAAGTTTCTCAATTCCCCAGCAACTAGCACTTTAAAGTTAATGATTACAATTTAAAGTGCTAACAATGACTTCTTACAATAAATAATCCACTAACAATAATGTTCTGGATTAACCACTAGGGTAAAAACTCCAATCTTCCTTTCATAGCTTTACAAACACAGACTCTTTCGCTGCCATATATAATTTGTCCATGTGGTTCTATTATATCCCTATTCTCTAGTATGCTTGTCTGAAAATTTCAGCATATTTGGCTTTCATTTTTTTCACTGAAGAATAATTCCAAACTTACTCTGTTTCTGAGCCTCATCCCTAACTTGATCCTCATTCCAACTCTGAGACTCTCTTTTCACTTGCTAATTTGCAGACAGAAAAGAATCATCCCTCCACATTTAGTGCCACCTTGCCTAGACCTCATGATCTCCAGGTATGCATCTCTCTTTGAGTTGAGTACATATTATAGTTATAAAAAGTGAAAACAGTAGTTATTTTATGCCATGTACTTTTCTACATAGTTTACAAATAGCCTTTACACAACCCTCTAAGTACATCTTAATCTTATCTATAATTCTCAAAAAAGAAGACTGTGGCTTAGAGACAGTAACCTAGCATCCAGAGAGAATACAACTCCAGAATCTTG
Source organism: Vespertilio murinus (assembly GCA_963924515.1). Lineage (NCBI taxonomy): Eukaryota > Metazoa > Chordata > Mammalia > Chiroptera > Vespertilionidae > Vespertilio > Vespertilio murinus. Next base: position 24,169,926 of record OZ004711.1, on the reverse strand, counting down.
GCTCTCACCTACCAGGGTACCTCCTGTTGACCTCTGTACATACATACCTCCCCACCTGGCTGTCAGATTTTTAAATTCAACAGCTTTTATTATTAACTAGAGGCCTGATGCATGAAAATTCATGCATTCAAGGGGGATCCCTCAGCCTTGCCTGTGCCCTTTTGCAGTCTGAGAGCCCTCGGGGGATGTCTGATTGATGGCTTAGGCCCACTCCCCATGGGTAGTGGACATACGCTGCAGTCTGGCCTCCTTCTTCTTCAAGAGATGACCAGAAGGCTGATTAGGGGATGGTGCCGGCCAACAAATGGCTAGCTCCACCCCCACTGCCCTGCTGCCTCCACCTTTAGTGGCCTCTCTCTGCAGGAGGCAGCTGGTAGGGCAATTCGGGGACAGCACCAACCTGTGTGCAACTGGCCCCACCCCTAATCACCCCTCTACTGCCACCAGTCACTGCTGCCCCCCAATCACCATCCCCTCCCTCTGCCCAATGGCATCTGCCTCGGCTGGCTCCACTGACCTGCCTTTCCATGGTTCAGTCAATTTGCATATTAGGCTTTTATTATATAGAACAAGCCTTGTATCTCCTGTGCCAGGCATGGTTCCTGAGTCACAGTAGTAATTACATAGTTGTTTGCTAAGTTAAATGAGAGGAAGGAAAGAAAGAAGAAGGGAGGGAGAATTAGAGTAACACATTATCTTTTCTTTTTTAAACAAGTCACTTGGTATTTTAAACTGTCAGCAGCTTCTGAGATTTCAAGTATTTATTCTACAAAAGACAAAGAAGCACACAAACAACAGAACAAAACAAATTCTCAACCAAACAAAGCAAACAAACAGATGAACTAAGTCCTTATTTAAGCATAACTCATTTCTTCCAAGACAGTGAACACAAGAAATACTGGAGATTAAAACACTATTCATTTAATCACTCATATAACAAATGTTTATTAAATAAATATTGAGTTTGCCAATTTCCGGGGTAGTGGGAGGCTTGCCTTGTTCTAATTTTTTAGGGAAAATATCAACTTCTAACAAATATAATTGACTTATGAATTATATTAATTGCTAATTATCTGTCTTATCCTTCTAAGTGTAAGCTCCCCAAAGGTACACCACTTCATTGCCTGATTCCTTCATGCATCCTGGGCATGGACAAATTACACATTCAACAAATGTTTATTAAATGAATGAATCATTGTGCAAAAGCATAATAGCTGAACAAAGTATGGCATATTTAGTAACGGAAAGTAATTGGCAAGATTGGGGTCAAATTGGAGATGTACAGTAATGTGTAGGGTCGAGAGTCATTAAAAACTATCAATGATACTGCCAATAACCAAATAGAGAACATAAGAAAATGGAGAGTTTAGGAATAAAAAAAAAAAACAGCTAAATTTTAACTAGGTTTGATTTGAGTTACACATGGAATATCCAGGTGAATTCTATCAGGCAACCAAAAATGCTTAGCTACATAAGATGCAAGAGGGCCAGGACATGTTTGCATACTAGTTACCATAAGGATCAAACTAGTCAACACCTAATTATGAAAGTCAATATTTATGACTGAAATCATAGTTGATTCCTTGCATTTCATCTTTTATTGCAAAAACATAAATAAGTTGAAATATATGAATGATGCCAAAAAATAAAATAAAATATAGCCTTTAGAACTCAGTGTACTAGTATGTTTGTCTAACAATAAGGTATTTGGAATATGATTTGAAGTGGCCCTGATTTTATTAATAGAAAGATTAAAGGAAATAGATGAAAGCAATTATTTTGTCCTATACCTCAGGATTATGTTCATTTATTGAGAAATAAATGACTGGAATTTCAAGAAAGAAAATATTGATGAAACAGGTCCTATAATGAAGAGAATTATGTCAAAGTACGAATGAAAATTTAAATTTTGACAAGGAAGAGAGACAATAGAAAAAGGAGCAAATGTATAGAGCTGATTTAAGGAACAGAAAAATATTGATGGAGCACAATTTTAATGTGTGAGAGTGTGTATTCTAGAAATAAAAATAAGGTAAAGATATCAGTCAAGATTCTCTAGAGAAACAGAACCAATAGAAGATAGCTAGATAGGACTATCTCAAGAGATTTACTCTAAGGAATCTCATATTTTGTTCTTAAGGGTATTGGAAGAGGTTCATCTGCATCATCCAGAGTAATCTGCTTTACTTAAAGTCAACTGCTTATCCATGTTAACCACAATCTAGCAATATCTAGATTTGTAATTAAATAACTGGGTACTATAACCTCATCAAGTGGACCCATACAATTAACCAGCAGAGAAAGATTATATGTCAAGTTCCCGTTGAGTAAGAAGGCAAAATATACAGCTTGGTGCAAAGTAGCTCCCTGTATGTATCTTACCATTTGGTGGGAAAAGTAGAGGACAGCAGGGTGTGAGATCTGGAGACCGGGCAAGGCACGGGATGAGAAGACAATGGCATAGAGAGTTTAAAGCAGGGCACAGGCGTATCCCAGGAAGATCCCTGGACCAGGAATCAGAACACCTGGCTCCTCATTTCCCATTTAACTGTTCTCTTAATATGGTCACACATAACACCATTTCTCTGAGCCTAAATGAGAATATTTATACCTGAATCGAAAGGTAATTTTTCAAATCAAATGAAATGTTGTAACAGATACTTCTTATAAACATAGATGCTATATAAATCATTCATTATTCCTATTGTTGCCACTATAAGAATTTATGAGCAGGAGCCTGTTACTATAATAGAGATGGAGTTGAGTCAACATATGAACTAAAGAGATTCATGAAAATTTTTATTGAATGAATATTGTCACCAAATGTTACTGTCCACCATATGCTGCCTACTTTGTTCCCTCAGTCTTATCTATTGAAGCTTCACAATTAGATAGCACTATTACAACAAAGCAGAAATAACCAGTTTAAATTCAAAGTATTATTTGAATGAATATATATTGGTATTGCCAGGTTATGTTGATCAATATGGAATTAAAATCTATGAGTTTAAATGAGACTTATAATTATTCTCTGAGAGAAGATTTAGGAACAAAGAGTATCAAGTGTTTAATCAAAAGGTGATTCATAGTTTTAATCCTATGTTATTATTCCTTCTTCTTGCTTTAGGAATGTTTTAGTAATCAAAATTTCCACTTGGAAGACAAATAATTTAAAAGTCTTGAGTTATTGGAGGTTCACAAATTACATAAGCAAACTACATTTAAGCATAATTAATAGCATACATTATATTGTGATTAATGGGTTGAGGAAACAGCTGAAGAAAAAATCTTTTTCTTCCCAATAAAAAGAAAAACATCTACGTGTATGTGCTATTCACTTCAATATGTTTGTAGATCAGAGAAAACACACATATTATTGTTCCTATAATAATGGAGAGAGAATTTCCAAGTCCAAATAAAGGGCGCTAGCAAAAAGGATTAAAACCTATAAAGATTACAAAAACAGAACTATAGTCCAAGATAAAATTTATGAAAAGACACATGCTAGCAAGTAGGGAATTGTGCTGTGACCAGCAAATACATTATTTCTTAATAAATTCTTTCTTAAAATAACTGCATTGCTAATACATTTAAATATATATTTACAGATAATTATTTGTTTGGAATAAAAGCTGGAGGTTATTTCATGTACTGATAATGAAAGAGTTAGAAGACCTTGACAATTAAAGTTTTTAAACAAAATTACAACTTTGAATATCTGCAATTAAAAGACAAATCATGAGCAAAATACTCCTTTAGGACAATTCAATTACACTCAAAAATTCAGAAATATCCTATTTGGACAAAGTGAAGCCATATACTATGTAGATCCAATAGACATTTTCCTTAACTTGAGTTCTCCCCAAAATCAACCTCCTGAGAAAGGTCTGTGATCAGGTAGTTTTATTAAGTTCTCCCAGCAAACCTCTGGGGTTGGGAGCTGGAGAAAGCAAGACAAAAGAGGGGAAGGGAGTATCATTTGATTGAATTTACAGTGGAAATTGTGGCTCAGTGTTCTGGGGGGGCCTGAGAGAAATCATGTAGAACTTACCTGTCAGAGACCAGTGTAGAGGTGAGTTCAGGCATATATCGGATATGTGGTGGGTTCGGTTTCATACCACCAACTAAAGCAAGCGAGATCTTTTTCTTGATGAAGAGTCTTGCCTTCAGTTTGTAAAAAAAAACAAAAAAAAAAAACACAACACCTGTGAAGCCCAATAAAGCAAAGCGCAATAAAATGAGGCACTGCTGAAACTTGTTGTGGCTTTCACTACCTATTGGTCAAAGATCACTTCAGTTTGTGAAGTCCCTACCCTTCCAGATCTGCGCATGCCCAGCCTTTTATTAAAACTGTGATGTTGCAGAGAAGCTCTGGGCAGAAAACAATAGGATCGGATGCAACTGAGACTAGACACTATCATTCTCACCTGAGCCTGCTGGATGCCACCGCAAAGGCAAACAGGTGTACTGCCAGAGGACATAGCGCACAAGGCCTGGAAGATATGTGCCTTCCTCAAATACTATTGGCAGTTTAAAGTCAACCTGGGTGGCAATAGGTTAAAAAAAATACCACTTTTTTATTCCCCCCCCCCCCCAGAGAGATGTGCTCCAGTGTTTCCAGCAGAGTTAGGGAGACAGATTCACAGAAATTTAAATCAGAAGTTACCCCAGGAGTTTTCCTGTCAAGGCATGTGCTTTTCTATGTTAGTAAAGAGAGGCTCCTAAATATTTTAATACACATGACTGAGAGCAAGATGATACCTAAGTTTCTTTTTTCATAAGTCAAGGCTTTATCTTTTTTAAAAAAATCCATATCTGTGATTCATTCATTTTCCTCAACAAATATTGAATTCCTTCTGTGTACTGGCAGGCACTATGTTAGATTCTGGACACACAATAGTTAGAAACTAGACATGGTCTCTAATTAAAGTAAAATGGAGATAGAGATAGAGATAGAGATAGAGATAGAGATAGAGATAGAGATAGAGATAGAGACAGAGACAGAGAGGAGGGGGTGTGGAGAAAGAAGGTAAAGTTAAAATTAGAAGCCACATTAAGTGCCCTGAAGGTAAAAACCTAGATGTTATTAGTGACCTAGTAACATAATCACTGAACATGTGATACCACACTGCATACCTGTTTCTGTTTACCGGTCTCAAGTTACAAAGTGTCATTAGGTTTCCTTTTAGCATCTTCTAGTGACAGGGCCAATAAAGAAATGCCAATTCCATTTTGGCTCAGGATACATAGAGAACTCTTGTCCCTGTGCACAAAATTTGTGCATGGGCAGGGGAGTTTCCCTCAGCCCAGCCTGCACCCTCTCCAATCAGGGACCCTTTGGAGGATGTTTGACCACCAGATGTCTGACAAAACTGTTGGTTGGTCAACCCTCTCACAATCTCACAATCCAACGGCTCCTAACCACTCACCTACTTGCCTGCCTGATCACCCCTAACTGCCTCTGCCTGCCTGACTGATCGCCAACTGCTTTCCCCTGCCGACCCGGTCTCACTCCCAACTGCCTCTGCCTGCCTGGTCACCCCAAACTTCCCTCACCTACCAGCCTGATTGCCCCGAACAGTCTCTGCCTTGGCCCCCACCATCACGCTTTGTCCGGAAGAAAGTCCGACATCCAAATGATGGCTGGTTGATTCAGTGTAATTAGCATATTACCTTTTATTAATATAGATAGGTTATATAGGATAGGATTGCTTAAATGAGGGAGGGGGGGAAGATAAGCCTTTTTCATCAGGATATACTCTTGGCAGACAAAATGCATAGCCCCTATATCTGGACTGATAGCTAGCCATATGCACTATACTGCCAAACTGGTCATTAAAAATGGAACTGCTTTCTTACACCTTACACCAAACAGCTATTGCCCTTGAAACCTCTCTTCAGGCCCCACCTTAGGTTCTGCCTTTGCAGTTTACACAGAGTAGGATCTGATTGGTCAGTTTCTATGACAGTCAGCTTCAATAGCTCTGCCTCCTAGGCAGCTATTTGCTCCTCACACTTCACCCAGATTTGGTTCTCATTGGTCAGTTTCTATGTCAGTCAGCATCTCCAGGCCTATCAATGGGCCTAAGCAGAGAGGAGGGGGTGATCAGCAGCCCCAGAAGAGGCCAGAGAGAAAGAGAGGTACAGCTGCTGGCCAGGGCTGGAGCAAAAGAGAGAGGCAAGTGCTAATCAATAGCTGCCACAGAGGCTACGGATCAGACCCTGCTTCTCTCTCCCCAGACCTTTGATTGTGTGGATGTTATGAACCCTGGGTTTTTATATATTAGGATTATTTATTAATTATTGTATTATTTTCCATACAAACAACTATAAGCTTACTTTTGCACTGCCCTATATAAATTCTAAATTTATTATTTATAATAAGCTAATATACTTAATTAATTGTTATCCTATAATAAATATTTAGTGACTCTTCTGTTCCCTTCTTTTCCCCTACCATTATCCCAATCTAAACGCTCACTCCTTCTTTTGTAGACTACTGTAGGAACCTCCTAGCAAAGGCCCCTATTTGTAGTCAGTGTGGTTTTCTAGAACACAGCCAGGATGTTCTTCCCAAAATGCAAATTGTGGCTTATTAGCCACTGTGGTCTTTCCAGTCTCATACTTAAAGTGTCAGTGGAGTCCTATCACATTTAGTGTGAAGGCCAAAGTCTACTCTAGATTCTGCTTTCTTTTCCCATCTCATCATTCCTCTTCTCCAACTCTGGGTCTTTGCTCAGGATTCTTCCATTTTCCTTCCTCATTCCCCATAAGGATTCCCACTGTTCACTTAAATCTCAGTTCAGTCCTGACTTCTTCTGAAGTGTAATCCCTGACCTCCCTAATTAGGCAACATTCTTATAACCCTCTCTTATGCTATCATAGTTTTATATTTTCATATTTACCTCTGTCATCCTTTGCATAATGCAGTCTTTCCTTTAGAATGTAGGCTCCATTGGCATGGTGTCTCTCTTTCTCTTACTCTCAAGCACCCATAGGTACACGTGCACATTCATCACACAGGCACTTTATTCACCTTTAGACTTTCAAATCCTAGAACACTGCTAGGTACAGAATAGCCCTTAAATAGTTATTAGCATAAATTAATGGCATCATACTGAGTTCAAACATGAATTTGCTATCAGTTTGTTCTCCTTAAAATTATGACCTTAAGTGAACTAGATTTTGTTTGAAGCATATGTAGATGGTGCATATAATTGAAAGATGGTGGTATATGCATTTAATTCAACTCTAAAAATGAATGACTATTTCCAGACATAAATAAAATAACATTTTATTTAATCTCAGTCTTAATAATTTAAAAGTTATATTAAAATAGTTTAATCATAAATGAAGACATTTCCAGTACCATATAGTGAGGCTAAGAATATTCCCAATTTGTTTAGTGGGATTTGGTTACATTCTAGCCCCCCCCCCCCACACACACACACACAACACACACACACACACACCAAAAAACAAACAAACATGTTTTCTGCTTTCACCACATAGAAGAAAAAATGCATGGATCTTAGTGATCTTGTCACAATTGGCAATATGCACCTTACTCTTATATTTTTGTGAAAAGGTCAAATCTCTACCACCTTCTAGTTTTGATCTTTTCTCTCCCCATTCATAGCAAGGAAACATAAGTAGCCAAGTGTGCAGAAGGTTTAGTGACATATTATTTAAATTCCATTTAATATGAAGTAAGATGATCACTAGATTCCTATAGCCATTATTCCTGAAGACTAAAATTCTGGAATTGTGGAACTGGGGTAAGAAGTGTAAAGGGAGAGGGATGAAGAGGAAAGAAGAGAAAAATTTTAAAAGAAAAAAAAAAAACAAGGTAATGAAGAACAGCAGAGATTTTAATCCTCTAGGTGCATTTGACTTACTAGATCTTAATGATAACATTTCACAAGTCTCCACTCCCATGATGAAGGTCTGTCTCCCAAAGAAAGAGACAATATGAGTATACCTAATCAAAAGATTCACTGAGAACCCTTTTTTTTTTTTTACAGGGCCCGTCCACAGAATAAGACTTTCCGTTCCAGATAAAAGTTTGCAGTTGTGCTCTTAAAATGTTAATACCTGTGGAGGAATCAAATCAAATGAGTGAAATACAGAAAGGAATGAAACATATCTTTGAAAGGAAATCCACATACACCTAAAATATATTCCCAAAGAAACATAGCTTTCTTCCTAGCTTTTCTCTTTCAAAATTTCAAAGGCAGGACAAATGCCCATAACAATAGGGAACAGTTAGAAAACTAAAATATAAATATGTATTTTGTGGTCTTTGCTAAAACCTGCATTTTGAATTATACTTCATGGTGACTGCTTTAGAAAATTCAAAGCCACAGCAGACTTAAATTCTTCAGATGTGCTCTATTGCCCAAGACTGATGTGGCATTCACATAATTGTTTTCATTGCTTTTAATAAACTATTGCTGATGGCTTCTTTGATTTAAAGAATTCCAAATATGAATGAATATTTAGTATACTTTTCCCTTTTGAGTGACCAATGAGAAAAAGATATGCATGAATTTAAAATAAACAAGATATTATTTTCCAAGAACCGAGAAGAAGTCTCTGGAATTATCTTTAACAGAAACATTTAGGGAAGTTACTTCTTGTTATCTATTTAAACTGAAATGAAGATGTTAGATAGTTATTTTTAAAATACCAAGCCAGTTTGATCAATTCCCTCTACCAATTACATTTATTTGCTGATTGATCAATACTGCACAGATTTTTTTTTAGGACATGAGCTTTCAAATATATCAAAGAACTATTTTTTTAAAAAAATGAAATATGACTGAGTTCTTAAGACATGTTGACTAGCTAAAGTTTTATCTAATATATGTTCAATAAGTTTTCAATAGTTTTTTCAATGTTTCATATTTAATAAAGCTATGCCTAGATGACTAAATGTGTCTTGAGATAAATACCCTAATTAGATCCATAGTAAAGGAGTGTGGACAGCCATCATCAGTGCCAGGTGATTTATTGAAAGTGCACTTCTCCCCTTTCACTTCTATCGATATAATTTTAACTCTAATCATATAGATTGTCCGCAAATTGACAATTATACACACACAGTCTCTAGGAAGGTAACAATCTACCTCTGTGGAATCATTGACTAGAGTGGAAATATATTTATCTTGTTAATCTATATGTTCCATGAATTTGGAAATATATATTAATTCCAGTTTTTGGTTGTAAGAATTGAATTTTCTTGTGGGGTTGAAAATATGTGGTTTAGTGACTTCTGTGCGCACACACACACACACACACACACACACTTCTGTCACATACAAGAGAGATACTCTCTGGAGCCTCAAATTCTCCCTTCAGCCACACACATTTAACCTCCATTTAGGTCAATGAGAACTACAGGCAGGTACAAGTGCCTGGGGAGTAGGAATTTTTAGCAGGTAATTGTTATTGAAACAGAGAGTTTAGAGAGCACCTCGCAAAAGAATCAAAGGTGAATTCACCTTAAATCTTTGCTTTGAGGCAAGAATAAAGTAAAACCCTTAAAATATTATTTTTTAAAATAATAAAAAAAACTTACTTTATAACTAATACTCAGAACTAAGTACAAAATAAGCTTCCATGAGTCTTCTACAGTATTTCTCATTTCAACCTTGTGCATCTTGTACAATTACACTAAAAAAAATGTGGTTAACTCTAGGCCAATAAACTTGTTAGAAATTCCCTAATAGTATAAATGACTACTTTCTCCCAATAGATATGTTCAAATCCCACTCAGATTAATGGTGGTTAAAAAAAAAAGTATGGCCCAAACCGATTTGGCTCAGTGGATAGAGCATTGGTCTGTGGATTGAAGGGTCCCAGGTTCGATTACAGTCAAGGGCATGTACAAAGGTTGCGGGCACAGCCCCAGTAGGGGGTGTGCAGTAGGCAGCTGGATATTTCTAGCTCTTTATCTCTCTCCCTTCCTCTCTGTAAAAAAATCAATAAAATATTTTTTTTAAAGTATGTATTTCTGTATCTCACTTAATTTTGCATTAAGGATGTGTTATATTTGCCAAATCAGGGAGGAAATAAAGTCTTACCAAACATTGGTTGCCACCTGTAATTTTCACATTTAACATTGGACAAAATCAATCTCTTAGGTCCTTCCTGAAGAAATGGAAGGCCATGCACCAAAATTGTAGAAGCAATTGTTTTGGGCATTTCATTTCCCATTTTATTCACTTATTTAACAATATTTATTGAGTATTTACTATGTTTCAGGCAGGGTACATGGTGCTAGGGGTAGAGCAATGTGAAGAGATGTCTGTGCCTTCATCAGGCTTCTATTTGAGGAGGAGAGACAGGTATTAAATACAACTGCACAGATGTTCATGTTAGGATAATATTTTGAGATGTTTACTCATAGTTTTATATATTTTTCTTGGGTGCCCTTGGATTTTCCTTATGTAATTAATTAATATCATGTATGGTTTTACTTCTGGGAAGAGATGTCATTACAACTTAAAAATATACTTAAACTAAACAATATTCTTAACTTGGTCTTCAAAAGAAAGCAAGAAGCTAAATCTCAGCTAATAGAAAATGTATTAAATATTGAATTAGAACCAAAATATCAGACTTCAAGATTAAAACTACTGTGTCCTAGAGGATCGCAGAGTACACTTTGAGAGCTAAAATATGAGTGGGTCCCTAAGAAAAACATCCAGCTCATTGATTTCTCCTCCACCTGGTCAAGCTCCAGGTTAGAACAGTCAAAACCAAAAATCCCAGACTAGGCTGGGAATCTAGTGTGGAGAGGCCAGTGCCCCTTGTGTGTGCAACCTAAGATGTCAGCCAACCACAGCTGCAAGGTGAGTCAACTCAGGTGGGCTCAAAGCAACCTGTGGTTAACCTGGGGGATGAAGACCAGGGCATCGGGCAGCTCAGAGGTTCTCCTTCTGACCATGGCCCTGATCTCCGGGGCCCTTGTCTGAAGCCATGGGTCTGTGTAAGCCCCTTGTACTCAGACTCAGTCCTGCTTGGAGTTAATGCCGCCTACATTCCCACCCCTGACACCTTCTTTCCACCCACCTAGAGTCAGCCAAAGAGACTGGAACCAGGCCTTGCACTTTTCTCAGTGTTTATTATCCAACGTCCTTTATGCCCCCAGCCTGAGAATATTTTATCTAATGAGCAACAGGGAAGTTTGGTTCTTTACTTACCTGGTAGATTTGCAAACATTTTGCCCATGCCCTGAGTTTTCTCTACTTCCCCCAAGGAGCAAGCTTTTGAAACTCTAAAGCTAAATCTTTACTCATCTTTACTCATTTTTACATTTTGATGTGTTATCTCTCCCTGGCTTTCCTAGAAAGGCCCAAAACTTACAAGGGAGATAAAATATCAGTTCATATTTAAAAACTTTGTTTCATCACAAAATTATTTATGTAATAATCCATGAATACATGTAGAGAATTCATGAAGAAAATAGAATGAGGCAAAATTAATAAATGAAGGAATTATAAGGAAATAAAAAAGGGCCCAAAAAGAAAGAAAATAGAAAAAAAAGTGTATATCGGTGTTCAAATATATGGAAGGAGTGCATACCATGAAGATACCTGAGATAGATCTTAGTATTTGAAGAAGGATATGAAAAAAATCATAAAAATGCTCAATTGTTACATCAGACTTATATTACTTATTTTTGAGCACTGAAAACTTGAGATGAATGTCAGTTTTTTACAACATAATACAAAAACACTAGTTTTTAACTGCAAGTAGCAGAATTGCTGAATCCCAGAGTAAACACTGTGACTTATAAAATTTAAAATCTTCCATACAAGAAATACTCCTCTCTGTCCCAATTCCAACCTTCCCTTTGGGTCCTTTCTCCAAACGTCACTTAGTGTCCTGGCCACAGGGTGTACATGAAGGGACAATATAAACAGAGTTAGTAATATTTCACTCCTTTTCATTTCACCAAGTTTACAACTTGTTAAGGTAGCAGCAGAAACAGAAGGCCCAGCAAGAAAAGACCAAAGAGTCCTGCTAATTGTCCCTTGATAAACATTGAAAATCTGTGTGAATAGATGACATTTTAAAAGGCAAATCTTGACTATTCTTAGCTGACAAATTCTTTGGAAGCGTCTTAAAGGAATAAGCTGGCAGTGTTTTAACATTTCAACTTTAAAATGAAAGGAATCCCTGAACTTTCTTTTTTTAGCAACAAACTCCCTTAACCCTTCCTTCACTCCCATAAACGCAACAAGAAAATAAATCAGGATAGGTTAGGACCCTTAGTATATATATCTCTCTTTGCCTTGAGCCAGGCACAACCTGAAATTTGGATTCACCCTTCATATTACGTTAGTCCTGTTTAATACTTTTTTTCTTTTTCTCTTTACTTTAGATTGCATTTTCTCATGATAAAAATGGATAGTTGTGGCTTGGAAAATGGAAAACTTGACCAACAATAACTGGAGCAAAGTTGAAGACAACGCTAAATATTTCTAGGGTATTTTTGGCAATTCCAGGAGCTTTCCTGACAATTGGTCATTCTACCCTTACTGCATCCTGTGGTGTAATGTTACATTGTCACATCCCCGAAGGCCATAATGCAATGCTTCACCAACTCTGGGGTAGTAGTAGTGTTTTTCTTTCCTTCTTCTTTTCTTTTCATTTAATTAAATGGTTTTTCCAAGCAAGCCTGATTATTTAAAATAGTTGTAGCTCTGGAGCTGTGAGTTCATTGAAGACATGGAAGGACTGGTTGTGTGAAGCTTAGCTGCATATGGTTATTGGATCACATATCCGATTCCCTGCCATGTAAGAAGAAAACATCTCGATTATAACTATTAGTTGGCTTTGTGGTGTTGGGTTAGTGTGCCAGTCTGAGGTTAGAGCAGAGATGGATCCCAAGCCCTGGGCTTTGTATTATATAGTATTGTATTTTTGATGTTGTACTTAAGGGTCAATTACTGTTTCCATTATAAACCCTGTTTTTCAAAGGGTTATAGCTCACCAATTTTCATTTTGGTATGCAAGCTGCATGAGTATACAGGTTTTAAAAATAGCTTAAATTGGGCAGTGCCATTTTTAGATATAAAGCAGTAAAATACACTTTTCATTGCTTTCAGTTTGTTTTGGAAGTTCCCAATCTAAAAGTTTATTCTATCTTAAAATGCAAAAAATGTGTGTTTTTCTTCATGCATTTTCATAACAGCTCTGCATAGGGGAGATGGTAAAACAAACCAAGGGAGGTATCCATGAAACTTCAAGGAGGAAAACAGAAAGATGTGTTGTCTTGTGAAGGTTTTGTGGATAAATGTCATTTTAGTCAATGCTCTTAAAAAATGGATAAACTAATCAGTTAATATTTCCTGAGCATGGGCGCTATTTAATGCTTCATATTGAAGCACATACTGTGGGAAATAAAAGAGCTCCATGTGTTTGAAATCCTTGTGAAATTTTAGTGAGAGAAAAATGCAAAGACAATAATAGTACTAGTAAACATATCACCAGCATTAAAGTGATAAATCATATTGCAAGTCTTTAAGGCAAAGCCACTCTTCTCTTCAGAGTTCCACACTTATTGATGTCCTAAAAAAAGTAGGAGGGATTCCAGTTCCTGCTTAATTGCCCAGATATGGAAATTTACCCATCTAGGGTCATGCAAGTTTTAGAATTCTTTCTGGGACCATCAGAATGAGAGAATCCTTGATTAAGGGCAAAAAGGGTTTCTCTGCCATTCTGAGCATTTCCAAATCGTAAAATCAAATGACCTCTTATATTATTATAATATAAACTTCTTAAACTGATCACCTACACTAGCTATATTCACTCTGTCACCCAATTCTCACGCCTCACTCTGTCCCAGCATCCTCATTCTGCTCATATTGCTCTTGCCAAACATACCGATGATTTCCTTGTTGGTGCTGCCTGTTGAAGGAAGCCTTTGTTTTCCTCTTTTATTCAAGTGCATCTCTACTAAGAAGATGGACACAGCTTCCTGGATGTTATATCATAGTGATTTTTGTCATTTTTGCTGTTGTAGTTCTACCCAGCACCCAGCCCTTGACCTTCTTATTGGGATCTGCATTTCCCTTCTGGAGAATTATCCATAGGTGTGGGGTTTTGGTTGGAGGTAAATGGCTGCTTCCTCTGAAGGAAGCTGATGGCACAGAACCTTTTTTCATCTTTTCCCAGCACATGATTTAGAGCTGCATGCAGGGCTCAGCCAATGAGGCACCTTCTCCTGAGACTTTAAATCTTGATCAAATCAAGATGTAGGGTTGATTAGATATCCCATTTATTTACTGGCAGATTCCACCCCCTCCCCTGGGCCAATTCTTGCTGTATTGTGTTTGCCAGAGTTTGTGCTATCCAGTTCTCCAGGACTTACATGCCCACTTTCCAAATCTTCTTTTCCATGTTTTCTCCATTCCTATTATCTCTGGATATTCTTCAATAAATTTAAATTTTGCTTAAGATAGTGAGCTTTTAAAAAAGAAGATTGTTGCATATGACTTATAACTCACTGGCTATTCTTCTTTTTTGTTTTTTTAGTCCCCACTGAAGGATATTTTTTCTATTGTTTTTTTTAAAGAGAGTGGAAGGGAGGGAGAAGCAGAAGGAGAGGGAGAGAGAGAATGGCGGGGGGGGGGATCATTGATGTGAAACACATCAATTGGTTGTCACCTGACAAGGGTCGGGGATTGAACCTGCAACCCAGGTACCTGTCCTTGACAGAGTTAATGCTCTAACCATCAATGATGAGAGAGAATCATTGATTGGCTGCTTCCTGCATGCTTTCTTCTAGAGAGGATCCTGAAACCCAGACATGTGCCCTTGATAGGAATCAAACTTAGGACCTAGGCAGATGCTCTTTCCACTGAGCCAAACTGACTAGGGCTGGATATATACTTTTTTATAGCTGTAGTACATTTATTTCCCTGTGTCTATTTCTTGTAAGTTGCCACTCTTCTCACTAAATGCTTTTTATTTTGGAAAAAGGAATTTTTTTTTCATGAAAAGCATTTATATTAATATAATAGATTTATTATTTTTACAAATAAGTAGTTTCAAATAATTCACATTTCTACTTGGGTAAATATTGATTGCTATACCCCTAATTATTGAATGGCCTCAATACTTTTGAGTGTAATAGGGTCCTATTACACACAAAAAGTTTGAGAACTGCTGACATCATAAAATAATCATAAGAGGAGGCATGGGCCATCAGTAGTAGTGCACTGAATGTCACTGGGCCTGAAACAAGTTGAGGTGAGGGTGATGACCAGTTTTGAGTTAGTTCCCACCTGCCAGTCAGTCTTCCAGGACTAGGAGAAAGAGAGAATCTAACCATCACATCCCAGTCAATGTAAGCTGTAGGCTTCCAGTGAGTGGTTGAGGACACTCCTCACAGGACACTCTTTTGCCCCTTTTCTCAAATCATCAATTCAATGAGCATTGTTATCTGATTTTTATGGGAAGCCACTTTATTGGATATACCTCCACAGGACATTACATTTTGGTTGAAGTGTATATAAATTAGGAAGAATTTTTGGACACTTATTATTCTCCATTCTGTTTTAGGTGTTCTGTTTCAGCTAACTCTCAACAATGGTTTGAGTGTCATGCCAAGAAAGTGTATGATCAACATTTGTAAAGTCATCAACTGATTGATTCTTGCCTAAAGTCCAGGAGAGAGCATTACTTCATTCCTGATGAACTAGCTTATTAACTGTGTAGCAAATTACTTCCATGAATAGAAGTATTCAACCACTCTCTTATTCAATGCAACTGTCTCATATTCTGAAAAAGTGAATACAAGGTCAGTACAAGTGTCCTCAGTGCCTTGGGAGAGGATTTTAGGGTTTCTCTTTTTAATAGACTTTTGCTAAGAGTAGCAAAGGCACCATAAAAAGAACAGTTAGCGAAACTTGTTTTCTTCATTACCAAACTTAATATAAATACTTCAACATGAATGTTCTCCTTTTCTTCTGTTTTAATTATTCATGAGGTCTATTTTTTTTCCTGGAGTTGGGGGGTGGTGGTTATACACAATACTACTCTCAGAAATAATTCCAATAGGAGAGGAGTAATGCAATACTTTTTTTAAACCCTAGCTAATGCAAGAAATTATTCATAATCCAAAATTAAAATAAAATTAAGAATGCAGATTAATCCTTAACATGCCCTACATTAAATAATTATAATGCAGAAGTAAAATCATAGATAATTTTAGGGTCTCCAGAAGGCTTCAGCATAAGCAAATGGAAGCTTGGATTTTATAGTCTGACATCCCTTATTTTTATTTTCCCCTCAGGTACAAACTCACATCAGGATCCCTTTCCTGTGCAATTAGCAAGGTAACTTTCTTACCTAGCTGGCACTGGCCCTATTCACTTCGGGGTCTGCAAGCCTTGGCCACTTACACTCATATCATGTTTTTGTGAGAGGCCACAGACCGACTCTCTTTAAAGCTATCAAAACCTTCCTCATTATCCTTTATGGGCTGTGCATAAAACATCTCAACTATCAGACATTTAACTGGAGTGCAGAATGGGTTTGCTGGCCCCTCCAGTTCCTGGGGTAAAAGCTCTGCTCATAATCAGTTTCTGGTTTTTCAAATGACCCTCAAGAGGTTTCCTCCGGTCCACTTCAGTCCCCTTTTTAGTGTCCCATTGATTTTTCCAGACTTTTGGGACGTGTCCTTAGCCACCTGCTTTTCCATTGGCTCCCTCCGCTGAACGCTAAAGGGACACTTTGTTACTCCGTGCACTGAGACAGGAATATCTTGAGAACTAACACGCCATTTGTAAGAGCACGGTTTACAATAGCACTTCCTGCAGAAAGAAGGTGCCTCTATCAGAAGGACAAGAACGATTTCTGCACCCCATTTACTTTCAAAACTACAAGCAACACCCTTGTTTCTTGTCAATAAAAAGGAAAATAGAGGAGAGCAGCAATCACAATACATAAATGATATTATTTGTCCCCGGAGTGCACACCAAACAGCAATGCACTCAAAGAGCCTGCATGAATTATGAATGGCAGGAAGGCACAGAGGGGGCCCTCAGTGCAGACCCACTCCACATGGCTGCTACATGAGCATTTTAAAGTCACAGAAGCAAGGAAAGCTACGTGATGAGATAGTAAAGGTGTATCATTTACTATTGATCCCCCTCCTGCTCTAAATCTCACCCAAAATAATAGACACTCTAGGAGCTATAAATTTGAAAATATATTATTGGTTAGATTGAATGCAAAAAAGCTAATCAGGCCAAAACCTGATGGCTCAGTGGAGAAAGCAGCATCCTGGGTAACGAAGGGTCCCAGGTTCCATTCCTGTCAAGGGCACATACCTTGGTTGCGGGCACATCCCCAGTTGGGGGCGTGCAGGAGACAGCTAATCGATGTTTCCCTCTCATCGATGTCTCTCACTCTCTATCCCTCTTCTTCTCTGTAAAAAAATCAATAGTATATATTTAAAGCTAATAGGTATAAAATATGAAAAGCTTCATTTGAGTGAAGTTTTCAAAAAGATGTCTCCTGGGTCCCCAACCCTCCCCCAAAAAATAATAGAAAAAAAAAAAAAAGGCAAAGGAGGAACAACAGAAAATCTTGAGTCCTCAAAGTACACCCAGAAGTGGAAGACAAAAAAACATCAGCATGTAGGAAACGTGGTAGTGTGATGGTGTCATTGAGGACTTAGCTTTGACCTAAAACTCAGGGGCAAAGCCATTATTGTTCATGCTGCCGAGAAAAAGAGTATTCATGTCATAATATAACGTATTGTTATATTGTACAGTTCTTTTTTAGACTCTGTAATAAAAAAATTGTAGTCATTTTCTAAAGAAAAGTCAGTGGACGATCAGACCATAAACTCTATAAATAAAAATATGCGAGAGACCTTCAGTCTTGTCTCAGCATACAGTATCCATGTGTCCTGTTTTCTTATTTTTTTTTCCTCCAGCATTTCCCTTGAGGTTCTTTTGAACTAAATAATCAGGAGGAATTGGGAGGGCAAAGGGGGAAATAAATCTTTTCCTCCTACAGAAAAAAAAATAATCGTATAGAAGAGTTTCTTAGGCATACACACACACCTCTCAAAAGACAATTGTTGAGTTGAAACAGAATCATTATCAGGAAGTGTGTTTCAGGAGAAAGGGGGAAATATAAAAGCAAAGACTCATCTGAGTGATCCTAGTTAAGGGCCTCACCAAGGAGACAGCTTAAGTTATCTTGGAAAACTGGTGTGGCGCCCTGCTTGGCTGAGTTTGAATTGAATGTTCCCAACTTAACATTTCACAAATAGGGATACCCTTCCATTTCACACTGTTCTTTCCCGAGATAGCAACACTCTTTTGTAACATTTCATATCAAGACAATTACATTGCAGAATTATTGGAGCCTCAGTGCTTCATTAATTTTTTTTTAAAGTTAAATCCCTGTTTTGTGGAACACAAGAAATGAATAGTAAATATTGATTTTGAATGAATGCAAACATTTCCCTAGGAGTGGATAATTACTGCCTTTCTATGCAAAACACTTATATTTGAAGAAGCACTTCACTTACTTTGCCATGCGGTATACATTCTTTAGTACATTTTAAATTATACGTTGTCCTGGACAGTGTCTGCTCTATAATTTCTTGTGTCTCTACACCAGAGGCAGTGTGTAATTTTAAACTACAACGTTTCTGCCAACTAGGAGAATAGGCTTAACTCTTTCTCTCTGCTGGGTTCACAGAGTCTTACACCAGGAAATCTGCAAGGCCACGAGAGTGATGGGCTCAGATCTGGAGCAGTCAGTCTCTCTCTCTCTCTCTCTCTCTCTCTCTCTCTCTTTTTCAGGCTTACAAAAATGTCACTAGTAACGGGCCACTGATTTATAAAGCAGAGACTAAATGGAATGCAGAATTTATGTACTCACACAGTTTACAGGCCATTTAAAGATATACATTTAATAATTAACATCAGAAATTCTGAATGAATCACAAAGTGATTTGAATGCATGTTACAGAAAGGTCGAGTTAAATAGGGACCGTCATGCTTTAGAATAAAAATGTTTGATTACCCTAGTTGTATCCCTCCTCTGAGATGTTTTCAAAATAGACGATGTAAAAAAAAACCAAAAAAAAAAAACCAAAACAATGCATAGCACATTTTTCACATATATACATATTCCACATATACTAATAAGTGAAACCATACAGTATTAGTCTTTCTCTGTCTGGCTTATTTCACATGGCATAATTCTCTCTGAATGGTGACTGCCAGGGTTTGGGAATATGTAGACCAAAGGGCACAAATGTTCTGTAATATGAAGAGCGAATTCTGAGGACGTAACATACGGCATAGTGACTATAATTAATAATATGGTGTTGCAAAGATATAAGTTGCTGAGAGTAGATCATAAGTGTTCCCTCCACACACAAAGAAAGAGTTAACTATGTGAGGTGATGGGTGCATTAATTTTTTTGATCTTGGTAATCATTTTATAAATATATATCAAATCATCCAACTGCATGCAATCTTCCACCTTTCACTCAAGTTTGCAATATAAGAAAGATAAACTCAAAGGAACTATGCAATTTCAATGATCATACCAACTTATGAACATACTTGGAGGCGCTAGATTAAAGTTTTACCCTTTTGCATATTATGTAGTATCTTCTGGCATCCACTGTACTGCCCTCCCTATGTTTACAACCGCTCCCAATTGCCTTCTTTGGGACCAACTTGCGTGGTCACAAGAAATGCCTGGGGAGATCATTAAAAAAATAATTCTCAAGACCTTATTCCCGAGAGCCTGACCTTATGAGTCTGTAACAGGCTCCAGGAAACTTCTTAATACTTCAGATAATTTTGTATGATTAAATTGGATAATCGTGGTTCTAGACCTTCATCTAACCCATCCTCTAAACTCAATTTTATTTTTAATTTGAGTGAGCAGTATTTTCCCTAGTCATGTGTCAGAGATAAAGACTGACATCAACCCCTCAGTCTACTTAGTGAGAAATGTTCTCCCTAAATGTCTCAGCATACCAGAAAAATGCAACACGGACAGCCTTTTAGTCAAATCAAAGTAAAACTAATTAAAACCAGACCTGTTTCTTAATGGATGTTTTGATAGAGGTGTGTTTTAATGAACAGGAAGGTATGAGGTACTCAAGGGCAGATTAAAAAGAAAGTGAGTATAATGAATGGACATGGAACTAAATGGGCTGGATGGAGGGGAAAACACTGATAAGTTACTGAAGTCATATGTGAGACCAAGCTCTGCTTTTGAAAATATACTAAATGCAATTGTTTGAGAATAGACTTAATCGGCAAAAGACTATGTGGGTTTTACTAATGTCATTTTTTTAAAAAAAATCAAATTACAACTTAATACTTCAGAAGAAAGTATGAATACAGACAGCTCTGGTAACATACAAACATTTTTAAATACCAGATTCAATCACAGCCATGTTAATCAAATCCAAACTAGACTGTAGCTCTGCAAGTGGTAGCAATAGGTGTTTTGAAAGAGGATGTAGTAGATATCCTACAGGATGTAAGAGTAAAAATTTTAAATCATTAAGATAATGATCATGCATGTCAATATGTTTTGACTTTGCCCATCATTACTCTCCACATTCCCAACCACCGTGAGCAGTGCATCTTATAGGAATTTTTGCCTTCCTTGGTGTATATGTTAGTAGCATAGGCAGCTAGGGAGATGTCTGCAACATACCAAGCTCTTAAAATCAAAAAGGAACCCCCAGAGTAAGGGCCTAGGATCCAGTCCTGGACTCCAAACATGCACTGGCTTTGGGGACTCCCTTCATTTATCAAATGTAAGCCACTATTAACTGTAATTTCAGAAGTGTTAAAAGTTGAACCCTTAAGGTAAAACAAAGAGACTGGTAGCCTCCTACAGTTTTAAAGGTATTTATCAAAGCAACTCAAAGACTGTCAAATGAAGGTCTGGGAATGGTCTATCCTCAAGTCAGTCTCCAGGGCACTGATGCTTGTGAGGGTGATATGAGTCACTTTGTCATAGCAGGGGAACCATGGCCCTCTGAGATGAGGCCAAACTTGACGAGAAGCATGGGGAGTCTCTCAGAGAGCTGACAGCTTGGGTGACTGTGGAATCCTCTCCACCAGCAGAAGGAAGATTGCCTGCTACTCTTGTTCAACAGAGCACGGTACATGCCAGTGCCTCTCAGCCACTATAAGCATTTCCCCTTCTCTTTTCCAACTGCTAATCTTACTGAATTCATCCTCCTTTTCCTTTTCCTTTGTCCATGATTGAAAATACCATTTGCCATCAGTAAGTGGGCCATGGAATTTTTGCATTTGTTTCAGATTCAAGGCAAAGACACATCTCTCCAAGCCCCTAAACTTGGACCCGGGATGCAGTAACAGTGAGATTTTGGTTGTCTTTTGTGAAAATGATGAATCTATTCATTATATACAGGAGGATACAATTGCATTATTTTAGGCAAGGGCACGACAAAAGTACTCATTTATAAAGAAAAGCATACGTAGAGAGAAATGGGCCACAAATGGTAATTTGTAAGTGTACATCCACCACAGATATTCGGGAGGAAAGTTAGCCTTAGCTATGGCAATTGTCCCTGTGCCACATCCTCTCAACATGCCAATATGTAGCCGCTAGGATTGCTACTGCCAGGTATTTGGAGGACATACTTGCCATTATGTGGAGACAGCTTTCTTGAAACACAACCATAAGAGACGGGAAAAAATTCTTGGGAGGAAAAGCCGAGAGTAAAAGAAGAAGTAAAAAAAGGTGGTGTGTGTGTGTGTGTGTGTGTGTGTGTGTGTGTGAGAGAGAGAGAGAGAGAGAGAGAGAGAGAGAGAGAGAGAGAGAGAAAGGGCATGGGGGAAGGAAAGAGAAGAGCCAACATGTCAGAATTTCTAGAAACATGAGAATTTGCAAAAGAAAGTTTGAGTTGGTTTTCTGTCACTATCAATTGAAAGAGGTCTCATTAACACAGAATGAATTGGTTTTTGATTCAAATTTCACAATCTCTTGGCAAAAGTAAGGTTCAATAAGAAATCTCTCATTGACTTATCATCATTAAATCAGTGGAGAGAGCAGAGTTTGTATCTTACTTCCACAAAGAAACTGAATCTAAATTTACCACAATCTATAACCTGCTAATATAACCTGAAAATATCCTAATGAGGTCAGTACCAAACAGCCATAATAGCAACATTTCTTGAATTTTTATTATCTGTCAATCAGTATGCACCACTAATACCTTTATATTAACTCCTTCCATTCCCTTGAAACAAAGCAATGAGTTTTCCTTACTCCATAGGACAGATGAGAAAACTGAGGCTTACAGGAGAGAAATAATTTTCCCAAAGGTTACACAAACAGCTGAGATGCAAACCCAGGCTTTTTGTCCTTACTCATCCATTCCTTTAACCACGGTGTCCACTTGGGATAAGTATAGCACTTCCCAAATACCAATGGAATGCTTGTATTTGTCTTTATCTCCTGCCCGATTCCAGAATGAGAGGGGAAAAGTGTTTTTCCTCTGCCAACAATACCACTAACATTGCAGCATTGCAGTATTCAGAAAATTGCTTCCACTTAGTAAGCCTGGTGAGAACTCTCTGCCTAAACATTAGAAACGGTTTTCCAGCAAGCACAAAAACAACTAGAAATAGACCATCTACGATTCAAAAGTAGTAGAAGAGGTGGAACTTATTATTATTAATTCTTCGTCAAGTTTTATTTGAAGATCTCACTGACTGTATTCCAGGACAGAACAATAGAACATAATCTAGCTTTGCCTGGCTGTTACTCACTCAGCATTGGTGCCCAAACTTACCCTACTTCAGTCCTTGTAGCCAGACATGATTTCTGAAAGCTGTGTTCAAAGAAATGTTACTTCTGCAAACAGCATTCTTAATGTCAAAGGATAACGCATCACAGTTGTGGGGAAAATTGTGCATCTACCAGGAAAATATTCATCAGCCTACCCAGTGGGTCATTCTCTTTCCTCTGGCTATTTGGGTGTATTTTAGTAAGTATTAAAATACCCAGGAGCTCTCCCGTCTTAATTATGAAGCTTGAGAAAAATGTCCAGTGAAAGTTATTTTCAGGTATAAAATTAGAGCCTCTTTTTAACTCCTCCGCCTCAATATTTACATAACTGCAAGGGCCAAGAAATCAAATGATAAAAATACCAGATACGACAGATTAGAAATGAAAAGTAAACCAGCCACATGCCAGCTTTATTTTTTTATTTTTTTGCTACACGTTCCAGCAGAGACCAAAATCAACGTGACTGAGAGAAGATGTAGCACGGAGAGAAAATCTCCCAGGATAATCAAGGGATAGATTTCCAAGCCCATTCCCCCCCGCAGGACTGTTTTGTTTTCTCACATCAAGGAGCGAGAATAAAATGTGGACCCCATGATCAAGCTGGCAGAGTCATGCTCCCTACCTGGATGCTCGCAAATTGTAAATCACAACTTTACAAGGATTTAACTTTTCCCTTTCCAAAATAATCAAATGTTGTGGTGAGGGGGCCACTAATCATGACAAAAAATATACTGCAGATTCTTTCTTTCGGTGCCAAGTCCAATAAGTTCTCCGAGTGAAATTAAATGCACGATCCTATTCCAAACCACAGCTTCCCTTGGGGATGTTCAAGTCTCAAGTGGGGGCTGAAAGGCCAGTTGTATCAAAGCCCAGGGTTACACCCATTTTTTCAAGTTTTTTTTTTTTCTCTCCTCCTTTTTTGTCCTTTTTTAAACTACTGCCTGTAGTATAAATGGCTCAGGCCCTCAGCTTGCAGCCTTTACAGTCAAATCAGCGCTTCATACTTTCCACATTCTGCCTCTAAAAAAGTGGGCCGGTCCCTGGCTTCTCTTAGTTTCTCACAGTTTTTGTTTATTTTAAGAGATTTTTCTGCTGAACTCTAGGGAAGGGGGGGGGAGTAGAGAGAATAAAGGGTGAGAAAAGGAGGGAGGGAGGGAGAGAGAGAGAGAAAGGGGAGAGAGAGAGAGAGAGAGAGAGAGAGAGAGAGAGAGAGAGAGAGAGAGAGAACTTTTTTTTCCATAAGCAATTACTGGCTCCATCTCTCAGATCTGCAGTATCACAGGAATTAGAGATGGAAAAGACCCATTAGGTCATCCTGTCCACCCTGTGCCAACACAGCACTATTCCCTACTGTAGATTATCTCTTCTGAGAGTTTTTAATGTGTTTAAAGGATAGCCAATGATAACATAGTTTCATTTTATTTCCTTTGCTGCTTCATTCTGTCTAGTCTACTACATGCCATTTTTAAGGATGGCTCTAGAGTGATTCCTTAAACGACTCTTGGATGGCCTGTAAAGAACTAAACAACATTTGTGCTATCCAACATCTATGATCCATGAGTTTAGCATGGAAGCATTCGTAAAAACAAATATACTGAAAGAGCCAACATTTAGTCCCAGGGAATGTTACATATAAAACAATTTTACGTAGACATATTCTATATATCTGGTACATTATATCATAAATATAACTGTGTAAGTGTGCATATATGTTCATATAAAGTGCACACAAATACTCATTATTACCCTAGACTGTTTCTCTTTCCTTAAAAATTGTGCCAAAATGCTGCATAATTCACAAAAACGTGATCCAAAATATTTAAGGTTATGTTTCTCACAATTTTCTCCTTATCTCTCTTAAGTTACACATTTTAAATGTCAACTTGCATAGAAAAATATTTAATTTCAAGGATACTTTTCCATGTGGGAGCTCCTCCTAAGTAGTTCTGGTTTATATCCTGTTTGTTCATATCCTACAGTACTGCCGTGTTTCAGTTTACTGCTACCTGCCAAGCCTAGGTATGCCTACACGTTAGACTACAAATCTTCTACTGCAGGAAAAGAAGTGCATTCTGGGAGGAAGGTAGCATGAAGAATGAAAGCACTATGTGCTATGGCATGGCTACCATCTTAATCCACTGCCCTTAAAGACTAACCATAAAAAATCAGATCAACATTACCACTGGAAGGCATATCATCTTATACTGGGATTATAATGTACATTGATAGAATATGTATTTTTACTATATCCTGTTTTAAGTTATGTAGCAGTATCTAGGTATATTGCAGAATACATTTTCATTGTTAATACAGTTAATAAGTTGGCCTATCTTTTGCTTTGTGTAGTAGAGAAAATAATTTCTCACTAATTTACTAAAGGCATGCTAGTTTCATAATCAAGAGTCTGGTGTATGGTCCTAGCTGGTTTGAGCCAGTGGACAGAGTAACAGCTTGCAGATTGAAGAGTCCCAGGTTATATTCTGGTCAAGGGCACATGCCCCAGGTGGCAAGCTCGGTCTCCGGTGAGGGGCGTGCAGGAGGCAGCTGATCAATGATTCTCTCTCATCATTGATGTTTCTATCTCTCTCCCTTTCCCTTCCTCTCTGAAATCAATAAAAAATTATATTTTTTAAAAAGAGTCTGGTGTATGAACCCTATATAAGTTTTGTGATTGTGGGCACTGTCAGTACCTTCTATTCAGATTTTCTCAAGTTATTCATTCTATTTCACTAGCTCTAAGGTGTCACAGATTCTAACACAAGATTAAGGATTGTCTGATGTCCTAAGAAACTAAAAGCCCCTCTAATTAAATGATGGCCTGATGCATGCTCACCAGTTAGAGTTTTTAAACACAGTAGCATTATATATGCCAGCAGAACATTTCTTTAAGAGTGCTGCACCATTGTTTCTAAATGTCTTTCCAAATCACTTGAAACTATTCTGCAAGTTTTTATTTTATATTTTTTGGTCTGATCACAAGGAGTTAACAGCAAGTGTTGAAACAATAAAAAATATTTTAGAAAGCTATTATACTCAACATATATAGTTCCAAACTGCTCCATATAAATCAATTGGAAAAAAAAAACCAAAATAACACACATATAATTATCTGTAACCAAGGGCATGCATAAATAAGCAATGACATCTATGCCATGTCTGGATTATAAGATGATATCTACACTAATAAAAGAGAAACATGCATATTAGCCATCACTCTGCTACCCACACAAGCCATACCCACCAGCCAATCAGGAGAGAGTATGCAAATTAACCAAGCCAAGATGGCAGCCAGCCATGAAGCTGGAGCAAGCAGGAGGCTTGGGTTACCCCGGTGATGGAGGAAGCCAAGCTTCCCATCTGCCCTGGCCAGCCCTGGCCTCCACTCAGGGCTACAAAGTTTCAATTATAGATTATAAATAAATCCTAGATACTTGCTTCCAGCCAGCACTCCCTCAGCTCAAGGAGGCACTAAAAAATAAAAGAAAAAGAAAAAAAGGAGGGGCTGCAACCTTGTCTCCTGGGGGAGGGGAGGTGTGATCAGGCCAGGATGCGATGGCAAGGATCATTGAGGGTAAGCAGGCAAGCAGGGGACAGTTGGGGTGAGCAGGCCAGTGGGGGAGGGAAGGTGGGAGTGAGCAGGCCAGCAGGGGTGCAATTGGGGGTGAGAAGGCTGGAAGAAAGGGCATTTAGGGGTGAGCAGGCCAGTGGTAGAGGGAAGTTGGGGGTGAGCAGGTTGGCAGGCAGAGTGGTTAGGGGAAATCAGGCAAGCAGGCAGGCAGGTGAGCGGCTGGATCCAGCTGTCCCAGATTGTGAGAGGGATGTCTGGCTGCTGGTTTAGGCATGATCCCTGTAAACTGGCAGTAGGACATCCTTCCAGGGATCCCTGATTGGAGAGGGTGCAGGCTGGGCTGAGGAATACCCCTTCCCCCTGCACAAATTTCATGCACCAGGCCACTAGTCCTATATAATAAAAGGCTAATATGCCAATAGATCAAAAGACAGAACAACTGGAACAACCGAACAACCAAACCACCAGTTGTTATGATGTGCTGACCACCAGGGGATGTTCGCGGAACATGGCAGGTGTTGGCTACAGTGGGATGGTGAAGCAGGTGAGTGGGGTTACCAAACCAAGTCGGGGCCCTGGTTGTTGTCATCAGGACTAGCCCCTGGTGGTTACTGAAAATTATTTGCTCCTGCAAACTATGGCCCGGCCCAGCACTTGCACCTGCTTCTGGCACCAGCCTCATTCGCTCCAGCTGCCAGTGCCAATCATGCAGCACCAACAATGAGTGCAAGCAGGGCCAGTGCCATCAGTGCATAGAAGTGGCAGTGGTGGGAGCAGGGCTTCCGGCAGACAGGGGACCAGGAGCTGTGGTGGAAAGGGCCTGGTGGGGCAGGGACACAGAGGATGGGCCAAGACCTGCCCTGTGCCTGTGGCCAGAGTTCCTTTCAAGGTTCACAAATTCGTGCACTGGGCCCCTAGTAAACTATAAAACACATCCTGAGATTAGAGATATGTAAGTTAAAAAAAAAAACAAAAAACAGGTCCTCAACCCCACTTAAATTTCCTATATGGTCTTAGAAATTCCCTATCATAAGTAAAACTATACATATATTTGGGGTAAATTATGGGTCAAAAAGATCTGGGGAATTTTTGGAATCATGCAGACAAATCTTTCCAATCCAGAACTTGCTGCTAACCAGTTAGGTGACCTTAGGCAAATGTAATCTCTCTGGCATCAATGTATAAAATGGTTTGGCCATACAATTTATTTGTGTGTGAGATTTAAATAAGATAAAGTATATAAGATACTTTTTTATGATGTTTGATACATAGCAATCTCTGAATACATTTTAGTTATTTTCCTTAATGTGCCAATGGTCAGTGGAGGCTATTTTTAACAAACATAATTTAAAAGGGGAGGGCAGGGAGTGACAAAAGTGACAAAAACAATAAAAGAAGCAGAGATGAAGTTTTTACAAAGGTGCTGATAAAATTAGTGATCCATGGTTAATATAATACTTTTCAAGAGAAAATAGCCTAATTTCTCTTGATGGGGTTCCATGTACTCTGGGTCATTTAAAGAGTAGAATTAAACTGGAGAATTTAGATGAAGAAAGCGTGGGTTCTAATACTACCAGATTGGGGAAGGCTTTCAGCTCCTTCTCCCTTTGACAAGGGCTCTTCTCATGGCTGCTTCCAAGGATCCCTCCCTTCTCTCAAAGAGGACCTGCCTGATTACTATTCCTTATGAGGTTCCCCCATGAAACTCCCTACAGAATTTTGCTGAAGAAACACTTATTGCATGGTTCATTTATTGGTTTGGCTGGCAATATAAGGAAGGGTATAATAATAGGGCTAAGGGCCCGTGTTCTACAACAACCATACCTGGTGTAAATCCATGATCTGCCATTAGCTGCTTCTCTTTTGGCAAGTTCCTTGCACTGCCTTCCCTACAAGTAAATGGGGGAAAATAACAATCTCCATTTCACAGGCTGGTTTGGTTACTTAGTGTGCTCTCAATAAATTAGGTGCTATTGTGTGAGTGTCATCTTCTTCCTTCATGTTCTAAGACTAGTTTAATGGTGGGCATATGACCTGTGCTCAATAAATGTGCATTAAAGAAACAAAAGAAGAATATAATGAGAGTATTCTGAAGATGTTCTTAAGGACTTCAACAATGTGAGAAGTTCTTTGAGGTCATTCAACCCCTGCTAATCAGCAGAATTGCTGAAAGAACTCTTAGCGGGGGGTTTTAAAGTCATTCTATAACTGTGTGAGGAATGTAACTAGTTAATTCTAAGGTCTCTTCCATCTGAGAAATTCTAATATTGATCTAAGGTAGTAGTCTCACTACTTCCCCTCTTCATATTCTAGTTTCCTCAAGGAAAATATAAAGGTTTTGACTAACAAGATCTGGGGTCTATTCTGTTCTAACTTTCTATGATTCCAGGTGGGAACCAGTAGAATATATATATATATATATTCCCTGCAAAACTGTCCTATAGGAGAAGAGTATTTCATTATTTGGGAACTCAAGTAACTTAGTTTAAATAGCACCTGGACCAGAGTCATTCTACACTGGGGCCTAAGTCCTGACCACCAG
This sequence comes from Vespertilio murinus, assembly GCA_963924515.1. Taxonomy (NCBI): domain Eukaryota; kingdom Metazoa; phylum Chordata; class Mammalia; order Chiroptera; family Vespertilionidae; genus Vespertilio; species Vespertilio murinus. The sequence goes on along the minus strand of OZ004711.1, from coordinate 24,140,983 downwards.
TGATTGCTGCAGTCAGACACTTGGTGACAGAAACACAAACAATCTCTTTCCAATGGCCCCTCTTCCATACTATCCTGTCCTTCTCTCCTACCTTCCACAGCTATACAGCAGCTCCAAAGCAGAGGGATTGCACCCACACAGCACTGCGGAAATCAGGGCCAGAAAACCCCTTTTTGGTCATGCAAGCCACACCCCCTCCGAGCAGGACATCCTCTCCAGCTTACATTCCGGCTCCTCTTCTGGCTCCAAATGTGGCTGTGCCGCAGCGGTCCCTGTGTATGGTTTGAATAATAGTTTATAGGCGTTTTGGGGTCCTTTGAAAATGAAAATTTTATGTAAGGTTATATTGCTATTTTGTTTATTATAAAGTTCTTTTTTATTTCTTTTCTTTCTTTTTTGTTTTAATCATCCTGGGAATAGTCACATGAAGATTTCTCAAAGAAGAAATTGTACGAGTGAGCCTTTGACCTGATTTTTCTCAAACCTGAGAGTCAGCCATTCAGAACCTGGCTGATGAATGCCCTGCTGTAAATGTACAATAGAAAAATTAGTTTTATAAACAATTAAAATATTACTTAAAGTATTATGTGTTAATTACTGCTAACATATTTGCTCACATTTCCTCAAGTAGAAACATATAGTTATTTATTGTCTATGTAAGTTTTGTTTATTTTTAATCATACAACAATGCTTTATTGCCTTTGGATATGAAGCCTTATAAATGTTAATTTGCTAAATGTTCAATATTTTAAAAATCTGTTTGCTTGTGTCATTGTGCTGAAATACAAATATAACTTAACATTACTCCAGGTGACAAGAAAGCCAACTGATTAACACAAATGTCAAGCATCACTAGGGATTCAGTCCAAATCCTTGGCTACCATCCAGCCACTCCTCTGGTTGGAGAACAATTTCATAATGTATTTCTTTGTTAGGAAGAGAACATGAGGTGGGAAACAAAGTCCTAGATGACATAGTAAATAGCACTTTATATGCTACTTATGGCTTTCTTCTCTTAAAGAGCTTAAGGAAGGTACCTAAGATAATATGTCTTATTAACACACACACACACACACACACACACACACACACACACACACACAATTAGCAATATATTGCCGAAACCAGTTTGGCTCAGTGGATAGAGCATCAGCCTGCGGACTGAAAGGTCCCAGGTTCAATTCCGGTCAAGGGCATGTACCTTGGTTGCTGGCACATCCCCAGTAGGAGGTTTGCAAGAGGCAGCTGATCGATGATTCTCAATCATTGATGTTTCTAACTCTCTATCCCTCTCCCTTCCTCTCTGTAAAAAATGAATAAAATATATTTAAAAAAATAAAATTAGCAATATTGCACCCATTTTACTGAGACAAAAGCTTGATTGTAGAGAAACAAAGCCACTGGTCATTATTCACCAAATCAGGGGTAACAGAGTCAGGGAGTGCCAAAATCTGTCTCCTATGTCATAATCCATAGCCATATCCCAAAGACCACATTTTCTTAATAGGAACAACAGAGTCCTCTATAAAGTTAACATGTTATTAAAACTTTAATAGTAGTAAAGTTCTTAACTAGGATAGTTTGTTTTCCTTTCTGAAACTATGTATATTAACAATGACCTGGCTGGTGTTGCTAAGTGGTTGGAGTGTTGGCCTGCTCACTGAGTAGTCTCTAGTTTGATTCCCTGTCAAGATCATGTACCTGGGTTGCAGGTTCTATCTCAGCCCTAGTCTGGGCATGTTCAGGAGGCAAACAATCAATATATCTCTTTCACATCTCTCTCTCTCTCTCTCTCTCTCTCTCTCTCTCTCTCTCTCTCTCTCTCCCCTCTTTCTCTCCCTCCTTTCCTTCCTCTTTCCCTCCCTCTCTTCCACTTTCTCTAAAAATCAATGGAAATGGACATTCTCTTGTGAGGACTAATAAAATAAAAGAATTGTTGCACAAGGGGTACTGAACTCAATATATTCTTAAGAAATTGCTATTATTTCTGACAATACAATAGGTTATATATTTATCAGTGAAGTTTCTGAAATTTCACTGATAAATATATAAGAATAATTTCCTGGTTTTGCAAAGGCTGTTATTTATGTTGCAAAGTTCTAGATAACTGCTGTCTACTCTGACACACAACTAATAAAGCAAATGAACCCAACTGTGGCCCATAGTTGAGAATAAACCTTAACTTGTAAATTTTTTCAATAAAACAAAGCCCATAGAGGAATAGAGACAGATATACACTGCTTAGGAATTTCTAATTTCAAGTTTTTAGCACAATGAGAACAGTCTTCAAAACAACAAACAAAAAAAGGGACTCAAGGGATAAAGAGCTATTGGAGAGAACATTGGGAACACAATTTTTGGATTCATTTGGAGGAATGTAGACTGGTTATAAACTAGCAAAAAGTGTTGAAGGTTATATTGAATAAGGGCCAAGTGAACAACTAAATGAAAACAATAGGTTCAGCAGTTTTTACACGGTAATGGCAAATAATGAACCAGTGAGGAAAGATGTCAAAATTTCCCTAAAAGGATGCATTTCTCATAGGAATGCAGTCATTGAAAGCCACATAAAAAGCAATTATGCCATACTCACCAAAACAAGAATCCTTTATCTATTTATTTCTCTGTTTAACACATCTTCCCATTTAAATATAGACACCACCTCATGGTGAGAAACATTATTAATCTAGAATTTTTGTATTTTAGGGACCATCTAGCCGCTAACAGGGAAAGCCAACAAGTCTCATTTCAAGTTCGCTTTGAGTGATGAGGACCACAGGAAGGCTGCTTGGGTCATTGCATTGAGAATTTGAAGGCCTCACAGTGGCTCAGCAGGAAGAGTCTGTAATCAATTATTGCTGCCTGTCATGGGTAGGGGCGGGGGGTGGGGGTGGCAGGTCCACCTGCCATTTATTTGATTTTCTCATTCAGCCCAACCCTCTTAGCTTACAGTTGGGGAGCTTATATTTAGGAATAAAGAGCTAGAGTAATTGGCCTAAGGATAGACAGCTATCGGGTTGTTCTTTGACATGCACACAGATAGTTTCTGTCCTTTCTATCTAAATGCTGATTATCTGAAATCCTTCCATAGCGATAACTAATACACAATTGCACTTCTATAACAACTATTCTCAGTTAATGCTACCAAAATATCTAATGTTTCAGCATATTCTTAAGTCTTTAAAACTATCTACTTTTAGTCTTTTAATATCTAATTTTTCCTGGAAAAAAATTAATAAAATTTATGTTCCTTCTCTAGAGCAGTACAATGTACTATTCTTCCTCGCCTCCATTCTTAGGCTTTTTATTCCATTTAGACAGTGTATACATCTAACTGGCTGAATCCCATTTAGTATGATACTAAGACTAGTCTTGAAGCATAGAAGAACCATTACTATCCAAATTCCAAAAGGCATTCCAAAGTGCCCTTGAATAATCTCCAGACATATTCCCTTGAATTTTATAGCAAGAAGTATAAAATATCCAGTAGCCTATATTTAATACCTTCTAAAACCACACCCAACATAGAATTAAGCTTCAGAAATCCAAATAAAATATAACTAAATAGTCATTGTAATTGTATTGTATTTCTATTATCTACATCAATGTAAAATAACTTCCTACTAATAGGTCTTGTTCTTTCTTTAAATTTTCCCAAGTCACTCAGGTTATCTTTCACCTTATACATAGCTGTATTCATTCTCAAATGTTACTTGGGTGGACTTGTAAAGACAAGAAAACAAATCTCCATACAGAAGGCTCCTGGTGAAGAAACACCATGAAGACGGATTATAATGGACGTTCCTCCTGCACACATGGGTGCCTCCAACCATGCTTTTCGAAGCTATCTATATTAAGTGCTCATTGGGAAACCAATGGCAAGTCTCTATTATGTGGGCTTTCTTCTAGAAAAATCCTTTAACACAGACTACCCTTTAAAAAAATAGCAGCAGATAGGGTAGTCACCAGGCATATTTTATGACTCTCACCGCTTCGCCTTTCCAGCTGCCCATTGAAGAGAGATCTTGGCTCAGGTTTACCTATCATAGCAGCATTGGCCCATGGGGACCCATGGAGGTTGTAATGAGGGCCTCCATTAAGCAGTTTCATTATTTCAGAAGGCCTAAGGGAGTAGCACACGCACCAATAATAAGGCTGCTAAAGCTAGAGTGTCAAATTACTTTGCTTTGAGGCAAAATCTTATCAATTTCATATGAAAACTCTTATTACCTCATGCTGATCAGAGGCCCTGATTGGCAAATCTGTATGTGTTTGATTAATACCGTGTGAAATAAAAACAAATGACTTGTTTAGCTTGGACAAAATATATATATTTCAAAACAGAGTCCCAGACATAGAAGATAATCAGAGAAGACTAATTTCCACTAATGGCTTAATGTCAATCTAATACCTTTCATAACGATAGTGATGACATTGTAATAGCTAAAACTTGTGTAGCATTTACTAAGTACAGGGCACAGTTTTAATTATTATACATACACTAATTCATTCGATTATCACAGCAACCACAGGTAGGTACGGTTACTAGCAAGTGAAAAATCAGGGACAGAGCTGTCAAATGACATGCACACAGTCAGACAGCTAGTAAATGCTCAACCCAGAATGCAAACCCAGGCACTGTGGCCTTAAGATCCATTTTCTCAATTCCTCCTTTCATGAAATACGTGTTAGGGCTTATTTCTAATTATAATAAAGATAATATAACGTAGTAGCTTCCTACCCTATAAAAATTAGGACTATTGATAGTAGTTTACTCAAGAGTTTGATGATATTTAAAAAAAATTAATTTTTGTAAGATTCTGGACCAATACTTAGCATAAGGTAAACTGATTGTTTGCCCATATTAATAAATAATACTTTTTAAACACAAAGGTGTTTTCTTCTCACCTTTGGCTCAAAGTTTTTCTTCTCCCCTGCTCACATACATTCAATATGGGTAAGAAATTAACTTTTTAAATGACTTTGCTTTTGTGTAACTAGCAATATGTATGGAAATTCAATTGGCTGCCTAAGAGCAGACCATTAACTCATCATCCTGATAAAAGCTCAGCACAAACACGCCCTTGGCATTTAGGGAGTGGAAAGTGAGGAGGATGGAACAACACACCCAGAATGATGGTGCAGGTAACCTGGGACCCCGTACTGCCAGGAACCCTTGCTGAGTGTTTCTTTCTCTTTCCTACCTCTTCACAGACACTCCTGCGAGACTGGTAATTTACTGCTAAATCTGTGTGCCTAGAAAACCAACTTTTAAACTCTAACATCCACCATATGACCCATATATTCCTTGGGCTAGCATATCATTGTATAATATTGCTCAGTTTTAATAAAAACCCCGTCCTTTGAAGCTCTGTTGTGGAGGAGAGTAATTCCACGGCAGCTTTGAAGTACACTCCCTAAATAGAGTCGGGGAAAAAGCCATTGTTTATTTCACCGCTCTTGAAGAGTTAATGAGAGATTTGCACCTGTACAGCTGTTGTGGACTGGAGCTAGCTCCATGGAGTGAATGTGTTTTCTGCTTGAGACAGTTGTAAATGCCTTGAGTAAAAACACTGAGGACTGCTAATGGATAGGTTTATTTTAAAGCATGCCATCTGCTATCAATCATAGAGAAGTATAGGAAGCAAGTTTGGCTGGGCTCCCTCCTCGCGAGCCTGATAAAGACAGGGCTCCAGGACTGGGGAACATTGAGTCCTCAGGAGAATAAAACATCAAACCTACTCAGCAGCTCCACTAACAATAATAAAAATGCCTCTGCCTAAAGGTGACATTCTGAATTTACGATTATTTGTGTCTATAAAGTGTATTCTTTGGCTCCTGACTCATTCTGACTGTCTCACTCGGAGAACAATACATTAAGGCTGCCTGGAGTAAATGGAAATCCTCTCCTTTTATTAAACCAGCCGCCAGTACCTGTGATGATCCAATGCCCTGTAGGATCGCAGGAAGGTTTTTCAGCTCCATACTTTTCATTTTTTAGTAAAAAAAAATTTTTAAAAAATTACAAATGAAATCCATGTTAATGTGCTAAAATACATAAATAATGTAGGCAAGTGTGTGTTTCCTAAAAGACAAAGTGAAATGAAAGGGTGAATCGGAACTAATCCCACCATCCTCCTATCATGTGCCCATTGCCACGCTGGTGGGAAATTACATATTACAGATATGTTGCTGTAAAATTTAGCACCGGTTGCTCGGAGCTGTTATAGTCTTTATGCCACATGGACCAAGCATGTTTTCAAGAGGACAAACATTATTTCCTCGGAAATCTTCCAGCTGTGGAATCATAACCAATATTGCTCTCCAAAATGGATCCCAAAGTATCCCTTGAAAAAAAAATGTGGAGGCTGGCTTATTAAAAGTGCTGCCTGCTGAAATCCTCAGTGGGCGGAATGAGTTGTAGAGGCACTGGAAACCTGCGCAGCTCATGATGGTAGCTTCTGCCTCAAATCTGCAGCTTCACTTAATTCTACTACTAGCCTGGAAGCTGGAGTTGTGAGCATTTGGGGAAAACCCACCTGGCCAGCAAACTCATGAGTCTAATTAAAGTTAATAGAGAAATTAAAAGAGGGAAACATTGGCTCAGTCCTGGTAAGAAACGTGTAAGGCGATAGACATTCAGGGCAGGAACGCACATTTCTGCGTCGTGCATTTGTTAGAAGCACCGCTTCCAAAAGACATGCGAGAGAAATTGGCATTATTTCACTTGCTGGGTAGTATGGGTGATATGTCACAGTTCAGTACATGGTTTTCATGCTGCAGAAAATTAATGTTTTAGGTTAAGTAGTAAAAAAATGAAACTACTGATTCAATCAAGGGGTGCGCTTGCAGTACTGCTGTGCACTCAGCACTCTGCTAAGTTCTGTAATATCAAGAACATGAGTAAATTAATATTAGTATATTATTACTCACATGCGTCATACTAGTCAAACCCATGATCCTTGCCCATCATGAAGAAAAATGTGTAACCTTCCATTGAATCGAATGCAAGAACAATATAATAGTGCCAATCTTAAGAACTAAATTCTTAGAGAACAAAAATGAAATGCTATAACAGTTCAGATAAGAAAGAAAAGCAAAGACTGCAATAGCCAGTGGAATAAAAAGGAGAAGAAGAAAAAAAACTGGTTAGGAAGCCTTGCATCATTTCCTTAAAAATGGAAGAGATAAAATGAATAAAGAGAGGCTATAATTCACACTTAAAAGGATAAAGTGATATTTATGTGGTGAAATTTCAATGTACTTTCAGGCGCAATGTGGGATTAAATATTGAGTCAAGTTACAAAACACACCTGGGGCAGAAGAAAGGCCCAGCGATGTTTGTGTTCTTTGACTGGGGTCAAACCATCCAATTTACATGCTGATCCGGGGGAAAGTGTATTGCCCGGCCAGCATGGCTTCCGTGGTTGTGCATCAGCCTCTGAACCAGGTGGACATGCATGGTTCCATTCCCAGTCAGGGCACATGCCCGGGTTGTGGGCTCAGTCTCCAGTGCGGGGCATGCAGGAGGCAGCTGATTAATTATTCTCTCTTATCATTGGTGTTTGTCTCCCTCTCTCTTCCTCTCTGAAATCAATAAAATATGTATTTTTTTTAAAGGAGAACATGTATTAACATTTGAGTGAAGCTGAAGCTGGCTAGGTTGGAGGAAGGGTGCAGCCAGTGAAGGATCCTGCCTGGTGTAAGCAGGCAGTTCAACCCAGTCCAAACCAATCTGTGACAGGAGAGGAAGAGAGCCAAGTGTTACCAGATCTCCCAATAGAGCAATTGGAGCTGGGCACCTAGCGTTTATGTATTGCTGGGGCTGACCATCAGTCCCTACATGATAGATGAACAGATTACTCAGACATATTTGACTGTGCAAGAGAATGCTAAGGGGCCACTGGCGTTAGTAGCCAGGGCAGCCTCCATTGCCTGCCTCGCTAGGCCTTTATTGGAATTTTTATCCTTAAATACAATGAGTAGGGTGAGTAATCTTGGGAGGACATGTGTATTTACACTGTCCTCTAGGCGATGGCATCCAGGGAGTAAGCTTAAGGCTTCTAGTAGTAACCCGGCAGTCTGCATATGCGTAGACTTGCTGGGAAAGGTCAAGGAATAATTAGGGGTGCTGCCTTCCACATTCCCCTGAGTCTCCCCTAAGTGGGAATTCTGATAAACAGGGTAGGTGACATTCCACACGCTTCCTTTCAGAATGTCCTCCTCACAAACTTTCCAACCAAGTCTCATGCTTCCCAACAATGTAATATTTCCCCTTTTTAAAAAACTTTATGGTCAAACTAAACACCTTACTACAATAGGACAGGTCCATCAGTCCTACTCTGGACTTTTCAATATGTCATGTCATAAAACAAACAAACAAACAAAAAACCTGGATCTTCAATTCTAATAATCCTGAAAATAAGTCTATGAATGTTACCCAAAGTTCATGTATTATATTTGAAGTCCTGCATGGTGAACTTCCCGAGCTTTTCTTGAGGCCAGTTCTGTGAATTATTTGACAAGAGCAAGTCTGCTTGTGAAAGTCTGAAGGTCAGCATGTTTCTTTCAGCAGATTTCAAATCCCTGACAAATGACTCAGTGGAGCTCTAATGAAAATGATAGGGGCAAAAATAGAATATTGGGGGGTAGCTATGATTATGGGAAATATTAATGATGCTCTATTAGCCATGATTGCCTCATTCTGGTTAAAAGAGAGGATATTCTAACTTGGGTGGAAGTTGTATCTTCCCCAACCCCCATCCCCCATCCCCCACCCTGGGACAATGAGAGTCAACCTTGGACCTGAAAGTCAATCTTGGAATGAAGGTCATTCTCATTCAAGATCAGCCAGCCTATTATCATGGAAAAATTAACAACTGTGTGGCCCAAACAATGGAATCCTACCCCACCCTGCATAGCCCACTTCCTCATGCCTATAATCTCTGCTTCCCCAGGTCATTCTTGTCCTACCCTACATAATAAGCAGCTGGTTTAAGGGAGCTGCAGAGCAGATTTTGTGGATGACCTTCTGCTTTCCCATACAGCTGGTAGTATTGGAATAAACGCTCATATATGATTCAACTCTATCTCTGGCTTATTGGCTCAAGTAGTGACAGGCAGCACAGACCCATTAATTGTCAGGTTCCAAAATCAGTACAGGGGTGGGGCCTGTGCCACTAGGATCAGACATTAGTGGTAATATCCAAAAGAGGATATAATATCTGAGGATTAGCACCACAATTTGTTTCTCTAAACTTGAATCATGTAATTTCTATTCTTAGAAAAGCAGTGGTTTATGAATATGGTAAAATAATTAGAATTGCATTCATAAAGTAATTTCAAAGAAATTTTAATATTTTCAATAAAAGGATGGGTCATTAAAACACAGTTAATAAGTATTATTCAGAACTCATTACCGTAAATATTTCCTAGTTAAAAAGTACAAATCCTCACTGACTGACTTATAAGATTATAATAACAGGTAGATATTATGTGATGGGTTCACAGTTAATATTTATAAGATAAGATCCACATATTGGGACAGGGAAGAGTTTAAACCAAAATAAACTTACTCTTAAAAATAAATCTTATTTATCAAACTATTTAAGAAAAGACCATTGCAAATTATTGAAATAAGGCTGCTGATTCTCACTAATGATTCTAACTAATGACTAATAATTCTATACCACCTGGAAAGTGTTTCTGAAAACATCATGCATATATTAACCTGGACAAGTTTTTATTGAATTCTTTCACAGTGCAGAAGAAGAATGCCTTACTAAAGGAACTTTGTGTTACTGGATTGAAAGTCATTTATTTTTATTTGTTTTTCTTGCATTTTTTATAAGTCTCAAATTGGAAACCAACTGTGTTAAAAGTCAGATACATGGATAGCAACAGGTTCAAAGAGAGAAGCTCTTGCTGCATATCAACATTTAGCAGACACTGTTAACATATAAGGCTTCTGTTAACATTGTGATAAACCTTTTGCATTTAGAATGTCAAACCACCCCCCATATCAAGAAACAGGTGACCGACCATTTGGGAGGCAAATATGCCAACCAAATAATCCAGACTTTAATCAAAATTGACTTACATGTAAACAAAGAGAGAGCAGCATTAACAATGAAATTCAATCTGTTGCATATTGGAATGAGTTTAGGATTTGTTCTGGCTTTATTATAAAGGAACGATAATCTTGATAAAAGAAATAGCACCTATCTGCTTCTTGTTTCCTCCCCTGGAAAAATAGAATTAGGTGGTCTCTCAGAACTCTGCCCTGTCTGGAATGTTTAATCTTCTTTTACACTATTTCTGTTCTGTGGTGATTAGACTTATAAAAGAAAAACTGTATTTTCTTAATTATACTTTAATATGGATATGTTGATAATTTATAGCATTTATAGAGTCAGTAAATATTTTTGCTTTTATAACTAATAAAATGCATTTTCCTTCTTACAAAAGAACTTTTAATTAATTATCTATCTGTCCATCCACCCATCCATCCTTCCTGAAATGCCAAACTATAGACAAAAACCACAATTACAATTTGGGGACATTTCTTTTTAATAATTTACACTGTGTTAGCTTTATATTCTCAATTTTCCTTCACTCTACATTACATCAAAAACTTTATCCCACGTCTTTGGATACTCTTTAAAAACACAAATACAAAGTCTTAGATATGTCATAGTTGTTAACCATTCTCCAAATGTTAGACATTTGTTTTCACTTTTGAAAATATGTATATATTTATATATTTTTTCTTTTTTATATAGAGAAAAAGAGAACATTAATGTGAGAGCTGAATGTGGATTGGCTCCTGCATACCCCCTACCTGGGATCAAGTCTGCAACCTACCCTGACCAGAATCAAACCAGCAACTTCCTGATGCACAGGATAGCATCCCATCCATGATAAGTGGCCCATAACTAGGGATTTAATGTTGTTTCTTGGGGAGCATCAGGAAAAGAAGTGCCACCTTAATCTCTAATTTTTCAATCAGAGACTTTGAGTAATCTTAAAAGCTTCAAACTAGGCACTGTGCCCACTCCCACTCCACACCCACACACACATACACACACACACACACACACACACACACACACTTCCCATGGTCATCCATGTAAGATGAACCTTCTGATGACAGCAAACAGACTCCCACTGACACACACAATCAGGGAAAGGGAGTACTTTTCTGAGACCCTTTGGTTACAAGCCAGCTGTCAAGAGGCCATGAAGTGAGAGTGAGTCTTCAGGGGATCCTGCCTGGTTGAGAAAAGTTTCTACGATGTAAGAAGTATTATATGGTATAAATGGAAATCTTTCCCTTTATGTACTAGAGAGAAAAGAGAAAAAAAGAAAGAAAAAAAAATGTTGCCAGGAAATGAAGTATTTTCAGAACCCAACAACAACTAAAAGAAAAATTTGCTAATTTTGCCAGCTAGCACAAGGAATTCGGCCACCAGTCAAATGCTCTGTGTCCAACTCCAAGCTGGATTCCTTCAAGAAAATTTTTCCTCTTCAGCCACCTAAGTGTCTGTTGAATTAGGCAAGAAGCCAAGCTGGGGTAGAAACAGTCATTCACATGAAATGTCCGTTTCCATTTGGATCTCTGTGGCCCTTTCCCATGTCATGGTGAAAAAATGTTTCCTCTGCTTGGATGTTTTCAGGATGCTTTAGTTTGAGGAGGAAGTCAGATTGGCTGTTCAGAAGGCATCCACAGGAAAGAAGTCACAGCTTTGCACATTTGCACACTAGGAACCAGACTCTCTATGCCAGAAAGAAAGAATGAAAGGAAAGAGAGAAAGAGAGAAAGAGAGAGAGAGAGAGAGAGAGAGAGAGAGAGAGAGAGAGAGAGAGAGAGAGAGAGTTATTTCTTACCCACTCCTACCCATGGTTTTGATGTTGAAAGAAACCTGTTGTGGTTTAAATGACTGGGTTAGTTCTTTTGGGATTTTCCAAAGTTTCCTAAAAAAAGAAATCTGTGGGAAAATGAATAATTGCATAATCTCTAACATATGCCAATTTCTCTAAACCTATTATATTTTTATGTTTTTGGTGTTTTGAATTGGATTGTCCCAACTAGCAAATTGCTATCTTCTATACACTGTGTGCTCTCTGAATGCATAAATAATCTAACCACTCACTGTATATCCTATATAATAAAAGGCTAATATGCAAATTGTCTGCTCTACCAGGAGTTTGCCAGCAGATAGGCCAGCCAACCACCCATGTCCCCTCCCCTGGCCAGGCTCAGCAGACCCCACCCATGCATGAATTCATGCACCAGGCCTCTAATACACACACACACACACACACACACACACACACACACACACACACTGAGTGGCCAGATTATTATGTGTTCAGAGATCATAATCACCTGGCCACTCAGTGTATATACTTAATAGTTTTAAGTAGTGATATAGATTGTATAGCCCTTCTCTCTCTTTTTTAACATTTAAAGAAAAAGCAAATAGCACAAAAGGGAAGGCAGGTTGTTTATGCAGCAACATTAGCAGGGCAGGATTATGAAGGGTGAGAAAATAAGACAATCATCTACATAAATAATGGGTAGAGAAAAAAATTAATTCCTTCAATTACCTTTATACTTTAAAGCAGGTATGGGGGACATGTTTTTTTCCAAGCGCCATTTGGATATGTATAACATCATTTGTGGACCATACAAATTTATCAGCTTACAAATTAGCCTTCTCTATTTGGTCAAACCTTTAATTAACTCACCCCTAATGCCTTGGCAGGGCCAGACCGAGGGATTTTGAGGGCCTTACATAGTTTGTTGGCCAGACGTTCCCCAACACTGCCCTAAACAATAGCATTTTTAGCCTGACTTAAGAGAGTAAATGCTTCTATGATTTCTTTTGGTAGAGGAAGCTTGGCAAGCTAGTAACATTATTTGTCTTTTTTAACCATAGTTGACACATATTTTTCTTGAAAAAAATTAAAGTGCCTGGGCTTAGAAAATCAAGTTTAAAATTAAAGAATAGCTGAAGATAAGGTATTTTAGGCCAGGGTGTCACTTATAAAGGACTTGGTGAAGGAAATCAAATGGCAGCTATTCACTTCCTGAAGGTGACCACTGATGCCTGATCATCGATTTGTTAAATTAGTTATGAAGAATTCCAGGGACTGCTGTTCCTGGCAACTACATGGCAGAAGGTCCACAGGTTAATCATTTTCTGGTAGTACCAAAGATTTTATCACTATCCCTTGTGAATGCTTGAAGAGCCCAATGAGGTACTGATGGTTTGCCAGAGGAACATGTGTCAGTGTCCTATAAACCAAGGCTCTGTGGCAGGCATTCAGTAAGAGTGGAGACCAGGGGCGCTAAGCCCTAGCTGTATGTAAGAATTACTTGGGAAACTATACACTTGGTCTCTTCAACACCAAGTATATCAGGCCATGGACATGAAACCAAGACATGGTTACTTTTTTAAAAGGTCCTTGGGTGATTTCAATGTGCAGCCAGGGAAAGAGTCACTTCGATATTCTTAAGCCATCTATCTAAAACCATACTTATGTGTTCACAGATGCATTTTTTTGCAGTATTATAGATGTTCCCCCATTTCCACCCTCCTTGGTCCCCCTCCAACTAGTCCCTGTTCCACCCCAGGCCTTCACTGCACTGTCTGTGTCCATAGGCTATGCATCTATGTTCTGTGGTTGGTACTACTAGATTAGACTATAAAATATTCTATTTTGCTTCTGCTGTATTTACAATACTTAAAGTGACCTTACAGTAAGTGTTCAGTTTATATTTACAAAAGAATGAGAAATGCGTAAATCATTACAAGGCAACATTTTTTTTACAGTGAATGATTATTTTATAAGTGATGACTATATTATGAGAGAAGAGCTTTAGCACAGGGCATTATTATTCAGAGGAAACTTTGTGAAAATGATCACTCTTAGCCTAAATCTTGAAGGTAGCATGAAATGTGGCTTATAGAGAAATGTATGAACAGAAATTGAAAAGACTAATAAAGGGGAAAGGGGGCCAAATATAACAGAAGATAATTTGAATATGGGTGGTGGACACACAATGAAATATGCAGATTACTCATCATAAAATGTACACATGAAACCTATATTTCATTAACCTATATCATCCAATAAATGTAATTTGAAAGATAAGAAAACAAAGTGAAAAAGAAAAAAAAAGAATAGTACTAAGTAGTTTGCAAAATGAGACAACTAAAATTCTATTTAAGAAGTATCTAGCACTGCCCTCTGATTAATACCAAAATATCTAAATGTGAAAAGTCCTATCTAATTTTAAAGGAATTCTAGAAAATATTGAAAGCTACATGTGTGAAAAAACATAATTTGTGATCAAAAAGGAAAAAAAAAAGGGACAACTAGGAGACAGCAAATATTCATAAGTAATTTCAATGTCTTAACTTTATTTTATGGGGGTATTTCTAGTAGGGAAAAGCAAAGGAATAATATATATATGTATTCCCATAAAAATTATACAGTATATCTATATTAATAAAAGGACAATATGCTAATTAGACCAGATAGACTGAATATAATTTTGGACATCCTTCCTGAAAAAGCCAAGGGTTTGGCTGGCCTGCAAATCACCCTCGGCCCTTTTCCCAGGCCAGCCTAGCTCCTTGGCAGGACCCCCCACCCTAATCTGGGGACCCCTTCAGGGAAAGCCATCTGGCCCCCACCCATGCACCAGGCTTCTAGCCTATATAACAAAAGGATAATATGCAAATTGACTCTAATGGCAGAACAACCAGAATGACCACCTGACCAGTCACTATGGGGCACATTGACCACCTCTTGGTTTCTTTCCCAAGCCAGCAGGCACTTATCACCCAATGGTGAATGGGGAACTGTGGGTGAATGGTGGCAGTTGGTGGGGCCGGGTAAGGGCAGTTGGGGAAGATGGCTCTGATTGCAGACCCGGCCTAGGGACCATACTCATGCACAAATTCCATGCGCCGGGTCTCTAGTCCTTATTGATAAAATATAGTGAGTTATATCATGATACAGTTAAAGGGAGTAGTATATTACCGTGTTTCCCCAAAAATAAGACATCCTTCGAAAATAAGACCTACTTAATGGAAAGATAATCCATCCCCTGAAAATAAGACCTAGCGCATATTTGGGAGCAAAAATTAATATAAGACACTGTCTTATTTTCGGGGAAACAGGGTATTAAGGGTTTCACTATTTTTTTGTAGAATAACAAAGCTTTGGTGTCAAAATTACCCTTAAAATGGTTTTAATGTATATCAGTAAGCATGATACAGCTGGTTTTTTCCTATAACTATGGAACTATTCATTTTTTCTATGCTTGACCATTTTATAGTTGGCTCAAGTTAACAAACCATATTGTATATCCCCTCAAAAAACCTTAAACAATTGGAACCGCATTCGAAATGATCAAACCAAGACCTTTGTGAAAACCAGGATTCCTGTGAGCACTAAAACCAGAAGGCATACATCAATGGAGGAGAATGAAGAAAAAGAAGGCCTTTATTATGTACAGTGTTTTATCTTTCTCTTTACCTCTCTCATATCTCTCTCTTCTCATTTGTATTATGTAGAGATTATAATGCAATTAGCATAAGTTAAATTCATCTCTGATGAAATGCAACTTTACTCTTTTGACCATTAACAAGCTGAGAAGCATATTCAATGTGGTATGGCATGGGCTTCTGTTCTTTTATTCTGCTCAAAGTGTGTTTTTGTTTTTTTCATTACTTAAATTAAGAAACATGGAAGGAAGTTTACTCATTTTTATGCTAATGTAAAGCTTGAGGGATAGCTAAGTTTTGAATATAGAATTGATATACAAACATATTGGACAATCCAAAATTAGAAAGGAAGATAACATTAAAGAGCAAAATAGCTTGTAGATTTAAGTTTCAAATATTATTCTGTTAAGTTCAATGTAGCTAATACTTAAATTTATATGAAAACAACCACCTGCTGAATATGAGCCAAAAATCAAGAGCTTTGGTGCTGAGAACTCGGTGTTAAAAATACTTCCCTACACAATCGGGAAGTATGTTTAGATTTTATTTTTAATGGCATATTTAGAAAACTGGAATAACGTGGTAATAAAAGATAGAAAGAAATAAAATCTTAATATGCATATACATATATCTAATTTTCAAGTCTCCAAACATTTCTAACAAAATTAAATTTGAGCAGAATGTAGTTTATCAGTGATTTCCTCAATGGCATTTATCAAGGCAGATGAGTGAGTTTGAGGGCAGCTTGGAGCTCTTTAGGAGTTTAAGGGCTAGTAATCTTCTAAGTTGTTTCATATGATTAAGATGAAACCAAAACAAATATTTTTTTTCTCAAGAAATAAAATGGTTTACCTGCAATAGTCATAGATTCTACACATTTAAATGGTAGGAATGTCGATTTGAAAAAGATTATAGCAACCATCTGGTCTGAATTCCCTCTTAGTAAAATACTTCTTTGGCAGAATATAGAATTCCAAAAGGAGAGAAATCTTACAAGTTTACTAATACAAATAAGAGAAAGGTGTTTGAATCTCTTTTAAAACATGTATTGTAAGTACTTATGTAACTGCTCACCTCGTCACCATTTAAACATAAATTTGAGAGGTAGATTATTTACTGTTAGAAAATTCTAAACTCAAATTTACATGTTTTCAGCTTCCATCTCTCTTTGCTACTCCAGAATTCCATATTCAAGTGCCAACTAATATTGTCCACTTCCCATATCCTAAACTGAATTATAACTTTCTTTCTTTCCTACCTGTTACTACTCCTAGATTTTTTTCTCAATTTATACTGTTAACCATTCTGTCATTACTTTTAAATGGGATATTTAAGTCCATATAGAGTAATTAATTACTGATAGTTGGGTTTATGTCAGCCATATTATTTTCTTTTCTACTTGATCCACCTGTTTTATCTTGTTTGTTGATTTTTCTTTTTGATTAATCAAGTGTTTTCTTATAAATTAGCTTGTTGGCTGTACATTTCCGTGCTTTTCCTCTAGTGGGTACTCAATAGATTATGACATGAGCCCATGGCTTATTACTACATATTTACAAATTTCCTTATCTTCATAAATGATGATTCCACTTTTATAGCTACTCAGACCCAAATCTTGACATTATCCTTGAACGTTTCTTTCTCCCACAAATACAACTCATCAGGAAAACCCATTGATTCAACTTCAAAATATATTTCAAATTCACCTCTAACGCTTTAGTATAAACTAATTCCATCTCTTACCTAAACTATTTGAATAACTTCTTCAATTTTTCTTTTCTCTTGCCTACCAAAATCTGACTTTTACTTTCTATCAGAGGGAACCTTTAACCTGAAAGCCAGATGATATAGGCATGATGCTCAAAACTCTACAAAGCTGTGTCATTTCACTTAGAATAAACTCCTAAAACCTTTCTTTATCCTTCAAGGTCTAGTACAATCTCTAGTACATAGTACCTGAGGATACAAATCCTTTTGTATCCTCAGGTACTATGACTCTTTCTGTTAATCATTCCTCTCTAGCCTCACTGGTCCCCTTGCTATCCTTTTTTCTTTGTCTTCTTCCTTCCTTCCTTCCTTCCTTCCTTCCTTCCTTCCTTCCTTCCTTCCTTCCTTCCTTCCTTCCTTCCTTCCTTTTTATTGATTAAGGTATTGCATATGAGTCTTTATCCCCCCCTTTACCTCCCCCCCTCATGCCCTCACCCCCCTGGTGTATATGTCCATTGGTTAGGCTTATATGCATGTCCTTTGGTTGATCTCTCCCCCTTATCCCCACCCACCCCCTACCTTCCCTCTGAGGTTTGAGCATCTGACCAATGCTTCTCTGTCTCTGGATCTGTTTTGTTCATCATTTTATGTTGTTTATTATATTGCACAAATGAGTGAAATCATGTGATATTTATCTTTCTCTGACTGACTTATTTCACTTAGCATAATGCCCTTGCTATTTTTCAGATATAGACTGCAAAGCCCTTTCCTCAGAGCCTTTGAATGTATGCTACCCTGGCCTGGAATAGTCTTCTCAAAGTTACCCACTTGCCTTGCTCTCTCTCTCTTCAGTCAGGTCTCTGCTCAAATGACACCTTCTCAAAAAGGGATTCCTTAAACACCTTTTTAAAGCACACTCGCTCCGCTCCCTCTTTATCCTCTTGCTCTACTTTTCTTCAGAGGAAAACCTGATGCATTAACCATTTGTCTGCTTGTTTATCATCTTTTCATTCCCCTTTAAATGCAAATATAGAGATAAACATTTTTTCTTTGTTTCCCTGTCCACTGTCTAGAAAAATTCTTGAGTAGACCTCAATAGAAACTCAATGGGTATCTATGTAATTAAAATATAAATTAACAAATGACTTCTAATTATTAGAAAGCTGCATCCCTCTTATGTATTCTTATTCTCTGTTCACATTCTCTCTTTCATGTTTTTTCAAAAGAACTCTGAACTGGATTATCCACATCTAGGTCTTACTTGAAAAGTACCTTCCCAGAGATTATGGCTTAAGCCATCCTTGGCACAACTCTACACATAGTCCTCATTTCAGGCATCCCTCACATTCCCAACTGAAACGCCATATTTCCTCTCCATTATTGGTCCAGCCACCCAAGAGATACTTGCTCTGGGGTCTTGTCCGCTAATTACCCTCAGAACTGCTAAGTGCCTAACCTATTTTTAAATAAAATCCAAAGTCAAAACTGTTGCTATTAAGGAAAATGTATAGCTTAATGTAAAGAGATACATTATATTCTTTTCCCAAGTACCAATAAGAATATAATGCAAGCCACCTAGGTCATTTTATAATTTCTAGTAGCCATATTTAAAAATTAAAAAGAAGCAGGGGAGTTAATTGTGATAATATATTTTATTTAATTCAGTATAAATCTGAACATTATTTGTGTAACATGTAATAAATATGATGATACAAGTTCTTATATGAGCTATGTGTGGATGGTAACAGTCTGGCCATGTCATGAATCTTTCAGGGTGTTAAAGCAGTGCTGATTCCAAATAGAATGTTAAAAAGCTGTGGTTCTTAAACTGAGGATAGAGAGTGAAGGAACGAGGGGGTAGGACTTGGAATCATCTCAAAAACCTTTTGAAATGTTCATGTAGAAAGCAAAAGCATTGAAAACAATGACCAGATAATTTAGAAGTCACCCGTTCCTTCTCCCAATTTGGGAACCAGAGTGGAAAAGAATCCTTCCAATGGGAATGGATAATTAATGGAGACTCTCCCACTAATAACACCTGAAGATTATATGATATAGAAGCCTGACATCCTCCCAGCAATCTTCTACATCATCCCACTTCATGCAACACTCTCTTTTTTCAAATAGAAGGGAAAGGCTACATCCTTAATGTCCATTTTAGCTAAATACATCTCTTTTGGCTTAATGTATAAAACACATCTAGATTAATCATCAAAGGTTGCTAACTACGAAATGAAGCACTACTACCTTCCTTTCCCAAGCTCGCTCTCTCTCTCTCTCTCTCTCTCTCTCTCTCTCTCTCTCTCTCTCTCTCTCTGCTGGCTTTCCTCTAGCACAGGATTTTTCACAGGATAACACCTGGTCTCCGTGTCCTTTTGACTCAGCCTTCTAGCCTCTTTGGGTTGAAGTAGATGAGGTGGCATATTAGAACAAAAAGTTATTGAGAGAGCCAAAATTAAATATCAAAGAGTAGCCACACCACTGTGGGACAATTCTGATTTATACTTACTTTCCTGCACCATTTTATATCCCTTGGTAGAGGCTGTCAGGTGTGGGGAAGTATTCCAGTCAGTTGACCAATGGTCTGTGAATTCATGTATTGGCATCACCTTCATTCTGCTGTGTGATTTGATCTCTCTAGGATTTACATGGTAACAGTCAGTCATCTAGACATTTTGAAGTTGTTATGGAAAGACACAAAAATATGTAAATACATGTTTTCAAAAATGCTTTGGAAAAAATCATTTAAAAATAACCAAAAGGTTTTGTTTCGTCATTGTCAGATGTTTTCTCTCTCATTTTCAGATGACAAGCACATTGATAGATACTCAATGTTCCTGAAAGTTTTGTGAGTGTTTTTTTTTTTTAATATGCAAACTCCTCGGTTAGAGATTAAAGAGTTTAGACATATATATCACAGCCTGTGTAGCTTTAAATGCCTTAATTATTTTAAACACAAATTTAAAATTCAGACACCTAGTGTTCCTTAAATGCACCCAGGTTTTTGAGGTTTAATAATAACATCTGTTTTGGTTTTTCAACCACAAAAGTGCGTTTAATCTGTTCTTCCTTTAGTTGAACTTTTCACATCTGCTTCGGCTCGGTTCCCATAAGCTAAAGACCAGATCTTTTCCAAAAGTAGGAAGTCTACCTGTACCACTGTTGTTCCAGCTCAAAAGATCTGTTTTTAATACCAGCTGAATATTTCAAAAGAATAACAAAAATAAACTCCTTACCCATAATGCACTTCTTATGCTTTTTGGCTGACATGTCATCATGTGGTCATTTTATGGATGCAATGTTGGGCAGAAATTTCAAATTAAAAATGTGCATTGTCAGATCAAACACACCAAGAAGTTCCCCACCCTACCAGACCCCCAAAATTTTTAATCATGGGGAAAAATAGTGTACTTTATTAAGTTTATTGTTTGTGAGAAAGTTACACCAAGGATGGACAGTGGCTTAAAAACCCCAGTGGTTTGTTTTGGACACATACCTAATGCTTATCTGAAGCCCATGGGTCTTGAAAACTAGGCCGGAAAATGTTGCAAGGACAACATTACTTCACAGATTTTCCACAATTGTTTGCTGCTGCTAGACTTTGGCTCTATTTCTGCCTTTTTTTTTCAAGCTAATTCTGAGAGACATATCTAAAATCAGAGACTCTGAAACCAAATCCTTCGAAGTGTCCTTGAAAAACAACCAAGGGGCTGAGAGAGAAAAAAAAATTCTTCACTTATGAATTTGGTTGAGAAAGTTATTGAATAAATGAGTGCCTGGGTGAGATATGTGTTAATTGTTTTTCTCAAGTGGAAGGATTAACTCTCTTTATGAGCATTTACATGAGACTGAACAAAGCTGAATATTCAATCTTTATTTGGACAAGATTTAATTGATAACAAGCTAGTCTAATTATTTTATTTTAGAAATTTATTTTGAATATGTGAGATGCACATAATTATATATTTTTCCTGACACATGATTATGTAATTACATTTGCTCCTGTTTCCAGGACAGAGTAACACAGCACACTGCAATTAGTAGGTGTTCAACCCATGTTTGGTGAATGAGGTCTAATGAGGCAATATAATGGGGAGAGCCTGGTACAGTACCTTTGTCTATGCAAACAAGATGATTCTGTGATTTGAATAATTTCCCAATGCCTAGTGTAAATAGGGGCTGTCAGAGGGGATGATTCAATTTATTCAAAAATATTTATTGGTTGCATAGTATGTGCAAGTCACTATGATAGCTACAAGGATACAGATGAAGTTGAATAGGAGCTAAAAAAGGTTAAAGTATAAGATAAGCATGCAAAAGCCGAAACTGGTTTGGCTCAGTGGATAGAGCTTCAGCCTGCTGACTGAAAGGTCCCAGGTTTGATTCCAGTCAAGGGCATGTACCTTGGTTGTGGGCGCATCCCCAGTGGGAGGTGTGCAGGAGGCAGCTGATGGGTGATTCTCTCTCACTGATGTTTCTAACTCTCTATCCCTCTCCCTTCCCAAATTTTTGACATATATGTACCCCTTCTATAATTTTTGTAATGCTGAGTACTCCTCATAAAAAAAAATGGATGTATTTTAATAACAATCAAAATATTTTATTTTTTTATTTTTTGGTACATATACAAAATAATAATAATAAATGAAAAATAAAATTATTCATAATAAAACATAAATAAAAGTTATATTATAAATAACATTAATTTGCACACCTGAACATCTCACGCCTCACAAGACTGTCTTGACCTGACTCATGAGAACATAGAATTAGACGCAGCTAAGCACGGTGCAGTGCATATCCCCACCAAACTCCAGTGCAACATGTCCCCTCACCAAACTCTTCCTGTACCCCTCGGGGTACGCGTATCACACTTTGGGAAACACTGCTGGCAGGCATGTATGATTCATTTTTCTCACAGCAGGCACATTGATATGACCTTGATGCCAGCCCCTCTCCCAGTCTCCATCCCTTTCCATTGTTCTTGGGATTTTTCTCACTTTTGTACCTCTAACGTTTATGTATGAATGGAATTGAATTCAATTTAATACAAGGTGTGGTCACTATACTTAACTGGGAAGAAAGGCAGATAAACAATGGGAATAATGATGTATCTGGAAACACTAAAAGATGAGTAATATTATTCTTGCTCTCAGAGGTAACTAAATTTCACATGAAAAATAGCATTCCCTTCCACAAGGCAACATCATCTTTGCTTCTTCATAGGACTCCCATGACTGTTTATTGGTTTGGTATTTGGAGTTGGTGGACTTGATTCAGAACGTGAGAAACAAAATTTGTTAGAAGTCAAAAGAAATTTTTGAGAACTTATTTCATTAAAAAAGGTTCTGCCAAATATTTCTAAAGCCTTTCTCAAAATTCCTCCTCATTTTGTTGGTCACAGTTCTTCCCGAGATACTATGCTATTACTCAGATTTTAGGGCTCCTATGATGGAGACTACCCAGAAGCAATTCTTTACTTATTTTTAGAATTCCACAATGTGTTCTTCCTTCCTATAAAGAATTAAAATCACATTATGACCGAACAGTCTGTAAGAATCATAATGTTTTTTACAAATAAGAAATGGATTAGAAAGCACTTTCTCCCTTGTTAAAGAAATCCCCCTTTTTCTCAAAAGCACTTTTTACCATCTTATTAGTGGCATCTGATCTGACTGACATATTGACCAGTAATTTGAACAGAAGATGGATCACTTGCACTTAGATCGCAAAGGGAATATAAATTTGTGACTGTAAATTCAAGAGGGACAACTCTCAAAGAATTTCATTAGAATAACACCTCTTATTCTAAAACAGCCCTTAAAGTTGTTTTACATTCTTCCACTGACTCTTTAATAAATCAGTGTCCAAAATGATACCCAGTACTAAAGTGAGAGTTAATTAAAACAACCACTCTCTACATAGCACTAAAAAATATTATATTAGTAGCCAAAATATACTGGGTAGTGTTTTATTGTTGTTGCTTAGTTTGTGTCTTTGTTTTTTTTTTGTTTTTTTTTTCTCATTTTGCTACTTTGCGCTACAAACATATTAATGTTAATAGGTTTTTGGTGTCATATTCTCATTCATTAACAGCTCCTGAAGTTGAAGATGATGCAGTTATCGCATATTTTACTATAATTCCTTAGATAAAAAGCCAAAAAAAGGCTTGAATGTAACACAATAATAAATGTGTCACCGTTTCAACCTTAAATGAAGCTGTGAACTGTGAGTCATCCAAGCATCTACAAAGCACACTAAAATATTTTCTTTGCAACTATACTATTAAAGAGTCTCCAAGTATTGAGATCAGTACAAATATTAATCACTGACTTACATAATTTGTTTTCTCTGTTTGAAAAACAAGCAATAAATTAATTTCAAATATATTAAGAAAAATATGTGTGTATTTGTATTTAAAAGGTTTTTTTTTTTTTTAAATACTTATTCCATCCAAGAAAAATTACAATTCAGATCTTGGGTGTTGCATAAATACTTTGAAAGATTCAACTTGATTTTCTGGAAGTGTAACCAAATAAAATGTCACTTCTTTATGGTACTCATGGATTTATCACCTAAACATATAAGTTCATGCATTTCCAGTATATTGATTTTTATTTTGCAAATGTTTCAGCAGCTTTTACTATCACTAGAGTAGTGGCAACATGTTCTACTTAAGATCAAACAATCTCCCGAAATCTGGCAAGATTTAACAGAAATTTAAAACAATACTTTCCAGAGAGAACGCTAACCATCTGCAACTATTATTAACACTATTCTTTCTTTTTTCTTCCTATGCTATTTACACTTCCTGTTGCTCTCAAATCTTTCTATTATTAGCAATTAATTGTAAACAAATGGCTGAAGAGGATGTTTGTCTTTACATTTTTTTAAATAAATCAAACAGGCACAGCCTCTTCTTTTAGTCACATGAATTTTCTGTCCACACACAGATGTACCTGAGCTCTGCTGAGAAAAATCCACGGCAGACACAGAAGTGATTGATTTCAGAAGAGAGATATCTTAGATGATGCTCTTAGTGTACTTGTACTAATTGGATGGATTTTTCTAAAAAGGAAATAAGAGTTAAACATGTTAATAAGGGCTATTTTAAATTAAGAGTTTGAGTTAGTGTTACTTAAAGGAGAAAAAGCATACTTAGATACATTTGCTTATAAAAAGAAATTGAAAACATCAGAGCATACCCCAGTGTTTCCTGTGACTTTGCCCTAAGTACATAAGCCCGGCTATACAGGAGGAAGTTTTCTTAAACCAAATGATGTCCCCATTTCTTAGTGCTTGTCAGAGCCATCAGGATACATCACCCAATGCCACCCACTTGTATCTCTGCCAGGGTGAGTGCACAGTTACTTGTTCAATTCTGCAGTAGAGTTCCTCTTTGATGTTGTTCAGCCACCATTTCCTTTCCACTCACTTTTATCTCTATCCTGGCACTCATTCCTGCAGCATCCTCCTCTCCAGATGGTCTCCATCTCCCCTTCAGAAGTGCCCAAAATACTCCAGCTTCCTCCTCTTGATCTTTCCCTATCGACAGCCACGTTATCCTTCAAGATTTTAATACCAACCTATTCTCCGTTTTATTCTTTTATTCACTGATTGTTTTTATGGGGAGAAAAGTGCTGCACAAAAAAGATCCCTGAGTCCTCAGCAGTTATTGTTGCACTATCAGTCATACTCCTCAAATATCTTCTTGTGCTTTGGTTACCAACGTGTGTTGAGTAACTATTATAAAGCAGGGACATTGTTAGGCACTAGAGGGGATTCACAGATAAATAAAACATGGTTAATGAGAGAAAATAAATGTGGTCTGGGGTAGGTATGCGAGAACCAGCTCAGGAAACTCAAGGAGAGAAGAATCACTTGTGCTTATGGGGAGTATTATAAAAAGTTTCATGTAGTGGGTCTCATAGGATGAATAGGAGTTTACCAGCCTGATCATGTATAAAGGGAACTCCAGGTAATTAAAGCAGTATAGGGATTGAAATAAAATAGCATGCCATGTTTGGAGAATTGTAAGTAGTGTGTTTGCCTTTAACACAGTTTTAAGAGCAATTGGGGGGAGTACAATAGACTAATTTGGAGAGGTAGATATAGAATAAAAGGGCCTTTCATTCCATGATATGTGGACTTGTCTAGAAGTCAAGAGCATACATGAAAGGTTTTAAATAGGTGATACATGTGATCATACCTGTGGTTTTAAATAAGTTCTCTGAGGGCACCATAGTGAAAGAGTTGGAGGGAAAATAGCTGGACAGGGAAACTTGATAACACATCAACATAGTAGCTCCAGTGGGAAGTGATCAGTGTCTAATATAAAGCAATATCAATGGGTTTGGGAAGGTAAGAAGAAAGATTCTAAGGTTAGGACCTTTTAACTGGGTTAGGAAGGTAACCCAGAGAAAACAATCTCGGAAGCATATAGTTATCTAACTTGGGAAGTAGGTAAAGAGATCCATTTTTTTTAAACATGTTGAGTCTAGAGTGTCTGGGTAGCTATGACCAGAAGAAAGGGAGAGTTTATGACCAATGACTGAACTATAGGTAATAATTTGGAAACTTTAAGTTACATAAAGGTCATAGAAATGACTAACTGGGAGTTGATTTCAAAAAGGTGAGATGCAATTGATAAGATCAAGTGCTATTAAATAGTTTGTTTAATGAGTACTTAGGAAAATAAGGAGAGCAAGTAATAGAGTGGGGTTAAATATTACTCCTAAATTTGAAGAGAGTGATAGAGGATAACGATTATTGTGGGATTAAAAATTAATTTTTTTAAGATCTCAGATGTTGCAACATATCATTAAAGAAATGAATCAGCAGAATCCAATGGAAGATAAGGTCATAAAAAATAATTACCAAAAATCATAATGGAAAAACTAAAAGTCAGTAATATTCTTAACTCTAATATTATTAAACTAGAGACCCGATACACTAAGATTCTTGAAATTCTTCCCCTGGCTGCCAGCACCACGTCCACTGGGGCCTGAGTTGCCATTCCATCTTCCTATGTTGCCCAGAGGCTTGGAGCAGGTGGGGTGGTGCAGAATGCTGCCCCAGGCCACTGGGTGCCTGTATATTCAAATTAACCCACCATCTTTGTAGGGTTAATTTGCATACTCATACTTGATTGGCTGGTGGGTATTGTGAAGGTATGGTCAATTTGCATCTTTCTCTTTTATTAGTGTAGATGATAACTTCCAGGTCATAATCTATTTGCAATCATATGCACAGATAGGAAGAACACATCCTATTGATATATTATTTAAAAAACTCACCATGGTGTGTGAATTATTTTCTAAACAAAGTGTTTCATAGAGTGTGAGAACAGAAATACATATTAGAAACACTGCAATTAAGTCCCCTCACCTATTGGATGAAGAACATAAAACTCTGCAGTAGTTCCAGGGTGCACCAAAGTCAACCAGAATGCCAGTGGCAAAGTTAGAGCCAATTTATGCTGCAATTGCTTACCATGCTTTGCCTTGCCCTTTCAAACTCTATGGTTGTAACATACATTTTAGCTCTGGGGAAGACATTTGTTGTGATTTGGATTTACCACAGAAAGCCCAATAATAGGCACTTTCCTTTGCTGGTATGTATCACTTTATCCAGTTTAAACAGACACTTTTCAGAATATCAAGTCATAACAACGTTGACTATATTATTTATTGAGTAGTATACATGTATTGCCTATTGGTATTCTTATTTCCCTAAGAAATATAGAAATGTATTTAAAATGACATTCTCTCACTAAAAAAAAAGTGCAAGTAAGACACAAATTTGGTTTTGCAGTTGTACTTTTGCTGTTTTGGCTGTTTATTTTTTTCTGGTAGTGGGAACAGGAATGATAAAAAAAAATACGTTAAATTTAACTTTCCTTCCCAACTAAGCAAAAACAAAGCTTTAATTTTCAGCCTCAGTTCACTTCAAATCTTATACCCCAGTCCCACTGACACTGTCACTTCAAAATCACAGCATAGTGCAGTTTTCCAATGCTAGTAAAACAAAAGCTTTATTGAATAAGTGTGTGTGAAAATGCTGCAAACAAAAACATCTCCACAGGCAGCACCTGATTGGCTCACAGCAATGTTCTCCATTGTCATATGAAGCTCAGCAAGTAACCTCCTAGAATATCACGCCAATGTCTCCTTCAAAGTTGTTGGTCTTTTTTCAAAGAAAAAAATCAAACAAAGAGAATTAGAGTAAATATTTTCCTTGCCAAACCTGGGAGTAAACTGTTCTCATTTATAAGAAGATAGTAACACAGGGTACAAAGAAATTATTTGCATGACTCCTCTCCTTTCATTCTACACACATTTTAAATAAAATGTTTGAAGGTGACTTCTTCCCTTTGTAGATTCTTCACAGATCAGCGCTACCATTTTACTTTTAACTACGCAACACACACCATTCATCTGTTTAACTACATGTTTTTATGAACATTCAAGTATCTACCATACAGAGAATTATCATTCTCTCTCCTTTGCTCCTCATCCATGTATCTCAGCACACTTTGCTATATATCCTATAGCTAGAAAATTACTGCAGCAATACAAAACTCAGCACTACTGTGAAAGCCAAATAAGAGCCAGCACAACTGCAAAAGGTTTCTGTAACTCCCTATTTTCTCTAAATTTCCCTCTGCTTATAGGGCAGCTACTCTCATAAGTGTTTAGGGCAGTAAAATCTGGAATCTCACTAATTACAATTAGTTTTGCTTTCCTCGACCTCAGCATCTGTGCCATCAGCCAAGCCACTGCCTGGTATACAGAGCTGCTTCTAACTGCCTATGTGACGATGCTGCCAGCAAAACTGTTCACTGAGTTCCACGTGAGCCCAGTTTGGATTTCTGTCTTTGGGGGATCTGTGTCTCATCACTTTATTATAACCACATATTTTAAATAACTTGAAAAGTAGCTTCAAAAATCATCTGCAATAAAAACAATCTGATATAAATGAATACATTTTTCCACCAGTGAATTATCTAACCAGAATTCTAAACTGCAAAAGCTAACTTTGTAAAGGCTACACTAAAAGTGCTTCATACATGGTTATTTCCAACTCATTAAACCTCTTTAGAAAAATATACAAATGTCTTCAAAGCAATAGCTTAAAAGAACCCATCCAGGTTTTTGAGGTAAGAGCAAAAGAGTGGGCAATTATAAAAAGTGGGAAAAGCTAAGTGCTATTAACTATGATCAGGTATTTGATCTACAACAAGAGAAGGTACTTCTAAAAATATGGACTTGGCTACAAACCTTATGCAGAGTTTATGCAATGGGCACTCACATTTTTTTCATTCATTCAGCCAGTGATTATATATATATATATATATATATATATATATATATATATATATATATATATATGACCTGGGAAGGCCTCTCAGAAGAAGGGATATTTGAGTAGAAACCTGAATAAAAAGAGAGTATAAATCAAGCAACTGCGAGGATTTAGAGCCTTCTAGAAAGAGGAATGAGCAGCAATTGGGCTTGGGGTGTTTGTGAAAGAGCAGATAAGTAGGAACAAGGAGGAAATAAGTTTGAAGTAAGAGAAAAAGATTTGAAGACTACAGAAATTTTATGCTAAGTGTTTTGGAAAGTCCCTGGAAGATTGTGAGCCAGGAGGACACACACACACACACACACACACACACACACACACACACACACACAATCCTGTGCGCGCTTTCCAATATTCCAGTTTTCAACACACAGAGATTTGTTGACAACCTGTGCTCTCCATGGACTACCACCTTGGGCATTTGTTGTTGCCAGTTTCTGCCCTTCAATCTACTATCTGTTTCTTCCAACAGACATAGTGAAACAAAAGGGAGGGTCAAGGGAAAATACACCCAACAATTCACATTTTATAGCATTTTCTCACACATTATCACACTTTGACACCCATAAAAACTAAGCACCCTGTTTAGGAATGTAAGGAAACTGTGGTTATCATTGTTTTATAGGTGAGGAAATGCAGAATTAAATTTCCTTAAACAATTATACATCAGTAAAGAGTTAAAGTGCTAAGACTAGAACTTAGATATATTCCTGGTAAGTCCAAGGCTAGTTCTTATATACAAGCTGCCCCTGAAAATAAATTGAATTAGATTATTCTCCTACCTTCTTCTAATTCCCACTCATCAAAAGATAAAATGAAATTGGTCAGAAGTTTTGTAAAATAGAAAGCCCCAGATAGAAGATATAAAGTCTTTGCTTAATCAGATTGAAAAGAGGAGAGCATAGGTATATATTGCATCAGTCTCCTAGGACCAGAGCTATAACATTTATTTATAGAAACTTAAAAATCTTGAGCAAATACATCCTAATATTTGATTTAGAGAGATAATAGGAGAAAAATTGGAAATTGTCAGACCAAGAAAAAATAGTCCTAGCCAGTTTGGCTCAGTGGTTGGAGTATTGCCCACAACTTGAAGGGTAATGGGTGCCATCAGGTCAAAGGTGCGCACCTTGGTTGTTGGCTTGATCCCTGACCCTAGTCAGATTGCATGTGGAAGGCAACCAATTAATTTGTCTCTCTCACATTCATGTTTCTCTCTCTCTCTCTATCTCCCCTCTTCTTCTAATCTCTCTAAAAATCAATAAAAAGAATATCCTTAGGTGAGTATTAATTATGCTAAGTGTTTTGGATACAAAAAGGGAAGAAATTATCACACTCATAATTTTCTCCAGACTTCACAAAGATGAAAGTCTCATGCAATATATATAATTTTGTTAAAACAAGCAGAAGAAAGTATCAGTGGACCTGAAGACAAGCCAATATAAATTATTGAATCAGAAGAGAAAAAAATAAAAAATATGCAAAGAGCATATTTAAAGAAATACTTGCTGAAAGTCTCCCAAAATTGAGAAAAGACATGATTATACAAAAGCAAAAAGATCAATTAACTCCAATTAGGAATACACTCAAATAGATTGCATCAAGACATATCCTACTAAGACTTTCAAAAGACAAAAAGAGACACTTGAAACAAGAGAAAAGTCACTTATCATGTACAAGATTCACAATCAGATTGCTATCAGATTTCTCAGCAGAAGCTTTCTGATAAGAAGAAACTGAATATATATATATATATATATATATATATATATATATATATATATATATTGTAAGGTATTGAAAGAAAAAATAAAGTGTCAACTGAGAACTCCATATCTGCATGTGCTTTAAAAATGAGCAGAAGCCCGGACTGGTTGTGTTCAGTTGGTTGGAGCATCAACCTATGCACTAAAGGGCTGCCAGTTTGATTCCTGGTCAGGGCATGTACCTAGGCTGTGTGCTTGATCCCCAGTGAGGTGCATGAGAAGACAGCTGATTGGTGTTTTGCTCTCACATTGATGTTTCTCTCTCTACCTTCCTCTCTCTTTAAAAATTAATAAAAATATATTTTTTAAAGAGTGAGAAATTAAAACATTTCCTGCTAAACAAAAGCTAAGAGAGTTCATTACCAATAGACCTTACCTGCAAAAAATATAGAGATAATCCTTTAAGTTAAAATGCAAGGATGCTAGACAATAAGTCAAAATAATATAAAATATACAGTTATTTGGTAAAGGTAGATATATGCATAAATGTGAAAACCTCTTGAGAACAACATCAATAAAGATTCATTATTTTGTGTTGAAATCATGTGCTGAATAAACATCTCAACCCAGGACTTATATACAGCATTCCGATTACAAATTATATTATGGTGCTCACACTTAAGGTTATTTCAAAATACTCCAAAGTAGTTAGAAAATGAGACTTGATGAAGTTGTTTCCATAAAAATAATTCTTAGTCTACCACAAAAGATTTCTGAGCAAATAGACTCAAGCATGCCAACATTGGTATTGATAAAGAAACCTTATATTGACTTTTCCATTTATATGTAATGAAAACAGAGAATATACATATTAAATATAAAATATTCTTAAACAAAGTGACATAGAACTATTAATAAAAGATTAGGTGAAGTTCCATGGAGGAAGTTTACAATGCTCTTCTGAAATTATTAAATAAAAATAACTTTATTTGAAGATGAAGTAATTAAAAGAATATATTTGACTTTAGTTTACATCTCTTTCCTTGATATTTCTCCAACTAGTATAGATTCAGAAATAATTCTGCCACTAAAAACAGTTTTCAGAAAAGCATACTTTCAACTAAACAATTGTTACATCTTATCTTGCAAGATTATTTTTAAATTATTTTATTTTAATTAATTTTATTAAATTGTTTCCATATGTACATTTTGTTATTTTTAAATAATACTTTATCTATTACTTTAATTTGCCATGTTAAAGTAAGAATGTGTGCACAATATTTATAATATTATAAATTTAGCTTAATGCTTTATGTTTATAAATGTTTGTACCTGAGATATATTCAATATTTAGTTCTATTGATTTTTAAAAACATTCTGAATACTGAGCATTTTGTTTTATAAAATACTATTGACCAAAATAAATCCTGATATACGGACTTTTGTTCTAAAATAATGATTGCTATATTCTAGAGAAGTGGAAGAGGCAGGCATATGAGATGATTTCAATATTAAGTCTGAGTGATCTCAGAGTGATTTGCTTAGACATATAGTAACAGCAGAAATAGACATTTTCTGATATTATAGACTTGATTAACTACAAATTGGGAGGCTCAAATCTCTGTTATAATAAATACATTTAAAAGCTACCACATATAAGAAATAAATGTAATCCTATCTAATAAAAGAGAAACATGTAATTTGACTGTACCTCTGCTATGCCCACAGCCATGCTCACCAACCAATCAGGAGTGATTATTCAAATTAACACAACCAAGATGGCAGTTATTTTGCATACCCAGTGCAGAGTGAAAACTGAAGACAGAGTAGAATGAAGCCAAGTGCTGCAGAAGGGAGTGAAGCTGTGGAGAAGCAAGCAAGTGGGGCAGTGAGGAAGAGAGGGAAGCAAGCGGGGCAGCGGGGAAGAGAGGGAAGCAGGCGGGGCAGCAGAGATGGCCATAGGAAGCCCTATTCTTGCAGGAATCTTCTGGCAATGGGCATCTAGTTTTGATGTAACTATATAATATTTGAGTTGAGTTGTAGAAGCAGTTGATTGGGTGACATAATGGCATGTTATACTCTTCAAGATTTAAATCTTTATTTCAATTTTGCGGCTATTTCTGGTTGCTAAGTTAACCCCATAGGGTTTTTCTCTATGCATATAATAGTGGTTAAAATAACACTCAGAAGGATTCTTAGAAAATGAGATGCTTGTGATGACTTTTGAATAATGCATCTTTGAATGGTGAGTCAGGAAGATGGGAAATGCTGTTCCAGGTGCAAGGAACAGAATGAGCAGAAACTGAGTGATATAAAAGTAAGTTGTTTACAGCTAAACTAGCTACAAGCTACGTCATGTTACAAGAATGGGAATCCCTCAGCAAAGAATAGAAAGAGATTAAGATGGAAAAGCAGCCATTGGAACAAATTTGAAAAGGTTTGTATGAGAGGGCTGAGACTTCATACTTGGAGAGGCCCCCTTATAAAGTCTATGAATTGCTCTATTCAGCGAATGATGGAATCAGTACAGATTTCATATGGACCACCAAGACAGGTACGTATAGATAAAATTAAGGCAAGGGCATGAGTTAAAGTTGTATTGTCATATCTGAGGATAATAGCCTCCAAAGAAGATACATGGGATATAATATTTCTCCCAAAAAGAGTATAAGACAATTTATTTGGAGAGAAAAGGAATTGAACTTTTGGCATTCATTTTATAATGTATATAAAATATAATGTATTAATAAATAAGTTCATTTATAAATTATATAAACTGGAGGCAAGGCCTCAAACATGTTTAGAAGTTGGGGTGCGGGAAAACAAAAGATCAGAGACCCCAGTGTTCTGGATAAGTGTGTGCTGAGCCAGTGATTTTGTTGATGGGGACATACGGTTTCAGTTGTAAAATATTTAGGAGTTAATCTCATCAGTGTATGATGGTTGTTCGAACATAATGGTTATAGTTATCAAGTATATGCATATGAACATTCCTATCTGCCAGGCAGGATGCAAAGATAGAAGTGAATCTAGGGTCACGAGTTGAGGCAGAGGAAAGCAGCTCAGTAACAGAGGAAGTAGATCAGTGGAAGGCAGAGGTATTCTAGTAGCAAATTAAGAGCAGATGGTAAAGACTATGTGAAAATTATTTCTGCTATAAATCAAAAAGTACTTTAAATATATGGAAACAAGAAAAATGGTATTGAACTGCAGCATAAAACATTTGAGTTAGCTAACTGAAAGAACTTTGCCAGTAGACATTGTAAAAATCTGTTTAAGAGATCAGCCGAAGGACTTGTATGCATGCATGTTAGCATAACCAATGGACATGGACACTGGGGCCAGGAGGGTTGGTTCTAGGGGACAGTATTGGTGTGGGCAGGGCCAATTGGAAGAAAAGACGATATATGTAATACTTTAAACAATAAAAAGAAAGAAAGAGGAAAAAACCTGTGTTAACACAGAGGGTCATCGTTTGTTTGCTAAGGTTTATCCTGTGTCCATGCAGAGAACACATCTTCTTATAGTTCAGTGTTTTTTCTCAGCTGTCAAAAAGAAGTTTACATGGTCAGTTTAATACCCGCTAAGTCAGAATCTTCCTTACTGCAGTGTATCACTCATGGACATCTTAGTTAATTCTTTGATAATACCACAGA
This sequence comes from Vespertilio murinus, assembly GCA_963924515.1. Taxonomy (NCBI): domain Eukaryota; kingdom Metazoa; phylum Chordata; class Mammalia; order Chiroptera; family Vespertilionidae; genus Vespertilio; species Vespertilio murinus. Next base: position 24,107,029 of record OZ004711.1, on the reverse strand, counting down.
ACTTAAAAGATTATAGATATTTAGGAAGAACATGCTTTCACTATTGCAGAATAGAGGACTGGGCATTTTGCAGAAATCACACGTCTTTTGATCCAGTATCAAAAACTCGTTTCAGTAGGAATTGGGATATGTTTCCAAGCAATATTAAATGCTCTGATATCATCAGGATGAGAACAACATGGGTTCGCCCAGATGTGATTAGTAGAGGTGGCTGCCTCTGCTATGATTCAGGGCTAGCAAAAGTAATCACACACCCAAAATGCATTCCCCAGTTGTTTGTTCTAACAACTCCTCGATTCTTGAGACCTAGGACATTCCAGTTAGGGAAAAAACCAAGGTCCGCAGCATCTGGAGGTCACTGTTAAACTGAACATTACCCTGTAAAAGATAAAGGCCTTGGGAACTGTCTTCATCCAGTCTTATCCCTGAAGGTATCAACATGGGTAACTCATTCCCATTAGGCAGTTATAACCTTGGGAGGCTTAGAAGCCCAGCCTTGAGAAGATAAGATACGAGGGCTAGGTAAGCTAAGGAAAATCCGTGCCTCCTGTTTCACAGCAGCCACCAGAACAGACCTTGGGAAAATTACTGTAAGCTCTTCACTCAGGATAGTCTAATTCTATAAAGACTATAAAATAAGCAAGACTATATAAAGATATGTGTTTGTATAGTAGAAACTCAACTGAGAACAGTTTTCTTATAACTATGAACTTAAAATAATTCAAGATCATGCTAATCCTTGGTAATTAGTAATAATAAGAATTAATGTCAATTAGTAATAATAATTGCATTAATATTAATTATTAGAATTATATTAACCATTGTTAACCATTATAAAACTATAATTCTATAATTTTAATGATAATATATGTATATTAAACATTAATACTAATAAGTAGTATTGTTTTAATAGTATAACTTATTAATTATGCACCAATTTAATCCAGGATAAAGGTTTACTTAATTTCCTTCCAGTTGTGATCCTGAAAAGTTACATTTGGTAAAACACATGTTCTCAAATGTGCTTATGAGAGAATTTACAATGTATAGCAATAGATATCATTAATTTTCAACAAAGCTTATTGACTCTTGATACCAAATGCAGATATCTAATTGCACCAAAGAATGTATGTTCACTATTCTTGCTCACAAAATTTTATGGATGAGAAAATTGAGGCTCAATGAGGCAAAAGAAACAAGATCAACACTACACAAACATCAAAGGGCACAAGTGGGATCTTTACTTGGGTCTGAATGTTCACAGATCCTTCTTGGATCCACTTTAGAATGATTAGTTTCATATGTATTTCTTGTCATGTATTGAACATATTTAATGTTAGAGATGAAAATCTGAAGTGACTTAAACTGGAGACAATCCATTAATTGGTGGATTAATGTTTACAAACATGTAGTCATATTAAATAAATATGTATATACTAAGATATAAATTGTAAGTCCATGTTGAGGAGCCCATGATTGTGCTAATGAATTTGGGGAGTTCGTCTTTTTTCCTGTATAAATGTTCAGGTCTCTCATGACTAAGACAATAGGCATATTTTGTTCTGTGCAAGAGCACAGATTCCAGGATATGAGGACAAGGGTAGAACAGCTCCACATTGGGCTAGTTTGGCAACCCTACTAAATGGAGCTGTATTTCCAATATGGTAACATATTACTAACTGTCAGGGCAGATCCTCTGGGAAGCCAAGGCAGGATTTGACATGTAACACTTGGGGGGGTGGTTAACTTTTCTTTTGAGTAAATGGAAAGAGAACGGGAATAGACAGGCAGAGATTTTAGATCATAGGTCTTGTCTAATACCCGTGAAAAGATAGAGAAAAGGCAGAATTGGGTAGAAACATTTTCAGACAGCAGGTCAGTTGTGAGCAATCTCAGCCATGTGACAGGGAGAAGTCCTAAGACTCAGGGAACAGCCAGCATTAGTAGTCTTATCATGCTCAGTCGCTGAGTGGAGCAGCTAGGGAAAGCATGGCCTCAGGTTCACATGGAGGGGGCAGCTGGCACTGCCAATCAAATGCTCCTGGCAGTAGGCTCCCTTGGAGGACATCTGAGCTATGCATCTCCATGGCTGCTACACCTAAAATCAACATGTGGCAAAAGTCTACAGAACGATGGTCTTTGTCTTTCGGGCATACTTGGCAGGTCCTCTGTTGGGAGGTGAGTAGGCCTACAGGATGACCTTCCCTTTCATCTGAGGCTAGAGCCTCAACCTGCTATAATATCTGGTGTGTTTTAACCATTAAAAGAACCCTGTGTTTGTTTTTTCACTTGGAAAATAATCAGAATTTTTGCTCGGAATGAAAACATCTTTGGTGGCAAAATAGAATGTTATTGTCATAAGAGAAAACAAACCAGGGCAAACACTGTGGGATGTGAATGCTCACTAGCCAAGAGAGTGATTAAACACTTTATTGGCTGACCCATACCTTAAAGAATCAGCTTGTTCAGCACTGAATGTGGCCTCCGTGGTGTTTTACCAATACCTCATCATATGCAACAGCAAACCATTATTGATCACCCATTGATCAATAGCTGGACCTGTGAATTCAATGAGGTATTAGCAATAGTTCTCATCCCAGACACTATTAAAAATGATCACCCTTACTTGTAAAAGAGTTCTGCAGTTTTCTGAGCACAATTACATAATTTTGAACACATAAAATTTGTGAAAGGAGATACATTCACATCATATCTTTATGATAACTCAATTTTGTTGACCACTTTACACATGACAATGTGCCTAGGATTCTATAGTGAATATCATATTTAATCAATACAGATGTCCTATGAGGTTCCATTATCCTTTCTATTTTATAGTTACAGAACTGATAATCAAATTAAGTGATTCGCCCAAGTTGACACAGCTGGCAAGGGAGAGACTCAGAAACTAAATCAAGGTCAAATAACTACAAAGTTACTGCTTAGAGCCAATCTTTCTCCACATTAAGTGATATCTAACAGCAAAGGTTAATAGATGTCACATATCAAGTGATCACTTTAAATAATCAGATGCACCAGAAATTCTGAAAAGTGATAGTACACAGTCCTTTATTTCTGATCAGGGCCTAATAATATTTGTTGAATGGATGACCAAACAAAGGGAAAGATTAAATTCATCCATAGCACTGGTAAGTCTATAAAATCACAGTTGGGACAAGGGAGATTTTCCTCAATCTATGGGTCAATTAAAAAAAAAAGAAGAAGAAGAAGGAGAGCCATGACTTTCATTAGAATATAAATTGGAAATGGAAGGAATGATTAAATATTATGAATCATACTACTTAGTTTAGATAGTCTGATATTCAGCTACTATATAACTCATAATTTATAATTGTCCTCCATTGTTATCTTTGTCCCTAGATAGATGATAGATATGTAGATGATAATAGATGAAAAACTAAACATATATACTCTTGCTAACCTCTCTCTATATAGACTATATATTTAGTACTTACTGCTCTCTTTCCTTTCTTTCTTTCTTTCTTTCTTTCTTTCTTTCTTTCTTTCTTTCTTTCTTCCTTCCTTCCTTCCTTCCTTCCTTCCTTCCTTTCTTTCTTCCTTCCTTCCTTCCTTCCTTTTTTTCTTTCTTTATCTCTTTCTTTCTTTTTCTCTCTCTTTCTCCATAGACACAGGGTGGAGAAAAGTAGGTTTTATAATTGTTCATATGGAAAATTACATACTAAATAATACAAAAATAACCCCCATACTTATAACTATAAACCTCATTTTCTCCCACTCTGTATAAATTATTCCTCAAAACCCATCACTTGATGGGTCATCTAACATATGTGGAGTTCTCAAAGAGACTACGTAACTTGCCTATGGTCAAATAGCAAATAAATTATTTGACCACAATTCAAAGCAGAACTATTTTACCCCCAAACAAACACTTTCTACTGCATGGCAGTGCCAAATCTCCAAAAAGTTTTTGAGCCTTATTCAGTATACCAAACTCATGTCCACATGGAACCATTCAGTAAAGAAACGGAACTCCTGAAGAGAAATTGATGCTGTGAGGTTATCCAGGTGGCTATCATTTTACACCCTCACAATCCTGATAGTCCAGTAAATTCCACCATCTAACAAAATCCAAGATTCTTTATAATCTAACTTGAAAAAGATTACTTTAATCCATACAGAGTTCATCAAAATCATGTGTGTGTGTTTCTGCAATTCACATTCCCCCAGAATAAGAATAATGTCAAATATTATGAAATATATGGAAAAATGTCTCTCAATATACCACCAGTTCTCACTCACTAATTCTTGACAAATGTTAAGAGCTGTAAAATCTTTAGTCATAAATTGGACAATTGTTCTTCATTGAAGTATGGTTCACTGAAGTATGACTAAAATATTCACTAAATTCAATACAACAAATATTTATTGAGCATTTATTATAAAAATATATCGCCAAATCCCTGGGGGAAAGGGATTCAAAGATAAATATGGCATGGCTCCTAACCTCGAGGAAGTTTGCAATTTTATATGGGAGAAAAGCCATATATACATAACTGAAAACAAAATAAAGCAGAAATTTTCTTTTAAAAAAATATATTTTCTTGATTTTTTTACAGAGAGGAATGGAGAGGGATAGAGAGTTAGAAACATCGGTGAGAGAGAAACATTGATGAGCTGCCTCCTGCACATAGCTGTGGCACAGCTCCCAAGATGGCAATCAGCTTCCCTCGAACTGAAAGGGCAAGAGAACTAGAATGAGCAAGACCTGCTTCACAATCTTTGTGTGATCTAATCCCAGGAGTGACATTTCATCCCTATGTTCATTAGACACGAGGCCCTAGGTGTAGCCCATACTCAAGGGGAGGGGATCACACAGGCAGGAATACAAGAGGCAAGATCATTGGGGCCATCTCAGAGTCTGCACGCTAGATTATTCCTTGTAGGATAGGTGGAATTTTAACAGGTAGCTATGTAAAGAGTATAGAGGTACGGGATTTAGGAAGAGAATGAGCACATATGCCCAGGTAAGATCACAAAGGGGTTTGCTTGAGAGGAGCAAGTAATAATTCCAGTTTGGTGGAAACATGAATGCGTAATATTAGAGAGTAAGTCTTTGCAGCAGGTCAGGTTAAATAAAGTCTTGCTAACAAGTTAAAGCTTTATTACTTTAGATTTGAGGAATTGTTTATTTTTAACATAACAGTAACAGGATAAGAATGGTGCTTCAAGAAAATTAGCCTAGAATTCCTAGAAGATAGACCTGAAGTATTTCATATTGTGTGAAGACAGAGTTGGTACATTAAGGAAACTATCCTAAAAGACAAAGCCAGAGAGACTATCATGACCTCAACCAGAACAGCTGCGGTGGGAGGGGAAAGAAGGACTTGTGAAACAGCATGCCTATGCTCTACTGTGCATTTCCTGTAAGTGAATTGTCTTGCATTTCTGATTCTCAAAATACTTTATTATATGGATTTTCAAAGGTTTTTCTGTTTCTATTATTTTTTCTCCTAACTCTTTCATGCCCTGCTTCAGGGCAACTGTTACCTATTGAATATCGCACTAGCAAAAACATTTGATCTGAACCTTGCCCGTTCGCCTCTGCTGCCTCAAAGGAGAAAACATATGACCTGTCTTTGATCACACTTTTTTTCCCTAAAATGAAAACATCCTCCAATATGTGATTCTTATAAAAGGTGAGTGTGAAAATTTTGGGATAAACCACATTTAAGCCCAGGGACTCAGTTAAAGTTAATAAAAACATACCGGGGAAGAGGGAAGCTGTTGCAAAGGTCTGGTGGATATTTTATTCTTTTGCAAACCTCAGAAAAACCTGCCCAGCCTCAATATAGACAAAAGCTGGAATGAGCACTCAATTAGTAGCAGTTTCTCAACATTTTGTCCAATTATCTAATAAAGAAAAGCGAGAACCTCGGTACATAAATTTGTTCCATTATGGAGGCAACCTTCAGTGAGTAAGCCAGTTAGCTTTATTATTCAAATCATCGATGTGATGCTTGTAAAATGAAACAAAGGCAGCTCTTTAATGATAAATATTACAGTGCAGCTACTTTTCACATATGTCTCCACACACACACACACACACACACACACACACACACACACACTCACACGCCATGTGAGCCATTCGCTGGAGTATAAATGAGACAACCGAGTGACAATTCAGATACAAGAAAAATAGACAAAGCCCCAAACAGGATGGATTATCCAGTTACTTCTCTGGCATTATTGCCGCTTTTAGGGAACAGCTGACTTTAGTCATCAGTTTCCATCATCTGTTCTGTTTTCTTTTGCAGACTTCTGCTATGGAACTGTTTACCCAAGATGCTGGGTAAAAATCAGGAATAGATACACATCTAGAAGGCAATCCTTCAAATTAGCACCCCCCTCTCTTTAGTTTCAAGAAAGGATGAAGCTCTTAGGGGGCCCGTCCTTTGACAGATCTTTTAGCTGCAGAGGCTAGAAACCTCCTGGATCAAAAAGGTCACCATCATGTTCACCCAGCCCGAGTCTCCTAGAGTTCTGCAGGCTGAAAGCAAAAGAACGAGCGCCCAGAAACAGCTTAAGATATAAGCTTCTGAGACTGAAGTCAGGGTCAGGTCTTCTGGAAATGTCAAAGCAGACACACATGGCCAGAAGTACTACAGTTAGCACCACTCACATATGTTCTTGTATTGGTCGCCTTACATTTGGACGCTTTTCCCCCCCTCTTCAATGCAAAGAACAAGCTGTGCACATTCCAGCAGCATCCTGAAGCCATATTTGCCTGGTGAACAATATATTTTACAGAAGCCCTATAACCTTTGCAGACCCTTTGCTTATAGATATGACAACTCACCCCGACTCTCCGTGATTCACACACAGCAAATCTCTCATATTCCGGGCATCAGCAATAAAATTCATGGGCATCAGGCATCCATTTTCTGTAGGACCTGGTAGAAGAGCTTCTTATTAATTGCAAATAGCATGTGGCTTTCCCCAAGGTTATTAACCTCTACTGTCTACCTGGCCTCAGCTCTCATTGAAGCAAAATGTTTAGATGTCCCTCTTCTTTTACTTACAAGTGCCTCCCTGAGTTTTATTGGAGAAATGTGTGGGTGGTCTTTCTCTATTGCTAGTGGGAGTAGGGTTTTTGGGGTGCTGCTGAAATAAGTATTTACAGAGGCCCCCAAAGGAGAATGAGATGTGATGGAAAGTCTTTATTTGCATGGAATCACATCCTTCCATTTGCAAAGTTCCATTTCTCTCAATGCAGTTCTGGAAGAGGTGCAGCTGGGGATTCAGCAAAGCTAGAAGCAATGTTAGAGTTCAATGCTTCCATTCCATGGTGAAGCTGGGCCAGCTATAGCATTAGGCTGGGTGCAGTCCATTAGTCCATTGCATGGGGTCGACATGGCTGTGGGACATGTGGGGGAATGTAATGGAGCCAAGAGAGCATGTCCCTTGCAACAAGAGTTTTGAGAGAGCAAACTCATTGGCTTAGGAGTTTAAGTATCCCAAAACTTCCCATGCTTGCTTTGGCCATACCTACTCTGTCGAATGACGTGTTTCCAGGTGTGACTGACAGACAAGCACTTTCCCTATTTCACCCAGATCATGCAAGGCAGTGGCTATTCTCCTCCTGTCCAGTCCGATGGCTTCCTGTGGAGTGTTAAACTCAGCTTCCAGGCAAAGCTTCACCAATGACATGTCTATAAAATTTGTCTTTTCCTTTGCTCCTTTCCAGTCATTAATATATGGGCTCATTACAATGGTATCCTGACCACATTCCAAGTAATAGTGCTCTCCTCAACTCAACCAATACCATCAAATGAAACCTCCATGTCTATTCTGAATCTCACAACTCAGCAAGTTGCTGCCCAGTGATAGTGAAACAGGCATCCTGCTTAAATAATGCTATTTGATTATCAACTGCTCAAATACTATTATTTGCAATCACACCCACATAGTATCTGACAACCTGGTGTCTTATATTCAGTCGCACCTGCCTGATGAATGCTGCAATCATGAATGATTTTCAAGATGTGGCATGATTTCTCTAGATCTCAGAGGAAGTCGACTTGCTGGCACAAAGGGTATCCTTGACCCCAGCTTGAGAAAGGCACATGCGATCTAATATAGGCCATTTTCAGGTGAAGAACAGTTCTATGTGGACTCCCCACTCTCCATCTTGTAAAAATAATGTTAGACATCTTATTAACTAGTCTATAAATTTGGCCATCTTAACAAAATAAATTAAAGTGCTGAGCCAAGAATTGAAGTCACATGGGATGGCCAACTTACTTAATTCTCTGACCCATCCCCATGCAGCCTTTTCCAGAAAGCACAGGTCACATTGTTTGCAAGCCACAGTTCTTCCCAATTAACATTTGATCCTCCTTTAAAATGTGGCCAGGAAATTCTATTCTCTAGCAAAATAGATGAAATAATGACAGTTATTTGCACATGAATTTTTCTCAAGGGCATTCATCTTAACAAGATTTTCCCCCCAAAGTTAGCTAACCTGAAGTTCCATGAAAATACTGTTACCCTCATCCTGCTCCTCTTACCCCAAAAGGCAGATTCCCATTAGAGAAAAAGCTTTAAAGGTAAAAAAAAAATCCAGACAAAACTTCAAATATTCTAAGTAAAATAAAGGTGCCAACATACATTTGGTCCTCGCTACATACAAACCTAAGATTGTGATTTAACTAATTATCCTTTTACTTCTAATTCAGACAATTGTTTAAAAAACTTTTAGAGACTGGGGATTTAATGAAGCTTCCTTGAAAAGTTTCCCAATTAGAAGAGTACCAGTTAGAGATAGATTATTTTTCATCAAATGACAATGGTAGCTGAGAGCTGCATATACAGTCAGCACTCAGCTGGTCATGGAAAGGTGTTCTGTTTCCACAAGAAATACTCTGTAGGCATTAATGAATTCCAGTTACTTTTCAGTGATAATGTAATAGTTTAAGTTAGTTTCACATGAAACAATATCTAAGTTGGTGTGCTAGTGCCTGCTGTGAACATTATCCATGAAGACCACTGGCACAGAAGGCCACGCTTATACTGTTCCACATAAGGGTGACCATTTTTAATTCTGTTTTCTCTTCTACAGAAAGAGCATATAACTTATCTCTAATAGCATTGGCTAATGAATGCTGAGGGTCTATTCTGTGCAAGAATATTTAGCTTTACCAGCTCTGATATTCACAAGGTGGTTCTATTGTCCCTGGTTTTATGGATGAGGCTCAGGGAGATGGTAGGAGCACCATCTAGTCTCCAATCCCATGCTCCTTCTCCTATCCATTCTGCTTAATCTAGAACATTTCTAAACTCAGAGCTTTAAAGAAAAGGATGTACAATGGTGCCAAAGATTACACTTCCTTATGCTGTCTGCTCTGAACTTCAGAGTAAGCCATAGCTTTTTTCCTGAAGCCTGAATAAAGTCTGTGCAAAAAACAGGGGGAGAACATGAACACATACATAAACATACACATTCACACACACATATCCCTAGAAACAAATTTTCAGAAGTAATGAATAACTTAATAGTTAGTGTTATAACACCAGCATAAAAAGAAATGTCATCTTCAAGTCCATATGGAGTACTGTGCTAGTATTATGGCAATTAAGACAGATGTAGATATTATGATGTCAATTAGATAACATTGACCCAGACACAAAAACCAGAGGACATGCAGATACATATGCCACTTTGTCTTGAGCACATAATAGCAAAAATGTACAAAATCATAGTATATATGAATATGCTGTATTAGTCACTAACATACTGTGAATCGTGGACACTGCGTATTTGAACTTTCTTGAGCCAATAAAAAAACAAAACAAAACAAAACAAAATTTTCTTTTCAGATGCATGGGAAAGATTTGGAGGAAGGGGTGCAATTTCCAAGAGTTCTTTAAGGGATGGGAGGGAAGCACTTTGCAATATTGGGGAGGAAACCAGGTAGACAGAGCATTCTGCACGAATTCACTGCAGTTAAGAGTGTGCTGAGCAGACGAAGTGGGTGGTGCGGAAGCTTGCCTGCTAAGAAGTGGAGGAGGCATTTATTACAGGCAAAGGATATGTCAAAATTACCCTTTTTAAATAGATGAATTAATGTTTAGACCCATAAAGGATCCAATTTACTGAAAATTATTGAGTCCCTTATGGAAAGCCAATAGTGATTACAACCGAGAGAGCTGTCGTTCCATAGCCTGGTATGTATAAGCCATATGTGTTTATCTTTTTCACTAGCCTACTTACATGCGATAATACTACAGCAGCTTTCAAGATGAACATTTGACAAGCCAGCTCACCGCCGACTGACACCTCCATCTCAGCTGGCCTGACATATATAAAAAGAAACGGAATGTTTATCCGTGCGTTTTCCGGATTTGACATATGTGCAGGATAAGAGTCGCAGAAGGAAACTTCAGAGAAGAAATTAAGGAACGTACTTGTCAGTTTATTAATCAAAGTTTACCTGCTTCGCATTACACGGCGACAAATTAAGCTGGCTACTATGGTACTTCGAAAACATCTGCTAACAAAGTCAGAAGTAATGATAAACAAACGAGTTCGCTTTGTGGTTGATTTTCATCCAGCTGCATTTAATTATAATAGCGCTATCAAAGAAAGCTCCCCATTAGCTGCTAATTCAGAACGACTTCAGAAGGAACTCCCAGAGCCCCAGTGATATCCCTCCAACTCCAACAACTTTCTCATCCCTGCCAGTGTTTGTGAAGAGCCACATTATGGAACTTTGGTTATCATTTCTGCTTGTTATTAACTGCCAACGAGGTATGCAGTGTTTTTTACCCAAGACTAATTTTTAATGCGACCAATTAAATTTAAAATGACAAAATTTATGATTCCTATTCTGTTCCAACTTTAGACTAAGATAATAAGCCGCCTTAACACAGGAAGGAAAATCTTATTTTAATGCATTTTTTTGAATTTTAGTCTTCAACTACAGTTGGCATTCCATATTATATTAGTCTCAGGTGCACAGCACGGTGGTTATACAATCACCAACTTTAAAAGTGCTCCCCATTTTTAAGTTAGGAAATGAAGGTCCTTGTTTCAGTGGCACGTGTTTAGATTCAAAAGGAAATCTCACCCCGGGCGGTGTAGCTCAGACATTTATAAACCTTACAAAATGATTCACCCAATCGGTCTAGTACCCACCCGGCACAAGACACAATTATTGAAATGTTACTGACTATATGCTGTCCTTTACATCCCTATGACTCTTTTGTCACTGCCCATTTGTACTTCTTAATCCTTTCACCTTTTTCACTTCCCCACATTTTAAGTAAAATGAAACCTGTCTTCTTACTTATCAGTCTACAGTCACTACAGTGAAAAATATCAGGAACATTTGTTTTTCAAATCCCAGTTGAATTGGCTTTCAAATAAACAAGAATCCAAAGCCTCTGTCCAACTCAGTAATGAATCACCGTCCAACTTTGCCTATTGACCAGCATCCATCAGTTCTTACAAATTCCCCAGTGCATAGTCTTCCTTTGCAAGTTCATAGTTGGAGACAGGAAGGTGGAAGTATGAAAAGTAGCACCTCTCTTCCTCATGCTTTCCCATATACAAAAACAAGTGATTCCTCACCGAAATCTGGTTTCTGCCTGGCCAGGAAGCAAACACAAAATCAAAAGCTTGCATGTGCAATCAATTCACAGCTCTATGTGTGCCTTTGTTGATTCAACCTGGAAGCACACTGCACCTCATTTATTTGTCTTGGGGTGACCTGGTAAGGCACAAGTTAAAAGTGAAAATGTATAACCTAAGAAAGTATTTATGTTCATTTGTTACTAACCTCTTTAACAAAGCCACAAGCCACAAGAAGAGAAGGTTCATAAAGAAAATAATGAATGCAGAGTAACCCAGGTTGGGAATGGTAAGTATTTGCCAGAGTTGGATCTGGCCAACCTCCCAGCACCCATGTCATAATGTATTTTTCCAACATCTGCAAAAACTTATCTGATCATTGAAGGTGTTTGAAATTGGGAGAGAATGGAGGCAATTTTTGCCGACTAAAATGTTAATACCTTTAGAAGTTCTTGTTTGTGTGTTTGCTTCTCTCTCTGTTTCCCAAGGAAGAACAAAATATCTCTAAATTATTATTATTATTATTATTATTATTATTATTATTTTACTTCTGAGTCTCCTATGCAACTTCTAGACTCAAGTAGTAAGTATTGCTTGTGAAGATTCCTTGACTTATAAGAAGGAAAAATGTAATTGAGAGAGGACACCGTTGCTTTTAAGTGTGCTTTGTGGAAACTTACTTCTAGTCATTCATTAGGGTGAGCATATGACATTAATTTCACCCTTGGCACAAAGATCAAATCATGTTGCCAATGTCATTGTTGTGTTTATAACAATATTTGTGATGACTAGAATGTTGCCCTCCTCCAATTGGCTTGAGAACAAGCATTATTTTTCTGTGCTTGGTTTAATAAAACTGGGTCTGTCCTATTTCAAAAAAGAATGTTCAGGATGGAGCATGGTTTTGGTGGTAGTCAGTCAAAACCAAGGATTTTCCTAATGTTATTTGAAAGAAATGCAGTAATGCCCACAGTCATTCTTTACACTAAAATTCTTCAGGCTGAGGGCCTGAGCAAATACAGCTCTCTTTTCAAATCATACTTCTCATATCTCTTCCTTTTTTTCTTCTTCAGAAAACCACATAAGATTTGCTGTGGAGTAAACATTTTGGAGAATGTAAGATCTGGTGGTATAAATCCTATTATATTCCAATACAATGGGCATTCAGAATAAGCTAGTATGTCAATTCAGTTTATCTAATTGTCAACCTCACTCTCTTACTTTTAAAGAATATTTGGTATTAGAATTCATATTTTCCTCTATAATGTTGATCTGCTCAGGGGTTTGAATATTCTTCTTATAGATAAATAGCTGATCCTGTAAATATACTCATAAGGTATATGTTTCCATTTGAGAACATTAATCAAGTCTCTAAGATTGTGCCATTATCTTAATACTTAACTAAATAGAAAAGTCCACAACATTTTCAGGAAGTTTCTACAGACAAAATGAAACCTGAAGTCCAAAGCAGTGCAGATATACTGGCAGATTCATATTGTTGGTGAGTGGGCCAACTCATGTCCCTGACCTTTCTCTGCCAGGATTTCTACAATTCAGTGTAGGAACATCACTTTCTTTAATCTCATTCTTGCCTTTTTAGCATTAACTGAGAAAAATGATTAGAAAGTACATTTTATTCTCTGCACATAAGGATATATCCATTGTACAATACAGAATCTGAATGCAGACACAAATGAAGAAGTGGTCTACACTAGAGGTCTTTTTGTGTATTATGTATATCTGTTAAGGTCTAAAGTCAGTCATGTGTGATTCACAGAAGCCAAAATTACAGCCTAGTATCCCCTAGACTCAACACTGCATTCAACCACAATAGCTCCAATTTTATCTACTTTTAATATTACAATTCAGAACATGAATTTGTTCAGAAAAATATATTTACTGGAAAATAATGAAGTCCACTCACCTGTTCAATACTCTCAGTTTACATGGGTAGAAAGGAAACTCAAAGATGTAAGTGAATTGCCTATGTTCAACATTTACCCGCAAGAACAAAGTTAGACATGGAACAGATTAGTATGTCTTCTGCCTATAAGTTCAGTGCTGCTTGTTTTGTGTTAATACAAGAGAAAAATATACCTTAATGTTTTATTATGTTTAAACCCATAACTAAATTGGATCACTACCTATCATTTTATCTTTCTTTAGTTGTTAGACTCTGTCAAATGCTCTGCTCATCTTATAAATTATTATTATTTTTTTTTACTTCACAGCATTTCACATGTATTTCTAGTCAATTCATTCCCGGACGTCACAAAATCATAAGGTTGCAAGTTGGTCCCAGAGAATTGGGAACAATTTATTTAACTTATTTGGCATTCTGCTTATGACATCAATATGTAAATGTGATTGCTTAATAAATACCTCTTATTGATGTGGACTTCATCTGCAACTTCCTTTGCAGCTTAAAAGTCAGGTTCAAAATTATTCTATGTTGTGAATTTATTTTCACCGTTATGTTAATCCAGCAAATGATTCCTAAATACACCCCGTGTATAAATAACTGCTAGCCCTCCTGATTTTCACAGGGAGTGTGGGAAACATAGGGACACGCTTAAATGTAAGTGTAAATATCAACATGTCATTGCAGTCCAAGAGGAAAGAGAGAATTTCCAGCTAGGAAATATGGGAAGAGGCAGGCAAGCATATTTTGTGGAGGTTGGGCCTTTTACCGTATTTGCCGGCGTATAAGACGATTTTTTGGCCCTGAAAAATACCGCATTTGCCGGCGTATAAGAGACTGGGCGTATAAGACGACCCCCTAACATCTTCACTCAATATACAGAGTTTGTTATATACTCGCCGTATAAGACTACCCCCCACTTGGAGGCATATTTTTCAGGGCCCAAAAATCGTCTTATACGCTGGCAAATACAGTAGCTGTCCCAGAAGAATGGGTAGAATTTCAATGTCAGAAATAGAAGATGGGCTTTCCAGGTGGTATCTAAGATAGTTCAGAAGTCTTAACAGCTAAGGAGGCTGTTGGATTCTGTATTAACTGTGCCTACAACAACATTCCAGTAACCAAAACATCTTGTTGCTCTATCTACCAGCTTCTCTTTCAAACCTCTCCCAGATCCAGGGTTCCCATTTTCTAACCTGTTGCCCTCTACTTGGACTCCGCCTCCCTCCCCTTTGGGCTGATGCCTCGTGTGGACTGCCTGCCAGGCTCCCAATTTTAGTTCCATGAATAGACCGGGTCCGCACAGCACCTTGGCTCCGGGTTCCTTTGCCTGCACTCCAGCCCATTCCCCTTTCCTGACAGTCTCATTTCCTTCAACCCCTCTGCCTAGCACCACGTTCCAGAAATATTGTTTAAGAGCAAGAGAAAAATATAGTTAGGAATGGTCTCAGCAACAACAAAGATCTTTAATTTTTCTATTTATCACTCCATCTCATTATCCTCTGTAATCTTTCCTTTCCCTAGTCTTTGAAAATAAATCCCACAGACTTATTATCCCTTTCATATTTAAAATCTAGTCTACAGCCAAAACCGGTTTTGCTCAGTGGATAGAGCATCAGCCTGCAGACTGAAAGGTCCCAGGTTCGATTCCCATCAAGGGCATGTACCTTGGTTGCAGGCAGATCCCCAGTAGGGGGTGTGCAAGAGGCAGCTGATCCATGATTTTCTCTCATCAATGTCTCTAACTCTCTATCGCTCTCTCTTCCTCTCTGTAAAAAAATCAATAAAATATATTTTAAAAAATAAAATAAAATAAAATCTAGTCTATAACAAAATATCAATTTCATATTCAAATTAAAGTACCTCTTTTCTCTTACTTGGATGTTGCCCGGCGGCTTGTTTTCTGCCATGGGGAAAGGCAGCAACGTTTGCTTTGCTGCCTCTCTACCTTTCTCTCTGGTATTTTTTCATTTCCCCTGAATCTCAACACTGTTGAGCTCTCAAAGGGGAAGGGCAAGGTGAAAGCCTGAGTGACAGTTGTCCACATGCTGCTCATTGCACATGTTGTCGTTTCCTGGAGCTGCGCCCCCTCTCCCAGAGGTTTCCTGAGAGGAATGATGCATTCTATGGCTGACCTCTTCTCTCTCTCTCATCTCCGACTCCTGGCTTGCTGCCCAACAGTTTCTTGCGGGTGCAGTTCCCATGACACAGTAGGCCCCTGAGGCCTCCACATGATCCGTGGAATATTCACACATCCTTGTCACGTAAAACACTGATGTGCAGGCTGCCTGCTGCTGCCTCTGCTTCTTTTGCTGGGTTTCAGATGCTCCAGCTATTTCTCACTCAGAATTCTATGTTTGTGTAACTTCAAGCAAAATCCATGAGGTACATGTGAAGCTCTCTTAAGAACTTTCTTACCTTCCTCTCTTCTGATGTCTGTGCCAACAAGAGCCTCATGAACTTCTGGGGCTCAGCAAGCTGTCATCAGGAGAGGAAGATGTCAGTTTCCATTTCTAATAGGTATTCCGATGTCTATGAGCAATTTTCTCAGAAGATGGAAGGAGAGGGAGAAAAGAAATCAAAGGGTTCTTCCTCTGTGCCTACAGCTTATCTCTTATTCAATGAACCTTTAATATCTAGTCATCTGCTTACATGAGTTTTATGAGAGGAGTGGCGGTGTGCCCTTTTTTTGGAATGTGGAGACACTTGTTGCCCGCTCCTTTTAGCTTTGGCTCTCAGACACTATTTTAAAACCAGCCAAATGAAATGACTTCACAGCATTTCACGTGTATTTCTAGTCAATTCATTCCTGGACGTCTCAAAATCATAAGGTTGCGAGGCGGTCAAGATTGTTTACAATAATATAAGACTTTCCAGTCAACATTGTTTTCAATAATGTTAGTGTAGTAAGGTAGTAACAAAAGGCTACAAGGAGGTGCTAGCTTCTATGAAAACAGAATTTTATTCAAGGCTGAGATAGAAACAAAGTTTTTGCCCAAGGCCATGCTAACATTTGCATTACAAAATGGAGTCTTCCATACTTTACCTCTATGTGTATTCATTTTTGATTTTTTAATCTTATTGTTGAAAGTATTACAGATGCCCTCCTTTCCCCCCCCATTGTCTGCCCTACCCAGGCCTTCACCACCCTATTGTCTATGTCTTTAGTTAGGTCTTTGGTTAATCTCTTCCCAACCCCACCCCCTCCCCCTTTCCCTTTGAGATTCCACAGTGTATTCTATGTTTCCATGACTCTGATAATATTTTATTCACTAGTTTATTTTGTTCATTAGATTTCATATTGGTTTATTTTTATTTTTAGATTCAATTATTGATAGATTTGTATTTATTGTGTTTTATATCTTTTTTCCCCT
This sequence comes from Vespertilio murinus, assembly GCA_963924515.1. Classification (NCBI taxonomy): domain Eukaryota; kingdom Metazoa; phylum Chordata; class Mammalia; order Chiroptera; family Vespertilionidae; genus Vespertilio; species Vespertilio murinus. Next base: position 24,090,120 of record OZ004711.1, on the reverse strand, counting down.
CTCTCTTCTTCAAGAATTCCCTTCAACATTTAATGAAATACTGGTTTGGTATGATGAACTCATTTAGCTTTTTTTCTTTCTTTTATTTTTTTTTCTGTGAAGTTATTTTTCTGATCCTCAATTCTAAATGAGAGCTTGGCCAGGTAAAGTAATTTTTTTCTAGGTCATTGATACTCATCACTTTGAATATTTCTTGCCACTCCCTTCTGGCCTGCAAAGTTTCTATTGAAAATCAGCTGAGAATCATATGGTGCTTGCTCCCTTGTAGGTAACTAACTGCTTTCTCTTGCTGCTTTTAAGATTCTCTCTTTGTCTATGTAGATTTTTAAAGTTGAAAAATCATTATTGTAACAGATGTTTTAGAAATTATTTTGCTTTCTTAATGAATGAGGTAGTCATTTTTGCTGTACACCAAATATGGCCAGGCTCTTTCTCATCACAAGACATAATTGCACTTCTTTGCCACCTTGGACTTGATGTAGCCACAGGACTTACTTTAAAGCATAACATTTGAATGGCAGTTAACATCATATGTGTTTCATGGTGAGAAGCTTGAAGTGTTTTCACTAAGATTAGGTACTAGGCAAGGATATCTCTCCTCTCACTACTTCTTTTAACATTGTACTAGAAGTTCTAGCTAATGTAACAAGACAAGACAATAAAATATAAGGTATCCAGATTGGGAAGGGAGAAAATGTTTTGTTCTCATCCATATAGAAAAAATAATAATAAGAAAAAAATCCCTCCTGGAATTACTAACTGATTGTAACAAGGTTGCAGGACAGAAGGTTAATATATAAAAGTCAATCATTTTTCTATATACCATTAATTAACAAGTGAAATTAGAAATTAAAATCTAATACAATTTATATTAATAAAAAGGAAAGATATAGGTATAAATCTAACAAAATATATATCAGATCTAGATTAGGAAAACTACAAAACTCCAAGAACTAAGTAAATGGAGAGATATTTCATGTTTATGGATTAGGAAGACTCGATGTTATCAAAATGTCAGTTCTCCTCAACTTTATTTATAGATGCAATGCAATCCCAATAAAAATTCTAGCAAGTTATTTTGTGGATATCAATTAACTCATTCTAAACTTGATGTGAGGCAAAAAGACATCCAGAATAGGTGACATAATATTGAAGGAGAAGAAGAAAGTGGGAGATCTTACACTATCTAACATCTGGTTTCCTATGGAGCTATAGCAATTAAGACAATGTAGCATTGGCAAACAAATATGGATTAGTGGAACAAAATGAACCCTAAATATACTGATCTTTGACAAGAAAGATCAGTATATTTAGAGTTTATATTTTTATTTTCTTGACAAGAAGAAAAGACGATACAACAGAGCAGAACTAGTCTTTTCAACAAATGTTCCTGGAACAGATGGACTTCCACTTACAAAAGAAATAAACCTAGAATAGTGCTTATGCTTTTCAGAAAAATGAATTCGAAATGGATCATATAACTGCTACTGTTTTCTACGTTACCTCACCTGGGGAAGCCTTCATTATTTTCCTTTTTACCTACTAATCTTTTATATACTAGAAGCCTGGTACATGAAATTCATGCATGGGGCAGGGGTGGGGGTATTCCTCAGCCCAGCCTGCACCCTCTCACAATCCAGAACCCCTCAGGAAGGGTCCCTAGGCTTGGCTGGTGATTAGGGCCTATTGGGGCTTTCCTTCCCCCAGCTGTCTGAAGCTGGCCCTGCTCCCACTGCTGCCATGGCTTTCCATCTGTGTGGTGCTGACCTCCCCTTCCCCACCACTGATTTCCTCCCCCTGTGGGTGACAGGTGTGGGGTGCAATCATTGGATGGCCTGGGCCTCTCTCTATGGGGCAATCGATCATGGGGCCCCTAGATCTATCACCCCACAGAGGGAGTTGCCGCCCACCTGTCACAGTGCCGCCAGCTGGGTGGCCTGGCCTGCCTCTGTGGCTACTAGTCAGGTGGTCTCGACTTCCTTCTTCAGGGTGATAGATTGTCTGGCTCCATGATAAATTGCCACACAGAGGGTAGTCTTGCCTCCCTCTTTAAAGTGTTTGTGGAGACTCCCCACTCCCTTATTGATCACCCCACAGGCCAGTGGCCTGGGCCTCCTTCTGTGGGGTGATCATGGGGCAATGGCAGGGGGCCCCTCAACCAATCTCATCACACCTGCCTTGGCTGGCCTGGCACCGGTGTATATCATAGCATGGTCATCTGGAAGGTCATCTACATGGTTGTTCTGCTGTTTTGTCCTTTGGTCAATTTGCATATCATGCTTTTATTATTATACTAGAGGTCCGGTGCATGAAATTTGTGCATGGCAGAGCGAGGTCCCTCAGCCTGGCCTGCACTCTTTCCCAATCTGAGACACCTCCGGGAATGTCTGACTGCCAGTTTAGGCCTGATCCCATAAGACTGGGCCTAAACCAGCAGTTGGACATCCTTCTCACAATCTGGGACCACTGGCTCCTAAATGCTCACCTGCCTACCTTCCTGATCACCCCTAACCACTCTGCCTGCCTGCCTGATCATCCCTAACCATTCTTTTTATTTCCCTGATTTCCCCTAACCTCTCTACCTACCTGCCTGATCACCCTTAACCATTCTGTCTTCCTGCGTGATTGCCCCTAACTACTCTGCCTGACTGCTTGCCTAACCCATCTCCCCCACAATTGCTCTCCTGCCTTCCTGATCTCCCCTAATGTCACAATAATTACACTTTTATTATTATAAATTTATATATGATTTCAAACATTACTCCAAACATGTGCCTTCTGGAATGTCTTTCTCAATTAACCCCCAGCCAATTCTGGACACAATTTTATTCTGGGTTGAATCATTTTTTGTATAATTATATAATTTTATTGCTATAAAAAGACATTTTATAAATGAAGAAGCTAAAACCTAGAGCTGTGCAGAGCTTCCTCAAGATCAAAGTTACAAGAGGGAACGTCAGGGCTAAAACCTAGATCCTCTGGTTCTGAATTTCTTTCCATGCAATCAATGCCATATTTTTTGTACTCTTGGTGGCCTGTAAGCTTGATATTTTTCTTAAGTTGACTTATGGAGTATTGTTTTTCTTCTGTACATTTCTTGGGAATATGTACACAGATTTAATCAAAGCATCAGAAAGAATTTTACTAGTCACATATATAAAAATTACAAAATTTAAATTTTCTTTCTGGTACTAATTATTTTAATGCATAATTTGTTACCTTTGCAAATAAGCTGGCATCTATATATCAAGCCAGTAAAATAACTTAACTATGTTCATAGATAGGCATTTGATATTGCCAAAATTCACAAGCTTTATAAAGATCTCTGATAAATGTTGAACACTTGATTCCCAGTTTTGTTCAGATCAAGTAAAATTTCTGGATATTATAGGATGAGACAAAGTTGTCAAAGATAAACATCTCTTTGGCTGGCAAAGATAGCAGTAAAAATAGAGCTATCGAAGGACCTTTAAAATATTTTGGTTGATAACAAGAATATTAGAAATTATACAATTTCAGATGCACTTCTTTTTATATCCCTTTTTTCCCCTTATTTTCTATGAAATATATTACTCAGGCAGAGCAATATTTTAGACCTTCTCAATTTCTTCAATATTATTCAACAAACTTTCTTTTAAAAAAATATTTTAATTGATTTTTACAGAGAGAAAGGGAGAAGGATAGAGAGAAACATCAATGATAAGAGAGAAAAATCTATCAGCTGCCTCCTGCAAGTCCCCTACTGGGGATCAAGCCTTCACCCAAAGTACATGCCCTTGATCAGAATTAAATCCAGGACCCTTCAGTCCACAGGCCAATGTTCTATCCACCGAGCCAAACCAGTACCTCCCCATTTCACAAAGAAAAAAAAAGATCACTTTTCCTCTAGACCCTTTGTTTCTAAAATATTTTGTATTCTTTATAGACACAAATTACTTGAGAGTTTGTTAATGGGCACCTGACATCATTTTCATAAGTTTTTTTTCCCTTCTAACTTTCAATTAACAAGATGGGGGCTGAATAAGGTTGTCAAATGTTTCAACAACAACAAAACGGAGTATATTATAAACCCACAAAAGTACATTGAATGTGTGTACAAAGATACATAGTTAAAAAGTATAAACCAAGGGCTGCTAATTTATACGTGACTTCAGTTATGTTGAACATTTGTAGTCTAGTAGTGCTCATTGTTAAGGATAAGATTTTATGTGTTTAGAGTAAATCTGCTGTAAGCAATTTTATAGTTTAATGAAAATAATTATGGTTTAAGTAGTATGAGGTGTATATGATGTTGCTTCCCCAAAATAAGCGGTGATATAAATTATCATGATTTATTATAGTTATTCTTCTGGTTATGTTTTGAGTGGATTGTAGCAAGTGATGATGATTCTAAAATTGCCCCCCACCCAAAAAAAAATTAAGCTATTTTTCTTCAAACCTCATCTTTAATTTCTCTATAAAACTGGTATAATATCCACTGTGGTACAGAATGTGCTACTGTGAAGATGGCATTATTGTGCTGTCAATTTGACAGCTTACTTTAATTTACACCATTTGGTGAAAAAAATACAGTTTTGAATCCGTTTAAACATATCATATTCCACTGTTGCTACTTGCTCTTCATTTTTTAGCCTATCAAACTGTAATGCTATGCTCTAATGTGAAGCCATTCATCTCCCTACTTAAACTGTTTACAGTGGCTTCAACTTGCAGTCTCTTTTTTCTTTTTCTTTTTTTTAGTGTTTTTTTTTTGTTGTTGTTGTTGTTGTTGTTTTTTTACTTCTGATCAAAAGTCAGAATACTAAATATTTTCATTTTCTTTTTAAAATTAAAAAGTGTTTTAGGGCCTACCCATAAATTACTGACTTCTGTCTGTACCCAAGTACTCCTTTGCGGGATCAAAGGGTTTTTGCTAGGATGCAGTCATTCTATAAGCTACTAATATATTGGAAGCAAGGCTCAAATCACTCTCCACTAAACAAAGAATCGGATGAGTAAAATCATTGCTCATTGCCGTGATTCCAGTCTCTTTTCAACTAGTCTCATCAATTCATTCTTCCAACAGTCTCTTACTGAGAAACCAACCAGATGTCTGACCTTGAACTAGACACTGATGAACACATTCAGGCCTAGAGAGAAGATGGACAATTAGATGACAATGATACAAGAATATAATGAGTGCTACAACAGAGCAACGCACAACATTCTGTTTGGGGCACAAGGAAGGGATATTTGAGGCACTATAAAGTTTAATTCCCAATGCTACACATCAACTCTTGCTAAACAGACTCAAATGTCCAAAGGAGCAAATATTAAGTAAAAATATATATTTTAGGTAAAATTGGCAATATAACTCCTTCTCATTGTCACTATCACTTGGAGAATATTTTTCCCTTTGAATTTCATCATTGAAGCCAAGTTGGTCTATATTGTCTTAAGTCCAGAAATATTATGCATCTTTTTGATACCTCTCTTCTATATTTTTTTCTAAAATTGTCCCCAAAGTTTATCTGAGTGTTTAAGTTTCTACTCTGTAAATATTAATCAACAATCAGTTGAAGCTCGGTGGTCAGATAGTCTTAATCACAGATGTTTGTTCTGATTTAATGTGATGATCCCATTCATTGTAAATGCATGGAAGTTATGTTCATGGTTATAGAGTCTCTCAAACCCAACTGCTTTAAAAAATGGGGGAGAAAAATTCTTACCACTCAGAGTTCATATATAACAGGAAAATTATGTTTTATTTAACTCCTTTAAATAAATTTATATTAAAACATTTGGATTTTGGTTTGGCTACTTTTGTTTGCCTCTGATTCTCACTTGGAGTAGCATTCATTGCAATATTGATGCGTACAAATTCTATGACCATAGGTTTGAAGATTCCATTACTGTTACATACTATATATTTAACTTATTTTTACCTACTATATATTTAACTTATTTGAGGCTTTTATTATCTAATTTGTAACATGGCAGTAGTATTTTCTACTCAAAGGATTGTTGTGAGAATTAAGTATATAGCCAAGTGGCTAGAAATTCTTCTGTATAGTTAACAAGTCATTCATAATATTTGAAGCTATTAGATGCCAAGTACAAAACAGAAAATAGGAAAAAAAATATTTTTTAGGTAAGTTGTTGCCAGGGCAAGTCTATTTAGCTAACTATATACAAGAGGGGAAACAATTAACTACTGTTTTTATTTTATCCTGTCAATATTTTCTGATTAGTAACATCATCATCAGTTCTGCCACCATAGTACCCTGATTCACCACACACAGCAAAAATAATTATATTATTAACATTACCTGGGAAACATTTAAGTAACCCTGATTCCTGGGTCCCATCTTAAACCCACCAAATCAAAATCTTCTGAGGCAAGGCTGAGAAATTGCTTCCCAGGTGATTCTGATGCCCAACTAAGTTTAGAAAACACTGCATTAAATGACCCACTTCAAGGTTAAGTACAGTAATACAAGTAATACCTTCCTGCTTAACCTACTTCTAAGACATCAGTACAAAAGACTGACCTTGATCTAGCTGAAGAGCAATTAACTCCTATCTATCTTTATTCATCCATATTAAAAAGGGCAGGGAAAGATAACACTGGGTCAGTTAAGCACCCTTTTCACAATGCTATTCTTAATGTGCTATTTTTATGTCAATGTGCCATCACTGAAAACCTCAGAAGCATTTTCATATATATATATATATATATATATATATATATATATATATATATATATATATATATTAGAATGTGAAGTTTAAACCTACTTGAGTTCAGAGCAGCTCCACCTTATTCACATGCTGCTAATATTTGGAGAGTTTTAAAACACTGATGCTTCCCTAACTGGTTTGTCTCAGTGGAAAGAGCATCAGCCTGCGGACTGAAGGGTTCCAGGTTCAATTCAGGTAAAGGGTATGCACCTTGGTTGCAGGCACATCCCCAGCAAGGGGGTGTGCAGGAGAAAGCTGATTGATATTTCTCTCTCATCCATATTTCTAACTCTCTATCCTCCCCTCCTCTCTGTAAAATCAATATAATACATTTTTTAAAATAAAAAAATAAATAAAACACTGATGGTTGGGACAATCCCCAGCCATTTTAATTTAATTGGTCTGGGAGCTGTCTTGGTATCTAGATATTTCAAGTTTCCCTGTGATGCTAGTGTGGGGTCCAGAGAAAAAGTCACTGCTGACAACTCACCCTGAAGACAATCAGCTTCACCAGCAGTACTTTTCCTCCTTCCATCAGTTTCTAAATGGCACTCTTCCTCGGATTCACTGAGGAACTTTACAGACACTGGATGCTCTGAGATGCCAATTTGGTAGATATGAGATAGAGCAGAGGACACACTATGGAAGGGAAGTTTAATAATAATGATATAATTATAATACTTATTATCCACTCAACACGTATGTACCAAGCAATGTTCTAATCCTTTTGTATATATTAATTTAATTGTCAATAAAACCACTGAGTAGGATCATTGCCCTCCTTTCACAATTGATGTAATGAGAACAGAGAGGGTAAGTAACTTGTCCCAAGTCACACAACAAATAAGAGGCAGATCCAAGATTTGAACCCAGACTGTGAAATATCAGAGGCATACTCCTAATTTACTTATTTTTTACAGCAACCTTATGAGGTATATGTACATTATCTTCATTTAATAGGTGAAAAAGTCCTTAAGAAAGGGCAACTACATGAGAGGAACTTAAAAACAATATAGTTAATTTGTACTTTAGAAAATTAATTATAATGCTAACAGCAAGATATCCATGAAAAACACACATGGTGTCAAAACAAGCCAGAGGAAAATCATTTGGGCAAAAAAATGAAAAAGTATCCCAAGTCAAATTTATAGAAAATATTCCTTTATTAACTTTTGGTTGAGAATATGTTTGTATATTTTCAGAAAACAACTCCAAGACCATGTGGATTCTGGCAACAGAAAGGAATTGACAGGACTATTCCAACCATGAAGACAGAAGAGAAGCAGTCCAGAGATGGAAGATGCTGAGGACATCTTGCCATAATAGCAGTCAGCAGCTGTGTATCACTGAAGGTTGCTCAGGACCAAATCAGAGAGGGTTGGACCTCCATTACCACCATTTGTCCACCATCCAGAACTGAAATACCATTGCTGACATGTACACATAAGGAACTGTTTCACATTGAAATTGGGTCTCTAAAGAACTGTTGGCCCAGAAAGAAACTCACTACAGACTGATTCATATGCCTTTCAGCATAACAATTATGGAATGTCTCATTTTTAATTCTTATAAGTATATTTCCAGTAGGACATGATCTCATTCATCTAGGGGAAATGGTGAACAACATAGACTGATGAACAAGAACAGACCCAGAGATAAGGAGCCATGGGTAAGACTGTTGGACCTCAAAGGGATGGTGGGGATAAAAGGGAGAGATCAACCAAAGGACTTATGTGCATACATATGAGCTTAACCAGTGGTCAAGGACAATTGGGGGGGTGTAGGCATAAGTGGGGAGAGGTGGAGGATTAGAATAGGGGGTTGAGGACAAATATGTTTAACCTTAATCAACAAAAAACAATATAGTTATATTATAAGCATAATTACTGATTAATTTCACTAGCCATAAAAGATGAAACCTCTAAAAAAGGATGAACTTTTTAACTGCTTTTATTTTCTTTGCTTGGTTGCCATGTAAATACATAGATAATGCCTTCAGTTATTTTAAATATGTTTTGATGTGCAGTTTTAAAAGAACTGGGCATTCTCTCTTTGTATGTACACATGGGCATGACATGGACTAGGAGACAGGTCTCTTGGACCAATGGGCTGGACAGACACCAAATTCATGTTTTTATTTCCAATACTATAGTGCAGTCTAGAGACAGTAGCCCTTAACAATGAAAATGGTTGACTTAATCAGATTTCAAAACTTGGAAATCATGTCTCCTGAGCTTCACCAACCAGCAGACTTGAAAATCCTCTTTGTGCTATCCTGTGCTCTAATTTATCTAAGTAACATGTTCCCTTAGAACACATATTCTTCCCCAATGAAACCAGCTCTTTAATTCATGGCCCTAAATTAATGTTTATGTCTGTAGGACCATTTTCTCTGGAATTTCTGTCCATTTTAATTACAATAATTACTAGCCAATCAATCACAATACTGTGCTACTTCTGGATTCTCAAGGACTCTAATGTCATGTTGTCCAGCCACATAGAGTTAGTGAGCTCTTCACATGTGACTAGCTTGAAATGACATATGTTGCAAGTGAAAATATACTCTGAATGCTGAAGACAGCATGAAAAAAAATGATTTAACTTATATCATTAGTAACTTTCATTGTATTTTAAAATTAAAATAGATACATTTGATAAAATATATAACTGAAATTAATTCCACCTGTTTCCTTTTACTCTTTTACATGTCACTGGAAAACTTAAAATTGCATATGAGGCTTGCATTTGTGGTTCACATATGTCTATTAAAGAGCATTCCTCTAAAGCTTCAGTCATTCTTCTGGTAGCTCCTGCATTTTGATTGTGCTACCTACATGGCTGGGTGGCCTTATACAAGTTGCCTAATTTCTGTATTCCTCAATTAATTAGCATGCTCAATAAAGCTATTTCCTAGACTTGCTTTATGAATGACATGCCATGACGGTTTCAGGTTTCCAGGAAAGAACCAAGTTTTTCAATGGTCTTCTTCTGCCATCACTCTCTTACATATCATCCGCCAATTCAGTTACAACTTAGAAGCAAGGATAATTCATCCATTATTCTCCAGGAGGAAAGAGACAATATACACTCAAGAAAAATGCAACTGGAAAAATTTAATCTTTCAACTTTCTCTGCCCATCATTTTATAAGGACCATTTACAAACCACCTTAAAGATTGAAATTGTTTATATTGCAGATTACTCAAATATCCAGTTAGTAAATAGCCAGTGATCGGGAGATCCCATACAAAGTGATTGAACCAACTGTGTTGAGGAAATATAGATTAAACTGAAGTGAATCAATTAAGCACGTAAGCTTCTTTGGGCAGTTGACTATAAATTAATGAAAAACAAATTATTACTCTAAAATTATTCAATTTGAATTCTAAATATAATGTCAACATTGTATACTGTTTTCTGATAAATAAGGCAGCAGCAAAGATGTCATTACTTTTAATCAAGAGACATCTAATTTTAGGATTAGAGATAAACTCCTGACAAAAATAATTTCAATTTATTTATGCTCTTATAAATGTGATGTTTTTCTCTTCACCAGAAGTTTTACATCTCTAGTACTCAAAGAAAACATATTATATTTTAATACATGCTGTCACTTATAATGTTTAATATTAAAATCTGGGATAGAAATGTGTGAAATTCTATATTTTTATAGTTTTTTTCATATCAACAAAAATTTAAATTATCATCAGAATACACATACACTAAATGTTTATTTGGAAAACACCTGAAAAATAGAACCCATATGTTTACAATCTTGAAAATGAACCTGGGTAAAATGTCACTGAGCAGTGAAACTTTGTCATTAATTGCCAGGTTATATGGTGGGAAGTGGGGGAGAGCAGTGCAGACAGGAGGACTGGCACTAAAACAAAATAGTCATCTTGAAGCTTTACTCATATTCTTAATAAGTATTTTTAAACCAAGATATTTATGCATGGGGAAATAAAAATTAAGTGAATACTTCCTCCCCCCCCCAAAAAAAAATAGGTATCTAATCTCTTCTATGTTGCAGGACACCAACACTCTCATTTCAGTACTTGGTGCACAATGTGTTCATATGCTGGAGAGATGAATTAATTGCCTGGCATAGCTTTATAATGAAATAATTCAAAGACTATTTAGCAAACTCAGTTATTTCTATATTTATCGAAGATGGTCTCCATGTGTTATTTCAGTTTCAGGCAATTATTACAGGAACGATAATTCATGTAACAAAACTGTCTGTTTAATTCAGAAAGGCAGCTCTTTGGACTTTGTTAAAAAGACACCTATGAACTTTTTAGGAGTTGCAGTTTGATAACTATGTAATGGAAATGTGGTTTGCATATGGCTAAAGAGCAAAGAACAATCCCACATAAGATTCTATTGCAAAAGTGAATACCTAAAACATCAATGTAGCTTAAAATACCAAAAGTGCTACCAAATTACTGAGCAAAAGAGGAAACAGATGACAAGGACCTGTCTTTTCATTTTCAGTAAATACAGGTAAAATAACGTGATATACTTACTCAACTTTTGAATCATCAATTTATTTTCTAAGACGTATGTGATGACATTTTGAGAGCTATAAAATATTTTGCCTGTTACAAAAAGGTCAAGACACTTCCCTCTATGTCTCATATGCTATGGGAATGTATATTGCTGTTTTCACAGGTTTATTGGTGTGAAAAAATAGAAATAATTAAAATATTCTAAATTTACAAAGCTTAGGGGTTTTGGATAATGAAAAGACATATAAAAATGTTCTCTATCTTAAAGTGTGGTTAATACAATTGAAAGCACATGGGATACCTCTGTATTGCCTGAGATCAATCATGAAATCCCCAATACTCCTTAGACTGTTCTAGAAGTACTTTCAAGCCATCAGAAATAACCAAATAATGGGACTTTCCTGGAAAAGCCTGTCTTCATGTGATTTCCAACCCCCTTTCAATACCAAATAGGCCTGAATGCTTATCACATCTAATCCAAACTGCCAGGAGCTCTGATTTTTTCCCATCTGTCACTAGATTATTGGTTCAAAACAATATTAAGACAAAGAACAAGAGACAAAATCACAGAATTTTTTCAACTTTCTATTTCTTTTCTTTCTTTCCTATCAAAGTTATGTGCTTCCCAACTGACTTGAAGTTGAATCTCAAGTATTAAATCAACCAACTTCTCTCAGGAATTAGTTACACCACACACACACACACACACTCACACAAACATATTGTTTAAACTTATAGTTTATTCACTCATCTATCTCTTCTATTATGTCTATTCCTCTCTCCTCACTTGTGTTTTTGTTTTTTTTCCTACCAGTGCCTTTGGTGTGAAAGAAATGCCAAAAACAATCACGGAAACTTGCAAGAGTATAACATCTCTCCTGATTTAGGCTGTTTCACTGACGGAAAAACAAAACAAAACAAAACATGGAATTTATATAAAGTTAAAACACAGCTTCATATAAAATGTGTCATTTGTATTTGCAGAATTAAAGGACTTCTTTATTATAATATTATTTTACCTCACCTTGTGTCATTAAAATATAGGATACTGGCAGTGAAACTAAAAGTAAATATGCACATATCTTTATCCATGTAGGGAAGCAATAAATCTCCCTCACTGATAGCAGCTGTACTATCACTATCATTTGAATAGTGCAGCTGCCACAACAATATCGCATTTTACAGTTAAAAAGCAGTCAAAACTTTAATGTTACAGTGGAGGTAGATATATATTACACTATAAATAAGCATCCTCTAATGAAGAAATAAACCATGTTTATTTATTTCTCCTAGACATACCATTGAATAGCATATATCTCACCTACTGCAATCTGTCACAATAGAACTCATTAAACATAGGCGTCTCTAATGCAAACCCTGATTTCTACTAATTAGGTTGGCTTTCATTGACAGATATGAGAACTTGGAAATCCCTGGCCTGAGAGGCAAACTTTACCTCTTTCTTTACATTTTCGTTTTTCCTTTTCTTTTTAAAATATAAACCTATGAATTTTTGGAAGAATTTTTGCTCTTTTCCTTCCATATATTTTACTTTATTTTTTAAAATATATTTTATTGATTTTTTTACCGAGAGGAAGAGGGATAGAGAGCTAGAAATGTCGATGAGAAAGAAACATTGACCAGCTGTCATTTATACACCCCCTACTGGGGATATGCCCACAGCCAAGGTACATGCCCTTGACCGGAATCGAACCCAGGACCCTTTAGTCCACAGGCCGACGCTCTATCCACTGAGCTAAACCGGTTTCGGCCTTCTATATACTTCAAACTTGTGGTTTGATGGGAAGAGGTGAGAGGTACATGCATTTTGAGGATATTGACTTTAGGCAAATGTTTACATATAAAATGACTAGCTCTAAAGAAGGCTTATTCAGAATCGTGGAATCGCAAACTAAAGATGGCTTTATGGGAGTCTCCTGACTCATCCTCTGCCTTTTGGGATGTGCTTTTGGGCTGCACCAGCCATGGGCAAACTACAGCCTTCGGGCCAGATCCGGCCTGTTCGGCTGTTTTATCCGGCCCGAGGAGCCGAAAGAGCAGAGGGTTCTCTTGCTCTCCCCTCCGCACCTTCACCAGCAGCCCAAGATGAGAGTGCTAGCACGGTCAGGTTGCTTTTGTTCTGGCCCTCCGGTCCAGTTTAAGAACCCATTGTGGCCCTCAAGTGAAAAAGTTGCCCACTCCTGGTGCTGGCCACTAAGCTGCCAACACAAAAGTTTAGCTCTGCACACACATTCTGAAGAGGCTAGTTTCGCCTAAGGGGAAAAGGGGCATGTGGATAAAAAAAACAAATAAAAAACCCAACAACAATTTTATAAGTCATATTTGGATAGATTTTTTTAAATGACTAAGTTGATCCTATTCCACTTGCTGGCCAGTTGACATCAAGTAGAATGTTTCAGCAACATGGAGAAGCACCTGAAACTCTGCAACTCACTTTTGGAATGTGTCTAATCTCTCCATTAATGAGTTAAGACTATTCATCCTAAGCAGTTGAAAATTCCAATAAAGGAACCCACCACAGTGTTGGACATCTTGCATTTTACAATTCCTTAGTGTGCCTGTCACATTACGCTCAGTCAGCTGGCATGTGGCAATGCCAAAATGACTTATTTTCATTGTCTTCCCCTTCCTTTGTGCCCTAATCGGTATGTTTGACATCACAGAAGTCACTCTGAAGTAAAGTGTCCCTCATTCTGTGGGTTTTAACCTTCCTCTGATGGCATTGCAATCTAAAATACAGACAAACCATTGCCAAGACCTCTACAAACAAAGCAGTCCACGTGGGATCTGTAAGCACAAGGAGAGCCTGGAAATGAAGTCCCATTTCCAAGCTATGTCAATGCACCAATTGGACTGTGTTGCTGTAAGTAAATCATACAGAACCCCAAAATGTCATTGGTGTACTTCATATACCATACCTCTTTGGCAATGCCTGTCCAAAAGTAGCAACTAGAAACACTGATTGTGTTGAGTGCACTGCAGTAAGAATAAACTTGGTGAATTGGATGCATTTCAAGTTCACTTTGGTACCAATCCAAATGGCCCAAGAATGTACATTGAAACATTTGGGACATTGACTATTTGGGACAGGCCAGTTTCACAAATATTTGTTAAGTTCATACTAAGTCTAGAGTCCCAAATGTATTATAAGTATTATGTATTTATATACGCATAAATAATGCTAAGCATTTTCTCAGGGCCTACAAGGCATACAAAAAGACATTTCCATATGTATGCATAATAAGAGGCTGGGTGTTTAAACACATTATGTTTCTGGTTCTCAGTAAAGAAGAGATGAACTAAAGAACACCAGGGCATTTTACTAGACAGCATCACACAAACAGTCTCGCTTGATGGTAAAGACCGCAAATTAAAAAAAAAAAAAAAGATGTTATATATTTCCCCCTTTTGAAGACAAGAAAACTGAGGCTAATATTTGACAGTTGGATTGAGGAAGGCTTTGAAGATGAGTGGGTTTTCAATACTCAGAGATGGTGAAAGTGATTTTAGTCTTAGAGATCAACATGCACAGAGACCAATAGTCATGAAAACACCTGGTATATTGAGCAAAAGTGAGTGGTCTTATGCCCTGGTGCGTAGCAGATGTGAGCATGGGAGCTGCAGAAACAGAGGATAAATGCAGCAGAGAGAAAAGGAGAACAGAGGTGATATAGCAAAGATCCAGGCTGTAGCTTTATCTGTTGATTAATCTATTTAGAAATGATGTCATGGTATAAATGAGAAATAAATCCAATTGGCGGGAGGGGAGGAGAGGAGGAGAGTGTGTTAGTCATTCGGCTGCTATAATATACCACAGACTGAGAGATTTTGACAACAAAAATTTGTGTCTCATTATTGGAAAGCTGGAAGTCCAATGTCAGAGTGCCATCGTGATCAGGTTCTGGTGAGATCAGGTTCTTTCCTTGTAGCTGACTGCCTTCTCACTGTGACCTTCCTACGGTGGAGAGGAAGATCATCTCTCCCAACTCCTCTCTTCTTAGAAGGGCACAAATCTCATTCATGAGGGCCAAACACCGGTGGCCTACTCACCACCCAAAGACCCAACCTCCAAATGCCATCACATTGAGTAAAAGAGCTTCAACATATGAATCTGGGGAGATAAGAACTTCCAGTTCACTGCAGAGAGGAAGTAAGAATGAGGTGTGAGAACCTATAATTCAATAAATTGAAAATTACATCTCTCCCTCTTGTCTTACTCCTGAGATCTGTTCCTACTTCTTTGTATAAATTACTAGGTACAACTGTATTTTCCACGAAATGAGCCATTTGAAAAAAGAAATGCTAATGTGCACATTCATGTATGCATATTATATATAGATTGTCTATTATCTTAACTCTGGGATAGAAGAGTGGCCCTTCTGAAACAGAGCTTACTATCCCACAAACAATACGCACCCAAACAAATGGCTGCGAGTGCCTCCATGCCATCCTAAGATAATAAGCACCTTTGAAGGAATATTCATTTTTTTTTTCCAGGCCCCAGAGGCACCATGTACTGCCTGGAGATAATAATATCCCCACTTATCCCCAGGACACCTGGGAGAATCTGACTCACTATGCAAAAAATATTGTTGAGAGCTGTAGATAAAAGGGAATAATAAACAACACATCTACGGAGGAGAGAGCTCTCTGCAACTGCATAATCAGGACTCTGGTGGAGGAAAAGATTTGCACTCCGTATTTTGATAATTCCACCGTCAGTGTGGTCACAGTTTTGAAATAAGACTGATGTTCCATGGGCTGAAATGCCCATCTATAAGCAGAGCGTCCCGGAGAGTGTTGATGGAGATAAGAAGGAGGTGTGCTAGGGAAAGATGGGGATTGAAGAGCAAATCATCTAATTCAAATAAAACGAAGTCAGGCTCGTGTTCAGAGAGCCCAGTGTGATAAATCTTTCCATTCCCCCACTTCCTTGTGTGAGAAGCTCCATGGCATGGCGGCACCTACATCTAATCACCATTGCCAGGTAATGACGGATCCCTGACACCTTTTGTCACATCGCAGTCGATGTTGCTAATTTCCTATTTACAAACAAATTGTTACATTGCCGTATGAAACGCTGACATTTAGAGAAATACAGAAATTACTCACTTCCCTGGAATTCTGCATGACAAATTAGTACCATGCCTTAACTCTAATAAATGTCACTATAACAGAGTTTTCATAAACATTCTTGAGATGTTCCTTTGGAGTTGCTTTATTTTGGCACCCTACTTTTCCTGCTTAAACAAATGAAAAGGTTGGCTGATATTGTCAAAATACAGAACTTCTGGTGAAGCAAGAGCCATTTATTAAAATAATGTATTGGTGTGGTGTCATAAAACACAAAATCGTATTTCTGCAGGAAAAACCCATTACCCTAAACCAAGATTATTTTATTTTAAAAGAAAAATTATTGCTGTTGTGGATTCTGAGACTCATACGATGTGGTTCAGACCCTGGCCTTTCAGAAGCTAACCAGGCTGCTTTCAATGCACCTTGATACGTTATATAAAAGAGATAATTGTATAATTAACACATCTTCTTGCCTTTGTAGAAATGCATTCACTGGAAGTAGAATCAAGACATTTTGTGACTCAAAATAATTAATTTAAAAACATAAACATGATTTTCTCTAATTTTAAAGCTTTAAGTCACACATAGGCAAGTGTGGCAACAGCCCAACTACACACACATACACACACACACACACACACACACACACACACACACACACACGAACTCCTCCAGGAGGGTCAGGGCTGTCCAGAGCTGACCATTTCCCTGACATCACCTTAATCTTGTCCTTTGTCACAGCACTGCACTTTTTGCTCTAAAGGTTTCAGCACTAAGAAGTGGGGAGGTGAAGCCATAGTTCAATTCAATTTATTTTTATATTGCCTCTCATACAAAGTCCTGCAAAACGCTTTACAGTAAGAGATAAAATAATCATATAACACTTGCCCATATTCGAAACAGCTGTGATCCCCCAGACAGCCAGGGGGTGAAGCCGTGCACAGTCATGGATCAGAGTCCCTGGTGAAGCACCCCTCGTTGGGAAGCCATATAAATGAGCATTTAAGCAGAGTGCCGCGGCCATATCATATCACTCATCAGGGCCCACATTCTCAAGGGAGAAGTAAGAGGCTTCATTTTTCTATTCAGATAAAAAAAAAAATTCTCCCAGAAACCTGCAGTGATCTCAACTGGTGACCAGTTTCCTCTCATATGCAAAACTAAAGAGCCAAAGCACAGGAACATGTTTTCTTTCTATTGTTGCCAATTACTTTAATCACACATGATTTATGGCTTCCTGGAAAGCAGTGATTCTGGGGCACCTCTTTTCCTTGTCTGTGTTCCATATTTTGGCCCCAAGAGGTAAAGAAGAAAGGCTGGTGGAAAGACTAAAAGAGGTGATATTTCTTTGAGTCAACCTAGAGCACAGGAAAAGAAATGCTTACACTTGAGACTTGAATATTCAGAATGAATGAATGGCACTCTGGGGCAGGAAGAGAAATAAGAGAGGAGGCAGAGAAGGAATGTTTGCTAGATAAGGCAGACCAAATGAAATCATAATTTTTATTTATTTAAAAAAAAAAACCTAACCACACACAAAATAAGAAGGAATACCAAGAAAGGATAATGAGGAAGCTAATTCTGGCAAAAGGAAATCAGGTCAAATGGAAATATGAAGTTTGTGTAGCACTTTTAATTTACCGAAAGGCTATTCTGGATTTGATGTAAGACAATGGGAGATGTAACTATTCTCTGAGAGTGATAGAGTTACCCAGGAGGGGAGAAGACATAGTCAGCAGTTGAAAGCTACCACGTATGCAAAGATGTCCTTTTGCAGAGCAAATAACATTTTGAAAATACCAGACTCCAGTGAAAGTAATTCTACAAAACAAAGTTTCTCCTCCAACCCCCCTCCAAACCCACCACATAGTTTTCTAAGTATAGAAGCAAACATGCTCTATCAAAAACATATTTTCTCAAAAGGTACAAACATTTTTAAGGCCTCTGAATCCAAAGGCTTTTTTATTCATATCAATAAATAATCCAAAATTTATTTGTTTAGAAGGCATGTTTCTTGAAGGATCTGAGCCTTTTCCATCCTCTACTTATTTAACAGAGCCACATCTTTATAATATGTAATAACAAAACAGAATATATTATAACTCATTTTTTGACCTTTTAATATTTCTGTCACTGATTGTCAGAGTTGAGAACTACTCTCTATCCTGAGGTGATGGATTATTTAATTAACCATTGACCTTTTCCCAACATTTGTTGACAATGAGCACAGTCCTATGAAAGCTGCCTGCTTTGGATATGGGTCAATTCTGCATTGTTTATCAATAGGAGAATGCTATTTTTCATAACTTATATCAAATAACCAGAATTAATTTTTGTTATTTATTTGTTCAAATCTATTTCAAGTGAGTTTGTGTATGCTTCCTTTTCACTCTTTAGTAGAAAAGAACAATAAGTTTACTATACCTGTTTAAAACAAATTCTATATCAACAAACACAGGTCTGATGGCATTCTATTGAGTCACCCTACAAAATTAATGATACTTTCTAGTTATGAATCTTTTGGGAAAAGTTGCAGCAACTAATTTCTAATGATATACACCCATACTCAGTAGATTCCAACTGTTTTGTAAGGAATAAGTTACCCCAGGAGAGTGAGGTAGTTTGGAAAATTCAACTATAGCCTGTGCTGATAATGACATTTTGGTCAACGATGAACCAAAAAAATCCGATGCTGGTCTCATCCTACAAAGAGGCAATATGCAAATGGTCGTTACGCAGTGATGTATAATGACCAGCAGAAAGCTACAGGAGGGCGGAGCAGCAAACTACCAGCAGTGGAGATTTACAAGTAGCAATGGGCAGGGCAGCCACAGTTCACACACAGATTCATGAGCAGAGCTACTACTAGTAGGATTATAAGAGAAATGGAAAAAGTCCTATCACCTAGTAAAGTCATAGCTGCCATAACCACATAGTGCAACACACTATTTGTGGTGATGCCCATGTAAACAAACCTACTGAGCTCCCATTGGAATAAAAGTATAGCTCATACAGTTATGTACAGAACATATAATATTTGATAATGGTAATAAATGATTGTTATTATTTTATGTATTTACTATACTGTACTTATTGTTATTTTAGAATGATCTCTTTCTGCTTATAAATAAACCTAGTTTACTATAAAACCACATGAGGGTGGCAGCCGCCTCATATGTCGCATGCTTACCGTGTTTCCAGATTGCACCATTTTCTCTTGTGCTTGATTTAACCCCCTGTTGTTTTGTACAGTAACATGCTGTCCAGATGTGTGTCCTAGGAACAATAGGCAATTCCAGGTAGCCTAGGTGTGTAACAGGCTATACTTCTAAGTTTGCGAAAGTGCACTCAATCTATGATGTTCATACAGCAATGGAATCACCTGAGAATGCATTTCTCAGAACATCTTAAATGGTCCATGATGATAGCTGTTTGTAGGTTCATTTAATTAGTAAGAGAAATATTCAGGCATGTTTTCCAAGGGCTATTTTCTTCATAGAAGGTCAAAAAAATATGTAAGATTTTGGCTCATTAAATAATAAAATTAGCACTTCTTGTTTAAATGACTGACTTGTTTCTGTCAGGAAGTAGCATCTTTAGGTACCTTTCCAACAGCACCATACCTACCCATTTTCCTCCTAGAAATGATTTTCATCTAGTGAGACTTTTAGTACTTCAGATTCAGGCCAGGATTTTCATGGAGAATGTTTCATTTCTGCAGACACTCTGCTCCCAAGATCAAGTCGTGTGTTCCTTCAGAAAGGAGGAAAGTTTATAGAGGAGCCAATTGGCTTCTTTCTCCATTGGCATCAACAGTATAATGTTAGTTCCCAAAGATTTGCTTGAGTTCTCAAAGTTTGGTTGAGGGTAGATTACACTGTAGATATTTGGAGCCAGACAACTGAGTGTGAGTTTTCAGTTGTTTTCCTTTTGGGATGCTACTGGGTACCACATTTACCTTTTTAATGCTTCCATTTCCTTATGTATAAAATGGGAATGAACCTGGTTGGTGTGGCTCAGTGCTTGAGTGTTGACCTATGAACCAAGAGGTTGTAGTTCAATTCCTGATCAGTGCAATGCCCAGATTGCAGGCCAGATCACCACTGTGGGGCATGCAAGGGCAACAGATCAATGCTTCTCTCATCATTGATGTTTTTAACTCCCTCTTCCTCTCTGAAATCAATAAAAATAGATTTTAAAATAATGAGAATGAAAATATTCACCTCTCTCAGTTACTATGAAATTGAGTGAAATTATATATGCAAAGATCCTGGCAAATAGTAAAAATCCAATAAAAAAAAGCTGTTTTATGGAATACTGATTTTTTTAAAGTTTGTAATGTAGACATAGACATTATCTCTACAGGGTGGGGTACAATATATTAAAGATGATTCAACAACAACCACGGTCCATTTTCTTCTCCCTGGAGTCCACAGCGTTTAAAGACTTGACATTATGGAAGTATATTGTCTTCATTAATTTATGTTAATTTTTAATGTTAGTGTGGCAGTATAGTATAATATATATGGAAGCCTGTGTGTGTGTGTGTGTGTGTGTGTGTGTGTGTGTGTGCGCGTGTGCAAGCACTTATGTCCATAAACAAAATGCATATTGACCTGAGAAAGCAAATTTTTATTAAAGCCCAAAGTAGGACATAATATAAAGCTTAATTGTAACAGTGGCCATTCTTTGTTTGACAGAGAAAATAATTCCTAAAATGAAAGATGTTTCAAAATTAGCAAAAACACTGTGTACATGTTGATTGTATTTTTACAAACTGTGACCACAATTAAACTGTAGGACTTTGTGATCATGTCCAGTGAAAGAGCACATGCAGGTGACATGGGTATTATTTTCTTATAGATCTGTTCATCATGATGCTTCTTCTGCCAGTTTCCCTTCAATCCCAAGTAGCTATCTCCTGTTTGAACAGAATGTAGGGCCTATCATCAGCTATCTAGATGTGTAAGCTGTGTGCTTGATATGTGGCTGACATGAATGCAATATTATGATGGATCTCTGTTAGCACGTGCATCACTGGAACATAGCTCTCAAGAGTCTTTGACAGTGGCTGCCCTCCCGTGTCAGTGTCAATCCACACCAGAATCACAGAATGAAGAAGTGTGAAAGGAGAGGCTGTACCAATTACAGATGAAAGGATACGATCTACTCCCACCAGGTGATGTGATTTATTTGGCCAGCCCACTGCTTTTGTAGGTAGCAGATTGTAGTCACTTATGAAGTGGCAAACAGTACTCAATGACATTGAGTGACTTCTCCAATCAATTTAACTGATCTACAAAGTGGTCCTGAATATTGTGGTGTTTCTCAGTGGATACAAACAGATTTGAACTTTTTGCACTAATCATATATATATATATATATATATATATATATATATATATATATGATAGATATTCCAAATATGTACCCAAAAGAGTTAAAATGAATAGGTAATAAAATTAGTTTATTTTAATGATCATTGTTTTTCAAGAGTTTTAAAAATACATATTATAAGGATTTTATTTTCATAGAAGTGGTATTTTTTTATTTGAGAGATGCTTTTTTTTCTAGGTCAGTTTTATTTTAAGGAAAAGGAGGACATATCTATGTATATAAATGCATAATTCTCTGGTGGAAAAATAAAGTGATTTAACTAGGGCTGTCAATAAAATCATTAAGGCCACTATTAAATAAAAGCCTTTGGACTTATGATTCCAGATATTGGCTAAATATTTGAGTTATTATGTAGCCCTTTTTAACAAGACCAAACTATTTTGGCCTTAGTGATTTTATTGATGACTTTATTGAACTAAGTATATAATTTTTCAAAAGTTACTATCTGTTATCCACAGGTCTGATCACACAAGCAGAAGCTGTTTCTCTTAAACACTGCAGAACTATATACACTTTTAGACTTACATGTATTTCAAATAAGACTTGGTCTCACATATATTACTAGCAAAATGGAATAAAGTCACAGGCTGGCCTAACCTTATCCAAGTGTATTTACATATGCATTTCAATTTATTAGAAGCAGGTAGTCTCAGTGACTCCAACCACTCCTGCTATAAGCCAAGAATGAATTTCCCCCTATCTCTGTATTATTCAAATTTATTAAACAATATTTCATATTTGTTTGACACCATGTCAAACTCAGGACTCCGAAAGAAGTGCTGCAGCTTTGGAACTGTTATGCTTTCTCGGACTTTAATCATTTTTGGCAAGGCTCCACTTCCTGTCAAAAAGTGAAACAGCTTTGGAATGTCATTTTCACGAAAGAAAACAGAGAGAATCCGAGAGGAAGCTCTCCTCCACTCCAGATCCCCTAAGATACTCAAACACGCTCGCAGGAGGGCTGGAATACATCAAACATTAGCAGAGGGAAAAGGACACAATTTTCCCACATTAAAATACGTGGGTAAAGTTGAACTTCTGCTAAAAATAGTTCCCATGACTAATCCCATTAAGTTTAAAAAATTGGGCAGTATCTTCCTCCAAGCAGAATTACTCTCTTCCCTCACACTGGGCTGCTGTCCACCCTGCCCCCCACCCCAAACCCAACAGCCCCTCAATGTTGGGCCCTCAGCTTTCCCTTTGTAATGACATTAGAGGGGAAAGGGAGAGAGAAAGAGATTGGGCGGTGTTTTATATTCAGTTATCAGATATCAAAGGCAGCCAAAAATAAGATACACCGACCAAAATTATCTCAAAACACCAAAAATTCTGAGGAGCAATATACTGCCCTTATATATCAGCAGTGTTTTCCCACTTACTCTTGGACTCATTCAATGTCCCTAGGGAGCAATGGGCTTGCAGAAAGCAAATGCACATTTCTCTGAGCTGTTCCATGTCAAGGCCTAGACCATGTTGGATGCAGAAATTGTGCAGCAAATGTAAAAAGTTTTCACTACTTTGCAAACCTCTGAATGTCGCTTCATATGACAACCATTTCACTGGAAAGGGAGGAAGAGGGTCACTAAACAGGCCAGACAAAACCAAAAGATTCTGAACCCAGTACCTATGTTGTGTTGTAAGAGAGAGGAAGCCATTGGTCTCCCACCATCCGGCATTCACACTGATGATCGGGTGTTACTTTGGCCCTTTAGAGGGGATATACAGCAGTCCCCGCAGAAGGAGCCCTATGTCAGCTAAGTGATTGGCAATGGAACTTAAACCCATCTGATGCCATTAACACGCTGGATCTAATGAACCCCACAGACCACATTAGAGCCGAGAAAGCCCAAGGACAATTGGAGAATGGCTTTTGATGAAATCATCAATCCAAAAAGAGAAAGAGAAACTTCGTGGAACCACTAGACAATCATTTCCTTAAACATTAGCTTTGAAGGGCAGGCAGGTAACCCACCCTTAATTATAAGGAGATATAGAACTTGGTGTTTTTTCAGTGAAATGGATCAACTTTCTAGTGTGGCAATAGCATTCAGAAAATGAATCGACCATATGATTAGGGTGTTCCACTTTGACACCATAGGGTGCAAATGCCTGTAGCTACACAAATCATAAAGAAAAAACACTTTTGTTGGAGGGTCTACATCAAATTATACATGCTTAAGGCACAAAATCCATTGCCACTGAAGCACTGGATCTCATCCTGTTTAAATTCACTTCATTGAGAACTGTCTGTATAGTTCTGCCCAGAGAGGATTCTTTCACCTTCGAGATAACCACGTTTTTCAGCTTGCCTCTGGTGCATAAGAGTCTCTTGCTTAAGAGTCACCAAAGCAACTGAGAGGAAAGTTTTTGAAGTTCACCAAAGGAAAGGAACTCTCCGGTTAGCAGGGGGTGCAGTAAGTAGTAAAAATGTGGAGCCACACTGCCTGGGTTTAACTCTCAGCTCTGCAACCGACAAACTCGAAAGCTGTAATTTCTGTAACAATGTTTGGCCAAAAGAAAAAGCAATATAAGGACTTAGTATAGGCAAGGAACTACTGAAAGTAGCAAAAAGTGGTTTTTGTCTCCCTTTGAGCACCAACCCTATAATTCCCACAATGCTGAACATGATACTCCTAGTCAGGTCGTGAGTTTTGGCCAAGGCCTTCCACGGATACATAAGGTTTGTCCTCTGCCTGAACCATCCAGCAACTATTCTGAATCCGTGTCCCCTGGGACCGGTAGGATCCAGCAAGCTATGAATTCAACCTTTCAGAAACTCTGTGCAAAACTTGCATGTCAACAAACAAAAACAATTCGCAAGGATAAAACATGACTCTTTAGAGCAAAAACATTCCACATCTTAGAAAGGTTGCAATTTTATAAGCCATTTATAAAAGTTTCAGGGCAACATGACCCAAGCTCAGAGAACTTCAGGTTTCTTCTTAAGGAGTCATATTACAATAGATATTTTAATTTTAAAACAAACAAAGGAATAGTTTTGCAATAAAGAATATGGGCCCCATCGTAGCAGATATGAGCTTATATAGAAATATAAGCCCATTTTTCTAGCTTTAGGGGTTCAAAACTTTATTCAGATTCCTGTGTTCTAATTCTTCTTGGCCTCTAACTGAGTAATTATTTAACTTCATCTCTCTCTGCTTCAGGTTTTTTTTTGGTGGGTTTTTTTTTTTTTTGGTGTAGAATGAGGACAATAATAATGGCTAATTCATGGGGTTACTGTAAAATCTAAATGAGATAATACACATTAAGCACTTAAAGCATTAATTAGCACACACATAACCCACAATAAACATCAGCTACTGCAATCCATTGTGCTAGATATTGTAAATGCCTATCATGTTATGTGAAACTCCTTAATTCTGGATTCCTGGGAACCAATTTCCATTCTTTTATGACTATATGCCCATCAGCTAACCTCTGGTACAGATTCTACCATGAAACTTTTCTACTCAGATCCTCCCCAACTTCTCCACACCAGTAATGGCCCTAAATTTTAGGAATCTAGTAAACCATCATCTCTTGTTCTGCTCTCTGTCCTATTTCACTCCTCAAGTGGATTAGTTTCCTCTGTCATTGACTATGAGTCTTGGTGTCTGTAAATTCAACATTCAGGTCTTACAATGCAGGAGAACCTTTTCCTGGGCATAAACATATCAGGATTTATTAGCCACTAGCAGAAGATTACAATGCTTCCCAGACACTTCAGCTGCTTTTGTGTTAGGTTCTTTGCAAACCCAGCACTGTGGCCCAAACCCAGATTGCTGAAGAATACCTGGAGGGGGATAGGCACCAAAGATCGACTCTGATGAACAGCTTGTCACAGCTCTAATGATGAGACATATAAAACACATCATACATTAAATTTAATGTTGTCTCATTAGTCTTAATTAGATTCCTACATTACACCAAGATTATGGTTTCTCTGAGTTTATATTTTTCCTAAAAAAAATGAGTCTATTCCAGATAATACTTCAGTATGCTTTTTAAGCCTTTGAATACAAATTCCAGTAACAGATTAATATCAATAATATTCTTGATCTCATAAAAATAATACCAAAAGAAAGGAAAGCTAAATGAATAGGTCTAAGAAGTTTCATGCCATGCGTAAATCCTATCAAAGAAATCCCATAATTCAAAAATAAACTTAAAAACTGCAAACCTTTGCTCAATAAGAAAACTAATTGGTCTAATATTTCCTATATTTCCCTTTCTATCATTATATACAATATGTAATATGTGCTTGTTTTTGTTTGTTTGTTTTTTTAAGAAAGGAATACTTGTTTCTCACTTGGTCTCCCCATTTCAGAGTTTAGCTTCTCTTTTTATTGGCATCTATTGTGAAGACATATCACATTTAGTACCATCCTATAGCTACTAAAGAAAAAAGGAATTGAGAACATAAAGTGTGATCATCTTACATAATAAAGAGCTAATATGCTCATTAGACCCAACATCGGAATGATCTTCGGAATGTCATTCTGGATGTCCTCCCGAATAAAGTCGCAGCAGCTGGGGCTGAGGCAAAGGCAGTTAGGGGTGATCAGGCAGGCAGGTGAGCAGTTAGGGACATCAGGCAGGCAGACAGGCAGAGTGGTTAGGGGTAATCAGGCAGGCAGACAGAGGGGTTAGGGGTGACCAGGCAGGCAGGCAGGCCAGCTTTTAGGAGCCAGCAGTCCCAGATTTCGAGAGGGATGTCTGACTGGGATCCTGTGGGATAAGGCCTAAACTGGCAGTCCGACATTGCCCGAGAGGACCCAGTTTGTGAGAGGGTGCAAACTGGGCTATGGGACCCCCATGCCCCTACCCCTGTACATGAAGTTTGTGCACTGTGTCTCTACTTTTGTAATAATAGGGAAATTGAGGCCCAGAAATTTTAGACACTGGTAGAGTCATAGAGGTAATGGTGGATCCATCACTAGAAGCCAGGTTTACTGGCCCACCAGTAAATTCATCACCTAGATGATCATTTCCAGAATGTGTCTGAGAATACATTCTCCTGCTTTAGTCCAAAGGCACCCTGCTATGCAGGACTCCCAGTTCCTGATCATGGGTTCACATGTTCATGCAACTCAAACAACTGAATAACCCTGTAATACCTGTTGCTTGCTGACTTTCTACCAGTAATCCCCACACTCAAAAAAAAAAATGGAAGAAGAAAGAAAGAAAGAAGAAGGAAGGAAGGAAGGAAGGAAGGAAGGAAGGAAGGAAGAAAGAAAGAAAGAAAGAAAGAAAGAAAGAAAGAAAGAAAGAAAGAGAGAAAGAAAGAGAGAAAGAAAGAAAGAAAGAAAGAAAGAAAGAAAGAAAGAAAGAAAGAAAGAAAGAAAGAAAGAAAGAAAGAAAGAGAGAAAGTAAGAAAGGAAGGAAGAGAGGGGGGAAGGGAGGGAGGGAAGGAGGGAGGGAGGGAGGGAGGGAGGGAGGGAGGGAGGGAGGGAGGGAGTAAACTTAAGGTAAGTCCAGTCTGTTTAGAAGAATTCTTCAGCTCTCTCTCACTATGTAGAGAAAGGCTTGGTGATGTGAAAGACTTTAAATATTATACATCTCATTCATATCTATGTGTTAGTCATTTAAAGACTATAATAGACCTTAAACAACAGATTAAGGAATTCAATCATATTGTATACTCTGGACTAACTAGTTGTCCTGTTAAAAGCAGAGATATTCATTCCTTGCATTGTTCTTCTCCTTGTCTCTCTGGGTAGCCCTGCCCTCCAGCAATAGCTGAGGTCTGGCCAATGCCATTGCACAGCAAGGTCACATCTGGGAGAATAATGTCAGGCAAGAAAATATCAAGATTCAGGGCCCAAACAAGGAAACAATGAAAGAACAACAAGAAGAATTCAGAGCCAAACTATTTTCTTATGCAACTTGGAAACCCAAGCTCAGCATGGGCAAACATTTCAAATTTGCTAGCCACTTGAAACTGTTAGCAGAAGGAACAGATGCCCATGGAGCTAGCAGGAAGGCTCTTACAAAGCCAGTGCACACTAAGAGGTCAAAGCACATTTTAGACCAAATAGCCTTGGACACTGTCTATATATTCATATCTGTAACCTATATATTTTGGAAATGAATATCTATTTACAAAACAAGCAGATACCACCAAAACCGGTTTGGCTCAGTGGTAGAACATTGGTCTGTAGACTGAAAGGTCCCATGTTTGATTCTGCTCAAGGGCATGTACCTTGGTTGCGGGCACATCCCCATGAGGGGGTGTGCAAGAGGCAGCTGGTTCATGTTTCTCCCTCATGGACATTTCTATCTCTTTATCTCTCTCCCTTCCTCTCTGTAAAAAACCAATAATATATATATATTTTTTTTAAAAAAAACAAGAAGATACCTATCTATTCATCCAGGAATTATAACTAATCATTAAAGGTCATTTTCCAACATTTTTTGTTAAGTAGTTGTTAATTTAAACCCCTCCTCCCCCAGGACAGCTCCCTAGATACATATTTTAAACTCTGGAGTTTCTAACAAATTTAAAACCATTTCCAAAGCAATCCCAACATTTGCAAGTTAGAAAAATAAATCATATTTTGATGAATAAAACTGAAAAAAAAGATATTTTAGTGATTTTCCACAGAGAGGAAGGGAGAGGGATAGAGAGCTAGAAACATCGATGAGAGAGAAACATCCACCAGCTGCCTCCAGCATGCCCCCTACTGGGGATGTGCCCTCAACCAATGTACATTCCCTTAACCTATATCAAACCTGGGACCTTTCAGTCCACAGACTGACGCTCTATCCACTGAGCTAAACCAGTTTCGGCTGAATAAAACTTTTGATTACACTGTAAAGTATTTAGGTAAAGTAATACTTGAAAGTTTTATAAAATACAGAAAGAAACTTTAAAAAGATAAAGACATCTGTAATATAAGCATTCATAACTTAAAATGTTGTCATTCATAATGTAATCACAGTATATTATGCATATTCTAGAAGAATAGAAGCTTTTAAAAGTTAAGCTTTAAATACAAATAAATAAATGAATAAAAATAAAAGTCCAGTGAAATTGTAACAGATTTATACTGGAAGAGCCAATTCTATAATCATACAGTGAAATGGACAGTAGCTCTGCTATTAAACTTTTGGTTTAGTAGCAAGCTATCAAACCACCCACAAAACGTCAAAATATTCTGTACACCTTAGAGCTAGAAAATGTCTGACTCTTTGTGATTTATGGAAACATTATTTATAATGTATTTTCTATTCATTTATGTCCAGTGTAGCACCTTTTATAAACCTACTGATTAATATCAAACAGTGAACAAATCTGACAAGCAGGATTACCAATCTAACAAAACTGTTTATAATGTGAATGAAAAAAGGATACCATTTCTAGGCAGTGTACTTAATAATAAAACCCTGTTGTACTTAAGTGGTGAAGGGATTACTTAACTGTCAAAGTTCCTTTAACTGCAAAGAGCTGCCACATTAAACGCACACTATTCAAAAAAAAAAACCTTCAGAATATTTTGAGCCAGTTTATTCACCATTACCATCTTTTCATATTTAACTACTACACAATTGCTCCATATAAAAACAAATTCAATTATTTGAAATCATATTATCTACCCCTAACATTTTTATGGTAGAGAATAAATAAAGATTATTTTATATAGATTTAAAATCACTTTTTATACTTATTATACAATTTTAGTATGATATCAATGCATACTATTGATCTATTTGAATATATTTCTTTAGAAAATGAACTTTTATATCTTGAATATCATAAGTTCTATGAGATATTTTCCAAAATTCTTTAACTTTGACAAACATACTAGTCTACTTCATTACATAAATAGAATTATAAAACTACAATTTATAGAAAAAAATAGTTTTTAACTCCATAATCATTCAGGCTTATGGCATAGCAACAACAAATGAAATAATTTGTATTATCAAAGTTAATTATTATAAACACACAAAGTAATAGATGAATTAAGAGTTAAATAAAACTAACCTAAATTTCTTATAACATTCCCAAACAAGCACACACACACACACACACACACACACACACACACACACACACCAAAAATAACCAAAAAACAAAATAACAACAAAACAAACAAACAAACAAAACAAAACAAAACAAACAATTCACCCAAAGGGCTTTTCCCGTAATGACTCCAAATTGTGCGTTTTTGTTGGTATAGACAGAAAATCTTTAAACTTGATTTTAAGATTATTTCACATTTGCATGTAGGTCTTGACCCTATGTTTTGGAAATCATAAGAGAAAAGGTTTTGAAGACTTATACAGTCAGGAACAAAGAGGATCTGAGGATATAATATCCCAGCATCTAATTAATTTTTCCTCAAGTGAATAAAATAGATATTGGTAAGGAGTAACATCACCAACAACATTGTGAAAACAGGAGCTCCAGAGACCCACCCTCTGTGGAAGAATTATTAAGTTGGCAAAAGTTTTCAGAATCATCTCTTTTGAAACTCTGGAAACTAATACAAAATCTTACAAAAACCAGGAGATTGCTTAATGAACAAAGGAGCTGCTAAGTTTTGGCATCTAAGGACATCCCCATCATGTCTCTGGCTGACTGCTGAGATAATGGGACAGAGGCTTTAGTGACCATACATGGCAAAGGATATAGTCTTTGCAAGAGTAGTTTAGCAATGTTACTAAACAAATGGGTAACTGCAGTCCACGACAGTCAAACAACAAACAGATTCTAGAATCTGTTTTCCAGAGTTGCCACATTATTATATGCTAAATGTTCAGTTTCCAACCAAAATTATGCAACATATAAAGAAATTGGAAAGTATGGCTTACTCACAAGATAAAACAAATTTGGCAAATATCATACCTAAGGAAGCCCAGAGGTTAATCATACTTAGACAAAAACTTTAAATCAATAATCCTCAATATGTTCAAAGGGTTCAAGAAAACCATGGACAAACAATGAAAGAAAACCAGGAGAATGACAGTTCCACAAATAGAGAATATCAGAGAGATAGACATTATAAATACTCTGTGGTCACAGCTATTGTCTGGCCCTACATAATCTTATAGCCTAAAGGATTTCCTAGTGGGTCAGCAAATGTACCCTAAAAAAGCAGATTGGCTTTGATAATCTGGGTGTGTTTTTTTTTAAAAAAAATATTTTATTGATTTTTTACAGAGAGGAAGGGAGAGGAATAGAGATCATCAACCAGCTGCCTCTTGCACACCCCTTACCGGGGATGTGCCCGCAGCCAAGGTACATGCCCTTGACCGGAAGTGAACCCTGGACCCTTCAGTCCGCAGGCCGATGCTCTATCCCCTGAGCTAAACCGGTTTCGCCTGGGTGATGTTTTAAGTTATTATTTTCATGATTGTTTTAAAATTGTGTTAATTGGAAAATATGTCATATTTACCAAGTCTGATCTTTGTAAACTCATATTGCATTGGTAACTGTAGAACTAACCTACATACAAAATTTTAGTATTATTAGTCCAGCAACTCATTTTAAATGTATTAGCTGAATACTCATACATGAATTAAAATGAATTAAATGTAAAGTAGAGGGTATAATTATGTTGTTAATGACATAATTTGTTTCAATTGAAGTGGCAATTGAAAGAGTAACTAAGTAAAAATTATTTCCAGTGAACTTCACCTGCAGTAAATTTTGAAGTTTGCTTCATGGTTCCTTGTCATTCTGTAATTGATTCATGAAAATTATATTACTTGATTTTCCTCAAAATTATTGGACAGGATACCTTACATTTTGTTTCCTTATTTCTTCTATTTAAGTATACTCATTGAAAGCTTTTGTAGATGACTAAAAGAAGAATAAAATCTAATTCCCCCAAAAGTCACATTTCTCTAGGAAACAGCTTAAATTTTAAAAGAAAACACACATTTTTTTTTTTAGTGCTAATTTTCAAATGTCTGGATTCCTTCTTCCATTTCAATGAGATATACAATTGGTATTTCTAGTTTTCCCGGTTCAGGATTGACAAATAATATATCTTGATTATTTCTCATGCTTATTTCAGCAATCTCAATTTTATAAACACTTTTTATGAACACCTTTGTAATATGTGATACACAGCCAAAACTATGAAAATCATATCATGTGAGCATTGGAGTGAAGAAAGAAGCTTGGAAGAAGATATGTGACATGCATTATTGTTGTTGTCTTTCTACAACTCTAACCAAATT
Organism: Vespertilio murinus; assembly: GCA_963924515.1. NCBI lineage: Eukaryota > Metazoa > Chordata > Mammalia > Chiroptera > Vespertilionidae > Vespertilio > Vespertilio murinus. The sequence continues at coordinate 24,058,205 of OZ004711.1, read as the reverse complement.
ATCAACACTTCTCCAGAGCCAAGCAGCTGCTGGGCCCAGCAGGAATGTAGCTTCTGCAGGTATAAAAGTTCTGTGTACTCCAGGAAGAAAAGTGGTTACAAAAGGCTGACTGCCCAGAACTAAGAGAAGCCAAGAGTTGCTAAACTGAGTACTCCCTTCCACTGAGAGTACAATTCCAAACTTCTACTATAGAGAAAACTCCGAATGGACAGGTTTTCATTTGCTTCCCTACAGGAGAACAGCATTCACCAGCAGAGCACAGGAGATTTCAGCTGTCACTACAAACCCTTCCATCCTGCGGGGGAATGCCAATGCACAAGACAGCCAGAAGTTAAGCTGAGGCCAAAGAATGAGACCAACAAGCTGGCACAGTAATATTACCATGCTGCTCAAGAACCAGAACCTAGAGGGAGAGAACAAGCAGAACATTCGGAGTAGGAGCTTCTAATAAAAAGAACTGCAGAGAAGATCAATGAATTGATGTTTGATACAGCACAAACTCTAAGAGTACACAAAATGATCCAAGTGCAACATCTGGAATAAACAATCCAAACTGGGAAACATGGTTATTGAATTTTAACATCAATAGATAAGTTAAAGGTGAATATATTACCGATAAAATTTAAATAATTGTCCTGAGAAATGAAGTAAAGGAAATATCTCAAACCATAGAGGAAATATGCAAAGGAATGAAAATGATTTAAAAAAATATGCTAACAAACTTAGAGGATGTCTCCAGGCGATGTATCATACAAATAATGCTTTATAAAATAAATTCAAGATGAATAAAGATTTACCTTGCAAAATATAAAACAAAAATAATGGAAAACATTTAGAATGCATTTATCTCGCCTACTGTTAAGCTAAAAGTTTTTTTTTAAAGGAGAATAAAGGAAATATTTGACAATGCAAATTTAAGTTACATAGCAATAGTTAGCATAAACAAAGTTAATATGCACCTGTTAAGAGTTGGAATATATCTACAAAGAATATGAGAGGTTCTAGGTAAATATCATAATGTAGAAGTTAAAAGGTTGTGAGAAAAAAAATAAAAGAATCCTATATGTAGTTGTTATCTATTGCTGCATAACAAATTTCCCCCAAAATTTGTGAGATTAAAATAGCATACATTCATTTTCTCACAGTTTTTGTGGGTCAGGCATCAAGGAATGCCTCCTGTAGGTTCCCTTTGCTCTAGATCTCCCATAAGTTGCAACAAAGTGGTTAGTCACTACAGATTCATGAAAACTCACTTGGGGAAGGGAAATCTGCTTTCAAGCTCCCTCATATGGCTTTTGTCAGGCTCCATTCCCTCACTGCATTGGCCTCTCCAATTGGGATGCCTCATGCTATTGCAGCTGAGTTCCCACCTGCCAAACAATACACAGTGAGCAAGGGAGAGCACTCAAGAAGAAAGTTTGCAGCCTTTTCATCACCTAATCTCAGAATAAGTTATTATTAATAGGAGAAATGGCTAAATAGATGCTGGTTTATCTTTACCATAGATTATTATGTAGCCTTTTAAAATAATTATTTAGATTTGTATCAGTAGTCTTTGAGGAGTTTTTGATAAAATGTTATACACAGAAGAAAACATAATATTATTTTAATGTTGTAAAATAAATGTCTATTGATCAGTTATTTATTTTACAAATTATAATATATAATATGAGGAGGGAGAAATACAGGGAGAGAAAACGAAATTATGGAGAGATTATCAGGTCACTTACATTAGTTCCTTATGATGGAAAACGGGTTGGTTAGGAAAAGAGAGTGGGGGAAAGCCAAAAATATCATTATATTTTATATATATTTAAGATCAATAAATTCCATATGCATATAAATATATATTTATTTAAAGTCAACAAAAATTTTAAGGCATGGTTTTGGCTACATTTAGGTAAAAAATAGAGAGGCACAAATTATAAATAGATAGAGAGATAGATAGATAGATAGATAGATAGATAGATAGATAGATAGATAGATGTGTCTATGTATCTATCTTTATGTATATTTGGGTTTGTGTATATACATATATATAGAAATAGATGAAAGGATGGAGGAAATAAAACCAGAATGTGTCACTCTTACAAGCTCCTTAGAACCTATGAAGATTAATAAAAAGAAGAAACCTCATTTAAAATGGAGTTGAGAGGCTAGAAGAGAGAACTCTCATGCAGGAGTTATTCAGCTACTGACTCCAAAAGAAAGAGACATACCTTGCATCTCTGGCAGGAAGCGATACTATAGTTGACTCTTGAACAACTCAGGGTCAAAAATCCACATATAACTATAGTCAGCCTTTCATATTCACAGATTCCCAACTTCGAAGTTGACCCTTGAACAATGCAGGTTTGAACTGCAAGGCTCAATTGGAAAAAGTCTGCATTTAAGGGTATTCATGCAATTCAATGAATGCTGTTCAAACTCATGTTTCTCATGGGTGAACTGTACTTGACTCTTTTAGCCGGAGGCAAAAGGGATTCCTCCTTGCCTAGTAACAACTCAGCCAGTAGGAGACTGCCATAGCTCAGACAATGAAAAGTCACTATATTTTGACCTTTCAGTTTCCTCTAATGGACTCTTTCTTTACAACAACTTCTTCTAAGTAAATAAAAGGGCATTCCTTACCTTTGCTTCTCTAGACTAATTGTTGTTCACAATTATTTCCTTACTTTTGCTTCTCTACACTTGTGTGTTGTTCACAATTAGACTGAAGTGCAATTTTTGTTGCTCCAGAATAAACCCACTTATATGTGGAATCTAATGGACAAAATAAACTCATAAACAAAATAGAAACAGACTCATAGATATAGAGAACTGACTGACAACTGTTAAGAGTGGAAGGAGGTTGGTTGGGCTGGTTTAAAAGGTGAAGAAATCGAACAAAAGAAAAATCAATAGATGCAGACAACAGTGTGGTGATTACAAGAAGAAAAAAGATGTTGGGGGAGGTAGGAGAGGGTTAAGCAGGGGACAAAATGTGATGGAATGGGACTTGACTTGGGGTGGTGAACACACAATACAATATACAGATTATGTATTATAGGATTGTACACCTGAAACCTATATAATTTTATTAACCAAAGTCACTCCAATACATTTCATTAAAAACATTTTTTAAATAATGTTATTTGTCTACCACATGGGAGTCTGTTGTCTCTACCTGTGAGAAACCATCTTAAGCAGAAGAGTTTAAACCATGAATTGCAGGTACACATCTAGTGCTTAATCATCTCCAAGTAACATGGTAAGAGATCTGAAGCACAGATCTGAGCACATCACCATCACTGTTATTATTTACTGCTCTCCTTGTCCCCACCTATTGCCAAGGAATCTGGGCTTCTTAGGATGTCAGAAGAAAAAGAGTTTTCTGAAACTTCCATGGGAGAATGAGTAATATTTATTTGTGTGGGATTATACCCCTGAGTTTCCAAGGTCCCATTCCCCTCCACCCTGCCAAGGAAAAAGTGTAGCTGTGCCTTTAGCTGTTGCCCAGAGTTTCTGTTCCATGTTGAAGCAGTCCAATCCAGCATCAGGCTAGCTGAAGTCCATCAATCCATTGCATGGCGGAGGGGGGAGGGGGCATCTGCATGGCCAATGTCTATGGAGGGAACACATTAAATGCAAGAGAGCCACATGAGCACCAAGAGCTAAGAGCCAAGAGAGCAAACTTCTGTGTCTAGGGACTTATGTATTTCAAAATTTTCATGTGCTTGCAGTGACCCCAACCATTCTGGCCAATCTTCTCTGTTCCCAGGTTTGACTGACAGACCCTTCCCTAAGTCACTCAACTTCACTGGGCATGTGTCCATCTTCCCTGTGTCCACTCCCCTCCCCCAGGGCTCTGCAAGGATGGACTGGTGGTTCCCTGGGGAATGTGAAGTTGCTGCTTCCTGGTGAAGCTGACCAGATGACCATGTTTATAATGCCTGTCCTATTACTAACCAGCTAATTACAATGGTATCATTACCAGATAATCATTCTCCATGATTTAATGTCTTCATTTATGCTAACTCATTGCAGTGTGTTTTGGCTTATGAGCTGATAGCTTCTGTCATTTTATGTCTATATGGTTTTTTAGAGTAAACCACACTCGATATGCAGTAACATTGTTAGAGCTAGCAAATGTACTACTTTGTTAGGCAAACAAAAAAGGACAACACAAAAGGCAGGTCTTTTATATCATAATTGTTGCTTTGTCTCTGGAGAAGTAAAGTAAGGTCAGAGTAACCAAGGTTCTCTGCACTATGGAGCTCAGATGCTCACTTTCCAGCAATAAGTGAAAAAGAGTTAAAATTTCATGTTTCATGTTAGAAAAAATGTGGATTTTGAAGAATTCAAAGTATCACTCCAAAAGTTTGTTTATAAGGCATGTGGAACTTTGAAAAATAAATAAAGGTGAAAGGATATTTCTAAATAGTAATCTAACCTCAGAAAACTTTCTCTGACCACAGTCTAATTCAGATCGTATTAGCTATATTTGAAAAGAGGCTTTGAAACCACAAATTCCCACAGTGCTCTAAAGCACCAAGAAAGAAATCATATTTTAGTATCCAACTTGCCATTACAAAAGAATATTTCTGTCTCAACATATTTCAGACTCCCATTGACCCAAATGAAAAGAACCTTTTTACTGGTGCTATTGTGGACGCAATCCCTCAGCCTCAATTCCTTCTTGAGCAGTCTGCTCTTAAATGCTTTTACGTTATGCTATCTCCTTTTAATATAGCCTGCTTACAACAGAAACAGAGCATGGCAACCAATTCCTAAATCTTTCTGAGAAACAAAACATCCTCTCTGTTCAACTTCCCTTACACTTAACTCTACATCATATCGCCTCCATTAATGATGAGCCACACCTAACACTTTCCCACAGACTGCAATTCCATTCTAATTACTGTTACACACACTGTTGATGAATGAAACAGCTAAAATTTATATGCATACTAGACACCACTTCCTACACATCCATTCATCCATTCATCAGAAAGGTTTTCAGGGTTGTTAAGAAAGAGTAAAATGAATGAGTATCATTGAAACCGGTTTGTCTCAGTGGATAGAGCGTCGGCCTGCAGACTGAAAGGTCCCAGGTTCGATTACGGTCAAGGGCATGTACCTTGGTTGCGGGCACATCCCCAGTAGAGGGTGTGCAAGAGTCAGCTGGTGGATGTTTCTCTCTCATTGACGTTTCTAACTCTCTATCCCTCTCAATTCCTCTCTGTGTAAAAAATAAATAAATAAAAGGCTAATACCTACAATTAGAATCCTTTAAAAAAAATGAATGAGTATCGACTATGTAAAAACTCCTTTATGTCGGTTACTAATAAAAGAAAGTTCTAAGAGACAAATGTAACCTATAAAAAAGCATTGTCTAATTGGATGGAAAGGTGAGTAGTTTACAAAGACCTTGGAAGCTACAAAAAAATTCACCAGTGATTAGGATATTCAGAAACAAGGGCTGAGTAATTCGTGGAGGGAGAAAATTCTAAGTATCAAATATTAAAAATTAGGGTTAAATACATAAAAGAAAAACAATTTATGGTACATTAAAATAAAAGATGAACGTTTTAAATAACACATAATTTATAAAATTATCTGGATTCTAAAAATATAATAGGAATCTAAAACATAAAAATTGTATAATATACACAGAAAATATCCTTGTTTAGAAAAAATGTAATGCTAAGTTTGAAGAAATCCTGGAAAGTGCAAAAAACTGAGCTTTAAAAATGATAAAGGCATTGAAAATATCACACAGCTAGCAAGTGATGAAACCACAATTCAAACACAGCTCTGTATTTCTTACTTTTTTTTTCATCATCAGGATACTAGGTTAACTATTAACTGGGAAACTCTCTTTTCCAGAACAACATATTTCTTGATCAGTAAGGAAGGCATTGTTACATGCTCTTTCTAAACAATTTGTTTGTTTGTTTGTTTGTTTGTTTTGCATTCTATGCTCTAACCATTCCACCATGTTGCTCCGACTCTTGGATCTTTCCAACAAATATCTTGCCATATAGCAGGGAGATAAGATGTGGCTATTAATAGACTTATGAATAAGGGAGGAATGATACTTTTGGAGAATTTTAAGGTTCTGAGCCCAGATACTGGGAATTATATTGCCATTATGGGAGAGTAGAGGAAGAGATGTGATTTGAGTAAAATGACCAACTGCTCCCCTCCCCCCTCATATTGTGTAGGCCCTGTGCTTCCCCCAAATGTTAGCAGTCACTCCTAGGCAAAAGAATAGAGGAGTTATCTCTCTGGAAAATAGACCAATCCAAGAGAAGAAGAGCCAAAGATTCTGACATCAAGTATTCCATAGTGAAATGGTGAAATGTTCTAGCCAGATCAACTTACAGAGGGAACCACAGTCCTCAGATCCCATTCACATGCTCATAGCCTCCTAGATAACTTGTAGTACCCCAGTCTAATTATTAGCAGGCAGTTAACAATGTCTGGGCATCTAAAGAAGTGTCTAACATGAGAAAGTGAAATAGAAATACTCAGAGAGAAGGTAAGTGGAAACACTTTAGAAAAATAGATTTTAAACAAGAGGGGGAAAAATGTCTGAAAAATAGCTTTGAGTAATTTCTTTAAATAGATATTTAAAAGAAATATTTAGAGAAAATAATGCTGTTGAAATATAATAGCAGAAATTAAAAGTCAGAGAAGTATAGAAAATAAGGTTAAGAATATTGTCCAAAAATAGAAAAAAGGACCTAGCCAGTTTTGCTCAGTGGATAGAGCATTGGCCTGCATACTCAAGGGTCCCAGGCTTGATTCTGGTCAAGGACATGTACTTTGGTTGCAGGCACACACTGGTGGGGGTTGTGCAGGAGGCAGATAATTGATGTTTCTCTTTCATCGATGTTTCTAACTGTATCCCCCTCCATTCCACTCTGTAAATAATCAGTAAATTTTAAAAAATAGAAAAAAGGGCAAAAAATAGGAAAGAAGAAGAAAAAAAAACCTTGAGTCACATTCTAAAAGAAAGTGACTTTTCCAATCTAGAATTTTACACCAAAACATTACTTATATAATAAAGATATTATCATACATAAATACTCTCAAGCATCATTCTCTTTCATGTATTTTTTCAAAGAAAACTCTTAGAGGATGTGCTTCAACAAAATGAAGTCCTAAATGACAGAGAAAGAAATGGGGTCTGAAACCTGAGAATCAATACAATGAGATGGGAAATGGTTAACACCTATGCACCTATGTCCAGAATGGAAGAAGTTAGAAGTCCCTGAGAGAGAAAATGACACAAATAATGTTGCTGATGCTCTTGACATACTGAGAGACTTTATCAACTAGATGATGAATTTGGAATTGAAATAGTGACAAGTACTTATTAGTTAAATTTAAAAAAAAAGCAGAAGGAAGGGCAGTGTGTGTATATGGCTCAGATACGTATTTACATAGTCATAATGTGTGTGTGTGGTGGGGGGTTCAGATATAGTATTTACATAGTCATAACATTATAAACATTATATAATGATATAACTCAAAATATAAAATTTGAGAATAAGGGAATAGGAAGAATCAAGATTTTTGATGTAGGAGGAAAAGAATTATAAGAAAGAAAGAATGCTAAATCCCATTTACCACAGGCAATTAAAGAGGTAGTCCCTCAAGCCGAACATTTTAAGAAATAAAAATATTTTTATGTTATATAGAACACAGAGACAATAGAGTTGAAATTCATTGCTTCTAGGAGAAGAAAGTTGGAGACTTGAACTATTTGATGCTGTAAACTATTTACACATAACTATCACTAACAGAAATAGAAAATGGAAAGAGACCTAGACATGGATGGCCACGCTCAGGAAGAATGGAGTCCACTTGGATTTTCAAGGAAAGGAAGATGAGATCTGAGAAATGGAAGACAGAAAGCCTTGATAGCAGAGAGGCACCGATCTGACTCCTAAAATGCTATTCTAAGTACTTTGCTGATATCTAGTCTTCTAGGTATCTTTCCAGTGATCTTTATCCTTTTCACTGACACACATTTACTGCCATCTCGCGTCCCAAATCACTTAACAATGTAACTTTCCACCAGAAGTCATGTCAATGTGCTCTAATGGGAACCGGGTATAAGTCCTACTGCACCCACTTTACAACTAGATCATTAAACTCCTCATTGAATCCCTACCTGCCCTGAAATCGCATATAGTGTGACATAGTAATTACTTGGTTAAACTAATAGTGCAAATAAATGAAATATAAGCCCTGTTTATGACCATTTCAAATGATGTAAACCTAAAACCAAAATCTTGAGGGGACAAAATAGCTCCAATAATATCTCAGAAACTAGCACAGGTATAATATGTGTATTCAATCTTTATTTTAAAACATTCTAGGAAATTGAGAGAAACATCATTATTTCAATTAAAAATTAAAGGTAGTTTATTGAGTAAAAAAAGAAATGCATGTTTTATTTCTCAAAATACTCTCAGAACAAACATGTCAAACTCACAGCCCACACCAAATATTTTGAGGAACCAGCTAATATAACAGTATGTAAGAAACATTTTAATAAAAATCATATAACTTAATTTTTATAATACCCTGTTATACATAATTATTAATAACAAACTACAATGTTTGCTAATGACTGGTTATTATAATTGGGTTGCATTAATTTCCCTTATTTGCCTTATGTGCAGGCTCACCTTTTCTCTCCACTAATACCAGCAGAGAATATTTTAGCAGCCGATTGCCACATCATTAGTCTTGCATTGACTTGTTTGGTTTGCGCAGTAGGAAGTATTTTGCTTTTAAAGAGCAAGAAAATAGGTTTATTTGCGTGATGCTTATTAATTTGTTCAGTTATTCAGTGTCTGATAAGTTAGTGTTCAATAAAAAATATTAATTTTTATTAAAAGGTTCTATTATTTTAACGATTACCCATTTATTTCAGCCATTTGTATTCAGCATGTCTCTATCAAAATAAACCTACTTTCCTTTTAAAATTGAAGCTTTTGTTTTTTTGGGCCCACATAAACTTAAACCTTGTTTATTTGGCCCATGTTAGCCTCTGAGTTTGACAAGCTTCTTTTAGAAACTCTTGCTGGATTCTGAAGACAATCCTTTGAGACAAAGGATGCAAGAGGAATATTACTCTGCTCTCTTAGAGAGCGATCACCACCCTTGCTGAGGCTGGAGGCTGGGCCTGGAAGCCAGAAGAACCATTGGTCTGACTTCCAGCGCAGAGTTAATCCTCCAGTTAAAAAAACAGCCCTTGCCGAAACCGGTTTGGCTCAGTGGATAGAGCGTAGGCCTGCGGACTGAAAGGTCCTGGGTTCGATTCTGGTCAAGGGCATGTGCCTTAGTTGTGGGCACATCCCCAGTGGGGGATGTGCAAGAGGCAGCTGGTCGATGTTTCTCTTTCATGGATGTTTCCAACTCTCTATCCCTCTCAATTCCTCTCTGTAAAATCAATAAAATGTATTTAAAAAAAAAAAGCCCTTTCTCCAAGTCTTCAACCAAAATGCGTTTTTAATTTTCTAAAATATGCTATAAACTCAGCAAACATAAATACAAAATACATGTGGAAGGCACCTATTTTACTTTATGAAAAGCAATTATAATATTAATAGATAATATAAACATTTTAATAAATTCAACATCAAATAAAAATTAATGAATGTGTCATATACAGTAATTTCATTCTGAGAAATTACTGGTTATGACACAGAAATAATATCAAAGAAACACAAAGAAGACAAAACAATGTAGATTAAGTGACTCCAATATTTTATTTCATGTGTTTAGTAAAGTGATGAGAGTTTACATCCAAAACTAAATTCTCTCCAGTTTTATAACTATTGAGTCTCAGAATGACTTCTCTTTTTATAATAAATATTTATATTTAGAATTGTATTACTTTAAAGAAACTTAGAATTATGTGTAAAGATAGAAAATCACCAAAAAAATTAAGCATATTTGTGTATTTCAGAAAAACTAAAATTCATTGTAACATTCTACAACTCAAAATGGTTTAATGTTCTTGGCCCTATCTATGCTTTTTGAATTTAGTAAAATGAAAGAATAAGAAAAACATGTTGATATAATTAAATATTTGGAAAGTAACAGCATTAATATTTTTTCAGCAATTAATAGTCTACATTTCAACTTACACTATCATATTGAACTCTCCATACACACTTCAAACTCTAAATACATAGAAGGTAAAGGGCGTTAACGAGTTAAACTATAATGCAAGACAGATAATGTTTCAATAATAGATTTCAAATGTATTTGAGAGGTATGAGAAATAATTAATTCCCCATATTTGGAATTGCTCACACACACACACACACACACACACACACACACACAAACACATGCTATGCATCTTTGATAAAACTTTACTATTATGATCATTGCATAATAAAATTATGAAGAACAGAACAGTGATATCAAACTGGGAAAAGTCACAAAAAATACGGATTGCATTTGATGTGATTTGAAAACCTTTGAGTGAGTATCTGCTTAGAGAAATGCTTGGAGAAAGAACGTCCTTGGGAACAATCATACACAGAAAACTCTATAGAGTGGATTTACAAAGAAATAAATACATACATAGTCTGTAAAGGCAATGTCTTGGGCTTTATGCTGGCAATTTTCCAGGAGCCCTGGGAACATGCCTAATTTCCATCTAAATTTGCACACATCTTTATTGCAATATCATACCCTGTGAAGATTTACTCACTCTCGTGTTCTTTGGCACAAGGGGAGAAATGAGATATTTTTCTTCTCTCTCTCTCTCTCTCTCTCTCTCTCTCTCTCTCTCTCTCTCTCTCGTCAAATCAGTGATGTCCTTGGAAGACCATCAGGAGTCTAACTGGTATTCCTTGAGAACCTCTTCTTGGCATTACTGATATTTTAGGATGGAGAATACACAGTCACTGCTTTGGTCGTGGAATTTACTCCCAAATAAGTTCACATTTGGAATGGACTTGTACAAATACATCACAGAATGAGGCTACATCCCATTGTAATCATCTCTGTAACTCATCCCACCTGCGAATGAAAATAATTCTGTTATAAGGTTGCTAAAGGTTCACTTTCTGCATGTCCATTTCAAAGATCATTCATCTCAGGCATTCCTACTTTCTCCCTTTCTATCCCTTCCTTTCTCTCAGAGTAAAAACTTAATCCTAGCCAAACCGGTTTGGCTCAGTGGAGAGAGCATAGGCCTGCAGACTGCGGGGTCCCTGGTTCGATTCTGGTCATGGCATGTACATTGGTTACGGGCACATACCAAGTGGTAGGTTTGCAGGAGGCAGCTGGTCCATGTTTCTCTCTCATGGATGTTCCTAGCTACCTATTCCTCTCCCTTCCTCTCTGTAAAAAGTCAATAAAATATATTTTTTTAAAAACTTAATCCTAGAAAAACTCTCCCAGTACTAATCCCCATTGACTCACTACCCCTCTACCCCTCACATTTACTGCCAAGCTTTTTGAAAAACATTTTCCTTCTCTACTTCTACGACTGCTCTCATCCTATTGTAATCTGTTCCTGCCCCACAAAGTATGAAAACTATTCACCGAAATGTCACTAAAAAGCGATGAGTCATCAAATCCCAATGCGTCTCTCCACATTTATCAATGATGAGATGCTGCTGGTGAAGATGATGAAAACACTGACAGCTGACTGACTTCATTGAGCATGAACTATATGCCTGGCACTGAACTAAGCACTTTGCATGTGTTAGCACATTCATCTTCACCTTTTCTTTAAAATGATTTGTAACAGCAATGTGAAGAAACTGCAGCTTCAGGAAATGGACTGGTTTCCTCCAGGTTGCCCAATTAGTAAGCACCTGGCCACTTGGCAGCATTTTGTATATTTTCCCTTTTCATCAATAACACACCATTTCTCCTCTGATGCACTCTATCATTTCTTGTCTGGTCTTATTTGGCTTTCTTCCTGGTCTTAAAAATTGCTGCTCTGTGCTTCCTCTGTCAATTCCCTTCTTCCATGTATCCTTCTCACATAGTCTTATCCTCTCCATGATGCTATTCTTTATCATTTCAATTATCTACCCTTATGGAGGCCAAGGTTTTTCCTCCTGTTTGGAGGCAATAGTGCCCTTCTTCTCCCTTCCTGTCCACAGATCTCTTGCTCTCTCGCCCTTCCTATCTACCCAATCTTGCAAACCCATAGAATCTCCTTTAACACTATTTTTAAATCTGCCCCTCCCTTTTCATTTCCAGTTGTCCAAGTGAAGAATCTCATTACTACTGCCTGAAGAATTGCAATTCCCTTATAGTAAGTAAAAACAACAACCTTAAAATCAAGGTTTTTGGAGACATAAAGTTTTAAATTTGAACCACACCTTGGGGACTTACTGTGGATTCTTAAATAAATTACTTTATCTCACTGTATCTCAACTTTCCCTTTGGTAAAATGGAAATAATAAAGTGTTTTTTTGTGTGTGGATTAAATGAAATCATAGATGTAGCTTAATAATATAATAAATATTCATGGGATGCCCAGCCAGTGTAGCTCAGTGGTTGAGCATCGAACCATGAACCAAGAGGTTACTGGTTTGATTCCTGGTCAGGGCACTTGTAGGCTCAATCCTCAGGAGGGGACATGAAGAAGGCAGCTAATCAATGTTTCTCTCTCATTGATGTTTCTATATCTCTATCCTCTCTCTAAAAAAAAAATCAATAAAAATATATTTTAAATAATGATTCAGAGGCAAAAGATCTATATCATATTATTAACCTCATTGTTTTTTTTACCCCAGACACTTCTTTAACCTAATTAACATAAAGCAATTCAAATCATGGCTTCTTTTCACTTTCCTTGAGCTTCTGTTTTTCTTACCCCACACTTTCTTTTCCAGATTTACTTTTCATTATACCATCTCCCGTTTCTCCATCACACCAACCATATCCTAAATCTCTACAGATCATCTGACATGACTTCACTTATTCTCAGTTCCTGGCCTTTTCTTAAATACTTCTCTCTTCTCAATAGTTCTTTCAATGTGTTTTAACCCCATATTCACAAAACAAAATTCAACCCATCGTTTATACTAGTCATAAAATTTCAATCAGTCTCATTATTTTCTGAAATTACTCAGTTAAAGTTAAATTCTTCCTCTTCTGTGTCCACATAACATTTTTATTGAAGTAAATATCATTTATTAAAATATATTCTTTGTTAGGAGGCAAGAACATACAATGGAGTCAAGACAGCCTTCAATAAATGGTGTTGGGAAAATTGGACAGATACATGTACTAGTAAAAAAAAAAATGAAACTACCCTGTTTCCCTGAAAATAAGACAGTGTCTTATATTAATTTTTGCTCCCAAAGATGTGCTAGGTCTTATTTTCAGGGGATGTATTATGTTTCCATTAAGTAGGTCTTATTTTCGGAGGCTGTCTTATTTTCGGGGAAACATGGTAGTCCACCAACTTACACCATACACAAAAATAAACTCAAAATGGATAAAGTACAAACCTAAGATAGGAAACCATAAAAATCTTAGAAGAAGCCATCAGCAGCAAAATAGCAGACATTTGTCATAGCAATATCTTTACCAACACAAATCCTAGGGCAATGGAAACTAAGGAGAAAATAAACAAATGGGACTACAACAAAATAAAAAGCTTCTGCGCAGCAAAAGAAACCATCAAGAAAACAAGATATATATCATAAGATCTCACTCCTGTATCTAACATAATGATCATTATAAACTAATAAACAGAAATATATATAGAGAAAGAAGAATATAACAGACTGTCAAGCTATAGCAAGAAGGCAGGGGAGGGTTGCGGACAGTGGAAAGAGATCAACAGAAGGACTTGGATGCATGCATATAAGGATACCCAATGGACAGAGACACTGGGGTGGGGTGGGGTAGTGCAAGTGCAAGGGGGTAGGGGAAGCCAGGGGGAGGTCAATAGGGAAAAAAGAGACATGTATACTACTATTTGTAATATTTTATTTTTTGCAGCATTTTTTTAAATTTATTAAGGTATTATATGTGTACATAGCTTACCATTGCCCTCCCCCACCTCCCATACATGCCCTCCCTCCCCATAGTTCTGTGTTCGTTGGTTGTACTTATATGCATGCATACCAGTCATTCGGTTTATCTCTTATCTCCCCCAGGTCTCCTTCCCCTCCCCGCTGTCATTTGACAGTCTGCTTGTTTTATGGTGACTATCTCTGGACCACACGAATAGAATCCGCTCCTCCTCTGGTTCACCCCCCCCCCGGGACCCACCACTTCCCCGGAGCACAGGGCCCCCTGGGGTACACGGCTCACCCGGGGCACATGGCTATTTGTAATACTTTAAATAAGTTTTATTGATTTCAGAGAGGAAGGGAGAGGGGGAGAGAGAGATAGAATCATCAATGATGAAAGAGAATCACTGATCAGCTGCCTCCTACATGCCCCACGCTGGGGATTGAGCCCACAACCCAGTATGTGCCCTTAATCAGAATTGAACCTGGCACCCTTCAGTCACAGGCTGATGCTCTAACTACTGAGCAAACCAGGTAGGGGAATTTATAGTAATTTAAACAATAAATAATAAAAAAGTTTAAAAGGCAAAAATAAATATATATGTCCTTTGTTGATAGTATTTAGTATGTATCTGTCTCCACAGGTGGGAGGATACTGGTGGTGTTTATCCTCTTCCTATCCTTTTACATTACCAATCCAATGCTTTGCACAGAAAATTTCTCAATAAGTATCATGTAAATTAAAATGCATTAAATATTTTCTGCCATAATATCCTCTCTAAGTAATGACAGAAAATAAATTTCAATTTTCTTAATATTAGAATCCCCTCCCAAAAGATCTTGGTCTTTCCGGAAGGAATATTGGCTGTGCTTCTTGAAACCAGGCACTTCTAAGAGAAGTGTGAGACCCACACAGGGCATACTGATGCATGGGCAGGGAGTGGAAACGCAGGATATTTAAACTGCTTTCTAAGGGGAGTTGGTTCAGTTTATCTCATTGCAGCTTTTGTGAGTGGATGGAAAAGGAGCTAAATTTCTTATGCGAAGAGAGGAGATTTGAGAGAAATGTGGTTTGATACTATGGGAGATGAGGACACTATCTTTCTGAAGCTAAGTTATCTTGGCGGCTTAAAGAGGCTGAGTAATTTACATGGAGTCCCACAACAAGTAAGAAACAGGGTCAGAGGTTGAGTCTGTTCTTATTCACTTTAAAGCAGATGTTCTCAACCACTGTATTTACTGCTAATAATGAATCCAAAGGTATAAAATATATGAATCTTACTACCATAACACAATTTATTTGGGCAGATTAAACAAATACTCCTTAAAAGATAACCTGAAATGGTTGAGATTTGAGTTTCTAATTTTATTCAAAAAATAAAAAAATATAAATATACTTGTAACAAAC
The DNA here is from genome assembly GCA_963924515.1 of Vespertilio murinus. Taxonomy (NCBI): domain Eukaryota; kingdom Metazoa; phylum Chordata; class Mammalia; order Chiroptera; family Vespertilionidae; genus Vespertilio; species Vespertilio murinus. Next base: position 24,042,794 of record OZ004711.1, on the reverse strand, counting down.
ATTATGATTGCCTCAAAGTACAAATTAGCAAGTATTATTAATACAGCACAGTGGGTCTGACTATCTTTAGACAAAGGGAATGCCAGACTAACTATTGGCTGAAGAGCACTAAGGAAGCCAAATATGTGAGTGGCTTTGGTGAACCAGGTATATGCATACCCAAAAGATATCTATAAGTATTTATAAAGATAATTTTTTGGATCTTTAAAAAATGTCTACCTTATTTTATTGGCCTTCTTCTAGCAGCCTTTTAATAAGTATTTTACTGGACTTGGAATACATTTTTTTCTAAAATGCCTACAAGTAAATAATATATATCACATAATATAATTTTTAAATATAGTTTATTGATTTTACAGAGAGGAAGAGAGAAGGACAGAGAGTTAGAAACATCAATGAGAGAGAATCATCCATCAGCTGCCTCCTGCACACCCCCTACTGGGGATGTGCCCACAACCAAGGTACATGCCCTTGACCAGAATCGAACCCAGGAACTTTCAGTCCACAGGCTGACGCTCTATCCATTGAGACAAACCGGTTTTGGCATAATATAATTTTTAATTTCCTCTGCTGTTCTGAGTTAAATGGCTATTATATTTTCAGAATTTCATTTTGAAGTAGACCTAAATTGTAAACCAGTAAACTGTTGTGTTTGTGCATTATAAATTTCCTAAGAAAACATAAGTGTGTTTCTTTCCCTACAAAGAGACATGAGAGTTTATTCTTGGGAATTACTTAAATGAGAAAAACCCCTAGAAATTACACAGAACTGAAGTTAAAATTGATTCAAACAAGGAAACACCAGAAATTTTTATTAAAAAATTAAATAAAATTTGCTCTTGAGACAGACTTATAAATTATATAGGTAAAATTTGATTAAAATAAAGATCATATTTCTATGACAAAACATAAGAATGTACACATTAAGTACAGGAAAACCACAAGGCCAAATTATCTGAGATAAAAAGAATATCAGCTTATATTGTACTTTGAAAACCAAAAATGTCCTCATTCAATCTGTAGCAACCTCACTTTCATGATGGGATTTTAAATTTATGTGAAAAGCAAAAACTAATCTATTTTTTTAAACTTTTCACTCGATTTCATAAGTAAATATGGCTTTGACCTGAAGGAATATAATACTGGAGGTTGGGTTTTTTATATGAGGAATTGTAGTGGTTTCTATTAGGTTCCCAGTATGTTGGTATAGTATATAAAAATATTAGGAAGGCATAAGTATTTTTTAATCCACTTCTATGTACCCAACCAACAAAACATCTTCTTTAGACGTTAATATCCAAATGACTTAATTATGACTATACTCTGTCTAATAATATAAGTATGCAATCTATACAATACATAGATGGTTATCCTGGATATTCCATTGCGCTTTTTTTGGTAGAAAAGACAATAAAATGACATTTTGACCATTATTCTACTAAATTTTGCTTTTCAGTCTTAACTTTAATCTAATTAGTTTTGAAAATATACACTTGCATATGAAAGACATGCACATCAAAGGTATATATATATATATATATATATATATATATATATATATATTATATCCTCAAAAATGTATACACACTTTGAATAATTATTAATTCCAATGGAGTACACTGAAGAAAAAAAAGAAACACCAATTGAGCTATCTGCTGTTCAATATGTATACATTTTTTGAGAACACCCTGTATATGTACATATATAGTATGAGAATATTTTGAGACTATTTGCGTGGGTATATGAAGAATGTAATAAGAATATTTATATGGGATTGAAGAATTGGAAACAAATGACTTTCTTCATGTTAACATGAAAACTTCTTTCCTCATTTATTTGAAATAGAGAATTATATATTTTTAAAAATAAAAATTTTATTGCAATCTGCTTCTTATAAAAAGTTTAGTTCTTTGTTTCAGTCTCTCGCCCCACTTTTATCACCGTACCTTCTCCATTTATTTCCTTCTCCAAATTTGTAACGAGTGTCAAGTAAAACTTTGAACCAAAACACCCACTTTCTTCTTGGTGCCCACAATGACGTCATAAACTAATCAATTTAACTAGAAATGATACTTGATTCAGTTATTAATCCCACAAAAAAGTGCACACCTACTATATATCAGACTCTTCTAGGTTCTGAAGATATAGTACTGCTTACCAAACTTAAAAATCCTTGTCCTCATGCATTCAGATTTATAATTGGCAATTGTTTCCTTTGAGTTGGCAAAATGAGCCAGCCAAACCTGAAACTTCATGCCCAGTAACCAGGCCAGGGTAGGTGTATCAACTTAATGTAGATTTTAAGCTTTTCGAGGTCATTTGAAGGGCTTCCCTTCATTCTGAAAACACATGGAAGAGATTTAAGGAAACATTTTCTTTCTTTGGGTAGCTTAGAGACAGCAGCTTCTTGGTATAGCAGTGGTGCGATTAGCAGAAGCAGCTCATGGTTCATCTGCCAGGGAGAACCTGGCTCTAATTACTGAAGAGTTAGCTAATGAAATTTGGCAGTGGAGAACAAGGTGGCTGGCACCAAAGTTTATAGACATAGAGCCATGTTAACGACTGCAATGGAGGTGTCTCCAAGAACAAAGAGGAAGTTTGGGTTGGTGGCTCCAGCTCTCTGAGAAGGCCTCAGGGATATGGCAAGAGCAGATTAAGTGCGGCGAGAGGACTGAAAAGTCTTCATTTTCCACCTCCTGTAGGATGGAGTTTGAGCTTAGAGAACAATGACCAAGGCTATCCATGCTTGCGAAGTGTGATGACTGTAGCTCTGGAGTCCAGCATGTGCCACCACGCTGAGCTGGGCAGGGGCCATGACAAATGGGGACTTACCAAATGGCAGGAAGGCATCAGGCTTTCCATTTTTCCCAGCACCAAACTTTGGTTAGCAAGCAGGACACCTGAACCACATCACTTTCATATTAGCCCCTGGGGTTCTTGAACAAACAATTCAGGAAGTAAAAGGAGACCTCTCCCTCTAGTAGACTTCCTGCTAATAAACAAGTGTGGGTGGAGTGATGCACTGCAATAAGGAAACTTATCAGACTTGTACTCAGAGATATTGGAAAAAAATGCATTCAGGTTGAATTGACTTAATATGTAATTAGTATTTGTCCTTTATTTGACATTCTTTATATTTGACATTCTTTATATTTGACATTTACATTCAGGATGATGAGAAAGGTAAAAACAATAACAACAACAGAAGATGTTCAAACTCTGAATTGTCAAGGGAACGCCCGATTTTAAATGGGAGGTGTGTAACAACTCTTCTTCCTGACCCTATAAATATAAGCCATGACAGACAAAAAAGATGTTCTGCTTCCAGGCTCCCCTCCTCTTTCTGCTGCATTTTACAGCTACTCCCCACTGTGCTATCCTCCGAGGCGATAAAGGAGGAATGTTTATTACCAGAGTTTTCCCAGCCTCCATCTTCTTATTCCCTTGGGTCCATATACTTGATGACTGTGATGGTGTCCTAACTGAAATAAATCTTACATAGAATAGATGAGTTCTACGGGAAGCTAAAACACAACCACCACACCGATTTTTGGACCAGTGAACAAAATAACTTGAGCCTCTGAGGACCTCTAAATGTCATGCAGGTGAGAGCATCTAAGATAGCAAATTCATTAACCTAGCCCTCGTGGTCCTGCAAGATCAGGCCCCTTCCCACCTGCACTCATCTCACTTCATTTTCTTCACTCCCTTTACTTTAGACGCACTGGTCTTCTTGCAGGCCCTTAACGTGCAGCTTTGCTGTGTGCAGCAGGCATTTTCTCCATTCTGTCACCATTGCAAGGAAACTTCTTCTTCAACCTTTTCATTCGTTAACTCTTTTTCCAGATCTCCCACCAATTGTAATCAAAAGCGATTACAATTAAACAAGCGATCAAAACACCTGTTACACATTTTCAAGGTGAGACAACCTCCTGAAACAGTTCCTCTTTTGCACTGTGGTTATAATTTAATGCCTGCTCCTCCACATGGTTGTAAGCTCCAACATAGCTGCTAGCATCCTTGTTTCTTGCTCTTTGTTGTATATCTATGCCTAATGCAAGATGAACATTGAATTAATATTTACTCAATGATTGAATGAATGGAGGAGGTAAAGAGCTCAATAACCTGCCATGAGTATGTCAACTGTTACAAAATCTACTGTAAAATGAACAAATGCTAACTCCCAACATTTGCATTTATAAAACTACACAAATACAGAATGAGGAATATGAAATTTAAGGGCAGCTCGTATAAAGTATATTCCAGTGTTCTCATTAATTATTAGTTCCCTGTGAATCAATAGTATGGCACTGCTGCCTCCAAACAGAATCACTAAAAGTATAGTGCCCAAAATCATAGAAGAGATTTGCCCTTTATACTTGAAATTAATCAGACTACCAAACAATCTGTAGAATACTACTTTATAGGAATGCCAATAAAATGGAGCATTTTCAGATAAAAGAAATAGCCATGAGAAGAATTTGGAAGCCATTATAATCACTGAATAACTAACTATCTTGCATTTGTTTACTCACTCACTCATGTAATTCATGCAATGAATATAATGGGTTGTATCAGACCAGGCACAAATCTGAGCAGTTGGATGTATCAGCAAGCAAAACAGACAATGATCTCTGCCTCATGTAGCTTGCGTTTTTAAAGGAATGACAGACAATACATAGAGTAAACAAATAAATTATCTAGTGTATTAAAAGATAATGAGCACTATGGGCAAAAAAAATAGTGAATGACTAAAGGGGTCTGGGGAGCTAGGCTAGGAAGAGGATGGGATGACAGGTCAAAGCATTAATACTGTGATGGCAGTTGGCCTAACCAAGAGGTGATATTCGATCAAAGAATGGAGGGAAATAAGGGAGTCAGAGAGAGGAAGACCTGGGAAGAATGCTTCAGGCATAGGAAACACACAAGTGAGTGCCCTGCTTCAAGATGGAGGGGCAATGTTGGAGGGGCAATGACAAGGCCCAGGAAGCTGAGACAGAGCCAGTCAGGGGAAGAGCACGGGAGAGGCTGCGGAGAGGCAGCCTGCGGTACATTACACAGCAATGTGTTTACCTCCAAGGCAGGTGAACACGAGACGGAGTAAAAACCTATAGTTTATTTTAAAATAAACCAAAGTGTGGTAATCATAAAATGGTAACATTTAATTATGTTTTATAATTATTGCTCTAAGAGTTAGCATCACAAAAAAAACAGAATGGGCTATCTCATCATGGACCAAATTATTTTTAAATTCATAATGTTAATAAAATGAAACTTAAATGTACGTTCTTTAATTCATGTATTTTTTATGGAAAACACTGAGGTGAAAGACAAAAATTATCAGTAAACTGAGATTACAAACCCTCATAAATCCTATTTCATTTTCCATATTGTCATATTTCAATGTCAATATTTCTTCCTGGTGCCACAGAACTTAGGGGGGGAAATCCCAAATAACAGAATTGTAGTGTAGATTTAAATAAGAATAATACATAATATAATATTTGAATTTCCCTTAAAATTTATAATTAGAATATGCTAATAATGCAAACATAGAATATACATGTACATATTGTATGATAAAGTAATATTAACATAATATTTTAAGCATTATATCATATTCATTGAGAATGCTTGTCATTCAAAACTGAGCAGGATTTGCTTCTTAAGATTTTTATCTTCCTGTAGCATTTCCTGTTACATAATGCAAGCAGTAAGATTTCTGGGGCATATATTTTTTCCTCATTTAAGAGATTTTACAAAGTAAGATTTTTTAAAATTTATCTTTTGAAAAAAAATTTCAATTATTTTTAAGTGCTACAAGGTTTCTATTTGTTTTTCCAGTTGAAAATAACTAGAAAATTTTAAGCTGACAAAAATGTACCTCGAATACATTATCCAACTCCTTTAAAATAAAACTGCTCCTTTCATTTAAGCAATGCATCCATCCTGCAAATTCTTCATTAGACAAAAATGTACAAAGAAACACCCACACACCCACTTCCTTAGAATGTTTTCATTGCTCCTCAAAAGTCACCAAGCAGCAAAGCTAAATTCGACAAGCTCACCCAGCCAGTCAGGAGAGGGAGGTCTTCCGAGTGAAGTAAGTGGACAGATTGAAGAACGGGGAGGGGGGTAATGTTTTCTGGAAGTAGCTCTTGGAAATCCTGTTCACAGCCTGGAACTGCATAAATTTTCTCTGCATATGTTATTGCTACCTTGGGGGCCATGATAGCATATGCATTTTGGGTTTTTCGAAAAAAAATAGATATATGTACCTAAATATGTGTGTTTAATGCACAAATATTATGATGACTTTTCCTTCATGGGACTCTGTGGTCCCTTCAGACTGTGCTATAGTCGATACAGTAAATAAACAGTCATCCATTGAGAATGCATATATTTTTTTGAGAAAACACAAAGTAGGGTTGAAAGGGGGCTGAATATTATTGTCTAATTTAGAATACCTCGGAAGTGAAAAAAACGTGAAGCAAAATAAACTCAGCAAGACAATACAGGCATTTGGTGGCAACGCTGACCCCAGCAGGAGAATCAATATGAATATATAACACAGAATCTGGAACACAGAATTTCAGAAAAGCAAGAAAAATCACACTTGTGCAGCAGTGTAATAGCTAGCAAAGTGGAAAAAGCAAACTAACATATTTTTAAAATACATTCGGTAATGTGATTAGAAGAAAATCTAACCTCTGGTCAGGTGACTTTAATAAAACCGGTAAGTGTAGTTTCTCAAACACCTGTAGGTTATTATTGTGAAAAGAATGCTATTTGAATATAAATTCAGTCCTTGATGTGGGTTGTTTTTTCAGAAAAGATAGATGTTCAGTGTTCTTGGTCTTACTCTCCTTTGTATACATGATAGAACAGGATGATAAAAGCCAATGACTGTAATCTATCTGGCTTCCCAGTAAGTTCCCTCAAACACAGACTGACAAATCTAATATGAATCCCCAGAAATTCGGTTACTTCTAAGCTTCGGTACTCTGGAATACATAAAATAAATACATGATCAATGAAATGAAATATGACAAAACGTTTCATATTGATGTTTTCTTCTTTCAAACAATGCCTTTTTGGTTAATGCCCCGAGTCACTTTTTCCATACATTTTCTTCTTCACAATGTATAGATTTCCCAGTTCTGATCTCAAGTTCAGGGAGCCTGGGGAGAAGTGGGAGATTTCTTCAAACCAGGGCTGTTCCTCCGTCTTTCACATGAGAAAATTGTTAGGAGCATTAAAGTATTTCTGACTATGCTGCATTCCTTTGTTCAGAGTGAGTTTTGGGAACACATCCTTTTCTCATTATATTTCCATAAAATATATTTGATCTATTCTATTCTTAGAATACCTCTGATGTGGTCTGTGAGTGGAGCACAGTATAAAAATATTTCTTTTTTATATGAGACAAAATGTTTCCATTTCTTAGACACATAAAAAAATCACTATATAGCACTCTAAGAAAGTAAAACTTGTCGGATTCATGGTGCTCAAAACAGACCACAAAGGCCCCCCTCTCCCTCTATTGTAGTTCAGAACCTCACCCAAGGCATGGAGTCCTCTGCAGAACAAAAGGAAATAGGGAAGAAAAAAGGGGAGTCAGGGAGACTGGGATAAATCCCTGCTAATCTAACTAAGAAAGCAAGTTTATGTTTAGAAGAAACAAACAGAGTTAACCCTCTTCCATTAAGACAAAATGAGTTGGACTACATTTGTATTGGGCAGTAAAACACTGTCAAAGGTTTTCAAAGTTTAATGTGAATAGTTAACATTTCCAACTGGTGGGGAATAGTTGAAATATTTGCTTGGTTAATTCAATTTAGAAACCACTGGAAGCCAAAGGCGTCTTTTCTTGAAGTTTTCTACCACAGGCCCGGGGTACACAGCACTAGGCCACATATCTACAACCTGGCCTAGTTAGGGCTGTTGATCATTCCAGGAGCAAGCCATTCTTTTGAAAACATTCGCTTCAGAATACTTGTTTTGGCATTCTCTGCTGAAAGAACAACTATCTAAATCTAATTTGTCAGGGTCCAATTAAAATTGTAGGATTGCCACCTACAAACTTATCTTAAAACCAGGCATAAAATAAATCTACTACTCATTATCTTTAAATATATAGTAGTAGATTATATATATAAATAATTTTTATGGTAAATATAAGTCCTATGAAGGCAAAAAGTTGATCTTTACCACAATATCCAGCATGACTAGAACAGTGAATAATATAGAGTAATATACATGGATGGAACTGGAGAGCTTTATGCTAAGTGAAATAAGCCAGTCAGAGAAAGATAAATATCACATGATCTCACTCATTTTTATGGAATATAATGAACAACATAAACTGATGAACAGAAACAGATCCAGAGACAGAGAAGAATCGACCAGACCATCAAACCTCAGAGGGAAGGTAGGGGAAAGTGGGGGTAAGGAGGAGAGATCAACCAAAGGACTTATATGCATATATATAAGCCTAACCAATGGACATAGACACCAAGGGGATGAGGGCAAGAGTGGGGGGTGATGGAGCAATGGGGCAATAAGGGAGCAATGGGGTAATAACTTAATCAATGAATAAAAAATTAAAAAGAAAGCCAAAACACACACACACATACAAACACACACACACACATGCACACACACACACACACACACACACACACACACACACACTTCTCCATTTCTCTCTTTTCCGAGACCAGCACGGCTAGAGAGCTGACAGGAGTCCTGAGTAAGGGCGATGGGGATTGAGAAAAATGAAAGAGACAGACACAAAGACAGCAGGGAAAGCTGGTACCAGGTGGGACAGCTGTCCTCTGATGAAGAGACAGGGACCCAGAGCCCATACAGTACATTTATTTTATACATTAAGATATCAGAATATTTTACTGAAGTTTAAGATTAAAAAAAAATATATATGTTCATTCGTTCATTCTTGTGGCTTCTTTGTAATAGTCACTTCTAAATGGGCCCGGATAATTGTGTTTGTTCCTGGTGCCTGGCTGGATTTAGATAATGAAATCCAACCCCAACTCATGAGCTAAAGGTCAGACTGACAACAAACCTGCCTCTGGCAAGGTATGTTTCCAGGCATGGCTCTTCCTGGCGCCACTGAATTCAGATGACAATCATCTCAGGGGCCTTTCTCAGGCTCTCTCATATATATATATATATATATATATATATATATATATATATGCCAAAAGTAAGAATAAATTAATGAGTTGGAACACTGGACATTTCTGTTCTTTTATTGCTGAAGGCAAAAGATACAATGTGATGATGATTGACCCAGTGAAACTGATTGTCCTATTCTTCCCAGATGAGATAATTGACTATATATTTAGGAAACAATTTCTCCTTGCAAAAGCTACTTATCATAGTTACAGACACCTGAATTTTTTGGTGATTGACAGAGGGGAGGGATGGATAAAGTAGAAGAGGGTAGAGGGTGGATAAATGGTGATGTAAGGAGACTTGAGACTTGGGGTGGTAAACACACCAGATAATATGCAAATGATGTGTTGTAGAATTGGAGACCTAAAACCTATAAAATTTTATGAACTAATGTCACCCTAGTAAATTCAATTCAAAAAAGAGATAAATACAATGTTCCCAATATTCTAAATATTTCTAGAAAGTGAAATAACGGATAGTGCCATAGTTATAAGATTTCATAGAGCCTCTATATTATCATATATTTAACACTATCAGTATTACTGGTATTGATATTGGACCATAGTAAGTAGACATGTAGAGTCACTTCTGCTAATATATGATTTATGAAAAATCATGCAATAAAGACAACAGGCTTATGGGGAAAATGCTGTTGGGCCCAACACTCAAAAAGTTTGCCAGTGACTCATTTAAAAAAGATAGAAATCTAATAAAAATGGTAGCATCGTTTTATGCATAACACATGGTTAAGATTTACATGGATACTATAGTAAATATCACATTACCTTGAAAAAGGCCTGAAGTTTGTTACAGAAGAGAGGCTTAGAGGGCTTAGTTACTGTATTGATGTGAAGGAGTGAAAGGAGGTCTACATGAAACTAGACTGAAAGCTGTAAACTAAGTGGAAGTTGTAGCTCATACCATGTGTAGTGAGCAATGTAGCAGGTGTATGTTTGAGGTGTGTGTATACAGGTATTCTATGAACCTCTAAGTGACTCTATTTTACTGCATTCAGTTTTGTATTGTTCACCTGACATTAGTCACAGGAAAAAGAATGTACATAAGCACATGCAAAATTTACATTATGCAAATTGTTTCCTAATATTTTAATCACATTGGAATAAATATATGTTTTCAAAACAAGCAGAACTGCTTCTATCACCTTACAGCAGAACTTTCTCTATCACCTTACAGCAGAATGATGGAGAAATAGGAACCAAATCTCAGCCCCGTTGGTACAGAATCACCCTAGCACATTTGCATTTTACTCTTCCACCCTAAGTAAAACCTGTTTTATCTACATTTTAAACTTCTTAAGAGCAACAGCTATTCCATAGCATATCCAGGAGCCCTTTCTCCAACTATTTTTAATATAATAGGATTCATTAAATATTGCTTGTTAAAAAGACTAGGAGAATTATTACAATGCACCACTCCAATTATGTAGTCTTTAACTCTAAGGTAGCAGGGGTAAAGTGTAGAATTATATTATAAAGCAAAGGCACTGTAAGGTCATTGTGGTTTTAAATGGAATTTGGCTCCTGAGACCTCAAAATTGATATGCATACATATGCATCTAATAAATTACACCACAGCTACACATCTAATAAAAAAGGTGGTGTTACATTTCCATGACCCTACATAATATTGAAATTTACTAAATCTTAATTTTTAAGTTCTCTTGAAAGTTCATTAATGTATCCAGTATTTTTGTTCTATACTTTCTAACAATTAAATGGCTGTGTATATCTTGATATTCAGTTCTACCTTTTAGTTATTTAAAAAGAGATTTGAAGCAATGGACTGCACAGAAATTAACTATTTGTTGCATACCTCTAATATACTTATTACCATTCAAAGTCATTTTTCAAAATCTGCTCCTCATTTTATATTATCTTTTTTACCTATTTAGTTCACAGAACAAATCACACTGGTTGTGTGGATATTCTTGTCTGTGTATGTAGTTATTGCTTAAACAACAATTTTTCCCCTTTCTTTCATATGTTCCGTGCAGGTCAGCTGGAGTACTTTCCTGCTCTGTCATCATCCTGACTCTAAGACTGAGATCTGAATTATCACTGGTCACATGGTAAAGGAAGATAACATTCAACCACTTAAAGCTTTTGCCCAGGAATAACACTCATTACTCTGCTCACTTTTCTTTGGCAAAAGTATGCCATGTGGCCACACCTCGTTTCAAGTCGATAGGGCATCTGCTTTTCTGCCATTGGCTGAGAAAGTGGGAGTGCCAAAATAATTGTGAATGGTCATAGTCACACCAGCACTTAATCTTCTCTGAGGTCCTTTGTATTTATTAAATGTTAGAGTTACTAGTATAAGCAAAGGCCACTTTGCACTTCATGTATGAGAATTTTTTAAAAATGTATAAGATAATTTTAACAGCTTTCCCATATGAAATAGATATTATAGAAATGGACCATACCTTATCCTTCAAAGATCTATTATTAACCACAGTAACAATTTCAGGAGAATAAAAGTTTATATAAACTGTCCAAACAGGGTTTCAATGATTAAAAGTAAAGAAAGAATTTCCTGTTTTGTTTTGAATGCCATTTAGATAACACAAAAACATATGACCTAAATCTTTTCAATAGTGGTAAAAATTGTGCAAAATAAAAGAGGAGAAATATGTTTAGAAATTTTTAAATGTTAGGAAATTTTTATAATCATGAAATAGCTAAGGTCTGATGTTAGTGGAAAACCATGGTATGATCTCCACTAAAGTGCCCTCGTTCTAAACACACTCACTCACATGCCCACCATGGGCTTGCCATGCCTGGTTAGATTTGTCTTCTTCAGTTTCCACTCAGCTACTAACATCACCAAACTCAGCACCTCCTCCCCAGCATGGCTTGGCTGTCACATGTAAAAGTGATCTGCTTTGTTTAAACAGAATATTTTCTTACTCTTCTCTTTGTTATTAGATATTACAGCACAGAGCTTTGAGTTAATAAACCAGCATTTAACCACTGCCCACATGTCAAAATAGGTCATAGAACCTTCAAGGGAACATCAAATCAAAAGTTCAGTAACATCACCATCGTTTATGCCATATATTTTGAAATGTAACCACTCTGACTTTTGGTCTATTGCCAATAAATTCTGTCTTCTGTCAGTCTCATTTTTTTTTCAGTATTGAGCTTTTCTCTCCACCCTGATTAAAAACTTCTTTAGCACAGAAATCAAGCTGTGCACTTGGGGGGGGGGGCGGAAGGGGGGCAACCACAATACTTAATACAGTGTTGAGCACATTGTAAGTACCCAGAAACTTTTTTTCCCTGGGAACACAGGAAGAAGAGAGAACTTATATTTTGTCACTCAAAAATTAATTTTGAGCAACTATCACAGAGCCTGGGACTGTATAAAATTTGGATAGGCAACAGAAAACTAGCTTTAAACCATAGAGCAGTGGTTCTCTGTCAGGGTCAATTTTCTCTCCTAGGGACATTTGACAATGTCTAGACATAGTTTGGGTTATCACAATTGAGGTTGCTGCTGGCATCCAGTGGGGAGAGATGAAGAATGTTGCTAAACATAATGCACAGACAGCCCTACAACACAGAATTATCTAGCCACTAATGTCAATATCACCCAAGTTGAGACACTTTGCCCAACAATACAGGTACAGTCAGAAAGCAAAATACAATTTTAATACAAACTTACTAATAACAGGGTCTTCTTTCCTTACTGTTCTTAAAGACTATGATATCAGTATTTGTATTTCCTTTAACAATGTAACACTGATGATGACAACTTTAGAGGCAGGCACATGACAAAAAACTACATAAAGGAGTTAATGAGAAGATTTGTTATTGAGAAAATTTTTGTGGATGGAGAGAAACAGTTGTTTCCATTATTTTCTTAGAACATGATCAGCATCTTCCTCATTAACAGAAATGAAGAAGATAGTAGTAGGTAAGATTGTTTAGAAAAGGTATATTTACATTACAATTATATTTATGAAATTCCAGTAACTACCAGGTCTACTCCACACTTGAGACCTAAAGTTGGCTAAGACTCAAATTCTTTTTGCTCAAGGGTCTTGAATAGAAAAAGAATCCTACATAATAAAAGGGTAATATGCAAATAGACTGAATGTCAGAATAACCAAACAACCAATCAAAGCATAATATGCTAATGATATTCTAAGGCTGCTCAACAGCTCTCTATGACATGCACTGACCAACAGGGGGCAGACAGTCAACTGGTGGACCAGTAGCTATGATGTGTACTGACCACCAGGGGGCAGATGCTCTGACCAGCAGGTTAGCTTACTTCTGGGGTCCAGTCAATCAGGACTGAGATGGGCCAGACACGCCCTGGAGCCCTCCTATAGTCCCTCCCCAGTTGGCCAACATCCCACTAAAATCGGCCCTGGATGGCCGACCTGATCAGCCCTAATCATGACTTGGCAAGATGGGGCCAAACACACCCTGGAGCCTTCCTCTGGTCCCTCCCTGGCCCAATTGTGCACTGGTGGGGTCCCTCAGCCTGGCCTGTGCTCTCTTGCAATACAGGACTCCTCAGGGGATGTTGGAGAGCTGGTTTCAGCCTGATCCCGCAGGCCACTCTTCTTGGGAGGGCGGTAGGTGCAGGGCTCATGGCTGGCAAGCACTTGGGACTGATTGGGCATGATCCCACAGCAGGTACAGTGGGGCCAGAATGAGCAGGAATGGCAGGTAAGGAATTGCAGGCAGCTTTGGACTGCTGGTTTCAGCCTAATCCCTGCAGGCCACCCAAACGGACCCCTCCCATGCACAAATTCGTGTGCCAGGCCTCTAATGCACAATAATGTCATATGTAAAAATAAATATATAGAATAATAATAATAATAATAATAATGTCAAATTAATAAACAATATTTAGCTCAGAAAAATTGTAACCAGATAAAGTTGAATTATAATAATGCCAAATTGTTGGAATTTTGCAGCCTATTCTTTTGCCAGTACTCCAAAGTTCAGTTTCAAATGCTGTACTCAGTAGTTTAATGCACACTAACATTTGTTTGACAGTAAAATCTCCACTATTCCAGGGCTAGCCTAGAGTTGGGGACCTCTGAGTATGTCTTAACTATATCTAACCCATGGAAAAAGTGACCAATGGCCATCAGAGCTTCAAAAATTACAGTAATAAAAATTTTCAAGGCTATTCAAAACAACCTTCATTGCTGTGAAGCCTAAGAAACCTACCTATCTTTGGGATTTGGTTTATTTCTCTGATTTTTTTATCATATCTTAGAGTAGATAGACACATGCACGTTCTTCTCTCTTTTTCTTTTTTTACCTTACCAAGAACAGAATTAGCAAACTCCTCATTTCTCTGTTTTTATATTTGTTAATCTGTTAGCACGTAGACTTCTTTTATTTAGCTATATATCTCTTTCGCTCCACTACTCTTAAGAACTAAACAGATGTTTTCCTTATTTTAGTAACTGAATTATTTTACATTTCATTTTAAATGTTCATGCATTCATTCACTCAATTATATAACATATAATTGTTGAAAACCTATTGTATTCATGGTTTATGTTAGGAACTATGAATATGACAAGTAACTAAGTATATATTGCTTGTACTCTCACTATGTCTTATAGTCTTTGGAGAATATAAGTAACCTGGCAATTATATTACAGTGTGATAACCTCTTTGATAGCAAAAGTGGAGTTCTATAAGAACACATAGAGGAGGCGATTAAATTATTCTTAAGGGAAAACTGCCAGAGGTTTTGACATCTAGGCTTAAATGTGGGGAATTGGATGAAATTACTCTACCAGACAATATGGAATGGATATTCCAAGAGGTAAAACTAGGATCCAAACCCAGTGACATGATCAGAGGTGTATTGTCAAGATATCACTTTCCTATCCTTATAGTTCTACAGTTGGGCAGGATTGGAAGCAAGGAGACCAGCCACAAGACTCTTGAACTTGTCCCTTTAAGAGGAGATGTTGAGTTACAATAGAAGGGAGGCAAAGAGATATGAAAACGATTGACCTAATTATTGTTAGGTAAAAAGGAGAGTGGGAGAGCTAAGGCTGATGCAAGGTCTCTGACTTGGTCAGTTAGTAGATGGTGGTACAGTTCTTAACTGGAGAAGAAAGAAGGAGAAACAGGAACACAGAGGTTTGAAGGCAGGAACCAGAAACCGAATAAAATGAGTTCAGTTGAGTTATCTGGGAGACATCCTCATGTCCAGGGAACAGTTGGATAGATGAGTCTGAGATACAGGAGGAAGCAAATACAGTACATAAACTTTGAAGATAAGTTTGTTTGTTTTTTTCCTTAATGGGATGCACACATTGTGCATATAATAAGCTAATTTTTTTCCCAATATTAATCCAAAAGTAAAGGATCTCTAGTCCAATCCTTGATATGTCATCAAAGGCTTTGGACATTTCCCACTTGTCATCAAACACATGCAATTCTTATTAGTGTCTTTGTCAAAAAGGTTGGATCGAGATAATTTTATTCATCCCTTGCATTTGTGTAGTCCTTCACGGTTTACTAAAGCTCTTTCCCATACAGCTCTGGACACCAAACAGTTCAAGTCTGAGAGCTGGCATTAGAGAAGCAGCCTGGGGCCAGGAAACCAGGATAGAACAACAGACCAGGAGTTCTAATGAGGTTGCTGCAAGTATTTATTCTGGGGTCACAGCCAGTGTTCAGAACCAGAAGTCACAGAGTTAACCAAGCCAAGGCCCCAGCTCCAAGCCAAAAGTCAGAGCCAAAGCCATGGGCAAAGCCAAGAAGCAGTCACAGAATTAGCACATCAGAACAAGCCCCAGAACTGCTGGTGAACCCATTGTCCTCCCTTGGGCCCTGTATCCTTTGGAGGCACCTCTCTCCAGGGACTGGCGCTCCCAGAGGAATGCGATCCATGAGGTGGGAATGGAATGGAGTGGCCATTGGAGGATTTCCCCTGCCTTTATGAGAACTTCGCTTTGAAGAACACATCCAGAATTCTACTAAAGGCATCTGAACTACATTCTGCACATTTTTAAAGACAAGTGAGGTTATTTTTATAAAAATCATTTTGAGTATTACTTGTAAATTTATTAAAATTCCTGGATTTAAATAACATTATTTTACATTGAGTTAAAATTAACAGGAAAAAAATATATAATGATTCCAAAATCAATTGGATTTCTTTCAAAGAAACTTAGGAACGGAAAATCGCATGTTCCATTTTTAACACTGTCCTCTGACATATTGTAAGTCCTCCCTCAATCACTTCCTTCTGAGTAACTTTAGTCATAATCTCTAAAATTCATTTCTTTTTTTCTTTTTCAGCTTTGATGTAGTAAAGTACCCTAAGATCCATCTAGGTTTGAAACCTAAATTGTACTAAACCTGTATTCTCAGAGATAAATTTAGCAAAAGAGATTTGTTTTTAAATAGAATTTTGAATAGATAATAGGTTTACATGGCTCCACAATGTTAAAAGTACATTTAAAAAGTATACAGTGAAATCTTCATTTCCAGTTCATCTTTTCTGTTTAGGTACACACCACCATTCACAAAGAAGAACAAGTCAGTTCCTAGTCATCCATTCAGAGGTTTGTTATGCAACGGCACATGAGAAATGTGTTCATTTCTTTCCTCTAAGCAAAGTGTAGCATGCTAAGCACATTGCTCTTAACCTTGTTTTTTCCACATTATGAATTGCAGAGATTTCTCCGTTATTTTTAGAGTTGCGTAGCATTCTTTTACATAGATGTACTATAATTTTTTTATTCAGTCATCTAACCTGGACAACTAACACACTTATTTTTTAGTCCTTTAGTATTACAATGTAGCAATAAATAATCTGTTCTTATGTCATTTTGCTTATATGCAAGTATATCTGTAGAAAAAAATTGCCAGAAGTGAAATTGATGAGTTAGGACATATTTGTCTTTATAATTTTAATAGACATAGATAACTCACCTGCCATAGTGTCATACTAATTTCCACCTCCCACAGAAACTTTTAATAAACTTTTATACTTTTGCCAATCTTTGAATGAAAAATAGGGTCCTTGCAAGTTTTCTCTTACTGTGATTGTTATTGAGCATCTTTACAGATGTTTAAGAGTCAAAAATGTATTTTCTTTTCATGACTTTTGCCCATATGTCTTTAACTTGCTGGTATTTTTTCATCCTTTATTTCTATAATATCTTTTTTTAATTGATATATAATTTATATAGATCATTCCATTAATTTCAAGTATAAAACATAATAATTCAATGAATATATATATATATGTAATATCTCAGTGAGTTATGAGTTCTGTTCTCAGAGTTTTATCTTTTGACTCACTAGTACATATATTAATTTTGTCTATACATAATTTTTTAATTCTGTGTTTAATTTATTTATCTGTTTTGAGCTTTTAAAATAAAATCAAAATACTGTGCATGTATGTCTCAACATAACAAAAATATTTTATTTATTCTCCCAATCTAACATCATACAGATTTAGAATATATTAAATATAGGAATAAAACAAGAATGTCCAATATCTCTGCTATGATTAATATTCTTAAGGCACTGACCAATAAAATAAAAAAGAAAAGAAAATAGTGGCTAAAGATAGGCATAACTAAAAAAAAAAACAAACTGCAAGCCATGGCCAGTATGACTCAGTTGTTTGGAGCATCATCCTATAACTGAAAGAGGGCAGTTCAGTTCCTGGTAAGGGCATATACTTAGGATTGCAGGTTTGATTCCCTGTAGGGGCACATGCAGGAGGTAGCAACTGATCAATGTTTCTGCTACGTAAATCTCTCTCTCTCTCTCTCTCTCTCTCTCTCTCTCTCTCTCTCTCTCCTGTTCTCTAAAAATCAATTCTTTTTTTTAAATATATTTTATTGATATTTTTTTTTTACAGAGAGGAAGGGAGAGAGATAGAGAACTAGAAACGTCGATGAGAGAGAAACATCAACCAGCTGCCTCTTGCACACCCCCTACCGGGGATGTGCACGCAACCAATGTACATGCCCTTAGCCGGAATCAAACCCAAATACATAAGAATATCCAAGAAAACTCTGGGATTAAAGAGCAACAGAAGTTAGTTGTATAATATATTAAAATATATTTCAAATCCTCAATAAATAAAATAGTATTAAGTGTCACATAAATATTAACAGACTATTAAAATATTATAACAAATCCAGAAATGTGTGTGTGTGTGTGTATATATATATATATATATATATATATATATAATTTTAGTTTAGGATTATAAAGATAGCATTTCAAATTAGTGGATAAAAGTGAACTATTCCATAAATGCTGCTGGGAGAACTTGATCATCATCTAAAACAAACAAAAAATGAGCCCACACTGCACATACTCTAAGTACAAAGTACATTAAAAATGCATCATAATTCCTAATTTTTTTTAAAGAAGAAAGGAAGTAGGTTGGGAGAAAGAGGATGAGGGGGAAGGGAGGAAAGAGGGAGGAAGGAAGGGAAGAGAGGAATGACTAAGCACTAAAATGCCTTAGGTGAGTTATTTCATTACCTTGCTATAGGAAAGACTCCTAACTATGAAGTAAATATATGATTGGCATTTAAAAAATAATTTATGGTCATTGCAGCATTTTTTACAATAACCAAGATTTGGATGCAGCCAAATGCCCATCAGTAGATGAGTGGATTAAAAGTTATAGTACATGTAGACAATGAAATACTACTCAGCCGTAAAAAGGAAGAAACTCTTACCTTTTTGACAGCATGAGTGAACCTGGAGAGTATTATGCTAAGTGAAACAAGTCAGTCAGAGAGGGACAAGTACCATCTGATTTCACTTATATGTGGAATCTAATGAACAAAATAAACTAACAAAGTGGAGACAGATTTCTGGATACAGAGAACAGACTGCCAGCTCTCAGAGCAGAGGGACTTGGGATCTGGGTGAGAAGGGGAGATTAAGCAAAAAAAAAAAAAAAAAAAAAAAAGAAAAGAAAAGAGACTCATGGACACAGACAATAAATAGTATGGTGATTGCCAGAGGGAAGGGGGTTGGTAGGAGGTAGAAGAGAGTAAAGAGTAGATAAAAGGTGATGGAAGGAGACTTGATTTGGGGTAGTAAACACACAACACAATATACAGATGATGTATTATAGAATTATATAATTGAAACTTAAAATAATTTTATTAACCAATGTCACCCCATAAATTAAATTAAAAATAATCTGTATGATTCTAAAACCTTAAGAAGAATTTCAGGAGGGATAATAAAATATTGGTAAGTGTCAAACTTAGAAAAAAATTAAAAAGAATAAACTGTTTTCCTTTAAGCAGAAAAATATATACCAGAATATCAGAGGGCTATAAGCACTGAGATGGAGTGTTTTAAAGGGCCTCTAACTGAAATATTAAACAAAAATAAAAAGATTTCTATTGATCTTTTATGTTAAGTATATTTAGTCCTTGTTCATTTAAAAAAAAGAACATGGATTATAGTGATTTATAGTCAGAAGGTAAAGGTTCAAGTTTCCTTTCTCTAACAAACCATGTGACCTTGTGAAAATTGTTTAATCTTTCTGACATTTGATTTTCTAATTAACAAATAAGATTAATGGGATAATTCCTGTCAAAGTCACCAAGTTATTATTTTGTTCAAATAATCTAATATGAAAATACTTCATAATCTATAAAAACTATACAAATGTCCAGTGTTATTTATTATGTTATACATTGAAGCACAACAGATGTATATCTATTTTAATATAATGGAAATTCATATTAATCAAGCATATAAAGATATAGCATCCCAACAGTCTTGGAATTTGTAGAACAAGTTTATTACTGCTCCTGAAACTCTAAACTGGGTGAATATGTAGAAAAATCATTATCTCAATAGCAGATTGTCCTCTGCCACAGGTCAATGGATATTCTATGAGGAACCAAGGCAGAGACAAAACCCTGGTGTCCATCATTGAACCCCTCCACATAGCAGAGCAAACAGCAGAGTCTGGGCAGGGGCGGCTGAGCTACAGAAGAAACCAAGAAGGCAGTTATCTTTCTTTTGGTTTTGAATGCCCATTCCTCCCTCCCCCGTGCCTGAACCTTTCTATTAATAGCTTTTGCAAATGAAAAAAAAAATTTAAAAAGGGGGGGGGGAAATGATGGTCCTTGACTCCCCTTTCTTGGTTTTAGTAACACAGAGGGTTAAACTTTCAGATACAATCCGTGACACAGCCTAGAAGAAAAAGCATTTTCAAATCAGGATGCTGGGAATGGGAGTGGCTTTGGTTTTGTTTTGGATTCTTAAATCTAAATGCAGGCAAGGCCAATTCAATCCAGGAAGCCCTATGTAACAATACCTAGATGGATTATATTTCTAAAAAAAAAAAAAAAAATGATCCGCTGAGAATAAGTTCTTGCCTCTGAGAAGCAAAAGGCATATAGTTTACTATACATACTTATATACTCCAAAGGAAAGAGAGTGTATTCCAATCCCACTGTCTATTCTCAAGAACAAAACATGAAAAACAAACACTTCCCACACCCTGAAAAAAAAAATGATCCTTTTGCTCAAGAAATATTTTTGACCAAACTAGTCTAAATCCTTTCACTATGATGCTATTTTCACACCACAGATTGCTCCTTTCTTTAAGGTCCACATTATTAATCTTAGACGTTTCTTCTCCTGTGTTTATTTATCTGCCCAAAGGAAGGCTTTATCAATGGCATTATTGAGTAGTCATCTGCAGAATTCCATTTGGGACTAAACTTCCCTGAATATGCTCTGTAGGTTTCACGCCTGTGTTGATACCTAAAATGAATAGGTGTCGCTGTAAACCGAGGGTTCTCCCTCTTGATTTTCATCTATAGCTCGTGGTATGCTGGAGCTGGTTTGCATCATTTTCCTGAAACCAGGGACATCATAATAGTAGTTTGAAATTGGCCATGGCAGGATTATTTATACCATGGAATTTGGTAAAAGCTAAAGTCACCACCACCACCACCACCACCACCCAAAAAAAGTCAGTCATTTTCCAGCATACCAACTGTAGTAATGTTCTCTCCTGGACACCACCGTTCTCTGACCAGTATGATGAAAGTGGCAAGTTGGACATATTTTTGGTAGAAAGTTTTGTATCTTAGCTGCAATATAAACTGAAAAGAGTGCCTACTCATACCAAAATATGAAAGCCATGCTGAACCAGGTATAATTCCACTTGACATTCCCCAGAAGCAGGACCTTAAGCTGTTAACTATATAATCATTTTATGGCACTATTGGGAACCTGTTCTTGAAGGGTCATCATATTTCTTGCTGGCACAAATTGACTCCAGTCTTTTTCGTAGTGAGTGGCTTGGTTTCTGTTAACTTCCCCCAGTGCACTAAGATCACCAGGATTTAGTGCTATTTTGCTGAGGCTCGAGTTGATTGGCTGATTCAGTGCAGCCTGCCGTGAGAAAGGATCATAGTGTGACTATTTTCCATGCCCCATTTTTCGTAGTAAACAAAAATTCAAAGGATAAGTTGCAAGACTTAAGAGTATGGAGGGTGAGGAGATGGCGGGGCAGGACAGTTGCTGCTCGGTGACCAACTCATGAATTAGGAAACACTGCTGGAGGCTAAGAGTTCAGGGCAAATGTTGGTGCAAAGAGGATTCTTTTTTTCCGTACCTCAGCTCCTTTATCTGCCTGGCTTTCAGCAAACATCATGGTGAGATGGCACAAAACACCTTCCCTCCCAAATGCCAGACAATTTGAAATCTGTTTTCGACAGATGTCTTATAGCATTTGTTGTGGGCTGAATTGTGCCATCACCCTCCCCAAAATTCCTATGTTGAAGCCCCAACTTCCCCAGAATGTGACTGTTTGGGGAGGAAATGACTTTTAAAGAGAAATGTGAGTAAAAAGGGGGTCTTGAGAATATGCCCTCATACAATATGGCTGGCATCCTTATAAGAACAGGAGACGAGGAAACAGACAACAGCACACAGTGAAGATAGCGGAAGAAGACAGCCATCTACAAGTGATGGAGAGAGACCTCATGGTAAACAACCTTGCTGGCACCTTGGTCTTGGATTTCTAGCCTTTAGAACTATGAGAAAATAACATGTGTGTTGTTCAAGCCACCCAGTTTATTGGGCTTTTTCAATGGCAGAATAAATTGGAAGGAAATAAACTGGTATAATAAATTGGAAGGAAACTTAGCAAACTAATACAGCATTTCTGTTATCAACTATATTTTGCGTCTTCCTCCCATTTATATATATTTAAGTCCTAAACCCCAATGCAACTATATTTGAAGAGAGAGCCTGTAGTGAGATTATTAGGTATAAATGTGGTCATAATAATGGTCCCTAATCTGACAGAACTGGTGTCATGAGAAGAGGCAGCAACAGCAGCAATTTTTCTTCTCCATGCCTGCCCAGAGGAAAAGCCATGTGAGGACACGGCGAGAAGGTACTGTCTACAAGCCAGGAGGAAATAGGCACAGACAGCCCTTTGCCAGCACCTTGATCCTGGACTCCCAAACCTCCAGAACTGTGGGAAAATAATTTTTTGTGGTTTAAGCCACTTAGTGTGTGGTATGTTGTTATGGCAGCCTGAGCACACTAATACACACTTCCTTTGCATATTGCTGCTGTAGGTATCAGAGAATATTTAAACAAATGCAGTTACCTGTGAAGCTAAATCCAAAAAGGAATTTGAGAAGAAAATAATGCCAGTTAGTTTTTCCAAAACATCACTTGTATTGCAAATGAGAAATGAATAAGAAAATGTTGCATATAATACTTCACTACCCTGTGGTGTTCAGCTTCAAAAGGCTTCATTCCCAAAATTTGAAACATAAAAATTAGAGAGACATTTAGCTCCTGGCAGACAGTGACCCTAAAAGAAGCTACCTGGTCTGCTCATGATACAATAATTCTTCACTTAAGTCACCCATGTTAAGGAGAAAACATGAACACTTCCTGACCACTAGGTTATCAAGTGGTTTACCAATGTCAGTCATTCAAATATAAGATGCGTTCCTATGGTGCCCCCCCCCCCATTCTCTGCACCCTGGGAACGCCCTCCCCCTATAGTTTCTACCCCAATCAGCACCTGGCACTGGTAGAATAAATTGGAAGGAAAGCTGGATCAGATATTTTTTCCTTAGCCCTTCCATATATACCCTCCAACTTTTCTCAATCCTGCTCTATACATTGGAAAGTGGCCGGTGTGGATGGTGTCAGTAGATGACCTTTATACAGCAGCTTCTGGGTGGGTTTGCCAGCAGAGTATATCTGAGGATTCCAGAAGAGAGGTGTTAATATATTTATTCTCTTGGCTGTCTACCTCCCTGCCAGATCGCCGAGGATTGACTGACTGTGTTTCTGTACTGAAAATCACAGTTCCCAGTCAGCACCTCTCTCCATTAAAATACCCTTTGTGGGCTCCTGTAAACTCCCTTCCTTCATTCCCTTTGGGTTTGGCTGGTAAAAACCCCCTCTTCTGTCTAATGAGTGGCTACTACATCCATCCTCATTCACTTCCCTAAATACTTCTCATAGCTTTGCAAATTGTCCCTTTATGACACTCTCCTAAATTATAGAGTTTGAATGAGCCATCGTTTTTTCAAGACTGACAGGTACAAGAGCCAATGAGAATCAAAGATTTGGCCAAGACAGATGAAACCAAAATATCACAACTCTTCTGCACGCGCACGCATGTGCACGCGCACACACACACACACACACACACACACACACATTCTCTCTCTCTCTCTCTCTCTCTCTCTCTCTCTCTCTCTCTCTCTCTCATCTCTCTCCTCTCTCTTTCCACATTCATATACACACATTTTTAAGCTTATTCATAACTCAGATATAATAACTAATTTCTATAGGCTGCTTTGTATGCTGTTTTAAGTGGGTAACATATTAGAATTGTTGAGAAATAGGGACATTGGTCATACCATCCGATTGTTTTAACTCTAGGTCACTCAGGCTCCTTAAAACAATCTTTTGACTAAAGCAACGAAGAGATAATTTATTACTAACATGGAGTGCTTCACTCCCAGAGAGGGATTTGGACACTGGGGAGTAATAGTCTCAATCACTGATTCATTCATCCAATTTCTATTTCTTTAAATAAAAAGTGGTACATCAATAGGAAGTTTAAGGATAATGATGGAACACTTAATATTAAATGAAAGAAACACCAAGGAGATGTGGATGAGATTTGAAAGACTTTGAAGTCCACATGAGAAGAGATTTGGTCTTTTGCTTTCTACCTAGAATACATAATTAAGATGACTTTGGCTCCAATGGGACACAAGGGGACTGTAGAAGGATTGAACATTTTAAGGATTTAGAACATGTCTACAGTTGTCTCTGCCTTAATTACATAAGGGGAAAGCTTTTATTTTAACTCTGGCCAAGGAAACCCTAGTCATGAAACTGTTTTCATTTGACGAAATGTTTACTCTCACAGGAAAGAGGCAGGGCTGCGCACAGTTGATGAGCCAACACTGAGGTGGTTATACATGAGCAGAGGGAGAGATCCAAGGAATGGGCATGGAAGGGTTGCCAAAATTATCATGACATCAGGGTCATAGATCAAATCCGTGACCTCCGTGCATATCTTGGGAAATTCGTGTTTACAAAATACATGGCACAATCATGAAACTTCTAAAGATATTCTCTAAACAGTCATATATCCCAAGCTGCTAAATTGTATATCGCAATGAATAAAATGTTAATGTTTCAAAGACTTTGAAAGCAAACATGCTTATATATGCAGATTTCAGTTATAGAGAAACCTTTGTCCTAAGTCAACTGTGCATACCTTTTCTTTACACAAATGTAGCCAAACTGCCAGGCAGCTGAAAGATAAAGACAAACACTGAGAACAAAGCACAGCAACTAGAGCTAAGAGAGATTTGATTCATTCTCTGGGGGTCCGTGCTATGGGATGTTTACTGTTCATAAAGAACATAGGGAGTTCACATTGATTATGAGCTCACTCAAAAGTCTCTCACACCCAATAAACTCTGCTGCATTTAGGAGGTCTGGTTGGGAATAGCTGAGACCATCCTATCAGTGTGACTCCTCTGGAAGTTCTGAGATAATCTTGCGTGGTCATAAATATTATTACTTGATCAATAACAACCTCAGCTTGCTATGCTAAATTGATGAATATAAATAATGCATGCACAATTAATGACTATGGCAAGGGTCTGAAGTTCAACAGCCTTTAAGTATGGTCCCAGTTCATCCTGAGCTCTGAAATCCAGAACGCTTGAGCTCTTTGTCTCAGGTCCCTCATTCGATTTAATTTACTGCCTTGTACAAGGCATTTTGCTAGAAGATGGGAGATACCAAGATGAATAGAAATTCACTTTGCAATCATAATTCCAGTACAGTCACTGCAGCATAAATGAATACCTGCAGAATAGACATATTAGGATTAACTATCCAAGGAGTCACCAAGTTTTAAAACTGATTGAAAACAAATGATTTGTACATCCAAACCCTCTGTGTTCAACTCATGAAGATAGTGAAATCTAAGTTTCTTTTTACTCTTGATTTGTAATTATTGATTGTTCACATATGCTTGAGCCTTTAGGGAGGGTATAGGGGGGAGGGTTTATAGTTATACAAATGTAATTCTAACAAGGACCAACTTGGATTCCCATGATTTATAAGCCATACCATCCATTTCTGTAGGAAATGAAATATCATTGACATTGTACAGCAAACAGCACAATTATGCAAACTTGTGGATTGCCATTGTGACATGGCATTTAGAATTTCATTCCCCTTTGACTTATATCCCCAACTATATAAGTTATTAAGAAACAGAAATCTGAGATTTATGCTAATGGCTTAAGAATACTCATCACTGAAAATGAAAGTTACTGAATGCTCAAAAAACTTTTCTAAAGTGTTTGTTTCTCACGTGAGCCTACATCCAGCAGAGTAATTAAAGCAAAAGAAAGAAAAGGTGTTAAAGTCAATAAATGTTTATTGAATGCGGAAATTGATTAAAATTACTAGTCATAAGGGTAAAAATTCTTAACTATGGTTATATGCAAGTCACTGAGACACCAGAACCTAGAAAAGTGGCACCCTTTAAATATTTGTTAAATAAATTAATGAATTAACGTCTCCTTCTATGACAAAATGATGAGCACAAAGGGTCTCAGACATCAAGGAGTTTGTCCATGTACTGTCAGAGGTATCACATGATCTGTTTGGCTCAAATAACAAAGTCACCCAGCCATCATTTGCATATGTACAACAAAGAGTGATGAGGGGAAGCAAATGAGGGAAAGAATACACTTCATGCAGGACTTCTGTTTTAAGCATTGTGCCAGGTAGGTCCTTCATACAAAAGGTCTCATTTGATTCTTAAACATCTCTGTAAATGAAATACTATTGTTCATTCTACAGGTTAAAACACTGAGTAATAAGTATAAAAAGCAGACTCATTCAAAAGAAATAGGAAAAGGTGACACAATGTTGTTCAAGTCAGAGATATAAAAAAAAAGAAAAAGTATCCTTCAAAATGTTGACATGTTAATTTAGCACTCTTAGGGAAAAACGCTAATTAGCAAAATGCTTACTAAAAATGTATTGTGTATCTGCACACACAGGCACATTTCCATTGGATAGTAAAATTGAAGAACCCCTTTGAAAAATATAATGAACAAATCCAAAAAAACCTTTCCCAAAACCTCCTATAATTGATCCCAATTCTGTTTTGGAAGAAACTACTCTCTAAGGAGGAATAAAATAAGTTTTAGTTTCAACAGTCACTGTGTTTTCGTGCTGCTCATGGATAAATTGGGCTAATTGTTGATTGTGACAAGTGACAGTTTTATGATATATATGACTGTCCCCAAAATATCACTGGCTAAATTTGCCATCTTTAAGGAATGAGTTAGCCTGAATCTTAGAAGAAAGAGATAATTCTCAACATGGAATCCCCTAAACTCTTTCTAGTCCCCACACGTATCTGCAACAGGTAACCTCCCTATCGATTTCACAAACTTGAAACACTGAAGGGGTTTCAGATATCACATAACATTTCAATATTTAATATATTTTAAGCATATCAATTTCTGCATATAAAGATGACTAGCACATCATGCATTACAATGTCATACTAGCTCTAAGGAACAACGGCTTTCAATTTAAAGAATAAAACACCCTCCAGCTGAAGAAAATTCTCACATTACAATATGTTTAAAAGAATCTATTCCAGTTGTGGTTGGTTGTCTCTGAGAAATCTTTTTCATAGAGGGAAAAACTTGAACATTCCCATGTGAAAGTCTTTCTTACGAGAGGGGAAAGAAAAAAAAAAACACTGTATGTTGCATTTTATACAAACTAGGTGAATTCAAAATGATGGATCATTTCAAAAATATTCATTATACTATTTACTTACATAAATGTGGTTGTATAAAAAGTAAAAGAGGAATGCATTCACAATTGGTTTAAGTAATTTTCTCTTGGCAAACCACCATATAAAACAGGGGCGTCATGGCGCCACAGAATTCTGAATTGTGGTGGAGCATCATCAGTACACATGGCATTAATCTCTGTCTCGTTGCAGGAGACACCCTTGCTTGCATTAGCAGGCTGCCTCTTAAATGTAAGATGGTGTAATGGAACTCAGGTTTAAATAACACAATAAATAAGATCATTTCTCTTTAGTCTTTTCCACAATCTCTGTTTGTTAAGTCCCAAGCTCTGTTTGTTAAATTGCTTCAATGTTTACACATTTTAATGCAAATAACAACTTCTTGGGGTGGGGAGAGGGTTTTTTTTGTGTGTGTGTTTTGTTTTTGTTTTTCAAAAATTCATAGTAAAGGGAGAAGCTGAAGAGGTTATTATCAAATATTATTATTTACTATGTTCAGTAATGAAAAGACTTTTTTAAAAAAAATCAGCACACATATGTGAATACAGCATAATTACCCCACTTTCAGACTGAAAGCCCCAATATTTTGGAAATCTCACTGTTACATATCACTTGAGGATCCCCGTGACAAGGGGAACATTTATCTGACTTTAATGTCTTCTAATTAAATACTCAAAGCATTCTTAGAGTCTTGTTTTCCAAATATAGATATATTTTTAAGTAACAGACTTTTCCAAATGTGTTTTTCTATTGAACTGAGAGGCTTTCAGAAACTGTCCCCACTGAATACAATGACTATTTAAGGAAACAAGCTATTTATGTGGAAATATTAAGAGGGATGATTTTGATAACACACACTCAAGGCCAAAATAAGGATCATTGGGACTTTTACTTGAAGAAGTTAATGGAGGCCAGGCCATTGGCAAATGACCTTGAAATCCCTGGGTGTAGCCTCAAATTGGCTTCAGGAGAAGCTTATTATTAATGCAGACAGCTAGTTTACACCACATGGTATCTCTCTCTGAAGCCATAGCTGTCACTCAGGCACCCCCACATACAAAGAAAAGCATCAGTGCGACAGCACTTTTACATAGCACAAATTTATTAACCAGTATTTTATGTTGCCTAAGGAAATCTGTATCTGCTTAATAGAAATAGAAACTTTGAATATTCAGTAAAGAACGATCATATACGGTATTTAAATAAAGGATATTACCTTACAATACTTGAATCAGATTTTAAATTGTATTTTCCTCTCTGATTTGTAATGCCCCAGAGACACATATCAAAACCTTTTCTTTTAAATATATCAACATGTTATAACTATTTTCCCTAATGTTTCTGAAAATTGATAGGATATATTTCAGAACTCGCACTCACACACACCCACACACGCACACAGACACACTGCTCTACCCACTCAGAAAGGAATTGTTTGCTCAGTTTGCAGATATGAAATCATTAGGGACTGGGTTTTACTTTGGGAAATTTGAGTAACGTGTATTGTTAATGTAAAATAAAGAAATAAAGCCTGGGAAGCTAGAAGATTATTTTTTTTGGAAATGCTTGTTTAGAGTTTAAAAAAAGAAAAATTTCTCCTAATGGTAAAGCATTAACAAATACTTTTTCATATGAATAAAATCTGTAATCAGTTAGATAAGAGCAATGTGCCTTTTTTTGGCATTTAATCAAACAATGAAATCATATACACATTTCCTGACACAAAAGACAAATGATGTAATAATCTGAAGGAGTTTCTCTATCTCCTTGGAACTTTGCATACTTGACTTGTTTTCCATATTTTGTGACTTTAAATGGTGGGAAAATTATATTAAAATGCTTGTAGCAGTTCCTCTAAACTAGCATCCTTTTTGTTTTATTGTATTTAATATAAAAGCAGCAATTATTTGATTTCAAAGTTATGAAAATATGTACCTTATGAGAAAACAAGCAATTTAAGCTTTAATTGGTGTCATTTTTCACAGAACTGGCAAGATTCTTGCATCCCTGGCACGTTGTTTTTCTATAAAACTGCAGAGCTGCCTTCAATGAATGTTTTACGAACACAAAAGTTGTTATATGAAGGTATATGCAAAGATGCCTGGAAATATAAGATTTCTGGTGGGAGTTATTTACAAAAGATGTATTTCATTTGTTACTGTGCGTGGAACAGCTCCTATTATTCTAAGTGTTTCTCTCTCCTCAATAAGACTGCTCTTAGCTCATGTGCTATGAAACCGTGGGCTTATATCTAAAGCAGAATAAAAGGCGATGCTTTGATGAGGGAAAAAACAGAACACTGGGTTTTCTGAAAAGTAAAAAGAAATAATAATTTTAACTGAAAAGAGCCCATATTGTAATGCATCAAAAGGCTGAAGAAAGACAATATACACTGGGAGGCTTGCCTTATATAAATTATATATATATATACACTAGTATATATGATCAGTAAAACTTCTATTTTCTGAAATGCCGGCTTACCATGAATACTTTTCCTTACTCTGCTCAGATGACACATTTTCCACATTTTTAAGATTACATCTCATTCTGAAGGACAGCGGTTTTATCTATTTATTGAGAGACTCACAACCTCAGCATTTCTAAAGACTTTAGAGGTGGTGGTTGTTGTTATTGTTTTATTTAATTTATTGGAGTGACATTGGTTCACAAAACCATACAGATTGCAAGTGTACAATTCAAGGAAACATCATCTGCACACTTGCCCATTGCCCCAAGCAAAGACTTTTTCTGGCCCCATATTTCCCCTTTGTCTACCTTCACCTACACTACCTCCCTTATCCTCCCACTATCACACATGTTGTCTGTGTCTATGAGTTACAGATATATGTTTTGTTCATGAGTTTATTTTGTTTACTAGATTCCATGTATGAGATCATATGGTATCTGTCTTTCTATGACTGGCTTATTTCACTTAGCATAATAATCTCTATGTCCATCCATGCAGTTGCAAAAGGTAAGACTTAGTGTGTTTTTTGTTGTTGTTGTTTGTTTTTTTTGTTTACATCTGAGTAGTATTCCATTATGTAAATGTATCACAGTTTTTTTATCCATTCATCTACTGTTGGGCACTTGGGATGTTTTCAGATCTTGGCTATTATAAACAACTCTATAATGAACATAGGGTGCATATATTCTTTCAAATTAGTGTTTCCGGTTTCTTAGGATATAATTCCATAAGTGAGATTACTGGGTCAAAACCAGTTCCATTTTTAATTTTTTGAGGAAACTCCATACTGTGGTTGAATTAATCTGCATTCCCATCAACAGTAGATGGGGGTCCCCTTTTCCCCTCTTCCTTGCCACCACTTATATTTTGTTGATTTATTGACAATAGTCATTCTGAGAGGTGTAAGGTGATATCTCATTGTGGTTTTAATTTGCATCTCTGTAATGATTAGTGACTTTAATCGTCTTTTCACATGTCTGTTGGCCATCTGTATGTCCTCTTTGGAGAAGTGTTTATTTAGGTCCTTTGCCCAATTTTTTAATTGTGTTGTTTGTCTTTCTTATGTTGAGTTGTATAAATTCTTTATATATTTTTTTTAAATTAACCCCGTATCAGAGGCATCACTGGCAAATAGTTCTTCCATTCAACAGGTTCCTTTTTCATTTTGTTGAGGGTTTATTTTGCTGTGCAAAAGCTTTTTAGTCTGTTGTAGTTCCTTTTGTTTATTTTTTTCCATTATTGCCCCTGCAGGAGGAGATATATTGGCAAAAATAATTCTATGAAAGATAGCTGAGATTTTACTACCTATGTTTTTTTCTACAATTTTATGATTTCACCACTTACATTAGTCTTTTATCCATTTTAAGTTTATTCTTGTGTATAGTGTAAATTAGTAATCCAGTTTCTTTTTTTTTTACATGTGCCTGTTGAACTTTTCCAACACCATTTATTGAAGAGACTGTCTTTATTCCACTGTATGCTCTTGCCTCCTTTGCCAAATACTTCATGCCTAAGGAGGTGTTTATTTGTTTTTGTTGTTTGAATGCAAATTACCCACTAGAGCCAAGGCTTCTTATTCAACAGATAAGACTAGAGATAAAGAACACCTTTTTCTCTTTTCTCTTTCTCTCTCTTTTTTTTTAATGTCTCCTATGATCAGCCAGTTTTGAGAAAACTGTATATATATATGGACTTAACGCAGGAAGGCCTTATTGCTAACAAAGGCCAACATATACTGAATGTTACTATATACCAGACACTGTGTTTACCACCTTATATACCTGCATCCCAACAGTCCTACAAACAGATGTAATCAATAACTCCTCTTTAGAAATTACAGAATCCATTGTTAGGGAATAATTTACAATGGTCACATAGCAAGTAAGGAACAGTAAGAACTGAAATCTAGGTCTGTGTGACTCTAAAACTCACATTTCTAATGATTATCCTAGACTAGCATATTCAAACATAAACAGGATGACAAACGCTGCCCAAGTTAAGCATTAATACCACTAGGGCTGATGGAATCCAAGCTATTGCATCATTATCATCATTGGTTTGCTTCCATTTTAATTCAAAATGAACCAGCCAACACTGACTGATTGGCATGATAATAAGCTTTCCATTGCTATGAATGTCAATATTAAATGGTTTAAATAGAAGCTCAGTGGAAGGTATGGTCAATCCATGCATAAACTGCCATAAATTAACTCACTAATCCACAGCTGCATGAAAACATTACCAGAACATGACCGAAGTTACTGGGATGGAAGTTTTTTTTTTTTTTTTTCTTCTGGGAAACCAACAAATTCATTTCCAAACAAATATCAATGCATTGTGCATTTTTGAGCAATGTACTTTGATCCTGGGAGTTTCTCATGGCCTCTAATTTGTGTAAAAGGCCCATCCTTGGTTCCTCCCAGCACTCGGGGCTCATTGCTGTCAGAGCACTAGCCTGTGAACCCCGGAGGAGAGGAGGGCTTTGCATGTTTGTCTCTCTATCCCCAGATGCAGGCATATTGCTCTGGGCATACTCCCATCCACGGTCGACACACTTTGTCTATAAGGGGAGAGACGATAATTACTTTATGCCTTCAGAGCTATACAACATCTGTGGCAACTACTCACCTCTACTACTATAATGCAAAAACAATGATGGACAACACAAAAATGAATGGGTGTGGCTGTGTTCCAATAAAGCTTTATTCATGGACTCATGAAATTTGAAATTCAGATCTATTTTATGTGACATAAAATAGTGTTCACCTTTTGATTTTTTTCAGTCATTTTAAAATGTAAAATCTATTTTTAGTTCATGGGCCATAGAAAACAGTCAGAGGACAAGAACTGGCCCACGGGCCATAAATTGTTGACTCCTACTCAAGGCAATCAGCACACATTTGACTGTTGAATGGCTAGATGATTGTGAAAAATTAGTCAGTGTTTGCACAGAATACAATGAGGCTGTACATATGATAAAGGAAAGTGGGTGTCATGAAATTCAATTTCTGATTTAGAAATAATTACAAAGGACGGAAAAAGTGCTTCTGAAGTAGTAATT
The DNA here is from genome assembly GCA_963924515.1 of Vespertilio murinus. Classification (NCBI taxonomy): domain Eukaryota; kingdom Metazoa; phylum Chordata; class Mammalia; order Chiroptera; family Vespertilionidae; genus Vespertilio; species Vespertilio murinus. Next base: position 24,009,693 of record OZ004711.1, on the reverse strand, counting down.
AGTAGGCAAAGCCAAAATGATGCAGGTCCACATAATTAATTTCAAACTAAATATTTCTGGAAAAATCCAGATTGGATGGTGACTGACATAACATAAAACCCTTGCAGTCCATCCTCACCAACAAACAAGGGCTTTGGTATATTTTTACCTACATCTGTATATCTTGCTCAGCTTGCTATTTGATCTATTGGGGGTGGGGGGAATCAGGGAACATCTATGCCCATGACTGCCTCTCACTCTGTGCTCCTCATCCAGGCTCATAGTAATTATTTAATTGGTTGAGCACTCCAACTGCCTCACTTTCTAAATTCTAGTAGGTGACTCTTTGGGAAGATCTGATATCCTTCACATATAATTGCATTGTTGTGCTCTTGCATTTTTCACAGTAAAGCTTTAGGATTTAAAGTAGTTTTTAGCTTGGGAGGAGAAAACATCTTGCAAGACAAAGTCCATCCAGGTGGATTGAGGATGGTCACTGTTGGGCTGTGTTTGAGCCAGTGAGTGTGAGCCTGAGGCAGTGGTAGAAGTGGGCATGCTTTGTCCCTGCCTGACTCCTGGAACCCTCACCTCACAAGAACAATTCATACCTCAGACCCATGAATGCCTACTAAGAGCATCAAGCAAAACAACTTTACATTTATGTGTCCCATCACTTTCTAACATGGATTTCTTAAAATGGCCAGTCTTGACAGACACAACACCCTTCTCTCTTCTGACATGGCTGTGATGCCTGCACTTCCAGGAGACAGTGAAGTCCCTTACCTTCTCCCCATTGGCTCTGCCAGGTCAATCCCACACGCTCACGTGTCATCACTCCTATCCAACCCAACACAGTCAAAAGCAAGAGAATACAATGAATAGTTTACTCGGCTTATTAATCATGAAAATGGCATGCCTTATTTTAGAATTTTCTCCTTGAACTTTATAAACTGGTATATGAATGTTTACAAAATACAGTATTTAATCTCTAGCCTGAAGTACTTGACTCCAAGAGGAAATGGAGGATGGCATTGTGATATTGGGGGATTCAAGACAAGAGCTCAGAGAAATCATCATAATCTGTGATCATAGACTTGTTTTCAGGCAAACTTGTTCATTGTCACCCTTTTAGGCTGTGACCTTCACAAGAATGAGGACTCTGCTTCTACAATCATGTGAACAGGGCTCAGATACATCAGATAGTGAATGAAAATGTATTAAACAAATAAATGGTTAAAGCGCTCCAAAGCTAGCTGACAAATGAACATATTTGTTTACTTCTAAAAGGAAAGAAAAAGTCACTTCCAACCCTACCCATCCCTCAGTGCCAGGTGAAACACTCAGGAACTATGATTTTGTGTGTGAGTACACAAAGAAAAGATTTGTTTGTAATGATTTTTAAAAAATAATTTATATTTCATAAGGGAAAGTTCTCATTCCTTATTAGGTTATCCATGGTATAAGATAAATAATTTCTCATTTTTACATTAAAAGAATTCAATGAGAAACAAATGAACTGAAAAGCAGCACACTGAGACCTGAAGCCGTATGAAAAGATTTGAGCTGAATTCTGTTTTATTTTCTACAGTCATTCCTTTTCTGTAAATCGCTGCCATGAATCTGCTTGCATCTAGAAGTGAAATGCTGTATATTTTCAGAGCACTAGAAATTCCTTAAAATGGTTCCAGTGGTTCAAAATATGCATGCTGATCAAAATAGCCATCTATAAATACTGTCGATCTATCACGTGATAAATAAACATTATCAAATATTTGTACATTCACATATGTATATATATGGAGTGGAAAGGAGAGAAGGCAGAGAGAGAATATTGCTGTTAATGCTTGCAACTAGTTGGCAAAATATATACCCCACAATATGACTACATTGCATGGGACTTATGGGAATATGCCTTTCTGTACTGTATACATACACACATAAACATAGAAGTTGGAATGTTCACATGTACACATGCACACATATTTTAAATAACATCTTAAATGCAGTTTGAAAATACATATGTATATACATACTCACACATATTCTGAAATGCCATCATTCAACATAATTCATAATGTGTATTGAAATATATCAAAGCTGAAACACATTCCAGAAAGAAATACTCACTGGTGCAATTAAATCATAAAGGAGTTTAATTTGTTCACTTAGTAGCTAAATGTTTATATCAACATTTTGGCCAGCAGTTTCTTTAATGAGAATGTACCTGGAATGAATTAAATTTGGTTATTATTTAAGCTCATGAGTTAAAGTGTTTCTTCAGGGACTGCACTTATGCTTTGATGCATTTCAATGAATGCTGTTCTTGAAAATGCCTATTTCAACTACTTTAAACGGGAAACCTGAAAATCCTCATGGCAGCCTGGTTTATGAAACTGGTCGTGAACATCTGTGGGATACACAGGCTGGAGGAGCAACTCATTCTTTTTTACATAACAACTTGATTGGGGTGTACCTCATATATACAATGCACCCATTAAAAGTGTACAATTTAATGTTTTCTAGCCTACTCACAGCCCTGTGCAACAGTAGTGCAGTAAATTTTCAAACATTTTCATCACCACCCCCCAAAGAAACCCTGTATGCATCAGAAGCCATTTCCCATTTCCTCCCACCTCACCCCACTTCCAATTGCCTCTAGTCACAGGCAACCTCTAAATTACTTTCTGACTCTATGGACTTTTCTTTTTTAAATATATTTTATTGATTTTTTTCAGAGAGGAAGGGAGAGAATTAGAGAGTTAGAAATGTCTATGAGAGAGAAACTTCGATCAGCTGTCTCCTGCACACCTACTACTGGGGATATGCCCACATCCAAGGTACATGCCCTTGACCGGAATCAAACCTGGGACCTTTCTATCTGAAGGCTGACGCTCTATCCACTGAGCCAACCGGTTTCAGCTCTATGGATTTTTCTATTCTGGACATTTCCTTTAAAGAGAACCAAACAATATGTGGTTTTTTGCTACTGGCTTCTTTCACTTGGAATGCTGTTTTTAAGGTTTAACATGTATCTATACTTTTATGGCTAAATAATATTTCACTCTATGGATCTATATCATTTAATTTTAGCAGTTGATGGACATTTGTGTTGTTGCTAACTTTTTGGTTATCAGGAATTATGCTGCTATGAAATTTTGGGAACAAGTTTTTGCACAGTTGTATTTTCATTTCGCTTTTTGTTTGTTTGGGTTTTTTTATGTTTTGAGAGAGAGAGAGAGAGAGAGAGAGAGAGAGAGAGAGAGAAGGATTGAGAGATAGAGAGAAACATCATCTATCCACTGCCTCCTACACACCTCCTATTAGGGATTGAGCCCGCAACCTGGGCATGTGCCCTAACTGGAAATCAAACTGGTGATCTCTTGTTTCCTGGGTCAACACTTAATTGCTGAGCCACACTGGCTGGGCTTGTTTTCATTCCTTCTGGGTACACACCAAGGAGTGGTGCATACCCAGTTGTTGCATCATATGGTAATGCTATGTTTAATCTTATGAAAAACTACTAGACTGTTTTTCCAAAGTGTCTGCCCAGTTTTACATGTCTACCAGTAATGTATGAGGATTTCAATTTCTCCAAGGATAACTCACTTTGATGTCTAAGATTATTATTTCCTAAATGCTGGACTCCATCCTCTTGTGTGATATAGCCATGCAGATAAGATATGACCTCCCTGATGTTTTACTTTGATATGCATAGCAAAGCATTCTCTAGGCTCGGAAATACAAACCCTTATTCAAGCACATCATGAATGTTAGCCCAAGAATACCATGTACACTGAGTTTTATCAACTGTAAGATGAGAGAGATTGGTCCAGAGTGAAACCTGTAGCCACTTGAAACCTATTGACACAACTCCATGAGCAAGCTCGTGAGTGAGGAGAGATACTATTTCAAATCAACTTAATGTATCTTAAAAACACAAATCCTAAAGCTGTTTGGACAATGGCCACTAGAGAAATGTATCAATTCATTGAGGGAAGATAATCCTATAGGTTTTTTAGATTCTTCTGATTAAGTACCCTCCAGTGTTCTCAGAAGGGACTCAGTCTTTCACCGTGAGAGTAATTTGTATGAACTGTTGTTCTTTCCTAAATTATCATATGGCCCATACTTTAGAATTTTAAATAGATTTTAAATTATTGGATTATGTAAAAGTTACAAATTGTTTTTGCTATATCCAAAACAATCGTGAATAGGGCATAATAGGGAAATGCTAATAAAGGTCAATAAATTTAAGAAACTAAATTGTTCACTTTTTTATTTTTAGCATACTATAGGCACATGATCTCACTGAATAATAATAAAATATGATAATATATAATATTGATGATGATAAAAATAACATCCCTAAATAACTGTATGCTGGGGAATATACTCAATATTTTAAATATGTAATGTAACAATCTTCACAGCAATCCACTAAAGTAAGTGTCATCAATCTTTCCAATTTACAGATGAGAAAACGGAGGCAGGGAATTTAGTTACTCATTATTTGTTATGCAGTTAGTGATGGTGGGCCAAGACCAGAACCAGGTTTGTCTGAATCCAGTGTGACCTCCAGTCCATGTTCTATCTAATCAAAGGGTTTTTTATCCACAAAAAAAAGACAGTTCTTAAATATATTTTCTACAGATGCAATGAAAAGCCCATTATTTTTAGTGGGTCATTGGGAAGAAAAAATTGTCTATAGATTTATAAAGTGGTATATCTCTTAGTACATGTTAACTATTTTTCAAAACTATGTAGAATATTTTATGTTTGATAAAATACAAACTTACAAATAACAAGGTATACTAATGCCTACTGCATACTATTTCAATCAACAGATAATGAAAATATAACTATCAATGTATTAGATCTGAAAATTTGTATTATATCAGAAAGGGAGATTTGTATTTTAAAATGCTTAATACCTAAAGAAATAAAGGCTTTTTATAACCTTAATGAGTGAAATGTACTTCTAAGCACACAGAAGTAGTTATATATTCCAATTAATAGTAAAATGTTATGAAATAACTATAAAATGCAGTTTGTGCTTGAATATCACTCATCTCAATTTTATAAATATGGAATCTAAAATACTGAAAGGATAGTTTTCTTATTAACACAAATAAAGAATCATTATCATAATAAATGACTGCATTTTGGCTATTCACTCAGAGTCTAGCTCCTACAACACAGTAGAAATTTAATTGATGCTTTAAAACAAATGTTTAATTTGTTACCTGTATCCTGTGCTACCCTCCGGGCATCTTTTATTTGTTTTGCTACAACTCAAACATCTTTCATGTTAGCTAAATTTAGAGGATCGGTCTTAGTATTATCCCTAATTAAAATTCAATAAAACCCCTCAATTTAAAAGTTATTGTGGTCAAAACTGTGGGTGAGCTATGAAATCCATAGAAGAAGGCAGTTAGAATAGATTTAACCACCTGTGAGGTATAATAACCACACTGAAATTCGTGGCCTGGAGTGTTTTCATTGCTATTATAAAAGGAAACATATACATAAAAGCAAGGGAAGCATTCAGATATGACCATTAATAAATGATTATCACATAATGGACAGTACATAAGGAATCGCTTATTAATCCGGTGTTGTACCGCATTCAAAAACAAATTAAAAATTATATCCTAGAAAATCCATGAATTTATTAATCATACACATAAAAAGGCTACCCATCATCTCAATAGCACATTCTCAATATTAGAAGTGAATAAACTTAGAGAGATGATTGGGTCCAGAGAGGACCTCTATCTGAATCATTCAATGGTATGTCATGCAGAACATAAAATTTGTATAGGGATAAAGTCTTAGGTGATTTTGAATTTTCTGTTTTAAGAATTATAGTCTACATAGTTATTTCTACTTAAATTTAATCTAATGGCATTCACTCATCAAACATAATTTTTCCTTACATATTCATATTTTATAAGACTGTAATTAGCCTTAAATAATATCCCTTGAAACAAATATTTATTGAATATATATTGTGTACTAATATGAAGTGAATGGTGTTTTGAAAGCCACTGTCCTAAAACCCAAAATTATATCACTACACTTAGTTAGTTCTGGGTATTCAAAATTTGTTGGTTTTGTGTTTTTTTTATGTGTAAAATAAATTCCACTCTTAAGGTTATTTGAAAAATTAAATTAACTGAGAAATGTAGGTAAAATATTTTATAAACTGTAAAATAAATCACAAAAATGGGAAAATCAGTTAATTATCATCTATTCACATGAAATACATCATTCCCTAATTTTCAAAACATTCATTTTGGTAAGTTTAACCCCAAATATTTTATCAATAAGATGAAACGATTACTATTTATAAAAATTACTAACAAATTTATAACTTAAATTTACATAACTAGAGGAGTGGCTTTGAATCAGCTAATTCAAAACAAATTTGTCATCCAAATGTGTTTTGAGAAACTATCAGTACAAATACCTTGTATGTCTACAATGATATGGATGTTTACTTATTTCAAATTTCTTTTTTCTACACAATATCAAAATTATCTATTGTTACTCTTATTACACACAACTGGAAATAATAAATTAATTTTCTCTCCAGCAATTAATGACATAATTTTTATGAGGTTGTACAATCCTAGATCACTAACCACAGTTGTAAATCTTCTCAGAGTTCTCTTAAGTTTCTTATTTTCTATAAAAAAATAAATAAAACTTCCCTGTACATTTTATTAAGATACAACTAAGCTGACAATTCAATCTTGGGAATAATTAGAACATAAAATTTCCAAGTAACTTTCCAGATATAGCCTTTTGTAAAGAAAGTATAGATGACCAAGAACTATAAGCAAATTATAGTGTTTACAAAGAAAGAATAAACAACTAGAATCATCTGGAAATCTTCTGTGAATGTATTTAAGATAAACTTTTAAGCATATTTACTAATTCACTCACAGTAATTTGAGAGATTTTATACATCAAGCTATGCTTAATAGCAGTATAAATAAAAAGGTAAATCTTACCCAGACCATGAGTAGAAGGATTATGCCTTGAAAAATGGAACTGAGAAAGATAAATCACAGAAGCAGATAAAAATATAGCTGTATATGAAAACTATAAGATAGAAATTGGTGTGCTGCAAAAATATATTCAAATCTAAAATTTCAGAGGTGATGACTTAAATGGAAAGATAGGGAAAACGTCTTGGAATATATAGTGTCTTTGAACAGCATGACACCACTGAACATAACAACAGGAGACAGGCTTGCGAGGCCTTCTTCAATGAGCACAAAGATTCTAGAATGAAAAACTGAGTCGAGTTAGATAATAATGAGGCCATTTGACTAGAGTAAAGGAGTGTAAATAAGGTAGAGCCATACCATGAGATGATACTGAGTATCATTTAAGAGGATTTGCTTAATATCTGGTAAACCCTTTGAAACTTTTGAGAAGGGGCACACATGCCAACGTACATTATAGGAGATGCTTCATGGGAATACTAGGTTTGCAAATGTTCATAAAATAAAGTAAAATGAGGAGAGGCTAAAGAAGGGAAGACCGGGGACTGCTGTAGCAGCAGAATGCAATGCAAATGGCGAGTGGGGAATTCAGAAGGCCTATACTTAGCTCCAAGAATGAAAGAGAGAGAAGAATGTTGTAAAGACATTTTAGAGAGAAGATTGGCAAGCGGTGGTAACCATTTGGATTTAGAGTTAGAGATTATAGGTTTTTCCCTTTGGCACATGGTATCTGGCATTTATCCTGTGAATTTCCATGTCTGCTAGAACTATTGGGGTAACAATAAATGGAGAAAGGAAGAAAGGAAGGACGATTTACCTATTCTTTTCCATCTTTTTGAGCAGTACGTGACAGGGTGAACAATCCCAGAATATAATGGGCTCACCCCCCATTTGATTTTTCATCTATAAACTGACTACTGTGTATAGTCTCTCCTGCCTCCTGGGATTAAAAAATCTCTGCTGATGAGCTTGGGTTCTAGGGTTCCTGAGAAATGAATAGCAGTTGGGTCCATAAGTGAGGTTAAAATATAGCAGTGTGCAGTATCACTGATGAGTAGTCAAATGATACATTTCCTAAGTATGTCACACCAAGACATGTTCACAGCCGAAACTGAACAATGAGCTGAGGATCACAAAAGGCTAAACAACTGAAAGTCATCAACTCAATGGAAGCAAAAGAAAAAGTAACAGGAGACCCCACAAGAGGGAGAAAATTTGGATAAGTTTCGAATTAAATTCATTACAACAGTGCATCTGCAACCTAAATGTACACTGCCATGCTTTCCCCAGTTCACAGTTTGAATCTTTTGTTTTCTTCTTTCTCTTGATGCTCAGACCAATTCCTCTATGTGCTCTAATTTTCTACGACTTATTCCCCACTCTGCACTTCTTAATTTCTGAAACCAAGATTGAGCTATCATTTCTACCTTTGTGCTCATTCCCTTTCCCCTGTGATATTCCATTCTGAGCGATGTCCCAGGTCGGGCTAGGAACACCTGAGCATAAACAGCAGTGGCGGCTTTAGCCAGTGATGTAAGTGATCAAGGTGCCAAACTCATGGTCAGTGTCTCCTTAGGCCTCACAGCCTTGATGTCTTCCAGCCTCCTGTATTCTTTCAGTGCCTTATGTCAGAGGGTTTTCTTTCCATTTTCTTGGGAAACATTTCAAGTTCACGATACTGAGAGCTATCCATGGGTTCACAAAAGCCTGAGTAAAAAAGTGTGAAAGGCATCCTGGCACTCCAGCATGATAGGGAAAATTAGTCATCCAAATTGAAAGGTGAAAACTAGATCTAAAAAAATAAGGCGAGAAAGTGTGGAGGGGTAGGAAAGGGCAGGGATGGGTGTGGTGAGCAGGAGAGAATAGTATTCCATCAAGCCGTCCCTGACAGTGCATCTTGTTAGGATCATGCAATTTGAACAGAATTTGGGGGTCAGTTTTTGTTTTACTCTCTCCCATTTTTAGAATCAGTTTGCCCAATATTATGACACACATGTTCCCAGTTACCATAATAGACTACATATGCAACATTAACTACATCATTTCAGAGTTCCATTTGCAGATTCTACATTTTATTCCGCGCATACCCCCCTTACCCCAGAGGAGACAGGCTGTTAATCCCCATCCTCTGCGGGAAGCTTATGCTATGGTTGGCAAAATGTAAGAAAAAAGGCTTTGTATTCCAGTTACCATGTTAGCTGTGATACACACACATATACATTTCATCTCGTGTTGTTCTTCATTAATTCATTTTGGAAATTAAAATGCAGAATTTCAGCATCGTCTTAGGGAAGCTCAGAGCAGATTTTTCTAGATGTTCAAGGCGCTCCCTTTACAGTAGAGTTTGCAGCTATCATGAACAGTCTGTAGGCTGAATCCTAAACTTTTTAGGTTGTTACTAGAGGCCCAGTGCACAAATTCATGCATGAGTGGGGTCTGGCCCCAATCAGGGCAGATCAGGGCCGGTCCTGTGAGGAGGAGGAGAAGGCAGGAGGTTGGTCTACCATCCTGTCCTGATTGGGTCTGATCAGGGCTGAGCCTGCTGGGTGGAGGGGCTGCAGGCAATTGGCCAGTGGGTCCTCCCCTGTATTAGGGTTGGGGGGACAATTGGGGTGGAGCTAGCCATGGGGAGAGGCTGTGGGAGGTGGGCTGGCAGACCCTGCCCATGATTGGAGTGGGGTCCAATCAGGGACAAAGCTAGCTGGGAGAGGGTTCACAGGCAGTTGTTTGGTGTCCCTTCCCCTGATCAGGGTGGGGGGCAAATCTGGGGTGGGACTGAGTGGGGGGAGGGGCTTCAGGAGGTTGGCCAGCTCGCTGTCCCCGTATTGGGGTGTGGGGTATGATCAGGGGCAGGGCCAGCCAGGGGGAGGAGCTGAAGGCCAATCAGGGTGGTGGGGGCTCATAGGGAGTGGGGCAGGCTGGGGGGAAGGGCTGTGGGCTGATCTTGGTGGGGAGGGCCAGTTGGGGGGCAGGGCCTGCCACAGGGCAAGTGAACTGGCCAGCTCTACCCCGTAATCTGGCTGGTTCACTGGCCACAGTGGGTATCATAGCAACCAGTAGTTCTGGTTGTTCCGGCATTATGGTCACTGGCTTTTTATATATATATATAGATTGTTGTTAGTAATCCTCACCTTGAGGGTATTTTTGCCATTGATTTTTAAAGAGAGTAGAAAATAGAGAGAGAGACATTAATTGGCTGACGCCCACATGCACCCCAACCAGAGTCAGGGATCAAACTTGCAATTCAGGTATGTGCCCTTGACTAGGAGTCCAACCAGGTACACTTCAGTACCATAGCCGGCGCTCTAACCACTGAAAAACACAGGCCAGGGCTAAATCTTAAACTTTTTTAAAAATGTATTTATTAATTAAGGTGTTCATATAAATCTTAAACTTTTGAAAAGTCCTCTGTGGAAATGCAGGCTCAGAACCTGTCAGAGAGCATCTAAATTTCAGAGCATGGTGGGGAACATTTAACAGAGATTGGCTTTTTCCCTGTGTATCTGATGCAAAATTTAAGTGCAAAACTTCTGAATCACTTGAATGACTAGAGAAAGGGATTCAGTCATGAAAAGCCATTTTAATTCTGTGTCAATATTTTTATCCATGTTAAACTTAGGTAGGTCTTTATTAGTAAGAGTTAGTGAAAATGTTTGTGTAAAATTTGGTAAAATTGTGGTTAAAATTCCAGAAAAAGGAATATAAAAGTACAATGATTACTGCAGAATTTGACTCTCCCATTAAAATATCAGCACTTTTGTACCTTGGCATTTTAGAAAGAGATTTAATTCATAAAATAAGCTTTATTTAAGTAGTTTTAGTAGAAACTTGTTTTAGGAAAAACTGCATCATTTATGACTTCTAAAATTTCATATAAAGATTAGACAAGTACTAAAAAACTATTCAAAATAGATATATTTCTTTAACTATAGGATAAGTATGCTTATATATTTCTAAACACTTCAACAGGATTAATGTTTTCATAAGACAATAATTTTTCAAATATAATAATGCAGTGTTCTAAAAATACTATTTTATAAGACAATATCTGTTTTATCTCTAAAAACTTATGAGACTAATCAATTCTTTCCATACAACTTTAATCTTTTCCCCCAAGATTACTTTTAGAAATTATTTCAATGGCAAAAATGATAATTTTCTGTTCAAATAAAACCTTTATAATTTTAAAAAGTATATTATTATGCAATCACTATTTGCCATATCATACTGAATTTTTTCTACTCTTCTCCCATATGCCTTTGTTTATTTCTTAAAGAATTTAACATGAAATCACTGTTAAACAGTATTATTTTGGAAAAAAATAATTTTTGTTATTTTATAATTACAAATGTCACAACAATAAACACATAAATAATATATTTCATTTAAAAGTAACAACAAGCAATATATTAAAACACTGGGGACAGCCTTTAAAAATCATAAACATGAGCAAAATAAAATAGTAATTTTCCAAAGAAAATGAAAACTAGAAAACAATCTTAAGATATGAATTAAAAATACTAGCAAGAATCTTGAAAAATTATTTGAAGTTTTATTGAATAATTTTCCTTTAGAAATTGACTTTTATACAAACAATAAAAGTAATATAAATATATGTAAAAGTCACAGTTGTTATAGGTCAACTTTCCTCTCTAAATTGTGTCTCACCCTGATTTATAGTATCTGATCAATTTAATGGTCATCAAGCACTCCTATATTGAAGATCATACTATACTATTTTATTTGAAATGCTGCTCAGAGAGTCACAGAATTTCATACTGTACTGTACATACCTTAAATCTATCACTCTGCATTTCATATCAAATTGATTCTGACACATCACATTTGAATAAAACAGTGGTAGAACATGCATGCTCATTTACACTTCAATATTAATCGTTACACTTTTTATGCACTAAATAAATGTACATAATTGGTAAAACGCATGGGAATTAAGTCAAATTAGCCAAATACGCATTTTAAAAAAGCATTTCCTCATCTTATGCATTGCTATATAATAAGATATATAATAAAATATATGCTCTATATTATAGAAAAATGATTTACATTTCTGGAAAATAATTTAAACAAAGTTCATATTAGAGTTTAGAAAATAGGATTTGCCCTTCATCCAAAATTGAAAGACATTATTTTCTAGGTCAAGTTCATTAAGTGAATAGACAGGAGCCAATGCACTTTACAGAGCTGGGGCAGCCCCAAACCTTATACAACAAGGTTCCCTGTGAGGTCAGTGACCTCTAACTGCATACGAAAAACCTTTTGAGAAGGAGTAAAGAAGATCAAGATTATAGTTGATCAACTGACTTTCTATAGAATCTCCTTTTAAAATAGCTATGTCACTATAGACATTTTACCCTTTTGTTGGTCAAACTCATGTTTCTCCAAAGAATGTGATTTTAAAAAGTAGAGGGAGGGGTTCAGTAGGCCACCAATTTTTTTTAAAGCTTTCCAATTACAGCAGAAAAATACATATTATGATCTACACCATTAGATGGCTCTTCCCATACAAGTGGTATTTAATAGAAATTTGAAAATCCTTTAGAAACATATTACATATAGCCTTAGCAAGTTTGGATCAGTGGATAGAGCCTGGCCTGGCAACTGAAGGGCCCCAGGTTTGATTCCAGTCAAGGGCACATACCTTGGTTGCAGGCTCCCAGCCATGGTTGGTGGAATATAAAATTGTGGGAGACAACCAATCAATGTGGAAAAAATTTAATGGAAAAATATCCTCAGGTAATGATTGAAAAAAAAAGAGATATATTACTAACTATGGTATTTATATTACTGACTGATTTTTTAAAATGTAGCAATAGTATTTAATCCAGATAACTATGGAAGAAAAAAACCTGCTAGTTAATCTTCATTAAAATTAAGCGGTATGTGCTTATAGGTGCTAAAGATCTTTTAAGTTAAGGGCTGATACTAATTCCTCCCTCTGCTGGAGGTCAAAGGACCTCAGTCCCTGGGAATATTGCTGTTTTTAAAAAGTAAATGAAACTGGCCTCTGACCTTGCCAATGACCATGAACCAATACACACTTTTTTTTAACCTTAAATAAAGCTCCTAGGTCCTCCCTTAAAGCCTATTTACTTTTCCATAATCCTAAAACAGTATTTGTAAACCTGGGCACCAATGACATTTTGACCCAAATAATTCTTTGTTGTGAAAGTCTAACCTATACACCATGCATGTCAAACTTGTGGCCCACGGGCCACATGCCTGGTTTATTTGGACCGTGTTAGCCTTTGAGTTTGACATGCTCGGTGTATACTGTTAGAGATTTAGTAACCTAACCTCTAGATGCCAGTAGCACCCCCTCTCTGAAGTATAATAATTAGAAATGTCACCACACATTTCCAAATGTCCCTTGGGGAAGGGAAATTCCCTCATTGAGACCTGCTGTTTCAGAGGGAGAGAAATAACATTTGTTAAAGGCATGCTTACTGAGGAAAATCAACAATAGCTGAGTTTTACAGGGAGAGAAAAGGAGTGATAAATGAGACAAAACAACTGCAGTTGGTTGCAGAGTGAAGGGGGATATTTAGTATAGGGATTTCAATCACCACACCAGGTATGATCATCAGTACCATAACTATGAAGAGCAATTATTTTATTCTGCATTAACACTGACATGCCTTACAGTGAGAGCACCCCTAAATTAGTACTGAATAAGATCACTTATGTTTACTGTGGTGATCCCAAGCCAGTGTACACCAAAAAAGAAAATAGAAAACATGTAATACATTTGGGCAAGATTTCCATCAAGAGATTTAACTTTTCCAAATTCAGGGCAATTGATGTTTATCAGGGGGGGAAATGCTTCTGTGTTTATATGTATTTTTGATTTTCCAAGAAAATGCAGATTTGGAATATTTTCTTTCATCAGTACCTGTTCTTTAATTAATAGTTCAAAAAAGGATAAATCAGCCATCATAAGGACACCTGATTCTCTGTTAAAATCCTACAGTGGTTTGGTCTGTAGGTATTGTCAAAGATGAATGTTGTCACCTGCTGCCTGGTCAGGGTTGCCCAATAAAATGCTAGAGAGAATTGCATGTTTGGGTGAGATCTCGACAGTTTCCAAAGTTCAGGTGAAAGAAGTCTGGGTTCTCCAGATAAACAGAACCAATAGGATAGATAGGTAGATAGATAGATAGATAGATAGATAGATAGATAGATAGATAGATAGATGATAGATGGATAGATAGACAGATTATATAGATGGATAGGTAGATAAAATATTTATTATAAAATCTTAGCCCACCTGATTATGAAAGCTGATAAATGCAAATATCTTCAGTCAGACACCCTGAAGACCAGGAAAGTTGATGGAATAGTTCCAGAGTCCAAGTCATAAAGGAGGAGGAAACTGAAGACAGACACAGAGAGGGTGAATTCTCTTTAACTCAGCCTTTTATTCTATTCAAGCCTTCAACACATTGGATGAGGCCCACCCTCATTGAGGAGCACAATCTGCTTTACTCATTCTACAAATTAAAATGTTAAATCTCATCCAGAAACACCTTCACAGATACACCCATAATAATGGTTAACCTTATGAGGGCACCCCATGGCCCAGTCAAGCTGACACATAAAACTAACTATCACAAAACTCCATATGGAGAGAGCTTACAAAGCAAGGTCAGGGTGCAAAGTAGGAGTGGGAAGAACAGAGAAGGGCAAAGGAGCAGAGCACCTTAAAGAACACAAGGGGGGAAAATTGTGATTAGAGTCAAGACAGGTAGATCAGAGGCCAGATGGGTATACAAAGGTCAGAATTTTATTTTGCAAGACGTTTTAGAAATTTCACAGGCCCATTAGAGTAAACAACTAGATACATAAGCAAGCCCAATTCTAAACTTTGAATATCAGTCTGAAACAGGACTACGGGAGTAAGAAATGTTCTAGGACAATGTCAACCTTTTAATGATGATATCCTAGAGCCTTCACTGATGCCTGAGACTATGAAGATGGGCGGGGATAAAGGGATTCTGGAGGCAGCAGCAAAAGGGATCGAATGGAAGTCAATAATTATATTCTCTGCTTACTTGTGTTTGATATAAAATCAACCAGCAAAATTAGAGAGACATCCTTCAGTTTGGAACCCATCTCAATCACTTACTAGCTATGTAATTTTTGGCTAGTTAACTTATCTGATCCTTTGTTCTCAACTATGATATAAGTACACAGACTAAGTAAAACCTGATGAAATAAACACATTTCATCACACTACTGGTAACTGGCTATCTGTCAGTCTTCACTGAATCCCCATTCTCAAATGAAGGTGGCTGGATAGGACTGAGATTTTATAAGTGACTAGAGGTACGGTGCACAAAATTTGTGCACAGGTGTGGTCCCTAGATCTGGCCAACAATCAAAGCTTGAGCATCTGGTGTGGAGGGGCAGGTCCCAGCTGACATCTGAGCTCTGGGCAGCACCTGGGTCCCTGAACCCCCACAAGCCTGCTCAGACTGAATCATGGTGCTCGACTCTCCGTGTGGAAATGTGAGGAGTGCAGCTGCATGTCATAGGCCCGGGCATAGCATGGGCCTCTGGGCCACCCAGTGGCACCGCACGGAAGTTGGGCAGGCAGGGAGTTCTCTCCCAACTGGCCTGGCAAACCATCTCCTGTGAGAACCATGGGGAGCCCCACTGGCCTCTGTGGTCCTGGTGGCTGTATCCAGGCTCACCAGGATGATGCTGTGTGTGTGGGGGGGGGGGGGGCAGGCTCCCCAAGGGAGTGAGTGTGTGCGAGGCTTCCCTGGCACATAAGCTCTGGCCTCCTGGAGGAGATTAGCAGGGGGAGTGATATCAAGCTTGGCAGATGCCCTGCATTCTCACTGCATCTCCATCCCCATTACCCCTGCCCTCAGATAGCTGGTGAGAGGTCACAGGGCATTGCCGATGCCCCTAATGTTCTGCACTGCCCCCTGGCAGTTATTGCACATCATAGCAAATGGTTGAACTCTCAGTTTCCAGGTTGAATGACCGCCCAAGGGGACAATTTGCATATTAGGCTTTTATTATATAGGACTGTTTGTGGTCATTTGGGACTTGGTCAGTCAGTATTTTGTCACTTGTTTACAGTTTATATCTCAGTATTTTAAATTTTGTGCCTTTTTTTGTGACAGAACAGACCAACTGAAAAGTATCATTTTTCATTTAACTTTACAATAATACAACCCAGTATTTTCTGTGGTTAATTTTCTGGATACACTTTTGGTGTTATCTCAGTGTTTAGGACTAGACAATGCAGATCACGGTTCTGTGGGGCCTGAGGCTCATAGAATTTGAGGGGCCTTTTTAAAGGAACATACATGCAAAGTTGATATTATAAAATTAGGTATGGAAGAGAATGTTAATTTAGAATGAGAAAAAGAGTTACACATTTTTTTTATTGGTAAACTTAAAAACAGGGCTTTGGAAGGAGTGCCTGTAAGTAAACAGCCCTGAAAACTTAAACTTCATTAGCTTTATAGCACATCTGCTTCTTGGGATGGATGGGATTAAAGAAGACCATGCATGGAAATACTTAATGCCTGGTATTAAGAACTTACTTTCAAATGTCAGCAAATGTTAACATTATTATTATTGTCAAAATAATCAAATAATAGTGATTATCTAACATGCAGCAAGTCACATGATACTTGAAGACATGAGATTTGTGGGGAGGAATTCCATATTCTTCTGGCCTTTAATATTATAACTTCTGTGGTGAGGGATGAACCTTCTTACACTCTCTTCTTTGTCGTCCCTCTGAGAAGGCTACCCTCCATAGTCCAGGACTTGGTAGGAAGAGGTGGCCTATGCATTCATTTCAGGTGAGGAGAGGGACCCCGGCCCTACTGGCCTGATTAGCAGAGACAACCTTGGGAAGTTAGATGTCAAAGATGTCCAAGTTGCCTTATAGGGCTACAAAAGCAAGAAATTGAAGATAGTAGGACATAATAACTACAAATATAATCACAATATAATGTAAGCAGCAAAACGCATACATAAACAAACAGTTATGACAGTACCAACAAAATAAAAGTGGGCAGTTAATTTTGTCCAGCAACACTAGAGAAAACCCAACCAGGAATAGACATCAGAGTAAAACCTTAGACGGGGAAATACCATGCAAAGGTAGATAGATGTATATGAATATGAACAGAAGTGGATAGATGGATGCATATGAATAGGAATGGACCAGGTGAGACAAGTAGTATCCTGGACTAAGGTAGGGTGACAGGTGATAAAACTGCAGAAATAGTTTGGACTGGCATTGTCTGCCATGTTAAGCTATCGGCCTGAGTGAAGAGAGGAACTAACGAAGTACTGATTCTTGAACTTTGTAATAAGAGTCTTGGGTAAGTTGTGCAAGAGTCACTCTGGGAAAGGAGAGTACACAGCTTCCTGGGAGCACAGTACCCATGGAGTGGTACACCACTTGTATGGGCAGTAACCCAGGTCAGGAATAATGAGGAGCTGAACCAAGCAGATGCAAAGAAGATGAAGAGTCATTGCCAACATTTAAAAAAAAATATATTTCTGAGAGGCAATTAGCAAGAATGGGAGATCGTATTTCTCTTCAGTTCCTCAGATAGTTGTTGATGTTTTAATGAAATACAATTGAAGTTGGATGGAACTTGAAAATACAAGTCAATGAAATGTTAAAAGCATTTCAGGAAATAATTATTTCTTCTTGGGACTTCATTCGACCAGCTCATCCTTAATGCTAAATAAAATGTTCAGAATTGCACACTCCAGCAAATGAGAAGCTAGAAACCCAGGATGTTCCACATCTAATGCTCAGGATACTTAAGAGCACTTCCCCACCCAGACACTTGTTTTGGAAAAACAAAAACAAGACAGAATAAACAGACAATCAAAAACATCCTTTGTTTCCACTTACAGAGAGTTCAGGAAAACAACAGTTGCCTTATTTTTCTCACCATTTTCAATTACTAGGATTTATGGAATTCATGTTCACATTACTTTTAGGGCCCAAAGAAAGCTACAGTGCAGCAGAATGCCAAAGCACAGGAGGCAAGCATCACATGTGTAGACATTAACATTGCACAACATCCATCCTGCCCATTCCTTTAAAACCAGTCTTTACCTCCTCACAATCTCTGTCTAGACACCACCTACCTGGTCTAAACGTGTACTGCTAACAAAGCCCCAAAACATCACTGCCTTCAGATTTTCTTGTGGCATCGATATCAAAATGGAATTCTCTTGTCTCAGATGTATCCATCAGACTAAAAATAAGACTAATCTGTTTATCTCTAATCCCTAGCAAGTTCACGATTCTTGGTTCCTCCTTTCTTCTCTATCAGATCAATTATCAACAGGAAAGAGAGTCAACTGTTTGAAAATGTTGTTCTTTTACCTTCCTATCTTGTGGCCTTTATTTTCCTATTATCACATGGGGCTCTCTGATATTTAAAAAAAAATAGATGTTGCTGTTTATATTGTATTCTCCCTGGAGTTTTTCAGAAATGCAGAACCTCAGGCTCCACTATGGATCTACAGGATCAGAATCTACATTTCATAGGACCCCAGGTGCCCCTTGTACACAGGAAAGTTTGAGAAGCAACACTGTTTTAATCTGCTTTGCCACAGATAAAGCTACACAGGTAATAGGCTGGTTAGCAGCTTTAGCAAAACCGCCTGAAACATGCGCATGTCACTAATAAGCCAAATGAAATACAAGGGTTGTCCAAACAGAAAGAATTTGGCTACAGGAAGTTTCAAATAAAAGGATGAGAAGATGAGACACTCAGCAAAGGGAAAGACCACCAAGAACATGAGAAAACGCAGGCTCCAATTAGAAGCGTTTAAGTTTCCAAGTTTTGAGGCTGATTCCAATAATTCAGCTCTTAAAGACTGCCCACAAAATACAGAGAATTGGGTTCTTTCTGCTTGTTTGCCTGAGTAAATACTTTCCACTGAGGGTAATAGTCCTCTCATATCATCTCTGAAGATGATTACAGCCGATCTCAGGTGGTTGAAGTCATTTAGCCTTCAGCCTTGTACCTTATACCCCACCTGAGGCACGCTGAGCTCCGTGGGAACAGGCTGCCTGTTGTGCCTTACTGCTTAATTATTGTATTAACATTTTGAAGCTTCCTTTGAATTAGCTCTTCTCTGTGGAGTGTGTTTATTCTATAGAAAAGCCCTTCAGTGATTTGCAATGAAGGTAATTTTTCTTGTCAGCTTACTTCAAAAATCCAATAAGTATAAATCCAATGCAATTTGAGTTTTGCCAACATTTGCTTCCATTTCATTGTGTTTTGTTTCCTTTACATCTTTTTCCCCCAGAGCTCCAAATGCAAAGCTTCGTTTACTGAATGCAAAGCAGGCTGTACCTTTCCCAGAATACACAGTGTGGTGGTGTTGCTCTGGCTCCGGTGAGCGGGGCACCTTTGCCCACAGTGGGCAGAAGCCAGCTTGCCTAAGACCATGTGGGAGCACACTTGACCTTTTGACCCCTTGGCAGAGAGTTGCAGGTTGACCAATTCAAAACTTTGACAGCAGTTCAGATCCGTAAGTATGAAGCAAGGGAATAAAATGTGTTTTGTGTGTTTTGGGGGGGTTGGGAGTGCATTGCAGATATAAACCTGCCCTCCACAAATTCACAATCATCTTTATACCTGCTCCTTAAATCTAAACCTGTGGGGTGCTGACTAGATTATATTATACAAAAACCAAAAAAAAAAAAAAAAAAAGAATGGCATAGTCTATGGCATTTCAAGTTGACATTCACTTCTTCTCTGGTGAGAGCCCATACAAGTATTAAATCCTGTTTCTAATTATTTTAGCTGCATTCCACAGTGTTACCCTCCTGTTTAAAATTTTACCATATGGTAAGAACTAAAGACTAAATATTGATTTTATATAAGCTACATGCATGCCATCACAATTTTTGTTGTTAAAAATTCAGCGACAGCTATTAGAGGGGAGATTGGTAGGGGACTGACTGAAAGGTGAAAGGATTAAGCAAAAGAAAGCACACACACAAAAATAACCTCATAGACACAGGCAACAGTCTGGTGATTACCAGAGGGAAAGGCAGTGGGGAGAGGTAGAAGAAGTAGAGGGGGATAACTGGTGATAGAAGGAGATTTGGGTGGTAATATAGCTGATGTATTATAGAAATTGAACACCTGAAACCTATATCATTGTATTAACCAATGTCACCCCAAAAATTCAATAAAAATAAAAACAAAACAAAAAGAGATTCATGGCAGAATTGCTTCCTCCACAAGCTATAAGTTTAACCAGAACAGGAATCAAATTTTATTCACCTTTACAGCCCTCCCACTACTGCGTAAGTAGTTGTTGCTCAAAGAAAATGGTGAATTGTGAGCCTACCCTCAAATTTGCATCAAGATACTCAAAATTCTAGTTAGTTCTATCTGACATAGGAAACACAATGAAAAACTAAAGGCAAATACCTCTACTGTACTACCAAATTCAGGTTACTGACTAGATTAGATATTTAAGTTTATTAATCTAACCTACCACTATAAGAAAAAGCCTCCCTAATTATTTATTTCCTGATACTCTAAAACTTTTCCAGAAATTCCTTCCTGTAAAATGTTTTTTGAATGCACTATAATCTTTTCAAGTAGACTTACTGATTATTTTTCAATACTTTATCTCATTTTCCTCTTCTTGGTGCTATAAGCCCAGCCCAGAGTCTCACCTATGTGGGGTGGAGCTTTAGATGCACAATGTCATTTTTATGACTAAGGGCTACTGTCAAGTTAAATAAAATGGCTGGTAATGCAAGATCTCAAGGGAGAAAGAAGAAGACAAATTAGCAGTGGCTATAGAACCGCAATGTAACCTCATTTTTAATCACAAGGGTTCACCCTTCTATGTGCATAGCTGATAGGTTGGTGAGAAGACTCAAAATAGGTCAGTTCCAACCAAGCTCAAATCAAGTGGTGGCAGCTAGAGATATGGCGGTGGAGTTTGGTGGTTACAAACACTGGCTTTGAACTTAGACAAGCCTGTGGTCCCTGGCTTATCTTGTGTGGTAATTAAGAACAAAACACAGAAGGAGATTAAGAACAGAACTCTCAAGGAGGGTTATATCAAAGAAAGGCATTGAAGGATGTGGCAAGAATTGGATAATATCAGCAATAGAATTCATCATCAACCTTGATCTTCAACTTTTGGGTTCCAAGTCTTAGTTGTTTTTTGTTTTTTTGTTTTTTTTTTTTTTTCTATTTCAGTGCAAGTGAACAATAAATGAGTGTTTACTTTGTACTAGGCATTACAAAGCTCTCTGAGCTCTGCAGAGTTTGACTGGGGAGACATGTAAACTTTAAAAAAATAACTCTTGCAAAGTGATGTATAACTTCACAAAGAAGATGTGGATAAAGTATAAAATATGGGAAGATGCAGTAAATCTGACTTTTAGAGAAGGTCATCCTGGAGGTGGGCCTTCAAACCGAGGAGGAGATTGCCAAGAAGACAAGGATGGAGAAGGATTCTTAGTTGAGAAATAAAAGCAGAGCCTGAGAAAAGCTGGCAAGTTCCAGAAATTGTAAAATATCCCGCTATACTCAGAGCAGAGAGAATGGAGACAAGGCCAAAAACACCGGGAAGAAGTGAAAGCTCTTGAAAGAAATGCAAAGGAATTTTGACTCTTCCTAAGGTGATGACAACTGTTCAAGTAAAAAATGTATAAGCCCATATATGTGTTTTAGAGGGATTTTTTTTTATTCCAAGACCATTAAATTCAATCATGATGTCAGGTCATTCTTTTCCTCTATTATGTCCTTAACATTAAATCAATCTCTCTCTTCTCTCTCTCTCTCTCTCTCTCTCTCTCTCTCTCTGTCCTCTCTCTCTCTCTCTCTCTCTCTCTCTCTCTCTCTCTCTCTCTCTTTTTCTCTCTATATTTAATACTGGCATCAGTTCAGACCCTCAACATCTCTGAATATCTAGCATGACCTTCTAAAAGATTACCTAACCTCTCATCTCTCTTCCTTGAATCCAGTCTTTGACAGGTGCCTACAAAGTTCAAAATTCAATGACTGACCTCCAAGGCTTTAAATTGCAATTTAGTCCATAGTCATGAGAGCTTTACTGATGTGCTTATACACACACACACACACACACACACACACACACACACACACACACGGCGAGACTCCAATAATTTTGCTCCCATAAATGATAGTAAGTAGGAAAGGAGCCTGCCTACTGCTACAGCCAGAAGAATATGGAATTCCTAATAATCTAAATTTTCTTCAAAACAACCTCAACATCTTATATAGATCCCCCCCACCTTTTTTAAAAATGTATTTGAACTATATGCTGTAACCACAACACTCACAATTTCTCGGTCTCAAACCTTTTAATTCCCTGTGCCCAATATAAGGAATGCTTGCATTTTATACTCTTACTCCACCTTTAAAACCCTACCCATCCTGCCAGGTGTATCGGCAGCCACCTGCCTGTCTGGCTTTCTTTATCCATCCAACTGTGCATTTCCCTCCAGATACCCACACTATAAATCTCAGAGAACTTTGCCCTTCGCTTACTTTATTATACTTCTATTATAGTCATTGGTGAGTAACTTGGTGGCAGGAGTTCATTTTTCCCTCCTTCCTATATCCTCTGAAAATCTATCAGTAACTTATTTGACAAACAATGACAATTTATTAAATTATATTATAATTTCTTATCAGGCATTGTATTAGATATCTATCAATTTGTAACTAATGACTCCAAAACTCAGTTGCTTGAAACCAAAAACATTTATTATCTCACATAGTGTCTGAGGAACTGAATGGTGGAACCAACTTAACTGGTGGCTGTGATTCAGGGTCTCTCCTGAGGATCGTTGGCAGGACTAGAGTCTCCTGCAGACATGATGAGGCCAAGAGGATCTACTTTAAAGCTCACTCACATGGCCACTGGCTGAGGCCTGAGTTTCTTACTGGCTATTGACTGTAAGCTTCCGATATTTGCAATGTGGGCCACTCCATAAGGATGCTCATGGAATAGAAAATTACTTCCCCTAGAGTGAGTAATCCAAGAGAGAAAAGAGAATGAAAGAAACCAGGACATAAATTTCAATGTCCTTTAAAAAAATTATATTTATTGTTGAAAGTATTACATAAGTCCCCCTCTTTTTCCCTCTCCATTGATCCC
This sequence comes from Vespertilio murinus, assembly GCA_963924515.1. NCBI lineage: Eukaryota > Metazoa > Chordata > Mammalia > Chiroptera > Vespertilionidae > Vespertilio > Vespertilio murinus. The sequence goes on along the minus strand of OZ004711.1, from coordinate 23,986,519 downwards.
CTCCACTATACCTCCTGCAAGACATCACACTATTACCTGTGTCTATGGGTTATGTATATATGCAAATAAGTTCTCCCCACCTACCGCCACCTTTCCTCTAAGTGAAATAAGCTAGTTAGAAAAAGATAAGTATCACATGATCTCACTCATATGTGGAATCTAATTAACAAAATAAACTGATGAACAAAATGGATCCAAAGGCAGAATCATATGATAGTCTTTTTAACACTTAATCTCAAAACAAGCAACACCACTTCTGTGGCATTTTGTTGGTCACACACACAGATCCTGTTACAATGTGGGAGGAGATTGTATAGAAGTATGAATGTCAGGGAGGGAAAGCATGGGGTACATATTGGAAATTGACTACCTAGTCACCTTCATATTATACCATAGATAACAGTCTATTCAGCCATTGACTGGATGGAAGACTAGTGCTATCTTGATAGTCTTCATTGTGAACAGGATCACATTTTTCTTACAATGACTTTTAAATAACTTTTAATAGGAAGTAATAAATTGAAATATTTCATTATTTAACAAAGAAAAGTTTATGAGTGATAAGTTGTTCAACAATCAATCTTTCTGATGAGTAGGATAAACCTACTTTTACATTTCACCAAAGAAAACATACTTTTAAGTTAATTTTTAAAAATTAGCTGAGAGTAGTTCTGTCCAATAGAATTACTACAATAGCAAAATCCTATATAATAAAAGTGTAATATGCTAAGTGTCCCACAGATCACTTGACTGGTGGGTTGACTGCTCGACCAGTCACTATATAATGTGCGCTGACCACCAGAGGGCAGACGCTCTGAACAGTAAATTATCTTGCTTCTGGGGTCCAGCCAAAAGGGCTGGACACTCCCTGGAGCCCTCTCGCAGTCCCTCCCCAATGGGCCCAATTGGCCCCAAGATTGCTGGCCAGGCCAACGGACTCGAACCATGCATGAATTTGTGCACCGGGCCTCTAGTATTATATATTTGTACTATCCAGAAGAGTAGCCACTAGCTACATGAAGCTATCAAGCACACAAAATATGAAACAGTGTATCATTTTAATTAATTCAGATTTAAATAGATATGGGTGGCTAATTGCAATTATATTGGAAAGTGCAACCTACACTAACATTATTCTTTTAGTTTGTTTTCATAAAGACCTGAAACATAGAATTTTTTTTAGATGATAGATATCTGGGGACAAATAATACAGTTCTAGAATCAAATTGCTTGATTTCTAAACTAGCTTCTTTATTTACAAGGGATTTGACCTTGGGGATTGTTCATGTCTCTTTGCCTCAATGTCCCCAGTTGCCAAAATAGAAGTATTTGCCACAATAAAACTGTGTAGAGGATTAGTGCCTAATATATAATAAATGTGGTAAGTATTAGATATAATTATTTATAAATATGTAGTCTCTAAAAGCATATTTCTATTGGTGAACATATAGTCCCAGATCCCAGGTATAAATTAGTTTAAAGGAATGTTTCCTTTAAACTAAGTTATAAAATCAACCTTCCCATTCCTATAATAATATTACAGTCAGTGTAACCAGTTAATTTCCTACATGGCAACTTCAGAAAAAAAATTTTTTCTTTGAAAATAGACAAGCCATTAGCTGGAACATCTTCCTCTTCTTTCAGTTTACATCAAAGTTTTGTGGGGTTCTTGCAACATTTCAGTCATAACTTTGATGATCATTATCATGAAAAAGAAGAGGAGAGTGGTGTTTAATAAATTTGTAAAGTTTGCAAGTGTTCATTTGAAGTTGTTGTTACTTGAAAGATAATAATATTGTGGCCTTGTTCCCAAAGAAAGTAAATGTTTAAATCTCTACCTGTGAGTATGAAGGTATTTTATTTGCATAAACTACAACATAAACCTATTAGCTTCCTCTGGGAGAATAAGTGCAGTTTAGTTGCGGGCATTAAAAGTAAAGCACTCTTTTCATTCAATATATACAGATGAATTCAGATTAAGTATATATTGTATAAAGAAAATTATTGCCCAAACCAGTTTTGCTCAGTGAATAGAATGTCAGCATGCAGATTGAAAGGTCCCAGGTTGGGAGGGGCAGCTGCTGAGAAGAGGGGGGTCAATGGGAAAGAAAACCCCCAAAGGGGACATCTGTAATACTTCAAAAATAAGATACATTTTTAAAAATGTAAATACATATTTTCAAATATAGAGAAGGTCATCAGCATAAGATTAATGTACCTTTAATATATAAATGTTACAGAATTCATTCTTTCATATCAATGTTTTAACTTCATTTAGTATTATCCAAAAATAAAGGTAACACATTTTTACTTAGTTAATTGTAACCCCTCTGAAAAAAATATGTATTTAAATTACTTTTAAATAATAAATTATTTACCACATTTCTAAGTGAAAGTAGCATAGCCTCAAAGGAAACAGTAAAAGTTCATAATATCTAAGCATAAACCTGAAATAGCAATGTGCTTATATTTTACTAAAACTGCAGCCATGAAATTGTGTGAGTAGTTGAATTTAAATTTAATTCCTACAGAACAACTGATATAAATATTAAATTAGATTTCAAATCATAATGTTTATGCTCATTTTGAGTTTCAACTGTTTCATTATATAAGTATTATTTAGGGTTGTTTTTTGTTTTGTTTTTTTTTGGGGGGGTTGTTTGTTTGTTTGTTTTTTACAAATGATCTTAATTATATATACTAGAGGCCTGGTGCATGGATTTGTGCACATTGAAAGGAAATTAATTAGAAGGTGGCCAGTGGGGTGGTATTGGGTGAGAAGGGATGGACATGCCCTGGAGCCAAACACTCATGGTCCCTCCTTGGCTGGCCGCAGCTGGGGTGGTGCTGGGGCGGCGCTGGGGCTCTAAGGGCATCTGAGGAGTGAGTAGGGTCCCTCATGCCAGTGGGGTCCCTTGGCCTGGCCTGCGGGGGATCGGGCCTAAACCAGCTCTTTGACATTCCCCGAGGCATCCCGGATTGTGAAAGGGTGGTTCTCAGGTGACAACCCAGAATTGGGCTCCCTCCTCTCTGGTTCCAGGTGCCAAGAACCACAGCTGCCACGTCACCACAGCTTGGCAGCTCCTGCGTTGAGCATCTTCTCCCTTGTGGTCAGTGCTCATCATAGCTACCGGTAGGATGGTTGGACAATCAGATGGTCGTTTAGGCTTATATATAGTATATATAGATCATTATGAAATACTTCAGCTTTCTCATTATCTGCTAAATCATTACTAAAGTCTCTGCTAAAACAACTTGTTTTTCTTCTTGTTGAACTAAGAACAGACTGAAGGAATTAGTGCTAAGAAGAAAAAATAAAGAAAAACAAAAATATTTTGTTTGACCAAGTAAAAAGGACCAAAAATGGTTTGGTTTAAAAGATGCACTAATTCGTAAACTAGTTCTGATTCTGCCTTATTTAAACAACTGTGTGTTTTTCTGAGTAGTTAAGAAGTCCATTTAAATCCCTGTAATGCATCCTATCTTCATCATGCCTTTTTTTTTACAATAGTAGTGAATGTTTTGTAAAAGGGTTATAGTAAAACAGAATGCTAGTTACATAGAGGAAATAATTAAAATATGTGTATGTTATATAGCATGTATACATGCATTTGAAATGAGTATATGTGCAACATTCTAATGAAATTAAGAAAGAATTGTTAACTTCTGCTTCTGAGTTGAAAATAATAGCCCAACAGGTGCATAGAAAACCCTCATCACACTCCTTGACTGACATATTTCAACCTTCCTAAACCAGAGTCACTTGATAGATTTCTCAACAACAGTTTCAAGGTAGTTTAGCTAACTGAGCATTAGTCATCATGCTGACAGTTTCTGAACCATCTTTTCTGGGTTCTAAGCATACATGGAGTGAGGCAATTGAACAAATGGCTGATTCACTTAATTATCACATTCTCAGAGTTTTTAAACTAGTCACTATGTTCTGTTCTCAGTAATATCCAAAGTGCATTTTCAGTGTCCATATCTTCAGGCCTCCTGTGCTTTATCCTGACTTGTTGTGTCTTTGGGCATGAGGGTTCTGTTCTTTCCATCTGTGCAGGGCTGTTCCATAAAACCTAAGTCATTCTGCCCTGACCTTTCTTACTTTGAGGTTGCTATTACCCTACCACTTGTTTGTGATACAGAATAGCCTGCCACAACAGGAAACAAACAAACCGTGTGTGTGTGTGTGTGTGTGTGTGTGTGTGTGTGTGTGTGAGAGAGAGAGAGAGAGAGAGAGAGACAGAATGAAAAATGAAATGCATAAAATATTTATGAAAATTCAATTCTGTCTCTTGACCTTTTAATTTCACCTGATCCTACATATTCTATTTATTCAGTCAGTCATTCATCCATCCAGTCAATTGCTCACTTGATAAATCACAAATACTTCCAGGTACATGTGCAGTACCAGAGGTGGGTTCTGATACCTGTGCTGTCACTTTCTCGCTACACAGCACAGGCAGGTTTCTTAATCTCTCTGGCACTCAGCTTGCTCAGCTGTAAAATGAGTAATATCATTTTTATGTTCTAGTATAGAGATGAAATGAGAAATGGCAGATTAAGCATTCAACACTGTGCTTAGTACATAATAATCTCTGTGGAAAGCAAAATGATAGGTTCTGGGAGTATACAGATATTTATGACATACATGTGTGTATATATGAATGTATATAAATATACACATAAACATATATATGTAACCTCTTGAATGTTTAAGTAGTGCAATGTACCATAGAATAAAAGTAAGTGACATAAGTATTGTAATTAAGCACTAATATATATTCCTGTTTACATATTTTATTATTGTAAACTTAGAAAATTTGAGGACTCAATTTTAAATAATAATTAATAAAATATATAAGCTGAGAGGAAAGTACAAATAACTGTATAAAAATTTATGGTACTTTTAATAGTGCCCACATAGAGAAAAATATTTATAATTACTATGGAAATATAAATAACATGCATAGAATTTTAGACTCTTATAGAGAAACAATCAAGATTTGCCAAATAATATAAAATTAGGAATGAATTTAAAGATAACTCCCCTTGCCCTAGCCAGTTTTCTCAGTGGGTAGATTGTCAGCCTGGGGACTAAAGAGTCTCGGGTTTAATTCTGGTCAAGGGGACATACCTCAGTTGCAGGCTCAAACCCTAGCCCTGTCAGGGCACATGTGGGAGGTAACCAAATTAATGTGTCTCTGTCATTTAGATGTTTTTCTCTCTATGTCTTTTCCCCTCCCTTCTACTATCTTTCTAAAAATCAATGGCAAAAATCCTTGGGTGAGGATTAACATTAACAACAAAATGACCCCCATTCCTGTATACTAGTATTGTAATAGCCAGAATATCCTGAATTTAGAACAACATTTCAATGGGATTTGTGCCGAAACCGGTTTGGCTCAGAGTGGATAGAGCATCGGCCTGCGGACTGAAAGGTTCTGGGTTCCGATTCGGTCAAGGGCATGTACCTTGGTTGCAGGCACATCCCCAGTGGGGAGTGTGCAAGAGACAGCTGGTCGATGTTTCTCTCTCATCGACGTTTCTAACTATCTATCCCTCTCCCTTCCTCTCTGTGTAAAATTAATAAAATGTATTTTGAAAAATCAATGGGATTTGTTATTTCTTTAAAAAAATAAGATTCTTAAATACATCTTAAAGATAGATAGGTGAGACTAGAACTGAAAATTTGAAAATGCAAGCAAATGATAAGATACTTTTTCTAATACTTATAAGAGGTAGCATAAAAGTATAATAATTTTAAAAGCATGAAATGATCCTCCAAATCATCAGACAGAAAATGGAATACAAATCGATAGCTCAGGAGAAAATCATAATTTATATGTAAAAGCACAAGATACAAGAAAGGTAGATAACCTAATATGTCAGTGGAAAAATATATTGTTTGATACTTAATTCACTATTTGGGATATTTAAACTAAATTATATATTTATACCATAAATAAAATTGACCACAAAATACTTAATTCTCACATAAAATATCTCACATAAAATAACACAACTGAAAGGCAAACAACAGGTTATGAAAATATATTATGCAGCTCTATTGTTCTCCTAATACATCAATCCACCATATAAATCACTAATCAAACCTAAAACCTAAATACATAAAAAGTCATGTAACTAAAGGTTTACAAAGGCTGATAAGAATGTGAAAAATAACGTATAGCCTTACTTATTACAAAGAAAAGGAACTAACTGTATGATGAACTTTCTGCCTATCATAATTTTAAAAAATAAAAGTAATGCAATATTATAAGTGGAATTAGTATCTGAAAAATATAAGGAACTCATACACTCAACCCAAATGCACAATCCAATAAAAAAAAAATGGGCAGAGGACCTGAACAGACACTTCTCCCAAGAAGACATACAAATAGTTCAAAGATATATGAAAAGATGTTCAATTTCATTACCTATTGGGGAAATGCAAATCAAAACTACGATGAGATAACACTTCACACCTGTTAGAATAGCTATTACCAACAAGATGGGTCATAACAAGTGTAGGAGAGGTTATGGAGAAAAAGGAACGCTCACTCACTACTGCTGGGATTGTAAACTGGGATAGCCACTATGGAAAGCAGTATGGGGGTTCCTCAAAAATTAATAATAATGTTACCATGTGACCCAGAAACCCCTCTTCTGGATATCTACACAACATTTTTGAAAATATTTTATTCTCAAAGATAGCATATGCATCTCTGTGTTCGGTGCAGCATTATTTGTGGTGGTCAAGACATGGTAACAACTGAAGTGTCCTTTAATAGATGACAGGATAAAGAAAATGTGTACAAGCACAATGGAATACTACTCAGCCTAAGAAAAGATTAAATGCTGCCATTCGCAACAACATGGATGGACCTTGAGAATATCATGCTAAGCAAAATAAGTCAGAAGAATTAAGAATCATATGATTTCACTCATGTGGAATATAAAACTAAAATAAGAAATGAACAAATAAGAAAGCAAACCAAAAAAACCTCAGACACAGAGAACAGTATGATGGTTACCACAGGGAAGGGGATAGGGGGTAATAAATGGTAAAGGGGGTAATATATATATATATATATATATATATATATATATATATATATGATTATTTGGGTGGTGGGCACACAATCCAATATAAGGATCACATATCATAGAAATGTGCAATTGAAACCTATATAATGTTCTTAACCAACAAATTTAATTTAAAACATTTAAAAAAGGGTATTACAATACTCCATGTTTGCTATGATGTAGTCAAACACAGTTCTTTGTAAACTGGCACATGTGCCGCTTAGTTTGTTCATTTATCTGCATAATTTCTCACTTTGTTACCATCCATACATTCTTTCAAAATGCTTCCCACTCCAGTACATGTATTGAGCCGGCTCTATCTCAGACCACTGATAAGTCCATTCCAAGTTAAATTTTCTCCTTTGTCATACTCCTTATTTTGTCTCTTTGTTTAATCCACAAATATTGTGTAAGCACTTACTCTTTTACAAAATTGTTTTTGAGTAGTTGGGAAGTTAATATAAAAATTTTTAAATATTTACTTTTTTATTCTAGAATTTTTTCTAGCAAGTTTATCTTAAAGAAATAGGATATTGATTAGCAAAAAAAAAGTAAAAGATCTTTTTTATAGCTTTAATAGCAAAAAATGTGGACACACCAAAAAATAAAAATAAAAATAAGAATGACTAAATAAAATATTCTCTCTCCTACAATTGCTTGTATACTCTTTAGGCAAAATAAAAAGTTTAAGAATATTAAGGGTCTCGAGGGTAATTAACAGGAGTGAAATCCACATATGGTACAATCATAATATTGTGATTACATACAACAATGATTAAGAGAGGTTATCACTGGAGGGAAAATTACAGGTTTTTTTTAAAGTTATTTTTATATTTTCCTGTATTGCTAATAATAATCTTTTTTTTTTTTACTTTTAACATCAAAAGAAGTATTGCTCATTTTTAAATTCTATAGAATCACAGAAAAAGAAGATACTATTTTTACCTAAAAATATAAGAAGATCTCAAAGGTCTTCCAGACTTTGCTGCATCATTATCTCTTTCGTCTGGCATTTTTAATCTTTCCTTGGCCCGCAAATGAGCTCAGGTCTCTCCAATTTAGCAATTACTCTCTCCTGTTTCCTTTGATGTAGCCAATATTTTTTCCCAAATGTTGCGACTGCCAAATTTCTTTAAAAAGCAGTGGATATTTCCTTTCTCTCTTTGTTACCATCCATACATCCTTTTCAAAATGCTTCCCACCCCAATGCATTTATTGAGCCAGCTCTATCTCAGACCGCTGATAAGCCCATACTAAGTTAAATTCTCTCCTTCTTTGTCATACTCCTTACTTGGTCTTCATTGTTTAATTTTGGTCATCTTTTGGTGGTTTTCTAGTCTACACTGTTGGTTTTTTTCTCCTCTGACTCTTTAAATAGGTGCTTTTTTTTCCCTCTTCAATATTCTATCTTGAACTTCCTTCTCTTTTGCCTTTTTATAATCTTCTCCAAAAATGTCATTCACTTCCACATATTCAGTTATCACTTCTATGCATATAACTTACAAATCTGCACTTTCTGATTCTCCTTTGATTCTCCCTTGCTTGAACCATGTCATCTCTTTTTTTTATTTTCTTTTTTTTTCTTTCTTGTCTGCATGCTAGAGGTTGTCACCTGGAGGTCCTTTGTTCATCTCAACATCAGCATATCTAAAATCAAAGTATTCATGCCCCCATATTCCTTCTTCATTTCTATTTCATTCCCCAAAATGTATGCATGGAAAGCTCAAAATCTTGGACTCCATCTTTGTTTTGTTCCTCTCCATCCAGTTTTCTATGCTCTACCGATCTTTTTCATTTGTTTTATAGAAGCTTTATTTTCTGTTTCCTTTTATCTTTTTTGTTTTTGTTGTTTTTTAATCCTTACCCGAGGATATTTTTTTCATCGATTTTTAGGAAGAGTGAAAGACAGAGAGAAAGACAGAGAGAAACATTGATGTGAGAGAAACACGTTGATCGGTTGCCTCCTGTAGGAGCCCTGACATGGGCCTGGGCTGGTGAGGAGCCTGTAACCCAGATGCTTATCCTTGACCGGAATCAAACACGTGACCTTTTAGTCTGCAGGCCTGTGTTCTATCCACTGAGCCAAACCAGCGAATGTTAATAGTTTTCATTTACTCTCTCATTCTTTCCAACTCTGCTCTTACTACCCTTACCTTAATATAACTCGGTTTGCTTCCATAGGAGTAATACTCTGGTCAATAGTCTAAATTCTTCCACACTCTCCTGCTTTTATCTCCCACCCAGGTTTATCTTTCCGTAGTGGCACCACTGATTTTAATCACAAATGGCTCCCAACAGTCTCTCCAGGTGCATGCTCTCTGCCTTGGCAGACAAATTCTTTTTCAACAACAGTCCCAGGATTTTTTCACTACTAGGGCACAGACTTCCTATGCGGACTGCTTTGTAACATGAGGTGCCCTTTGTGAAACCAATAGCACCTTTCCTAAAGACTCAGCACAAATGTCCTCATTACGGTGCAGCCCTCCTCAACCATCCCCACTAGCTCCTGGGTTAGTCACTTGTTATGCCAATTACTAACTGCTCTTTGCCATTGTTTGTAAAAATGCCTTTCCCTCGAATTAAATTGTAAGGTCCTTGAGAACACAAATTCTATCTAGTTAGCTCAGAATACACCACGGCACTGGGCACAATATTCTACATACAGCAAACTCTGTAACGCTTTTTGGTCATTATTGTATTCACCTATTTCCGTTAGTATACTAGTTTATTAGTCTCCTTCATGAGATTATTAAATCTTTATGTATAAAAATCAAACCTATCCATTAAGAGCTGATAATCAATTATGTATTAAAGTCTTGGGAACTTTAATATATAAAGAACTTTTACTAGATGTCGTACCCCTTACCCTTGCTTTTTTAAAGGAGAGATATAAAATTTTTAAAACATTACTTTTTTTTCATTATGATTTACCAGTGATTAACCCATAATTAAATCTTGATTATTAGAGTGACTATTAGGGTTAAATTGATTTCTTGATCCAATTAAAACTTTACAGGAGAGTGTAGGTGGCTGCATAAGTTCTTAAAAATAGGAACAATTAGATGTCCCAGTGGCATATGAGTCAGGTAACTTTTATTTGGCAGATTTCTGAAGGGAAAGAGAGAAAAAAAGCATCAAATGACCAGTCATTTCCCTGAGTGCCTCTCTTATTTTAATAGCTATTACTCTCATTCCGTACTCATCTCCCCTGAGATGCTGTGTTGGATTCTTTTCCTGAATACGTCTTTCAAAAAATTAAAGATAAATACAAGTCTCAGAATACCCACAACATTTCTCTCTGAGACATTTCTTATATGCTAAACCAAAGCGGGGTGACATGGGAGCCCGGTCCCACTCAGGTCAGGTGGAGCCCTCCCTGAGTAAATCGCTTACCCAAGACTGTTCCCTCAGCTCGGAGCCAAAAGAAACAAGAGTCAAAGCACAATAATATGGTAATATCATTCCAAGATCCCAAACGTATCTGTAAAACCTCAGCTGGAAGTTGATTTAACCTCTCTGGCATTGTCATGTGACCCCCGAGGTGGTACCTTCCCTCCTCTGAGTGAGTAGAGCGACTGCCATTACCCCTGGAAGCCAGAGCTCCCCAGCGACTCGGAAGAGCCATGAGAAGGGATAAGGTTTCATAGCTTATTGCAATTCCTCCAGCACTGAAATCTCCCGGAGCTGAAACTCATTCAGAAATGACGAGGCATTTGAAGCTGCCTGAAGTAAGGGCTCTCTACGAAAGTGACTGGCTAGTCCATAGCCCACCTGAGATAATGATGAAAAATCACGTTCAGGAGAGAGAGGAAGAAAAAAATCCCTACAGTGGTGCTGAGACAGTGGCTATTAAGCTGACTTTGATTCAGGCTTGTTGAACTCTGTAGGTTCCTAAGAGCCCATCTGCACTGGCGGTATTAAATGCTGCGCTGACCATTTAATTTCTCCTGTCTGATTCCTGTGCTGACTCCTGTACTCGGGGTAATTAGGAGACTGAGCAAACTGTCCCCCTTCGGACACCAGGATAGATGCATTGCTCCAGGTTTACCCGTCTTGCTTTCAGAAAGCCTCCCCTCCAGAGCGCAAACTCACCATGGTACCTCTCGCTGGGCATTTCCCCCAGCACAGAGAGAGAGAGAGAGAGAGAGAGAGAGAGAGAGAGAGAGTCTGTGTGTGTTTGTGTGTGTGTGTGTGTGTGTGTGTGTGTGTGTGTAGTGGAGGGGAGTTGAATTGTGGGACTTAAGGTTAACCCAGAAAGGGCTGTCATTCCCAAGAAGCAGAGCAGGAACTGGCAGGCCCCCTTTGCATTCACAAACTACTTGTTGCCACGTCTGAACAGATTTCCAAGGGCAATGGTGAGCACTGGCTCGTGAACCATGAGCGGTCTTCCCACCGGCCTCCCGGGCAACATACCATGCACACTGGAAATGGGTGGCATGGCCGCGGTGCAGGCTGGCGACAATAGCTTTGTGAGCAGAACCCTTACAGCTCCGGGACAAGCTGCATGACACAGGGGCGGCTCTCAGCAAAGGCCTTTTGCTTGGGGGTGGCTGTGCAGAGGCAGAGAGAAACCAGTAGCTACACAACAATGCAAAAGAGAAGGAAAGGGGAACATTCCCATGAGAGGAGAATAAACAACTAACGCACACAAAAGTGAAAAACGAACAAACGGGACACTTCAAAGACAGTTCAGCCAGCAAGTTCAAGTCAGCTGGGGTGGAGCGGGAGGGCAGAAAGCGAGGGGAAGGACTTCCTCTCCGAGAAGGCCTCATTGCTTTTGTGGAGACCAGCCTGGCTCCGAAGAGAAGTGTTTCCCATTAGTGTGCCCACTGGAAGCAAGGCAGAAAGGCAGCAACAGGAAGTGGATGTTGAAGGTTACTGGTGGGCACACATAGAAAGCAGCTGTTCTGGAGCTGTCCGGCTGCCTTCTCCCAGTAACCCTCTGTGGGCACTGCCCTTGTGCACACAAGCAACAGGCTGCCTGCAAGGAAAGAGACACACTTAAAAAAAATATATATATACACAACAGAGCGATCTGGAGGTTTTTATTTTATTTTTTTTTAGAGCATAAATGCCAAGGACAGAATAAATAGGTTAAAGAGGCATATTCAACTTTTTCAGAGCTGTGAAATGAGGAGAGAGGAAGGGAGGAAGAGCTCTAGAGAAAGAGGAGAGCCTACTAAAGAAGCCAGCCCCCCCTGTACAGACAGCCTGACGCCAGATGGCTTCTTCTAATAAATATTCAACCTTAACTCTGTTCCCATGTAACTTTGTTGTAAAGCTGCCAGCACACCCACACAGATCTGGGCCAGCAAAATGATTACAGTAGTACAAACAAAATAGTGCAATAGAGGAAACAGACAGACAGGGTCCTTCCACAGACAGTCAGGGCTGGGAGATGTGAGCTGATGGACCCTTAGATTTAATGCTGCAGAACTCCTCATAATAAGTAGCGTTGGAAGGGGGGGGGCTCGAAAGGAGGGGAGAAACATTTAACTCTTATCTTCACTCCGCTTCAGGTTTCAGCATTGACGCACGTACAACTTTTTCTTTAGAGGTTACATAGGAGAGGCTATATTTCACGTGTGATCTTTCAATATTAACTCTCTGTTTAACTACATTTAGAGTAATAAAGACCTCACTGAAGCACATACCCCCTCCCCTATTTTTTTTTAAGTTGCAACGATTTGGAAGGCTTAGTATTTCCAGTTATCCGTTGAAAAAAAATAGATGATTCACTACAATTAAAAGAAAAACACAGGAGTAATTCTCCATCAGTCTTCTTCTCCCTACCCCACTCCCACCCCTCCCCACCACCCGGTATTTGGTATTTATGTTCTATTTAAATATAGAGATACCTCTGGATTCGGAGGGGAAGGGGACTCAGCATGCATGTCAATGTTTTGGGGGTCATAATTTGAAAATCATGATGTCAGAATAAGAGGATATTTTAATAAAGCAATATATGGAGATTTTGAGCCAAATAATGCCAAAATTTAGCTTGAGGAAAATGGTAATTTGGTGATAAATTATTTTAATAATACATTAAAATTCTGTGTGAGAAACAACTATTAGGTAACTACATCAAGCTTTTGCAATTTTACTTTTTCTGTGATATATATTCATTTCCCATAGGTAGAAATGGACTTAAGCAGCTTAGTAAAAAATATAGCAACTTGGAGCCAATCACCTAAAATTCTTGGTATAAAATTGAATTTCTAACTATATTTTATTTTCTATTTCTTGATCTGACATCTAAAATTGCCCAGGGGAGAAAAAAGGCACTAAAGGAGTTGATCATAAACCAAGGCTTTTCTTACCTCAAAATCAAGAATATATTTGTGGGTTATCTGTGTGCACTGATAACACTGTGGGAATGGAGATGTAAGAAAACGCAGCAAAAAAAAAATTAAACACTTATGAAGACCTAGATAAGTTTTGTTAAGTGCATACTGTTGTTTTGACAGTTTGAGAATCTGCACAGATTTTACATTTTATTACACTGACATCAAAAGCTGTATTGATAGGAAAGGACCATGTTTCTAACAAAGAGAGACAGATAAAAATTAGCATTTATCTTTTGGTGATATTGAGCTTTCTAAGGGTAAGTCATAGAATTTTCCCTTCTTGCAGATAACTGTCTCGGGGAACTGAAAATGCATTGGAAGGTTAAAGTTTCCCAATTAAGGACAGGATGGAGACAAATCCTTGAAAAGATGTGTATAAACGGCACACGTGAAAAACAAACAATGCACACATATCCATATACAAAATATTCAGTTGTGCATTCAAAAGAGGTAATGGCATGCAATAATTGGAAATTATTTGAACATCTGTTTGCACATTAATCTGCATATTTTTGCACATGCAATCATCCATTTGCATCAGCATATTTTGGATGTTGCATGCACACGTTTGACACCTGTTATTAAAAACCAGGTTCATAACATGCTGCTAAGTCCTTAAATATAATTCCATTTTCATGAGGTTTATCATGGGTTCCAAAAGGTATTGCTGTGATTTTTTTAAGAGAAGTGGACAATATCTACAGGATGATATTCATGGAAAATAAATGCACTTCTCCTCTTCATCTGTGCATGGGCAACAGGCTTCAAGATTCAAGATGGGAACCAAACTGGTCAGTAATGAAAGCAAAAACCAACATGGCAGAAATGAATCATGACACAATCCAGATCCTCCCCTCTGGTAGAAAAGTGATGAACCTTTGAGGAATAAATTGAGAAGTCATGCTCATCAACTGAGCCAAGCATGTGTTTACCTAGCACATTGTACATGGTCAACAAATATTTGCCAATCCCTTGATTAATGAAGAAATGTATAATTTAATTAAATGTCGCATCGAGCTAATGGTTTCTGAGGTTAGATGAAATATCAGAATACCCGACTGCTCTTGCAGGCCTATCTCATTTAATCCATATGGCAATAGCCTTTGAGCAAATATTGAAAGTCTGAACTAAAAAGGCTTCGCTACTAACTAGGAACGTGATCTCTGACTAATTTCTCTGGTAATTGATTTTATGAAATGGGAGAAGGGATTGAGCTGGCAAATAGGCAGTACATATGGTGCTGCTATCCCCTTCTTTAACCATAGCGGGCATGAAAACCTCTATCCCAGCACTTTTTCCCTCAGAGCCTGAACTTAGCCATAAATTCTTTCTTAACACAGCACTCCAGGCAACCACCACTGACTGATCAAATTTGGCACACAAAATCAATCTATTTTCTATCCCTGGACTATATTATGTCTGAGGCCCCTTTCATAAACTGAATCAAGAACTTATACAGAACATTAAATACTATGTTTTAAGAAACTGTCCTAATTATTTGGTGGTTTTCTAATCACAGCGTCTCAAATGTGTTCTAAAAATAATTGATCATTAGTTAAGAATTGTGAAATGCTTGTTTCACATCGAATTTCACTATAATAATATTTTTTTCATACATTTCACCCAGAAAACACGCTACAGTAAAATAACGTTCAATGCATTTCCCTCTTTTGGATTATCCATGAAAGTACTTTCTTCCAGGCAGTTATGCAAAGCGGATCAGGAAAGCAGCGTGAAGCAATACTTTGCACAACACAGCCCTTTGGTATGGAAGAAAGACAGCAGCCTGGTCCCAGCTTCTGCCAGACAGAGCGTTGGTGGTGTGATAGAAAGCACAGAAACCTGGAGGCATGTTAAAGGGACATATTCAGACGACTCAAGTGATATGGAAAGATGGGAAACAAATGTAGCTCTCAGAGAGGATGGATTTTTGAGGAGGGAAAAAATGCTGGGAAATCCTTTAGTGTGATAAGCATTGCAAACAGCTGAAATGAATCCATCAAAAGCATATACTCAGTGTTTGCTTTGTGTCCAGCCCTGTGATACATTCTTAGAGAAGTATAAAAAAAGGCTATAACACTGTGCTTGCTTTTGGAAAAATAACACTCTAGTTGGAAGAAGCAAAACTTACAAATAATACTATAAAACTTTTCATAAGCCAAGGGTACTTCCCCTCCCGCACCCTCCCCCACTTACATCTATACCCATGTGGACAACATTTCAATCAACTCTATCACTTTGAATCACAAGGCTTCAACAAAGAATGCCCAGAGTACTCTTTATGAGGTAGCAGAATACCCCCTGTTGTGGTTTTGCCACTTGGATTCTTTTCCTAGCAATTTATTGGGTCATGCCTCTTCATTTCGTAATGGTGGTAGTTTTTTTGCCAGCACGTTATATGTACTTCTTACTTGTAGACCTGTCATCCAAATTTCCTCTAACAATCACCATTCTTCCACTCCCAGTCATCATGAATTGGGTGTGGCTGATCTTCACATGCTAGCTCCATGACCCAAGATGGACAATGGCAGTGAGCCCTAGCATTTGCTAGGACTGTGGAGAAAAAGAAACTCAATGTCTGACTGCTCTAGTTGGTGGCTATGGGTAAAGTTCATTAACAATAAGCCCAAAGAAGGAAAACAGAGCGAGAAGATGGAAACAAAGCAATCCCTAGTGGCATACTGTGAGCACTGGGATATAGCAATGTCTGATTCCAGGACTTGTCAATTACCCAGACTAACCAATTAGTCCTCACCGCTCCCCCTCCACAACCACCACCACCCCGGAGCTTAAACGAGCTTAAATTCTATTTCCATCAAGCACTCAAACTGGCCTGCCAAGTCAATCCACATCAGAGGCATGGACTGAGCAGTCAGTCGTCCCATTTAACAAAACACGTGCAAAAAGTAGTCAAATCACTTTTCCTAAATCACAGGTCAACAAAAATAGACCCAGCTTTTAAGAATAAAATAAGTTGAAGCTCCACATTACTATAAACTATTTCCTATAGCTTTTTACTTACCTTTGTGAGAACTGATAACCAGTTCCCATTCCTCTTCACATGACCCAAGACCCTCCTAGATGTTCCCTCTGGGAAACATTAGAAAACAAGATGACTGCCAGAATTGAAAACAGAGTATCTAATTATTGGAAAGAAATGTCAGAATTCCAAGAAGTTTATTGTTAGGTCACTTATGGGACTATGAGTGTTAATTCTTAATTTAGACCCCCTTCTCCTGCTGCTTATCCAGCCCACGCTCACTGAGTTCCTTAGAGGGAGAGGCCCAAGTAATACACATTTTACCTCAGAATTCAGGGTGTCACCTAGGGACAACAGCTGATGATCCTTCTCAGAGTCATCCCAGATACTTCCAGGACACTAACGTAGTTGTGCCTGACTTCAGGTATTTATGCAATGGGATTATGTAGCTGGTGAAAATAAGTAATAAAGGAAGAGCCAAGGTAAGGAGGAGTTATTTCTCACACATAAGAGCCACGTAGATATAAATCCATTATAGCTACCTAACTGAACCACCAAGTCCTTAGCTCATTGTCTATCCTAAGAAGTCGCCCTGCTATTTTAACGAAAGTTAGCTGTGGGAATATCTCTATCACAGCATCCCTACACTAATCACTTTTAAACCAAGCATTTGGTCTTTTTTAGTCTACTTCCTGTTTAGAAATCGCTTCTATTTTGAGCAGGATGTTTATTTTTTCACCTTTCTGTAAGAGGAATTGCATTTTATTAGCTAGAATTCAACTATAGCTAAATGAGGAAAACTCAATAAAGGGACTGCAAAGAAATTTTCATCCAATAAATTTGCTGTGAAATGCCAAGTATGTGGCTGTGCCTGCAGTCATTTTAGTTATAAGACACATAGTAGGAAACAGTTTTGGTGTTTTCAGCCATTAGTTTATAAATTGAATAAGATAGATGTGCTCATTCATATGAAGTAATGTAATTTTTCTTGGGAAAGTTTAATATTATACAAGTCCATTAGCATATTTACAAATTAATCTTCCCTTAGGAAAAAAAAGATTCAAGATTTACAGGAGGAAAGGCTTTATTACTTTTAAAACTGCATTTTTAAACAAAATAAAAGGAAAATAAGAAACATTATATTGAACCATAAATACCTTCTTATGACTAACAGTTTTGTAAAACAAAAATTTATGAAAGGCGAAGAGAATAGAACAGAACATAGAAAGGGTTTTCAAGGAGCTCACAGAAATTGCAACTCCCTATATCACAAATTGTAAACTCCTATAAAATTAAACCTGTTTATGTGAATGCAAGCTAAAGGGCATTAAATCTATTAGACATTTAGGGCTATTATTGTGAATTTCCCCTCGATAATTTTTTTTGTCTAAACTCTTTAACTACTTGTTCTAATTTTTGACAAGTTGGGATTTTAAAGCTTCATAACATCAATGATAACAACAAAAACCTGTGTTCATTTAATTTTTTCCTTAAACACTCAATGTCTCATTAATGTTGAACAAGTAACTGACAACATAATTAATTACTAACAATTCACTGTCACAAAATAGACTTTCTTACAGAGAAAATCTTTGAGTGTAGGGTAAAGGAAGTCTCAATTTACAACAAATTCCTGACATGTTATAAAAAGGAAGAAACATATTTAATTTTCCCACAGATAGTCTCATTTCATTCATCCCTAGCATCTACTTTAGAAATGTCCTTTTTTTAAGGAAGTGTTAAATTGATTTTCTACACAAACAAAGAATCCAGTCCATTATTAAAAGCAATCTTATAAATAAGATGGATGCAAAAAATTAATTTCTTTATAAGCACTTTTGTGACATATCTAACTACTGAAAAAAAATCAAAACATTAAAATATTCTCCTGAAATATTTTTAACATTTTCATAAACAAGTTTTCAGGTTGAAAATCTCATAGTACTAATTAATAATAAAGTAAATAACATGTTTACTCAATAAATTTGTTTAATAAATAAATAAATGGCTATTTATTTATCAGTCACCTCCTATAATTCAGGACTGTACTAAATGCTTTCAACGAATTGTCTTTTTAAAATATATATATATATTTTATTGATATTTTACAGAGAGGAAGGAGAGAGAGAGAGAGAGCTAGAAATGTCAATGAGAGATAAACATCCACCAGCTGCCTCTTGCACACCCCCTACT
The DNA here is from genome assembly GCA_963924515.1 of Vespertilio murinus. Lineage (NCBI taxonomy): Eukaryota > Metazoa > Chordata > Mammalia > Chiroptera > Vespertilionidae > Vespertilio > Vespertilio murinus. The sequence continues at coordinate 23,967,910 of OZ004711.1, read as the reverse complement.
GGGGATGTGCCCGCAACCAATGTGCATGCCCTTGACTGGAATCCAACCTGGGACCTTTCAGTCCTCAGACAGAGGCTCTACTACTGAGCCGAACCGGTTTGGGCTCAACGAATTGTCTTAATAGTTCTAGCAACCCCATCTGGTAAATCCTGTGATCATTTGCATTTTACAGATGAGAATATTAAGTTTAAAGATATTAAATACTAAAGACATCTAACTGGTACCTGATGGAGCCCAGAGTGGTTCCAGAGTCCACAGTCATTAATTTTACTATATATCTTGAAATTCAAGTAGTTAAACTTTATTCCGAATATTTTCAAACATATTTAATAAATTCACTACTAACATCAGCTAAAATAATTTCAGAGATATGGGCCACATTACTATAATTTAGCAATGCCACCTAGTAGAAAGTTTCTTTACATTATATCCAGCCAAATTCCAGTTCTATATATCCACTGGGTCAGTGTTTGTCTTGTTCTTTGCTTTTCTCCTCTGGAACATTGCACCATCATTGTGCTGCCATGGTTCCATAAAGCATTTTGTTTGTACACTAATGTCTGAAAGGATAGATTCTCAGGTTCTCTTACTGCCTCTTCTCCTGCCCCTAAGCCTACTGTTCTTTCAAGTTCCCCTTTAGAAAGGGCACCTCATTAGCCACAACTCTCCATAAGGATTTGATCACTAAAAAGAGTAAGTCTTCTGATTCTTAGCTCCAAAGTCTTTCACCTAATAGCACTAGCATTATGTGTAGAGCTATGATGATTAGATTCTGGATCAGCTAGAAGATTTATCATTTGCCAAACAGTAAAGAAATAATATCCATGAAAGAACTCATACACCCCTCCCCCACCCCACCCCCACCCTACCCCACCACTACCACCATCACCACCTCTTGCCTTTTTGGATGACTTCCTAGGCCAATGCCTCCAGAATAGCTTCATATAGAAAAGAAACTTATAAGCCTAAGAAGCAAACTAGTCCTAAAATCAATTGGAAGACAAAATCTGTTGCTTTTTGTCTGAAATCAACCAAACAAGTTTTATCACAATAATAAAATAGTAGCCCTTCCCCGTCCTGTGTATGTAAGGAAAAAACTGACTTCACCACATTTCACTGGGAATAAAGATCAATCTGAAAGGATCCTCAGAGAGCCTTCTGACCCATATTGAGATATGAAATCCCTATGACAGTAATGTTGATTGAGTCAAAATTTCATGGAACACAGATATAAGCCTTTAGTGCACATTTGTATAGCATTTCTGCCTTCAGTCTATCATTTTATATTAACAAGTGAGGTAAGAAGGGACGGCCGTTGTTTCTCTTCATTCAGGAGAGAAATTGAGAGCTGGGCATGCTAAGTAGCTTTTACATTTCAGCCCCTAAATGGCAATGGAGCTGAAAAAAAAATAAGACAAGATTGGCCTTTCAGTTTAATGCACCTTCAAACTTCCTCTCATACAATGTGCTGCAGTCCATCACACTTAACCTACAATTTCCACACCTCCAGAAGGAGATATCCACAGATACACCTATTTACTTTGGCATGAACTCAAAGAAGTAAGCTTGCAAAGCTGGCCCTTTCTTTTTGCTTTAACTTCAATTTCTCCTTTCCACACATACACTGCAAGAACATCGGGTAAGATCCATTTACTTCCACCCCCTCATCCCACTGCTTCTCCTGAAGTGACATATTAATTATGGCTCATTTGAAATTTTCTCTTACAAATGTAGACTCAGACTTCAACACCTACATGAATTATATATACTGTGCAAGCCTGTTTGTTCCAGGTTTCTTAAAAGGAGAAAATGAATGCAGTGTATTAATCATCAAACTGATGTCTCTGATTGAAAAATAAATTATTTAAATGAGTAACACTTTGGCTGTTTTAATATGTTACTTTCTAGAAATTCTTTTTCAACATGCAAGGTGAGAAGAATGAAAGCAAAGTTAAAATATACTACCAAGATGATATAAATATGAAGTTAAAGCTAGGTACATGCTACATAATCATGATCAACCCAAACTGTTGGGTCTTATTATCCATTGGTTCTATAATTATTAATCAAATTTTCCATGGTAATCCAAATTAGCTTTTGAGAAGATCTAAAAATCCTTTGTTGACTACTGCAGACCTAATTAAAATTTTACTTTTCAAATACAAAGAATAAATGTACTACCTAGTGTACATTTATTTTTTTTTACATTTTAACTTTCAAGTGTGTTGAGTAGGGGAAAATAAAGTGGAATAGCCATTATATTCCTCCTAATTTAGGTTTGTATCAGAGCAAATTCCTCATGTTTTCTATTTTAGTTAAAACCATATTACAGATATATCACATATACAATTAACAATTACAAGGATGGTCCTAACTAGTTTGGCTCAGTGCTCAGTGGATAGAGTGTCATCCTGAGACTCAAGGGTCTCAGGTTCAATTCCAGTCAAGGGCATGTACCTAGGTTGCAGGCACATACCCAGTAGGAAGTGTGTAGGAGGCAGCTGATCAATGTTTCTCTCTCATTGATGTTTCTAACTATCCCTAGCCTTTTCTCTTTGTAAAAAATCAATAAAATATATTTTAAAAAATAAAAATTACAAGGATAGAACTACCAATAACCAATAAGATTAAATATAAGGAGTAAGACATAAAATTTAAGAGGGCAACACCACCTTGAATAGACCACTTAGTCTGAGTAGTCATTGAAACCACCACATAGAATTTGCATGAACAAAAAGGGAGGGGGAGGGAAATACCCAGTGAGTACAGTTTATTAAACTCAGCAGGTTCAGGAAAGGTATTCAATGATGAGAATTACATTAGTCAGAGGGGCCTAATTGCTTTAAAAAATACTGAAAATGTGTAGTGGCCCAAATTCAAAAAAACTTTTTTACTTCAAAAATGGTATTAAGTGAAAAATAATTGATGAGGCCCCTTTTTTGTAGTTACTCAAAGACCTAGGCTTATGGAGGGTCTGCCATATTCAACACAAGACTGCTAAGGCTACTGCGGGAATTGTTTTCCTTCGAGCCCTCATGTTAGGGACAAAAGAATGGAAAAATGTTTGCAGTGGTTTTTAATAAACCATGCCTGGATGAGATGCACATCTCTTTTACCCACATGCTATTCGTCAGACCTCGTCACATGATCACAAACATAAAGGAGACTGTGAAATGTTGAGCCTATGTGATCATGAAGAAGCTAGGATTATGGATTTAGCAAAAAACAAACAGCTAGCAGTTTCTGCCACGGTCTGTATTTCTGGTCAGCATAGTCATGTTCCACCCTTCTTCCCCAACATAAAACACGTTCAATGAAATCCTAAAAAGAGAAAATCCACTTAATGTATCTAACTCAAGGTCCATGGGTCACTGAGTTGTTGTTATTTCCCTCTATTCAAACTTGTGGTGGCTTGTGTGTTCCTGAGAATTGTGAACTAAGAAGACAAGTTATTTCTCTCTCCCATTACCCCTTCATCAGTAGAATAGCAGAAATAAGATGACCTGATAAGGACTCTCAGATGAAGAGTGGGAAATGGTAGACACACAGTAATCACAGAGCATAGCAATGATGGAACCCTACTGAAAACGCACTCATGGGAGTTGAGCAAGTTCCAAGATCTTGATACAACTCTCTAGGAGCAGCCACTGTGTCCATTGTTCTCCACCACTTGGGCTGCACCCTCTGGGTGTGTTTTTCCTTGTCCATTATTGTCCATTGTCATATCTGAAACGAACACTGACAATGAACTCACTTACAGAGGTCCAAATTATCACTGTCCATTTCCTGCAAGTGTAAGTTTAGGAAATTGAAGGTTGTTTTATAATCAGAATTTTATAAGGCTGAAATTATAGTTTTATTGACAATACAATTTCCTCAAATACTTTTTTTAAAGATTTTTTTTTACTGATTTTTGGAGAGAGAGGAAAAGAGGAGAGAAACATTGATGCGAGAGCAACTACTGGGAATCAAGCCTGAATCTGGGCATGTACCATGACTGGGAATCTAACCAGCAACATTTTGGTGCATGGGACAAAGCTCAATTGAATCTCACTGGCCAGGACTTCTCAAATTCTTAACTGGCTTCTGATCTATTTGTTTCCAGTCAGTTCCATGGGTCATTACTAATCACTTAAATTCTTTTTCAGATTTAAGATTTGAGCCCATTTTATTTGTTTACTTAATTTTTTTGCTTATTCATTTATTTTTATTTCTAGTTCTCATGCCTTTCTCTCAACCTAATGGCACCTACTTTGGTTCATGTAAAACAAAACATCAGGCTTTGATAGGAGGGCAACCCACTTAATTACTTTGAGATATACTTCATTTGCTAGTCACCCAAGGAAAGTGTACAATTCAATGATTTTTCATTTATTTACAGATATGCACAGCCAATTTTACATTTTTATCACCTCACAAAGAAACTTCATTCCCTTTAGCTACTATATCCTCCCAGCTCTAAGTAAGCTACTACTTTCTGTTTCTATAGAATTTCCTAATCTGGATATTTTATAAAAATGGGATCATGTAATATGTGGCCTTTTGCTTTGGATATTATTTTCAAGGCTCATCCATGTTGAAGTATGTATCAGTACTTAATTCACTCCTTTATATAGCTGAATAATATTGTGTTGCATGGACATATCACATTTTATTTATCCATTCATAAGCTATTAAATATTTGAGCTGTGTCTACCTTTTGGCTATTATAATTAATGCAGCTACAAATATCCATGTACAACTTTTCTGTGGACATTTGTTTTCATTTCTCATGGAGTGAAATTATCAGGTCATGTGTTAACCAAGTTTAACTTCCAGCTTGTATTCCACAGTGGCTTTGCCAATTTATATTCCCACCAACAGTGTATGAGTATTCCAATCTCTGCATATCCTTACCAACAATTGTTATTATATTTATTTTTTTATTATAGGCATTCTAGTTGGTATGATATAGTATCTCACTGTGGTTTTGATTTGTATTTCCATTATGACTAATGATGTCAAGCATTTTTCAAATGTTTATTGGCTACTCATATATCTTCCTTAGAGAAATGTCATGCCTTTAATAATTTTTCAATTGGGTCTTTTTATTATTGAGTGGTAATAGTCCTTTATATATTCTAGATATTAGTTTCTTGTCAGTACACTTAGCAAATATTTTTCCTACTCTGTGGTCTGTCTTTACATTTTTCTAGAAGTTAATTTTTATGAAGTCCAATTTATCCATTATTTTTGTTGTTGTTCATGCTTTGCTGTCATATCTAAAAATCCATTGTTTGATATGAGATCATGATCATTTACTCCTATATTTTCTTCTAAGACTTGTATAGGTTTAGCATTATGTTTTTGGTTTTGATCCATATTTTGTTTAATTTTCATATGTAGCATAATGTAAGGCTCAAATTTCATTGCTTTGCAAATAGCTATCGAACACTTGTTTAAAAAACTATTCTTCTGTCATCAAATGGACACCCTTGTCAAAAATCAGTCAACTTTAGAAACATGCATTCATCTGAGAACACTCAATTCTAATCCACAGATGTATATGTCTAGTCTAGCCTGATGTCAGTACCATATTATCTTGATTACTTTTGCCTTATAGTATGTGTTAAAATAGGGAAGTGTGAGCCTTCATCTTTGCTCTTCTTTTTTAAAGATTGTTTTGGCTATTCTGGGTCCCTTACAATTTCATATTAATTTTAGAATTATCTTGTCAATTTCTACAAAAAAGACGGCTGGGATTCCGATAGGGATTTCATTGAATCCATATATTCATTTGGGAGTATTGCCATTTTAAACATATTAAGTTTTCCAATGCAAGAACACAAGTGAGTTTGTCCATTTATTTTTTTTCTTTAATTACTTTAAATAATGCGATATAATTTTGAGTTTTATACATCTTATATTAGATGTATACCTAAATATTTTTATTCTATTTAAATTATTTTCTTAATTTTATTTCATAGTACTCATGGTGTTTAGAAGTATGATTTTTATATATTGATCTTGTATTCCCCAATCTTGTTGAATACATTTCTCAGTTCTAAATTTCTTTTAGTGTGTTCTTTAGGATGTCCTATATGCAAGATTATGTCATCTGTGAATACAGTTTTATATATTTCTTTTCAATATGGATATATTTTATTTATTATTCTTGCCTAATTGCCCTGACTAGAATCTCTAGTACAATCATCAATAAAAATGACAAGAATGGACATCCTCATCTTATTCCCGTATTTCACCACTAAGAATGATATTAGCTGTATGCTTTTCAGAAATGCCCTTTATCAAGTTATTGAGGTTTCCTCCTATTTATTCCAATGTTTTTATCATGAAAAGTGTTGAATTTTGTCCAATTCTTCTTCTGAATTTAATGAGGTGATCATGTGGAGATTTTTTATTATTCCACTGATATGTTGCATTATATTAATTGGTTTTCAAATGCTAAATTGATTTTGTGTTTCTGGCATAAGTCACACTTGGTCATAGTATAATTCGTTTATATATTACTAGGTTCAGTTTGCTAGTATTTTGTTGATAATTTTAATCCACATTCATAAGAGATAATAGCCTATAGTTATCTTAACTTATGATGTCTTTGTCTGGCTTTGGTACTACATTTTACCATCCCTGTACTAAAAGATGAAAAAGTAGAAATCCCAACCCCCTGAATTTTTATCTTTGCTATAATGGTGAGTTAGTTTATTTTAAATGAGAAGTGTTTTGGAACTTTGATCATCAAAGACTTTTTCAGTCTTTTTGGAGTACAGAAATAACTTTAAATTCCTAGGATGTCATTTACACTTACATGCTCGCCTATTCTTTCCTAATCTCATCTCATCCTTATAATTCCAAGCTAAATGCAGCAAAGTGCAACACACAAATATTCAGGCTCTTCTTAACTTTGTCTGGGTTAGCAGGTTCAGTATATCTGCCTTGCAGGTTATTGCAGGCAATAGTTTTATTAAATGTTTAGCCACTACATAATATACACTTCCAATATCTATTTCCCATTTTTATTTCTTTGTTTTCTGCTGCTTAACCACTGTAATTTACTGCCCCATATTTTGTGATTTTGATATGGTGGCCATATACTTCCAAATACTAGTTTTTGTTTTAATTACGTGGGAGAAACCACTCAAACAAATAAACTCAATTGAATTTTATCTCTGTCTCTTACAATAGTCCTGGGCTGGACATCAGCTTAGTATATAAGTACCCTTATTCAAAGTAATATAGAAAATAAAAATAAAAAAGAAAACCACTTTATGAGTGATTAGCAGGATATCTTTCATGCAACACATATATTTTTTGTCTTACTTAAAAGTAGGAAAGTTTAAAAAAAACTCTCCATTATAGACTTAGAGATTTTCGTAGACATTTATTTACACAGAGATTTATTAGATTGAAAGTGTTTTTAAAGGATATTTGTAAGCATGTTTATAAGATAATTTGTAGAACATGCTAACATCATGGGGTATTTACTGAAATCATTGCCTTTCACACATTTGGGGAGATAACATTTGGGGAAAGATATATTGGTTTCCAACTTCTCATATTTTCACATGGGGGTAGAATCAAGCCACTACTTAGCAAGGAAAATAAATGGGGGAAGGGGTACTTAAGTCTCCTCTCTGCTCCTCACTCCACCCCATGTTTTTGTGGGATTGTGTCCCCCACCCCCAGTTCATGTTAAATCCCTAGCTCCCTGAACCTCAAAATGTGACGTTAGGTAAAATGAGATTACATGGAGGAATTAGTCCAATATGACTGCTGTCCTTATAAAAAAGAAATTAGGATACAAACAACTCAAAGACCAAGGGGACAATCATATAAGGACACAGCCATCTGCAAGCCAAGAATGGAGAGACCTCGAGGAGAAACCAACCCTGACAACTTTCCGGTCATTCTCTGATTTTATCACCCAGAACTGTGAAAAAATACAGTCCTGTCATTTATGCCATTTGGTTTGAGGGTTTTGTTGTGGCAGTCCTAGCAAATTAATACACATGGTAAGAGTGATAACACATAATTGGCAGCTTTAGGAGAAGTATCGGGGCATATATGGAACCTTCCAACATGAAATAGCCAGTGAGTGAGGCGTGTACTCATTTATTCAGAAACTGGCTATTGTGTAAGTACTAGAGACCCAGTGCTGAGTTAGATGTGGCTAATTCAGTAGTAAAACACTCAGATACGGTACCTGCCTGTAAGAAACTTATAAGTTAATGGAGAAAGAGGGGAAAAAAGAAACATCTACACAAAAGATCCTGGATATGGAGAAAAACTGGGTAGCACGGTTTCTTCCCAGGGAAAACTGGGAAGCTAGTGTTGATATTGACCGACATTGAGTAGTGGGAGATGAGGGAAAGGGATACCGTGGGTCAAAGCAGCCAGCCAAGAGAATTTTCTGATCTGCTAACCAGACTCTTTTGATCCGGTGGTGTTGAGGGGCAGCCTACCCTCAGATGGTAATTTATTTTGCACAGATGGAACAGGACTTGGATGTGAGCCACAGAGACCATTACTGGCTAAGGGTTTCTCCACTTTTCTAATGAATGGCTCAGCTATCACCAAAATTAAACTGGATAACTGAAGTATACAAATATACAAAAGCAAACTCCAAATAATGTACAGTCAAAACTAACACAAATCAATAATTCCATAGAGTTTATGTCAGAGTATGGATGCTAAAATAATGAGGAAAGGACAGGCTTTGGAACCAGATTCAATGTCAAATGAAACACGCATAATGAGTACTAGTGAGGTGCCAGCTACTGCTAGGGATGAGAAGAAAGTAGTAAGAGAGAGAAATAAAACAGATATGGTCCCTGCCACTGGTGAACTTGGGAGAAAATTTAATCTCTCCGAATCTATGTTCTGATATGATAAATAAAGATTGCAACAGCTATTTGGTAACTCTTGTCAAGAGTAAATTTTTAAAAAGACATTTAAAAGTACTTAGCACAGTGCCTGGCAAATAACTACTTGTTGAATGTTATTTCCTTCTCACTTCTCTCCACTATTGCTTCTTGCAAAAAGTACCAAGCGAAAAGAATCCCTCTGGATATTGTACACATGTGACACCAAATATCATAATCTTCATAGGCTTAGAGAAAGGTGACTGGAAGAGGCTAAATCTTGCTTGAATAAATTAGGCATTACATCATCATGGATAAAACTTTTAGGATATTATCTAGAAGGTATGTGCATATATATTAATTCTTCTTTATTTGCCAGTTCTTTCATCTATATCTTTATAGTGTTGAACTCACAGCAATAAGCAAAAATATTTGTTGAAATACACTTGAAAGAGGATGTCATAAAAATAATCTGCGGACACTGAAATAAAAAGAATTAATCTTTTTAAAGCCTTAAGAAGGACCTTATAGTCCAACCAGGCGTGGTTCAGTGGTTAAGCGTCAATCTATGGGCCAGGAGATCAAGGTCTGATTCCTGGTAAGGGCACATGCCCAGGGTTATGAGTTCAATCCCTAGTATGGGGCATACAGGAGGCTGCTGACCAATGACGTTCTCCCATCATTGATGTTTCTATCTCTCTCTCCCTCTGCCTTCTTCTCTGAAATCAATTTAAAAAATATTTTTTTTAAAAGGACCTTCTAGCCGAAACCAGTTTGGCTCAGTGGTAGAGCATTGGTCTGCTGACTGAAAGGTCCCGGGTTTGATTCCAGTCAAGGGCATGTACCTTGGTTGCGGGCACATTCCCTGGTAGGGGATGTGCAAGAGGCAGCTAGTCAATGTTTCTCTCTCATCGACGTTTCTAGCTCTCTATCTCTCTCCCTTCCTCTCTGTAAAATATCAATAAAATATATTTTAAAAAAATAAAAAATAAAAGGACCTTATATTTTCACATGCAGAATAGGCATTTTTTTGTTTCAGTAATATATAATTATCTCCCCTTTCTCTAGGAAAAAAAAGTTAAAATCAATAGAAGATGGGGTAAATTAATCTCGAAAACCTTCAAAATGATGCTGAAACAGTAGAGAACATATCACTCAATACCATATCAATATAGATGGGTCATCTCTATTGTACTGAGCCAGATTCTCACACACCCAAGCAATTGCCAGTTTGGGTAAGCAGTCTAGGAAGAACGATCCCTTCCTTTTTCACAACTTCAGGGAGTAACTTGAAATACTGACAGAATGTTACCTACTTTGTCATAATCTCAAAAGTTTTGGTTCGGCGCACTATGTCCCTAAATTACTCTCAAATCCTATGCTCTTATCTGTAGCTCTGAAGTCAATGAACTGTGGGCTCTAGAGGCAACATGTCCCTTTCTCTTATCTCTGTCATTCCTTCTCCCCAGCTAGTCCACATCCATGAATCAGAACAATTTTGATTTGAGATAAAATACTCGCTTTGTCAATGGGCTTTCTGCTTTTATTCTAATCCCAAATTCCCCCAAAAATAGCTTTCTTAAATCTGTTCCCTTTATTTCTTGCTCTTGAAACAGAGTTAAACTGCAATTAAATTTAATCCATTACTATCTATCATCTTGATCAGTTATTTATTTTATTCTATGTCAGTACAAAGCTAAGCATTTTAGGGATTGCCAAGGGTGACTATTATACAGTACTCGGATTTAAAACCACACAATACCAAGTTATAGCCTCACTTTTTCTCCATACTTTTCACATTTGTACATAAATATGTGCTTCTTCCATGAAACTGCAGTGGTCTATGTTCAAATAAGTAATGCTAAAGACACAGGAAATTTTTTCCTAACTCATTTGACTGCATGTGAAATATCCATAGCTGTGGTATATAATGACACCACCCTCTGTTTAGAGATCCCTGAAAAATCTACATGCAGTGGAATTCATTTAAGAAGGAACATTCACACAATCTGAACACAGTGTTAGCAACATAATAAGCGAGAACAATCTTCTGGGTAATACCAAAGTTTACTTAAACAGATTGATAACGCGCTCACCAAAAAAATAGCAGGCACAGTTCTCACAGTGTGTTCCCTTCTGTATGCCTCACCCACCAAGCACAATGGTACAATTACTGAACTTCATTGTTGATGCCCAGACCTCCTGATGCGCTCTGATGGGAATTTATCCAATCACAGCAATGGCATTTCTCTTCCTATCACGTAGTTTTTTGTGGCTGTCAGAGAATATATACACTTCATTAGAATCAAGACATAAAGTGGGTACATGTAGGGAAAACAAGGGTAGAAAAAAAAGAAGCGCGTGGTTATTTTCTCTAGCCTTAATTTTTTCCTCTTCCCCACAGATCTCCTTACAAATCCTCCACTTGATGCTCCCTGATAAGCTTGGCCAATCAAAATGTCTCAATCAGAAGTAACTGGTCCCACACAACCCAACATGATTTCCATAGCAACAGCCATGACCTTTCACTCTTTCTTTTGGTTCCAAAGCTGCCTTAGTGGTCATTCAAACCAGGAAAGTGGTAAGTGGGAGTAGTCATAAATCAGCATTTTGAAGCCTGCTGCCAGCACCAACTCTCTATATTTAAAGGGGGAGGGTGCGATTTAAGGTCACACTCCATAGGACTTCACCATTGTTACACTCAGTTCTCTGGTGATTTGATAACTGAAATATGATGGTCTTCTCTAACATCTGGGGGTCCAAATGTAAAGCATAAACAAATATACACATATAGGTGTGGAATATTACAAATAAACATAAAGTGGAACATTTTCATAGTAAAATAAAAAGCATTTAAACTTAAAGAATATTTAAATACAGAGTTTATTTGAAAATACTTATATTCCTTCTCTTTATAAAATTAGATCAATGTCTTTGCTTCTCTGTTTAATAAAAATTGGGAACAATGACAAAAAGCAAAGGGACATATCAAATTCACTTGTAACTTGCAAAATCAGGTGAAACTCATTTATGAATTTCTTTGATGAATGTGAAATACATAAGGACATGTGTTCTGTGAAGATCCAGTGTTTGCAGCACAGAGCTTGAAATAAATTAATGCTAGATAAAATATGCCTGTGTCTCCAAGCAAATAATTTTTTAGAAATAATTTTAAAGTAAATTTGTCCAAATGAATGGTTTAGTAATTGGACATTTCCAAAAATGATCGATTATATAAATGAAGTCTGCTTTTTTAGAAGACACATTTCTATACATGTCTACTCATCGGTAGAAATAAAGAGCCAAATTATGGTGTCTGTCATATCTCCATACACATTCTCACACACAGTTGAATATTGCAAAAATTCCCTCACATGGGGCTGGTCAGACAGGTAGTAGAAAAGGCAGCATCTACATGATGTGTGTTGGGAAACAGAGAAGAGCATCTTTGCCAAAAATATGTTCCCTTCTCCGTGTTCTTACCACCCCTTCTCCTGTAGCATTTAGAATTCTAATTGCCAGTCATTCTTTCTGTGCATCATTAAAAACCATTACCAGAAAGCAAAGATAGTATCTGAGAAGCCATTAATACATCATTAACACCTTACCTTGAATTAAATCAATCAGACCATACAGATAGTTTACTTAGAGGGCCTGAGGGAGTATAAAACAGAAGAGGTAATTTTGATGAGGGCAGGGATTTAAAAAATACAAGTGTTGGGCCATTTCACAAGAAGAGCCCCTAAAACATTGAGTGGCTTGTAAGGGGAGGCAGAATTGCAGGAGGTCATAAATGCAAAAGGAGGGAGGAGACGTGGATGCAACAAAACCCCTGGCATCGTTTTCCTCCAAATCAGCTTTAAAACTTGAGTGTGATTGACAGCTTTTGGAACACAGTAATAGTATGCGATTTACACTCTCAGCCTACATAATACAGGCTTCTGTGACAGCTCTCAGTGCTGTCTTCCTAATGATAATGTTGAGTGAGGTGAATGTTTCTCATTGCTAGCAGTTACCTGATCGTAGACGGAACCAGAGTGCGGGGACTTGGCAAACACAGGTTAACACTGTACAGTGAGTGAGACACGTGTTAAAGGGAAGGCTTGTGTACGATGCCATCGGTCACATTATTCATAAAAGGCATACGGTCAATTACTGACTTATTAAAGTTGCATCCAGATAGTTCTGAGACAAGTGATTAATGTCAGTTACAGTGTGTATGTGTGGAGGTGGGAGGACAGGCAGCATGATGAATGATTTGATTGAAGGGCCTAATTCAGGCAGACGATCTGACAACCCTAGCAGGTAGTCCTGTTCCAACACCCAGACACACCTTCGCTCAAAGCCAAGTGCTCAGCATCCCCCAGTCCTCCCGACTACTGGCCTGTAATCACATACATCACTCTTATATTCAATAAAGGAGACTTCAACATCAGAAGCATTTTACTGAAAATTACACGAGAGGAAATTCTCTGAAGTGAATTAACAATAGAAGAATAAAGCTGTTAAACGAATATATTTTTCATGCTTCGGGGCTATGTGTTTAACAGTTTTCCAACTGTTCATTCATTTATAATAAAAAAAATACTTCGGTTATTATCTCCTAGAGTTGAAATTAGATATTTAATTGACTGGAGGGAATGAAAGAGGCTCACTTTTAGATACGGCCACTATTTAAAAATATTTCTATAAAACGCTTCATAAGACCACCATCAGCCCAAATTCTTGGCAAACCCTCTTGTGTGTATATATAGTTGTTTTTATAAATGTCATGCTGTAAGAGCTAACTCCTTCAGAAACATGTTTATCTTAATTAGGAAAGTCAACAGACTTCTAATGGGGAGAAATGGGCATTTTTCTCTGTGGTATCGAAGGCATCAAAGGCCCAGTTCTTCTGCCAAACCAATCTTCCTTCCTGCCCGTCTTTCAAACCCAGGTGATTGCAGACAGCTGAGCAGGCATTTTCCCCAAAGCCTCTATTGACCTGGCTCCAGTCTTTGTCCCTTCTCTCTGTCCCTCTCTCTCCCTCCCTCTCTCTTCCTGTGTGGTTTTCTGGTGTGTTTTTTTTCTTCTTTTTTCTTTCTTTTTTTTTTTGTATTTTTGCCTCGGGAGAACTAGGGATATTCATGACACTGAGGCAAATAATGTGGAATTAACTAAATTCTTGAGGCCTTAGCCTAGCAACAAGACCATCACCATCTGTTCAGAAGACAAGCCAGCCATTATCCACTGCATTCTTTATAGAAACTCCATCACCTGTGAGGGAGAAAAAAAACCACTGCCCCTTCTGGGGCTCTCTCTTTGTCCCAGAGAAAGTGATCTGTTTCCTTCTGATGCAATAAAACCTAAAGAAAGCAAATATGACGAGAAGCACTGGCGGCCAATTTAAAGAGATAAATCTGAAGGCCCTGAAAGGCCATTCCAAAATACCTGATAATTGTCATCTGTGCCTAATAAAACCTGACAAAAATATATTGGCGATGCCTCTCAATGACTATTTTGTTATTTAAATTAGAAAAGAACAGATGAAATGCGTATCTGTATTTTTAGTAGTAAAACAGTTGTAATATTCTTGCATCTACTTTTAGCTTCAAAAAATTTTATTCATTTCACCTTTCAAAGCCACATCAAAATTTATATTTTGAAAGTGGCATTGAAATGTTATTTCAGTGACTTCAGGGTAAGAATCAATCTGTTTAGACAGCTAGTTCAATTCAGGATGAAAATTTTTCCTTGGGAAAATGTTTAAAACATTAAAGACAGAAGCTCGGGTACATTTTTATGAAGGAAAATTTATATTATTAGGAATAAACAAGGTCTGTTTCCCTTCCAAAAATAGTTCAGTACAAAGGGGGACGGGATCTGTAAAGAGAGCATTTGGGAAACCCAACCAGAGTCTGAGGTCCAGATAAGGGGAAATAGGAGACAATGCTGGATTATTTTTCTTCCTAGAAAGAAATCCACATAGAGATGTGACCCAATGAAGTACAAGAAAAATAGATTTATTGAATGTCTACTATGTACCAATCATTATATAATTTGCTTGGCGTATTTTTTAAAGTTGTTTATCATTTTTTAGGAAAAATATATCAACAAAGTGCTCCGCAAATCCTAGAAAACATTAGCTCTAAAAATATATCAACAAAGTGCTCTTCGAGACCTATAAAATATTAGTTCTATAACAAAAACTAATATTTGTTCGGTGTTTGCTATTTTTAAATTCCTTTTTTTTTCTATATGATCTAATTTGATCCTGATGAAGGGACTGAGTGGCAGACTGTCATCTGCATCGCCCACTGCAAAGTGAGAAAACCCACGTTCGGAGAGGTGTGCCGGTTTGCCGTGGCTCACCAAGCTTAGAATCTGAAATCTATTTACTAGTCCAAACTGGAAATCTCACTGTTTGTTTTTAAGGCATTGCTTACATTTTTACCATCAAAAAGGAAATACAAATGAATGCAAAGGATCAAGCTAAAGCAGCAATAGCTCTTCATTCTCTTGGACAGATTACTCACAAAGCTATTACACACACACACACACACACAACAGCATTTGTGTCTTACATAGATTCCATTTTCAGAAGCCAATATTTCTGAAGTTATTTGTAAAATATGAACTGGAGTTACCCAGGTGGTTATTAATAATCTTCCCATTTAGATTGCACCCTGTATTCCTATTGTTTGCCCATTGGGCACAAAAAAAAATGTCCTACATGTTTCCCACATGGCTTTTGCTGAAATTTCCCTGGTCATAGAGACAGTTGAAAATCTTTGCCAATGACACAGGGATTCTGAGAAGCAGTTGAATCATTCTCTTCATCCCATCTGTGAATTTGCTTAATCCCAATGTTTGGCTAGTTTCAGCGGATGGAAGGAACACATCTGTCTGGCTATACCACTTCAAGAATAGAACAA
The DNA here is from genome assembly GCA_963924515.1 of Vespertilio murinus. Lineage (NCBI taxonomy): Eukaryota > Metazoa > Chordata > Mammalia > Chiroptera > Vespertilionidae > Vespertilio > Vespertilio murinus. Next base: position 23,952,135 of record OZ004711.1, on the reverse strand, counting down.
AAGCACACATGAAAATGGTAACTGAATAGGATGTATAGTAAGAACATTGAATGGCATTTTGATTTCACTAATAGGTATTCAGATGGTTAATGAAAAACGTATATTCCAGAATAATTGGCTTTAGCCAAGTGGGGCTACTTGCTTCTATGAAAATATTATAAAATAAAATATTTACCAGTATATAAAGATATGTGCAGGGTCACAGATGCCATAAATATTCAAAGTAGAATGAAAACTGAGTAGTATATCTTAGCTATATAGGCAACTCCATTTCAAGCCTAAAAGAAAATAAGTTTTCGGAAGATTCCTTTCCCCCAACAAGATATAACTATAATGTGAATACAAAAACAATTATGCAGAAATGGTTGTTCCCAGCCCTCATTTTCAGATTCATTTAAAGCAGGTGTTAGTGATGCTGGCAGCGAGGTTCTGGTACCCATGTGTCCCGGTGATCTTCATTTATCTGTTCCTTGCACACAGAATATGGCCTGTATTTCAGAGTCCCTTATACATGTGTGCTGCTGATCACAAAGGGACCGGAAAGGAGAAAATAATAGGATGGACCAGCAAGGAAAGGAAATGGCATTTGTGCTCTTCGAATGTAAAACTGAACATGGGAATAAATATCTTCTCAGTAAATATATTCCTGGAAGCTGGAGTGACCAACCACACGGGTTCTCCCAGGACTTAAGGGGGACACTGAATGAGGGGCTTTAGGTGTTATAGCATTGAAATCCCAGGCAAAGTGGGGTAAGTTGGTCACCCTACTTAGCTTTGAAATAAGTTAGTTTACAGTTTAATGAGTCATCCCTACTTACAGTCTTTGACAACTTTTTATAAGATGTTTTAGGAAAACAGGACTAAAAAAGATCTGGGTTCCTATTTTGGGGAGTCAAGAGCTCCAAAACTCATTTGAGTAGCAGAAAGGTGGGGTTTCAAACTTAAATGATGCAAGCAACTCTTGGTGATTTTTGCTAATACCGACACCATCACTTGCTTCATCTTGAGTCAATCAGAAGTGATGTCCGCCTTCTTTGTCTTCTGCCTTCTGATGTTACCCATTTATCCCATTATGCCTCCGCTTCCCTTTACTAAGCAGGAGTGACTGACAATTTGTTTAAAAAATACAATCCCCATCCACTCATTTTTTTAGTAGCATGGAATTTCTGTCCTACTGTTCAGGGGAAGAAATAAAATCCACTGGTTCACATTGGAGGTTGTCCGGGCACCAACTGTTTACATTGTAAATTGATTCTTAAAAGGAATAGGGGAGAAAAGCGTCAGTAATTTATCCTGTTGTTAGTTACTTTGGGGTAATTATATAGTTAAAATAATGTTTTTCTTTTAGAAAATTCTAATAATTAAATACAGAAAGAATGATAAAATTAGAAAAATCACCATTTTTGCAACCCTATAAAAATTATGAATATCAGCAATGATCATCAATGAATGTAAATCATTATTGGCCCTGACTGGCTTGGCTCAGTGGATAGAGCATTGGCCTCAGACTAAAGGAGTCTGGGTTTGATTCCGACCAAGGGCATGTACCTCAATTATGGGTTCGATTGCCAGTGGGGGCCATGCAGGAGACATCGATGTTTCTAACTCTCTATTCCCCTCCCTTCCTCTTTGTAAAAAAAATAATAAAACTGTATTATAAAATCATTATTGATAAGTTGTTGCATCCCGCTTGTGTGCTAAGTGGTTAGTGTTGACCCAGGAACCAAGAGGTCACTGGTTTGATTCCTAATCAGGGCACATGCTTGGGTTGCCAACTTGATCCCCAGTAGGGGGAGTGCAGGAGGAAGCCAATCGATGATGTTTCTCTCAGAGTTTCTGTCTATCCTTCTCCCTTCATCTCTCTCTAAAAATCAATGGAAAAATATCCTCAGGTGAAGTTTAAAAAAAAAGTTGTTGCAGAACATTAAAAAACTGACTTGACTTTACTAGTATACTTTAAATTTTTGTTCAAGTTTAGAATCATTTAAATGGAGCAACTAGACTTATTGGGGTGATAACTTTGCAAGGTATATAAATGTCTAATAATCACTATATTGTATACCTAGAACATACAATATTGTATGTCAACTATAATTGAAAAATAAATTTTAAAAAATTAAGTTAAATAAGTAGTAGACAATTTTATTGTAAAAATATCCTTCCTATATAATAAAAGGTTAATATGCAAATAGACTGAACAGCAGAACCAAACAACCAATCAAAGCATACTATGTTAATGATATGTTAAAGCTGCTCAACCACTCACTACGATGTGCGCTGGCCACCAGGAGGCAGACAATCAACTGGTGGACCAGTTGCTATGACATGTACTGACCATGAGAGGGCAGATGCTCCAACAGGTAGCTTAGCTTGCTGCTGGGCTCTGGCCAATAGGGACTGAGCTAGATGGGTTGGACACACCCTGGAGCCCTCCCATAGCCCCTCCCCAGCTCTATCATGGGGCCCCTCAGCCTGGCCTGTACCCTCTCGCAAGCTGGGAACCCCTCAGGGGATGCCAGGTAGTCGGTTTCAGCTCGATCCCATAGGCCAATCCCCTTGGGAGGGCACCAGATGCAAGGCTCATGGCTAGTGAGCGCTGCTGAAGCAGCGAGAGCCTCTTGACGGGGACCGATGGCCTGTGGGCCTGCCACAGGCACAGTGGCCCCAGGATGAGCGGGAATGGCAAGTAGGAGCTGCAGGTGGCATTGGACTATGGCTTTTGGCCCAATCTTTGCAAGCCACCCAGAGGGACCCCACCCATTCACGAATTCATGCAACAGGCTTCAAGTAAAATAATATAAATAATACAAGTGTTCCTTTTTAAAGAAGTTAAATAAAATGGGGTAATCAACTATTATAAGCATCACACACAAAATAATAATAATAATAATAATCAGAACCTTGTACAAAATGTTCTGAAAAAAATTAAACCAGAAGTCTGAAACTAATTGTAGCAAATACCTTGGGTTCTCACCTCTCATCCCTCCACCCACTTCTGATCTCTCCTGCAGCTCTGGGGACTGGTTCCAACTCGCTGAATTCCAATCAGCTTCCAGGAAGGCTCTCAACCAAAGGGAGCGGGAGTCAGTGGTACGTTCCAGACATATTCTCTGAGCTTCTCAGAGGTCCCCACAAAAGAAAGCCTGGCTGTCAGCAGCAGGCACCTTGACAGCATAACCTTAAATGATCTTGCCTTCTTTCCTGGCTTCCTGTCCGAATCCCTCCATCTTCCTGTGGAGTCACTTCCCAAATAAACAAGGCTCTTGCTGCAAGCCCTGATTTCAGAAAAGGTTTAGCTTAGTCATTAGGGAAATCTAGATCTCATCATTACCTATTTACTGAGGATAGCGGAACAGTTCACTGTTGGTTTTCAGGAATGTTCAACTTTCCCAGGACAAATGACTGGTATTTCCAACAATCCACTTGCATGAAAATAAAGGTGGAGGGAAGGAGGCAAGGAGGGAGGCAGGAAGGGAGAGATAGAGGAAGAAGCCTTTTATGCAATTTAAAAAAAGACAACACATATAGTATATGGATCTTATTGAAACCTGATTTGAATAAACCAACAATAAATAAAATCTCAGAAGTAATTGGGGGAATTTAAAATAACTGAGTATTAGATGATGTTAAGAAATATTTGTTAGTTTTGTTAGGTTGATTAGTAAAATAGAAGTGATTATATTTTTTAAAAGCCTTATCATATTAAATATATGTTTAAGCATTTGTGGGTAAAAACAATGATAGTTTGTCTGAAATATTGTTACGGGGAGCAAATTTCCATGGGTGCTATTTTGTCACTGCTAACACACTCTGAAGGCCTCCTGTTACAGACTCATTGTGTCTCCCAGAAACTTGTATGTTGAGTCCTAACCCCAACATGATGGCAGATGGAAACAGATTTGGGAGAAAATTAGGTTCAGATAAAGCCATGAGGGTGGAGCCTTATAAAACTAGAAAAGGAAACTGGAACTCTCTCTTTCTCTGACACATGATGACATTCAAAAGACAGTCTGGAGTATTCCCCCCTCCAGCCCCCTAACAGGGAACAGAATCTCTCAGTACCTTGACCTTTGACTTCTCAGCTTCTAGAACTGTGAGAAATAAATGTGTAAGCCTGCCAACCACTGAGTTAATGACATTTTATTATACCAGCTCAAGCACCTCCCCAACTTCTTGTGTACTCAGGAAACAAAAAAAAAATATTTCAAGATTAGCCTACGCTAATTATAATTAGGAAGCTAATGAAAGGAAAATTAATAACTTACATGTATATTTTGAAAGTATTTTTAAATGCATCACTTCTGTGATTCTTACAGAATCTTCAAGAGCAGTTATATAATTTACAGTAAGTCACATGATATGCAAATGAATCACATGACAATAGCTGTTTTACATCATTCTTCTCTTATATGAATGTATGGTTGGCCATATTTGGAAATGTTACAGTAGATAAGAATTTTCTTGAGGGAAGAGATTTTTTGTTAAGTATTATTATTTTTTTAAGTTTGTACCTCTAGCATCTAAAAGAGCATTTGACACATTGTTAGCACTTGATAAATATTAATGCTTACATTCCTTCAACTCCTTTATTGAAGAAGTCATTGGGTTATCTGTCTGCTCTTATCATCACTGCCATCAAATTAGTCTAAAGTAATATCACTGTCTTTGCTAGAATTTCTAACTGGTCTCCTCATATCCACTGTTGGCAATACCAATTACATTGTAGACAGAGTACTTCATAAATACGAATATGATCATATGAAAGCACCCACATACATACACATACTCACCTAAAACCATATATATATAAAGGCTAATATGCAAAGTGTCACCTCAGGAGTTTGACCAGGAGACTGGAAGTTCAATTGCTCACTATGATATGTGCTGACCATCAGGGTGCAGTAGGGAAGAAAGGTAGGCCCCCGGGAGCTGGCAGCCAGGGAAGGGAGACCCTGAATGGCATCCAGAAGGCCCCAATTGGCCCTGATCACTGGCTAGGCCTAGGGACCCTACCTGTGCATGAATTTTGTGCACCTGGCCTCTAGTTCAATTATAATTCATAGCTCTAAGGCTATTATTTTCTAAACATGTTTTTACACATCTATTGTGATTATTGCATTAATTCACGTCTTTCCTAAAAAAAAAAAATTTAAACCCCATTATTAGTGCATGAACTGGGTTTGTTTCTATCCTTTTTCTATCTTCTGGGCTCTACATACTACTTAAATAAAGGGTGGGCAAATGCAGATCTATAGTTGTGAGTACATGAAACACAGAGTTTATTCTTGTATTATTACTTATTAATGATTGTGTTGTTTTTCCATATGAGCATCTATAAACCTACTTTGCCCCTCCCCCATATATATTTATATTTGTCAAAACAGTTCATCCAGTAGCCAAATCTAAACTTACTTTGAGTTATTTTATTTGCTTTTTTAATCCTTGCTCGAGGATATTTTTCCATTGACTTTTAGGGAGAGGGGAAGAGAGAAGGAAAGATAGAAAGAAACATGGATGTGAGAGAAACACATCAACTGGTTGCCTCCTGCATAAAATGGGACCAGGCCTGGGCCTGGGAGGAGCCTACAACCAAGGCATGTGCCCTTGACCGGAATCAAACCCAGGACACAGGCTGATGCTCCACAAGCTGACGCTCTATCCACTGAGCCAAACTGGCTAGGGCTGAGTTGTTTTACCATGCTACTTTTATTGTGCAAAATAAGCAGGTAAAATAAAATAGGGGAGGAATATTATCATCAAATTAATGGAATGGTTTCTGCTTACTAACCAATCACTACCACACCTAAAAAAAAATAACTTACTATTAATAGAAAAGCAGCAACTACATTGCCTTGACACAGAGTGACCCTGCTTTTCAATTCAAGGGAAATATTGAAAGAAATCCATTACTCTGCCTTTACCTAAAATGATTATATAAAAATTAAAAGTATAGTTGGCAGCTTTTAGGAGCACAAACAATTCTGTAAGGGTAATGGTCAGTACATGGAAGTAATAAATATTTCCAATCTATTACAATTTTGAGTCGTTTGATTTTTAGTGCTTTGGCAAAACCCACTATACAGGAGGGGGGAATTTCACATAACCAACTCAAACTTACTATAGGAAATTCCAGAGTGAATTGAGTCTCTGCGCATTTCAGAGGGCGTGGGTTTTCATATTACTCCATGCCACACTTGGGAGGATCTTTTCCTCACTGGTACCATATTTCATCTCATCATCATCCATGTGTTGTGTGCTTCTCTTACTGGTTTGTAAATTGGTGAGGTCAAGGCTACATATATATTCTGGAACAAGCTATCTGCTGTAGTTCAATACTCCTTTAGTGAAAGCTGTGATGTAGTTTACAAAAGTTCAAATTATATTAAAGTCTTCTGGGACAACATCGATTGTGTCCAGTAGAAGATGTCACCAATGCACATGGGCCAGTGGTATCAGGAGAAATGGTTATATAAGGAAGCACTGGTCTAGGTAATGGTGAGTGGGCAGGGTTTATCTCTGGAGCTCCTCTCCCATGTTCTCAGTTCTGAACTCCACGCGTTCATAACGCCTTCAGCTCATCACCCCATCTGTCCCTGAACATTAACATTTGACGAGTTTTATCTGTATGAAGCAATGTAGTGAAGAATGTAAAGCATCTGATTAATGCATTTATCAGTTTAAAGTCAAGCTTTCTTTGTAGGACATGTCATTAAATTATAGCAATTTGAGATATTATAATGGAATAAATTATTGGAAAAGGTTTTATTAAATGATGTTTGAAAAGTGTTCACACTCTCCAGAAAAAATGGCTGCTTATAGTTCATAGAATGTTATAATATGAGAGATCTTCAGGTAATTCTGCTTTAATATCCCTAGACTCGGGAAGGTTGATTTGGTTAATCACTGATAACAGATATTTGTTGAGTGCCTCCTATACTGGACACTGGGCAAGGCAGTAGGAGCACAAAGATGAATAGGAGCGAGGACCTGCTCACACTTGAGCTCCCAGTGCAGCAAGGAACATAACTTTAGACTGAGGAGGATTATGTCTTCAGCCTGTAGAAGAGGTATTTGTAGAACTGAGCACTCAGAGAAAATGTGATGTTACACTGATCATCCTGCTGAGCATGTTAGTATCCACAGGGCCCTCCTGTCTCTCCATAGGTACCATAGTCCATCTGAAAAGAAATAACCCCTGAAAGGCGCATATGTTAAATCTAGAAAGGATCCTTTCTTTTTGAAATTTTAATTTTTGGAACTTTAAATATAGAGTCTTCTGTTACCAGAACGACCATATCCACCCCAAAATCATCTTAAAGTAGCTGTAGAATCCCAAAAGGATAATAAGTTCTTACAGAGTTTCCCTAGTTATGGAGAGGAAATCATTAGTAACTTAAGACAGAAATAAAGAAATCATCTAATTAATGTATTCAGAGATGAATCTTAATGTCCAATTATTCTCTTGATTTGACACGACTTAGTAACAACATAACATAGTCAGCAACATTGTATGAATGTTAGAAGAATTAGAGGAAAGATAGCCAAGTAGGGGAAGGGAATTCTTTTTTTAATACTTTTTCTTTTTTTCTTTTTTTAATATGCAATAAGCAAGTCTCTTGCTTAAGTCTATCATATTAAAAAAATGAAAGTAAGCCCACAGAATTATCCTGAAGACCATATTATTATGCTAAAAATAAGAATGCAATTATAATTAAAGCTTACAAAATATCATTTAACAAAGTCTGTCTGTTCTATTAAATATTATCAAATGATTTTCCTATCATTCAACATAGTATTTTAGTTCAGTTTCATTGATTAATTTAACCAATGTCTATTTAAACATGTGTATTTTCCATATTTTATAATTGGTTCAATATTAAATAATACACAGAGTAAAAAGTTAAAGTGCCAATATTATCATGAACATATTCTTGAAGGGATGGAAATCAGGAAGATGTTTTTTTAAATATTTTAGTACTTTTTATTAAATAATACATAGTATTAGTAGTAAAAAAAAATGAGACTATACAAAGGTATTATAATACAAATATACACTCATTTTCATTCCCCAATCTCCTAGTTATTACAAAATTAAATGTTCTATCTCTAACATATTAATAATTTGTAAAATACAATAGCCATAATCAATAGCTGGTTATATTTTATGATCATATAACCACATCTCACTTTCTCTCTTTCCATCATTAAAACACTATAAAACCAATAAATGTGTCATGCAAATAAATTTCAGAATAGGAATATCAGGACTGTTATAAATTTTTTCAAAGGTAAATTTACATTATCCACTTATCTCTATATTCATCAAAGTTTTATTGTTTTTACAAGATACTCTTGAACTGCTTTGTTATATAATTCCTCTTTATGCTCTCTCTTTTTTAAAACTTCTATATGATTTTTCCTTTTTCATTGTTAAAGTTGTGAGCAAATATCTAAATGCTTTGCCCTATCAGTTGGATCAAGGCTGTTGATTTTAAAATTGAAGTTTTAATCTGACTATCTAGAGTCACAGGTGTGTTTGAAATGACTCATATATAACTAAACATTTAAATAATCTGTATATACATAGCATTGATCTTGCAATACATGCAATAGCCCATTCTAAGCACCGGATTAAATACACAGAATAATAATCTCATCCCAGAGTACATATGGAATCTAACCTCAAGAACTGTAGAGTCTATCAGTCTATTTGATGAGATACAATGCTTGCAGATGACATAGATATGGCATTGCTTTTAGTAATTGATGGACAACAAAAAATGCAAAAAATCATTGGAGAGAAAATGACCACTATACACTAATTGTCAAGAAGGTATTTTGTTTTGTTTAGGAAAACGGGATTTAAACTAGGATTTGAACTGAACATCAGAATATGTGTAAGAGATGGGCACATTTGTTTAAAAAAACAGAATAGAGTCTCCATAAGGATGGAGATCTAGAAGACTCTAGTGAGTCAGCAATGTGGCTGAAGTACAAATTAATAAATGGGAGTAATGGAAAATATGGTTAGAAAGGCAATTTGGAATTGCATTACAGGAACCTTGGAAAGGCTAGTTAAAGAATTTAGATGTTGTGTTTCAGCAGGGTACAGTTAGCAATGATTTTTGATGAGAATGACATAAGTAATAATGGGGTTTTTGTTGTTGCTGTTGTTACTGTTTTTGTTTGTTTTATTTTTTGTTGTTAATCCTCACTGAGGGTATTTTTTTCATTGATCTTTAGGAAGAGTGGAAGGGAGAGCGAGAGACAGAGAGAGAAGCATCCATGTGAGAGAGACATTAATTTATTGCCTCCCACACGGGCCCCAACCAGGACCTGGGGAGTGAGCCTGCAACCCAGGTACTGCCATTTATGGGAAATATGGCTGCATGTCGATGCTCTAACATGTCGATGCTCAAACCAGCAAGAGCAAGAAATTATGTTTTTAAAGATTAGTCTGAGGTTTCATTTCTTTCTGTCATTCATGTTTTCATTTTTTCAACAAATATTGATTCCAATTTTTGAATATTCAGGCATTGTACTATTGAGGGAAAGATAAGCAGAATAAACTTCCCACCCTCAAGTTGCTTTTATTCCAGAGGCAGAAGTGAAGCAATAAGTGCCATTTATTGTGATATGTACTGTGGAGAAGCTCTAAGTGAATGCTTTCAATGTCAAGAATAAAGATTTCCAGATATACTAGTGATCTGGGAAAAATTCCTGGCAGTCAGTTCAAACCCTTACACTTGAGGGATCAGTATGAGTTTTCTGTGTGAACTGGGAGAAGAAGAGGTAGCTAAGTCATTTTTAGGCGCATGGGAAGGATTCTCGCAGTTGCAAAAACATAGAATAGTGGAGTCATCTCTGTATTACCTGATGTCACGTCACTTTGGCCCATCTGTGATTTCAACTGCAGCCGTGATGATATACATTTCTGTGGAAAGTCACAGCTAACATCCCACAAGTATGGCCCACCCCAGAGACTTCTTAAAAGGTCTGGAGGCCAGCTAGCATCTTCACAAACACAGTCTGAAAGTGCTAGGTTGTTACACCCAAAAGCCATCCTTCAACCAGTGACCAATGGCTCTGCTTTCGGACCCTCTGACAGTTCTGGACATATTGCAGGCTTCTCAGAGGTTTCAAGGAATGAAGCCCTATTGCCCCTTGTAGGAGTTTCAATGATGCTCCCTAACAAAACCTCTTATTGGCTGGCCGGCGTGGCTCAGTGGTTGAGCGCAGACCTATGAACCAGGAAGTCATGGTTGGATTCCCAGTCAGGGCACATGCCAGGGTTGTAGTCTCAGTCCCCAGTGTGGGCTGTGCCAGAGGCAGCTGGTCAATGATTCTTTCCCATCGTTGATGTTTCTCTTTCTTCCTCTCTTTTCCTCTCTAAAATCAATAAAAATATATTAAGAAAAACCAAAAGCTCTATCTCCCCATTCCTGCTTCCTCATCCTTGCATCCTTATATAACTGCTACCAAAATACACTCCCTGCCACCAAGTCCTGGCCTCAGACTGCTTTTAATAGGGCCCAAACAGAACCAAAAGTAATTTATTCTGGTGATTGTAGAGAAACGTGTGGTCGTGTCGAGAGGCATAATATGGATGAAGAATCTTTATTCTTGAGACTAGAGTTTCATGAATCATGCTAAAAAAAAAAAACCAAACGAATTTTATCCAAAAGTTATAGAGAACCAATAAATGATTTAAAACAAGATAGTAACAGGCTCAAGATTTTTCATTTTAAAAGCTCTCTCTGGCTACATGAAAGAGTTAGGAACTGAACATCCTAGACTTTGAACTGAGAGGCTTATTTAGAGACTATACTGCGATCCGCACCAGGCATTTTGAGTACTAAGCTGGGATTAACTGTAGGGATGAACATGGGAGATAAAAATCATCTGCTTTTATGTGGGACAATGTCTGAACAGCAATGCCATTCATCCACAAATACAGGAGCAACTAATAGGTTGAGGAGAGAGAGGTAGAATGAGTTTAGTTTTCAGCATAAAAGTTTCATAAAACTTTAATCAGTCGTGTGAAATTAGTCCAGGGCCTATACTTCTTGGCCATAAACTTATAAGGAACAAATATTTATGGAACTTCCGGAGTTCTATGTAATTATGACTTTCTTCAATCAAAATATCCTCTTGTAATTATTTCAGATATAAAGCAAGGTATTAAAATTGAAAACTCTTTAATTTCTCCATACAAGTGGTGGCTCTCAAACTTTAAGGAATACCAAAGCACCTGAAGGGCTCATTAGAATACATAATACTTGGCTGCTCCCCCCCTGTGTATGATTCAGTAGGTCTGGGAAGGGCCTAGAAAATCCGCATTTTTCCCAGGTTCTCAGTGCTGCTGATGCTGCTTCTCCAGAAACCCTACTTTGAGAACCACTGCATTAATTAGACTCTAAACAACTTGTGGGCCAACACTGTGCTTCATTCATTTTTGCATGCTTCATGTCTACAGCTTGGGTCTAGTAGAATCTCAACAAATGTTTATAGGAAGGAGTGAATGACTAAATTATTATGTGATGGAGCTAAGAATTTTAGCATATTTGGAGGAACTGCCCCGTTCAAGAGTCTTCTTGTTACTCCCACTTATAAGGAAATTAATAAATCAAGAAAATATTAAGTAATTGCTGTCCCATTTGCTGAAAATGGAAAAGCTGAACCCTGTGTTGTCATGGATACAGTCTTCTATTTTCAGTACTGGTTGTGTCCTACTTGTTAATGACTGTTACAGTAACCAATAGGAAAGTAACACTTCACTCACCACATTTCATTAAATTTAACACCTCATATTAAGCCTAATGGGACAATAAGAACAAAGTTCTGCTTGCCAATTGTTTACAGAATCCTACCATTTCCCTGCAGTCAGTGACTTACACAGCATCAATCTGTATGAACAGCTCCCATAATAAAAAGGAGATAGGAAAATAAAAGCTTTTTGACTAAATAATAATGACCTTGGGCTGGACAAATCCTGACATTTAACCAATAGCTGAATTAAAAGGCTCTCCAGTCTTTGACTCGGGGTCTCTGCTTCTACCATAGATTATTACATCTCAGGAAATGCCCTTACTCTCCAACATTACAAATTTAATAGAAGAGGAAAAAATAATAATATGAATCCTGAGGCCCTTCAAATCTGTGCAAATGCAAAATATGGGTGGAGAATAGACAAAATCACTTAGCTTGAGTAAAATTCTCCAGTTTGATTTTGATGCCAATCACAATGCAAGAATCACCTTCATCATTGAAGTCTAGGATCCTGTTACTTTATTTCCAAGTGAAATTGAACTGTGAGGGTAAAGACCTTCGTGCTTCATAGGGAGGGAACAGATTATAAACAAACAGCTCAGGCTCCAGAAGAGGAAAAGAAAAAAAAAACCGATAAATTAAATACATTAACGATGCACACATCTGAGCAAAAGACCAAAGAAATGTTGGAAAATATAACATAATTTAGAAGTCAAGGGGAATAAATGGGGAAGGAGAAAAGGACAGATAACTCAGAGGGACTGAATAAATCTCAGATAGGATATAAAAGACTAGAAACAGATGTTTATATTAAACTGCCAATGGAGTGATGAAACCATACAGATTGTGGTACCAATTTAACTGGAAAAAGCTATGGCGAGCAGACAGAGATTTGAGTTGGGGCTCTATTTTCCACCAGTCAACTAAAAGAGGTGGCTGCTGCCGCTACTGCTAATGATGAATACCATATGCTAGCGAGAGACATAGCCAGTGAGCTCTGCTGTGCCTGTTGGTACGGGGAGATATGTGCAATTTTCTTTATCTGATACGAAAATTAATGCAACTCCAAATAACTGCATGCAGGACGCCTGGAGAGCCCATATTGCTGCTCTTTGAGAAAGTCAAGAGCGAGTCCTTTAAAAATGCTTTTGTCTTGATTCAATAAGGCAGTTAAAGTAGTTTTACCTGATTGAGCCATGACGTTAACCTAGCCGTCTATTTTATTTTTATAGTGGAGAGGAAGCCTACGACAGAATAGCCATGTAGTCAAATATGGCATTTAAAAAAAAATAGTAACAACAAACTTGCTGCTTACATTCTTCAAATGAGCACACATGTGTCTATACATGTAGTATAATAGTTTACTTAGTGTATCAGCAAAGAAAGGAACCAGCCATAAATGTAGCTACATGCTGAAAAATGGTTTTCTTCACAAATACTAGAATTGGCAGTGTGGGGTTTGTTTGTTCATTTGTTGTTTTCTTTCAGGGAACACTGTGGTCCCAATCCAAGTTTAAAATAAACAGATGGTCAAGGTAGAAGAAAACAAAAGGACAACTCAGAGAAGGGGTAAGTGACCTTGTTTCCTTTCTGAACCCATCTATAAATGCCTTAATTCTGAACACCACATTCATCTGATCAATTCAGCAGAAAGAAAAAGGAAAGAAAGAAAGAAAGAAAGAAAGAAAGAAAGAAAGAAAGAAAGAAAGAACGAACGAGAACCCAGATTGTTTCCTTTCACATTTGACAAAAAAATGACTGGGGATCTAACCTTTTAATGTCCCCATCACTCTATCAATATTATATAGACATGGCCTCAGTGTTCTTCCTATATATATTTTTTTCCTCCAAAACTCATTAAAATATGGAGAGGAGAAAGGGAGAGCCACAGAATAACCTTAAAAATATTTTGGTAGTCCTCATTAAGAAGAGTTTAAGGACCCTGGATTTTATTTTATTACGTGGTAATAAAACTAGCCAGAGGAGAGATGTTCAATCTGGAACTCAAAGGCCAAATACAAATGCCACTAACTCATAACCAAGGAGGCTTTGACCGAGAAGACCATGGCCCTGAGGAAGTCTGCTGCCCCAGAAAAAACCCTCTGAGCTATTTAAGCTACTACCTTTTTATATGCATGGGATCTCTGCCTTACCCTCTAAAGTTTCTTTTATACTATTCATATGGAAAAGAGGGGGGGCGGGAAATCTGACAGAATGTGAGCCTCTTAACAAATATTATCAGAAAAGTGTCAATATGATATGCTTCCTAATCTAGTTCTGTCTTGAAAAAGTGAAAAAAAAAATTAGAGGGGGCAAGAAGAAAGACAAGAAACAAACAACAACAAAAAACCAATATATGTCCTGAGGGAAAATGGGGGAAAGGAACTGGTGGGTGAGTGGGTGGGAAGAGATCAACCATAGGACTTGTATGCATATATGCATAATCCGTTAGCACTGACAATAGGGTGGTGAAGGCCTGGGGTTGGAGGGAAGACTGGAGGCAGGCAATAAGGGGTCAGTGGGGGAAAGGGGGGGGGACATATGTAATTCTTCAACAATGAAGATTTAAAAAAAGAAAAGGAACTGCTTGTAGAGACAGATTGTGCTGCACTTTGAGCTACTGTCATTGCTTCATTCCTTCCTCTGGGCCTGGGACTTATTTTTACTGCTCAAACAGCCTTTTGGATCTCTAATATCAGGGCAAACATGCACTTCTTGACAGCGTTCCAAACTTGTCTTGTTGGGGAGATTTAAACCACCTGAAACTGTCTTCTGCTCCTGCTCGGATGGTGTCCTGCATCGTGGGCCTGACCATGCATCTGCAGGAGGCTGTATGCAATGATTTCCAGCACACCCTACCCCCCCATACCCCCACCACCGCCTCTAGTCAGACGGAGTGCACCTCAGCCCCCTCCAGAGTCACAAACCCCATTGACATGTGTAGCAAAGGTTTGCATTTCTCAGTAAGAAGAACAACCCATTGGTCTCTGCGGAAAAGTTTTGTAAACGCTCCCTGAACTAACCGGAGACCTGGTCTTGCTTGAGAAAGGCAGGTGGACACCAAGCTTGGCTCCAACCCCCTCTGTCCTGCTTGGGTTCCAAGAACCAACAATGAGCTAGCAGGCCTGGAAAGAAATCAGAATCGCAGCGGTGCCAAAGGCATCCCTGGGAGCAGTGTGAATGTTGTGTTGTCATGTAAAAGAGCCCTTGAAAGATAAAGGGACCCAGTCCAATTATATTACAGGTTCCATGTTCATCTGAATCACTGTCTAACTTCAGACTCCCAATGATATCATAGTGCCTGCAATAATTAATTCACCTCTTACTTCCAAAAACGCGTTGGAAAATTAATTCCCAGTGCTAAAATGAATTTGGCAGCAGAACACATGACAATTTTGCAGGTTACCTGACAATCATTTTAAAATGTTACCATGAGTAAAATGCGGTCTTATGTCTTCCCCACAGAAGCAGTCTGTCTGATTTTGTGGGCTTTATTTATCATTATGTTAAAGAAAGCATACCCCTTTTTGATGTTTTTATAAAGGAGTACAAGTTATCTTTCATAAACATTTGTACAGATGCAAAATTATATTTTAACTGCAAGAACAACAGTACTAATTTTTAACTACAAATAAGCAAGGATAAATATTCTACTTATGAAAAAACCAATTAAAATTAAACCTCATAAATAAATAAGTTGGAGATAAATCTCCTTGTTAGTACATGGTTGTTATTGTGGTTTATCCTGGGAGAAACATACGTAATAATTTAATCCCAGCTTCAGGGCAGTCCTATGGCGGTGAACTGTGCTTTCAGCGGAAGGTAAGCTCTTGGATTTGTATATCAGAACCTAGGAATGACCATTTAGACAACAATCAAAACCTTAATCTATGAAGGGGCAGGTGTGTTGACACTGAGAAAACCTGTTAAGACATGAAAAGAGCTACAAGGGCCAAAGTACCAGTTGTAATAAAATAGAAGTGTTTTTTCATCATTTTAATCTTTTGACCAGGAAGGGGTTGCTTTGGATGTTTGCTTTTGCTTCGCAGTGTATGAAGTGAGAGAGAATCCTATGATGGGATCTCATTGGAGCTACTCCAGTCCCAAGAAGAGACTATTTATATGAATACTGCAGGAGAAGAAAAAAAAAGCAAGAAAAAAAAAGCTGGATATTGCTGGCTACTCTTTCTTTTGGCAAAGAACAGCAACGGCCTTACCATCCTTCTGTTTATGGCAACACGAACGACTTTATTTGAAAAGTCCCTCATTTCTATGATTGCAGCGGACATGTTTTCATCAACAGAGCAGTTCAGGAGGAAAAAATTATTTTATTAGCTAATTTTCCTTTCATGAATTAGGGATTTTTTTTTTCTCTGCACGGAGAGAAACTTCAAACCCCTGCAGAAATGGAAGCATGCGCATGGACTGACTACCGCGGATCAAGTTTCCAGGGGGCTAATAACCTGCTCCAGTGAAAACATATTTTTAATTTGCTTTTAGCATTATTTTTTTTTTTTATTATTACGCTAAGGGTTTATAATTTAATGTCAAACATAATTGTGCACGAATTATGTGACTGTACTGTGATGCGGTAGATAAGCTCAGTGTGCCTCGCTGGCGTGGTCTCAGACGATGTTTTTGAGAAAATGGATCACCATCTGGCACGCTGCCATTCCATAAACCGCTCAGTAGAACTTTAAAAGGAAAACGCTGCAAATAATTTTCGTGTTTTGCAAAAAAAATATTTCTAGTAATATCAGAAGCAGAAAAACATACTCTTTATTGCTTTCTACTATAGAGGTAACTTAAATTGTAGGGAGCTAATTAAGACATTAAGAGGTTTCCAATTAAAAAAAATGCAAAGTCATATTTACGGTAAACTGTCAACCAAGCCAAGTGGAATGGTATTTTTTTAATGTGAATATTTGTTTAAAAATATAGTAGTCATCTATGCGTTTCCAAGTTTTATGATCAGTTGGTAAACATTTAGGAGCACAGACAAGGTGCCAAGCATTATGCTGGAAATGGGAGATGCAAACGTGAAAACTGGATACAGCTCTCAAGGAGTTCCTGTCCAGAAGAGGAGACAAGCAGAGACACATCCTGTCAGGATAATGCGGTGAGTGCCATAATGCAGTTATGCAATGGGTTTCTGGACCATAGAGGAGGAGCCTTTGGCCAAGATTTGGGGATGGGGTGAAAGATCAGAAAATGTTTACATGAGGAGACTGGGAAACAGCTTAGCGTTCCAAGTTGGAAGACAAAGAGTCAAGGGAACTGACTCACCAAATAAGTGGTTATTTGTGTATATATCATCCACAAGTTTTTTAAAAAATGTAAATATAACATTTATATGCCATTAAGTCTTTTTCACATGCTTTAGCTAGTCTGATTCTTACACTGAATCTCTGAGTTTAAGTATGGAGGGTATTAGTATCTTCACTCTACAGATGAGGAAAATAAATCTGAGAAGAGTTGCACAGCCAGCCCAAGGACACTCAGGTAACAAATGTATTTGTATGACAGCTTAGAGCAACCCCCAGGACTCATGATCCCAGCCCAACTGCCATTCTGGTGTGCTCCACTCTGCCTTCATCCTGCTCATCTATCAATCATCACTAACAAAACAGCAACTAAACCTTTAGACATAGAAATGCACACTTAGAGAATCATGTGAAACATCATTTCTGGCCTTTCCAATTAAAACCAAAACATCATCAAATTAACATAATCAGTAAGAATTCTATATATATATTTTAAATGTCATATATTCATAAGCCACAAATTCTAAATCAAATCATACAAAACATGGAATCAAAATTTATGTGTATCCACATTATCAAATACAAATAGTTTGGCAGAGAAGTTAGTGAAGTCTGAGGAATTAAAGCATTCCAGCATGCAACTGGCCTATTGGACATACTAGCTACATGAGTTTTCTAACCAATTATAGGAAAATTGCTATGATGTTGATTGAATTGCTGAGTAATTGACCTGATTTTTTTTTATTATGGTAAGTGAAATAACTGGATTGTGAAACCCTCATAAATCATTTTTTTTTGTAAATTTAATTGTCTTTATATACAATCTTTAATAGTGGACAGTTCTCTTGAGTTTCCACTCTTGCTTCAAAATATTTATTTTTGACAATATAAGAAATCCTGACTTGGTTTGACATGATTAGTTGGAGGGGGTTTCTTTTATTATTAAAGAGTTTTATATTAAGCATAGGCTAGACTCAATCAATCTTTAATTCTCTAGGGAAATATTCAACATGACAAAACATTTGCTTTAAAAATATTACAAAAAAGAATCATCTCTCTATAGAGAACCACAAAGTTTGTTACCTATAACAATGACTTTTCTTATTATTTCTGTCTACTTAGATTACTTAGGTAACCTATTGCAACTCGCCTCTATATTTTGTAGTTACTTGTATCCTTGCCATGTAAGAAAATAAAAACATTCTTCCAGAGGTTGCATGTATTAGTCAGGTTAGCTCAGACTATGCTGCAATAACAAACACACCCCAGAAAGTCAGCAGAATGCATAAAGATTTAGTGATTGCTCCTGTTATGTCTTTACACGTCTGGTGACTTCCAATAGATGTCATAAGGATTTAGATTACTTTTATCTTATAACTTTGTCAACAAGAACATTCAACATCTGGTTGCTGCATCAGGGAAAGAGTGAGCTTAAGGACCACACACCAGCTCATAAATACTTTTTACTTGAAAGCGAAACACATTACTTCCCTCACATTTCCTTGGCCAGAAGTAGTCAAATGGGACTGCTTGACTTACGGGGAGCAAGCGGAAAGAAGGTGGGCAAACACTTAAACGTTCTGTGAACAGTAAATTGCTCCTTCATAAAGGGCATGGTTGTAGAGGTACCTACATTTCTAACATCTTTGGAAACTCTAACCAAGTCCCTAGTTCACAATACACTACAAAGTAGATTATGCATCTAGAGCCAGAGTGAGTATTAAATGTTAAATAATAAAGGGTATATTATTTTTAAACAGTAATAAGAATAAAAGTATACAATTGCTTAAAACCGATAGGTAGAATGAAAACTAATTTCCAGGTTATTCTGATACAAATGCCTGCACTGAATTTTTATAGAAAATCTAGAAAAGCAAGGTTTATAGAGACTCTAACATTTGCCTGAAATGATGTTGCAAGCACCCATCCAGGATTTGAACTTAGTTTGATCTTAATCTAATGTATCTGCTCTTGCCACTTTATGTTACTGATTCCCCAAGTGTGAATTGATCAGGAAAGTGATCAATACCCCTATCTGATCCAACTAAACAAACAAAAAAAAAAAAACATGAATGGCAGGTACCTCTAACCCAAGGTTTCTGAGTCCCTTAGGAGCAATAAGGTCAGAGCTAGATTCAAAGGCAGCTAACTGAAGAATAGGAGCTTATCCATGATGCTAATAGAGATGAGAATAAAGGTAGCGGATGATACAGGAGGATTTTTAAAAGTCTATCGTTATTGTTGAATGTATTGCTGATGTCAACTTTGTGGGGGTTTTCTTGTGTGTATATGTGTTTTTCCCCATTGAGCTTCTCCTCCCTGCACCCGCCCTCCCAAGCCTTTACCCTACTATTGTCTGTGTCAATGGACTATGCATATATGCATATAAATCCCCAGTTAATCACTTCTGTTCCATAACCCTTACTCCCACCTTCCTTCTGAAATTCATCAGTCTATTCATGGTTCTATGGCTCTGGATCTATTTTGTTCATCAGTTTATTTTCATTAGATTCCACATATAGGAGGATTTTTAAATGCAGAAGAGTAAAGATTTGGCATCTATAACATCAATGATTCAGTTCATTGATTAAGAACAGATTTGGTCATCAGACTGGTTAGGATGGTTGGTTTCTGACTTGCTTAACTTTTCCTGCCTCAATTTTCTTTTTCTGTAAAATGGGCATAAGGCCTACCTTGTTAGATTTTTATGAAGATTATTTAACAGAATTAGCTTTTGAAGTACTGATCATAATGTATGACATGACTTTTCCTGGAAGAGGAAAGATCTTGAAGAACCTCAATTCACAATATTTAATATTATGAATAATGCTTTAGCCACTGTGAAACTGCTTACATAGTTTCTTATATGATTTCTGGGCTTTAATGTGGATTTTTTTTATCATGAAATAGTAGACACATTATTATTGAATAGTGTGTCATGAAACTTTCAAAGAACTGAAAGCACATTCTAAATAGCACAACTAATGTGAAATAATGCAAACCTACCCTACAAAATACATAATTAAAAAATTATTAACAATAAGACTAAAAATATTTCTCATTTTCTACTATCTTAAGTAGTTTCCCGTCTATTGTCAAATAATTGCTGATAACCTTGTAAATCATTAAGATAAGCAAAATAATTCATGCCTCCAATAAATGACTAGCATCAATATATCAATCCAACTCAAATAATCAGTGTTCTTTCAATAGCATGGTTTTACTCACTGACTTACATTTTCCATTCATTTGACCCTATCTTTCTTATAGAATGTTAACATGAAGTAAAATCCCAGAAATCTGTATCCACCTTAATTATAGCCTCTTGTTTTCAGTAGTTGACTACTTAAGTATTTTTTTCCATTGCTTTTCAACTCTAGAAATGTGTGTTCATTCATTTTAGGCACTAGACAGACAGCAATCGAAACTGAAGTTCACTGTGTATCCTGGGGAGATAGAACCTGGTAAGTGATGTCATGGCAATTTTCACAATACGTTGGGGTTTTGGTCCTCCTCCATCTGTATTGATGGATGGTGCTTGATGGCACCCTTAAGACATTTAGCATTCCCTAAGAACTGAGTAACCAATGATGATTTAAAATAGGAGCTTAAATTAGAAAAGTAAGTCAGGGATAACTCAGGAGCATCAAGGCTCTGAAAGAAGTCCTATTACTAAGCATAATTAAACCCTCTTCCAAAAGGAATTTATAGAAACAATGATTTCTAATAACTGAATGTTATCTCAAGTGCTACAAATAGGATTATTGTATGTACCCTCTGTCTTTTGGAAATAGCATTCAATATAATAAATTTTTGTTTGGCACATTTAAATAGATGTTTCAGACAGTCCTCAAAGAAGAACTGTAAGAAGCAGAGTTCTGAGGACCAGAAGTGAAGAGTCCTGGATTCCAATTCCAGCCCCAGTCATTTTATCAAGTCATTTTACTCCTCTGAACCTCCGTTATATCATCTATTAGATAAGATGTTTGCACACGACGGTCCTGTGTGTCCCAAGTGAAAACACCAAACACTTCACTTACAACCAATGCCATTTTAGACCAGCATGTCATTCTACCGTGTACAAAATGCTTCCCAAAATATCCTAACCCTGATCACCAAAATATAGGAAACTCTGACAACCCAGAGCTCACTAAAGACAATCTAAAGTAGGGCTATATTTTAGGAAAAACATAACTGCATACAATATGCACAAATGGAGGGTAATCCTAACATTACACAATGTTGCACAATGAGAACTGTCTTAGGCCTGATATGTAATTTAAACCAGGCACTTTAAATAGAAGTATGCCAGATTTTCTTGACCTCATTAAATAGTAAATCTGTGTGTGTGTGTGTGTGTGTGTGTGTATGTGTTTTAAAAAAAAAGAAGAAAGAGAACTGGAATAAGTTCAGACCTAATGACATTTCTAATTGTAATAATTATTATTTCTTGAATCCTTACTAAATGTTAGTGTGTTAAGAAATGTCTGGGCATTGTCATATGTAAGTCTCTCAGCAACTCTAGACTATTAAATGATGTTATTCATATTTTATGGGACAAAAATAACTAGACTTTTTTCTAAGGTCACACTATTGGTACATGTAAGAGCTAGTATTTGAACCCATTTCTGTCCGACTCCAAACCCTACACTCCTAACTACAGCAGGTCTTCAAATAACATCACTTCATTCAAGATCATTTTTTTTATAATGTTTTGAGAAGACAAAATTGATCCTGGGATGGGATCTCGGTGTCTATGAGTTTTTCATGTTCTCCCCATGCCTGCATAGGTTTTCTACAGATTCTCCAGTTTCCTTCCACATCCCAAAGATGTGCTCATGAGATGAATCAGTATGTCTGCACTGGCCCAGTTTGAGAAAATGTGTGTGAGTGGGCCCTGCAATGGGAGTGTGGTTTGTCCAGCGTGGGTCCTACCTTGTACCTGAGTGGCCTGGACAAGTACAGGTTCTGGCCACCCATGACCCTGAACTGGAATAAGCATAATGGCAAATAATAAGCTTACTTGTTTTTATTCATCTTTCTTAAAAGTATGCATAGCTCACATATACTTCAAAGTTTAATTGTAGAAGTGTTTTAGGTCTTTATTTGGAAGTTTAGTAAAGTTTTTGTGACTGAAAATATGCCAAAGGAATTTACCATTTGTTTATATCAATTAGCCTGCAGTTAAATTGGTTTCATTATGCATCATTTTGCTCACAGCTCCAGTGTTCAAGAAACTTCCAACAACTTAAGTGAGGACTTAACTGCACTGCTTTGGGTTACATGTGGGAACCACACACTGAATCTTCTAGTAGAAATACTATCTTAGGAGCATTAGTTAGAAAAAAAATATGTATAATTCTGTTGTTCAGGCAGGGTTTGTTTGTTTGTAATAGCCATCTACTGTAAGCCACATTTCTATTTGTCATTTTGAAAGTAAGAGTTTTGTTATTTAATAAAAAAGGACTAATTCACTAAAAGACACTAAAAGTAAGATGAATAAAAGTGATAATATCTCTCTTCCAGAATTTAGCATAGCCATTCCACAG
Source organism: Vespertilio murinus (assembly GCA_963924515.1). Taxonomy (NCBI): domain Eukaryota; kingdom Metazoa; phylum Chordata; class Mammalia; order Chiroptera; family Vespertilionidae; genus Vespertilio; species Vespertilio murinus. Next base: position 23,929,553 of record OZ004711.1, on the reverse strand, counting down.
ATTTTCATATAACTCAAGTTTCAGATTATTGTTATAATATTTAAGATTGCCTGGAATGGAGGTAGAGTTTAAAACAAGAATTCTGATAGATGTTTCTGCTTTGTCAAATTTTGCCAATAGAAAACCACATATCTACTAGTACATTTCATTCCAAAGTAAAACCTTCTGGAGCAAAACTTTCATCTCTAAATTTTTTTTTCACAGTATGCCCCTTTAACAATTCTACTATATAGCCCACAAATCTAATTAAGAATGTTTGAGCCAGCAAGCAAACTGCAAGAGATTTTTTTATCACAGTTTTCACAAAGACACTGCTTCATTTGCTATATATTCATATAATTCTTTTCCTTAAAAAAAAGTTTTGAATTCTAGAAACTAATTATACCCAGCTTTCAATGAGCTCAACTAGGGTTTCATCATCACAGGAAACAGAATGGTACCTCTTGTGGCTCGTAATGGTAATAGTAGGCTTCTGCATCATTGCTTTGACAATCTGCCACTGATTCTTGTGGTCTTCATCTCAGTCTCCAAACATTTAAAAACAGCTGGCAGTCTTGATGGAGAATTACATTCTCACTCGTTGGTCCTTGGGCTTCTTAACAAATTAAACTATTGTTATAACGATGTGGCTATGCCCTTGAGCTTTAATCTGATAGGTCCACTGCAGTCCATCGTGAAAGCCTCTAGAATGGCCCTAAAATATTTCTTAAGAGTTCCAATCTGAAAAGAGACACATTATTTTAATATATTCACCCCACAGTTGTGTGGCTCAGTTGGCTGGAGCATTGTCTCATACAACAAAAGGTTACAGGTTCTATTTCCGGTCAGGGCATATGCCTAGGTTGAGGGTTCCATCCCAGTCAGGGCATAAGGGAGGTGACCAATGGATATTTCTCTTTCACATATATATTTCTCCTTTTCTCTCTCTAAAATCAGTAAGCATATACTCAGGTGAGAATTTTTTAAAAAGAAAGAAATTTACCTTCATTTGGCAATAGATACGGTACTTATAAACAATGGGAGTAAGGAAAATGTCACCAGAAACCAACACAATAGTAGGCATGTGATTTTTTTTCATTTTTTATTATATGTGTACATATCTTACCACTTCCCCCTGATGTTTTTTAAATGAGTAGTCTCTTGAATCTACACCTTGAAAATTGTCTAACTTTTATATGCCACTATTATAGTGTTATAAATAAAATTGCATTAAGAAACATGAGCAAATAGGTAAGAGGAATAGGAAAAATATAAGTAAAAAGGAGGTAATTTGAGAAGACTATGAAGATAACTGGAAAAGTGAAGAGGAAAGTATCTCTAATTTAGATAAGCAACAATGAAACCAAGAAGAAAGGAAGAAAAGACAACTACTATTTGGTAAAAACTTATAGATTATTATAGCACTTTATTGAGTTGTATTATAGCATTATAAGACTAGGATATATAGTAATGTGAATGGACCACAGTTGTATGAGTCAGTAAAAAAGACCAATAGCATTATGTGAGTTTCAAAATATATAAGCTGTGGGTTATGGGTCATTTGGGCTAGGTGGAGGGATCTAACCTATCAAAATTTGAAATATAAAAGGTTATAAAGCATACATTTTTCAAAAATAAAATGAAATGTCATTATAATTTTTGGAATTCACTGTTAGATTATTTTTGCTTTGAAAAATCAGTGTTGGACTCTTAATCTCTTTTTTTCCATATTTCCAGAAGCAATTTTATATGGCATTGGTTGATTTTGCTAATATGCTGTAGGTGGTAAAGAGAGATGATGACATTAATGAGCAAACATTATACTCTTCATAAAATAGTGGAATAATAAAGACACTGTTACATTTCCTCAAAATAGATGCTTCTCTTGACATCTGATTATGGATGTTTTATCTCAATTCCATGTGTGAATCTCTGGTCATGGAGTCTTAGTACTGCTGATATAAGTTGAACAACTAAATTTAGACTCATCAGTCAAAAGGTTATTCCCTTTAACAGAGTTCTTAATAAAGTCACTATTATTTCTGGTAAGTTGACAAAGCTGTGTTTACTGGTATTGCAGGTCACATGAGTATTATTGTACGACTTAAAATAAACTTTTTATAATGTTGTTAGAATCGAACTAATAAAAACTATAATGAGAAGCAGAAATTATATGTTTTGTATCGGATGTGCCACAAATTAGCAAACACAAGTCATTCTTTTTAGTAGTACTGGAGTATTGAAATGAGTTGTATGTCTATCTTTTCATTTTAAGCACCTAACACATTTATTGCTCTAGAAAAAAAATTCATTCTTGAATAGCTTTTCAAAAGTAGAGATGCTAATATGAAATGGTAATGCCTAAAAATAATAAAATGAGAGGGAGAGAGAGAGGAGAGAGAGAGAGAGAGAGAGAGAGAGAGAGAGAGAGAGAGAGAGAGGATCATCACAGACCATAACCTGAATATTATTTTAAAAACTGCAATTTCATAGGTAAATGGAGAAAAGCACAACACAATTTAGGAAAAATAGTTATAGAAAATACTATGAAGGTGAGATTTCTGATTACTTTTACAGCCTTTAAACAATGAGATGACATATCAGTTTGCCAAAGTTATTCTAGTAGAACGCAACTATTTGCTTTTTCTTTTACGAGTTTGAAAAGTCTGAAGAGGAACATAGGTGCTTTCTATTTTCCCCCCACAGGTCTTATAGTTTCTAATGACAGTATTAAAATGTACTTTAATGATTTACCCCATAAAATTAGAACAGTTGTGACTAAACAAAAATGGACTTTTTCTTATGCAACTTATGAATCTGTTTGAAAATAAGTCAGAATATGTCAGAATTTGAAAATTATCATCTTCAGACTCTTGTATCTGCCCATTTGTAGCTCTCAGTCTCCATTTCCTAGGTGAAAATTCATAAAAAAGACTTGCTCTACCTTGTTCTTGGATTGTTCCCTCTACAAATGGAGAGCCAAAGGTGGCCAGAGGTGCTAAGGCAGATTGCCTAACAAGTAATATTAATCACACACCAAGTATTAGGTTAATGTTCCCTCACCTAGTTTTTTCCATAAAGTATACATAAGATAGTAATGGGCATCTATTAAATATATCTATGGGTAATATTAGATATTCTCTCTTTTTTCCCCCTTAAGACTGCTACACCTACCCATCCAATGAGCCACCCACTTCTTACCTGCTCTTGTTTTAATATCTGCAATAATCTGTTCACTACTGGGTCCTCTAGTTACTCTACATCCATATTCATGGGTAAATTATCTTACAGAGGGGAAACAAATCCTTCATTTTGCTTTTTGCTAAACTTTTATTCTACTTTTTTGAAAGGATAAACAGTGCTCTCAAAACAGATGCTATATTATATTAAAACTAGAGGCCTGTTGAACGAAATTCATGCACAGGGACGGGTGGGGTGTCCCTCAGCCCAGCCTGCACCCTCTACAATATCGGACCCCTAGAGGACATCCCTCTCACAATCCAGGACTGCTGGCTCCCAACTGCTCACCTGCCTGCCTGCCTGATTGCCCCTAACCACTCCCATGCCATCCTGATTGATGTCTAACTGCTCCTCTGCCAGCCTGTTTGCCCTAACTTCCCTCCTCTGCTAGCAGCCATTTCAGTTTGGATTTATTTACCTTCTATAATTGAAACTTTGTAGCCTTGAATGGAGGCTTAGGCCAGCAAGGGCAGGAGTAAAGCTTGGCTTCTTCCATTGCCTGGGAAACCCAAGCCTCCCTTCTGCTCTCGGTGGCTGTAGCAATCTTGGTTGGGTTTATTTGCATACTTGCTCTGATTGGTTGGTGGATGTGGCTGATGGGCTTGGCTGGTGGGTGTAGCGGAGTGATGATTAATTTGCATATTACTCTTTTATTAGGTAGGATAATGTAGATGTGTGTTTTGCTCCTTCCAGACCCCAAGCTCCTTGAGAGCAAAAATGAGGCCCTGTTGATCTTTGTACCTGCAGTGGCTAGAACAATTACTCATTATGTAGCAGATGCCCAATAAATAGTAATCAACTCAATTGAGTCCATCATCCACAAGTTTCTTAACCTTTTAATATATGGTGTCTGTTCTCACAACTCTACTGAAGGTCAACAAATCAAATGGCCCTTTCTCTTGTCCTACATGCTTCCACATTTTGGCAGCATTAAACAGCGCAGAAGCATGAACTTTGGAGGTGAACAAACCTAAGCACACATTGCCGCTCAGATGTTTGCCAGCTGTGAAACTTTGGGCACATTACCTAACATCTCTGAACATCAATTTCTTCTAAGAATATACATCTAATACGTGGGAAGATTAAATAATATTGAATATACCCAGGCCTTATCACTGATAATCAGTGTGTCAGTTCTTTTTCCGCTTCCTCCTAGCCCTTCATTTTCCACTATCCACAATGCTGCAGTCTGTGAGTCCTTCTTCCTCATTGTTCAGCTCTTTGTAACTTCTCAGACTCCTCCACTACTGTTCTCCCATTAATGCGGATTCTGAGAGTCTGTCTTAGTCCTCATTCTTGCATTCTTTACCTCTGCTCCTTCATAATCCCACCCCATCATTGAATAATAACCTTTAATTTGAATTGCCTTTTCCACTGCTTAGTTGACTTCAAATCTCTCTCCAGCTTCTCTGCCTTGTGACGTCCCTCCCCACAGTAGTCTAGCCATCTGCAGATGCTCCTAAACTTAACACTACATTTCCCACACAAAATATGCTGCTGTCTCCACTCTCCCAGTATGCTCGTCCTATTGTGTTCCCTTGTTGGTCATGAGACCAATGATTATAAAGTCAAACAAGCCAGAAGCCTGTGTACCTTCTTTGACCCCCCCCACCTCCTACAGCACAACTCTGCTATTGTATCTCCCCTGACTGAACACTTTAAGTAGCTCCCAATCACCTACAATGAACTTTCCTTTGCTTCACAACTCACTGTTTGTGACTGATAGAGCCAGATGTTCAGTAATCTCTTTCACCATCGTCTTTGCTGCCCGATGCTGTTATTCACAATGCATTAGTTTGACGCTTAAAAATCCGCATGCCCTGGTCCTTGCTTGTCATTTTAACCTCAGTTTCTACAACCCTCATAGAGTCACCTTATCTTTCAACTAAATTGAGCTGGTCTCAGCACCTCATTAATGACGCCAGATTTCCCTGACTTCCTCTTATTACTCTACGTCTTCCCGAACGTCCATCTTCCAGCTCCTGCCTTGTCAGTGCTACATATCCCAGTAGGCCCAATACCAATGTCCTCTCTCCATGAAGCCTGCCTGGAGTTCCTCAGCTAAGGGCTCTCTTTTCCTCTTATACATCAAGGCAATTTGGTGCTTTCTTTCTTCAAGCACTTACTGTTTATCAAACAATGGCTACTCATGTGCATTATTCCTTGGTCTGCTAATAACACTTCTTTCCCCCTCTGTATCACCACCCTCCTTATAACCTGGGGAATCACTTCAAGCAGCTTAAATAAACCCAGGCAACCAAGTATATTACGTAAGCAATCTAAAATGCATACATGAAATTAATTCAATAAATTTTCCAGGAGAGAGCTGCACATCTCCAGCAAAGAAAGCTGCTCTTACACAGTCAAAGCTTCGAAAGGTACAATTCCAGGATCTCGGTGGTGCTGTGAGCGGTAAAGATTGCTGGAAATCTGACCACCAGAGAAGTGGAGTGTTACTGTATAAGCAGAGGCCTCTTGCCAAGGATTTATAATTAGCCGCAGAATCAACTGGCATTATTCCGCTATATTTTGTTTCTGTAATCTCCTTTCCCTCTCTTTTGTTTTCCTCCTCCGTGTTTGTGACTGATAGAGCCAGATGATCAATAATCTCGCTTTCACCATCTCTGATCATCATCTTTGCTACTGCCTGGATGCTATTATTCACTCTTAATACATTAATCCTTTGGTTGAAATTCCTAAACCGCAATTCTTTATTAAAGGGCCATCTTGCCATCCAGGTGCTGATTGCAGCTTGTCTGATGTTTCAAAAAATAAATAAATCTGAAGGAAGCCTCTCCCTCTCCCCCCAGGCCAAAAAAAAAAAAAACTATCTGGACTGAAGAAAGAAAGATTTTAGTTCATGGACACAATCAAAGATACGGAAAGAAAATTAAACCTCAGTACGTAAATTAGAGAACAGGAGAGTTTCACCTTTTAATTACAATTAGATGTCAATGTGTCATTGAATGACAGAGTGCTAAGAAGTATTGTGGCAATTTATTGAATCTTACTTCTCATTAGTATCACGATGAGAAATAGAAGGCACGCTGTACTGGTTAGCAGGCCAAACCTCTGTGCGATGGCTGTAACCTTTGGTGGAACCCAGTGATTTTTGTTCCTTCTCAGAAAGATATTAAAGTGACAGTGCGGCAGGCCATTTTTTCCACCACACACACTAAAAGTAGTGTGCGTGCAGCAGAGCCCTGCCAAAGCACGTTGCCTTCATACAAAGATCCATACAGATCTTAATCATAAAATAATCCATTCTGTGCTCTGTTTTTATGACATTTATATGAATCTGGCCACAGCCTCATCAAGCCGTTCACAGAGGAAAATTGTTCTATTTATGTGGTCGAGACAGGGTGGACTTGATTTCCAAGCAGAGAGAAAAAAGAAAGAAATACCCAATTTTTTTTTCTCTCGTCACAAATCTGGAACTCAAAAGAACTATTTTATATCATTCTGTAGCTGTGTTTGTAGCAGAGGATCAGAAGAGATGATGGTCTCTTTCTCTGTCCCCTGTCAATAGTAAAGTCATGTATCGCTATTTCTGAAACTGCGAGGCTGAGCGAAGACACCTGGAAATAGTTTTCTCCTTCTTTTTCTATTTAATTGCAAAAGGCAAAGAAATGGATGTGTGGGTAAAAGTAGAAAGGAAACTTTCCAATGTGCATCTGCTTTAATTTATTCTTGCCCCTACATTGTGAGAACTAATACTTTTCCAAATAATTTCCCCCAACTTTTGTTCTTTTTACCCTTCAGGTATCTCACTTTTACACACACACACACACACACACACACACACATGACCTCTGAGAATCTGTACAAACTCACCTGCCCCTTCAGTTTTGTGATTATAGGGGGACAGTAATTTATGAACATGTTAGTGATATTATTTTCTGGATTTTATCAAAATATATAGAAATAGCCTAGCCAGCCTGGCTCAGTGACTGAACATTGACCTATGAACCAGATCACAGTTTGACTTGCCCAGGTTGTGGGCTCAGTCATCAGGAGGGGGCATGCAGGAGGCAGCCAATCAATGATTCTCTCTATTGATATTTTTATCTCTCCCTCTCCCTTCCTCTCTGAAATCAATAAAAAAACATGTTTTTTTTAAAAAGACATCTAGAAATAAAGACAACTGTTTTATTTCCTTTACCATCTCTTAGAAAGCTAATTTTCTAAAGAAACTATGTGGATAAGTAATATGGGTAAAAAACATCTCATCGGTATGTTGATTTAATTATATTTCAGCCATTCATACCATCCTTTGCTCATTTATAATAGTTCTGGCTTCCCCAGCAGTGCTGACACTGTAACAATTTTAGTCTTATATTGTCACAAGAGCTGCCTTAGGTGCTTCACATATTCCCTCCAAGTCAGAAACTGGACTCTGATGATCTAAATCCTACATTGATGAGAGAGATCTGAGTTCAAGTTCAACAGTTTCTTTAAAAACAGGGTAACTTATCTGAGTGTGGAATTATTACAGAAAGGTACACAATCATGTAGAACAATCAGACATGATGTGATCTCAGGAGCCACATCAAATGTGGATATTTTCATATAAATTTTACCAGGAAATAAAATCTTACCCTCTCCCTTTCACACACTGTTGCTTTCTTTTAGAACAAAGAGGGAGAAAGAGAGGAAGTGACAATGATTGTAAGACTGTTGTAGGAAACCAAATTAATGTGAAGAATGATGTAACAATTTGTTCCTAATTAAATAAGGATAATGTTCAGGGTGTTCATTTTTTTCTTTCCTTAATTTTTCCCCCAGAAATCACTGGTATTTATGAATATGCCTTACACTTTCTGTCTGTATCCCCCCTTCTCCTCATCTAAATGACAGCATAAATAGACACATAAACTCCGTCTGAATCGTTAGGGGGTGAGATACAGTTACCCTGGGGCTGCTGAAACTCACATATATTCCCTTCTCTCTTTTTCAAATCTTTAAAATATTTTCTTTTCAAATACTTATAAAAGCACGTATGGTTGAAATAAAAGTAAAGCACATACAGATGATATTTTCAAACACAGCACTCTCATATACCAGAAGGAAAATAGGCATGTTCTGTTTCTCTGGGTCCATTATATATGTTCAGAAAAAAGTAAGAGCTTAAAAGTAGAGAAGATCAAGCAAAGATTATAGAACTACTTTAAGATGTTACGACTGTCAGTTAGAAAATAATTGGCATCTTTTATATAGTCCACCTACCTAACATTAAAGTTTATGAAAGAATGTGCATTCCATTGTTAAAATAGTCTGTACAAAAGTATATATGTTCTACATGCAATCACTATGTGAAGATAAGAAGCTGCAGATAAATTTTAACTTATTTAAAATATGTTTGATTTTTTAAATCCTTTTATTTTTATTTTTTTTAAAGTAATGAATAGTTTGTCCTGAGACTATTGTCAATGTCCTCCTATGTTTAGCCAACCCTGAATTGGTGGAGATAATTTTCAAGGTAGAAACTGCCATAATCTTGCCTAATGTTAAGGGATCTTCTAGGAAGCATGTATGACCCTCCACCCTTACCCCCTGAGACTTTTTCAAACTTTTAGGATGACAGGTTCTTGTGAGATTAAGGCAAACAGTACCAACAACATTGGAAAGTCCACCATGAAGCTAGGAGTTTGAACACACACCTGTTTTGTTTGTTTAACTTGCAGAACAACAAGAAAAGTCTACAAGACTCCTTGAGATTAGTGAGACATTTTATGGGGAAAAATTATTTTGACCTGGCAGTTTTCCTTATCTATGAATCCCACACTCTTTTTTAAAAATATATATATTTTAATGATTTTTTAAAGAGGGGAAGGGAGAAGGAGAGAGAGTTAGAAACATTGATGAGAGAGAAACATCAATCAGCTGCCTCCTGCACACCCCCTACTGGGGATGTATCCCCAACCAAGGTATATTCCCTTGATTGGAATGGAACCTGGGGCCTTGGGTCTGCAGTCCGACACTCTATCCACTGAGCCAAACCGGTTAGGGCTGAACTGCACACTCTTGACAACACTGGGATTTAAGAGAGTGACATACTTTCCCTATGAAGGATTACACATGGAAGGTAGCTTGGCCACCATGTGAATTGGTCATAATGAAGACATAAGAATGCAGAATAGGTGCGACATCAACTAAGAGCTCCGAGACTGCATTTACAACCCAGGTTCATCCACTGAACACATCTGCAAAATGTGGCACCGAGCATTTTTCTGGAACAAGAGACAACTCGCACAATGGAGTTACATTACAATGTACATATAAGTAATATGATCACAGCTATATGTACGTTGGCCGTAAAGATAAGAAATAAATGGGAAGAATCAGTTTATTCATCAAGGCAGGTCTGCCAGCTATTACCACAGAATACACATGAAATAAGAGACAGGAAGCCATTCTTTAGCTGATCCCAGTCCTCATGCCTTCAAATATGACAGAATTTCCTGATAGTGACACATACAAACATTATTTTCTACAATAGGAAATCTATATACAGGCCAACTACTTCATGTATGTTCAAGCAAAAAGTAAAAACAATTCTCTCTTCTAGTACTAGCAGAAAACCTTACTGGTTTTGTACCTACTAAGGAAATAGAATTCATTGGTCTCCAATATGGCAGCTGCCTAAGGAAGAATTCCCAGGGTGATTTTGTCTACTACAATTTTCTCCTCACATCCCAGCTTTAGAAATTAGTTTCAAGCTATGCAACTAAGACTCCCTATGTATTGTTTATTACATAATCATTTAACATTGCCAATAGAAATGATCCTTCATTCCCATTCAAGAAATCAATTGGCAAACAAAAAGTGCATTGAATATCTAGAGTCTGCTAATGGGCAATAAAAGAAAACATACTACATGATATGAATCCTTGAGTAATTAAAAGACCATGTAGAAAAATTTCAGAGATGAAACCAAGGGTTTTTAGCACATAATAATCACAAACCTTTTAAATCCATGAGTTACATAGGGATAAAAGAGAAAATGTTTTGAAGGCGAGATTGAAAAATCTGAGAAAACTTAAGCAGGTGACTATTTAATTTAAAGAGGAGGTAGTCCTTCCTGCAGGATGGGACTCATGGTTGGGTGCAATTCCCTGGGCCACCGCCCAGTGTGTGGCCTGGTGGTTGCCTTTTCCAACCACTGCACCACCTGGCCATGACCACCTCATCTGAAGGGCCAAGTTGTCCCTTGGAACTTGTGAGCCTGCAGTAAAAGGCCCCTTCCTGTTTGCTATAGTCCCACTAGTCTCATCCAGGTTCTAGAAGACCCAAGTCCTTTTCCCCAGACTCTCTGCTCTTTTCTGGGAGGCATGAAGCATCTGCTTTGATGGGGCAGCAAATAGTTCCATCAGGGAAAAAGCCTCAGTGCACGTGCTCCACCTGAGATGTGCCATCTTGAAGGCGGGTCTGCAAGTTTCAAACCTCTCCCACCATAGCCCCAGAGGCTAGGAAAGCTGCCCAGGTGAGGAGAGGGCGGGCCAGCGTTCAGCCCATGGGACTGGCTCTGAAGGGCAAAGCCAGAGTTGGTGACTCCATCCCTGTTCTTGCCTTTACCTTCTAGGTGTTTGTTGGGGCACCCCTAGCCCCTAATTACAGACTCAGCTTGGGACCCACACAACAGCCTCCATGGATACGTGGGACAGTTTGCTAAGGGCCCGACTCCCATGCAGCAAGTCGATGACTCCTCAGGATCGCTGACCACTGAGGACGTCTCAGGGCAGACTCGGCGCCTGGCTGCACTGGCCTCAGACCATGGTGCGATGCTGGCTATTCTGAGACATGAACCCTTGGTCAAGGTGTTTAATTTCATCATCTGCAAAATGGGGCTAAAATAGAACTTGCTCCTCAGGCTTTTGTGAGAATAAGAACAGTAAGCTCAGTACAAGTGTCATGACCACATGACTGTCATTGTCACAGGAAAGGTACAAGCATAGCTCCTTCTTCACCACCCAGGAGGCATGGACACCTGCTCCCAGTGGCTCGCTGTGTCCAAGGCTGTGCCCAAGGCCCCTCCAGGGCTCTCTTTTCATGAGGACTCACCTCCATCTCACATCAGAGCTGGCTTTGGGCTATCTCTGAAGCTCCTTGGGTTTTATAGCCAATTTCATTGGTCCTGCTGTTTTGCATGGGGCCTCCAGAGCCAGTCTGAGGTCCAGGCTTCAGTCTGTTTGTTAAGTTAGTTAAAATACAAATACTGCCCAAACTCTTCCTTTTTTAAAAATTTTCCCTGTTAATCCTCCCCAGAGGATTGATTGGTTATTTATTTATTTTAAGAGAGAGTGGAAGGGAGGGAGAGAAAAAAACAAAAGAAAAGGAATATCGATATGAAAGAGACACATGGATTGGTTGCCTCCTCCAGCCTCCCTAACCTAAGGCCAGGGATCAAACCTGCAACCCAGGTACACAGCCTTGACCCAGAGTTGGACCCATGACCCTTGGGTGCAAAGGCTGACACACGAATCACTGAACGAATGGCCAGGGCTAACTCTTCCTTTTGAGTAAAGAAAAATACAGATTAAAAGCTCTTACCACCACTCCAAAAATTTTGAAATGAAAATTCCAGGGGGAAAAAGTCATAAGCTATAAATAAATAAATAAATAAATAAATAAATAAATAAAGTATAAATTTAATAGAATCAAAAAAGTTCAAATGTTCAAGGTTATTGCTACTTGATTGAATAACCACTGAGATCAAAATAGATAACCCCATTTTTAACAATTTTGTAGCACTCAAGGAATGATTAAAAGGGTGACAGATTCAAACGGAACAAATTGATTACCTATTATATTTTAAAATTCAAAAATGAAATTTGAAAATGACACTTGAATGTTTTCAGGCTTTCAGAAAAATCATCAGTCTGACACATTGCATATGTCACCAGTGGCCCTTGAGTTTTTCACCAGTGAATTGGGGTCTACACCAGGTTACACACTGGGAAGAGAATTTTTGCTAATTTAAAGGCAGCAATTCACTTCGGCAATATTGAATCAGATCAAGGACACACATTTGCATATACTCTGAAAAATCTCTTAAAAAACTCAGAACCCCTAACAGAATATCCAAAAGCAATCATTATTGTCTATTGCATCAGAAGGAGGGTCAAAAGCGAATAAAACACACATACAAAGCAACAGCATAAAGAGACTGTTTTCCATTTTGACAAATGTTTGTGACCAACAGAAATTATGACCAAGCCAAGGATCTGCATAAGAATTAATAAGGTTATGGCACAACTAGCAGCCCTTCCCCCCCCCCAATCTTTTTTTGCAAACACACTTCCATTCATGGTTCACATACAAAGACATGCACTCAGTTTAGCACTGTTACATAAGTAGGCTAGTCCAAGCTCTGCTCCCCGTGGACAAGTGGAAGACAGCAAAGTTTACTAGTGCACAGTCACCCTCATAAGAACAGCAGGAGAAACTTGGCAAACATCAACTACAGAAACGTGGTTGTTGTGAATACCGGTAACCATCTCTGGGAAGCAGTCGGCCATTATGATGCTGCAGGCAGTAGGAATGAAGGTATTATGTAGGAATGAAGGTATCTTGTTTTGATCAAAACTACCATGACACCCAACAGGCAGGGAGACAGACCTGAAAACAAAAGACTCTATAAATGCAGCAAATCACAGAAAGTCTACAGAAGCCCATAGTCATGCAAGGATTGATGGCAGGAGTGTACGTATCTCTTTCTGGGATTAATGCCCATAAAGATAGCAACACCATCATCAGTGTCATCTTCCAAACAAAGGACCACAATACTGAGAGAACAGTATTAATTATTGTCAAAATCACTTGTGCACTCAGCAATTTCAGTAGGCACAATCAGTTTAAGTGGCGGTGGCAACTTCTCGAACATAAAACACACTCGCTACCATCTAAACTGGATTTACAAAGAGGTGAGCGGCCGCTTCAGCTGTTTTAATCTGGTTAGATTTGAGCTAAAGTAGTTCACATTTTGAGAATGAACGAATCAAAGGCATAATTGTTTTTGTCATCTGCACGGCAATTTTACCCCTGAATGCATTGTTTTAGGCAGGAATTAATAAAGATTGCATGTGCTTCAGGTGCTGGGTAGAGCACCCTTTTCCACACAGCCCAGCCTGGAGCTGTGAATGCTCCTTTTCTTATTATCAGTTAATAATTCTCTCTCATTGAGGCAAATTAGGAACTTGACTGTGTTAGAGAGTCCAGAACACTGCTAGAGGCAAAAGGGGGCTAAATGGCAGAAATTCCTCTCTGAGCAAGATGCATGAAGCACGACATTGTGTCCACCACAAAAGCCGCTCTGTATTTTTGATCCTTTCTAATTTAATTAGCCCAAGAGGTAGCGCATTAATTTGCCAAGAATTCTTCTGATGCGAAAGCTGCCCTTATTGCGGGGAGGGAAAAAAATAACCTGCATGCTACAGTGGCATGCTAGCAATGAAAGGGGGTTATTTTTGTGTTACAAATGGCATTGCAGGGTTACAAGAGACCTTTAAATCTTTTTATCTCTGGTTAGGTCATATGTAACACTGTGCGGCACAAAGCACTAATTAACCAGTTCTGGCCCAGGCATCTTTTAGAACGCTTACGAGACTTACCCGGTTAGAACCCGGGTCAAAGGCACGCTTTGTTCGCTTTTTTAGAAACAGAAAACAGCTTCTGGTGCAGATATTAAAAAAAATGGAACAATGCAAAAAAGATTATCCACCAGCGGCTCAGTTACCATACCAATTCAGGGCCATCCTTGCTTTTGCTTTCTTTCCGTTTGGTGATATTCTTTATGTGGGCTCGCTGGAGCCCGGAAGCCCCTCGGAAGGTCTCCGGGCTCTTTATGCCGTATTTGTTTGGTAAATTGTCTCCATGCTAATCTTCTCCATCAAATACCAGGAGTCAGTTTGGAAAAACTTTGATCAGGCCTACCACCAGCGAGCGCGCTTCTTCGCCGCCATGTGCTTCTGATATGCACTCGCGCGCTCGAACGGGCCATTTACTCATTAAAGAATGAGAAACATGCATCCCCTTCCATGATAAGCCCTCCCCAATACTTTGAACTGTTAATTAAGGCTATGCAATCATGTCTCCTGTCTGCAGAGCGATTTCTTTTCTAGAAATTACAGGATCCCCGATTGGGGACTTTCAACACCCCTGTGGCTTTCCCCCCACCACCGTGTCCTATCTCTGCTGCCTGCACGGGGCTGGGTGGCACACTCACTCTTAGAAACGAACTCAGGAAAACCTGGGGGCTGTTACATTTTTGTATTCAATTCCCCTGCCCCTTTAATGAAAACCAGTAGAAGACAATGGCTTTAAAGTAAGGCATTGCTAGGCCCCTCCCTTGCCTGCATCTGACTGGAAATCAGTGAATTGGGGAGGGGTGGTATTGAGAGAGGGTTTGGGCTATGCATGATGGGTACCCAGAGGCATCACGAGTAGCCTGTTTATGGCTGAGTTGTAAGATTTAGTGGCCAAACTGAGAAAAGGAAATCAGCATCCTCAAGAGGCAGGGTAGGATGGATCCAGGCTCCAGGGAGTGGTGAGGGGTGAGAGGGCAGAGAGCAGAGCATGGGGGAGGAGTGTCTGGAGGGAAGAGAGGGATCTTTTGAAAAAGCAACTCTGCAGACAAGCGAGAGGTTTAAAAGAAATGAGAAAAGGAAAAATAGTAATTGTCTATTAATTGCAAGGGGAGAATAGAGGGTGGAGGGAGAATTGAATTAGGAGAATCTATGCTTAGTCCAGCCACATTTTCTCCTGGGCAGCAGTACTAAATAACCTAGTTTCTGAAAACAGAGCTTGTCTTTTCAAAATATGTGTTTTTAAAGGTAACATGCTCCCAGATGTCCTTGTTCCGACCCAAAAATGCTATTCAGCTTTATAATGTACAATTTCTAAAAACTCCATGAGTTCATTTAATTTTTTTCTGAACTAAAAGACTTTGTCTTTCCTGTTTTGTAGATTCTATTTAAAAGTAAGCAGCTAAATAGTAAAATGACAGTTTTCCTACTCACATTGAAAAGTTCATCTATCATGTTATTAATATCATTTATGAACAAGATAACTCAGCTGAGAATGTGCTTTTAAGGATACATGTTTAAGTGTTCTGAATTTTTCCACGTTGTCCAGAAGATTTGAAAGGGTAAAAAGACTTCTTAACACACAGTAAATACTTCTGAAATGGTGAATTAAAATGAAAAACAGATGACATATTTATTCAGCTTTTGGCTTCTGTAACATCAAACAGCACATTTTCTTCAAATGGTTTCATCAGTGGGCCGGTAACCTCTTAAATTGATTGACTCAAACATGTCACTTTTTTGATGATTGGAGGTTTATAAAGTAGTCCCTACTTTTTTTCATCTGTCAACATGCTACATATCTCTCACAACAGATTAAAAGATAACATTTATTCCCAGTCTTTTCAGTACACATAATTTTAAGTCTTTAAGTACAATGAAAATACAATGTCTGAATAAAGTACTTGATTCCCATGAACTAAATATGAAATTTTTATAATTAATTGATTCTGTTGTGTGTTGTTTTAAAGATTGATAAAGTCAATCTAAATACAGCTTGCAGAAAAAAAAATTTAATAACTTCCACCAGGATGACATACAGGCATGCAAAATTATTCAAAGTAACAGGTAAAAAGCAAATCATAGATCTATCCAAATTTGAGAGGACAGATATAGCAAATTGTTATTTTGAGCCCATATTTAATACATGATAAGAAACTACTTTTAGTGACTTGCTAAAATGAAAAAAAAATGTTTTTCCCTTAATTTCAGATACTTTCATGACTTCTGAGAATGCACAGCAGACTAAAAACAATGTACGTATGTCTACTTTCAAGATAAAGCCAGACCCTCAGATTTCAACCCATCCTCCTACAATACCCGGAGGCCCACACCGGGCCAGGCCTGAGAATGTGTACATGCCTTGATATTCTCCATGCGCCTGGAAATGTGTTGCTATTTAAACACTTTTAGTTGGGACAACTTGAAGAGGAACTAAACGTATAAAATTCCTCTCTGGAGAAAAAGGAAGCATGACAGACCAAAAGCTAGAAGAGATTTGTCTCCAAACAGCCACAGCCAGCGATGAAAAGGGGCATTTGGTTCTCTACACCTTGGCCGCTCATTGGGGCCTGGGACGCATGCCCTCAGGTGGTGAATCATCAGGGTCAGGGTCCAAGCAGCTGATTCCCTCACGCTTGGAGACTGAGAAGAGGTTAATGAAAGGACAGATCATAAAATGAAAGAAGGGAAAGTACTCTGGGATGGGGTGCACGGGGAGGGGGGGGCGGTGACAGCAGAGCTGGTACACCGTGAGGCCCAAAGAGAAAGAGGAAGCCCAGAGAGAGGCGAGAGCCAAGGACAACTCATTAGACAGGGCTGTGGCAATGCTAGAGGCCCACAGCCAGCCCGCAGCCACTCACCCTGGAGGGAGTGGGGGGGGAAATACCCTGAGCACTCTCCCCCAAACTCTGGTCCACCTTATTGTTGTCAGCTTTTTTTTTCCCCTCACCTAAGGATATTTTCCCATTGATTTTCATAGAGCATGGAAGGGAGGAGGAGAGACATAAAGAAAGAGAAACATCAATGTGAGAGAGACACATCCATAGGTTGCCTCCCATATGCACCTGAATGAGACTGCAATCAAGGTTTGTGTCCTTGACCGG
Organism: Vespertilio murinus; assembly: GCA_963924515.1. Lineage (NCBI taxonomy): Eukaryota > Metazoa > Chordata > Mammalia > Chiroptera > Vespertilionidae > Vespertilio > Vespertilio murinus. Next base: position 23,912,647 of record OZ004711.1, on the reverse strand, counting down.
AATGAAACCTGGGACCCTTCCGTCCACGGGCCAGACACTCTATCCACTGAGCTAAACCCAACAGGGCTATTGTCAGCTCTTCACAGAGACCAACCGGAAGGCAGGGACAGTGCTTACCAATACCTTCCAGGGGAGAGTGGCCTGGAAGGCCCTCATAGGACAACCAGCACAGGTAACTTAGAATATTTAATTGCCACAAGGAAACATTTCTTAACATTAAAACAAAATGTTAATAGCCTTATGGAAGGAAAACATGATGACTTTTTCACAAAGAACATTTGACAGTACTCCTCGATTAAAAAAAAAATGTATCTTTACACACCCACACCTTCCACACATGCACACACACAAAAAAAAAATCAAAAATATACTGAATTATTTTAAAACAAAAAATTATAAGTCAAATTATAAAACTAAAAAATACAAAAGTATATAAAAACCATGCCAATAAAACATAAGAATGCATAAAATTATAGATGACTTTGAAATTCTGCAACCAGACACAGTTGCTCTGTTATTAAGTAATATAATCTATCCAGTTCAGGTTTACATACAACATAGTAGGAATAGCAGGAGAATGATGGGTAAAAGAAAAAGTAAACTATGGACAGATGACTCCAGGGAAAATTAACTGAATCATGATTCTTTTCCTTTTCCTTCCCTCCATAATGCAGCCCATAATGTTAAATCTTAGATGCAGGAACCCAAGTATCCTCCAAATCTCACTGCCCTTTAGGCCACTGTAGGAAGAAAGCTTGTTTCTTCTCCAAACCAGTCATTCCCACTCTACTTTCTCAGCAGTCTTAGGGAAAACACATCTAGAAATACAGAAGCGCAGTTCCCCAGTCAGAGGAGATGAGGGAGGCTGAACAGCTATTTCAAGAACCAGTGAAGCTGTTTAGATCTAGATCTAGATTTCTGTTCTCCACATTCACCCACCCCTTCCTTGCCTGCCCTGTGGAGGAATGAAGAGGCTTATTGGGGACATAAGGAATCCTAGTCCATGGCCTTCTAGACACAGTCTTCATACATATAAACCCAAGGGCCAGTCTGTGCTCAGCAGTCTTTGACTTTCCTGACCCTGCCAAGCACCTCTCCTACCTATGAACAGCTGAAAACAAACTAATTACTCTCTTCCCCATCATGCTGACCACCACCTTAAGTGCATCTCCCTTCCTTCCCTTTTCCTTCCCTCCTTCCCTATTTGTAACGTGCATTCATTCCACAGACATCTACTGAACACCAATATGCAAGCCACTGGGCAAGGCCAAGGACACACAATAACAAATCAGTCTCTGATCTTGACAGCACACAGAGGAGCAAAAATAATGCATTGTTATGCTGTCCTTTACATATACAACACACACACAAATACTTTGTGTAGGACATACATGTACTTTATAATCTGATCCTAAAATACCTCCATTCCCTTGGGTAAGATCCTCCCTGCATTACCACACTCTCTCTTAACCATCATTCCTATGTCTTCTGGCTTTTTTTTTTTTTTTGCATTTCAATAAAAATTTCAGGTTTTAACTAATTGAGCATATGCAAGGATGTTAAAGCCCACTCAAAATGGTAGACATAGGCTCCCTCCTGGCTGAGGGTTATCAGTGGTAGGAGGTGAGAATCAGCTTTAAGAGGAGCTGGAAGGAAGGAAATGAAGAAACGATATAGTTAGAGGATATTATAAGGATGTGGGGAAAAACAAAATACTAACATTCCCTTCAAAAATACCTTCTTTCCACTTTTCCCCACAGAAACCCACTCTTGACAAACAAACAGACTTTAACTTTAATCTTTGGAACTAAATTTTTAAAGGACAAATAATATGTAAGCACACCTTTTCTTTGCATAGTCATCTTTTTCAGAAGCACCCTAGAACCTATATTTCTCCAGAGCTCTTAGAATCACCTGGGAGCTTTAAAAAGCGTCAGGCCCAGGCCCAAACCAGGTGGACACAAGGCATCAGGATGGTTTAAACCTCCCCCATGGGCGCTAATGTGCAGCCGGGGCTGTAAGGAACAAATACATATTGAGACATCTGATTATCAGCTGCATGCCTATCATCCTTGATAAAAAGGAAACCATTTTAAGTAGCTTCTTGCTTTTAATAATGTTAAGGAATTATTATCATAATGCATACTATATCTCTAAATTCCATTTAATATAAAGGCAGACATTACATTTTAAAAACAGAAATCATTGATGAATAAAATAATCAAAGAATAGAAAATGCCTTCATGCTTGATAATAAAATGAGCCTCCTAGAAAAATAACAAGGTCTTGGTAAGCAGATGGAGTTGGGTCAGAAGAACGATGCAAAATTCTTATTCAAGTTTACTCCCTCCAGCCACATGCTCACTTTCCCCATCTCTGCCATCTCCGGAAACACTCTACTGCATTTCGATAGTTTAGCAACTTGCAATATAAGTTAGTTTGAATAACGCTGACTTTAAGGGACTCAAAAGTCTCTTCCCTCTAAACAGGCAGTCGTTTTACAAATATGTCTGCTTGAGAGTCCATTTGAGTAAGTAGTTCAGGGCGCCGTGCCTGAGTTCGTGCACACAGTGTAGGAAGCCGGCTCCGGCCCGGGCCTGTGCTGTGTGAACCACGGCTGCCAGAGTCCAGGTAGGACTTGGTCTGGGAGGTATGCTGACAAGGTATGGAAACCCAGATTCACTCCGGCATATAAACTACCAAAAAAAAATGTTCCCGTTAACTGGGCAACATGTTTTGTAAAGGTGCGGCATCCACTTTGTTTCCATCACTTGTCAGAGTTAGGCATAAATAACGCACAAACAAACAAACCGTGCCAGTACAAAATGTGATATTTGTTTATGAGACACTTCGAGAATCTGACAGTGGCCCTCTGTTAACAATATTTAGGCCATAACTGTATTGGCCAAATTGTGCCACAATTTTTTTTTTCCTTAAGCTTTGGGTAATGCTAAATAGCTTTTAAACTTGCCCTGTATCTGGTTTCTAATCTCAGAAGAAATCAGGCCAGGGTTACCAATTGTAATGATCATTATGTCACCCTAAAAGCTAAGCAAGAAGAATAATAAACTGAAAACCCATTATACAGCAGGCTGACGTTCTCCTCGTCTTGAGCTCCCTTGACTTTGGGATTTTTTTTGAACCAGTAAAAGTCCCCAAAAATGTGAGAAAGTAAACAGAGCTACCATTATTTTTATTTTATTTTTTTGTCAAGGAAGATATTAAATGAAAAGGGGGGAAAATACAGCCACTAGCATCATTATATTATATAAACACTGGGAAAGTAGGAAATCCAGAATTTCTCAATAAAGAATAATTCTGTAAAAAAGAACACACTATTTCATTTCAGTGCAACCCAGTGAAAAATGTCATCACAGATCAGCCTGAGTCCATTGGCCAGTGTTTGAGAATCACTGTGCTAAGGGTGTTTAGTCTCCTGCCTACTTTCCCAGGAAAACTCTACTTGGGATCTCATTGGTACCTGCATAGAGCTTCCCGTTCAGTCCATTTAAAGGGCAACCCAGTATATTTAAGACACATCTGAAAGGATAACTTTTCCACCCAGTTCAGAGCTCACAGTCCTACCACACCTTGAAGGAGCACTGGCAACATTAGGAAAGTCACTTTCCCCAAAGATTACCATCGAAGTAATGCCAGGGTATTTTTTATTATTTTGTTTGGTTTTCAACAAAAAAATTCAGATGGCAACCTTTAACCCAGCACCTAATCCCTATAATTTAAAATAAGAAGAATTCAGGGGCAGGCAGTCTTATAAACTATTTTGTTTTGTTTTCTTTTTTACATATTGTATGGAACTTAAGTGGAAGAGATCATTTTGTGAGTGATTTATATATCTATACCAATATAAAGGGTAATATGCTAATTAGACTGGGAGACCTTCCAGATGTCCTTCAGGATAAAGCCATGGTGGTTGGGCAGAGGCAGAGGTAGTTGGGAGTGATCAGGCGAGGAGGAAAGGGCAGTTGGTGGCAAGCAGGCTGGCAGGAGGGGCAGTTGGGGGCCAGCAAGCCAGTAAGGGAGGGCAGTTGGGGGCAAGCATGCCTGTAGGGGGGGCAGTTGAGGGTGAGTAGGCCGGCGGGACGGGGAGAGGTGGGGGGGAGGGCAGTTGGAGGTGATCAAGCCAGAATGGGAGAGCAGTTAGGGGCTATCAGGCAAGCAGGCAGGTGAGCAGTTAGGAGCCAGCAGTCCTGGATTGCAAGAGGGATCTTCTAGCCTAAACCAGCCGTCAGACATCCCTTGATTGGTCCCAGGTGCAATGAGAATGTGGGGTGCCTGCCTAGCTCACTCTCACTCCCCCTGCTGCCTTCCCCCTAGACACCAGGACTCCTGTGCTTGGGAAGCCCTTGCACTTAGGTGCTGGGCACCCACAAGAAGCCTGCCCCACACCTGTGTGGCCTCTTCTGTGGGTTTGTACAGGAACTGGTCTGGGAGAGAGCGCACTGCCTACCCAGCTTCTGTGCGGTGCCACTGGGCAGCCCAGAGGCCCACACTGTGCCCTGGCCCACAGTGTCTGTCTGAGCTCACCACATCTCCCTGTGGTGACTCAGACACCATGACTCAGGCAGAGGGGGGTACATGGGGGCCCAGGGGCTCAGTTGCTGCCCAGGGCCCAGAGGTCAGCTGGAACCTGCCCGTCTTACACCAGACACTTGCACTTCAATTGCTGGCCAGGCCTATGACCACACCCCTGCACAAATTTCGTGCACCAGGCCTCTAATTTACAAATAATAGAAGGTCCTCAAAATGGCTCCTGCTGAGAGGAAATCTTGCAAGTTATGTTTCTCTTCCCAATGTTAAAGGTAACTCACAGAGACAAGACATGTGAATAATAAGGAAGCTTCTCTGAATAGGAAATAGAGAGAGCAATGAGGCAATAGAAGAGTGCTGACCAAATGATATTTGCATTTAATATGGACCAGATAGCTAAAACATACTTTTTTAAAAAATTATAAAAAGAAATAGTCAATTTCTCAATCAGAAGCTTTGCCAAAACCGGTTTGGCTCAGTGGATAGAGCATCGGCTTGCGGACTGAAGGTCCCCAGGTTCGATTCCAGTCGAGGGGGCATGTACCTTGGTTGCGGGCACATCCCCAGTAGGGGATGTGCAAGAGGCAGCTTATTGATGATTCTCTCTCATTGATGTTTCTAACTCTCTATCCCTCTCTTTTCCTCTCTATAAAAAATCAATAAAATATATATATTTTTAAAAATCAGAAGCTTTATAGTAAGGTTCTTGATCTGGAAAAAGAAGAACCCAACTCTACACATTTGTAGCAAGCCCTAGGACTCTCTCTTCTATTCAGGCTCAGCAGGGAGAAAGCAAATGAACATCCCAAGAAGTGCCACTTGGACATCTATCTTTATTTTTAGTGCCCTCTTACTCATTTTCTAATTTCTCTTTTATTATGTCCAACATTCCTTCCTTCTGCCTGACATTGGCTGAAATGCAAAGCTAATAGGCAACAGGAATTTTTGCAGAAGGCACTAGAATAGGGTGTCACCTCTAACATTTTCCTAATGTATAATTTTTACATTTAGGAACAAGAACATAATGTCCGGCATAACAGGCACATAACAGAGATTCCTGAATTTGAAAGACTCATATTGGCGCAACTGAAGCCAAAAGCCAGAGAGCTCTATAGCAGCGACAATAGCAGCTGTGATTCAGGCTGAGACTGAATCAAATTGAGGGCTAGAGGTGGCATGAGCTCTGATCTATGATGAAGTGAGATTGGAAGCAGCTAAGGCAAAGCTCCAAGGTACCAAAGAAGAAGACCTGATCTAGACCTAGATCCTGTTCCGTTCACTCCTAAGAATTTCAGCAATACTCTAGAGAGGAAGCATGAGCTGTTTCCACAAGATACTTACTACAGCTGTAACTGTGCATAAGTTGTTTAGCTATACCTGTTTACATAAATACCTTCCCTGTTAGTTAATTGGACATAATTATTCAATTGATATTTGAGATCAGCATTCTTTGAGTTCAAAGCAAACATATAAATAAGTTTAAGATGTTGTTGAGTGCTATGCAATAAAAGAACAGGATATTATAAAAGAAAACAATGGAGAAAGGGGGGGGGTGTTTACTTTAGATTGGATGGTCAGGAAAGATCTAGAAATTGAAAGTTAAGCTGAGCTCTGTAATAGCTCAAAATAAGAGCAGGACAAAAGGAAAAGAAAAGAAAAAAGCCTCGCCTACAGATGTGTGTAAGAGGGCCCTGAGGCAGGGAAAATCTCAAAGTCAAGGAGCTGGGTATAAGCCATCAGGGAAAACCAGAGATGTTGAAGTGTTGTCATTGATGGAAAGAGGAAGCAAAATGCAGTGGGAGGATTTGGTCAGGCATCACAGCACAAAGGCCTCTAGACCATGGCAAGGGACTTGGACTTTTTCCTTATATGATGGGAAACCACTAAGAAATTTAAGTAGGAGAGTAACATGATTTAATCACAGTGGTTTTTGTGTGAAAAGTTGATTTATGAGGAGACAATAAACAGGAAGGCCAATTAGGAATCTATCACAGTGGAGATAACTCCACACAAAATAAGATAAAGATGGATTAGCATCAAGTAATGGCAAGGGTGATGGAGAGATAGAGAAGGGTTTTCATGCTCTTTTGATGATGGAATTGATAGGAGTTGATTATTCACTAGTTGTATGGGTGAGGAGAAGAGCAGTAGCAGAAATTACTCCCAGGTACTGAATTTGAGCCATGAAGGGATGAAGAAACATCATCCACATCTTCAGTTAGATAGACCCAAACAAACCAGTCAAAAAAGCATTAGCTTTGGAAAGGAGCTCAAATAGGGACTATTTCTTTTAAGGTGAGCACTCTCTGAAATATGCAATATATTTGCAAAGCATAGTGGATAGTGTTGGTATTATCCAGTTCTTTGAGGAAACTTCCCCATCCTTGTCATGTTCGCATAATATGAATCTGGGGTTTTTAGAGAGCTAAGTAACTGCTTTCTTTTTCCTTTGGTTTGGAATGAATTGAAAAAATAAGACAAAAAACCCCCACAAAAACAAAAAACAACCAGCCTGAGATCAATATGGCTGATTAGAAGATGAAGCTTTAGATCTCCTTGTCAAAAGGCTGGATAAACCTCCCACAAGCTACATGCTATCTCCCTTTCTAGCCTTAGGAAAGCTTGACAGAGGAAAAATGTAGGTTTTATTAGTAAAAACAGACAAGCCTACCCAGGAACACTGCCTTGCACTAGCCCAAGGCATAGAGGGAAAACAAGGAAGAAAAATCCTCACTGTTTACACAGTCTTTAATTTTGTTCCATTTCATTAGGCATCAAGTACCAATGGAGCCCATATTCCTGTCACCCTCACCACCCTCACGTGAGGTAATTGGCACCCACTCCAGGAGGACTGTGAACATGGTGTGCTCTAGCTTACCCCCAACAGCACTGAACAGGAAAATTCAAAGTGATCTGAAGCCCATTCTTACTCACAACACACATTTTGCTGTGTGTTCTGGAGAGTGATCTAGTCCCTGCTAGAGCTCAAGCTTGATAATAAGAAAGGAATGTTTGGAAGTCACCAAAGGCATGAGTTTACTCTTCTTGAAGAGTTCGCCCACCAGTTTTACTTCCCATTTTGCACACCTTGAAGAGCGTGAGGCCCTTTGGCATCTCATACCTTTCCCTAGTCAACTCAAACTTCCGGGTATCATTCCTTTACCTATAAAATGAAGGGTTGTACTCAGAGGTCTTCAGTCTCCTTCTTACCAGTGAATCCTCGCTTCCATTATCAGCTGAGTTGAAAGGACACTATGTAAAACTCTCTAGAGCTGAGTGACCTACGGGGAGGCCTGGAGTTCTCAGGCTCCTCAGAGAGCATCTTAGGACTTTGAATCCGATGAGCAGTGTCTTCCCAGGTTCTATGACCCTGTGGCTGCTCCACCCTCACTTCTTAGTAACAAAGTATCCAGATGTCCAAAGACCCAGACAGTGGCTCTTTGACAATATATTGAAAAAAGGACAGTCATTGTTCAGTGATGTCAGATTTTAAAAAGTCAAACAGCAAACAAGTGAGGGGGTTCCCTCAAAAGACAAAAAGATGAAGATTACCAAGAATATATTTGATTAATAAAATATAAATCATGATTTATCAGCTCTATAAGACAGTTTTTGTACACGTTTATGTTATTTTTACGCCACTATTTACTTGCTTGTTTTGAGTTCTAGGTTTGTAAAACCCATTTTATTTTATTTTTTATTGATTTCAAAGAGGAAGAGAGGAGAGAGAGAGAAACATCAATGATGAGAGAGAACCACTGACTGACTGCCTCCTGCACTCCCCTCACTGGGGATCAAGCCCACAACCCAGGCATGTGACCTGATTAGAATTGAACCATGACCTCCTGGTTCATAGGTCAATGCTCAAACACTGAGCCATGCCAGTCAGGCTGTGAAATCCATTTTCATCTGAAATCCTAGCAATAATTATTTTAAAAAAAAAAAAAACACAATTTTTTAGAGAGACTTGTAAACAGCAGGAATTTCAGAATACTGAGGCTCCTGGCTTCAAGAATTCTCATTTTCTTCAAATGTTGGTTTAAGTCCTGCATTGAATTAGGCTGTAATATCCCATTATATGATAAAGCATCCTTTAACAGGAAGTTACTCTTTTATGTTATGCTTGCATTTAATTTCCATGCTACTCTTTAGAAAATAAGTGATAAGTAGAAGCAGAACAGGTATTTGTAATTACTCATGAGTCATTTGCTCTCAAGTAATTCAATAGCCACAGATCTTTAATATTTATAACACATGTTGAAAAGATTTAACATATGTAGTGATCTTCACCAAGTAACTCCATACTCTTCTTGAATACAAAGATGCAAATTTTGTCACCATTTATGCAACCTGCTAAAAAATCTTGCTATTAATTCATGTGAATGAGTTTTTCCTTCAAAATTTTAATTAAAACACAAATGCTTTGCACACTTCAATCTGCAATTTCCCATAGATGCATTTTTTAAAAACTGACTGATCAGTTGGATAATAGAGGGTTTCTCTGTAAGTAAGATGCTTCCTTATCCCTGAAAGTTCTCAAAAAAACAGTTATATGTGTGTAAAAACACATTTAAATCTAACCATCTCACTGCAAGGTTCTCAGTGGCAATAGTGTTCTCCTCACATTCCCACATATTTCTAAATATGCTGTAATAAGAGGAGTAGAAATCCATTATGGTGAATAGACAATAGTAGTACAGACAACTAGAATTTGTCAGAAAACCATGTCATATGTAAATTCAACATTAATAAAAAAAACAGTAGCATATGATTGTATTTTCACAATCAGAAGCATGTATAACATGATTTCTGCAGTTTTTATTTAATGCAGAATTATTTTGATCATAAATTCAAATGATAGCAAGTAATTCTTTCTCTACACCTAAGTCTAAAGCTTTGCAAAGCTTTCTAGCATAATACAACTAATAAAGAATGTGGTCCTATATTTTGAAATTTTATATTCTAAATTAAGTTATAAAAATTTATTTTAAAAGCACTTTATTGGTTGGCTTTTTTTCCAGAACAATAACAAACTAGAAGAAGTAAAATTATATAATAATATGCCTGTGTTCCCTAGAATTTAACACACACACACACACACACACACACACACACACACACATTCCTTTGTTCCTTTGAAACACTGTTTATAGACAAATATTCAGCTGTGTCATTTTTATTATTATAAATCATAATAATGCTACATATTCTTTTCCATCATGTTTTCTTAATACTACTGAGAATTCATCAATAATTGTGGACTATTAAAAAGCAAAAGTAAAGATTTTTCTAGATCCATTTATCAAAACAGAAGTGTACATTTTTCTGAAGGGATGAAATAGGAATGTTTGATTAACTGACACTCAGAAATCACTCCTGAGCAATCTGTTAGAATTTTTCTCCTTTATAATGTTTTCTGTTCTATGCTATCAAGAACTATGAATCATAATTTCTGGCAGCTAAAATCAAAGGAGGTGATAGGCTCTATTAGCATCCTAAAAATATGCATGTCCTAATGCTCTCTTAAAATATGTCTTCTCAGAGATGTTTTGGATTTTCTCAGCTAAGCAAAATGACATTAACTGAGACCCTGGCATGCAGATTTGCTTATTTTGGATCGCTTAGCAATGTAACCAAAGCACAAAAATTATGGCAGATAAGTTACTCTGTCACTTTCTGACCTATTGTTTGTTAACAACACATGATAAACAATTGAATCACTTAGTGTCACTAATTACTTTGATCATTCCATATAAAGACAGAAAACTAAAGCCATATTGGAATTAGTTATTTTTAGTGTAAGAGAGAATTCCCTCTTACTGCTTTGAAGAAGTCTGGTTAAAATTATTTCAGTCCAAACTATTAGGAATTATGGAGAAAATTAACTATTTAAATCAAGACAGCTTAAGATATCTACATCAATAGCTGATAAATTTCTGGGGGATAAAAAGCCAAAAAGTGCTAATACATTTTTTATATTCAATATTCTACAAGGAAATTTGACTTTATTTGTCTTTTCCCTTTTAAAGTTTACTGCAGAATTTAATGAAGAATTTCTTAAGAGAAAACAGTATCTTGCAGCCTATTTGGCTAACTCTCAGTAAAGGATGAGTAGGATGCAGAGAAGGTCAAATCTAAGTCAAAAGATGTCTTATTATTTGATGTTACACCTTTGAGGCAAAGGCCTAATACCTTTTCAGAAAATTAAAAGCAGCAAAATGAATACTTTTCTCTGCTAGAGACAGTAAATGGACAAAGGTCAGGTAATTGCCTCTCTTGTTTGCATTGTTTCAGCCATTTTATTTTAAAAAGAAAAAGAAAACTAATTGGTCAAAGAAACACTGTCTACTGGTTTTTGTAAAAAGTATATTTATATACTTCCAACAATATAGCAATACTTTAAGCAAGATAAAATGGAAATGTTTGATAAATTCATGGAAAAAATCTTTTTTTTAAAGGAAAGAACACAAAGAATTCTGGAAATAATTCTAACAGTGATATGAGGTAAAATGGAAAATTAGAAAGGAAAAGAGTCTTTATTGAGTCTCTAGACTTGGTGTTTAGATAATAGAGTCTAATTAGAAGAGTGAGAATTGAAAACAAAATATGGAGTGATAACAAAAGCCTGTATGGATCAGATCAGCCGCGAAACCAAGCTTTCATTTATTCCATTAGACCAGCATTATACAAAGATGTGTCTTGAAAGATGAATTCCATTGTGAGGTCAAAAATTATTGCAAAAAAAATCATTTTCTATCATCAAAATTTGAGATACACTGGATTAAGCAGTGTTAATGGGTTTCTTAAGTACAATAATTTTTTTAGTTTTCAACAGGCTAATGAATTGTATGAGTCTACATGCTGTGTTTCTCAAACTTATTTTACAAAGGAGATTAAATATAGATATACAGATATATGGCAACTTAGGGAGCCAAGATAAAAATGTCCCAAGATTTTTTTTCCTTTCCATTGTATAAAATTGAGACATCATACTACTGAAGAGAAATATCTGTTTTTCCTTTATTTCATTCATTTGAAATTTTTCCTCCTCATTTTCTTCATGAAAACTTTTTACATATCATATTTATTTTATTATAGTATCTCTTCAACTTCTTTATAAATAAATATTACGTTAGAAATCTTAAACATGCCATGCTGTGATAGACTTTATTTATGTCAGAGGCACCAAGCACAGCCACTTGGGAATACATGGCTATCTCTTTTGCTAGAAATTTCAAAATGTAGAAACCAAAGGAACTTCATTCAAGTTAGCATACAAGATAGAGTTAATTACCTATTTACCTGAGGCCCCAAAGGAAAAAGTAATATTTATGTTTAATCAATTGTAAGATATGCTATAATTTAAGGGGTGTCAAAAAGTGGTGGAATTGTACATCTAAATAGCAACATATGTGTGTGTGTGTGTGTGTGTGTGTGTGTGTATGTGTGTATGTGTGTGTGTGTGTGTGTGTGTGTGTGTGTGTGTGTGTGATAACAAAACAGGAGATAAGCCATATAGACAAAAGTCACGTCCTGGAATATGCACAAAAGGAATTGCAGTAGAAGAAAACCAGTTTGAAAGACAGAATTGCTATAAGTCTGAGCTCAGACACTGCAGGTAGGATGGACTAGAAGGAGGAGAGGATAGTAGGCTAGGAGGCCGAGGGCACCAATGAATGACTCTCCCTAAAAAGCTGTAAGCAGTACTTACTGCAGCGGGCATGTTCATCACCCAGGCAAAACAGGTAAGTGAAGAAAAACAAGTCTTTGCAAAAGAGAATAAATTATCTCTGTGGAAAATAATGGCAACTATTCTGGGTGTGATAGAATAATAATTTATAGCCTAAGAGAGCCTTGATTTAATTTAAAACACCACACACAGAGAATGATATATAAAAAGGACCAAATAAATAATTAGAGCTCTCCAACAATAATTTTCTAAACTGTGTCAAAATTAAAGGTACAGCTTTTAGATACAGACAATAGACAGGTGAAGGCCTAGGGTGTGAGATGGGAAGAGGAGGCTACAGGGGGGGAAATAGGGAGCATGTGTAATACTCTCAACAACAAAATAAATTTTAAAAATAAAATAATAGCCGGGATCGGTTTGGCTCAGTGGATAGAGCGTCGGCCTGTGGACTGAAAGGTCATGGGTTCGATTCCGGTCAAGGGCATGTACCTTGGTTGCGGGCACATCCCCAGTGGGGGTGTGCAAGAGGCAGCTGGTCGATGTTTCTCTCTCATCAGTGTTTCTAACTCTCTATCTCACTCTCTTCCTCTCTGTGAAAAATCAATAAAATATATTTTAAAAAATAAAAATAAATAAAAATAATAAGTTCATAGGATGTGTAGCAAAAAAAAATAGAGAAATATAAACAAATTTTTTTCATTGTTTCTCAAGAGAATCCAATATCTGATTAATATGAATCAGAGGAAGAATACTAGAAAGGGGAAGGAAATTATAAATTAAATAACAGAAAAAAATCTTAGAGCTTTCAAGACTAAGGCTGAAACTGCTTACCATCCACCCAGCATGGTAAATAAAAATGTCAACATATTTGGATTCACTAGTATGGAAATTCAGAACTCTAAGACTAAAGTTTGATCTTAAATATGTTCAGAGTCTCTTAAAAAGACAGAAGGATCAGATTAGTATTAGACATTGGCATCACAAGTTGCTAAAAGACAAAGGAAGAGTATTTTTACTTATTTTTATAACCAACTATAATAGCTCAATTTATCATAGAGCAGAATAAAGACATTTCCCCAACAGTCAAACATTCAGAAAATATATAGGCCCTTCTTAGGGAACACATTTAGCAGAGTGAAAGAAAAAAGCGACCTGAGAGTTGCAGGACAGACACGGTGGATTTAATTCTGAAGAGCAATGATGTGTACTCCCAGGCCAAATGGGAGCAGGAGGATCGATGGCTGAAAAAAGCGGGTTCTCACATGGAAATGAAGGTGAGAGGTTGCGGGCAGGTTATCTGAATTATCATGGATAAGGGAAAACCTAATAAAGTTAGTTGATAGAGGGGATTAAAAAACATTTCATTTACCCCTGGAACATTTTCCTGTGAATAGTAGAGAGATCTCAGTGTTGGATATGTAAATGTGAAGAGTAGAAATCCTAACAAGCACTATGTGTCTCCACAATGAATAATTAAGCCACCATAACAATCCAAAATGTGTTCATTGTTTTCCCATTTTTAGAATCAACAAATGTACAAATCACAGAAGACTTCTGTTAGGAGCATTACAGAATAGAAAGCATATGTTATAAAGTACAAAAATATACCATCTATTGTATTGAATTAAAGTTGTAAGTATCAGTATTAAATACATATACTTTTAAATATATCTGTATGTGTTGATAATTATATTATATAAATATGTTAATATATCTAATGTATATGCACATATTTTTATCTCCATATAAATGTACATATGCATATATATTAAAATAAATATATGTGCATATATTTGTGTATATATGTGTTCATATGTGAATAACACATCAGGAACAATGAGCAGGCTCAGCACCCTGAACTTGATTTCCAAATATCATTTTTCAAGAATACAAGGTTAATTTCAGACTGCATCAGGAAAAACACAAGACAAGCCTGAAACATTTTGCCATGGCAGGAAATAGAAAGTACACAGGAATGATGAGAATATATTAAAAGAACAGCTCAAGAGGCTTCCACTAGCTAAATTTGAGCATCAAAATAATAATAACAGTTGAGTAAAGCTCATTAAACAAAATAAGAATCCATAAATCCATACTAATATGAATGAATGGAAGAGGAGGAGAAGGAGAGAGGGAGAAAAAGAAAGGCAGAGAGGGAGGGAAGGGAAGGGAAAGGAGGGGAGGGAAGTAGAGGAGAGGGAGAGGGAGGGAGGGAGGGAAGGAGAGAGGAAGGGAGGGAGGAAGGGAGGGAAGGAGAAAGGGAGGGAGGGAAGAAGAGAGGGAGAGAGGGAGGGAAAGAGGGAGGGAAGGAGGGAGGGACGGAGAGAGGGAAGGAGGGAGGGAAGGAGGAAGGAAGGAAGGAAGGAAGGAAAGAAGGAAGGAAGGAAGGAAGGAAGGAAGGAAGGAAGGAAGGAAGGAAGGAAGGAAGGAAGGAAGACATTTCCCCAACATTCAAACATTCAGAAAAATATATTTTGGTGAGTATAAGACTGAAGAATCAAAGATAGCAGAAGTTGAGGAGCAATAAAAGAAAAAGAGTGTCACCCTTAGAGAATAAAGGCAAGTGATACTATCTACTTATGATGCAATAAAATGTTAGGGTTTAATATGCACATACTGTACATGGAAAAGGCAGAATTGTGAATATATTAGAAATTCTATGGTCTGAATGTTTGTGTCCACCAAAATTTTTTTGAAAAAAAAATCATATGTTGAAATCCTAACCCCCAAATATGATGGCATGAGGAAATGGGACCTTTAGGGGGTACTTCGGTCATGAGAGAGGGTATAAGAATCGTGTTTCTGCTGAAACCGGTTTGGCTCAATGGATGGAGCGTCAGCCTGCGGACTGAAGGGTCCCGGGTTTGATTCCGGTCAAGGGCATGTACCTTGGTTGCGGGCACATCCCCAGTAGGGGGTGTGCAAGAGGCAGCTGATCGATGATTCTCTCTCATCGATGTTTCTAACTCTCTATCCCTCTTTCTCCTTCCTCTTTGTAAAAAAAAAATCAATAATATATATATATATATATATATATATATATATATATATATATTTTTTTTTTTTTTTAAATAAGAATCGTGTTCCTGTAGACAACATTCCACAAAGCTCCCTAGACCCTTCCACCATGTGGGAACACAACCAAAAGGTGCTATCTCTGAATGAGAAAGCAGGCCCTCGCTAGATACTGAATCTGCCATGCCTTGATCTTAGACTTCCCAGAGTCCACACTGTGAGCTCTGTTTTTATAAGCTACCCAGTCTGGGATATTTTGTTATAGCAGACAATGGACTAAGACCTGAATAGAACTGAGAAGGACACAGTGTAAACTGTCTAAATATTATTATTAAGTCCTTCACATAAGAATGTCTTTATTTCACCTTCATTCATGAACTATATATTTTCCTGGATATGGAATTCTGGAGTTCTTTTATTTTGGCATTAAACATTACTTATAAAAATATTCATTCACTTATTTCTGGCGAGAAATCTGCAAATATTTGCATCTCCTCTGATAAAAACATCATTCATCTCTGGCTGATTTTAATATTTTTATTAGTGTTTAGCAGTTTAATTAAGATGTTTCTGGATTTGAATTTCTTTGAGTGCATCCTGTTTGATGTTTACTACATTTATTAAATTTTTAGATTTCTGTTTTTCAACATATTTGGGAAGTTCTCAGCTATTAGTTCATCAAATAATTTTTTCTGCACTATTTTCTACCTAACTTTCTGTGACTCCTATAACATGGACCTTAGACCTGGTTATATTGCCCTGAAGCTCTGTTTATTTATTTATTTTTATTACTCCTTAGATTGCATAATTTCTATTGATTTATATCAAATTCACTATATCCCCTTTCATTTCCAATTGACTTTTGAGCCCCTGCGGTGAGGATTTTTATCTTATTTTTTGTTTATTTGGTGTTGTGTGTTTTTTTATGTTTGCTTATTTGTGTAGAATCTGGGTTGTTATGCATATATTTAGTTCTAAAATTTCCATTTGGTACTTATTTATATATTTTAGCTTTATGTTTCATCTTATTTTACATTTGCTTTAAGACTATCCATCCTTACTTCTTTGAGCACTTTTAAAATAGCTTCTTTTTATAATCTTTGTCAGATAATTCAGGCAGTTTAAGCACCTCAGTATTGGTTTCTGTTGTCTTTTCTCATGTGAATTGAGTTTTCCTGGGTTCCTCTCTGTCGATTAATTATTAATTATATTTTAGATATACTTTAAATATTACCTGTGAGTCTCTACATCATCTTTGAGTCCCATGGAAAATGTTAACCAACTTTTTAAAAAATATATTTTTTTTATTGATTTCACAGAGCAAGGTAGGGGGAGAGAGAGTTAGAAACATCAATGATGAGAGATAATCACTGATCCCTTTACTGGGGATTGAGGCTACAACCTGGGCATGTGCCCTTGACTGGAATCGAACACAGGGTCTTTTATTCTGCAAACCTACACTCTACCCACTGAGCCAAACCGGATAGGGCAAAAAATGTTAGCATTTTAATCTAGCAGGTAATCATCTGTGTTGGATTCAGGTCCCATTTTCTGACTAGCTTTCTGTGCTTTGTGATTTCAACATACATTCCAATTTTCAATGCCTTTGCAGTGCTGTTCACCTTGGTCTTCTGTGTTTGCCACCCAGTGGTCAATCTAGGACCTAAGCAGTTGTCCATTTCTTTGTTCCATTCTCAAAGTATGTGGTATATTGTTTACAATTAAATATCTGCATGTGCACCTCAAATGAGTCCAGGAGTTCATAAATTATTTTATGATATCACTGTCCCAATCCTTAAATACCCATGATCTCTCTATATTTTCTGAATTTCTGGGACTCTCATTTCAGTTCCCCACAAATCTTGGCCTTTAGTTAGTTACCCACAAACTTTCTGTGACTGAACCTGCATGTAGAGTCAAGAAAAAGGAGGACAGAAAAAAATTAAAAGAATTGAATGCTCTCATCCCTTAAAGCTTGCAGTGCCTGTGGGCCCCTGTAGCCACCACTGTTGCTATGAGAAGATCTCTTTTCTGCTCCTGGATCCACAACTAGAAGGCTTCATCTTTTTCAGTCTGATGCTTAATTTTATCTCTTGGACTATTTGAATCTAGCCTATGGTATTCTGAGGTGGGGAGGGAGGTGCGATGCTAGACTCACTCTCAGTTCAGTGATACTTCAAATTTGAGGAGTAAGATTCTTAAATAGCTGTTCCAGGCATTCTACCCATGTTTTAGAGTTGCATTCACTGTGAGTGGTAGGTTGGTGTGTGCTCACTCCATTTTGCCCAGAACTTAACCCCTAAATGGTTATTTTTTAAGTTAAGCTTATGAAAATAATTGTTACTTTAAAATTAATTTATATCAAAGTTATATCTATGGAGAAATTTTAAAGGGTGTAAGAAGAAAGAAAGAAGAAAGGAATGGAGGGAAGGAGAGGGGGAGAGAAGGAGAGGGAGAAAGGGACAGGAAACCAAAAAGTCAAGAAGAGAGGAATGATTAAAAAGACCATTGCCCTAGCCAATGTGGCTCAGTTGGTTGAGTGTTGACCCATGCACCGAAAAGTCAACAGTTCCATTCCTGGTCAGGGCACATGTGGGCTTGATCCCTAGTGGATGGCGTACAGGTAGCAACCAATTGATGTTTCTCTCTCTTGCTCCATCTCCCTCTCTCTGTAAAAACCAATAAAAAATGTTTAAAACACACACACACACACACAGAGTCTCAAACACCTAATTGGAGAGAGACGAAGACAACTTCTTTAAGGTATGACAGATTACTTTTCTGGAAAAGAGATCATTGTGAGGAAGCTAGATTCCCTAAATGTACATGTAGAAAAATTATACTCTTCTTCACATAAATTTTTCCCCCAAGTGGGGTAGAAATGCCACTTAACTTTTCAAAGAATAAAAAGACAAAAATTTAATGTAATGCTTATCCTAAGATATTGGTGGCTTAAGGTGGGAAAAGCCTTCCTTGAAAATATATTCAAGAAATAAATTCCTAGGAGCTACTTACATTGAAGGATGAAACGTAATATAACCTTGAGGGAAGGGGCTGCATTAACAATTTTAAAACATATCCCTAATTTTTCCAATAAATTGCCATTGGCTGAGAGTAGTTTTTAACTTTAAGAAAATTTTCAACTTGATTATGAATGAAAACATATCAAATCTTTCCAAGTGTTTATACATTTATATATCTTTATATAATTTTGTATAAAATAGATATTAGAAATACCTTTTATTATGAATTATTTAAATCTTAAAAGCATAATTATCCCGTAAACTGATGATAAACCAATAGCAGCACTATTCATGTCCATTACACTATTCAGTATAAATTATTCAATTTGTAAATTTAAAACTTTTTTTCTAGATAATTTTTTTTCTGTTCTATTGTATTCTTAAAATAAGCAAATCAGAATAAAATCTACAGTATTCCAGAGCCAGACATTTAATAAAGATAAAGTGAAATTGACATTTTGCATATCATCTTTAGAAGTTATGGAGAGGGGTCTTTCAAGGGTGGTTTTAATATCAAAAGCCAGAAATGTGTAAATCTTGTCTTTAATCCAGCTACCTCTTATCCCCACAAAGTCTCCATGGAAATACATGCATGAATAAAAATGGCAGACCAAGGCAAATTAACCTTCATCATTAACTTGGACGTTGGTCCCAGTGCCCAAGCAGAACCTCAACTTTAGTTGGCTGGGCTGGGCCAATGGAAAACTTTCTTCTAATTACAAACAAAATAGAGGGATAAGCTAACACAGACTGGGTGACCTACAATTTCTCCTAAGCCCACACTGAAATCTCAGATTTTACCACTAATTGCAACATGGGCTGATTTTGAAGCTGACCATCTTTTTTGAAAAGAATTTTGGTAAGAGTATTGGTCCCAAATCTTAAGCCACCCATCCCAGTATTCCTGGGCCAGGACAAAAGCCTGAAGCCTATATACCTTGGGGGAAGAGAAGAAAGTTTCCAAAGAAAGAAAAGTAAAAGGCAGGAGTGAAAAGATAAATGAAGGAGATGTGATCAGAGGTGGCCTCAGATCTGACCTCCAGTCCCCTCTTAGAATCACTTTTGGATTCCTGAAACATTGATCCTTTGAGAGAAAGAAGAATTGATATAAAAATGAGCATTTTCCTCCTAGAAGGCCATACTATTCTCCATGAGTTGACACAGCATTTTCTTACCTTTTAAAAAACAGTTACATCACATCTTTCAGAGAAGTGTCCAAATAGCAATTCTCACATTCCTATATTTAATTTTAACCAAATGCCCAAAGTTTTACTTATAAGGAGAGATCTTGTTGTTTTAAATTCTATAGAGGCCCTTAATTGGTCCACAGTAAAAGTAATTGGTCACGCACCTTTCTGCCAAGATCTTTCATCTCACTCCCCCCCACCACCACCACCACATAATTTTATACTTACCCACTGTATGAGTTTCCTACTGTTGCTTTAACAAATTGCCACCAATTTAATGGTTTCAGGTCTGTGAGCTGGATTAGGTCTAGGACTTGAACACGAGGCCAACGTTACTCCTCTTGGTAGTCTGAGTCCATTTTCTGCCCACCAGACTTTTTCCACCTGTGAGAAGCAACACCTTGTTAAGCTGTGCATCCATTTTATACCTAGAGATGCCATGACAGATACATCATTGCCATGAGTCCCTGTGGAGCAAGCACCCTGACTACCACTCTCTCCTGGTAGCTCATTGAAAGATTGCAGTCATCTTGTTTCTTCTGGGTAAACACTGACATGTGGCTTCTAACACTCTGGGATTCCATTATTCCATTGCAATCCGTGAGTCCAGTGCCAATACACCCTGCAGGGGACAGTCACTACCGAGGCTGCTGTTTTTTGTTTTGTTTTGTTTTGTTTTGTTTTGTTTTGTTTTGTTTTTGCCAATACATGCCTGAATGCTTAGATGAGGAGGTATCCTCTGGGAGGCATGGAAGTGGGTGACTGCATGATTTGCTTACAATAGACTCATTAGCATGAACACCTCCCTGAGCCTTTGCACTCTTCTCAATACAGCACTCTAGAAAACACCCAGCATTTGCTCTTCACTGAATCTAGACACCACTGAGTCTAGTTTTAATTCACCATATTTATATCATTCCCAGGTGGTTGACCAACAGATTAAACCCCACCTCCAAGGAATAGGCAATTAAATTTGACCCAATCAAAATCTTTTATTTTGGCTCAATACCCTTAGAGACTGTTCTTGCATAGCATACACAGACTCCAACTGATACAACTTACAAGGTCCTGAAACTCTGATATACATTCTATTTCCGCTGCAACCTGGCATGGTACTTCTTTCTCTGAGTTCTCCTGTGTACCCATTCTACCTTTAAATTACTGTGAGGCCTTAGGCAAGTTACTCTGTGCATATGGACCTTTGCTCTAAATGTAGACATCAATACCTGCTTCACAGTGTTGGGGCATGGAATAAATAACGCTAGTAGCACAGAGTCCAGGACAGAAAAAGTGCCCAGAATATTGTAGCTTTTCCTCCCTTTAAGATCAATCTTGAACCCTATTCCCAAATATAAGTAAAAAAAAAAAAAAAAAAAAAAACAACAACATCAACATAGAGAATTCAACCACTTTAAATAACCAAGATTCCTTCTTATTTAGGTCTAAGGAAATCTCAAAGATGAAAAAACTTCTTTAAGTTATTTTTAGCCTATCTCACACACAACAGGCACTTTAAAATATTACTTGTGGAATGCGATCCTAATCCTAATCCTGAATCAGTGTAACTGTCCTTATAGTTTATTCTTCTTCAAGCATCCATATCTGAAGAAACATCCATAGGACTTCAAGATTTACCAGTGAAAGACAAATGCATCATAAATTAATATGTTAATTACTCATGAGTGGCATTGATGTGGAGCCTTGAGTATAGTTTCAAGGTTTTGTTTTTCATGAAAGCCATTTCCATTGACATTGGCGACCAGATTGTGAAGTTTAGCTCCAGTGTGGTAATTATGTCAAACTCGGTCTGCGAGGGTAAAAGTGTTCATCAGAGAGCAGTTGCCCTTGTTCAAAAGGTATGAACACAAAAAAGGATGATTTACTTGGCAAATCTATCCTACTTGGGGAATCACAAGGGTTTTTGTAGGCATAGGAATAAAACTGCTGTTAGAAACCTAATTTCCATCCTGTACAGAAGTAAATAGAAAAACAGTAAAATTGAACAATAGAAAATTCATTTATTCACTAACATTTGTATTGTCCTATTGGCAAGGAACAATGTATAAATAAATATATTGTCTCCCCACATGTTTTAATTTATACTAATACTTTCACCAATTAAGTTGTTGGGGAACACCCTTTTAAAAGCTGATGCATTTAGGACTAGCTTACTATCTACTTGTGATGTCAATGCTAAGTGCTTTAAGAATCTGCAGTTTGAGGAAATGACCTTATGCAAGTATTGCCAAGGCTATGACCATTCTTTTGGAAAGCAAATTTCTTAGTAGTAAAAAGGTGCAATGTATAAACATATATTCTAGAGCAGTGTTTCCCAAACTTTTGACATATGTGTACCCCTTTTATAATTTTCATAATGCTGAGTACTCCTCATCAAAAAATAAATGGATGTATTTTAATAGCAATCAAAATATACTTATTTTTCTTTTTTTAGTACATACACAAAATAATAATAAACAAAAAATAAAATTATTCATAATAAAATATAAATAAAAGTTATATTACAAATAACATTTATTTGCACACCGGACCATTTCACACCTCACAAAATTGTCTTGACTTGACTCATGAGAACGTAGAATTAGGCGCAGCTAAGCATGGTGCAGTGCATATCCCCACCAAACTCCAGTGCAACGCATACCCCCACCAAACTCTTCCCGTACCCCTGGGGGTATGCGTACCACACTTTGGGAAACACTGTTCTAGAGCATCTATTAGAAAATTATTTATTCCAAATACTTCCCTAAAGTGTAAAATTGAGACACAAAATAACCATTTCAGGAGTTCAAAATGGCAGCCAAATAGGCAGATGTGTCCTGTGCCTTCTCACAGAACAGACAGAACTAAATAAATTGAAAAATATCCACCTGGAATAACCAAATTAAACACAGCTGGTGAGACAATCCACAGCCGGAAAGAACAGAGGACACCTGGAGAATGGTAGGATCAGGAATCTGGGCTGGAGAGAGACAGAGAGACTTGCAACCACCGGGATAAGAGGGTCAGAAGGAATCTGCGCTGTACCAAGTCCATGTCCCTTGGGGACACCCATAACACTCGACTGTGGAAGGAGGTCCACAGGGCTGCTGGCAGCTGGGGAATCTAGATCTAAGTCCACAGCCATGAGAAGCTGTGCCCAGTAAGGTGGCCTGAAGAACTGCTAGAGCCATGCAGAACTGAGTGGTGGAGTGGTGGAGGGAGTGGTTTACTAATCATAAACTGGGATTAGCTATTAAGAAAAAGAAATAAAAATTTTAGTCTGCACATGATAAGTTCAGTGGAAAACCTAGAGAAATATGTATTATAAGAGATGAAAAAAAACTTTTAAAAATTAAAACCCTGCCAAATTATCAGTGGCCTTCACTGTGGGAATCTCCTTAAAAAGTGAATCAGATTCCACCTATAAGATTTTTTTAAAAAATCTTAATAGTAAAGAAACAAAACCACACCTCTTGAAAGTAGTCCCAGATTTCTCTAAACAGTTGTATGAAATAGTTACATCTCTTTGTTCACCTTCCCTTCAGCCATCAACCCAGCTTACTCTGTCTTTTGCAGCTCCCTCTCCCCAACATACACACAACACACACTAGTGTAAATAGTTTTCACTGAAGTTACCAACAGTATAGATTTATTAACATTAATAAATAAATAAAATTAATACATCTAATTGTCCTATGCTTAGTCCTCATCGTACTTGGCCTCTAAAAATACATAAGTTACTCCTTACTTGTCTATTCTTGAAACACTCACTTCGCTGGACTTCCATGACATGTCAACTGGCTTCCCTTCTTCCCTAGCCATCCTTCTCTGCAGGCCCATTCTCTTCTCCTCGGATGTGAGTGTGGCCATTATGTCACTCTCTTTTTTCAGTACACACTCTCTTCCTACACAATCCCTTTGAAACTAATGCTTTTTTAATGCAGATAAATCACAACCTTAATTCTTCAGTCTAGACCTCCCTTTCAGGTAACCTACTACCCTATATGCTCACTCAGCTCTTCAATAGATTTAAATACTTAAATTGTTTAGCTCTGACCTCATTATAGCTCTCTACTCTAAATCAGATTTTTTTCCCAGCAATGCCTGCGGGGACCAACAATGATCCAGTTGTGAAAACCAGAAACTTGGGATCTATTTTCAACAACTCTCCTCATTAATTATTCCTCATATGACCAATCATTATAACTTCCAGTAAAATGCCCTCCTGATTTTTTATTGAATTCATCTATTTCTGTCTATCTCTGGTACAACTACTATCATTCAAGCTACCGTGGTATCTTAGCTGGACCATTAAAATAGTCTCATACCTGAGTTTCCCACTTTTATCCTTGCCTTGTTCAAACTAAAGCCAGAATAACTGAAGTAAATAAAGAAATTTGACTAAATCATCCGGTGTATAATATACCATCATAGTCTCCAAGTTATTAGATCAAGATCAAGGCTCTTAATTATTTCTCCTCAACACACCTTATTAGCTACATCCTTTATTCTCTCTCCCCTACTATCGGTTTCTGGCACACCTTTTTTTCTTTTCTTCCCTTGGCATGCTTTGTTCCCTCTTGCCTCACCTGAGGTTCCCTCTGCAAAACACTCTTTCCCTCCTGTCTCTCTATATTCTTCCCTCAGATCTCAGCTTCAATGTCATTTCCTTGAAGAAACTTTCCATGGTCCTTGACTATGACAAATTCTTCTTAATATGCTCTCATGACAATATATTTAAACCTCTTCTTTGTGGCACTTATCACAATCCAAACATGAACGTTATCTGTGTGATCACCAGATTTATAAGTTCTATGGGCAGTGAAGGTCTGGTATTCTCTGCTCCAGCAAGTTGTAGTAGATGCTAACTCAATATTTGTATAATAAATAAATTCATGAATTACACATTTAGGATACTCTTAGTAAATGAATAAAGGTTCAGTGCACAAATTCATGCACCAGTGGGTCTCTCAGCCTGGCCTGTGGGATCAGGACAAAACCAGCTCTCCAACATCCCCTGAGGGGTGCTGAATTGCAAGAGGGTGAAGGTCAGGTCAAGAGACCCCACTGGTGCACAATCAGGGCTGTGGAGAGACATGGGAGATTTGTCAACCAGGGAGGGACCGAGGAAGTGCTCCAGGGCAGCAGTCACCAATCTTTTGGACCTCACAGATCACTATTGGTCCACAGACCACTGGTTGATGACCACTGCTCCAGGGCATGCCCAGCCCATCTTGCTCAGTCCCAATAGGCTGAACCCTAGCAGCACACTCACCGGTTGGAGCATCTGCCCCGTGGTGGTTAGTACATGTCATAGCAAGCTGTTGAGCAGCCTTAGCATAGCATCAGCATATTATGATTTGATTAGTTGAACAGACACTTAGCATATTAGACTTTTATTATATAAGAAGACAGATACTCCTTAACACATTGATCAGCTAAAAAAAAAAGCTACTTAAATGACCTTAGAACCTAACATTCACAAGCAGTGAGGCTAATTTTGTTGATAACAATTAAACTGAAGATGGTGACAATGATAATGCTGATAATAAGGGTGTTATAAGCTAATATCAATGACTTTATTTTGCACACGGACAAAGTACCTATATATTCCTCATCACAACCCTAAATGTAAATATCCCTGTCCCTTCTTTATGAGACCTTGAAATTCAGAGACATGATGGTTTATCCAATTACCATCATTAAAATTTGATGACACTCTCAAGTATGTTATTTTTATCTGTGAGGTAAAAGAGTATTTTCAATTCCATTTTCAATCCAATAATAGTGAACTTTGTATATGTGTGCCCTTGGGAAAATTGGTGACCTTTAAAAATGAGCTTATTCACACACATTTCCAATAAGTTAAGGGCACTGTTGCTCATCATCAATAAGTGAAACTGTTCTTCACTACTGAAAAAAAATTATATATATAGAGAGAACATAATGTGTCCAGAAAGCTAAAGAATGACTTGAATTTCTTTTTTTCTTACCACAGTGTTCTCTCTAAAAACCTGAATAACTTTGAGCTAAAGTTTTTTTTAAAGCTTCACTTTTAATACTGAAATACAGTATTAAAATAGAAACTTTTTTCCTGATGTAGAAAGTAGGACTATATAAATGTTAATAAATAGATCTAGAAAGAAAAGGTAAATTTATTATGATTCCATTTTATAGGTCTAATAATTTTTGAAATTTTTATTAAAAATAACTATAAAAATATAACAAAAAAACATTTTGTGATCATACAGAATGTACCAAAGAAATAAACAAACAATAACAACAATTATTCCATTCTTGTACATTCACCTTCATAGACCTCATTACGTTCAAAGATATGGCTACTAAGCATGAATAAGTACTAACAAACTGAAACCATGATGTGAAAATAAAATAAACTCTAAGGGTTGCTAAGTTCTCTAAATATCAGAAAAGGTTCCTCCAACCTAGACCAATGGTTCGCAATAATATTGAGTAATCTTTCCAAAACAAATACCATTCCCCTGCCCCCCCCCCATCTTCCCAGCATTTGTTGTATATAAATTATCTTATATGAACCTTCTGCCATCTAAAATTTTAGAACATATAGTTTCCAATAAACTATTTGGATAAATGTGCAAAAATGACAGCTGATCCTGTTTTAAGAAACATGTCAGTGTGTCTCACAAGAAGCCATGCAGTAATGAGACCTAATGATGGTTTTACAACTGTTTTCCAGCATATTTTTACATTGCATGCATTTTCACTTCCAGCCATGAACCCAGTACTTAACAAGACAGAAAATTAATAATTCAGCTGAACATGTTTAACCAGGTAATGCAATCACATGCTAACTCCCCAGATGAGCTTTATATCATTTTCTAGAGAGAGATTTTAAGTCAACTGATACTATGACCAAGGCAACTAGAACTGTAATGCACCAAAAAAATAGACCAGGTATATACCTCAAAAGTGTTTTTCTTCTGTGTTTGCACTAAACAAGAGAAGAGGAGGAGGAGGTTGGGGAGGGCGATGCCAAGCTGACACTCCATCCGTAACTTGTCCCATTGTGTCTTGTTATTGCAGCACATATGGCTCCTATGATGCTGATCTGAGATACTCCGACACATAGAAATTTGCAGAAAAAGTGAGGAATTAAAGTGTTAGCCTTCACTTAGAATTCCCCTGCTTCGGAGATTTTCTCTAAGAGTTTCATTTAAAAGTTGTTAATTTCCTTTTATAACAGTTTTTTTTTTAATGGAAGAAATTCCTCATAGAAGTGTAAAGGAGATGGCATGATAGACTGTAAAGGTTCTAAAGATGTGTAAATACTTATTTGTGCACTTTTTAAAATGCAGATTATGTAAATACTCATCAAGGACTTTGAAACACTTTGATCCAACTGACTATGTATTTTATTTGGGGTTATGCAAATCTGCCTGAAAAATGCAAATTGGATATTTTAAGTAATACTATTTACTTTGCAGATTATACTAATCCTACCAAGACTATTAGAGTCTATGATTGAATATATAGGACATATGTTGAAAATTAACAGTCTGAGGCATAACAAAAATCTTTACATATACCTCTTTCTCACAGCAGACAGAAATCAACCTGCAATTTAAAAATAAGATATACCTTTAGTGACCCACCATGTTTACCATTGACAGACATTCTTTAGTTTTTCATAATATCTGGCCACTAGGCAGTTCTTTTATCTGTGGCAAGTCATTTGGGACTCTTTCTTCCCTGGAAAAAGTTTAAACCAGCAAGTTGCATAATCAGGTATGTCTTCTGGATAGTGTAGAGCTTAAATCAACAAGTTTTGACCAAATGTAATATGTTATACAACCTTGAAATGCAAACACCACTACAGGTTTAATTTCAGGCCCTTCATTATATTAGCATATATGTCAAATGAAAATGCATTTTTAATCATGTGTAGAAAATTGATGAGATAAGATGACTTTATTCCTCTAGAATGATTTAACTAATCAAATCTTATCTAGTACATACATGAACTATTTAGCTTTTTCTACATTAACATATTAAAATAAACTTATTTTTAAAATGTATGTATTTCATTGAAACCTCCCCTTTTTGCATTTCACATAACAATTCCATAAAATTTAAGACATACCAGTTGAAATATAAAAACATTTTCAAGCCCTAATCTAAAGTGATAACTTTAAATAATTTATTTATTATTCATCACACACTTCTGGTACATTTTGTATGTTTGCTTAAGTATACATAAGGATCTCTAAGAAACTTTAACTTAGAGAAACAAGTAATCAATAGTACTTTTAGTCTGTTAGGAGCAATGATAACTCCAGTTACAATTGACCTCATATCTTTTGATTGGGAGAGTAAAATAGGAGTGGGTTAGTTAAGGCTATTCCCAATCTGAAAATGTTTCTGGTTGTATACTTCATGCATCTTCACATTGAAGTGACATAGAGGAATGAGGAAATTCAAAGCTGATCCAGAAGTGCTAATTTTGAATATGATCCAAGCCTTTGGTTATAAGCAAGATTGCCAGAACAAAAGTTAGACTCCTAAAAAACAAGGAAACACATTTTAAAAGCATATCTGGGGCCCTGCTTTTGAAAGGAGACAATTATTATGTCAATATTTACAAATAATAGTTGACTCAATAAATATATTGAGTCCTAGCTGGTTTGGCTCAGTGGATAGAGTGTCAGCCTGCGGACTGAAAGGTCCCGGGTTCAATTCCAGTCAAGGGCATATGCCCGGGTTGTAGGCTCAATCCCTAGTAGGGAGTGTGCAGGAGGCAGCCTATCAATGATTCTTTCATCATTCATGTTTCTATTTCTCACTTCCTCACCATTCCTCTCTGAAATAAATAAAAATATATTTTTTAAAATAATAAATAAAGATGTTGAAAGCAAGTACGTATTGGATGAGATTTCTTTTACATCATTTAATTAAGGGAGGGCAATACTTGGAATATAAAGTATTTGGGATTTTATTGAAACAAGTCATGAGTAAAATAACTGGAAATGTTTAATGAGCTTTAACATGGGCGTGTTGGCACATCCTCCTTTCGGATTAATAAACATTTTATTAATGGGTCCTGGTGGCCATACATTCCTCAGTTCCAGTGTCAGAATTACCCTTCTTCAAGAAAGGCCCCTGGAACCATCCATGGACCACTTCCATAGTGTCCTTAACTATGGAAATCCTGGGAATACAAAAGATGGCGGGGGGGTGGTCGGGTGGTCAGAGCAAAAACATCATAATGAGACAATTTTCCTCATGAGCTGATTTGCTCTTAGAAATAATCAGTATGAGAGTAATGACTTGAACCTTGGATTTATAATCAAAGTAAAATTCTTTCTCTGACAGTCCAATTGAACTTAAAAGTATCTATTCTGCTAGAATAACCTATAATCACTGGGAAATAGTTTAAGGAATTTAAAAACAGTGATACAAAAACAGAGGTCCATGAACTCTTGCCTATCTCTGTGTCAATCATATTCTACAAAACACTGGTCATGGTGGGCACTGTTTTCTTAAGTGTAAGGTCCAAAGAGTTTGCTAAAGAAACACTGATTTAAAAAAATATACAACAAAACATAAAAGCTTCTGATTGCCAGTGACAGAGAATACAAATTATCACTTACGATACACTTGGATATCAAATTTTTCATTCCTCGAAACTTTGCAGGTCAGAAGATATATTTACATTACAATTGCTTTGTGACAAACTTTAGAAATAATTTGGCATTTTACATAATTTAACACAATCGAAATATTTTGAAACAACTAACTGTCCATTCCCAAAATAAATGCCAACTGCACTTGGAGTTCACAAAGGAAAGAGCCAATATATCTGGAAGGAATGTACTGGAAGAGGTAAAACTTGAAATAGACCTTTAGAAATAGATAAGATTGGAAGAGGCAAAAAAATAAAAAAAAATAAAAAAAAGTATACACAATGTAAAGAGCAAAGAATAAGAATCAAAACAAAAGACTGAGTCTGCTGAGGAGAGAGAGATGGACTTGACCAGAGCAAGGAAGTGCTTTTGAGGAAACTGAAATACAAGAGTGAATAAGATGTAAGACTGTATTAGACCATATAAGAAAAGGCAGGAGAGAGATCACAGGGTTTGAATTTAGAAATGCCATGAGGAATGAATGTTTTAGAATTATTAATGTAGAGGTACAAATATATAGGATGGATTGAAGAGACATTGGAAGAAGGAAAATAAACTAGGCTGTTACTGCAGAATTACAAATACAAGGTGATTAGGAACTAGGATGGAGTACTGGAAGTCACCAAAACCAATGGATCAAGAACCATGACCAAAGCGTCAAAAGCCAACATAGAACCAGTGATCCCACTTCTAGGAATATATCCCAAGAAACTAGAAACACCAATCAGAAAGGATATATGCACCCCTATGTTCATAGCAGCACAATTCACCTTGGCTAAGATTTAGAAACAGCCTAAATGCCCATCAGCAGACGAGTGGATTAAAAAACTGTGGTACATCTACACAATAGAATATTATGCTATAATAAAAAAGGAATTCTTACCATTTGCAACAGCATGGATGGAATTGGAGAACATCATGTAAGAGAAATAAGCCAATCAGGGAAAGATAAATATTACATGATCTCACTCATTTGTGGAATACAATGAACAACATAAACTGATTAATAAAAACAGATCCAGAGATGGAGAAACATTGATCAGACCCTCAAATCTCAGAGGTAAGGTAGGGGAAGGTGGGGGTAAAGGGGAAAGATCAACCAAAGGACTTGTATGCATGAACATCAGCCTAACCAATAGATACAAACAACAGGGGGATAAGGGCATGAGTGGGGGGTTGGGAGAGCAATGGGGGGATAAGGACACATATGTAATACTTTAATCAATAAAGAAAAAAATTTTAAGCCAACATAGTCAACTAATAGAGATCGCTTTATGGTAAATGAGAAAATAGGTATAAAATACCGACCATACAGAGTTGTAGGAAATAAATGAGAGAATGCATATAAAGCACTTGGCAAGAAATAAATAATTGTTATGAAGAGACCATAAAATAAGAAAATGTGGAATATTTGTATTTTGTAATTTCCAATCGGATATACTCCAGTGGAAAGAGCTGAATCGTGGATCCTATTTGATGCACAGTTTTAATCATCACTTGCAAAAAGATAAGTTATTTCCTGTCATTACTTTTTTCAAACCAATGGTTTCAAAGCAAGTGAGAACTAGGCAGGATGAAGCAAACAGTTGCAAATTCAGGGAAATCTGGACACTAACATGTAAAGAAAACTCAATTTCTAATATTGATTTAGTTTTTTGTTTATTTGCTTTTCTTTAAGAACTCCAGGTATTCTTGCTGAGTATTCTACGTACTTTTTATAAAGATAAAAGATGTTGTGGGTCATTTTGCTTGTGGTTTGTAGTGAGTTGGGTTTTTGTTTGTTTGTTTGTTTGTTTGTTTGTTTGGCTTCTTTTGCTATTGCTGAACTCTATTTTTGTGTAAGCAGGCTCTGGACTATATAAAAATACTAAACTACTAGAAAAAACAAATTTGAGTTCATCTTTGTTGTTAGAGAGTCCTTGCCTCCCATTTTGTAGGTGGAAAAATATTTTTTAATATATTTTATTGATTTTTTACAGAGAGGAAGGGAGAGTGATAGAGAGCTAGAAACATCGATGAGAGAGAAACATTGGCCAGCTGCCTCCTGCACACCTCCTACCAGGTATGTGCCCAAAACCAAGGTACATACCCTTGACCAGAATGGAACCTGGGACCCTTCAGTCTGCAGACCAATGCTCTATCCACTGAGCCAAACCAGATTCGGCAGGAAAAATCTTTCAACAGTTCAGATCTTTACTTCCACTTGAAATGCACACAACTAATCCAAAAAACAATGCCATTGTCCATCAAAAATTTAAATGGTCCCTATGTGCCCTGGTACTCAATCCTAGATGGTAGAATTATAAAAATAGTTCATTTGCTATAAAACGTTTCCTTCTTACAGCATAAGTAAATTTCTCATCTTAAATAAGTTAAAGTCTAGACACCAGCTTAAAATACCATTATCTTAGAGAGTATTCTAAGCTTTATTCAACACCTCTATCACAAAAAAAAATGGGCAATTAATTTTTAACTGGATTTCAAGGAATAGAGAAAACATAAGAGATGATTATGTATAGAAAGTACTTTTAAACTGTTTCTTAGTTTCATGTTTTTTTTACATTTTAATTGTATTGTTTTCAATATATTTTTATTTATTTCAGAGAGGAAGGGAGAAGGAGAGAGAGATAGAAACATCAATGATGAGAATCACTGATTGGCCGCGTCCTGCTGTGACCGCCTGACCATAGGTCAACGCTCAACCACTAAACCATGCTGGCCAGGCTTCATTGTATTTTTAACATCAAGTTTTAGGTGCAACATTTATGAGTTACAGGCTTATAACCATCAGCAGAAGCAAAATATAGAATATTTCCATTATCCCATAAAATTCCTTGTACCTCCTACATAATCATTCTCTTCACCTAATCCTAGCCCCAGGCATCCACTGCCCCATATCTTTCCCATTAGTTTTTTTTTCTTCCTGAATCTCTTGTAAATGGAATAATACAGTATGTTTTCTTTCTTTTTTAAAAATATATTTTATTGATTTTTTCACAGAGAAGAGAGAGGGATAGAGAGTTAGAGACATCAATGAGAGAGATCCATCGATCAGCTGCCAACTGCACACCCCCTACAGGGGATGTGCCCACAACCAAAGTACATACCCTTGACTGGACTCTAACCTAGGACCTTTCAGTCTGCAGGCTTATGCTCTATCCACTGAGCCAAACCAGTTTCGGCATACAGTATGTTTTCTTTTGTATCTGACAATTTTCACTTAACATAATGCTTTTGAAATTCATCCATGTTGTTGTATGAACCAGTAGTTTGTTCTGTTGTGATTGTTGGGGGGGCTCGTTGTTTTTGTTTCTGTTTTTGCTGTGTAATATTTTATTGCATGGCTGTATCAAAGTTGGTTATAATTTCAGCAGTTGATGGACATTTGAGTTATTTCCAGTTTTGGAGAGTATGAATAAAGCTACTATAAATATTCACATAAACTTTTGTGTAGACATATGCTTTCTTTTCTCTAGGGTATATACCTTAATTAGGATATCTAAATCAAATAACAAGTATATGTTTGATTTTCTAAGAAATTAAAAACTGTTTTTCCAAAGTAGCTGTATCATATTGCATTCCTGCCAGCAGTGTATGCAAATTCCAGTTGCTCCACACCCTTGTTAGCACATGGTATTATCTTTTCTTTGTTTTAAACTGTGGTATCTCATTGAGGCTTTACACTGAATTTTCATATTGACTGATGTTGTTGACCATCTATCCATATGTTTATTTGCCATTTGTATTGCTTCTTTGGTGAACTGTTCAATCACCTGCCGGTTGTTTTTCTTTAAATTTGGTTTGTTATAATTTATCTTAAAATAATGTTATACCATTTCACAGGTAGTGTAAAAATCTTACATGATATACATCCAATTCTTTCCTCACATCCTATGTGTTATTTTTGTAATACATCTATTTTACTTATTCTATACATCCCACAATAATTTTTTATTATTTTTGGTTTGGGTGATCTATTATCTTCTAAAATGTTTAAATATTTTAAGTATTTTTAATTTAATTTAGCATTACCTCTTCTTATTTTTATGTGTAGATACAAGTTTCAATTTAGTATTATAATCCTCCTCTTTATTTCTTGTAATGCTAGCATGTTGACAGTAAATTCTCTAAGCTCTTTCTTGGCTAAAAATATTTTTATTTTACTTTCATTTTTGAAATATATCTTCTCTAGTTACAGAATACTGCAACAGGCTTTTGTTCCTTTAAATGTTAATCCATTATCTTTTGGCTACCATAATTTCTGACGAATATTGTAGTGTTATTCTTAACTTTCTTCCTCTGTATATAATGTTCCTTTTTTCCCCTCTAATGTCCTTAAAGATTTTCTCTTTGCCTTTGGTTGTCAGTACTTTCACTATGACATGTTGAGCTGTGGTTTAGTGTTACTGTATTTTGGTATTTATCTTTGTTGTCATTTTTTTGAATTTTTTGATTTGTGGTATTACCTCTTCTTTTGGGAGGTAGGGGAATTCTTAGCCTTTATCTCTTCAAAATATTATTTGTTTTCCCTGTGGAATAATAATTGTACAGACATTAGACCACTTCATAACGTCATGCAGAATTTCATGCTCAGTTATATTTATTATTCATTCTTTTTTAACTTTTAATTATTCCTTTCTCTTTAACTTTGGATAATTTCTATTTTCCTATCTTCAACTTCAGTGTATCTTTCCTCAGCTGTGCCCAGTCTATCAAATCAGTATTTACCTCTGACATGTTTTTCACTCAGCCTTCCTATTTGACCTTTAATTTATTAATTTTGTTTGTTTGTTTCATTTATTTGTTAATCCTTGCCCAAGAATATTTTCCTTTGATTTTTAGGGAAAGTTGGAAGAGAGAGGGTAAGACCGAGAGAACCATCAATGTGAGAGAAACACATTGATTGGTTGCCTCTTGCTTAAGCACCGACCAGGGCCTGGGTCAGGGAGGAACCTGAAACCAAGGTACCTGCCCTTGACTGGAATCGAATCCAGGACCCTTTGGTTCACAGGCTAACACTCTATCCACTGAACCAAACCAGATAGGGCCCCATGTGACCTCTTTTATAGTTTTATGCATTGCTAAGTTCTTCAACTATTTATGCATATTGTTCAGATCTTCTACTAGTTTTCTAACACATTAATAAATAATATTTTAAAATATGTTCTTATAATTTGAATACCTGTGCATTGTCTGATTCTGCTGATTGTTTTATCTCTTGACAATGGATTGTTCATTCTCACTATTTTTGTGTATGTTCTATAATTTTTTTTTAAATTGAATGTCAGATATTATGTGCAAGAATAGTAGAAGCTTAAGTAATTTGGATTTATGCCTAGAAATAGACTTCCATTTTAAAAAAAATATTTTTATTGATATTTTACGGAGAGGAAGGGAGAGAGAGAGAGCTAGAACCGTAGATGAGAAAGAAACATCGACCAGCTGCCTCTTGCACACCCCCTGCCAGGGATGTGCCCGCAACCAAGGTACATGCCCTTGACCGGAATCGAACCTGGGACCTTTCAGTCCGCAGACCAAGGCTCTACCACTGAGCCAAACCGGTTTCAGCAAGACTTCCATTTTTTGCTATGAACTGATTAGAATAGGGTTTTGAAAAAATCCGGTCAGGAATTCAGCTGAATCAGCATTTTTCGCTTCCATACTTTCTCTAATAACAAAGATTTTTGCTTGTTTCTTGAGAGAATAATTTCTACAAAAGCAGACAAATATTGCTCCTATTTATCCCACATAAACCATACTTGTACCTCTAAAAGAGGATTTGCTGCCCCTTCTTGGCCAGGCTTTCCCTTCATAGGAATGATGGGCTCAGGAAATCAGATTTGGGCCTGCTTCATCATCCCCCACAGAGCCAATCACACCCTTAACACCTGAAGCATTGAAGGGGACTCTCTCCAGTCTTTTTCCCTCTTCCCAATTTCTCATGAAGACCCAGCAGATGGGTTCATGGAAAAATGCTCCCTTTATATCTGGGGACACTTTTATTCCCAGATGAGAATAGATTTCTACCTACAGTGTATCAGTGTTCCCTTTTCCCCACATTCACACCATTTGTTGTCTATTTGGTCATAGGCATCCTATTAGGTATGA
This sequence comes from Vespertilio murinus, assembly GCA_963924515.1. Taxonomy (NCBI): domain Eukaryota; kingdom Metazoa; phylum Chordata; class Mammalia; order Chiroptera; family Vespertilionidae; genus Vespertilio; species Vespertilio murinus. The sequence continues at coordinate 23,877,417 of OZ004711.1, read as the reverse complement.
GGTGCTATCTCATTATGGTTTTGACAAGCATTTCCTAAATGATGAATGCTGGTGAGTACGTTTTCACAAAACTATTGGCCATTTGAATCTTCTTTGGAAAAGTCTATCCAGGTCTTTTGCCCTGTCATTTGTAATAACATGGAAGAAAGCTGGAGGCCACTAGGCTAAGTGAAATAAGCCTATATACTAAGACAAATATAGTGTAATCTCATTTACATGTGCAATTTTTAAAAAATCAAGCTCACAGAATCAGAGAGTAACCCATGTAACCTCACATGGCTGCCAGGGAATAGAGGTGAGGGAAATGAGAAGATATTGGTAAAAGGGTATTCACTTTTAGTATAAAATTGGTAACTTCTGGGGCCCTAATGTACAGAGTGATGACTATATTTAATAATACTGAATTTCATATATGAAATTTTCTAAGAGAGCAAATTTTAAGTGTTCTGAACACACACCCCCATGCGCATGCATACATACAATGGTAACTATGGGAGGCAATGGATGTGACAATTAGCTTGATTGTGATCACCATTTCACAATGCATAGGTATATTAAATCATGTTGTATACTTTAAGTACACTTCAAATAATTTTTATTTGTCAACTACACCTCACTAAAGCTGGGGGTGGGGAGAGAAGAAATTCTGCTTGTGGACAGCAGCTTAGGCCTGTCCCTGTAAGTTTCATCCTGGTTATGATCCTCTCTTTTTGAAGGCCTGCATAATGATTTAAAACTATTTTGCCAGTTTCCACACTCACTTAACTCAAATCTTTATGATAGCTAGGGAGCTAGACAGTAAGATACATAGATGATAATCTCCTACTTGTTCTGCTTCTTTGGTTGAGCTTTGACTGATATAGTCCTGGCTGCAATAGTCTTACAATCTAGTAGAAGGAGACAGATAATGAATAGTTATATCAAGAAGTAGTGAATAATAATATGAAGAAAAGTTAAGGTAAAGACTCAGAGGAGGCAGAGACCGCCATCTTAAATAGGATGTCTGAAAGAATTCTGATGATATGATCTTTTGCTGGAAACCTGTAAGTGAGGAAGTAATGTCCAAGATGTACTTTCTAGAAGAGAAACACATCCCTAGTATAGAGAATAGTGAGTGCAAAGCTCACAAGGAGATGGAACACATGGTACTTAGAGGAAGAGTAGAATGAAAGGGCTGAAGTTCAGGCATGAGGGGGTAAATAGAGGAATTAAGGCCAGATAGGCTTCTGGGGCAGATTATGTAGGGCTAGATGGTCATGGAAGTATTTGGATCTTATTGTGAATGAGTTATGAAACTTGCAGGGTTATGAGGAGACACTGTTTAGAAGGACTTGACTGCCACGTGGAAAATAGGGTGCATAGCTGAAACTGGTTTGGCTCAGTGGATAGAGCATCGGTCTGTGGACTGAAATGTTTCAGGTTCGATTCCAGTCAAGGGCATGTACCTTGGTTGCAGGCACATCCCCGGTAGGGGGTGTACAGGAGGCAGCTGGTCGATGTTTCTCTCTCATTGATATTTCTAGCCCTCTAGCCCTCTCCCTTCCTCTCTGTAAAAAATCAATAACATATATATTTTTTAATAAGATAATAGAGTGCATAGTAGAAGAGTAGAAACCAGGAGGGCAAGTGGGGAACTATTACAGTATTCCAAGAAAGGGGTGATGGCAGCTTAGTTCAGCCGGATAGAAATGGGAAGGAGAAGAAGTAGTCGGATTCTCAGTATATTTTGAAGGTAGGAATGGGATTTTGCTGAGAGATTTGGATGAGGGTTATGAAAAAAAAAAGCAAAGAGATAAGAATGACACTAACTTTCAGTCCTGAGCCTCAGCCCCTTGAAAGGATTTCCTGACTCCCCAGCTCTGGAGTAGGCGATACTCCATGGCCACAACATACGGCCACACCTCTCTGCTTTTGCCTGTTAACTTTCTGTTATCGGCTCAAGATGGCAAGCCTCAGCAGGCTGTGGACTGTTTACATCTAGTTCATAACTATATCCCTAGGATTGCTACAGTTCTCTGCAAACACTCAAAAACACGTATCTAATGAATGACTGGATTTTTTAATGTTAGCAATTTATAATTAGAAAATTTTATCTTATCATTATATTAATTTCAACACATTCATTATACTAGATAATATAGTAAATACAATTTATTCATACATGTGTTAACCATTTATAATTTATTTTCACTATTTGTTTATAACCTTTCCTCTATATCTACTAAGGCTTTATTTTTTTCATAAATTTGGATAACGTATTTTTATATTATAGATATTATCTCATCTCTGATAGCTATACAAATATTCCTCCTTGTCTGTATTTCAACTTTGATATTTGCACTTTTATTTCAAATTCATTGATGATTTTAGATTCTACAGAGCTAACACATTTAATTTATATTATTCTTTATGTCTTCATGGTTCAATTTTTTTAATTTCCCTTTTTTTTTCTCCTGGAATTTATTGGTATGTAACTTAAAAGGATTTACTAACCCAATCTTTTGCTAAGAAGTGGAAAACAATTGAAAAGGACAGTGAATTTTAACTGGAGAAAATTCCTTATCAATTTCTCAAGGCCAAGAGATATATATTGGGTGTTGCATTTGCAATGGGAACTAACGTCCTTCTTATTTCTGAAACAATACCAGCTGTCCCTACAGGCAACACTAAACTACGGAATAATAGTATTTGTTATTTTAAGAGATGTATTAGTACATGTCAGGCATTTATTTGAATTGGTTTACTGAGCTAACACTACTGAAAGATTTAGAGTTTGAGCAGGTACTTTAGTTTTTCAAACAACCTTGACAGTTCCCAAGGATACCCAAATTGATATAGCTAAAAGGAAGGCCTTAATGTTGGAATAACCATGCTTTGGAAGGAAACAATTTCTCCACATGCTTAAGTGCTCAACAAACTCTTTCTTGATATAATTGTGCTCATTCTACCTGTGACCTAAATAAGGTTTAATTCAATTCTTTAATAGCATAACATCAGTCCACTGACACGTTCTTAATTTAGCACAGCCACATTATTTGTTCCAAGTAATGGAACAAACTTCCTTAGCTTTTATTCTGCCTCTCAAAATTAAGCACAAAAGAGCAATGTAATAAGTGGGGACTAAAAATATATATATATCAAAACAAGAAAAACTTTCAAACTTTAAAAACAAATAATAAAATTGAGGGCAAAGTTGACTACTAGATCAGAGGTAGGACTTTATGTAGTACAGGGAGGGCCCTGAGTCCCTAGGGTTACAGAAATCCCAAATACAACATATTTCTATTATTAGAATTTTCTATTTCTAATCCTGTCAAATTCATGCTGTAATAAAAATACAGGATTTGTGAAGTTCTTTTATAAGATCAAAAAGTTTTCATGTGCCAGGATATTTCAAACTCCAATTCCAGGTTTTGGGTTTTTAAAAATTCAAATCTACAATCAACTTATCCTTATTTTTATCAAAATGAAAACACTTGCTGAGGAAGGGAAGTGACTGAGAAATATGCTGGAATTTCACCTTTGTCACTTTCATTTAAATCAAGTCAGAGGACGTCCATGTGGCTTTCAGAGGTACAAATAAAACATGTAAAGAATTTTAGCTGACTTCCTAATGACTGTATTTCTTCTTACACATTATTAACTTTTGAACCATAAACCTACCCTACATCTTGGCATCAGAGCACTCAGGAAAAGTTTAAATGTTCCCACTTAGAGAATATCCTTTGGTAAAAGATCCGAGGAATGTTTAATAACCATCAAGTGACCAAGTAAACCATGTGAGGATTCCATCCTGTACATTTCATACTCACGTACCTTTGCATTTGGTTCAGTACCCAAATATCCAAAGCAAATAACAAGATTAAAAGTGAGTGCAGATATTTCATCTCAGAGATTGATATAATATACATATTTAAGTTAAATAACTTTAATAAAAGCACTTTATTTGAAATATTTACATGAAAAGCAAACCTGATCATGTAAAATATTCTTTTATAAAAGCACTAAGTTTGAAATATAAAAGCAATAAAAAACAATTGTGATCATGTACTAGGAGTAATAATTTATGCGACAGTTCTAAAAGCCCCTGTTATTGAAAGCAAAAACGTGTTAAGTTATAAAGATGAACTACAGACTCTACTTGTTGTGACCACATCGCATCAGGTGTTTGTACTGAATGCATTTCTTTTTAATGTGTGTGCTAGAAAAGAACTCCTCTTCTCCTTGCCAAATCTGAGCATTTGGCTTTGCAGTCACGATCATATCAGGTCATCAAAGGGGACCATGACAGTGAAAGTAAAATTGTGTTACAGTGCATTCTGAAAGGTTTATTTAAATGCCTCTGCTGGTGGACTAATTAATAATATCTTTTTGAATCTAAAAAAAAAGTCATTTGAACAGTGAGTTTAAAAAAAAGCAACTCACATAAGTGTCCAGAATCCTGATCACCTCTCTAACATCTGAGTGTAATGATCTTTTTAAATCACTTTTAACTGCCCAAGTCCAGGTTCCCCTACCACTCACAGGCTGAACTACAATGCATTTGAGAGACTCCTGTCATTTTGAAGCATCGTGCAGTGCACATGCTCAGAACCCATCGCTTCCAAATTTGAGGGCACATAAAAATTTGAAGAGCTTCAATTATTTTAAATCGCCATGTGCAGGGGAGAGCGAGATTTGAAATTGTTGTAGTGCCTCACATTTTTTTTTAAGCGCTTCAGTTTGGAAGTGAGTCAAGCAGCATTCCGACACCAAGGCACAAGGCACGCTGTCCTAATTTGACACCGTAACACTCATCACAACCAGAACTGTGTACCTCAACACCAAGGAACTACTCTCTTCCAATTACACATTTTCAAAGGTGGGGGTCTTTCACAACCCACGTAAATACCCAATTCCAATTAGGAAACAGTAAAGTGAGAAATGTGATTATCCGGCCAGGGCAGAAAGGTCCAAATTGTATTTAGGAAAATGGTTTTCCTTTACATTTTAGGCAACTCGCAAGATAAAAGGGACACAAAGCTAAAGAAATGCAAGAAGCATTTGAGGGCACAGCAGGCATATTCATGTACTCCCACAGCTGAATTTTAATCATACTGGCATTTCCCTCACCAGGCTTTCCCTTGCCTCAATTTGCCCAGCAAAGCTAACTTTCTGGTTCCCTCTTGGCCGAATGATTGTACGGCATTATGTTTCACCAGCGGTCTTGGGCCACGCTTTCTGTGTCCTCTTTGTTTGATTGTGGGAGAGGGTGAGCACTTTGACATTTTAGACAGCTCAGAGTTCCCTTTCGACATCCAGATCCTTAAAGAACCCAAAAATTATATCAGCATAATCAGGCTATTTAAAGATGGCCTTTCTTCAGCATTTTCCATCTTTTCATCTCAGTCAAAAGTTATGATCTCCTTTGTTGCCTCTGGGGTTTCACGTATTTTTGGCTTGGCACTGCCCAGAGAGCAGGACACTCTCCATAATTCTGCGTCAGTGAAAACATAATGTCCTATAGTTCGTAGGGGAAAGAAGGGTAGAGAGAGAAAAAAATGAAATCAAAAGAGCCTGAAGGCACTGGAATAATTAAGCAAATGCAGTGACAGCTGTGGCAGGTCCTGGGCAGAACTGGCTCCACTGAGCTGAATTAATGGCATCAACAGCCCAGTATCTCCATTAACATTTGATCATTAATTATTAGCCTCTGACAGTAAGAGCCTAACCCTTCTTCGGAGCGGCCTGCTATTCATCTACCTTACCTGCCTTGAGCGCGGGCTGCTGGCTCACCTCCGGGCAGTGGGTGGGCTGGGTTTTGTTTCTGGTTGTTGATTTTTAAACCTCAACTATTGCTTCATTTACTTGGGTGATGACCATCAAATTACAAACCCTGCTTCAGATTGCTGGGTTACTTTTTTTTCCAACTAAAACAGAGAGGGAACCTATCTAGACCTGTTGCACTGATTTTCTTTGTCAAGTTCACAAGGGTCAGAAGACCCAGCCCACCTGAAGAACTGTGCATTTACCAGTGTTCTCTTATCCAGTGCTCTAGGGACAAGAATTCATCAAGTTTCCTCAGAATCCCATTCTTAGGACAGGATCATTGGGCATAACTGTTGTGTGTTTTTTGTTTGTTTGTTTGTTTGTTTCAGTTCTAAAATGCTAATCAAAACCATAGAGAAGTTGATTTTATGTATTATCTATTATCTCACTGAATTCTGATACTCTCTCAGACAAGTCACTTTCTCATTTCCAATCAAAATTACTTGCATTTATCATTTAAAAATTAAAGTTTCATCCTATAGCTACTTCTAAAGGCTTCTGTGAACATTTAAAACTTGTCAGAGACTTGGCAATTTAATATATCCAGGCATGTACACAGACACAGCACAGATAATCTATAAAATTGTAGGAAAAGGATTAGGGGGGGTCTCCCCACCCCACCCAGCCCAGGCAAATATCTCATGGCCTGTTAACATTTAACCACCCCTCAATTTCTCTCCAACAGCGATTTGTCCTTGCCATGAGGCACTGTGTCTCCATCACTGGTAAAGAAAATAAAAAGGACGCGCAAACAGAAGGTCATGTGCTAAGTACTCTCCTCAAGGCAGCAGACCTCATAGTATTGGTGTGATAGCTAACCTTTACCAAACAGGCTTTATAGAAGTCCAATGTATTAATTTGCTGATTCTTTTCCTACTGGAGTTCACTGCCTAGTCATAACCAAAGGAACAATGTAACTTAAATGTGTGCCTGTTCCAGCTTGCGGCCATGAAATGGACTGAGGAAATCCCAGCACTTTTTGGACTTCATAGTACATTCTCCAGCATACAGAGGTCATCTAGACATCCCTCTTCTTCAGGGGGGGAAAAAGGCAGAATAAGACCTGGTCAAGAGCTCCTGTCAGTTTTGTTTTTTTTGTAGATTGCTGATATTGGCCCCCATGTGGTGGGCAGTTGTTGCTTTTTCTAAGATGATTATGCGAAATAAAGAAATCCCATGTTCACCATCCTAACCCTCAGAAGGGCCACCCTCCCACTTAGGGACAGCCCTCTGCCCTCCCATTTCCAATCGCTCGTAGATTAGGCTTTCGGAAGAGTCCCTCTAGGTCCTTTAGTCAACTCAGAGGAGTCCCAGGGCCTCTTTATTGGAAACCATCACTCAGGAATCACCTTGAAAGCAGAGCATGTGAAATGGAGCCTTTGATTAATACAAGTTCTTGGTTATCCAGTACAATCAAATAATAAAATGAAAGAAGAGGTCGTTTAAACTCCATGGATTTTTGTTCTCCCATCTGTAAAAGTACCAACTAAATAGATAAACAAACAAACAGCATGGTTCCTAATAAGTCTGAAGTTGACATTATTGTTGAGCTATTTGTTTGCATAGCTAAAGCCATAATAGTGAAGCAACAACATAGAAAGAAGGACAAAGAAAGGACCTAGTGAGGAATGATAAAGAAACCAGGACTAAATTCCACTAAATTTCCAATTTTTATGTACAGGCTATTTTGTATGGGAGACACCAAAGAAAGAATGTCTCTCCCTTGTACCATTTTATGTTAGCCTTGTGGGAGTTATAATTATAGGGTATCCATCTTTTCCACCAATTGGCCAAGTAGCTATGCTCCCTAAGATGTTCTTCCACTTTATATGTTTTGAAAATGTCTACAATTTAACTCAGTTTCACCTCATTTCATTAATGTGCTAATTGCTCTTACAATCACCCCAAATAATCACCCAAACACACCCACCATACATTTTTTTTGTTTGTTTCATTGATTCAGTTGTTCTCAACATTTTAATAACTTTCTTATAACTTCATTTGACTTTTCTCTTTTGATATCACCCCAAATAGATTCAAGACCTAGATAATCTATGTTTTAAAATCTGGTTTCCCTCATTTTCTTCCATTAATACCATCATCGGCTTTGACTATTAAAACTTCTTTCAAATTTCCTCTAGCTGCTTATAGATATTACCAGTTCCCATTGAAAACTAATTTTCTCTACTTGACATCATTTTTCAAAAATTTTTCTTTTAGTTTTCCATGTTTTTACTGACTTATAAATTACATTGGGTCACCCAAGTTCACTTCGGGATTTCTAGCTATAAATACCAGCTTCCAACAATTCTCCCACTATGTATAATCAACCCATGTTTGAAAACACTTAGTAAGAAATAAATGAACACAAAGCATTAATGTGCCATCTTCATGATAGTTATAACAGAAGAGCCACATTTCCTAATGGCGAGCCTTACAGGAAAAAGTCACTATGCTCAACATTCTTCTATGATCGTTTCTTATTAAATATTTCCCTGAATTTTCTCCCTCTTGTGCCACATCCACAATGACTCTTTAAAGAATAAAAATCTTGCATTTTCATTACCTCTTTTTCACATTTAGCAAAAGATTACAGAGCAGATATTGTTTGACAGTGAATTTCTGTTAACATGTCTTCCACTGGGGCATAGTTGTACACATTGTTTCAGGGCTAACATAATGGGGAATATTTTCAAAGAGGGCTGTGTTTCAAGCCAGATGGTTTATCTGCCGAAACAATTCTCCCAATAGAGAAATAGTGGCTGCACAGTTGCAGTAGTGTTCATAAGCCTAGTGCAGTAGATTCATTTGGCACCCACATCTTGGAGTCAAACAAAAGTGTGGTTTGTGCGAATCTCAGACTCAGACGTTCATAAGTGAAATGGAGTTTTCTGCAATGGCACGTTGTGCTTTATTGTGAAGGCGGTAGTGTGTTTCTACCAGAAATACAATATGCATATATGATATGGCTTTTAAATATATGTGAATAGTTTCACCCATCCAATGTAAGGGGACAATACTAGAATGATTGCTTCAGAGATTATCACAAGTCTGGTCCAAAGAGGGCCAAGTTGGCATTACTTGTGTTGAAAGCAAATATATTACCAAAACTCAGGTCTACCAGGTCTATTAAAATTTGAAAATGAAAGACTAAGCATGTATGCTATCTTGATATGTGAGCAAAGACAACTGTGATCTAATGAACATTCAAAAGTTACACAAAGTGTTTTTCAATGCTGCGATTCATTGCTTTTCCCATCTTCTCCTATATACACTCTTGATTTAAATTTTCATGATTTTTAAGGGTTCCTAAAAAAAGGCTTTGGTGGCTCACAGTATTGACTTCCCTTCCCGACAACGACGTTCGGAGGTGCTGCTATGCGCATTGGGAATCTCATCCTCCTTGGTCATAGGAACAGTCACTTCCCCGTATGCTAATGCTACCCACATTTTAAAAATAAAACAGAAGAGTTAGAGGATTCCACGAGGGGGTTACCATGCTCTGAAATGTCTCAAGCATGTAGAGGGATGGGAAAATCCCTAAGATTCCAGAGATTAAAAAAAAAATAGCACATGGGAGGTTCTAAATAAAGACATTCTTGGGTCTGTTGGGGAAGTTGGCACAAGCCTTGCAGTTCTTTCCCTCGGAGACTATTTTCGCTTGACTTAGCTCACAAGTCAGTGCGGGAACGTACGTGCATGCGTGCACCCTTTATGTTTAAAGAACTCAGTGATCAGGAATGACAATTTATTTCCATGGAGGAGAAGATAACTTTAAAAATATATAATTTTCCCCTGAATCATTTTATGCCCAATATGTCTCATATATTACTAATTTTATAGAAACAAACTATGTTATTCACTTCAAAAATTCAGGATAAAAGAAGAAAGTTGTGTGTGTGTTTTTTTTAACAAAACAGTGAAAATAAATTAGAACTACAATCTCCACAAAGTGAGTTAACATTGTCTTCACACACAAAATGTACACACACAGACACACACACACACACACACACACACACACACACAATCTGTGGCCCATAATAACTCTCAAATAAGAAGAGAAAAAATTAGAGGTAAATACTAGAAACTTAAGTTCCCTGAAATTAATAGGTTAATATATTAGCTTTTAGGCCCCCAAGTATGATAGATCCAGATCAGAAAATGTCACCCCAAAATTAATATGTATATTAAATTCAAACAAAAGTTAGAGGCATGTGCTAAGATGAAAATCTTTACATGTCTACCTCCAAAACATACTGTTAAATGAATACCTGTGGGCAAATCAAAATGAAAAATATAAACACCTGCTAATTACCTGCATTGTTTTGGAGACTGCCCAAGGAATGTTAACACATTATTTCTTCCTTAGTCTTGTAGATGGAGGATCTTGATCTTTGTGAGTGGGGATTTGCTGGCATGTCATTTAATGTAGGCTTTGACTACTGGAAGCATTGTGGGATTTTTTTAAATAACTGATTACTTTAGGGAATTTCTCATTTTTCTTCTTTTCTTTTCCATTTTCATTTTGTGAATGTTGTCATTTACTAGAAGGCAGCTTGTAGAACATTGTGCTCTAAATTATACCGACTCTATCGCATTTAATAACAGAACTTTTGTGAACATTTGGTAATGGAGCTAATATATATTTTAAGATAAAGTAAAGTCCTACCAGGTCAGCTATTTGATGCCCCCAGTGTTTATGGATAATTAATGCGACTCTTCTTTAAATACTCCCATGTCCCAAATACCAGGAAAACTGCCAATTGCTTCAGCACATTATTGGAGTGGTTTCCTTGTGTGGTCTTGACATTTTGTCACTTTGAGTGACTTTCCCAGGCAGAAGCAAGAGTGTATTTTCACCCTAGCCAGTTTAGCACAGTGGATAGAGCATTCATCTGCAGATTGAAGGATCCTGGGTTAGATTCTGGTCAAGGGCACATGCTTGGGTTGTAGGCTCAATCCTCAGAAGGGGGCATGTAGGAGGCAGCTGAACAATGATTCTCTCTCATTGACATTTCTCTCATTCCCCCTCTCTGAAAACAATACAAACATATTTTTAAAAAACTGAGTGTATTATTTTTGTTGGATAGATGATCAAAATTACATATAAAAAATCCAGGAACGAAGGGGGGAAATCTCTGATGGGTAAGTTTAATCCAATTCAAATATTTGTAGCATCAACAACAACTGGGTATTTCCAGAAAGTGAACCAGTTTATTGTTGATTTATTCATGAAGCTACCGTTACTAGTAAGTCAATACACCTCTATCGTAACCAGATCCTTTCAAATACTTTTCATAGTATAAAGTATGCAGGACAATTAATATTTATAAATATTATATATAAACAGAGAAGAAATATTGGTAACTTAGTAAATCAGTGTATCTCTCATAAAATTATCCTGATAATCTAAAATTCATATTTTTACAATTAATATACTTACATCCCAACACTTGGTGTTGCTTTGAAGACTATTCAAGGAATAAGCTGAAGGGAAGAAAATTCACCTCAACTATTTCTTTTAGAACAGCTGTTCTAAAAGAGTCCAATGTAATCATTCCTCCTCTCCATTTTATCAACTTTAATTATAGTGATTTTTAAAGAACGAATATCTATCATTACTCACATGAGGAGAATAGTTGCATGATCCCTTCGGAATATATATATATATATATATATATATATATATATAGCTCTCAAAACTAACTGTAACTCAACTTATCAAATTCAAAAGTAAACTTCCAAGCAAAATAGGCAGAAATAAAATAGCCACCCTATTCCTTCATCCTGGAGTGAGTTCTGGAATACACTCCTGTGTGTTCTGCATGGGCTTTGTGGGACCCCCATTCCATCAACCACAACCAGTAAAAGAAAAGAAAAAACACCAAATTTTCCCTCCTATATCAAACCCAGGATATCCTTCCTGCATCCAAGTTCTAGAATCAACTCGGTTTCCAAAAGAAATGTCCCAGCTGGTGCCAGACTGCGGGGATCTTTCTGGTCAGGAGCCTGAGCCTCTGATTTAGCTGTGCACTCTCCAAGCATGCAAACAGCACAGCATAGAGACCTGCCTGAGCCATGCTTCTCCATGTGGCTGAAGTTTCCAGGTGGCCTGTGTGTGTGTGTGTTATGATTGTCTCTGGCCACAAAATAAAAGCAAATTGACAATCCCTCACCTCCTCCAAAGCCAGTGCCAATTTTTAAATAAAATGTCTCATGGTGATTTATTGCCAGTGCACACTGCCAGACTGGCAGCCCCATTTACCTACTAAACAGACAAATCAGGAAAAGCTAGGTCAACCTTGCCCAGTTTCCGCAAGTACATTGTGGAAGACCTTCCAAATCTCATGTTTATCCTCTCACGGGATCTCTTATTTCTGTGCATTGGAGAAACAAAATATCTAGTTGACCTTGATGACACCAGAAAGTGGTCATTCTTCCCTTGAGGATTTCTCGAGACCATCCAAGCTCATTTTCCATAAATCGCACACTCCTGCATTCGGATAAGAATCGTTGACCACTGATCACCTGGCTCAAATATCAAAGAGGGCTGCAGAACTGAAAGAATGTCTTTCCTGCATCTAATATCATCTCAGAGCCACGTTTCCTCCCACTTCCCCAGGGACCGAACACCTGCGTTGGCAATCTCAAGAGACCTCTTCCCTATTCCTCTCCAGCTTATAAATAACAGCACCTGCTGGCCAAAGTATACATTTTTAAGTGATTTAGGTCCTTTTGGCTTTATCCATTCCTATTATGCCCTATCAAGCTCATCTATTCTTGCCAGAATAAATTGCATGAGATTTTCTGCTCTGGTCAAAAGCACCTCTGCCTATTCAGGAGTAGCAGTTCAAAGAGGATTGCTACATATAATGTATTTTAAAAGGAAAGGGGGGAAAAAACCCAGAGGCATCAATTCCTATTTCTTGAAGATTACAGACAGGCGGCTCTGATGAATGAGACCTCTTCCAGTCATACTTAAGCAGCCCAGTGACTAGTTATCATGTCAATGAGAAGAAATCTTTTATGTCTCATCTTGATGCCTCTGTGTCATTGTACACAAAATGCAGAGCCGCCTCCATGCCGTCAACCCTCTTCTTCATGTATTATTTAATAAACTGTTTAGAGCATGCCTGATTACAAACATTTATTATAGAATTCAACCCCAGAAATGTGTGAGAACATACTAAATTGTCCCTTACCTAAAGTTTTAATGAGAGTATAATACCTCGGGCCCATATGCTTCAAGAACGTTATCCTTAATTATGTAACACGGGTATTTTACTGATATCTGTTAACTGCTCGAGCAGCTGTGGTTTTCTGCTTTTCTGCACAGCTCGGGAGGAGCAGTGAGTTCAGTTTCCCCTTTTCGGGGGCTTGCAAAATCCATGCCCCAAACAGGTGTGTGCAATCACGAACCGCAGTGATGAGCCCAAACTGCTGCCTTTCTAAAAATGCCTCCAGCCGGTGACACACGCTGGTCAAGGTTGCACAACCTTGTTTTCCACCGGTTATTTTGATGATTCATTCCCCCATGGGGAGGTGAATTTCAGCCATTGTTACTTTGCTCCTTTTTCTGATAGCTAGAGGAATCACTTCCTCATTTTGATAGCTTCCCTCTCTCCCTCTTGCTCTCTTTCTTGATGCCTCCTCCCTGTCTTTCTTTCTTCCTTCCTTTCTTTCTTTCTTTCTTTTTTTTTTTTAAGTGAGTTGTGGTCATTTGGAAGATGCTGCCTGAAATGGCTGTTCTCTTCTTCATGGACAAGGACTAGAGGGGTGAAGCTAAAAACACACACCTGCACTCATGAAGTAGAACCCTTCAAGTCATTACTTCCTTGCTGTGAAACTACCTGGACAATATGTGACTATAACGTTATCACCCATTCAAAATAGAACTCAAAACAATGAGTATTGTCCATTTTCAAGCGGACACATTGGCAAACACTACATTGATCTCATTGATTGCTTAGGAAATGTTTGTGGAATTGGCATCAAAACCTCCTCAACGTTGTTTTGAATGTCAAATGTGGGAAGTTGTTCTCTTTAAAAAGTAGGTTTGATGTTTGCAAACATCCAAAGTTTATCCAGAGCCAAATCTGCTGATAAATTAATCAAGGCTCTTTAAAAACAAAAATAAATTGGATCATTAAATAAATCCTTTGTGAGGAATAAAAAAATAAATCTAAAGAAAAGTGCAAAAAAGGAAGGTGCAAAACATTTTGGACAATTGCAAATACCACACTGGATTAAATGTGTCTAACCAATATGACATCCCTGGAGAAGGCAAAGATTCCTTTGTAATTTTGTATGCTTGCTAAAATAATGTAATATTTTTTTGCCCTCACATCTTGGTTTTTCTAGAAAATGGAGTACTCTAATTAATTTACCTTTCCCTTAAAAAAATAAAGTAAGGCTACTCTGTATAAACTTTTTTTTTTACTAATTAATGGCATATCTACATAGACAAGAGCTCATCAACCCATTTCACTTACTGTTAAGGTGTGGATTTTCTTTTCTACAAAGCTGTGTGGTATAATGGTAAGAGCACATCATGAAACATAACAATCCAATGTTAACTCTAAATTATCACTAGCTGTCCATCACCTTAAGCAAGTGCCTATACTTCAGTAGGCTTCTGTTTTCTCACCTGTTAAATGGGGGTGGGGGGAGGAATGTATGCCCTGCATGAGTATCATGAGGATTAAATATAAGAAAAATCTCAAGCAAAATATCTAGTACATAATGGATACACCAATCACAATGACTTTTGTAATGTTTATCATTACACACCAATGTTCTCCACTGAAGCATGAGCTTCTGAACAGCAAGTATCATTTCTCAGTCACGTTTGTTACTCAGCATCCAATAGTATCTTATACATAGTAGGGCTTAATCATTGTTTATTGAACTAGGCTGAATACACTCTTCTAAAATTAAAATTCGGAAATAAAAAGTAGAAGAATTTACAATGAGTTTATTGCAAAAATAATCCTGGGATGACATGGTTCTGTTTAGTTTACAATATATCTATATTCATATTCTTGATCTGGCCCTTTCCTATTCTATTCAATGCTTTAAGAAGTTTATTTGTTATCAACACAAAGTGGTTTCATTAGAAGTAAGCACAAACAAACTTCAGGGAGGTGACTCTAGCCAAGATAGGTAAATTGAGTGGAAGTGCAGTAGAAGTCAGATGTTAGGTGCCAGATGGGGCGATGGTGGGAGGAGAACTTTGGATAGGAAGAACATGAACCCACTACCTCTATAATTCTTGGTAGCTACAGGGGTGTGGAGCACTGAAGCAAAGTCACACTTCCCCAAATGCAAAAACAATGGGGTGAAATCTTCTCTTAACCTGTCTCAGGCATGAGCCCAATGGTTGGCCTTCACAAATCAACCATACAAAATGACTCCCATATGTACCGGGCACTTAGAAAGCAACTATCATTCAAATAAATGAACAAATACCATTTAATCATCCTTCAATTTTCCCCCATTTTTACTTATTTTCTCTCTCCTCTGATGATAGAAATAAGAAGACTCTGAAAACAAAATAACTCTAAGTTGAGACCAAAATAACTCTAAGTAGTTCAAAAGACAACTAAACAAGTTGTCCTCTGTGAATTAAATGGAATGGCTAAACCTGAATAAATTAAAGGCAGAAAGCTGGATTGTCTCTTTCAAGTAACATCTTGCTGTATTTGAAAAGGTTGTAACTATCTAACAGCAACCAATAGTCAAGTCTACCAAATCTCATTGGATCAATGGCCTACACCAAAAACAGAGAAGGAAATTTCTATAGGAAATAAATACATGGTCCAAGGAATGAATGATGACACTTAGAGAGCCTTTTCAAAGGGATGAGCAATAAAAATACAACATACTTAGGTATCTTCAACTCTCCAATATCAACTCTCCTTGAACCGTTCAATCTTGAATATTACTAGTCTTGCTTCTTCTCAAGCACCTGATTGTGAAGACCTTGAACAAGCCATTCAATTTGCCCACAGGTACTAGGACTGGAAAAAAAAAAACACTTTGCTTTGTCATGGCACTTGGAGGAGAAGTTAGATAATCATGTTTAAGAGAATTACAAACAAGGAACAGAAACTTTGGACTTTTTTTTTCTTAATCTTAGGTTGGAATCTCATGACCCAAGATTTTGCAAGTCCTGAAGGAAATTCAGTTCAGGCAACCAAGAGTCTTGTGATCCATTACCTTGCAATCTCTTAGTAGTTAAACCTCTGATTCATAAAGGAAAAATAAGAACACCAATGAAACCGAATCCCTGAATTAAGTAGCAATGGAAAAAATACACACCCCAGCTCACCTGACAGTTTATCATCCCCTGTTCTCTAATCCCATAGTCTGGGACCCTTCTGATTGTGCTGAGCTCTAGTTCCGACTGCACTGAACCCCAGTTCTAGGCCAGACCCTGGGGACCCAGGCTCATACGGAGAGAATCTGGGCTGCAATAATATTTCTCATCGTATACTTATGTGTATCTGCCCTTTAGGCTTTGAGGTGCTTCAGAAGGCAAGGAACAAAACTAATATCTCCCTGTAGCTTGAGTCTTGACACAAACATTGGCACAGATGGGATGGTTGGTAAGTATTTATTAAATTTTAAAAATGCAGATTAACTGTGGTCTTTATAAAGGGTCTATCTGTTAACAATAGTGCATTCTGCAGTTCATTAGCAAACACTACATGGTAATCAAATATAATTAAAACTCTAAGCATAGGAGGAAATAGCCAGGTTCCCTTTACTTTCTTTACCCCTGCCCATTTTGATGTTGGCCTCATCTTTCCTCTCCTAGCTTTAATTCAGTCTGAATGCCACCCACTCATAAATAGATTGCTATGGCTAAAGGCCTAAGGGTAAGAACTGAGGAAGACATGGAGGAGAAAGCCCATTTAAGACCCCACTGCCTAGCCTTAAAATTCTACAGTTCAAATAGCACTACAGAGCTCCTAGTAACCAAATCTCTCCAAAATAAAAATATTGCTTCTACTCTTGTCTCCCCATCTCAGTTAAGGGCATTTCCATCCTTAGTTGCTCAAACTAAAACCTTGGTGCATCATTAACAGCTTTCTATTTCTCATACTCCATACGTAATCAATTAGGAAATACCATTGATCCTACCTTCAAAGTATGTCCAGAATACAACCATTTCTCATCACCTCCATTTCCACCACCTTGGCCCAATCCACCACTATCACGTGTATAAATTACTGAACTAGGCCTCCTCAGCCACTTGCAGGTAGGTTTTAACAAAGTAGTCAAAGGTCACAAGCTGTCATTCCTTCAGTCTAAACCCACCCATAGTTTTTAATATTACTCAAAGGTAAAGCCAAAGCCCTTATTATGACCTACAGGACTTAATGCTATCTACCTCTACCCTACCACCCATACCTATGACTTCTCTCAACTCTCTGATTACTCCTCATCTCCTGCTCCAGGCACACCGGGCCATAGCTCCATTCCTAGAACAGATGACACACTGTCCTGCCATTGTACCAAGCGTGCCCCTTTGGCTAAACCTAACTCCCAGATGGCCAGATGATGCACCCCTTATTTTCTTCTTGTGTAAACTGGATCTTTTCAGCAAGGCCTTCCCTAGACAGCCTATTTAAAACTTCACCATCCCTCCCTAATACCTTATATTTTCTTCTACTATGTATTTATCCTTAGCACACTTCACTACCTAATAAACCATATATTTTCTTTTTGAAATATATTTTTATTTATGTCAGAGATGAAGGGAAGAGAAAAGAGAAATGGAAACATAATGAGAGAGAACCATCGATCCACTGCCTCCTGTACACCCCACACTGAGGACTGAGCCTGCAACCTGGGCATATGCCCCCGCTTAGGAATCAAACCATACCTCCTGGTTCATAGGTCGACACTGAACCACTGAGCCATGGTTCTGGATAGGTCCCTGCTGTTCAGTGAATATTCATGAGTGAATGAATGAATGAACAAATGAATGAATATGCCTCCAGGCATTGGTTTTATTTACAGGATCCATAGTCTTATCATTCATGTTTGACTTTTCTTTCTCTTCTTTCTTTCTTTCTTTCTTTCTTTCTTTCTTTCTTTCTTTCTTTCTTTCTTTCTTCCTTCCTTCCTTCCTTCCTTCCTTCCTTCCTTCCTTCCTTCCTAATCTGTAGGACATTGGTTAATGATAGTGAAATCGTGTTCAAAGATCAGAGAACCGAGTTGGATACTGGTTACATTTATTTCAGTGCCAATGAGTTGGCATGTGTTTGTTGTTGTTGTTGTTATTATTGTTGTTTATTTGTATTTGTTGTTGTTGTTAGTTTGTTTTTTTTTATTTCTTTATTGATTAAAGTGTCACATATTTGTCCTCATCCACCTATTCTCATCCCAAACCCCTCCCCATGTATGCTCCCAACCCCCTGTTGTCCATGACCACTGGTTAGGCTCATATGCATGCACACAAGTCCTTTGGTTGATCTCTCCCCCTTATCCCTCCCCTCCCCTACCTTCCCTCTGAGTTCTGAACAGTCTGATTGATGCTTCCTGGACTCTGGGTCTGTTCTTGTTCATCAGTCTATGTTGCTTATCATTTCCCCTAGATGAGTGAGCTCATGTGATACTAGAAATACACTTATAAGAACTGAAAATGACTTTTCTTAATGAGGCATCAAAATTGTAAATTTTGAAAGAAACAGTGTTTTAGAAGTTGTAATTTTAGATCAGTCCATTAAAAATAGAATGGAACTGATGTACTATGAAGTTGTAGTATACTGGTTTACCTCAGAGAAGGAGTTCGTCAGAATTTTTTACTTAGATCACAAGAAGAATTAAATGAGATGATATACGTATTTTAGTTCTTTTAATAAGAACTAATAGGAAGAAAAATCATTTTTCTTTTCAAATACTGGAATTTATAATGAAAAGAGCCCAGAGAATTGGTTGAAATTTTTGTTAGAAAAATCTGAGAATTAAAAGTGGCTGGTTACATTACTTTAAAAAGTAAATAGCATTCCTTTATTGAAATAATATATAAATAACCCATTAAAGAATAGCATGGAAGAAAATCTTACAACAAAACAGATGAAACATCATGAAAAAAAAAACATTAAGGATTGTATGAAGCCTACATGAATAAGATGTTAAAAATGTTCTTTTAAAAAGATGAAGTGACAAAATTAAAAAGACCGGTCTTCATGAAAGAACTTAAAATTTTTATTCAGCACCTATCCAAATTCAGACTCCAATCTAGGCACCAGGGGTACAACCGTGAATAAGGAAGACTCCCATCTTCACAGTGTCTCCAGGGCACCAAAAGTACAGTCTGTCGGAAACCAAACTTACAATGCCCTCTACTCCTCCCGATCTCAGTGACTCCCATCACTAAAAAGGACACCAACACATCTGCAAGCCAGGAACCTGGCATCATCTTTGACACTACGTGTTCCATTGCCATCCAAATCAAAGCCATCAGTGGGTCCTATTGACTTTGTCTACTAAACATTTCTTGAATGTGTCTCCTTCCATCTGTACCACCAATACCTGAACCTCAACCATTATCGTCTCTTTCTGGACAATGACAATAATGCTCCCACACTATCTGACCTGTCTTCCATTAGATCTCCTAAGGGTGCCAGTGTGACCCTTTCTGGGAAAACAGTCTTTGATGTCTTTTTATCATTCAGATCTTAACTCCAATATCAGTTTCTCCAGAGATCTCTAAACTATTCACAACTATTCATAGATTCTTACAGTACTAGTCCAGCTTGTCTCTCAACTCTGCTGTTATTTGGTTGTATAACATAGGCCTCTCCTGAAAACCATATGCTCTCTGAGAATGGGAATGGAACCTTTTTAGATTCTCATTGTATTTCTAGTGCTCAGCAATAAGTCTGGCATATAATAGGTGTTCAAAATAATAACTGTTGTATACAGTACTGCCCTTATGCCTGACTAAGATAGGACTTTGCCATGATCCCATTCTTTAGATCCTCCCTCCATGAATATCCAGTCTCATAATTAACTCCTTTTTAGAAACCAAGGAAATGCTTCCTTTTGTTCCTTATCCTATAACCTCCAACCAAAAATGACTATGAATGACTGAGGATTGGTTTGATGCAGACATTGGAAAGGAGCTCTGCTTCAGATGAGCAGCAACTGCACAGTTAGGTAAAAAAAAAAAAAAAAAAAAGACAATCATGTCAAATCCCCCTGACAAATAGGAGAGATTCTTGCATGACATGTATAATTTCCAAGAAGTACTTAGTAGTAGCATCTTTCTTGCTTCTTTTTATGTTCTAATTCATAGCTCTGGAAGTCCTCACAAACCAAGACAGTATTTAACATGAGAATTTTTCACATGTTAGGATAGCAAAGTTAAATCAGCTCAAGGTTGATGCAGATGTAGAGAAACAAGCACTATTCTTTTTTCCTCGCCCAAAGGTATGTTTGTAAGAGAGAGAAGGTAAGAGAGAGAGAAATATCGATGTGAGAGAGAAACATCGGTAAGTTGCCTGCCTTTTGGGCACCGACTGAGAATCAAGCTCATGACCTAGTTATGCACCCTGACCAGCAATTGAACCCACAACCTATTGATGTACAGGCTAACCAACTAAGCCACCCAGCCAGGGCAGAAGCAATCTTTACTATTGTTGGGACTCTAATATGGTGTTAAATGTCACAAAGTGTTTTGTAAATATACATCAAAATTTAAAGTCTCATACCCTGGAGAGGCAATAAATCCCAATGTTTTAAGCACAAGCTTTGGACCTGAAGAGAATTGAGTCATTTGTGATTCTGTCACCTCGTTGTGATATCATTTTAGTGCAAAATACTCCAATTTTGAAAAGTTTGTACCTGACATCTTTGTAAATAGATAAGAGTTGAAAAAACAATAACTAGTCATAGAATATTTTTGGAATTCATTGCATTTTGGCTATGTTGACTAAATTGCAGACCTCCATATATAGCATGCAGTAAGCATGCTTCAAATATCTATTTGTATCAGGAACTTGAAAAACAGAAATAACTAAGACTCAACGCCAGTCTACAGCTTAATTGGAAAGGAATACTTGGAAAAAACAAGTAACCAGAATATAAAGGCAGATAGAACTATGCATAGGGTATTGTAGCTGAATGGAGAAGTGAGTGTTTATTCCTGCTGATCCAGGAAAGTTTTATAGGAGGTGCTGTTTGAGGCAAATTTAGGTCAATTAGGCTATAAAATTAGTTTGGAATCCAAAGACATCCCAAATAAAGAAGTTTAAAATAAATTAATGGTAACTTCTTCTTTTTGTTTACTGAATACAACAGAGTGAATTTTGTTACTCTTTATGTGTACACATTTTCTCATAAAGATGTTCTTCTCTTTAATTTGGCTCTATCCATAGTTAAATGTAAGTATTTGTACTGCTGTTTAAATTATTTGATGACTTCTCATTAGGGATTGGTAAATAGTGGTTTCATAATTTAAATACATGAAACTCAGTGCAAAATCAGATTTATGGCAGTCTAGTCATTTTATTGAAAGCCACGGCCACAGCTCACAAAGCCAGAGGTGTGCTCAGATTGCATATCGAGCGGTGGATGGTGGAGGGATGCTTACTCAGCATGTTGCTCTCTTATCTTGTTTCCCCAGTGAAGGCATAGATAGAAAAACTTCAGGTCAAAATAGCACAACAAAGTAAGATATAAATTACACGAAACCTGATATTTGACATGCATTTTATCTCCTGTTACCTCTTAAAGCCTTCTCCATCAACTGAACTCAGAGAGAACTGCCTACCCCCTCCAACAACACTACAAATCTAGAGTTCATATTGCGTGAGACACCCAAAAACTCAGCAGGTAAACACTGAAATTTCTTAAGTGTGTATAAGTTAAATGTTATGCAACCAATAACTAACTAATCTTGTGTCTGCTTTGTTGGACTATTTATTCCGAGGTAGTTCTTAATCCTATAAATGTAAATGTTACCCCCAAAGGTGATTATTATGCCAACATTTTCCAATATCATTGCAAGGACAAAGTAAGTCAATATTTACCTGTGTTAGTGCATTCCTATCTAGTCACACTTTCTTCTTTCCCTACCTTATCCTTTTCTCAGTCTCCCAGGATTGCCAGCTGAAAATATGAATGTTTACTGTGCAGATTTTTCATCTGAATTGTAATATACTGTATATGTCTCAAAAACAGTCCCTGACTTATACTGTTTTTTTTCAAAATGTTCAAAACTTCCTTTAGATCTTGAAAATATTGATATCCTTCAACCCAGTAATTCTACTTTTAGAAATTCATCCTAAAAACATCAAATTGGATACAGGATGCTCATCAAAGTATTATGTTCAAGTGTGAAACACCGGAAACAAACTACATATCCAACAAAATGGGACTGTGGAATAAAATAGTATATAGCCATTAATAGTACTGTTGGTGGGCCTGGCTAGTGGCTCGGTTGGTTGGAGTGTCATCCTATACATCAAAAGGCTGCAAGTTTGATTCCTGGAGGGCACATACCTCAGTTGCTGCTTAAATCATGGTCAGGATATATACTAGAGGCAACCAATCGATGTCTCTCTCTCTCTCACTCTCTCTCTCTCCTCCCTCCCTGCCCCACTCTCTAAAAGTCAATGAACACATTGATTATAAATCAATCAATCCTCTGGTAAGGATGTAAAAATATCATGTTGCTGAAGATTGATAAATTATAAAGGAAATATCGCTGCATACTATAAAATAGTAAAAATAGGTTATAAAATCTCACACACTGTATAATCCAAAACTAATAAATATATGCACAAGCAAGACCAAAATTGTGTTACAAAATGTTAACTGTTGTCATTTCTGGGAAACAAGAGTAAGAGTATAAACACTTTCCATGGTCTTATTCACTTGTTTTTAAGTTCCTTAAGTTTTTCATAATAGACACATAATTAAAAATACAAAATGTATACACATAGATGGGATGCTATTTACATCTTTCTCCAGGATTTAGTAAATCTAACTACTACATGCAATCATTTCTTAAGTAGAATAAAACAATACTTATTAATACTCAATCCCTATTTAATACATAAAGAAAAGTTATCTTGAAACACTCAAGGATTCACCCAAGTCAGAATATACGAATTTTACTCAAAACCCTGATGTCAATACTAAAATGTGTCTCTCCCACAACAAGGCAGTCAAATGCTGACACTTCAACTGTGCAGGCCATGCCAGTTCCTGTTGGTTCACATCCTCTTTGGGCTTGCTGTTCTAAACACATTGAACTTGGTTTGTTAAAAAACACTGAATATGAACTCTAACACTTTAACATTGTTGGCTTGGCTGGGTTAGGGCAGGTGATGACATGAGGTCTCACCAAGGCAGTCGACCCCTAAAATTAGAAGAGAGGAGTCTGACTGCACTTAGAACCGAGAGACCCCTTCTGGACCTAAAGTTGTTCAGTTCATTGGTTTCCAGATATTTAAACTTTATGAATCAGCCTGTAGCAAATGAAAATTGAAGAACAGACATAGCTAAAATCTTTATTTTGCTTCCTTTTATTCTCCCCATCTTTTTATAAAAGAAAGCACATTTTTACATTTAAAAAAAAATAAGGGATTCTCACAAAATAAAATATTGAACTTCTCAAGAAAAAAATATTTTGTCAGCCTTATACCAAAATTTACATGTGACACCTTCTAGTGAGCATATCACCAAATGGAGGTAATCCTGAGATTGGTGTTTGGGAGCTCCTGAGTCAGTTAGTGTCTGGTGATTTCTCTGAGAGGTTTGCCCTCGGAGGCTAAGGGGTTTCATAGTTGAACAGAGGAATTTATCATAAAATGAGCCAAGGCACAAAGATTTATTACTTCCCCTTAATTGACACACTCCAGAGAACAATCAAGTAATTGCTTATTTAATCATCTATTTTAAAACTCTTCAGGAGGGTGAAAGAGGCATCAGAGATTGCTCTCTTCTAAGAACATACTGTCCATCATCATGGATCTGGGGTTTCATATTAATCCTCACTCAAAGATATCTTTCCATTGATTTTTTTAGAGGGAGAGTAGAAGGGAAGGAGAGAGGGAGGAAGAGAGAGAAACATAGATGTGAGAGAAACACATTAATTGTTTGTCTCATGCGTGTATGTTGATCATGTCCTGGATCCACAACCCAGGTATGTGGCCTTGACTGGGAATTGAACCTACCACCCTTCAGAACACAGGCTGATGCTCTAACCACTTAGCACACTGGTCAGGGGAGATCTGGGTTTATCTCAAATGTTCAGTATTAGAACTCATCACATAGTAAACTCAGATTCCTAGCTGGCCACCAGATTTCTTTGGTTTTTCTGGAATCCTTGCTTTTGACAGCCAAAACCAAGATATACCTACTGTCCTGGGACATGAAAAACCTAGGACCATGGCAGCAAGTTTATCTGAGGATTGACAGAGATGTGTTTTATCCCGCATGGCACAGAGCAACAAATAACCATAAAAGATCAACATCACAATCCTAAATCTTACTTCCACAGCAGCAAAATCTCCTCTTCTGGGACAGAGGGAACTGTCTTTCCTGATTGCCCTCATTATTTCCAAAGCCACTCAGATCATCCAAGAACATTTGCTAGACAAGTCCTGGCTCATTTCTCAAAGCATTTGCATGATGAAAATACAAACTAATCACTTGCTTTTGTTTGTTTCAAAATCATTATGTAGTAGATTAAAGTCAATGAAACTTTTAGCAAGAACCAATGAGCAAAAATAACGGTGAAGTGAAAAGAGATACACTGCAGAAGGCTGTCTTTGGCTAATAGGCTTTAGGTAATTCTTAGAGAAGGTCAACATTCATAGCCATGTTTTCCTCATAGTTTGTTAATCCAAATTCAAAGGTAGTCAGTTCAGTTATGAATTTTTTATCAAATGAGAATAAATGCAACATTTTATTTGGATTACACCACTCAGAGAAAGGAGGAAATAGAGAAAGGCCAATAAATCTTAAAGAGTTAATTATTTATACAGAGAAAATTTACTTTGTAAGTTGTGACTTGTTTTATTGGTAAACTACAGTTCAATTTAGATTGAGAAGCAGAAAGATTATTGTTTCCCAACAGAAAAGCATCATAAATAAATACAGAAGAGAATTTTTTTGTATATGTGCCAAACCATCTACAAATATTCAGAATAAAAACAAAAACTGTTTCTAAAATTTCTTAAGTTTAAACTCTTTAGTTACACTTAGCACCAAAAATTTAGTGGTAGGGCTAATCAGGTCAGTCCTTCTGTCTAGAGGTGACACCAATTGGAGGATTGGTATCATAAGCACCCCATTTGTGCTATAATGTTGGCTGACTCTTTTTAAAATATTTTTTATTGTCTTCAGAGAGGAAGGAAGAGAGAAAGATAGAAACATCAATGATAAGAGAGAATCATTGATAGGCTCCCTCATGCATGCTCCACACTGGGAATGAAGCCCACAACCCAGGCTTGTGCCCTGACCAGTAATCCAAGTGTGACCTCCTGGTTCATAGGTCAATGCTCAACCACTGAGACACACCAACTGGGCCTAACTCTTTGGTTCACTTGAGTTTACCTACAAAACGGTTCCAAATATGTCACATTCTGTGGACAAGAATATGCTAGCATATAATATGACACTTTGAAGAGTCCTGTTGCAATCCAAATTATAGGATCTTTAATTACCATTACTTGCAATATTGAAACCAATTTACCAGAAAAAAATTATATATATATATATATATATATATATATATATATATATATATATAATGCTAAGTGTCAGACAATCCAACAGGTCTCTATGATGCACACTGACCACCAAGGGTCATATACTCAATGCAGGAGCTGCTGTGGTGCGCACTAGTCATTTACAGAGAAATGGCACCTCAGACCTGGTACCAACAAACCAATATTCAGCTTCCCACAAGTGGGACACAGGCCCCACCACCATCCTGGAGCAACAGCCCACCAAATTGCACCCAATGCTGATGAGACCCCATGGTGCAAAATGTGGCCAACAGCCAAGCCCAGCCTGGAAACAGTGGTTGTGGGCTCTGGGTAATGATATCACATAGCAACGCCTGTTTTCCTCTCCCTAGCGACTGGCCTTCTTGGAGTTTCTTCAGCTCAGGAACCAGACTTGCTTTATAGCCAGGTGGAAACATTTTACTCTTTAACCAATGTCTGTGAAGCATTTTCCCATGCTTCATCTCATTTGATCCCCACAGAAATTCTGGAGTACATAATAGGAGACTGGGAGGAATCCTACTTTCTTTTCATTAGCTGGAAAATGGAGATTTAGAAAACTTAGAAATTTGACCAGACTGAAAAGAAATAAGAAATGATGGACCTTTAAAATGATTTCCGGTTTTCTCACTACACATAATAAAGTCAAACACTGATGTAGTTAAATACTTTACACTTTGCTTTTCCTACATGATCTACAATAATAATTTCCTTCATATTGATATTTACTATGTTGCTGACAATTACCTGAAAGAGAAGCTGGGATGCTTCACAGGGCTGGAAAAAGTTTAGCTAAATCAGAATACAGGAGTAATTAAGCAAGTTTATTTACATATAAAGCTCTTCCTCATGCCAACCACACACATGTGTTTCAATCTGTCATTGTTGATCATGAATTTGGTTGACACTTGTATTATAGAGAAAGGGCGAATAGTGATATTAAAATATTTATTGTAATTAATTTCCTTTCAGTGTGCATTAATTTGTGTACTGGGACACTAGTAAAATAATAATAATAGAGAAGTCTAGAAAAAAGTTTAATTCCCTGGCATAAAGAGGTAGGATGGATGCTTGGATAGATGGATAGTTACATGGATGTATACATAGATGGATGGTTAGATGGACAGATGAGACGTACGGACGAGCAGACGGACGGACAGGTAGATGGATGGATTGTAGGAATAATTATGAATTCTGCAGTATGAATGTCAACCCGAAGTCTTTTGAGAAGTTCCAACAGATACCACTTTGTAACAGTTTAACTTGACCCCAGTAAAAGTTTTAGAATAATGCCAGACAATAATAAAACAATGCCAGCTATAAGAATGTTTCACATTTTAGATGTTCTCTAAGATAGAAGTGAATTTCTTTGGCTTAAAAATCAATTGGACCTCCCCACCTATCACAGAGTTTACTCTATCGTTAGGTTTTCCCTGAAGTGCATTCTTCTATGAATGCATCTATAAAATATTTCCCCCATTATTTGTAAACCTCAACTTAGTTCTTAATTTCCTTCCAGAATTATAAAAATAATAACTGCCATTTATTGGTCCCTAAATATATACCAACTACTATGTAATGGATTTCAGATATACAGTCTCATTTGATGCCAATAAAAATCCTATAAACACATTTATTAATTCAACATGGGTTTATTATGTACCTTCTATGTATCAGACAATGTTCTAAGAATTTCAAAATTACTTTGTGACAAAAACTAACAAAAATCTCTGCCCGTATAGAAACTACATTTTAGTTAAGTGGGTAAAGGGGTAAACAATAAACTGTTTATTATTATTATAATCATCCTTACTTTGAAGATAAAGCAACTAATATTTAGATAATTAAATAACTCTCCAAAAAATACATAGAAAATAATAACAGGCTTTAGGATTCAAATCCAAGACTCTAGATGGATGGGTGGGTGGATGGCCGCAAAGCCTGTGTTTATCAGCATTAGATCATACTGCCTCTACTCTTGGAATTGAACTAGAATAATGCCAAGTACTTGGAGGCAAAAGTAGACTGTCCGAGATATGGTATAACTTAACTGACCACATGCTAGACATTGTCAGATGCCAGTCATCTTCATGATTACTGAATAAATCCAAACCTTTTTGTTCCCCTATCTGAGATACATAACTTTCAACTAAGATCAAAGGCAATCTGGCAAACTTTACCTAATGCAATTTCAGTTTTACCTCTTCCAGGCATAAGATAGGATTATATTCATCCTCCCCTTGGATTATAAATATGGGATAATTCAGCTTGCATAATGGATTATTTAATTTCTGATTCACTACTTCTCAGAACTCTCTCTTTCCTCTTGTATTAAGCCTAGAAATGTTCGTGATGCCAGTGGCTCCTCTGCTGAACTGTGATGGACAAGGAGCATGAGTAAGAATAAAACTTTGTTCTTTAAGCCACTGGAAATTGGAAGAGTTTTGTTACAAAGGATAACCTAGCTGCTCCTTCTTTTACCTGGACACAGGCAATTCCTAAATCTTTTTTATCATAATCATGATGATGTAGCAGTAAGGTAAACTGAATAAAAGTGAGCAGCCCGCCCTACCTGGTTTGGCTCAGTGGAATAAAGGGTCCCTCATTCGATTCCGGTCAAGGGCACATGCCTGGGCTGTGGGCTTGATACCCAGGGAGGAGCATGCAGAATGCAGCTGATCCACTGATTCTCTCTCTTCATTGATATTTCTATTTCTATTTCTCTCTCTCTCTCCCTTCCTCCCTGAAATCAACAAAAATATGTATTTTTTAAAGTGAGCAGCACACCATCTAGAAAATAACCATATGATATTTGGTAGAGAACATATTAGAAAATGAAGAGAAAATATATACAGAGAATTTTTAGGAAAAGAAAAGAAAAAACAGCCGAAACCGGTTTGGCTCAGTGGTAGAGCTTCGGTCTGCAGATTGAAGGGCCCCAGGTTCAATTCCGGTCAAGGGCATGTTCATTGGCTGCGGGCACGTCCCCAGTGGGGGGTGTGCGAGAGGCAGTTGGTCGAAGTTTCTCTCTCATCAATGTTTCTAGCTCTCTATCTCTCTCCCTTCCTCTCTATAAAATATCAATAAAATATATTTTTTAAAAGAAAAGCAAAAACAATATGAGAAAAATATATCTTAAAAATATCAGTAAGCAAGGAAAGTACATGCGATAAAATAGAAAAAAATTCTTCTCTCTGTTCAAGCCAAGGAGTTATTAGCATGCAGAAGCTAACCTTAAAAGAAAAAATAATAAAGTTGAATACTTAATGCATTTGTTTCTTTGTATTTTTCTCATCAGCTTGTCTCTTCCCCAATTAAAAATAAATTCTGGGAAACCAAGATATAAATGACTGTTATGTGCCTGAATGTCAAAACATTTTAATAAAAATAAAAATGTGACAATCAAATCTGCTATGACTTATTTAACACAGAGAGCCAGAAAGGCCTTCTAGAACCAACACCACCTGCATTTATATCTTCCAAATGAAAAGTGAAAAAGGAACAAATGTGGTCTCATTACTTTCCACCAAGGGCAAGATCTTTACCACAACAGTGCCCATTGCACCAGATTATCAAATACAGGCTCACACTGTAATTTCTGGAAAATACAAAATATATACACAGAACAGAGTAAAAAGACTCCATGCAGGTATGCTGCACTTCAGTAACTCAGGTGATAGAGAGGAAAAAGTTTATGTCACTAAAACACAGGAAGTTGAATAATAAGAACAAAAGAAACTTGCCCTAATATGGTTTCATAAACTGAAATTACTCTTGTAATTTGTTTTAATTTGCCTTATAATGCTTAATTCTCATATTTTAAAAAGTAAGTTTCATTTGCACCTTTGTTAAATTTTAGCCTTTTGATGTAAGAAGTCAGTTTTTGGCAGCATTGCATTAATACTTGTTTCATACTATTGGATTTAAACTTTTCCATTACTCTACATAGGAAAGAGGAAGATTACATAATGGGCCCTGGTTTATAAAAACATGGGTCCATAGCTATAGATGTAGAAAGTACCTAGAAGTTGGTATTTTCAAACCCATGGGAAAGAGTGTCCCATGTATATCAACTGCAAGTATAATCTACAAGCTACAGGTGTCATCTATTTAACTGTTATCCAGTTATGATGCAGCCAATGCAAGCTTGCAGTGAATGTCCCAAAGAACAGGAAGCATCAACAATTAAGTACAGATTGATGTTAACTTGTCTAAAGAGAGAGACTGGACTAGTTTGTGAAATTGTGGAAACCTTAAAATTCAATCAAATTTGTTCCTATTACCAAAATTCATTTGACTTGGTGTTGTTCAGTCCAAGTTCATTAGATAAAAATTCCAAAGTATATGGGACCCTTCACATAAGTCATACTAACTCCTTATGCACACTTTTCCAATTAGCAAGAACAAGACCTAGTGGAATTATATCCATCAAATAATAATCAAAGATATGCCTCACAGACTTTACATGCCTATAAAGCTACTATTCCACAAAAGTGAGCCATGCGCTTGGAACTGTTAAAAAGAACATGGTGGATGCATAATGTAGTGTTTGTGCCATGCTCTGCAGATAGACCTTGGTTAAAATAAAAGATCAATCAAATATTCCACACCTACAAATATTGAAACTTAATTTAGCTCATTTGGACAGAATATTAATTTGATGAAGGTGGTATATTTTCTACTATGTGGCCCAGTTACAATCACTTTTTATAATGCTGCCACAGAACAGTTCAGATCTTGGACAGTTCTCTGCATTGTTTCTGTAATATTCTCAGCCTCAAACTAGTAACTCATCATACATAATTAACATATATTTCTTAACTGAGTGTAGAATGTATGTCATGCATTATCAATAAACCAGTAGAAGGGAAAGAAACATGTTTACTGCACACCTATTATGTGGAAGGCTCTTTGAAGCTTTACATGCTATTTCACTTGACACAGCTCTGTGGCTATTATGTCCATTCGACAGATAAGGAAATCAAGGGTCAGAAACTCTAGTAACATGTGCAGAGTTGCCAAGTTATTAAATGACATATGCTACTTCAAACTCATGTTGATCTAAGTTTGTGGTCTTCCCAATATACCATGTAGCTCACCTACTACTACATACTAAAACCCTTTTTTCCCCAAAAACCCTTAGCTACTCTCTACCAAGAGTAGATCTCATTGTAGCAGGCCCATTTACAATGTACACACTTTCACATCAGGTTTTTTTCTCCCTAATAGGATATCCTCCTCCCTCCCTAACATTGCAAACATTACTTTCCCTTCAAAAGCATTTTCTACACGAAGTCTCACTTCCCCACCAGCCTATTCCTCTCTCACTGTGGATTGCATAATTTGGCTTCTGTGAGCAAAATTTAGTTTGGGGTATGTCCTTATTTGAACTGTTTTACAAGTAGACTATTATTTCAATCCCAGTCACATAAATTCTTGTATTTTAGTTTTCCTTGAATTCCCCAGTTCTTCTCCTCGGTGTTGATATGTCATAAGTATAATACAGATGCTTCAGAGCCATTGAAAATGCTAAGTCTATGCCATGCTAATTATGTCTCCATCTTCATGAATTATATCATTTGGCTCTTTTATAATAAATTAGGGGATGATGTCATCTACAAAAATTGCACTGGCCTGGGAGGCAAGAGACCTCAGTTGACATTCTAGGCAATAAACTAGTTGTGGCATGTGAGACAAGTAATATAACTTTAGAGCTTCTCAATTTCTCCATCTGCAAAAGAGAGAACTTAGACTAGATGTTACCTAAACAGAATGCTTATCCTTATATATTCTAAAATGTGTTTCCAAAGAGGTCTTATAATGGTGGCGATGTACCTATGCAGCCGGGCTTATCCAAGTTTTTCTCCACCCAGAGTCAATACTCCTTTAGTGTCTTCTGCTCCGTGGAAAATGTCTAGTTGATTCAGTATGAAAAATATAGACATTAGCAGAAGCCTTTTTTCAAATTATAGTCAGTTTCCCAAAGCAAACCCCTACCAACCCACCTAGATATGTTTAACACATCTGTTTCAGGAAATGTGATTTGTGAGCAAAAATCAGTGTTCCCTATTCTGAAACTCGAATTTCCACCTATGCAGAATGCCCTATGAGTTAAATAATAGGTTCAAAGGCATCCACATGTGTTCAAGGTGGGAGATTAATTCAATTGTTTAAATGGTGCCATCATGCCCTGGTTGGTTTTGCTCAGTGGATAGAGCATTGGCCTGCAGACTGTCCCATGTTCGATTCAGGTCAAGGGCATGTACCTTGGTTTCGGGCACATCCCCAGTGGGAAGTGTGCAGGAGACAGCTGATTGATGTTTCTCTCTCATTGATGTTTCTGACTATCCTTCTCCCTTCCTCTCTGTAAAAAATCAATAAAAAATATATTGTTTTTTAAAATTGTGCCATCATGACAAAATCCGTTTGGCTCAGTAGATAGAGCATCTGCTTGCAGACTGGAAGGTCCCAGGTTCAATTCCGGTCAAGGGCATGTACCTTGCAGGCACATCCCAGGTGTGGGGTGTGCAATAGACAGCTGATCGTTGATTCTCTCTCATTGATGTTTCTAACTCTCTATCCCTCTCTCTTCTTCTCTGTAAAAAAATCAATAAAATGTATTTTTTTAAAAATAAAATAAAATTGTGCCATCATCAAGTTTACTATCAATATAAGAAATACCTCTATTTAATGTAAGATCATGTGTCAGAGGTAAATCTTTCAATTAAATCAGCACAAACAATAACCCTGAGAGCTATAATAATAATTAAAATGGCATACAGTATTCATTACAAACTGTTTTTTCATACTAGCTTTCTTTTATTGTTTTATTTACTCATCCATTCATCCATCCAATATGAAGTTACTGAGCATCTACTATGAATCAGCAATTGTTCTAGCTGCTAAATTTGTTTTGTGATATTAGATGAAGTTCAAGAAATTATTTTGTTTCTAGACCATGCTATATAAAACCCAAACTAAGCAACTTAAAGGAAATTTTCCTTTAGAGAGTAAACAAAAAACCTTATATTTAAATGATAGAAAAAAGTTATTTAAAAATAAGGAAAATAACTAAGAGAAGAGAAGACATTAACTTAATCTGCACAGGAAAAGAAAATTACGGTTAATGTATTGGACAAAGTCATGTCCTCAGGAATGACTAAAAAAATATTCCATATCACTTCAGGCACATACTTTCTTTGAAAAAGATGACTATAGTTGTTAATTTCATCATGTATTATTCTTAACAGGCAAAATGTACATTTTTCAATACATTAGAGCCATTTTCCTATTCAATAACTATTTCATCTCAAATAGCAACCAAATTTAGCCCACTAGATTTATGTTTTATGCCATATTATCTCCTATGCTCTATCCAATATGGACATACTTTGGTACCAATGCACTTTACAACTAATAAATTATTCAATCATGAATAGGTACTCCACTGAGAAATCATTACCTTTCTTGATAGGTTCAATTAACCTGACATTTTATCTTCAGTGAGTTAAATAGTGTTGGAGATCTTGATAACACTAGGTTACAAATGTATACACTGCATAGTGAAAATTAATGTCTTAGGTAAGCAAAGGCATTTAGTCTTATAATCTTTCATATTATCAAATACTTTACATAAACCATCCTTCTAAGTGATGGGAAAAGGGAACAAAAGCTCAAAGCCCATAGCGATGTCTCAGAATATTCATGCCCAGAACAATTTACTTACATGGAGCCCCAAACATTTCTAGAATAAAGGAGCAAAGGGGAGCTTTGAGTATCTCGTGAATGTGTTGATTGATTTTTTTCAGTTTACTTGTGGGGAGCTGTTGGTTTTCTCTTTCTATAATTGAATTTAACAAAGCTAATGACAGGTCACCTGCTTCGGATGCTTCCTATATATCCAGGTTTTAACAGGTCACTTCACAAAATTTAGTTAATTTTCATAAGCATCCTACAGTGTATATAATAGTATCATGTTATATAGAAGGAGGAAAGGCTCAGAGAGGTTAAGTGACTTGCCATGTGTCACCCAGCCAGCATGTGCTGGAAGTAGGTCCAATTATCAGGCCTGTGCTCTGGGGACCTGTACACCTGGTGAATTGCCTCACTTGTGAGAGCACAATGCTGGAGAAATCAGGACTATGTGTTAGATTCCTATTTGGTCAGTTTGCTTAATAAAAAGAATTCTTCTCCAGATATACAACCAATGCGTTCCATTGCTCATTCAGGGAACCAAGTGAAAATGTCTGCATGACCCATTGTATAAAAATTGATCACTGATGGCAAATACTTCATGTCAAATTCAGGTCCAATGGTGCTCATTGTTCTCCCACAGATAATTAATTAATATATTGGTCAAAATACATAGTCTGCATTCTTATGAGGGCTGTTTGCTAGAGCATAGTAATTCTTATCTAAGTTTTTTTTTTAAGTTTAGCTTAATGAGAAATGTAACTCTTACTTCCTGGAATCCACGAAACAGCAACCTAATAATCACATGATTAAGTCCCCTCTCTGGGACTCTGATCATGTGAAGTAAATAAAGTTGTGACTTCCACCAAGTGGATTTGTTCAAGGAGGCACCATCCTATCAAATTATGTTAATAATTCAAAACTTCTCCTTGTGTATCCCTCCCTGCTCTTTGTAAGTCACCCAACAATTTGCAAAAGTAACCAAGGGAAATGTTTTGGGTGGGCTTTTGAAGATATTTTTAGCTAAAGTGGTGGAGGTTTAAAATATAAGCATGGGAGTGTCTGCCATTTAGAGAAATCACCTGCTCGCACAGTTCCATGGAGAAGTGGAATGTTTCCGTGTGTCACTCGGGACAACATGTGGACTGCATTAGGTCAGGTTATTGCAGGTCATGCCACGTGAAACAGCTGAGCCACATATAATCGCAAGCGATACAACTTGCTCAATGCAACATAAATTTAAACATGAGTAGGTTTTTTTCTCCTCAAAAAGAGTCAACATCTGCTGTAGATAACAAAATGCCCACACTGGGAAGGGTTGGTGCTCTGACACGATGTGAATTATATGTAGGTAGTTGAGTACATCTATATTTAGGGGATCTCTAAATATGAACAATGGGTGTTTGGGTACATGTAATGCATTCTCTAAGGGACAGAAACCTCATGTTTTTAATAGTCCATTTTATAATTTAATAAGTGGTGAATTCAAAGCATTTTAAAAGATAGCCTTACAAATTCAACAATAGAGACAATTTTTGGCTTAGACAGCTGGCTTCTGAGTCAGTAGGCCAAACAGTTAGTATTCTTATTTAGACTAAAGGGGAAAAGTATAGACATTAAGAAGGCTCAGAATAAAAGAAAGCGACATTGAATTATGATAAAAACAAGAACTGAAGAGATGTGTTGCAGAATATCACAACAGTTAATTTCCAAGAAAAGTCAGGGCATATGGTATCCCTGGGCACAATTATAGTCCTGAGAGCATTAAGAGGTTTGGTGAGCACTTCTGGGAATAGTGTGTAGCATTATCATTTGAATAACCTTGACTTCGGATACCACTTTTGACATCAGATTTAAGCCTCATAAGGACCTTTGAGTAAGGAAAGAAGAAATATCTTCTAAAGAGCCTACCCAAAGCTGGTCACTCTCACATGACGGCACACATCTGCCCAAACAATACTCCCACATGTCCCTGGGCAGCTCTAGTCAAATATGTGTTAGTTTATAAGTCTAGTCCAAGCATAAAAGTCTTAAGAACATGGGAACATTTTTTCCAATGTCTCTTCTGTATTCATCAGTAAATATGATCAGATTCATTGAATCAACCTTTGGACAGTATAAAAACAAGGTGAGCATTTCTTTAAAGAGGTGAAATTTAAGTTTCAGAAACAAACTTTGGGCTAGAACAAATGTAATAGAGCTCTGTCTTTCTTTGAATTCATATTTAGTCCTCAAATTCTTTAAAGTGAGCATATCATATCTCAACAAATAAACACTAAACTTCCTATAGACAAGGACTTTATAAATTATTTTTTTATCCTCCACTTGCATACCTGTTTCCTTAGCACAAAATGGGTAAAGAAGGTTGCTGCATTTTAATTTGTTCTCATCCACATCTACTTAACTTTTAGTGTCTCTTTGTCCACTCAGCTCTGACAACATCAGAGGCAATTGAGGTTTTGAAAATAGAACTAAACTTTTAAAAGACCTGGATTTGGGGTCCAGCTTAGCCTCACATTAGTGTGTGACAACTGATGAATTTATATTCTTATGCCTCTGAACTTTGTTTGCCTCATCTATAAAAGTGGAACATATACAATCTGTTTCACAAAGGTAAAATATTGGCCCATTTTCCTTTGGATCTTTTTTTGTACTTTATACAAAAGGCAGTAAAACTGAACTTACAAACTTTAAAGTATCTGTTAGGATATTAGCAAAATTTTCTGGATTCTGGTATCATTCATTCATTCATAAGGTGCCTCTTCTGCATAGGCACTCTACTGTAGGATGATGATATGATGGTGAGCCAAAATAGACTCAGTCTCTGCTCTCATGGTATTCATAACATAATGGAAGGCCAGATATTATATCCAAATAGCATTTTAACACTTTCTTTAGTAAAATAGTAGTGGCTTGGTGCACAAAATCCATGCACATTAAAGGGGAATTAATTAGAGGAAATATTTTAATATTGCTATTTGCCCTTTCTGTATAATAGAAGTGTCAGAAATGAAAGAAAATTAGTAAAATGTATTTGAAAATCTTCCTCCTGTCAGAGTCTGAGGTGTGCCACAGAACCCAGAGTCAAGTCCCCACCCACCTGCATGAGCCTTGAAATCACACAAGACCCAGACTGGGCCAGCCCCATCCCTATCAAGCCCTGCAGGGCAGGGGGCACAGCCTCAAGTCCCCCGGCCCAGCCCTAGGTGGGGGACATGGCATCTGGTCCCCTGGCCCCAGTGCTGGGGCGGGGGTGGGGGTTGGGGGTGGGGGGTGGGGTTGGGGGATGTAGTCACAGCCTCAGATCCCCCGTCAAACCCTGCCAGGTGGTGGGGTGCAGCCTCGGGTCCTCTGGCCCAGCACAGGGTGGGGAATACAGCCTCAGGTTCCCTAGCCAGGCCTCAGGCTCCCCGGCCCCAGAGCAAGGGCTTGAGGGCAAGAGGGTGTGAGGGCGTGATGAGCACTTGCATATTAGCTCTTTATTATATAGGATATCAACAATTTCAGTTTTTATTGAGGGAATTTTCAAGAGTCAATTTAAAATCTATCAGCTCTGGACAAAAAACATACACCTATGGATGAGGACAGTGTGTGTGGGGGGGTGGTAAGGGCAGAGGGTGGGGTGGGAACTGAGTGGAGGGAAGCTATGAGGGGAAAAAAGAGGAACAATTGTAATAATCTGAATAAAGATTTATTAAATTAAAAAATAATAATTAAAAAATCTATCAATTCTGCAATCCTAATAATTAAAATTTCTTATAAAGTAACAAGAACAAAAATTATACATGACACCAAAAGTATGCTTACCCACACATTTCTGAAATATAACTAGTCATGAGTAGAGCACTTGGGAATCCCAGAGACTGTCATAAAATCACAGAAAATGTTGCAACGTGAAAGTCTTGTGCTCAAAGTATCCTTAGTAAAACTGTACTGTTGTAACTCAGGCCCTATTTTTACAAGATAAACAATTAGACCAACATAGACAACATGGCTTTGCCATCTCCATTGCTTTGCTTTCAATAAGGTTAAAGTCAAGAGAAACAGCCAACACTTGAATGGTGATAGTTTATATTACATTAAATATCCTGGAGAATTCAAGTCTCAATAGAAAAAGAAGCTGCATTATTATTTGCAGAACTCAACATAGTGAAATGACATTTATACCAATAAGTTTCTTAAACCTGGCATTATCTTAAAAATGTGTTCATGTTAAACATATCTCCATGCTATCGCATTACACTTTTATTTACTTTTATTTCTCACAAAAAGATGCAATGTATTTAATGTTAATCACTGTATAACAACCAATGAAAAGGAATGTAAAGAATGGATTTTTCATAAGGAAGGAAAGAGTTACTGGCAATGGATTTCAACAAATTCCCCGGCTGGCTAAAGATATATCACGCTGGGCAATAGAGTAGATAAACCTTCGGTGGCAAACTTTCAAGGCCCTGTCATTTATGGCTGTGCTCCCTGTTCTCTCTTTTCTTCTTTGAAAATGCCAGTCGTGTATGGATGAAGCACATGTTTCTTCTGCCAGTGCCTGCTCAAGCAGACAGTTTACTAATTTGTAGCTCAGTAAACCTTTCACTGCACTGAGCACCTTGAGGTTAGCACATCTCTAATCATTATTTGATAACAGAAATCTGCAAGCATCACATCCCTGGTAACAAGAACATTGTATCTTAGCAACCAGCCTTGATATTCAAACAATTTCATTAAAGCGTAGCACCTCTTAGCAGGTGGGTGAGTGTGGGTGTTGATAAACATTTATAACATGATCAGCCATTGTGTTTGCCAACACTGTAATCAGCATGACAAATTTATGAATTTGTTTACAAGCTCCTAGATAGCCAATCTATGTAGTTAAACTAGATTTCAAACCAGTTAGGAGATCTAAATACCAGATACTTGTTTGAAATGGAGAGTTGATTCAGAAATCTATCCGTTAAGAGATTGCCAACCTGTTTTTAGTACAGAGACATCATTAATATTTCCATTGTGGCTTACTCTTTATATAGCAGTGCTAAATGTAAATGCTTCAGGAGTAAAATCTAAGTGGGAACTTCAGCTACATTGAGATTCATAGGAATCATGTTAGCAATAAGATAATAAATAAATGAATGAATGATACAAGAATCATATTATGAAGAAAATACAGCTGAGATATTTTCCTCTACAGATGGACAGAGCTAAGTGATACACTTTTAGTACCCAGTGATCTATTTTGTGAATGGATAAAAGAAAATAAATGTGTTGGGACTCCCCTTTACAAAGAGAATAAATTTTTTTGCTAAGTAATTTACTACCAACTTTAAAATGTATTATAAAAGTACTAGAGGCTCAGTGCACAAAATTAATGCATGGGAGAGGGGGTGTACCTCAGCCCAGCCTCCACCCTCTCCAATCTGGGGCCCCTTGAGGGATATCCAATTGCCCATTTAGGTGCCATCCCAATGGAAGCAGGCCTAAACAGGCGGTTGGACATCCCTCTCACAATCCAGGACTGCTGGCTCCCAACTGTTCACCTGCCTCTGCCTAATTGCACCTAACCACTTCTGCCTGCCTGCCTGCCTTCCTGCCTAATCACCTCCTAACCATTCCACTGCCAGCCTAATTGATACCTACCTGCTTCCTGGCCAGCCTGATTGCCCCTAACTGCCCTCCCCTGCTGGCCTGGTCATACCTAACTTCCCTCCCCTGCAGGCCTGGTCCTCCCACAACTGTCCTCCCCTGCAGGCCTGGTCCCTCCCCAAATACCCTCCCCTGAAGGCCTGCCCCCCCCAAATGTCCTCCCCTGTGGGCCTGGTTCCCCAACTGCCCTCCCCTGAAGGCCTGGGTCCCCCCAACTTCCCTCCCTTGCTAGTCTGGTCTCCTCCAATTGCCCCCAACTGCCCTCCCTGCCAGCCATCTTGTGTCCACATGGGGGCAGCCATCTTGTGTGTTGGAGTGATGGTCAATTTGCATATTACTCTTTTATTAGATAGGCTTTATGTATACATCCATTTAAGAAATTAATGATATGTCCCCATCATGAATCAGTCCAAACAAAACAGCCTTTTTCCATCTATTTATTTCAAGCTAGTACTTACCCACAATATGGATTTGCATAAAATGTAATATTCACTTTTATCTCTTTCCTAGTGAATGATCAGGAAAACAGTATATGTGCATTTTTAAATCTCCCACTCACCCCATGCTCTTCAAAACGAAAAAGTCTTCTAATCTAGACAGGACTACCGGGGCACATCTTTTTCTTCGTTATATAACACAGCTAATATTACTGTAAGATCTCAAACCTGTGATTGTTCAAGCGTTGCCAAGTATAAACGTTCACTAAGGCATGCACTGGCAAATAGGTAAGAGAAAAACAAGGGCTCCTCTACCTTCTGAAGTTTGAACCTTGAACCGACAGCCCGCAGTTACAACAGGGCCTCTGGGCTCCTCATCCCTGAACAAGCTATTAATCTACCTGAAATAGGTGAACTTCAGTGAAGCATTATCAAATAGGTAACAAGCTCCCTTGCAAATTAAAACCAGCCATGATGAAAAACAAGTTTGTTGACCTAGCTTGTTCACCATGAACCATGACACGGCAGTTAATAACTACCACCTGGAGAACTCCAGGCTTCCACAGCGCGCACCGCAATGTTCCAGACATTCAAAGACAAAAACATAGAGGGCAGCCTGCGAGACCAACAGCTCTCTCTCAAACACGGCTCATAAAACTTATTCAGGAAGAGAGGACAGCTAAAAAATTCAGAATTGTCGTCAGGAAAGACCATAATTCCTCTAAAGCAAAGACAACAAAAATTCTCTGAATTTGTGTATATGATACCAGGTGGGGTAGGGGACCGTGTGAGGGGGGTGAGAAGGAGGAAATGAGGCACCATTGTTTGCCCTATACATTAGATTAACTGTTCTACTTACAATTTAACAATTACTCCTAATGTTCTTGTGCTTTCCAATATTTGTTTCTTGTATTTTTGACATGGGTATAGAAATTATTTTAGTCCAAGGAGAGAAAATAATCCATCTTCTGAGGTGGGATTGGGGGAAAGATAGTGGCTAGAACAGAGATACAATAAGAATTTTGGTCTAGTCATTTTTAAAGCTATTTGTACAAAGACTTTCAACCTGATAATTATTTACCAGCTCCTAATATCTATAATCTAATTTTCCTTAAAAATTAGTTATTTCCCATGAGAATTTTAAATTTTCTGTTTCTGTGCGAAGTCTGGAGCAAGAATTAGTGTTTTTGTAATTGTTCCTGCGTGTGTGTGTGTGTGTGTGTGTATGAGCTTAAGTCAGTGAGCGTATGTTATTAGTTTATTCTGCCTATGAAAATTCAATGACTCAGTGTTTGTTGGACTATTTTTGACATGGAGATTCATAGTCATTAAAACCTTGGATTTTTAAAGATACATAATAGGACATAACTAAGGCAACTGTTTCAGAAATACGCTCCAGAAGCAAAAAAAGATTACCTATGTGGCACTTTGCCTTCAGAACAATGATGAACATTATGGATTATCTTCTTGTTAAACAAAAATTATAGATACATCCATACATCATTCCCAGTAACACCAGCTCATGAATACCAATTCGGGCCGCCTTTCCTGACCTGAGTTTGACAAGTTATAGTTATATGGTATATTTTAGAGACCCACCTCTGAGAGGCAGCTACCTGAAGGGTTGGGCACCAATGTCAAAGCAGAGCTTCAAGTTTTACGTCACCAACATAGGCCGGTATAGACTCTGAATACGGAATTCATCTAACATGGTCTCAAATGCATTATTCACTCTGGCTATTCAGACACAGAGTGCCTGCCAAAATATTTCAGACTTGAAAACATCGCCTATGTCATTGGTCATGTGAAAATTCAGAAAGAGTCTGAGGAAGAAAACAGGAAAGGACTGTGATGTGACTAAGGAAGGCAGACACCAGCAGAAACCAGTGCTGCTTGTGGTCCCGCTGAAGGAACGCCTTCCATAATAAGCCACCAAGTAGTTTGCTGTTAGCAAATTGTAAAGACTGAAAATTCCACAGAGTTCACGGTGCTTGATATTTGTTCAGTGCTTTCCATCTGCAGGTATCAAGGTGCAGGATAAACATTAACTCCCAGGGTCTGTCAGCTTCGCAGCACTGGGAGTTTGTAAACTCACGGTTTTAGTCAAATTACTCCCTAATTCCATTTTACTTCATTCCCTGGGACAAGAGTACGTTTTAATTTTCCACACAAAGTCTGAATACAAATAAAAAGTTTAAGACCCCCGTGAAACTTAAACTTTTAACCCTGTCTCTCTCACATAAAACTCGTTCTCCTTTGTAGAATGGGGGGAGGGAGGAATCAAAATGGAGTCAAATCAGTGCTTACCTAATTATCTGCCACAACCAGGAAAAGGTATCTACTGCTTGAAGAACTAAAACCTCAGTTTCAAATTTTAAAAATAATGTTCATTGAAATCTTTTAAAATTGTATCGTAAATGTTCTGTTTCCCTAAGACAGAGGAAACCAAAGGCAGGTTTAACTTTTTTTTTTGATTATGCCAGGTGTTTTCAACCTTTTTTTATCTCATGGTGCACACACAGACTAATTATTAAAATTCTGCTGCACACCAAAAAATATGTTATCTTCTTTGTCAATCTGACGAAAAATAGGTATAATTTTGATTCAGTCACACCGGACAGCTATTGTTGTGTTAGTTGTTATCATTTTTTACCTGATAATCTAAGGGAAAAGAGGTCAGTGCCCCTGACTAGATAGTCAGGTGTCGCATGTTTTAAAAATCCTTGGGGCACACGGGCTGAAAATCGCTGCTCTAGGCCACCATTATGGCCACACATGATGGAAAGTGTTGTAACACAGCTCTGACATACAGAGGGCTGTTTGCCCTCTGAGAAAATAGTTCAAATTTCAATTTATTTTTTCTTTTTCGTATCTGATTTTGTGGACCTTTATTTTTTTTCCTCTTCTCATAAGCTGCCAAGCTGCTCTTAAGGCAAGCTCTACTCCCTTCCACCTAGTAACTTCTAATACGTTAGCCTGGAAACCAGATACCAGAGCTAAAAGACTGAACTGTCATGCTTGAGGGCCTGTGGCTATTGACAATGAATAAGGAAGATGATTTTATGACATTAATGACAGATAGACATTGTAGGGCTTTTTTAATTTATTATAAACTTCTAGATATAGTTGATACACATCTCTAAATAGGTGAGCTATTACCATAGCGCAGAATACATAAGTAAGACAAAAATCTATATCCCTCCCATGGTAATTTGAATTAGTTAACTGGCAGGAAGGGCTGGTCATAGAATAATATGAAGTTAATTTAAGAACACTCCATAAATGAGGCAGTAGAGCTGCTAGGTGGTCTCACTCCCTCTCCACCCTCCCCCATTTTTTTTTTTTTTTTGCAATGCTAGTTTCTGTTTCTAGAAAGCAATCATTCCAAAATCTTAATTCCCAACTGGACTTCCCTCATATTAATTGATTGTTGGAAACTCTGGATCAGAACAATAAATATTATTGTTTTAAAAATTGTCTCTGGC
The DNA here is from genome assembly GCA_963924515.1 of Vespertilio murinus. Classification (NCBI taxonomy): domain Eukaryota; kingdom Metazoa; phylum Chordata; class Mammalia; order Chiroptera; family Vespertilionidae; genus Vespertilio; species Vespertilio murinus. Next base: position 23,834,601 of record OZ004711.1, on the reverse strand, counting down.
TTGCTTTTCCAAATTTGTTTCTCTACTAGCATTTGCATCCAGCACAATCAGGCTAGAGCTGAAGTGAGAGAGAAAATACACTACCAGAAAAGACAATAAATCCCAAAGATAAGATCCTACTGATCTCTGGAGACATGGAAGCAAGGGGGAAAAAAGGATGAAAATCTTGGTGAGAGAGAAAATTTTCACGGCCACCTACCTGAGATGACGTGACGATCCAGGCAACATCGGCCTGGAGGTTAAACTTGGTTGCAGGATGAATAAGGGTGCAACCAATGTTCCCGCAGGAACCTGTTCTGATCATGGAGAGCACCTGGTCTCACTAAAGACCTTCCCTGAAACAAGATGCTTAAGTGGCTTCCCAGAGATGTATCACCTAGCCTTCACCTTGAAAGCTTGTTTTCAGCCTAAACTAGAAGTTTTTTAAATATACAAAACAAACTTCCACTCCCCCAGAACACCCATTCCTCCCAAATGCCTTAACGGTTTTCAAAGTGCAAATGGGAATCACCCGGAGGATTGGTGGGATTATGGGTTAGACTTTAGATTCTGGATTACACATTCCAGTTATTCCCACAATGCATGACATAAGCCTTCAGAATTCTGTAGCGTCTGTGGACAAAAAACATGGATAAAAATACCGTGAGACTGCTCCCTCAGAGGCTTCTAGGTCATCCCTGGAAGACGACTGTGGCCAGTCAGGACGAAGACCTCACAGACTACAGTCACAGCTGTAACTAAACAACAAGATTAATCACTACTAAATCTTTGCTGCTCCTGTGGTCTGTGGATCAGCAGTACTGACATCACCTGGGTGCTTGTTAGAAATAAGGACTCTCTGGCCCTGCCCTAACTGGGTTGGCTCAGTGGATAGAGCATCAGCCCCCGGCTGAAAGGTTCCAGGTGCAATTTCTGGTCAAGGGCATGTACCTCAGTTGCAGGTTCGATCTCCAGCCCTAGTTAGGGTGCATGCAGGAGGCAATCAATCTGTTTGCCTTTCTCACATTGGTGTGTGTGTGCGTGTGTGTGTGTGTGTGTGTGTGTGTATGTGTGTGTGTGCGCACGCGCGCGTATGCATGTGTTCTCTCAGTCTCTCCCCGTCCCTCCCACTAACTCTAAAAATCAATGGAAAATATCCTCAGGTGAGAATTAACAACAACAACAACAACAACAACAACAACAACAAAAGAATCTCAGGGCCCATCACAGGCTGACTGATTCAGTATCTGCAGTTTAACATGATCCCCACATGATTCTTATGAACATTAAAATTTGAGAAGCATGGAGCTAATAAAAATATGAATGTAGAATGTATTTCTATTTTCCATGTACTGTTCTAGAAGCTTATATACATTTACTCAATTAACACACACAGTAAACTCAAGAGGTAAGTATAAGGACCACAGTTTTATAGGTACAGGCAATAACATAGTTCCACTAATATATGAGAGAAGTTAAAAATGGTATTTATGAGTGGAAATTGGTTTCCCTTCTGATACTGCACTAATGGGCACACAGGGGTTCTTTAGGACATTTCTGTGAACAGCCGTGGTGACCTGGTCTGTGACATTTTCTCTCTATAACCTTCCATTCTTGGCAAGGAAGCCATTGACAGAGGAACCGGGCCAGATACTCCTCCCAGGATTGTGGAGGGGACACTTCTGTGAGTCTGTAAAGGGTGGAAGAATTTTCCAACTCAGTCTTTCTTTCTGGTCAAGATGTGCCTTACCTTGAAATTGTGACCACCTTAATGGAAGTTTTTTTTTATCCTTTAAATTATATTTAACATTTACAATAAATTCTTTGCATTACTAAGCATATTGAAAAAGTAGAAGGTGGGATTTCTTGTCTGTTGTTCCCAGTAAGAGTCCAAGATTAAAATAATTTCAGAAATAAAATTAAAATAAATCTTGTGATTCCAGCATGAGAAAGGAAGGAGTGAAGGGAGGGAGAGAGGAGAAGAGAGGAGAGGAGAGGAGAGGAGAGGAGAGGGGAGGGGAGGGGAGGGGAGGGGAGGGGAGGGGAGGGGAGGGGAGGGGAGAGGAGAGGAGAGGAGAGGAGAGGAGAGGAGAGGAGAGGAGAGGAGAGAAGAGAAGAGAAGAGAAGAGAAGAGAAGAGAAGAGAAGAGAAGAGAAGAGAAGAGAAGAGAAGAGAAGAGAAGAGAAGAGAAGAGAAGAGAAGAGAAGAGAAGAGAAGAGTGGAGAAGGAGATGAAAAGAGAGATGGAGGGAGGGAATGAGTGGGGGAGAAACGTAAAAGAATATTCCAAATTAGATTGGCTTAAGAACCCTACTTTTAAAAAATGTTTAAGCCATCACATTTAGTAATGAATGAATAAAAGAAAAAAAGTACTCCACTGGGTATTATTTCCATGTTCATCTTAAGCATGGAATGTTACATATCCTGGAATAGGAAATAATTCTAATATAATTACAATGCTTAATCCCTTGGACACAGACCTACCTCATAGTATACTGTTCTTCTTTTATTTGATATAAGCCACCTGCCATGGAATTTATTCAATCAAAACTATGACCAGAATTTGTTCTTTGAGAATTTGAACTCTTTCTTTTATTCCACTACATGGTAATCACTAATAGAAAATGTATCATTTTACCTTGAATACAAATAATAAAAGTATCTCTCCATTATTAGAATTGACATTGTAGATATGATGATAAGTCTAATTTTATTTTATTTTTTTACCACTTACTTTTATAATGCTGAAATTCATTTTAGAACCTTAAGAATCCTTGGAAGGGCTGTCAGATCATTTTGGTTGATAAACAACAAACACTCAGCAATTTCCTCACTTATTTTGAAGGTACTATTTATAAACATTCTATCTACTGCTATGAAGCAAGCATGAAGTGTGTGTATAAAAATTCAACATCAAATATTTTCTATTCTCATGTTTTATAGTAATGATTAAGAGCAATTTCTTGATATTATAATGATTCCTAGATTTGAAGCAAAAAATCATTTGCATTTTGTGCCCATTATAACTTTCAGATTAAACTCTAAGCATTAACCACGATTATTGCTAACATCTTTGTATCAATGAGCCTCTGAGATTCTTATGCAAAGCCCTGAAGAATACACCCAGGGTATCATTAAATTAGGCAAGGCTATGCCAAAACCATTTTTTTGGCTCAGGGGATAGAGTGTAGGCCTGTGGACTGAAGGGTCCCGGGTTTGATTTCACTCAAAGGCATGTACCTTGGTTGTGGGCACGTCCTCACTAGGGGGTGTGCAGGAGGCAGCTGATCAATGATTCTCTCTCATCGATGTTTCTAACTCTCTATTCCTCTCTCTTCTTCTCTGTAAAAATATCAATAAAAAATATATTAAATAAATAAAAATAAATTCGGCAAGGCTGGTTTTCCTCTGTGTTTACTGAGTGAAGCACAGTCTCTGATCTTCAAAGTGGAAGCCTGGCTAGGCAGTCATGCCCCATTTTCACAATTTATCTTTCCTTTTAATGACTTCCCTTTAATCTCAATGAAATGCTCTGTTTCCTACTCTCACAGGAATATCCTTTACCTGGGAAAGTGGGAAAAGATGATAACACGTGTTTAAAATTAATTTCTTACTTTTCCCTCAGTGTGGTGTATCTAAAGAAGCAAAACTTACTGAATCAAGTTTAATGACATAGTAAATTCTTCCTTTCTGACAATACTGTGGTTTAATTCACTAGTGCACTTGAAGCTTTTGCCTTCAGCATCTGATGGGTCATTAGTCTGTATGTAATCCAGCAGCCAGACTCCTCAGAGTCTAAACTCCATCAGCCAATGCCAAATGGGTAGTTTCTAAAATATGACTGGTAGGTCAAGTGTCCTGAAAAAGAGTGCCTTGGGCATCCCAGATGGAGAATAGGGCATGACAAGCAACAAACTAGGACAGGATTTGAGGCTGGCACTCACTAAAGACTTCATTCATTCTAACTCACTAAACAACTGTTCTCCAAATGATGTGACTTCCACTTTTGATGTTTCTAGCCAGTAGGTCATGCAATGAAATTGGTTGCTATGCGCCAACAGGCTTAACAAACATACTATGTCACTGAGTTGAACATATTCTAATCACGTTTTACCCCAAGAATTTTTGCCTAACATCACCAAACAGTCTATGGAATCTGTCATCCTAGACCAAAACAGGCTAATTACTGCACATTACCCCCACATGTGAAATATGCACTCTGCCAGGTCATACGGTCCTTTTTCTTTGCCAGCATCCTCTATTGCTACAAGATAGAGAGATACTGTTAAAATCCTCCCATAATTTCACATACAATTTGAAAAAAAAAACATTTTTCTATCCTATCTTTTGTATATGAAATAACAAGCCTATCCAAAACTATTTATTATAGTTTTTCTATAAGGCTGCATTCAATCATTTACTCACACAATGTTAGATACTAGCAATAGATATAAAGTTTGCAATCCCTGTCATCAAGAGTAAAACAGGTGATTTTACATGCTGGATAGAGAGTTGTTGTTGTTATTGTTGTTGTTTTTACCTGATCATCATTATCATCATCAGAATCATCTTAAGTTTTTAAAAATTTAATGTAAAACATACTATGCTGGACACTAGAGAGAACTGCAACCTGACATTATGCTTGAGGAAAAATCATATGCCTCCCTCTAAAATGGGGTTTTCAATGTTCTATTAAAAAACACATGTGTCACTTCATCATGGTGTTATCTTCTTAGGAGAACTTGGAAGCAAGGCTAGACTCAATTGTTGAGTAAAACACTTTTATTTAGTAACTTAAAAGCCAGCACCTAAAACTGCTGGTTGTTCATGATCCCTATGAGGAGATGAGTAGTAAGGGCCATGGTAGAAGGAACAATATAGAGGACTTGGATTCTGAACAAAATACTATTGTTCTCAAGAGGATGAGAAAAAAATAAAATAAAACCAGGGAGTCTGAAAGAGAAGTGAGTAGAGATAGAGCAGGAGGGCAGAGGAAGCCAGAAAGGAAGAGCAAAAGGAGAAGAGAAATTGGAGAGTGGGTGGGAGGAAGAACAAGTGAGACGAGCATTAAACTGGAGCACATGCCCAAACCCATAAAATTAACATATTGAAAGTAATCCAGCACTTCCTCTCAGAGAGAACAAGGGGTTGGATCAATTGCAGGGCCTTGGACATGAAAGCCAGTATCCCATTGTGGTAGGCAACCTCTGAAATGCTCCTTCCTCCTGATTTCCATGTCCTTGTAATCCCCTCCCATTGAGTATGTGCTGGACCTCGTGACTCACTTCAAACCAACAGTGAAAGCAAAGGGCTATCTATTCCAAGATTATTACCAAAAAGCTCTGGCTTCCATCTTGCCTATCCTTACTCTCTCCCTTACTCATTCTCAGGGATGTCACTTGCCATATTGTGAGCTGTCCTGTGGAAAGGGCCGTGAGACAAGAAACTGAGGGAGGCCTCCAGCCAACCACTAGTGAGGAAATGGGGCCCTCAGTCTAACAACTCACCAAGAACTGAAGCCTGCCAACCCTACCTAAGTGAGCTTAGAATCCAATCCTCCCTGAATCAGTCTTTAGACCACACCACACCCCTGGCCAGCATGATGCCTGAAGCTTGAGAAGTCTTTGAGATAGACGCACTTAAGCAACACTCAGATCCTGACCCACAGAAACTGGTAACTAATAAAAGTTTGTTGTTTTAAACTGCTAAGTTTTAGGGTGATTTGTTAGATGTCGATGGATAAGTAATATATACATTTGATGTGAATGTGACCACTTTGCCCAGGATTGATTCCAGGTTAGTAGGTGGTTCACTGAGGCAGCCCTAACAGATTTAAGGTCCAGCCTCTGATAAACATAATAACCTGCTTTAAAAATAACAAACTTACTCATGTTTCATAGTCTTCTGGGTTTGAGCACCAACTACAGTCCAGGTATTAACTAACTGTGAGATAATGGCCAAGGCATTTAACCCCGCTGAGACCCAGTCTTCACATGTAGAAAATGGGGCCAATAATTATCCCTGCTCGTCATGCCTGTCATGAGATTGACTTGAGGTCATGTAATTGAAACTACTTAGGAAACTCTGAAGTTAGTCATAATGTGAATACTTAAGAGACGGCTGCAGCCCCACTCATGGGATTTCTCTGGGCTAATAACATTTTAAATATTTGCAACTCCTTAAAAAGTATTTCCTCTTTTTTATGAGGCAAAAGATAATATCTCAATACTTCTTAGGTTTTGCCACAAACGCAAATGTCTCATTTTCATTTCGTTTTTCCAAATCTAAGGCTTTAGTCTATCAATGTTTGTCTTACAACTGGTCATTTGTTGCATATTGAAAATGTAAATAATTCTAAGGTTGTTCTTTATTTTAAAGGTGTATGTTTTATGTGAGGTTCCCTAGAAACAGAGTCTGAGATAGAAATTCTTGTTCAACTGACTTTTTAAAATTTGAAGAAATGTTTGCATGAGGAGAGGGAGAAAAAATAGGGGGAAAAAGCTAAGTAAGAACATGGGCTCAGATTACTACCAACTTCAAGTGATTCCATGAAGAGGTTAAAACCACACCCTGAGACATTAGGTCCACATTGAGACAAGAGGTTGGCCTTGACATGGTTCTCCCCTTCCCAGTCACTCATTGGGTGATTCTCCAAAGAAGGAGGCAGCTGTGAGCATACCAGCCACATTCAAAGAAGCTGGGGAGTATGTACCAGCCACCGAAGGGGGTGGAGGCAGGGTACCAACAGCATCCACTACAGAGTACCTATCACATGCTTTCTCGTGGAATTGTATTGTCATTTCTGCAAATAGGTCTTACTGTGCTAAAGAGTTTCAACATTTGATCACTTTCATACCGGCTGTGTTAAATGATAGCCGTGTGGAAAAAAAATAAAGATTTCTCCCTAATTAGAGTTGTAAAACTTGATTCAACTCAGATAACAAAAGAAAGGGAATCATTGGGAGACACTTTTGCTCCTAAAATATAACCATCAGGAAATAAATGTGAGGGACTCAAGCAAGACTGAGGCCAGTAGGGTACCTGGGGAAAAAGGGGTCCTCAACAAACCCAAGTGGGAGAAGAATCCGGGGAGATGAAGGGGGAGAAGAGTTGATTGTGGAGAAGCCATGAGCTCAGGGCCCTGAGGGAAGCAAAGGCAACAGAAGCCCAAGCCAGAGCCCAAGAAGAAAAGGTAGAGAACAGTGGAGAGGAAAGGAATGAATGCCGATTTTTATTTCAAGGATGAGAATGTATCTAATCAAATTAGAATCAGAACCACCATACCTCTGCTGTTCCTGTCAAGTTTGTCTCTGTTTCTCAGATCTGACATGGCCCACTTTTTCTTTTTTCTTTCTTTTCTTTTTTTCTTCTTCTTCTTTGTAAAGTAAATTGTTTACATTTGAAAAGCTTAGTCATGAAACAGAAGATGGTAAAACTTCTGTTTATCCAAGGGCTATTACTCACACTTCAGCTGAAGCTTCCTAAAACCTTATTGCTCCTGGTAGCATTGTAGGGGGTATTTATTGGAATGTACTTTGACATCAGTTGCCTAGAAAAAAAAAAAGTCTGAAGCTTCAGAATGCAGAGGGCCTGTCTAGAGGAACGCAAACAGCAGAGTGGAGTCATGGGTTTCTGCGGGATGCAGGCCGCACAGAATCCCAGCCCGGCCTCCTCCCAGCATGGATTCGTGATCATTGACAACCCTCATTTCTGCTTCTGACATTAATTAATTTTGGCTTTTTTAGTATGTCTGAAAAAAAGATCGCAGATTCTCTCATGAATAAAACACTACAGCGGCAATACTATTTCAACGAGAATTCAGTCTCTTTCCATCATCCTCAAACATAGGTTACCACTTTTTAAAACTACTTCATCTGGGGAATGTTTATGTATGATTAAACGAAAATGTAAACGTGGGTTTAAGGTGATTGCCCCGCTTACTTTATATAACAAAATATCTGCTGCTTTTCAAACTTATATTGAAACAGTATGTTAGTTCTGTTCTGACAGTATATAAAGATACTGGCTTTCACAGACACATAAGCAAAGTCTTTTTTATGAGCTCATAAAGGCTAGATTTAGGAATATTTAAGTAGTGGGTAATTCATAGAACAATATCTTTAGTCATTCAGCTAACATAGAGGGCAACCACAATTTATTCTTCTTAGATCTCTTCCTCCCATTTTTTTTATATGCTTAGAAGGTGAAAGGTATTTAGAAAAGACCTGCATCCATTTTTTTTATTATTATTGAACTATCACAGATGTGCTCTCTTGTGGGACTCCCCTCACTCTGTGCTCAATATATGTTTACTGACTTCAGAGAAGATGGTGAAATGAACCCAAAATGCCAGATTACTATTTGCATTATAAATGGAAGCACAAAGGGGTATTTTAAAACTTTGGTTGATCTGGCATATCAAAGATTTCTTTCTGAGCTACTTCAGTGACTGCATTGAAGTAAGCTGAAAGCAATAGCTTAAGAAGTGGCAAAAAAAAGTGGGGGGGAGTAAAGTCATAAAAATTAACCCCGCTTAATCCCATGGAAGTCTTCACTTTATCTCCACACCCGGCCCCCTTTGTGAATTACTTTTGTTTCTTACTCTCTTCTCTGTTCACAGGACTCACAAGGAAGAAACCTGGAGTTTTATGAATCCAAATGTTAAACTGGTTCTCACTGGAGTACAATTCATTTTCCATGTCTTGATACATTTGCACCCAATATTCCAGCAGATAGCATAACTCCCATTTTTAATTTTCTTGAGCCCATTACCAATAAATATGGCAGCTTTGACTCTGCTGCATTTTGCAATGTCTTCATCTGTTTTCCCCTGCTTTATAAAGTACCCAGTAAAATCACCAGTCATTACAGTGTTTACCTGAGACTCAATATCAGCGAGGCCAGTGAGAGTTCAATAAGACCTTCCCATGTCTTTATCCTTATAGCTAACTTCCACTTTGACCTTCACAGCTCTGTGCGTTTGGTTTCTGTTTTCAAAATGGAGTTCAGGCCTCCCTAAGAATCATGAGAAAGTTGAACTGGGCTGAAGAGAAATGGTATTTGAATTCTAAATAGCCACTGAGCACAGGGCTCCTGCAAACTAAACCAATCGGAACCCCTAGGAAGAGGCAAAAGTCGCCATGAGGCCTGGGCAGAAGGAACTGGACTTCTCCTTTTTAGGGGCGGTGGATATGTAAAGGCTGAGAACTTTTCGTGGGCTTAGATTGAGAAATGCAAAATTCAATGCACAAAATATGAAGTCTTGTTATCAGCACAGTAGGGGGAAGGCAGCTTTGGCCACCACATTTTTAAAAGTAAAATATACACTTACTACTGAATTTGTCTGTAAGAAACAACGTTATCTCTAAAATGAAAAATTATGCCTATATTTGGTTGTTTATGCTATTTAGAGAAGATGCCCTATCTGCCTCTCGTATTACAATGTAGGCTAAATTAGTATATCTGACATATTTCCACCTACAAGATGAAGCTCCTTAAAAAATGATCCCCAAATTTGCTTTTCTCCTCACACTTTAACATACTTGGTACTGATAGAAAGATAATTTACCTGGGAATGGATACAAGTCTCTCTGTTCCTCGGATATTTGTTTAAAGTAGCAAAGTTTCCCAGGTATGAAAATTTGAGGTCACTCTGGTTATACTTACACCAAATATTTCAGTGTTACACTTTGAAAATACATACAAACTTGTCCACAACCTTCTGAACACTCACCTCTCCCCATACCCCAACTACCATCCAAAAAAAAAAAAAAGAAGGAAAAAAAAGATATCATCGCAGATTTAGTAAAATAATATTAAGATTAAATTGCAGATAACATTGATCAAGTAAAATGCTAACATTGCCATTTAACAATGTGGAACTTATTAGACCTGAGGTACGTCTGTCTCTAATTAAGTTAGGAAATATAGTATGTAATCATTTGTTTCACAACAAAATTCATTTTTTAAGGTGGTTAAATACTCGATTTGCATTTGACAAACTACTGTCTAATGCAAAATTTGCCTCCATGTTAAACCCAGAATACTTAGCTACCTGTCCTATCTCAGTACTGTCTCAGTACTGTCTTTCTTTAACAAATCAGTCCATTGGAAAGACATCCAGATATCACTAACTTAGCTAAATTGAAGCCATAATATGAACTTCAACTGTGAATCCTGAAAGTACTTATTCATTGCCTATCAATTTTCCAGCTCTTTTAAAGCATATGTTTCTAAAATAATCATAGATATTGGTATTTTCTTAGGACTGCATAAAACTTCAAATTATATTTGGCAATGACTCATTGTGGAGGAGAACTTTAGTAATGTTCTATTATTGCCACATACCCCTGTGCCTGTGTTAGAGACACCTCAGTCAGTATCTTTCTCTTTCTGACACCACATCCTACCTACTTCCTCCAGAGTGATGAGACTCGAGGCCATGTTACAATGACCTCTGCCATATTTCACCAGGATGTCTTTCCAATGTTGGCACTGAGTCTTCCTGAAAACACATCTCACTTCAATTGTCCATCCAAACTTCTCAAGGGAAGTCTGCTTGACAATCAGGAGGAAACAAACAAAACTCCTTAATAATGTAAAGGGGGCTAGAACCATTATATTGGAAAAAACCCATAGATGTCTCAATCCCAGTTGGCATTTCTGTAAATTGTTCATCTTACTGAGGTTGTAAACCAGGCTGAAAACTGGAAGACTTCTGGCTGGTCCTTAAGAAATAATTTTTACAAAGAATAATAATAAGACTTTATCAATGTTAATATCTGCTTGGTTAAACAGTTTAATCCACTTTAGAAATCAAAGGGGGGGAAAGTCCATGTCAGTTTCAAAAGCAAATAGTAAGGAACATGGTAAACCTTTGCTTTCTCAGGGAAATAAAGTATCCCAGAAAGTATCTCTGTATTAATTAGTAGGGTTTGAAATTTAAAAACATGAAAGTCACTACAAAGTGGAATTTTACTTAATCTCTTCACTGCCATAAAGCTGAGGTACTGTCAAACACAGCATGTTTTTTAAAATGGAAGAATGAAAATACATTTATTTTCATTTTGAGAAGAATTTTATCAGACTTCCAAATCAGTATAACTTAAAAGTTTATTTAATTTATTAAGATTCTGTATAAACCAGAAGTCAAAAGGTCACTTATAAATCTTTATATTCAAACTACCTTATTTAGTAAATACAGAACTATTGAAAAACTTGCTATAATTTTATATATTTAGACATAATAGAAGAAAAATTGTTATAGAAAAAGGTCCTCTCTTGCCAGCCTTTTATTTAGGGATGGGGGGGGGGCACACCCACATGCTAAGGATGGAGAAACATATAGTGCTAAATCCTTTGAAATTCAAAAAGATCAATCTGATACTTAATGACAAAGGTTTTATTGTTCATTTCTAACCCTGTCTGAAAAAAATCCCAAATTTCATTTAAGCTCTGCCATAGCACTAAATATTTCAGGAGGCAATAAAATCTAGGACAGTCCACATTGCAAAAACTGCTTTCAGCGTGCCTGATAAAAATGACAGCCCCTCCCCCGAGTGAGGTTCAGACACACCGGAGTGGGTTTTCCTGTTATTCTGAAGCATGCCTTTCTCCCCGTATGCACAATAAAAGTTCGGTGTGCTATCTGACTGCAGAAGTTCCTTCCTGAGCACAAGTGCGTCTTATCTGTTGAGAAATTCTGACACCAGGTAGATTGTTGTTTATGTCAAAAGCACCTCTCTTGGGCAGATGACTGTTTTAAAAACCTACATGAACCAGCAAGTTCTTGGTGCAAATACACAAAGCGCTGACACTATAAGGCAGTTGTTGTTTTTCTGGAAAGACTAGTATGCATTTCCATGGTGGACAGTTATACATACAACCCTGTTGTCTGTCCGTGTCCTGAGGCTCTCCAACACTTGTCCACCCCCGTCTAACCTCGATACAGTTGGCCTCTGCCCAGTTCCTACAATCTAGTCAAGAAAGACTAAAAGCTGATTGCTATTTTCTAAATACTTCTTACTTCCTCCTACCTCTCTTTCACATAAGGGCCATGCTAAAACAAAACAAACAAAAACTACATATTAAGCAGGTTACCTTTGCTCTTTCCCTGGATCTCATCCAGACTTGAAAGTCGGCACCTACACCCAGGTCAGCTTGCTGTGCCTGGCCATGGCGCCACCATGCTGTCCCTTCTCCTGGGGAGGGGTCAATCAGATAAAACAACTTAGGTCCCTGTGTAAACTCATTACTGACCTATCCTTCCAGGTAGCTAGATATCTTAGTGACATCTAAGTGTACACGTCACCAGATAAGACCTCAATCCCCACTTGCTATTTCTTACACACTAAGTGTGTGTTGAGCATTCTGCTGAAGCTACAGATATGACTAAGAAAATTCTTCCCCTCCAGGTGCTCTGAATCCAGGGAAGTCAGCAGATCTAAATATTGTGGTACATGTAGTAATGAGGATATGTACAGGATGTGCCAGAAAAACAGGAGGAAAGTCAAGTGCACACAACTTTCTGGGAAAAAATAGGAGTAGGGGGAAATTCTACTCACCCAGTAATACAAACATCAAAAGGCCTGGAAAAACAGGCCTTTTGATGTTGAGTACAATGTTAGCTGTAGGCTTGTCATACATGGCCTCTATTATGTTGAAATATGTTACCTCTAGTCCCACTTTGCTGAACATTTTTACATAAATAGGTAATGGGTCCTGTTACATGCTTTTTCTGTATCTATTGTCATGATCCTGTGATTTGTATCCTTCACTTTACTGCTTATGTGGTGTACATCACATTTGCAAATATCATACTAACCATGCGTCCCAGGAATGATTCCCTCTTGATCATGGTGTATGATCTTCTTAATATGTTGCTGGAATCTGTTTTCTAATATTTTGTTGAGGATTTTGGCATCTATGTTCATCAGGGTTATTGGCCTGTAATTTTCTTTCTTTGTAGTGTCTGTATCTGATTTTGAAATTAGGATAATGCTGGTCTTGTAAAATGAGCTTGGAAGTCTTCCTTCCTCTGAAATTTTTTGGAATAGTTTGAGAAGGATGGGTGCTAGTTCTTTGAATGTTTGGTAAAATTCACCTGTGAAGTCTTCCAGGTCAGGACTTTTTTTATTATTGCTTCTATTTCATTAATTGCAGTGAAAAAGAAGCAATAATCAGATTTTCTATTTCTTTTTTATTCAGTTTTGAAAGATTGTATGTTTCTAGAAATTTATTCACTTCATCAGATTGTCCATTGTTGGCATGTGGTTGTCCATATTTTCTTACATTCTTTGTATTTCTTTGGTGTCAGTTGTTACTTCTCTTTTGCTTTTGAATTTATTTATTTGGGCCCTCTCTTTTTTTGTCTTGATGAGTCTGGTTTATCAATTTTGTTTATCTTTTCAAAGAACCATCTCTTGGTTTCTTTGGTACTTTATAATGCTTTTTTAGACTCTACTTCTTTATATCTGCCCTGATTATTACTTCCTTTCTTCTACTCAACCTTGGCCTTGTTTGTGGTTCCTTTTCTAGTTATTTTCAGTATAAGGTTAGATTGTTTATTTAAGATTTTTCTTGTTTCTTGAAGTTAGGTGTGTACTGCTATAAATTTCATTCTTAGGACTACTTTTGCTCTGTCCCATAGGTTTTGAGTTGCTTTGTTCTAATTGTCATTTTTCTCAAAGTATCTTTTGATTTATTCTTTGATCTCATTGTTAACCTATTCATTGTTTAGTAACATGTTATTTCCCCTCCATGCATTTGTGTGTTTTTCAGTTTTTTATTGTGATTGATTTCTAATTTCATACCATTGTGATAGAAAATATGCTTGGTATTATTTCAATATTCTTAAATGAATTGAGACTTGTTTTGTGGCCTAACATCTGGTCTATCCTAAAAAAATGTTTTATATGCACTTGAATAGAATAGAATGTATATTCTGCTGCTTTGGGGTGAAATTATCAGAAAATATCAGTTAAATTCATCTGATCTACTGTGTCAGTTAAGGCTGTTTGCTTGTTGCTTTTTTATGTAGACAATCTAACTATTGATGTCAATGAGGTGTTAAAATCCCCTATTATGACTATATTACTACCTATTTCTCCCTTTATGTCCATGAAGCTTTGTTGTATAAATTTAGGTGCTTCTTGTTGCATGCATAAACATTTACAAGGGTTATATCAAAAGAATAGATGTACCCCTACCTATGTTCATTGCAGTGTTGTTTACAATACCTAAGATAAGGAAGCAATTCAAGTGCCCATCAAAAAAATGAGGAAATAAAAAAGCTGTGGTACATTTACACAATGGAATATTAGTTGGCCATAAAGAGAAATGAAATCTTACCACTTTTGACTCCATGGATGGACCTAGAAAGTATTACGCTAAGTGAAATAAGTCATTCAGAGAAAGGCAAATACCATATGATTTCAGTTATATGTGGAATCTAGAGAACAATATAAACTAAGAAACAAAACAAAAACAGACTGACAGACACAGAGAGCAGACTGATGGTTGCCAGAGGGGAAGGGGTTTTGGTTCCTGGGTGAAAAAGGTAAAAGGGATTAGGAAATACAGATTGATAGCTACCAAATAGTCCTCAGGCTATAAAGTACAGCCTAGGAAATGTAGTCAGTAATGTTGTAATTACAATTTATGGTGCCAGGAGGGTACTGGAAATATTAGGTTGTCTAACACTAGGCTGTACACCTGAAACTAATACAAAATAAAATTGGATGTAAACTGTAATGGGAAAAAAATTTTTTTAAGAATGCCTGAACTCTACTATTGGGCTAACCTTTTTATTTGTCTGTTAAACTTGGGATTCATCTCAAACAAAACACTGTACTTAAATACTACTAGTTCCACATTTCTCATCTGCCTTCTTTTCTCCAAACCAAATGCCTCAGTCCAGGGCCTAATCATCTACCTGGACTATAGCATCACTATTCCTTAGATACTTTCATTGGTCTCTGGCCTTCACACTGTTAATATATTGAATTTGCTAAATGCAAATTCCTAATTCACCTGGTAGATTGGGGTTAGGGCTTGAGAAAGGCACCCTGAAGAAATGGCTCCTGGCATGGTATAAAAACAGTTAGCAAAGAAAAGTAAAAAGGGCATTCCACAGGACCAGCCTAAGCACAACTATGGAGGTGAGATAAGCATGGTGTGAGCAGGAAAAAAATATGAAGTTCTAGCATTTGCATAAGGATAGCCCCTGATTTGAAAGACTGAAAGCCAATACAAGAGAAATTTTTAGTCAAATGAGTTTTATGAAGACATTTAGTCAGCCTGTCTAAAGCAGTAACTTCCTTTTTTGAGAATGAGACCAACCCTAACTTCAGAATTTCTCTTCTACTCTCAAAAACTCCTCCAAAGCATGTCCTTTCTCTCCTTTAGAATCCAACATCCCTGAAGACCTTTCCTGCACTTTACTCCATCTATCTCCACAGATTTAATTGATTCATATAATTATGGTTATTTTGATATCATTCTCAGTTATTACCTCTTCTTTCCCACAACACTTTAGAGGCAGGAGACTCGGATTCAGTTTCTTTCTCTTTCCCCTTTCAGAATATTTTAGAGCTCTGTGAATGCTGTTAATTTGCCATCTGACTTAGCATTTCATAAGCAGAAGCAGAGACTTATTTTTTCATAATTGTTTCTCAGGTAATGTTTTTGGACAGAGGTATCAGCAAAGTAAATCACAACAGGAAGTAAGTGTCCAAGGTCATTATATATTAAAGAGCAAATATAACCAGCTGCCATTTGAGAACTGGCTACAAAGGATCTGCTATCTCCTACCTCTGTCTCATTTAATCTTCACATAAAGTCATATCACAGCATCAGTATTGTTACCACTGTTTTAATGATGAGAAAGCTGAAGCTCGGAGAGATTAATTTGCCCAAGTTTTTCAGCACTCAATTAACCATTATTACAGGCACACCTCAATTTTCCAGGCACTGTGCATATAATAGAGACAAGAAGCTTAGCTAAAACAAAACATGGGTCATGCACTCATGGAGGTTATAGTCTAATACAGGAAACAGGCTCTAAAAAAATATCCACACAACTGAGTGTCAAATTGTGCATTTGGGAGGTTTTAACCTTGTGAGGAAATTTGGAGAAAACATTATTACAGGGGAGAGCTAACAGTGACTGACCAGAATTAATCCTGGAAAGAAAGGAAGAAAGATTCTTCCTAGTGTAGTAGGGGAGGATCAGGACACCAATTTACATGCATTCATCTGACTTAGAAGTTCACAATCCAAATATTTTTAAACCATGAGTTCAAAATAATACAGTTTAAACACACAGATCTCATTTGCCATTTATAAAGACTGCTAGAAAATAGTGGAAGCTGGTAAATAAAGGGTTAAATCCAGTATTTATCCTGAATTGTATATACAAACAACAATAAATATGTAATTCCTGAGAGTAATCAAATAGGTTAAGTTTCTCTTAATAGAAATAAACATTCTAGCTACTTGGTTAAAAAATTCATTATATTGGTAGAATTAATACATTGTAGTGGGTAATGAATTAAGAGATCTAGGCAATGATCTTAAGGGATCTAGGCTACTAATATCACAAAAAGGGAGGCAATGACACATTATTTGCCTCCTAATAGAAATATGCTATACATTTATGAAGTAGAGTTGCCAAAAAAAAAATCTCAAATCTACTCATGCTTTTAAGTACCAATTTACAGGAAACAGAACAGACTAAAGAACATGTCAAGAGTTAACACAGAAATTTTATCATTAAAATCAGGAAATTCGCAGGAAAAAAAAAATGACCCAGTTTCTTCACCAAATCGAAGTTAAGGGGGTAAAAAGGTAGAAGGAAACCTGCAGATTAAAAGAGACAAGCTATATTCACCCATTAAGGTCCAGATTTGAACAAACTGTTAAAAAATGTATATGAGACAATTGGAGGAACCTAAACCCTGACTTGATACTGAATGTTATTTCTTAATATTATCAAGCAATTTTGGTACAATTTTAGGTGTACCAAAAATTACAGTTAATAAATACTGCAATTGCCTTTTAAATAAAAAAGAATCCTTTACTTTTATAGGTATACTTAGGAATATTTACAAATGAAATTATGTGAGGTATTTGTCTTAAAATAATCTCAGTAAAACAAGATTAAGTGAAGATATAGGTGAAACAAAATTAGTCATGTTCTTGTTAAGAGTACTGGATTTTAATGATAACATGGAGATTTATTATATTCGACTATATTTCTGTATATGTTTAAACACAAATTTCAATAACAAAGTTGATATAAAGTATTCATATAATGATGTCTTTTCTTTTTCCCTTGTTTCTCTTTACTCCTTCTTAAAGGCTCTTGACCCTTGGTTAAGTCTAATGTTCTCTTTTAAAGATTCAATAGAAAAAATAACAAACCAAAGATTTCTTCCATCAGAAAAAAAAGGAATCATCTGAGCCTGAGCCACGGGGATAACCTTGCTTTAAATATCTCCCTCTTTCTTTCCGAACAAGTTAGTTCTTCACCAAAATGTAGTTCGGCCAACTCCGAGATATGCTAAGAGAAGACGTACTTTTCAGCCTTGACCTTAGGCAGCCTAAAAAAGTGCACACCCTTCAAAACCATTCCGATTACACCCTGTCACACCTCTTCCTCATTTTTCAACTTCACTTTTTTACCATCCTGCATTTTGACATCATGGACATTTACAATTAGCAGCAAGAACACAGTCCTTCTCCATAGTAACTGTTAAGTTTACTTGGTGTTTATATAGAAAAGTCCAGAGTCAGTGTCATGCACACGCAAATGGAGCCTTCGTGCCCAGCCCTCTCCATTCTGAGGGGCAGTAAGTTAGGCCCCCAAAATGTGGGGGTGCTTGCCCAAAAAATATATACTGAAGGTAAGCCCCAGACCTAGGCACTCAGAAATGACAGACACGGCTTTCCTCTATCTCCAAGGACAAAAGATCACTCAGAACTATGATTTTATGATTTATTTTAGCCAATGTGTCCCCAAAACATACCATCCTAAGCAACATGGTTGACTCCCTTGGGGCCACCTCCTCTTTCTGGCCCAGTAGGGTGGATGGTGAGCAGTGGCAGGTCCCAGCCCCAGGAGAAGAGTTGGGAGGCCTGAAGGTGCCGCCGAGCCACAAAATGGATTGTTCTGTGAGCATTGCAGGATGGACCATGCTTTTCCATGCCTGGAAGATGCCACGTATGCTTTGAGCCTACAGTGTGGACTCCTTTTTAGTCTTCCCATAGGTCTCTTGACTTTATATATAGTTTTAAAAACTTTCTGTATGGCCTGGCCAGCATAGCTCAGTGGTTGAGCATTGACCTATGAACAAAGAGGTCATGATCCGATTCCAGATGAGGGCATACGCCCGGTATGCAAGGCTCCATCCCCCGTGGGGCAATGATTCTCACCATTGAAGTTTTTATCTCTCTCTTCCTCTCCCTTCCTCTCTGAAATCAATAAAAATACATATTTTTTAAAAGCCTTCTGTGTTAAAAAAAATTTTACTAGTGAACATTTTAAACCATCTCTTCCTCTCACTTGATAAATTTAATTTTGTTCATTTCTTTAAACAGATACAAAAGGAATAAAATTCACATCCTTTATTAGTGCTCTGGCATTGGTCATTGTTAAGCTTGAAGCAATTGGCTAAGTGACCGCTAGAAATAATGTTAAATTTTTTTCTGTGGTAACTTCCTATAAATGCATGCAAACAACTCTCCATCACATTCTATAAGTTTTATAGAGTTTTCCAAAAATCCAGACCTAAGAATCACACAAGACCTGCTCAAGGTCTCAGAGGTGACTGGGACATTGCCAAGAGCTAGGCCACCAACCACTGACCCCAAACCCACCCCTTCCACACAGCACAAGAGAGAGGAGAGAACCATGTGGGTGTCTTTCAGAGATCAGTGGAAGAACAACTCCCCAGCTAGGGACCATCGGGACCTTAAGGCCATCTATGTTTTAATTCCCTCTCATGATCTTCCTGTGAAAAGGCCAAAATAAGTGCAGTGCTTTTACAGGGCTGTAAAATGGCTGTGGGAGAACAGCCTTGGAGTGAACCTGATATTGGGTGTGTGTGCATGGTTCATGACTCTGCCGTTTAGTGCACATGAGTCACCCACAACCCCGCGAGGCTCCAACATAAACCATGTCCTCAGGCCTCACCCTCAGCCCCTGCCACAGGCTTATTCACACATGATGTGCTAGCCTGGCACCCAAAACTTCCAAATCATCTGTGAGTCAGAGCTCATTACACGGGACACTTCAGGGTTGCTATCCTAATATTTGGCCATTATTTTCTTAATTGAACCAAGGAAAGGAACCTGGGAAATGAGGGGGCCAAGCTGTTAGTTATGCAGTAAAGGATATGAAGCAGGACCAAAGGCACCAAGAAGAAAACATTCCAAGTGGAGCTTTCCCTAGAGGAGGTCAACAGCTCTGGAGCCAGACTCCTGGGTGCCAAGCCCAACTCAGCTCTCAGTATATGTGGGATCGTGGACATATTACCCCTTCCTCAGCTTCCTCGTCTGTAAATGGAAATAACGTAGCATCTGCTTTGTAGGGCTTGTTCTTAGTACAGTGGTAGGCAAACCGCAGCTCTCGAGCCACATGCGGCTCTTTGGCCCCTTGACTGTGGCTCTTCCACAAAAGACCACGGGCCAAAACCGGTTTGGCTCAGTGGTAGAGCGTCGGTATGCGGACTGAAAGGTCCCGGGTTCAATTCCGGTCAAGGGCATGTACATTGGTTGCGGGCACATCCCCAGTAGGGAGTGTGCAAGAGGCAGCTGGTCGATGTTTCTCTCTCTTTGACATTTCTAGCTCGCTCTCTCTCTCTCTCTCTCCCTTCCTCTCTGTAAAATATCAATAAAATATATATATTTTTTAAAAAGACCACGGCCTGGATGAGTCTATTTTGAATAAATGGCATTAGAAGAAGTTTAAGTTTAAAAAATTTGGCTCTCAAAAGAAATTTCAATTGTTGTACCATTGCTATGTGGCTCTGTTGATTAATGAGTCTGCCGACCACAGTCTTAGTAAAATACCTAGAGTGTATATATAAATATGTGCTATTTTTATTTTGCCTTCAGAATACTTTGGCTTACAACCATCTCTGTCACAGATATATATGAAGTTTACCCATTAACACATGGCAATAAAGACCACCATGAAACTGAATTTGAATAACTTTGTTAATTACAAGTTTACTCCATATTTGATATCTGGAGTTGGAAAACAAAAAACTTAGACACAAGTAACCAAAATAAACCTTAATGACATCTCCTGTGAATTTAAAAAATACAATACTTGCCCTGACCAGTTTGGCTCATTGGATAGAGTGTTGGTCTGTGGACTGAAAGGTCCCAGGTTCGATTCCGGTCAAGGGCATGTACCTTGGTTGCGGGCACATCCCCAGTAGGAGGTGTGCAAGAGGCAGTTGGTTGATGTTTCTCTCTCATTGATGTTTCTAACTCTCTATCCCTCTCCCTTCTGCTCTGTAAAAAATCAATAAAATATATTTAATAAATAAAATACAATATTTAATAATTTGTTTTTTTTCATGAAAGTCTACTTTAGAACTAAGACTATGCATCTCTTCAACTTTGAGGTCCATGGGCTTATTTTTCTTCTTGCTAAAGTTCAAAATCTAATTTCTAACACAGGTTACCACTGTAATAAACTCTACAAGCTTTAAAATGACAGGTTGAAAGATACAATTTTTTAGAGTTATGAATTAATAGCCATATATGTCAAAGACTTTGAAAGTGCCAACTTTTTCATATTTATAGATATATTATTGAAATGATAAAAAATGAACTGCAGAAAGAGGAAAGAACTGAGAACCGCATATAATGAATCAAACATACTTAGCAAGACATGTACAGACACTTTGGTGTGCATCTCTTTTATTACATTCCATTAATCAAATATTGCTAAAGACATCCATCTGAGCCAAGTGTCACAATGTTATTCTATAAAAACATTCTTTTGAAAAGAGTCCACCCTGACATCCATATCAACTATATTTGTCTTACGTGATTGTCAGGCCTGTATTTCTCAGAAATTAAGACAATTTCTGTATGTGTCTCCTGAGCTCCCTCCCTCTCCACCCTCTTCCTTTCACCCCACTCCCACCAAGTTGACTTTGTTACCAAAAAAAAATAATAATAATTTAGTTGGAAAAAATGGACAAACTTTGATAATGACTCAGAAAAACCTCTGTGTAAATTATTTAAATTTTTGAAACCATGCCCAATATCAACTCTAGTTTTTATGTTTTCACAAATTAGGACAGAAAATTCTCACTGTTTAGCAAAATAATTAATCTGTCTTATTAAGGGGATTTTTTTTTCCTAATGTGATATAGACCTGATGGTTGTACCTAGTTATGATGACCTATGTTTTCACTTTTAGGCTGATAAACTACCTAAGTATTGCAATTTTTATATGTAATCACTTATAATGTGCATTTGGATTTTTTGTTTAAATTCTATTAGAGTGCTAC
Source organism: Vespertilio murinus (assembly GCA_963924515.1). Taxonomy (NCBI): domain Eukaryota; kingdom Metazoa; phylum Chordata; class Mammalia; order Chiroptera; family Vespertilionidae; genus Vespertilio; species Vespertilio murinus. The sequence goes on along the minus strand of OZ004711.1, from coordinate 23,813,093 downwards.
TTTATGGAGCACTAAATCTATCACTTAATATTCTATTTAATATTGAGAGGAAAACACATAAGAGTAAACAAATGAAGAATATGAGGAATATCTCATGATCAATTGCTATCAGACTATGCAAATCATAGTATATTATTAAGTTCATTCTATTATAGACAGATATTTCATAAAATATAATAATGATGTACTTAAAAACACACCTTTTTTTCTTTAAATAACCCATGTTATTCAACTAATAGATCCAGATAATATTTATAGTTCTCTACACCTATGGCTTGATTTTGCCACACTTAAGCTGAATGTTCAAACAATTTTGGTGCCATTAAAAAACTTTAGGGCTAGAAGATTATCTTAGTTACTATGTAATTGAACAACCAAAATCTAGTAACTGGAAACTACTAGCTGAATTTGAGACTGATTTTAATACCTTTATTTTTAAAGACAAACTATGTACAAAATTGGTGCCAGGTAGGAAGGGGATAAATGTGTCCACAAACTGCTTAGTCAACCATCTATGAAAAGCATTTGGAAAAAAGGACAAGTTAGGCCAATTGTATATTAGCCTTCATATAGATTCAATTTTCTCTTTTGATTTGAGAAGAAAGTTTTTAGTACTTGTATAAACCCTTTCTCCCTTAAAAAAAATTTCCAACTAACAAATAAGCAAGTATTATTCAGTTTAATGTAATATAGCTAGAAACTTCTCTAGGCAAGTTCTTTTGTTCTGGTCCTGGGCACATTCAGACTGGCCAGCCCGACTTATTGCTGTCGCCCCCATACAAACCTAATAAAGTCTACTTTTAACTAATCTCCATTAACCATGATCTGCTAGCAGATTTCTTACTTGAAAATAAATATAAAATAATATAATATAAAATAAAAAATAACCTTTTTTATTATTTTCTTAAAAATCACTTTCATCATTTTGCCCAGGGAGCCAAGTCCCAAAATTTGAGCTATTTCTCCCTTCTGGTTTTATATTGTAAACCTGGATTTATTTCACTCTTACTAGTCACTTTTAAACTAAAAAAAAAAGAAAAGAAAAAACTTGTCTTTTGATTGCACCGGTGTTCTGGATGTCAGAACATGATATTATTTTATTTTATTTTATTTTATTTTATTTTTTAGACTACAAACAAACTTTATCAAGAAAGTTGACTAATTTTCCTTAAATATCCTGGAAAAGCATAGAAGGCTTGGATTTCAAACAAATATGAAGTGTGTTTACGATTTGGATTTTTAACCAGGGTAAGGAGTATGCATCTGGCTATTGCTTCCGATGACTACAATCTATTCCTCTGTTCTATGACAGATGAACACAAGGAACAATTTACGTGTTTTTCTCTAATCCTGGCTATAGTTCTACAAGGTCACTACATGCCTCTTACTTGACCAGTGAGGAGATGGAGGTGGCGAGCATGGAGTGACTTGCCCAAGGTCACAGTGGCCAAGTAGGTAGACCCCAGATCAAATGAAATCCAGGCCTTTGCAACTCCTACACCGTGTTCCTGGGAGTCTGTGGGCTGCTGGGCTGAGTGCGCTCAGTCAGTTCTCCTTCATAATGACTTGTTAGAAGCAGTCGGGGCTCAGGGAGGTTCTTGTGTAAAAGAAAGTTTGAAAGAGCCCCACAGGGTTGGCCCAAAGAAGCTGCCAGCATCCAGGGAAAGCTCAAAACCAGGCAGGCACTGTATGAGGAGATTTCCGAAGAGGTCTTTTGCCAAGTGTTTGGACATAACAATCAAAAGAAATTTTTAAAAGCCGAGGAACTACTTGCCTGTGTAAATCCACCCCTGTTTTTTTTTCACTCTTTAATAATCTAACAAGATTACAAAAAAAAAAGGTACCAAGTAGAAAAAATATAATTTAAAACAGAGACCATCAACTAGAAGCCTGTGGCCTGAAATCTTGTTTCAACCACACAAAAGTTTATATATTCTTTTTAATTTAGTTTCAATGCTTTAAAAATGAGATCTTTTTTTTCCCCAAAAAAATTCCAGATTTCTGGCTCCCCTTAAGAATTCGGGAAATCTGGCCACCCAGTACCCATAGTCGAGCAATTGGCTAGAGCAAAATGTGTGTCACTCAAGTTGAGAAAGGCCACATACTGTCCAGCTCACCATTACTTCCTTCCTCCCCACCCACATTTCAATATGTTCAATTCTGTTACTCACTTGGAACCCATGTGCATTCTCCAGAGCAGAGCGCTGGCCCGAAGCCTTTGTGGGATCCTGAGAGCCCTGGTCCAGACTCAGCTTTGCACAGACTCCCTGCCCAGCTTCTCTCGCTTCAGTACCAACAGCTCGCCATAAAGTTGGGGGAAGCTGATGAAAAAGAAAGAAGCGGGCTTCAACAGGAAGGAAAAGTCTGGTTTTCAGTAACTCATGCTTCTTTTCAAACAAGGTGAGCTGCCATCGCTCCCCCAGTCCCCATTTTCCAGTGCGGAGGCTGTAGCCACGAAGGTTGGTTTGAGTCCAAAGCGGGGAAGACTTTCTCACCAGGCACCATCTCTCCCAGTAGGAGCAGCAGGCAGGTAATGTAACCTGCCAGTTCCCGATGCCTCTTTGGAGCTGCAGGAGGAAGACCTGGGGGTACAATAAGCCAACAAATGGGGAGAAAGTCTATTCAGAATGAGATTCCCTGGTTGGGTTCCTCCTCTTTTCTCTGTTTGCATCCTTACCACCCCCCATGACTTTCTCACTCATCCAGAGTTTTGAAACAAACACGCAGGAACAATTGGCAGGTGATTTCAAGTCATTACCTGCCTGCCACGCTAATTACAAGCCATTTCCTGCCAGCAGCACGCAGGTTTGTACAGTTTGTGAGACGCAGGGAGGGTCTACTTAACTGGAAGGATCGTTTATCTCCGACTAAATAATGCCAGCACTGGCAGCCCTGTGCCTGCCGACCGGCGCTATGCAACATTCAGCTGGCTCTCCTTCTGCAATGAGCATCCTTGAAGACGCACTCACAGGAGGACATCTGTAGTTTTCTGCCATTGATCGCTATTTACCTCAAATTTCTCACTGTTAGGTATCAAAGGGGAAACACACAAATATCATTTTGCAGTTTTTCCTACTATAACAGCTCTTTGAAAACATACAAAATACAGAGGGAAGAAAACTCTTTAAAAGCGCGTTTTATGATGAATGTGGTTTTAGATTGCCACCTGTTATTAACCATCAATAAGATAAAGTCCCATTGCAATCTTCATTTCCACTTGCAGAATGGATATTGCTAATGTATGTAAATTATGCACGCCTCTATTAAATGAAGGTCCATCAAATTTTGTCATTTCGAATCCATACGGTGTGAAAATTGGGACACAATGGATAATTAAACATTTTAATGCTTTCCAGTTACTTTTTAAATTATAAAGAGCCCGGTTCTGCTGCTTTCTGTTTCAAGTTTCATTTTGTTGCATTCTCCAATCTCAGCATAAGGAACACAGGAATTTAGTAGCTTTAAATTGCTGTTGTCAAAACCCCATTATTTTACGCTTCTGTATCTTGGCAATGAACACAAGACACCACCAGGTATGTCACACATTGTATTTTGACGGAACTTCCAGGATAATTTACAGGATTTTTCCAAAAATGACACTTCCCTTCTATTCAGCAGCTTGAACACAAAGCCAGAGCGCTCTTCCGACTGCAAATACAGCAATTATACCAAGTTATGCTTTGACACTGTTACCACAGGCAAGTAGCCAAAGAGCATCCACAGTCAAAATATCTAAGCAAGTTAACAAGCTCCCTTTACTCTCCACAGAGCAGGAGAAGAAAGGGAATCCAACCCCTGAGAGATGTTAAAATGAAGGAGACAAAAGGCTGTTGGTGTTTGTTAAAGAAAATGGTGTCAGTGTCTTGAGCTGATCAAGGTGTAGAATCTGAGGCCCTGACAGATGCCCAGGACTGCATTTGACAGGAATGCCTTTTTCCAGGTCAGATCTGCTTGATGATCTCAACTAATGAATGACCGGCCTGCAAGCCCTTGCGTTGGAACCACACCTTGCTTTCATGGGGTGGGCATATCGGCCTGCCCTTCCTCTCACCTCCCCGCTCCCCCATCCTTTGCAAGACCGCATTTTGCCTCCTCTCTCTCTTTTTTTTTCCAGCTCCATTTTATAAAATATCCCCACGTTTACCACACAAAAGACATTGAAACTAATTAAGTAAACTCCAAAGAACTATTACAAATCATTTTTGCTCCAGCCAGAGATATCAGATTTAATTAGGTGATCGGTGTTGATGGGGGGACAAAAACAAAAGCTATCTCCTGTTTGAAAAGGTTCAGGCCCTATAGAGACCCAGTCTTCCCACTATGACACAAATAATAATTGAGCATTTCTTTAAAAAAAAAAAAAAAGGAGACAGGCATGAAAAGAGTTTTCTGTGAGAGACAAAAGCTTTCATCGGAGGTTTGTTTTCTCTTTTTGCCAGGTGATTTGGAAAAAAAAAAAAAAAAGCAGCACACCATTTACAAAGAAATAGCTATAACCAGCATTGCTATCACCATGACACAGAATATAAAGTGCTTCTAACGAGCATAATTTTTACAAGTGATTAATCAAAACCTATTTAGCCAGTCATCTCCAATGATTATCAACAGGCTTGCTTTAATAGTTCCAGGAAAACAGTTTTTCCCCCACGCCCAGGATACCTGTCACATAGCAGCTTTGCTTCGGTGTGTAGTTAATCTACTAGTTAAAATATCAGAATTTTAGTGAGGTAGATTTCTTCTTCATAAGAAACGTGGAAGAAATACTACTGGCCACACTTGAAGAGCAGCATTGGTTCTGGCATTCACGGGGAGCACGCTATTTTGATATATTGGCAATAAATAACATAGGATAGGATAATTACTTTTGAATCAATCTTTATCATGAACAAGTTGTCAAGCTCTGATGCGCAGATAGGGTGGATCTTAAAAGATTATATTCTTTGCAAAGGAAGGTAGTTTAGCTTTATTGCAATATTTATTGAATTTGAAGTTCAAAATGAGATGCTTCTTTAAACTTTTATTCGACAGACATATGACAGCCAGACTTCTTTTGACAGTGGAAATCCATGTCATTATTGTCTTAACTCTTACCCCTGCACACATGCGCACACATACACACACGTAGAGAGATTATGAGGAAAATCAAATACATATTGGTTTCCACATGACCAACAGTGGGTCTCTCTCGATTCTAACTGATATTTATGGTGCGAAGCCGCTCTGAATAACGGCTCTTTTATATGCTGTTGTTAAACAATTTCCCTGGAATTTTTGCCCAACAAATGCACATAACTTCATGTGACGGAGGAGCCTTAAGGCTAGTCTGAAACAGTCATACAAGTTACGCAAAAGGCCAACGCAATCAATACTTCCCGAGTTTAAGTACACCTCAGAAATCCTTCCTTCGGCTCCTGAAATGTTGAAAGGAAAATAATTTTCTCCGTTGGCATTTAAATGGTATCATTCCGTGCGGAGAGAGTTACTGAGACATTTGTTGGAAGTCAACGAAAATAATTTGGACATATTTTGAACTTATTTTATCTGACTCCTCGACATTTAATTTGGTGTGAAAAACGGCAACGGTAGAAAACAGATGTTAAGGGGCCAAGTATACAGCAGAGGTCAAAACAAACATAAAACACCGCTTCCATTTCTTAAGGGGGGGGGGGGGGCAGAAATGATTCCGCCAGCAACAGGTTCTATGTGAAACCTGCTTTTTTTATTGTTCTGCTTGGGATATCTGTAGACTGCACAATGCAATGCTGTCTGCCGTGGAGCGGTACCTCTCAGCACTGGTAATTTAAGACTTTCTTCTCTGTAATACACTGAACCATCATAACCTGTCTCTTCCCATTTAGTTTAACCTACAACCACCACATACTGATTTGGCTGTGTGTGGCTTTTTCTATTGCCATTTATTACTCTGCTCGACTCCTGAAATTCTGTTTGCAATTTAAGGCCACAAATTAGAAGCGTAAGTCATCTGTTTCCTATAATCCCCCTGTCAGGACTGGAATCGCATTTGGAGCTCAGCACTGAGTCTGGGCCCGGGCCCTTACAGACTTTCTGATTGGCCGGCCTGGCTAAAAGCTGCAACAGAATAAATAAAATGCTCTGGAAAAAATAGAGCTTTTGATCAAAATAATAAAAAATAAAAAGAGAGAGAGAGGAGGAAAAGAGAAAGAAAAGAAACTGGGTTGCAAATATTTTCCTCTCCCTTTCATAATAATCAAATCCGTTGGTGCAAGGGTAGGTTGGTTCTGTTTTCCCCAATAAATAACAGAGCTGAATCTTGCTCCTTTAAGAGCAAAACGCTAAGTATTTAAGATTCCACTTGGGAGAAGGGTATAATCCTGCTTCAATCCACTATGTCTTTTTTGCCGCATATGGAATATCTGTTCTAAGTCCTGCCCTGTTTCTGGCAGAATACCGTTTCTATATTGCAGACGTACTAATTAGCCAGGTATTTTATTTTTTTAATAGTGTCATAGATCTTTTGCTAAGCTAAAAATCTCTGAGGTTCTAACCCATTACTGGAGCTTTCCCTTTTACAATATGTTGGCAAATGGTACTTAGTACCCCTGGATTTTATAGAAATGATTCCATTTTTCTTTCTGAAAGGCATCTGTCCTTTAAATAGTGTAAGAATTTCAAAAATTTGGGAATATGACTATTGCTTCTTTCCTTCAACTCATTTTAATAGATCTCCTACCAACCCTGCTGGGGATTTAGGGACTTTTACATTTTCTATTTTAAAGCATTTCTATTTTCTTTCCGTTTTACTTTAAATGCACAACATATCATTATATAGTAAAAACTGAAAAAAATTAAAGAAAAGAATATAGAGAGAAATACAGAACAGCCACATCTAAAAACATATTCTGAGTTCTCAGTGCAATTTTGAACTGCCATTGGTCTTTAAGAAATCATAGTTCATTAATAGGAATAAAACTCAACAGAGAGATTCATGTTTATTAATATACTAGCTATACCTGGGCCAAAAAGTTGGAAATAAATGGATCAACATTAGCTGAATGCCCCCAAAGTAGAGTTGTTCTTTCAAAAGGAAACAAAGTTCATGAGGAAAATTCTATATTTAATGCAAGCTAAATTTTAGCCCAAAATTAAAATTAAGTTTCAAATATTAGCACTTTTTAGAGACAGTTTTAAGAAAGACAAAGGAATTTTTTAAGAAAAACAAGAGTCATAATAAACCATTTGGAAGTTACATGATTATTTACAATAACCCTTCTGGAAATGTTTTGTGCTCCTGTAACTTCAATTTGATCATTCCATGTTTTCACATCCATCTTTGCAGGGTATTAGTCTATAGTGTGGCCTGTGATTTCTGGTTATTTAAAAGAAACAAAGGAGGAGAACTCGCCAAGACGTTGAGGTTTCAAAAAAAAAAAAAAAAAGAAAGAAACAAATAGCTACTGTACATGCGCACTCTGATTATTTTCTAGATTTTTTTTCCCAACCATACTTTCTGTGTTGCAGATTTATTTAATAAACAAATGCATCTTCTGGGCCCATAATACACAAATGCATGCTACTGTTAATTCATTTACAGAACGCGCCGCGATGGCCCTAAGCAAAAGAGCAATCTTGTTATAATGAATGTGTACTATTCTTAATAAGCACACTGTAGCAACGACCCGCACTGCACACAAAAGCACACCCAAACCATTTGGTTTGTTCCCAGAGCTCGGACACCAGTACCACTATTAAGTAGCTGTGCGCTGGGAGAGCAATCCAGTATTGGCATGCAAATGAGCGCGCAGAGAGGCCAGATGCTGCTTTTTAGAAAGGAAAAGTGCCTCCGCTCAATTTTGGGGGGGAGAGAGAACCTGTGAATGTTCCAGTGCAGGGCAGCTTCGAGAGTGTGTCCCTTTATGTTACTGACAGGGGTGGACCTGCTGGGGGGATGAGCCTAGGAAAGATGAATAGAGAACAAAACTTGGCAAACACGTGAACATTCATGTGTTCCCATAGGTCCCCTGGAGATTGCCCACCACGTTTTTTCTGTTTACTTGGTTACACACACACACACACACACACAATCACACACACACACACACACACACACACAACTGTGTTTTTTATTGTTGACACTATTACAGATGTTTAATTTGCGTGTATGTGTTTTTTAAGGGGGGGGTCTTCTTTTTTCAGGTCCAAAATGATGCTTCTTGTGTTGAAAATTTAAGAAATGTTATCTCTCGTTTTTAAAATGAAGCTATTATAGTCATAGTGCAATGATTCTCAAAAGCTTTGTCATTTCAAAAAATACTTATTAGGTTATTGAAAAGAATGTGGATTTTTCTTTCCAAATCAGCTCATCAAGCATGATATTCATCTGTGTTTGTGAGCTTTCATAATTTGTGGTGGACAATTGACCCATTAGTCGCTGCCTTTATCTTATCATAACATTTGACTGCCTTGAGGACAAAGTAGGATGGGAAGCCAGTCCCCTGGAGAATAAACCTGGACTTGCAACAACTTTGGTAGATTGTGTTCCAATCAGAACCAGGACTCTGCTTTTCCTCTTGGCTCGTATTTCATTTTCCTTTCTTCTCAATGTTTAGGGAGTCATTGATTTATTTGATTTCTTGTAGATAGTTGGAGATAATAAGGATTGAAGTCTTGGGTATGTGTTTTGAGAAAAAGACTAATGAAAAGGGAGCAGAAACACCCATACATAGTAAAATTTACAAAGGGTGATAACCAGATTCCTGTGACACAGCTAATTAAAATATATACATATAATACGTCCCTTTTTTAATAATGGCATTTGGGGACAGAGCCTTCCTCTACCCAGCTTATTAATCATGTAATAAGAGAATTTACCATATATCTTATTTCTTTGAATATTTATCTGAATACTTACTATTGCCTTGATATTGCTCAAAGCTCCAAGAAGAGTTGATCATCACAGGGAATAAAAAGGCTCACGGTATTGGCCAAATCTACATGCTAAACCTCCTGGTCATGAGTTATTAATTATAAACCCACAATAAATAAATCTTCTCTGCAGAAATACTGACTTTAGTAAAAATAGAAATGGATTTAAATATATCTGGTGGGATTACTTCAATTATTTTTCTTAGTTGATCATAGCAATATCTTTAAATTTCTTTGCAGCCTTTTGCCATCAGCCCATTGGCTTATAAACTATATTTATACATTTAATAGAAATTTATTTGAACACCCTATTAGTTTCCCAAGACTATCTACATAACAAAGGATCACAAATCAAATGTCTTAATTCAATAGAAAGTTGTCCTATTACAGTTTTGGAGACTAGAAATCCAAAATCAATGTGTTGGCAGTGCTATGCTCCCTCGAAAACTTCTCAAGGAGATGTGTCCCGGTCTCTTCCAGCTTCTGATAGCCCCAGGCATTCCTTGGCATATGGCAGCCAATTCCAATCTCTGCTTCTGTCTTCACCTGGTCTTCCTTCCTCTGTCTGGGTCTGTGTCTCTTCTACTCTTTTTAACAACATCAGTCATAGTACCTTGGGGCCCACCTTAATTCAGTAAGACTTCATTTTATCCTGATTAGATCTGCAAAGTCACCATTTCCAAGTAAAGTAATTTCCACAAGCACTAGGAGTTAGGAGTTGAACATCTTTTGACGGGGAAACAATTCAATCCATTATGAGTTCTTGCTGAATACCAGGCACTTGGATTTGGGAATTTTATCAATGGTGATAAGATCTTATAAAAGCTGTTGTGGAATTCATCATAAGAATTTTATTCAAGATATGTTTACTTCACCACATAGAGTTATCCATGAGAGAACTTGGGAGAGTATGTTCTTAGGACTCGGCGTGAGGAATCATGGAGTTTCTTCCAATTGTCTTTTTTAACATTAGATGCTATTGGTCTCATAACTGATCTTATTTTTGTCTTATTTTGAATTGGCTGCTAGTATCTTCAGAATCTAATTTGGACCAACCACAAATAAGTATACAATAACCACATAAATGTATTTTTATATAATAAACTTTACTCTTTTCTATCTTATTTTTCTACATTTTATTTCTTTTTGCCATTTTCATGTTTTTACCTTAACAATGCATTATTGGAAATGACGTTTAATGACTAATTCTGCAGCAAATCAAGTCACAAATAAATACATTTTAATTAATTGGGATAAATGCAAATTAGATTTCCCCTAGACCAAAAAATAATTTTAAAAATAAAGTATATTGTGAAAAATAATATTTTACAAATATTAACCTATTTGTTCTCAATAAGTAGGAATAATCCAAGTTTAATGATATGACATAGGACATTTATAGGATAGGTTGAGTCCTCATGTAGTATTAAAGCTTGAGAGAAATTTCTGAAGCAATAAACTTTCTGAAAACTTCTGTATGCCTACCCTATAAAAATTAAAATAAAATAAGTATTTAGCATGATAATTTGCTTCAGATAACTGAAAACTATCAAATAGCAGAAGGAACAGACATTATCTTCTCAGAGACAAGATTAGTATCAATCACTATAGAGTATTGCAAGGCAGAGTGTGAAGAACTAATAACCCAAGATGACCATTCTTAATTTTCCATTATTAGGAATGCTCAAGCAATGACATACTATGAGTCAGGGATCTGAAATAATTAATCTAAGCATTTATTAAGAAGTTGGCTCAGAGAGCTACATTTCCTTCCATCCAACTCCAAAATCATAAGGTAAATGATTTATTTTAAAAATATAGCCATTATTTTAATATCACTGGACACATTTAAACAGTTCCAAATTTATAATTTCACATTTAGAAAAGAGTTGGACATAGTAATTTGTTCTATCCAGGCACCAATTGTACACCAAAACTTACTTTCTACAATCTTACTGAATGGCACAGCCACAAAACTTAGAATTTGGGTCAACAGGCCATATTTCAACTTAGTAAAATTTTTTTAATTAGCAAGAGAAAATTGTTTGTTCAATGACATGTAGCAAGCCTAGATCATAACCAGAATTAAAAGTGACCACTCCTGATCCCAAAGAATCAGAAAATAATGACAATCATTACTCAACCACTCGATTCAAGGTGAACTGGCTTCTCCTCATGTAATCCTTAGATATTTAGTTTCTGAATCCAGTCATTAAAAGGTATAGGATGATCCTGAGGCTCTTCGGGTAACAATTGTGAACGTGTTTCAGAGTTTCATCACTTTCAGACCACATCCACGCACATTGGTCATTGTCAGGACTAACCTTTTTTTCCTATTCACACACCAATGAGCCAGATTTCCTTACGGCAGGATGGCAGGACTTACCCGGTCGTTTCCCTGTAAAACATATCTACTGCGCTGTGCTGCCCTTTGGTTCCTGGGTTTTCTTACACAGGAACACGCTCTCAGTGTGGTAGACAAGACCATTACTCCTTCCTCCCTTCCCCTGATGGATGACAGACTATGGCAACAAACACTGAGCAGTCCCTCCCTGTTATTTCTGGCTTTCCCAGTGACATGCTCTGTGACTTCACCCAAGCCACTCACCCTTCCTCCGAACAGGGTCCTTCAGTGGCGAACTGGAGGTCATTGGTTTCACCAGATCCCATTCCGGAATCACTGAAGTTGGCACTTCAAAGTACCTTCAGACAAGGGAAGTATTATCGTTATTATTGTTGTTATTTATGACTAATACAGCTGCAGAACTTGGAGATTTACGATCTCCCCATGGATTTTACTGTGGCCTCCAGAACCTGAGATTTAATTTTAAAAGAATTAAATTTCCAGTCTGCTTTTACAGGGGTGACGGCGAGTACGGATGCTGACAGACTGTTGTCTTCAGAGGCAAAATCCAGACGCACGGAGACAATGCCACAGCTCAAACAGGGGGTGACCCTTTCCCATTCATCTTAATGGAGTGTTAAATTTGAAGCCTAATTAGGTCCACTTAAATGCCAATGTTATTATACTTTTCTCTGCTTATCTTCATACCAGAAACAATCAACTAATGCACTCATTTAATCTGAGTGCGTGCAGCGATCACATCCAGACACCCTGTCATTTTGATAGCCTGCTTTGCAGTCATAAAAGTACAAGTTTTAAACTTGCACTTTGGTTGTTTTTAATTATCCACATAATTAGATTACGTTCTAGTACCTTGAAATTTTGGAGGTGAGACCGCATACGCATACGCATGACGTTTGTGAGGAAGTGGGCCCTGACCAGTATTCCCACAAGAAACTGGTATCAGACCTGCTCCCAGGATAACAAACTAAGATGTGTTAAATGAAAGATCCCATTCCTGCCCTCCAGAGAAGGTCAGCGTTAGAGTTTATACATTGCGTCTGGGCCTGAGCTTCCCACAGTCCCTTCCTGATTCATTGTTGCTGCCTGGACTCCATTTTAATTTTTAATTCCTACAACAAACTTTGGAAGAAGCAGACTTTAAAATATATAAACCCACACTTGCCTACTCTGTACCAAGGGAATCCAGATCTAGGCGCTCAATTAAAAGCCCTTGACAACCTTATAAAAAATCTCGTAAAACTGTATTTATTTACTCACAGCTATAAGGAGATCAGTCTGTTTTTCTTTAATGGTCTCTGGGCCAAAATGGCATACGAGAAGATTCTTGGAAGTTCATCGTCCAGGCTTATGGGTAAAGCCATTGGCAGATATCTTCAAAATGGGACAGATTTCCCGCCCCTCCGCCTACACACTCTTTCCCGTAAGGCCATACCTCCTGACCCCAGGCAGCTGGATGTCCAAGAACATAATGCTTGCAGGAACCTTTTCCAAAAATGTCTGTGATCGATGCTGATAGTACACACCTTGGTTTTCTGACCCTTCCTAGACAAACAAAAGATTATATTTCTTAGCCCCTTTTGCAATTGGATGGGACTATGAATAATTCTAGCTGATAGACTGGGACATGGAAGGAGGTTACTTTGGGGGAAAAGATACTTGACAGCCACTGCCTACTCCCCAGTGCTTCCTTTCTCAACTTAGACAAACCCTGACGCTACATGTGCCATGAGATAGATGTAGCCTGAAGTGCTTGGTCCTCACATGGAGAGGCCCTGGGCAGGCAGAAGGCTCACATGACTGAAAACAATACCATTTTGGTTAACCATTAAGATTTTGGTATTATTTGTTGCTTCAATATTGCCTAGTCTTTCTGATCTAAAACCATGTCTCAGAATTAATTTCTAAGCCTAACCTCACTAGGTGGGTATATATAACAGTCATCGCTGCCTTCTTCCAGCATCAAGTACAAGAGAGTGATCAAATGAAGATGCAAAAGTCACTCCAAACAGTCCATCGAGCTCTGATTTCACTCCTCATTGTTGACTCCCTTGTGTCTTATACTTCGATCTTGAAAGAAGTAAACTAAGTCACATCAAAAGGTGTTCTTTTCCACCAACGAAGAGACTTGGGAGACAATGGTTGTGCACAATGCTCAGGGCGTGTTCTGAGACATAGAATTAGTATCCAAAGACAGGCCAGAGTCAGAGGGTTGGGAGAAAAAATTCCCGTTCGTAAACCCCTAAATTTCAGGTGTGTATTACCCAAAGAGGCACCAGAGCAAATGCCCATTAGCTAACTACAAAATAAGAAAATACCCAGAGGGCTATTAAAGAGAATAGAAAAAAAGGCATAATAATCTTTAAAAAGGAGGCTTACATGAATAAAAACATAAATTATACCTGAATTTAGCTAGGCAGTATTTTGATTGAGCCTTTTAGATGGCACTCGCAAACATCTAAACTTTGAAAACAGTTGCTCTGACCACTTTGCAAGGCAAAAAAAAAACAAAAACGGATTTTTACTTTGACAGGAATATGGTTAATGTGTTTACATTAAATCAGGTCACATGGTTTCTGACTTCAGAAGGAGTTTGTTTCCCACTTACACACTCAGTTAAGAAAATTCCCTAGATGATACATAGATACTAATGAGCTCCAGCAGGGACGTAAGGAGGAAAATGAGCCTTAGGGAGCCTTGGTAGGAAGGGAGGAAAGTGTGAGATGGAGAGAAAGGGGGAAGCGACCACTGGTGAACGGGCAGGCCACGCAGTCAGGAGCCCCTGGAGTTCTCTCAGTAAGGATCGGCTTGGTTCCTGCAGGAGACTGCGAGCCAGGAAGACCATGTGCGTCGTGGAAGGCCCACTCACATCAGAGTCCACTGGGGCTGGGAAAACAGCTCCCCAATTACCATCTCTGACCTTCAGCATGTCAGGCTCCCCATCAGCAAGACAGAGATAAAAATACCTACATCGTAGCGTTAGTGTGGGGATTAAGTTTTGGATAAGACCATGCATGTAATGTTCCTAATACTCTGGCCACAGAGTAGGTTTGCAGTTAACATTAACTCCTACTAGAGTTGCATGCTATGTGAATTTCACTTGGTAATAAAAACCATATGTAAGCAGCAATCGGTGAGAAGAGTGGTACAGGCAAGTGCCTAGGATGATTGGGTTTCCCTCATCAGCAGGGAAACACAATTCAGACATTTCTTCAGCCGAGCTCAAGTCCTAACTGACTGAGATAGTGTGAATATTTCCCAGGGGCATATATGATGACATGAAATTTTTAGGATAATTTTCACCTAAAATTTTATTTGGAATTTAACCCCTCAGCACTAAATAAGGTGCAATTCTGCAGTTATAACACAGTAAGGAACCCTTGTGCTGCAGTTTGTGAAGGAACACTCACAGTTTTGCTAAGCACACCTTTTATATGTTCCCTCCTCCACCATGAAAAGTAACATGGTATTGCAAAGACTACAGCACTGGGGCCAGCAGACCTGGATTCACATTTTAGCTTCTCCATTTGCTAGCTCTGACATAAAAGCAAGTCCTGAACATCTTTGAACTTCCATTTTCCCATCAATAAGTTAGGATAACCCAGAGGAATGTAGTGAAGAGTAATGTGCCTGTCATAATGCAAGCAAAAAATATGAATTCCTCTCCCAAGCTCCTAAACCCCTGTAATTTTAATAAGCATTATCAGAACATTCTGTTATTTGTGTGCAACTCTCTCTTACTGGACTATGAGTTTCTCCAAAGCAATAGCTAGGTTATTTTATACTTTGTAATCCATCCACATATTTGGAATGAGAGAGTTAGGAATTTGGCTATGGAAGAAGAAATCAAAAGTGATCATTGTTGAGCACAAATGAAATAAAGAAAACTATATTATCCCTCCCCTCATTATCCTTTTCAACCCCAATAAGAACTGGAAGAAGTCATCTGTAAGCATTGTCTCAGCTCACTCACCTCAAATCCTCTCCTCTGTACTCCAAAACACATCTGTTTCCATCATTTTGATACTGCTTTAGCCAAGTTACCAATGACCTCCATGTTGTCAAATCCAGTACTCTCTATTCACTTACTCAACCTACCAGCACCCTTTAGTGTAGTTTACTGCTGTCTTTTTTTTTTTAATTCTTTCTCCTCTTGGCTTCTATGACACCGTGCTCTCAAGGCTTTCCTCTGTTCAGTCCCCTTTGCTGACTCTTCCCGTTAATAGACTTGTAAACTTTGCAGTGCCCAGTTCATTCCTGGCCCTCTGCTCTATCTATACCTTTTCACTAGTGAGCCCTTCCATTCATTCATTGGGTAGTAAGTATCATTGTTTATCTCTGGCCCTTACCATTCCCCAGAAATCCAAACTCATCTAACCAACCGTTACTTGAGGTCTCCGGTGGTATGCAGAAATTCACACGCCTAAAAGAGAATTTTAGATTCCCTCCCCAACCCCACCTGGCTCCTACCTCAGGGTTCTTCATCTTGATAAGCAGCAATATTCTCCTTAGGAGATCAAGACAATAATCTAGCACAGGGCTTCTCCAACTTCAATGTGTACATGAATCACAGGGGAGCAGGGAGGTCTTCTAAGTCAATTGGTCTGACTTAAAGCATATGATTATGTATTTATAACAAGTTCCAAATGATGTGATGCTGTTGATTCTCAAATTACATGATTGAATAGCAAGGATTTTGGAGATCGTTGCCTCTGTTTATCTAATACACATCCACAAATATAGAATTTTAAAAATCAGCTATGTCTCATCAACCATCTTTCTCCAGAATCTAACTGTTCTTCAACTCACAAAACCTGGCCAATGCTACTCATCATCCTTCTCTTGTACTACTATCATAGATTCCTTACAAGTCCCCTGCTTCTAATTTGTCCCTGACTTGCAGGATGTTATCTGCACTGCAGCCTTATAACACTAATCACATCCCATTACTACAATGTTTTGTGTTTTAATCGAACCTCCAGTTAAACCTCATCAATGACCCTTGAGTGGTCCCTGCCTCTCCTTCAGCCTAATTTGGTATCACTCACTCTGTGGCCAATGATGCTCCCATCACACTGATCTTTCATTCTTTAACCTTGTGGAGCTCACTCCCACCTTGGGGCTCTTTGAGCTTGCTGCTCCCTCTTCTTGGAAGGCTCTTGCTCTTAATCTTTCACATGGCTGGCTCCTTTCTGTCATTCAAATTACAGCTTAAATGTCATCTCGGAATGACCTTCCCTGACCACCTAATCCAAAATAGCCACTCTGTAACCTGTCACTTGATATCAGATCACTGCTTTATTTCTCTGCATTTCACTATTGCTATGTGATATTTTTTGGATAGTTTATTTATTGGCTTATGTTCTGTCTCTCTTCCTACCTCCCATTCCCTTCCTCCTACCCACACTAAGAGGTGAGCCTGGGAAAGCAGAAATTATGTCTAACTTGTTACTAGTTGTGATCTAGGTCAATTTCTGATATTTAATAGATAAGCAACAGCCACTTGATGTATGAATTGATGAATAAATGACAAGAACTTTTGGAGTCTATTACCGAATGAGAGAGAATTCGCAGCTCCTTGGCATCTGGGCTTTCCACCTATTTCTGCAGGATCCTTCTTAAGTCCTCCTCTGAGCCCTCCAATTCCACAAAACTTGAAAGTGAAGATGAACACCTAAGGATGAGTTTCCATCATTTTTCTGATGCCACAAGCACTGGAATTCTGCTCATTTCAAAAAAAGGCAATCAGTTTCTAAAGTAAAAAGAGTAGCTCCTCTGAACCTGGACTTAATTTCCATGACAGTCCAATGATCCCTTTCAAAAGCTTTACTTGAATCTGGAGGCATTTATTATTTAGGGGTGGAAGCTCGCACATAATGATTTGAATATGGAGCTTGATTAGATTATTATGAAGCACATGCATGGAAAGAAGGTACTTCCAGTGGATCATGAAGTGTGATTTCCCCCAACCAGCATTCTCCGCACCACCTGGGAACTTGTTAAAAATGCAGATTCTCAGGCTCTAATTCCAACTTTCTGAACAGGAAGTCTCAGGATGGGGCCAAGCAATTTGAGTTTTAAACATATTCCAGAAGTTTCTGATGCATGCTAAAATTTGAGAACCACCCATTTAAACCATTTATGTATACCATCCTGAGTTTCCATTGCTCAGGAAAGTTGGTGACCTCAAGAATACTTGGTCTTGCCGAAACCGGTTTGGTTCAGTGGTAGAGCGGCCGTCTGCGGACTGCAAGGTCCCAGGTTTGATTCCTGTCAAGGGCTTGTACATTGGTTGTGGGCACATCCCCGGTAGGGGGTGTGCAGGAGGCAGCTGGTCGATGTCTCTCTCTTGTCGATGTTTCTAGCTCTATATCTCTCTCCCTTCCTCTCTGTAAAAAAAATCAATAAAATATATTTTTTAAAAAAGAATACTTGGTCTTGGCATTAGATGAGTCATACCTGTGCAAGTTGGGTATTAGTAGACAGATATTTTGGAATACTTTTCACTGACCTAAGTTCATCCAGGAAACAGGAGTCAACCTAACTCCTTCCCTCAGCTTCTTTTTATCTTCTTTATCACTCTCCTTTGACCCCTCCAGTTTAGCTGATACCCTCTATTGAGACCACTGGTTCTTAGTATTCGAGGAAAGAAATAACACCTGATGTTTAAACTAACCATGGTGGGTAGCTCTCATACACACACACACACACACACACACACACACACACACATGCGCGCATGCAACCTATTCAGTTGCTAAAAGAAATTCTAAGTATGTAGTCATATCTGAACTATGATATGTATTTCACCCAATTGTTCAATGGACCAAATCTCAGTGACCTCAACATTATTCAATTCAGGCAAATTTAATATTATTAGCTACATAGCCATGGCATCTACCTGCTTTCAGTTTTGTTCCTAGAAATATTTCTGTGTCAGCCATCACTAGTTTCAAGATGAGAGCTTACACAAGTTAGTGGTGAATGCATTAGTATTTTTAAAAGTCAGTACTTGTGGCAATTGTTTCTTTCCTAAAGGCTAAAATTCATGACTCACTGTGGATCTATGTTATATTTTCAAATTTAAAACAAAAGCAGATATTATAGGTTGCTCTGTAAATCAGTTTACATATCAGTAGTCACATAGAAAGACAAAGTTTTGATTTCTACTGCCCACCCAAGTATATTTGTTGATTCCTATTTAATTTACCAGTTGTCAAAGTGTAAAAATATTAGTATTATGCTTACAGTCCTAAATTGAGAGTGATATTGTCACAAAAGGTTGAGATAAAGAGAGTATAGAAGACACTCCAGTAAATTTGAATAAACTGTATGGCTATCACTTGGTTGTATTTGGGGATGTGCAACTAAGGAAAACATGTTAGTGAAAAGTGAGAACAACTTTGGAAAGTTGTTATTTAGATTGCCCTAACATATTCTAGAATCCCATTCATTCATACATGGATTTTGTCTTTTAGCAATCATATTATTCTCCTTAAGGTACAAAAAGCTTAAACCAGGGAAATATTAATCCTCAATGTCAATATTATGCAAATATTCTACTTTAAATATTACCATAATTGCAATACTATTTTACAATTATATCAGACCCAAACACTTCCATATGCATATAGTCCATCATTAATTTTAGTAATCATCATGAACCCGAGGAGAACAAAACAAAGGTTATTTTCTCCATTTGAAACATCAACCTCTGAAAATAAGAGATGTCAAGTGGCTTAATCAAGACCACATAACTAATTTGCGTGGAGCTAAAGTGAATTCCAGGTCCAGCACGTTTTCTGTTACATAATACACACTTGACTAAAATTCCCAGACATCCTAGAACATGGTAGAAAAAAATATTTCTTCAATAATGTAATGTTGCTTTACTTTGATTATGCACTTTTTTAAAGCCATAATGACAAATGCTGGTTTAAAAACTATATTCACAGACTGATATGAGAAATCACCTTCTAAAAACACAGGCCTCTCCCACACTTTGCAATGTTCTTATCACGCTAATGTAACTGTTGGGAGTAGTGACAGCAGGGTGGATATAGAAGGACATTCATTACATGAAGGAACAGTACATATTGATTTTTCTTTCCATTGTAAAGACAGGTAATACAATTTCATTGCCTATTCAATATGAAAAGAGGACTTAATGGAGTTATGGTTTATGATTTGGCCATTGTGTCAGACTTCCTTTCCAGCAATTTCTTTTCCATCTCAGACTCTACCCCAGGACCCTAGCTAACCAGACAGCTAGATCTACCCATTTAGGACCCAACACCATTGATCCTGCAAAAAATGAGACAAAATATATGAAAGAAAATAGTGAGTGAGGGACTCTTGGCAGGTTATTTACCTACAGTCACTGTGGCTGAGGAACAACTGGAGACACACATCCGTAGGGGTGTCCTTCAGTGGCATGAGAGAAAAGGCTACACTGCCCACTGATGATGTGGTTAACAGTCTAGGGTCATAGAAACTTGAGAATGTATTCCTTGTGGCAGAGTTTCTTCCAGATATAGCTCAAAATGAGACATTTTAGGTTTGTTGTTCATTTTTTTTTTTTTGCTTATTTCCTTAAAACCAGTTGTGAATGTTGGGAGACAATTCTCCATAGGTCTTTCATATTTTGCATATCTTATAAGCAGAAGCACTGACTTCCCTTGTTCCAGACTATTTGTGCAAGGATATGTTTTTAATCATCACCTGAGGATATTTTTTATTAGAGAGAGGGAAAGAGAGAGAGAGAGAGAGAGAGAGAGAGAGAGAGAGAGAGAGAGAGAGAGAGAGAGAGAGAGAGAACATCAATATGAGAGAGAAACTTCAATTGGCCACCTCTCATACATACCCTGACCAGGGATTGAACCTGAATCATAGAAACCCATGTATGTACCCTGACCTGGAATCAAACACACAAGCTTTTGGTGCAGGAGATGATGCTCCAAACAACTGAGCCACCTGGCCAGGCTGTGTAAGGATATTTGAACAATTAATTATGGAAGATAGAGTTTCCCTCAAAGGCAATGGATCAGCAAATTTTCAGACTTTCTAACTGCAGGATTTTTATCCTATAACTCAACTGCATGTGCATATACAGGTAGCATCACCTGTTCTAGCTCAGTAAGAATGGAGGGTTTAGGATACCAAATATTCTGCTGCTCATGCTGCTTGCTGAGCTATGAAGAATAAAATCCTTGGAGTCTCTCTTGCTGACCTGACCTTGAAATAACCAGGTAAAAGTTAGTTAAAAGTTGTAGTCATTCACATTCAGTTTATCTAGGTGTGTTTGTTAAATTACAGATTTGAGGTGTTAGTCACACTTTCCTGCTACAGAGATTTGTACTGGCCTTTACTGTTTGTCCTACCTGTTGCCAGCTTGATCAGCTGGTCTTCAAAGTCATTTGGCCAAAGAAGGAAAACAATAATGAAAAAGTATTTCTGTTAGACAACTTTGGTTCAATACTGAAAGAAAAATGCTAAGAAATTTATTCAATGCTTGCCCTACTGGTGTGGCTCGGTTTTTGAGAGTCAACCCATAAACCAGGAAGTCGGGGTTTGACTCCCAGTCAGGGCACATGCCCGAGTTTTGATTCCCATTAGGGGCATGCAGGAGGCAGCCAATCAATGATTCTCTCTCATCATTGATGTTTCTATCTTTTCCCCCCTTTCCCTTCCTCTCTAAAATCAATAAAAACATACTTTTTAAAAGAAATTATTCAATACTTTACATGTTTGCCTGTGCGGACAAATTATGTTAAATTTCATACAAAAATTCCTCTGACAGAGCTCAGCCTCCTGTAGAGCTCTCACACCTATTTCTGGGACTTCCCAAGAAGTGTCTCCTGTGTACTCTATTCCTTCATGTCTACCATGCTCTGCCTTGTTTTGTCTCTAACTTTTCTTGTCACCCTGACAATTTAGCATTTCCAACTCTCCTAATACAGTTCTTTCTGTTCTGATTTCTATAGAGAAAGGGTTCAAAAATCTGTGAAGCAACACTGATGGGCAGGTAAATTGCTATAAATTTTCAGGAAAGCACTTAGAATGTTATTTACCTTTAACAATTCAATAAGGGCAACCTACCCCCCTTCAGTCAAAGATCCTTGAATAACTTGAGTCACCATCCTTAAATTGAGATTCCCAACTGCCAATGGAAATGAGTGTTTTCAACCTGCAGTTGGTTAAATTTTCAGAACCAAAACTTAGGGATACTGAGGGCTAACTCTGTATTTATTGGGGGGGAAAATCCACAGATAAGTTGACCCATGCAGTTCTAACCCCTGTCATTCAAGGGCTAACTGTATGCAAAATTCCTTTAAAACATGTATATATTTGAATGTACCTATTATACTTTTAAATATGTATGTAGAATATATTCATGGAACTGTTCTAATGAATAAAAATTTCAAGCAACCTATATATTGAACAATAGGGGAATGTTACGTTCTTATTATTCTGTATAGTAGAATATTATTTAGTCACTTAGAAGTCTAAAGATACTTCTCACAACACAACTCTGGAAACTAAAAGCTAAGGTCCACTTTTTAAGCAAGAAGTACAAAATATATTCATGGAAAAAATTTCAAATACATTATAAGGATTACTTCTGTCTTAGTCCATATGTGCTGATATAAAAAAATACCATAGACTACATAGCTTATGAAGAACAGAAATTTATTCTGGAAGTTAGAAGTTCGAGATCAAGGTGCTGGGATTGGTCTGGTGAGGGCCCTCTTCTCAGTCATAAACTTCACATTGTGTCCTCACAAGGCAGAAGTTAGGGAGCTCTGTGAGGCCTTTTTTATGAGGGCACTAATCCCATTCTTGCCAGCTTCACTCATAACTTATTCAGCTCCCAAAGCCCCACCTCCTAATGCCATCACATTGAGCATAAGGATTTTAACATGAATTTTTTTTGGGGGGAAAGAGTATGAACACTCAAACATGTCTACAAATTCTGATTGTAGAACTAGAAATCATGTTATGGTTAACTCCTAATATACAAAAATATTCCGTTGTATTAGCCACCATGTTCTTTAGTGATGTTGATAAACAAAACACTTTTGTAACAAAAGAATTTTAAACAGTTAAATACATTTAGATGATGATATAAAATAAAATTAATGTGGCCCCAATAAGAGCTGACATTTAATGAACTCTGACTTGAATAATTACTGTGCTAAATACTTTCATTCTTCTATGAAGTAGATAACAGTCTAATATATTATAAATGTAGAAAATAGATTTTTAAGGGATGAAATAACTATTTCGGTATCACAGGGCCAGTCAGGGGCAATGGCAGATTTGATCCAGATTGTTCTGCCTTCAGACCTTCTGATTTGAAACGCTTCGGTCCACAGAAAGAGTTGACAATGACTTACCATGAGTTAGCTTATAATTTAATTTTGGTTGAGACAGCGAATTATTTTTAGGTAGTTTATCATTACTGAGGGACATTACTATTCAGATAATTACTATCTTTTAACTCTTGGTCAGATATTTACTCTTCTATCTAAGGTAAGTATTTTAACTTCTTATTGCTGACAAAATATATAGAACACTAACAAAATTGAGTATATTAACAGTTTTAACCAATTGTAATTAAACCAAAGTTATAATATAAACTCTTTTTAATGAAAGAAAACCTTTCAGAAAATACAGTTTTTAAAGTAAAACTGCCACAAATTTCAAGCTAGAAGACTAGAGTTAATTTCCTAATAAGTAAAGAAAATATTAGAACCATGGAAAAGTCAAATTGGCCTTTTAAAAACCTGACAGTTTCATTGAGTCTGCCTCTGAATGAGATGCTGGGGACTCTCTTGGCAAATCTCCCAGATGTCCAGGTAGAACAGGATACACTGATTAACCAAAACAGTCTGCTTTTGCTCAAACTCACCTCCAGTCTAACCAAGTGTGAAGCTTATCAAACTGCCAGATCAAGAGAAAGACAGTTTTTACCTGAGGAGAGGAACTGAGCAAACTGCACTGAACACACAGAGCCCTTATAACCTCAGATATTCACAGTTTCACATTACCTAGAAGAAATTCTAGACCAAGAAAAGTTCCTAGAGAGAACCAAAATATGCAAAATAAAGAAAGGGAATGTTTTATAAATTATATTTAATGTGAAACAAAGAAAACAAAATTAAAAGTTTTATCTCAACTTTTAGGAAGGAATAATTTCTAGAAAAACATCCCATAAATGTAAGGTCTAGAATTATATTATAAATTCTTTTAAAATTTTGTAATTTTAGTTGACAAACATTCTAATGATCCCACAATTTAAAATTATCTTAAGCCGAAACCGGTTTGGCTCAGTGGATGGAGCGTCGGCCTGCGGACTGAAAGGTCCCGGGTTCGATTCCGGTCAAGGGCATGTACCTTGGTTGCGGGCACATCCCCGGTAGGGGGTGTGCAAGAAGCGGCTGGTCGAGGTTTCTCTCTCATTGACATTTCTAGCTCTCTATCCCTCTCCCTTCCTCTCTGTGAAATATCAATAAAATATATTTTAATTTAAAAAATTATCTTAAAAGGATAAGCCCAGGAGTTACCACAATTTGTTTTAAGGAATCTGTATGTTTAGAACTTGATGTATTTAATACAGGCTGTATTTCTCAGATACACTTTTTTAAAAGAGCATCATGTTTTTTTTTAATTAACAGATAATATCCTCAAGTTAAATAATAAAGAATGTCTCTTCCTCTGAGCTACCCTTGGAAGGTAGTAGTCAGTAATGCAATCAAATATGTAGGGTTATTTCAGCTGCCTGCCAAAATATTGCTCATGACTATTTAAGTATGCAGAAAAACGCCATTACATCAATGACAGAAAGGGCATGATTGTTCTTATTTCTGGAATTCTTCTGATGTGAGTCAACTCACGGGGTGGGGTTTCACTGGAAAATGGCTTTAGGAATGTTTTAAATGAAGGAAGAACAGTAACAAGCCTTCAAACACAAACATAATGGAAAACCATAGAGTCAGACTTCCCCGAGCAAGCGGGGACAGAGATCCAATTCAAAGTAAAGTCTGTAGTTACAAAACACTCCAGTTTTCTGTGCAGCTTTTATTTTTTATTAATGGAATATTAATTGCTTATTTTTAATAATCTAATTGAAAAACATTTCACCCTCTATATACAAAAATAAAATTATGTGACTTTGCTTTCCATTTCAGACCCAGCAACATCAGATTAAATGAAGAGACAGAATATGAGATTATTTTAAGTATTATTTTTATATTTGACTCCAAATCCATAAAGCACTTAGAAATTTGGATAATATGGAGATGCAGAAATAATCCATAACTAAAAAATGGCTTTCTGATATATATATATATATATATTTTAAATGCTTAGACTCATAGAACTAAGAATATGACATGATAGAGAAGGCCCACTCTGTCTGGGCTGATCACATACAAACTCTGTCTCTTGTAACTCCCTCTAGAGATAGAGATGAAGTGATCCAATTTATGATTGTCAGGTGCTGCCTACAGAAATTAGTTCTTCTGTTGATTTTATAATTTTATGTGTTTGCTTTGTCTTTCCAAGTAAGTTAAGCTAAGGAGCTTTCTCTTATCTGTCTTGTTATTCCCCCAAAGGGTGTATTATAGAGCCTCATCCACTGTGAGCATTCTCTATTTACTTGTTAATTCCAGTAAATTCAAAAAGTTTTTTGTGTTTTTAATTAAGAAGTTGAGTTCTCTATGCCTAGGTAATGTTCCTTATTATTTGGGGTTAGGATTAGGAAGACACTAGTTTAATAAATCCATTAAGTATGCTAGCAGTTAATATGGTAACACATATTGTTTAGTCCAGTAGTTTTCACTTTTTTTTCATAAAGAGAAATCTTGCTCAGATATTCAACAAACAACATCGAACTCTTCTGGCTGAACAGAGAGGTTTGGGAGAGTGGTGGGGAGAGGTGGAGGCACAAAGGACCTGAAGCCCAGCCAGTTGGCTCCCTACCCACCATCTGACAAAGGCCACTGGGAATTTCCAGCCACCCTGGAGGACTGCGCAAAATCCACTGGTTTGGTCTGCCATGTGATGTATTTTAATAAAAAGAAAATATCTGCTTCTTCCTCCTGCTGATTCAGTGTCACAAATTGAACCCCATGTTTTCAAAGTCTATTATAAATAGAATGCCATTTGCAACAATGGATGGGCCTTGAGAATATTATGCTAAGTGAAATAAGCCGGTCAGAAAAAGCTCAGAAACATGATTTCAAGCCATATGTGGTATTTAAAACTGAAACTCATAAACATAGACAATAGTATGGGGGTAACCAGAGGGAGGGGTTTTGGGGTTGTAAAGAATAAAGTTGCCAAATATATAGTGATGGATGATTATTTGACCTTGGAAAGTGGGCATACAATGCACTATACAGATAATGTATCATAAAAATGTACACTTGAAACCTATATGACCCTATTAACCAATGTCAATCCAATAAATTTAATAAATAAATATATATGTTGAATAAATGAATTGACAAAGTGAGTGAATACTTATAACCAAATTGAACAAAATCCTTATTATAGTCATAATATTTGCTCTAGCTGACTTACATAGGATATGAGAATATATATATATATATATATATATATATATATATATATATATAGCCTAAGCAACCATTACAACCAAAAGAACAACCAAACAGGCTGTGTGGGGCAACCAGGCCAGCAGGGGGGACAGTTGGGGACAACCAGGCTGGTGGGGAGCCAGTTGGGAGAGACCAGGCCAGCTTTGGGGGAAGTAAAGGGTGACCAGGCCGGGGGCGGGGGCATAGTTGGGGGTGACCAAGCTGGCGGGGAGGGAGGGCGGTAAGGGGTGAACAGGCTGGCAGGCGGGACAGTGAGGGGCGACCAAACTACTGAGCAGCAGACTATGTGGGGTGACCAAGCCCATGGGGGGATGGAGGGGGCAGTTGGGGGTGACCGAACAACCCAACAGCAGGTTTCATGGAGTGACCAGGCCTGCAGTGGGGGGTGGGGAGTTGAGGGCAACCAGGCCATCAGAAGGGTTAGTGAGGGACAACCAAATGACCAAGCAGCAGGCTGTGTAGGGGACTAGGCCTGTAAGGGGGTGGGGGGGGGTAACCAGACTAGTAGGGGGCAGGCAGTGAAGGGCAACCAATCTGGCAGAAGGGGGCAGTGAGAGGTGACCAAGCTGGTGGGGGGGGGGGGCATTTGGGGGCAACCAGGCCAGCAGGGGGGGGGCAGTTGGGGCAATCAGGCCAGTGGCAGGGGGCAGAGAGGGGTGACCAGGCCGGTGGAGTGGTAAGGGGTGATTGGGGGTGATTAAGGCTGGCAGGGGAGCAGTTAGGGGTGATTAAGCAAGCAGGCAGGTGAGCAGTTAGGAGCCAGCGGTCCTGGATTGTTCAAGGGGTGTCTGACTGCCAGTTTAGGCCCCATCCTGGGACATCCCCTGAGAGGTCCCAGATTGAAGAGGGTGCAGGCTGGGATAAGGGGACCCACCCCCCTCTCATGCACAAATTTCACGTACTGGGCCTCTAGTATAAATATAATGGAATTAGAGAAATAAACAAGTGAAAGTATCAACTACAACTAAATGCCAACATCTGCACATTGTAGAGGTTATTTTACAAAGTAAAATTGTATACACATGGCATTCTTTGCTATCTATGGTAATAAAATGGATTCTAGGTCATATGTATGTTTTGGGAACTACCCCTTCCCTACATATCCAATCTTGGCAAACTGTCCATCAAAATGTTACAATCACTCCCAATCCACCTACCTCAAGCCCAGCCAAGGCATAGGCACATTACCCAAGCTAGATTAGTCAGATCTTGAAATATGAAAATGTCCTCAGTTGAAAAGACGTAGGAGGAGAGATGGAGCTGTTCTGTCCACCGTGGGGCTGGGAGCAGACTCTCCACAGGCTCTGCCACTGGAATCCCTGCAGCTGTGCTAGTCTGGGTGTTCTGAGCCCCACTGTTCAGCCTCTTCTTTTTGTCTGTGGGCTGCAGCACATATTTCCAATAACACTCTTACTTTATTTATTAATGTATTTTTTATTTGTATTTAAGTTAGCCAGAGTCCATTTCTGATATGCAAGAATGCTAAGAGATACAGGGGCCCTAAGCACTAATACCACAGCAGAAACACACCTGAAGAAGCTTACTCGTAGGTCAAACAAGTCACGTTTCTGGGCCACAGTGAAATGTATCCCAGTCTCAGTTGGTTTATTAAGATTTATCTCAATATTACTAGGTCTTTTGAAAATGATGCATGTAGTATCCTACTACGTACCCATATGCAAACTAATGACCATTAAATTGAGATCAGAGGAAAAATTTGCTGTTTCTTGGAGCAAGTTATAAAAGCTTTTCCTCATCTATGAAAGAATGAGGTTAAAGTAAAAGGTCTACAATGCCTTCTGTAATTTGACAACATATGAATTTTTAAGTTTACAAATAGGAAATAACACATACCAACTTTTTTTTTGGTCAGAAGTAGGCGCCCAGAGAGAGTCCCTACTGTCTTACTTTAAGGCGGTATTTAAATTTAACACCAGACCCACCCAGGACCACACTAAGCTGTGGCGTGACTTTCCTCTAGAGCTTTGTAGAGTCTTTTTTGTGATGGAAATCAGTGCCACTTTCTGTACTCACATTTTCCCTTTTCCGTTCTCCTTCTGTAGTTGAAAAAAAAATGAGTTATAATTAGAATCAAGAAAATACTCTAAGGATAAATACAATGTATCCTGTTTTTATAAAAGGTCATTCTTTCAAGCTATCAAAGCCCTTTACAACAAGTACCTAATTGATGGTCAAAGCCTCCTCTGTAGGAATTAAACACTGTGCCCGGTGTACATATGAAGAAAGGAAAGAGGGAGTCAACAGACTTTTAGTTGACTATCTCAAATCTAGAAAAACAAATTCGGAGCACTTCCATTTTAAAACATTGGGTGTCTGAGTGGCAAATGAGCTCAGTTCCTTGCAGATTATTTTAATGTTGACCTAGAAGTATAATACATTTTAATGAAAATAAAGTGAAAGACATATTCAAATAGCTAAGAGAAAATCCTAAAACAAATAGCTAATACAGTGGTTTTCAGAACAAGTTCCTTGGTGACTGGTTGATGACTTCTGTGAAACTTCCATGTAAGTGTGACAAGCTTAATTTACTGTGAACCTAAAGAAACTAGGACAGAGTCTGCACTTAAGAATGAGTTATACATACTAATACATAGATACTCATAAGTGATGAGCATAACAATATTTGCATGTCACTTATTTAAACCAGAAACAAATTCCAGCACCATCACCGCCATGTTTTCTAACACAGTGTCCTTAGCTGGACCCTCCCAGGATCAGAGAGGAAGCTTACATGCCTCACCCATTGGATGATGCCTATTTAGCATTCAATCATCTACTCTCTTATTTATTAAAACACACACACACCAAAAAAAACCTATCATTCCATGTTCCAGGCACTGGGCAATGCTTTCTAGCAAATTAATCATCCATGAGTCTGTAGAACTAATTCTCTCATCTTAGAGCACCTAAGGAACTCAGGAGAATGTCCTGAGATCAATAAAGGAACTAGAAGACATTTCCTGACTTAACAGCATACCTTCATGCATTTTCCCTTTAATTATTTGGTGGAATAAGTGGATTTCCACAGAAGGATAGTCGTCAGTCACTTATGACAAACCCTCATGGGAAGCTCCCATATCCTAGAGGAGCTAAGAAACCAGACAACCTGGTAAAGTCCCAACTGAAGATTCTCCAACTGCCACTGGACTTCCAAAACATAATTTGGGGGGCATGGCACACATGGGCTCCCACCCACAGGGAAACACTCATCCCTGCCCTGAACACAGTGGACAAATACAGGCCATGCCTTCAGGTGGGCAGAGGGAAGGGGAAGGACCCTTTTTCAACACCTACCTTTCATAGGTCACTAAACTAGTCTTTGATAATCTTATCATCTTAATCGTCAGCAGTCCCTCATTCAGTGAGACTTTCCCCAATCACCGAATCAAAAAATCAAACCCTCACATCATATACCGTAGACTTTGTTTGTTTTTTATTTGTTTGCCTCCTCCATAATATGAAATCACAATGATGCAAAAACGGATTCTTGAGCAATGTACCACCAGTCCGAACATGTTAACCCAAACTCTTTTCCCTCCCAGTTATGGACCAATTGGAAACCAGGATAGGAGGGCAAAAGGAGCTCCAACGCTTTTCCTTTATTCCTGGTAGATTGCATGGGAACTGCTGCTGCTGCTATCCAAGGCAAAGTGGCAACCCCACATCTTCCCTACCTCCGGCCCTGAATTAAACTATTCACTTGTGGCAGGCAGAAGACCTGGGAAATCAAAGACCTTTCCCACACAACACCAAGGGGAAAACAGCTTACCTGCAGGGAGCAGCCCCAGGAAAAGGAAACAAGACACTTCAGGGGCTCACTACCCAAAGTGTGATCCTTGGACCAGCAACATCAGCACCCAGGAGCTTCTCAGAAATGCAGACTCAAGCCCCACTCTAGGCTTCCTTGAATTGGAACCAGTATTCTCAGAAAATACCTAGGTGATCTGTACTCATTTAAAAAGTTCAATAACACATTTAAACTAAAACTTAAAATATTAGCCCCACTAAGGACGTGTGTTATAGGACTTAGATTATAGCAATTAGGCAAAATCCTCTTCCTTGACTATTAGGTGCCAATGATACAAAGAGACAGACAACCTCATTATGAATTTTTCCAAGAGAAGACAAAAGTGATGATTTTAAAATATGAGCTGGTTTGCTTGTTTCTTTGTTGTTTCTTAAGGACAGCAGGAATTGGGGAGGAGGAAGAAAACACTAATTGGAAAAATATATACATCTATATGCTCATTGCAACATTATTTATAAGTAAGGCCCGGTGCCTAAAATTCATGCATGGGGAGGGTGTCCCTCAACCCAGCCTGTACCCTCTCCAATCTGGGACTCCTTGAGGGATGTCCAACTCCCCATTTAGGATTGAGCCTAAATGGGCAGTCGGACATTCCTCTCACAATCCAGGACTGCTGGCTCCCAATTGCTTACCTGGCTGCCTTCCTGATTGCCCCTAACCACTTCTGCCTGCCAGCCTGATCATTCCCTAACCCAGGGGTGGGCAAACTTTTTGACTCAAGGGCCACAATGGGTTCTTAAACTGGAACGGAGAGCCAGAATAAAAGCAACCTTACCATGCTGGCACTCTCATCTTGGGCTGCTGGTAAAGGAGCAGAGGGGAGAGCAAGAGAACCCTCCACTCTTTTAGCTCCGTGGGCCAGATTGAACAGCCGAATGGGCCGGATCTGGCCCACAGGCCGTAGTTTGCCCACAGCTGCCCTAACCTCTCCCCTGTCAGCCTGATTGCTGACTAACTGCTCTCCTGCCAGCCTGATTGCCCCTAACTGCCCTCCCCTGCAGGCCTGGTCACCCCAAACTGCCCTCTCCTGCAGGCCTGCCCCCCCACCAACTACTTTCCCTTGCAGGGCTGGGTTCCCCACCCCCCAACTTCCCTTCTCTGCAGGCCCAGGCGCCCCTAACTGCCCCCCCCTGTAGGCTTGATCACCCCCAACTGCCCTCCCTTGAAGGACTGGTCCCTCCCAACTGCCCTCCCCTGCTGGCCTGTGGTGGCCATCATGTGTCCTCATGGTAGCAGGATCTTTGGCCATCTGGGACAGCCATCTTGTCTGTTGGAGTGATGGTCAATTTGTATATTATTCTTTTATTAGATAGAATAGAGGCCTAGTGCATGGGTGGGGGCTGGCTGATTTGCCCTGAAGGGTGTCCAGATCAGGGTGGGGTTTCTCTTGGGGTGTGGGGCGGCCTGGGCAAGGGGCCTGTGCAGGCTGGCCACACACCCCAAGGACCCAAGTGGAGGCTCTGGGATCTAGGATTTATTTATCTTCTATAATTGAACTTTGCAGCCTTGAGCAAAGCCAAGACTCCTGCTAGTTCCATGGACACAGCCATTTTTGTTGGGATTTATTTATCTTCTATAATTGAAACATTGTAACCTTGTGTGGAGGCCTGGGCTGGCCAGGGTTCGTGGAAAGTTTGGCTTCCTCCATTGCCAGGAAAACCCAAGCCCCCTGTTCTCTCTGTGGCCACAGCCATCTTGGTTGGGTTAATTTGCATATTCACTCCTAATTGGCTGGTGGGTGGGGCTTGTGGGTACAGCAGGGTGATGGTTAATTTGCATATTACTATTTTATTAAATAACATAGTCAAAATACATAAACTATCTAAGTGTCCATGGATGGGAGAATGGATAAAGAAAATATGATACACACACACACACACACACACACACACATAACCCACAATAAAATACTATTCAGCTTTATAAAAAGCATGAAATCTTGCCATTTGGTACAACATTAATGGATCTTGAGGGCATTATGCAAAGTGAAATAGTAGGCAGAGAAGGACAACTATCACACGATTTTACCTATATTTGAAATCTAAAAAACAAAACAAAATCCAGACTCATAGATACAGAGAACAGATTAGTGGTTGTTAGAGTGAGGGGGGTTAAGGGAGTGAAAAATATGAAGGTGATTAAGTACAAACAGTTTTAAAATAAGTAAGTCATGGGTATGTAATGCCCAGCATAGGGAATATAGTCAATAATGTTGTATTAACTTTGGAAAGGGACAGATGGTAATTAAACTTATTTTTTAATTCAACTTATTGTTTTTACTCTTTATTGTTTAAAGTATTACATAAATCTCCTTGGCAATTAAACTTATTGAAGTCAACATTTCACAATGTATACAAATGCCAGATCACTATATTATACACCTGAAACTAATATAATATCATATGTCAATTATACCACAAGAAAAACAAGAAAGAAAATCCTGTTGATTTAAGCAGGTAAAAATTCATGAAGAAGTTTTGAAAATGTATAAGTAAGAAGATGCTGAAAATACTTTATTAAATCTCTGCTTAGGGTTTCTGAATAGAAGTTTTATGGAATGTATCTTTTTAAAATTTTGCAGTAATGATGTTTGTTGGCAAATCAAATGAATTTTTTAATGTTAATATTTTATAGGCCATTTTCTATGAGATAAAAATGAGGAGCTGAGAAGGAAAAGTTTGAAGGTTGGCTCTGGTATTTTGAAAAAGAAAAACATTCATTTAGGTATATGTAGACTATATTTTTTTTCAGAGCTGAGAATATTCAAAACTAATGTCTATCTCACTCTGACTGCAACTTGCCAAGTGATTGTAATGTAGAAAATGGTTATCCTGAAATATGGCCTCAGTAAACAGCTAGTTACTTTTTTTTTAATTAGCAGGTAATGAGATATTTTGTCTATTTATACAGACACATAAATTTTAAGTTGACGTTTGTTTAAACTGATTAAACAACATATTCATATTTCAAAGATTATGAAGCTTTTCCTTGGGACTGTCCTTTTATCTTTAAAAGAAAACAATGCTAATAGTTTCCTTTTTCCTATATTCAATGACTATTTACTACCCTTTCTTGATGTGGGCTTTCCAAATACAAAGAGGGTTTGGCACGTTTTCAATGTCCTTTTTTAAAGCCTGTTCTTAGGCGCTTGTATAGAAGCATAAAGAGTACTTCTTTGGAGAATTGATAATGCCCCGTGTTCCGTATTTGTATATTAAGGTTTGTCAGTTATGTTCAGTGCATTCATTCATTGGAATCCGTCCTGTTAATCTGCATGCAACTGATTTCAGGCAAACAAAGTGATCAGAAGAAGTCAAGTTAACATAACAATTTCTTTTCTACAGAAAACAGCCCAACACACTATGGGTCCAAAATTCTGAGCAAGTTACTGTATTTGTAAGTTTTAAGTCACACTTGGCAGTTTCTCCAAACACAGTGGTCAGGAACTGAAAAAAATAAACATGTGTTTCCAGGATTCTCTTTTCACATGCCACACAAAAAAAGTAATGTTACAACCATTTTCACTCCCTTTAAAGAGTTCATAAGGAAGAAACATTTGCCCATTTGTGTCATTTTTAAGGTAGATTTTACAAAATAACACTATGGGGCAAGATAAATATTACCTTCACCTTTAAAATGGAAGTTTAACTTCCTGGAAGGGATTTCTTCAAAAATCTGATCTATCCTTATGCAGTGACATTTTGTACTTTAAATCTCACACTTAAAATCAGAACACTTACCACTGCCCATCTTCCACTGGCCTTAAACAAAAGAGAAACTAAAAGAATCAACCAGTAAACAATTCTTAGGCAGCCAGTCTAAAGCCATTCCCATTTTGCCAAAAGGATGACTGAGATAAAGTAAATGTATTAATTTTTCTGAGGCTAAACAAAGTCTTAGTGGCTGCAGGAGGATGAAAATCCACAGGTGTGCTTCTCATTCAAGACAGGGGAAACAATCCATCAGAATGCGGATCTCAGAAGCCCATGCAGGCCTCC
Organism: Vespertilio murinus; assembly: GCA_963924515.1. Classification (NCBI taxonomy): domain Eukaryota; kingdom Metazoa; phylum Chordata; class Mammalia; order Chiroptera; family Vespertilionidae; genus Vespertilio; species Vespertilio murinus. The sequence goes on along the minus strand of OZ004711.1, from coordinate 23,779,373 downwards.
AAACCCCAAAATACCTCCTCTACTGTTAGGCCGGTGGCCTAAATCTCCAGGCCAATCTTTCCACCCCTTAAAAGGTCTTGATAATTTTGACCTATTAAAATATGAATATCACTCTTTGTATAACAATAATGCCAGCCAGCAACTCATTGGGAGGAATTTATTTCTCAGTTCCCTAACAAAGATCTGGAATTACAGAGCATAGGATCCAGGGCGGAAAGAGAGTTAGGTAAAGAATAAAAGAGGAAAAGAGTAGGGTTCTCTTTAGGGAAGCTGAATGCTAGAGGAGACTATGGGGGCCCATTAATAATGGTATGGCTCTGGCACCTGGGTGAGTGGGAGAAGATGGACACATGAGAGGATGGAGAGACTTCCCGGAACAGATTGGACACTATCGGGAATGTCTACAGGGGAGAGGATGACTGGAAAGTGTTATGATAGGACACGGTGGGTAGGGGGGACTGTTCTAGCTATTGCACTCCTTGCCATTTATCCAAATGAGTTGAGAACTTATGTTCATACAAAAACTTGCACAAGGATGTTTATAGCATCTTAAATCATAAATAAAAGGTCCTTCAGCATGTGAATAAACTATGGTATATCTAGGTAATAGAGTATTGTTCATAGCCAAAAAGAAAAGCCATGAAAGGAGGAGCTGTGTATGCATTTCACTAAGTGACAGAAGCCAATGTGGGAGTCTACAACAGTGTGATTCCAAGTATATGACATTCAGGAAAAGACAAAACTATGGGGACGGCAAAAAGATCAGTGGTTGTCGGGGGTCAGGGGAGAGGGAAGGATAAGTAGGCAGAGAACAAGGGGTTTTTAGGGCAGTGAAATTATTCTGTTTGATACTGTCATGGTGGATACATGTCATTGCACATTTATCCAGACCTGTAATGCGCAATACCAAATGTGAACCCTAAGACAAACTATGGATTTGGGGTGATAATGATGTCTCAGGGTAGGTTCATTGGTTGCAACAAATGTGTCACTCTAGTGGAATGTTGTAGTGGAGAAGGCTGTGTGTGTGTGAGGTCAAGGAATATGTGGGAACTCTCTGTTCTTTCACTCAATTTTTCTGTAAACCTAAAACTGCCCTAAAAAATCAATTCTTATTTTTAAAGTAACTGTTTAACAATTTTGTCAAGGATAGTCTTTTTTAATCTTTACTTTGTTTTTGTTTGTTTTGTTTATAATCTTTGTTATTGTTGTTGTTTTAAAATTATGGCTCCTTTGATACTCCAATGACAGCCATATATTCTCTCCCACCCCAAAAAATAATAGTACTTCCACACATTCTCACAAAAAACAATGTATACAGCTTCCAGTCTTCATAAATTCTCTGAAACCCATCCATACAACTAATACTGTTGTGTGTTTTGTTTTTCTTTGTTTGTTTTTTATGGCATGCTGCCAAGTAGCAGGCACTTTGTCAATGAGATATGATTCTCTATCTCATTGGTCCTAGCAACAATCTTATGAGGTAGATATCATCATCCCTATTTATTTAGGAGGAAATCTAATTGCAGGGAATTTTTTTTAACAGTTGCTGAGTGTTTGAGCTGAGGCTCCAACCTGGGCTAATCCCATAGAGCATGTTCCTAACCATTCCCTAGAATGGCTCTGGTAGATCATGACCCCAGCTAAGCAGCCCTCATCTGAAAATGAGTCTGTTCCCAAGTTCCTATTCTTCTGTCAACAAAGCATTTATCTAGAAACAGCATGTAGACAGTACACAGAGATAGATCTACACTGGAATAGAAGGTAATCATTTGCAGCTGATCCAATTTCCACATGGACCTCACTCCCATCTGTTCTGCCACCTACCAGGCCATATGTGATGGGAAACAGCAGAGTTCCTTTGTATATACCTGACAGCAGAGGACTTGGTTCATGGCTGGAAAAAAAATATTCCATAATCAATAGAGATTCATACCAGCTAACACACAAACCACATGTATTAATAGAGATTTGTAAACTCTTGAGTAAATTGGATTAAACATGAATAAATGAAATGGAAAACAAAAAGTCCAAATTGCTTAACATGGTCCAGACAAAGCCCTCACAACTTTCTTCAGCCCCAACTTTATGTCTATGAGTATGGAGTCTTTCTCTTAGGCTAGAACAAAGGAGAGCTCTCTTCTCAATGTCTCAGAAAAACATCAAGTCCAAGGCATGGAAAAGGGACAACATTGTTTTCCCTTCTGGATAGTTTTCTAACTCTAATTTTAAATATTTAATTAATAAAATAACTGTCCACCAAGTCAAAAAAAAAAAAGGGCCAGAAACATGAATGTTACTCTGAGATGTTTATCCACTCTAATCCCCAGCATTTAAATTTTCACGTCCTGGTGATTCAACCATCAAAATATCTTTTTAGGCTCTTCCATTATTTACCAGGAGTGTAACAATAGCCTTTCAACTGGTCTCCCATCACCAACCTCATCCAACAGTCAAATGAGCCATTCATTCTAAAGCACAACACTATTGTTCTTTTGCTGACATTTTCACTGTGTCCTCATTTCTTTCAGAAGGCATCCAAACTCTTCAACATGTCATATAGGTCCTAATGTCCACCGATCTCCACTCTTTGCTCACTCACACCAAACCATGGGCACCAATTTTTTTCTATATGCATATTCATGGAGAATTTACCTTCCCATAACACACATCATCCTCAAAATCCTGCCCTTTATCCTATACCCAGCCGGAGCACCTCCCCAATTCCATCACCTACATAACTCCAAAGTTATTTAAGATTCAACTCAAGAATTGCCTACCCTTGTAAATCTTCCTGGGTCAAGAGTGCCCATTGCTAGATGACCCAATAGGCCCATAATGTTCTAACAGCACCAAATAGGAGGGGTACCAACAAGCTGAGGGGAAAAAAATATTGGTCTTTTGTTTTGTTTAAAGCAATAAAATATTTATCCCAGACAAAGTCAAAAATTTGCTAGCTTTCATTGTTCTGATTTTAATGTTAAACATTATGTTTATGTTTAATTACAAAAGAGTACATACAACATTATCTTTTCCATGGCACACACTGAGCATCCCTTCTCAGTGAGTGTTCCCATAAGGAAGAAACCCCCTATAATTGTTATTTTTCTTGAACCACATCCCAACTAGAATGCGAATTCCTACTGAACATGAATTGTGGCTTTCCTTGTTTATACCCAGTTGTCTGTCAAATACTAGAAATTCAACCAATGCTTAATACAGGAGGAAAAACTGGGTGTTATGGAGGATGGAAAAAAAAGAAGAAAGAGAATGAAAGAAGAGGGAGCAAGGAAGAAAGTTCCTTCTAACCCTCATATTCTATGCTTCTAATTCTGAAGGGGAATTTTCAATGGCCCTTTTGCTCTTGTATCTTTGTTAGCAATATATAGAAAGGCAGCTTTTTTAGCTTGGGCAATTCTGGAGGCAGCTAAAATCAGTCCTTGTGAAGCCCAGGTTACTATAAAGATGAGTTGATCGTTCCATGGCTCTAACCTAGAAAGGTTTTTTAACATGAATCCAGTCTCATCTTCGAGCTCCCACAAGATGCATAACTAGATACTACCCACCATCTTTCCTGACCTGCCTGGTTTCTAATACATACTCTCCGGGCGACCAAGGTCTCCAATGCAAGCCAAGGGATCCCAGAAGCTGGACACCTCTACATGTCAATTTCCAGAGAAATCATAACCTGAGACAATCCAGTAAATGGCCCCCATAGCAGTGTGTTCTGCTCACACCAACCCATGGGTGATGGCATGCCCCTTCTACCCTACTTGCAAAATGACAAAAGCCTACAAGTTCAGTAAGCCCTTTTTTTCCATTAAAAAATACTAAAAGGCTAAACTGAGACATATGCTAAATGAGACTCAAAGTATTTTGAAAAGTTACAATGAATTCTTATGACAGAAATTATATTATGCATAATATAAACATCTGTATTTAAGGAAGATAATGGTTTAGCTCCAGGAAATAATAACTAAGCAGTGATGACTTAAGCAAATGTTTTACAATTAATGGAAATAAAAATTACATATCATTATAGCTAAGAGATGCTGAGAGAATGGGACAGGAGGTAACTCATACCAATGGACTCTAATGCAAGATAGAATTAAAGTTTCTATTTTTTTTTTAAAAGGACTCTCCCTTAAAAAGGGAAACTGCAAAAAGATGAAACTTCTTAAAGTTCTAAGATGTTAAATTCTACTCTTTAAACCCCATTACATATATAGTTACTGGCATAGCCATTTCTTACCTTCACCGGAGTAAATTTGCCTCTTAAAATGAGATATTTAAAGGCAGACTGTTGGCCTCATGTCTTGGATGGCAGATCAGAGTTCCAAAGCCCTTAAGACGCTGCAGCACTAGTTCTTACTAAATCATAATTAACTTCATTGGGAGTTACATGATAGCAACTTAGAACAGAATTTGGCCGAACATTTTTAGTGTTCTTCCACTTGGTAATTACTACTTCAGTGGGAATCTCAAGTAAGAAACAGAGGGCAGAATTTGGCCCACAATAAGAAGCACATGAAGGAACTGGCCAACGTTATAATGCCAATAACAGAGAGTATTAAAGTCTCCCTCAAAGCATCCCAGTTAGCTTGTTGATTTCACCATGAATATAAATTCAACCAAAATGGCTACTAAGATCCTTTACCAACTCTTCATGAAGGACCATTTGTAGGGGAGAATACAGCTAGGGAATGGCTCCATATACCAGATAATCACCCTAGAAGAACAACTATGAATAAACTAAGGAAAGATCTGGATGCTGTTTGGAAGGTTAACTACATAATAAATTCTTGTTGATTCAAAAAAAGGAGCCATCACAGCTCCAATTTTGACATTAAATATCTGAAGAATAAGATTTAGCCCACTTGTGCTTCAACATGAAAATCCAATACTAGGTTCAGAATGATAGTTATAATGATAGTTGTACATTACAGAATTTCTAATTGTATAATATACAATTTCCAGTAATTATACAATATGCAATTTTTCAGTACCATTAATTGAGGTACCTTTTTCTCAAATACAATTGCAATTCTCCTTCAACAGTCTTGATATAGTGCATGACCTAAGTTTTATCATAAAAATTGAGAATGTTTTTGTTTGCTTGCTTTAAATTATAGTACTTTGTTAAAAAAAAAACACACATAATTTTAAGATAGTATCAATTTGATATTTGACTTTAAAGAACACTCAAAATCACAAACTGATGTAGAATATAACAACTAAATTTTTAGAATATAGTGTTACCTGTGTTCCTCCCAGTGACTCACCTGAAGCACTGAACAAGATAACTAGTTAATTGCCTGAGGGCCAACCCACAATCCCCTTGATGTAGTGTCTTGGCCAGATTTCCAATTGAAGGCCATGAACATCACTTCCTCAATAGCCCAGAGCTAACTCTTCTTTATCTTCAAATCCCATTCTTCGCACCAACACAGCACCTCCCCCACATCAGTCCCTATTCTCAATGGCCCAGCTTTGGAAAAACAACAGAAAAATCACGCATATGCCCTTCCAAGTAAGGCAGACTGCTCTCCCATAGGCCAGCCCACCCATCGATGCACCATGTTTGTTAACATTCTGAGAGGCATTTGTGCAGAGAACAAATTGATGGAGCCCATGTTTATGTCAGGAATTTCAGAAACGGCAAGAGACTTATTCGTGGAATCTTCACACCCATTCAGACTGTCATAAAACACAAAGGACCAGATTCAATAAAAACCCTGTCCAACTTTCACAACACTAAAGTCTGTGTGAGCCTTCAAAACAAAATCAATTTTTCCAGTTTTGCAAAAGGCTGTTCAGACTTCAGTAGCATGGAAGCCAGCTGGGGCATTTCCTTATTCATCCCCTAAATTAGTTTCAAACGTGGTTTGAGGACCACATTTGATCAGAAGAATTTCATATTCTCTCTCTCTCTCTCTCTCTCTCTCTCTCTCTCTCTCTCTCTCTCAACATATTTCAGAATACATCACATGGAGAACAAACAACAGAACTGCGGCATATGTCTCATGCAGTTAAAAGCTTTAAAACTGGCCCATAAAACAGAATTCTTGGGTACACAGTGAAAAATATTTTTTGATTCCATAATCCATACTGCAGTAAAGTTGGGTATAATCGTTTTTAAAAGTCGCTGTGTCCACGGACAGCTGTTCTTCATACATCCTGGGAATGTTTCCTTCACATTCCTAAGGACATAAGAGTTTGACACTAAGCCAATACCTCTAGAAATGGTGAAAGCTAAACACACCCCATACTGATGCTTTTACTCTCCCAACAAACTTTCTCCCACAACTAAAATGTTAAAACTTTTACCCCACAGCCCACATTCGGAGATTAGTTCAATAACTGATGTTCTGTCCAAGTAAAATACATTTTGTCATAGCTTGAATATGTTACCTTTCACAGAAGTATAGTATTTCGGACCAGCAGGGAACATATGTCAACATTATCTATTATTACCCAATGTCAGGACCGAAAAGGGAAGGTGGGTGGTGGATGTTAATAACGACTTAAGCGATTTCTAAAAGAGGCATTTGAGAAGTACAAAGCCAGAAGTTTCAAATGTTTTGTCTTATTTTCGCTGTGTCAGCAACCTGCCCCCCCCCCCCCAAGAACAAACCTAATGCTGCCTCCAACCCAACGCCTAGTTCTCTTTTCAATTTTAGCCAACGCTTTGCTAAGCTGGAAAGTTTGAAAAATACCCTAGAAAACTTCTCCACCAGAAAGGAAAAACAAAAACATATGACCAGCAATGATGAAAGCGACTCCCACTCGCTAAGAAAAAGATTTTCAATCACAGAAGCACACGGCTTTTGGATTTGAAAATTTATTTTCATTTTTCAAGCTACTTGTCTGGTGTTTAGATTTGGGGGGTTGGGTTTCTTGTTTGACATTGGAGGACCTGGGGGAAATGCTGCTTGGGAGTGTAATTGTATTTAAGCAATTTTGACAAAAGCTAAGCAGAAAGCATTCTCCTCAACCAACAAGGCTGCGGAGGAGACAATGACCATCTCCGGTTGACTACTGTACGGGTTTCCCCTGCAGGAGGAGCTAAAAACCCCTTTCCAAAATAGTCCAGAGGCTGGAAATGTGCCTCCTACTTTTCCTAAAGTTGGATCAAGATGTGGCACAACATTTATTGTGACTCTGTGGCCCACCGGGGCCCCTATCCTGGGCAGCTGTGACCATAAATGGCAAATAAGCATGGAGGCATCTTGATTGGGAGCAATTAAGTTCTTGTTATTCCTCGGGGCCATGCATTGCTACCCAGTCTTTCTCAAGGAAAAGAACTTTGAGTTCTTACCTCAGCACATGAGCATCTTGGGGAAGAAATTACTTTGGGTCCCAGGTAAAGGCCTGTGTCCTGGGTGAGGACTAGGGTAATATGTCCCCCTGAGCGCTGAAAAAATGAACATTTAACATCAGGGACATAGTTCTTGGGCTTCTGGGTCGATTGAAAAGTAGGTTCTGATTCACCCATTTGTTTGGTGGCTGTCAAACTGAATCTTTCCCTTTGAAGAAATCATTCAAGAAAGATCATAAAAGAAAAGTATCTAAATAAAAGGCTCATGCTAGGAGACCCTTAGAACTACAGAAAACTCAAGCCATGGCAGAGCACGTGTTGCAAGACTGTGGAGGAAGGTGGCAATGCTTACTCTGTTGACTTTTGGAGGAAGTTATCCTAATCTGTTCTTTCTCACTCTCAGTTTCTGAGGACAGAAGTCATAGACCTGATCCTTTTAGATAGATCACTAAGGTAGAAAGGATATGTCACTCCCAGTATTGAAGTATATTTATATACTGTTTGGGTAGGTATTGCTACCCAAACAGTATATAAATTGCTAAGTGGCTGTTCATAGTCTTCCTACAACTGAGTGATGGATCTAAAACAATTAAATTATAGAGAGTTTTGAACTCTTTGTGTGATGTGATGTTGCCCAACGCACCAGCTCCTCGGTCCTTTGGCATCTACTCCTCTGGGGCCATGTTTATGTGGCTGGTGAGGTCGCAGTTGTGTTTGTACCCTCTGGGGCAGGGGAGAGGGTTAACTGGACACCTCTCATTTAGAACCGGCTTCAGTGAAGCTCCACCTGAACTAACAAACCACAGAAGATGTTGTACAAAAATAATACTAACCTAGATAAACAGAGTGTCCTTTAGAAGAATCGTTAAATGTTGAGATGAGGGAAAAAAATGTCTTAAAAGTTCAACCTCCTGTTTATCAAAGATGAGAATTGAAAGCCAGCAAGAGTGCGAGCAGTCTGTTGTGTCGGACAGCTTAGTAGGTGCCCCGATGCTACTGCACTTTGGCGTGGCATCATGGGAAACTAAGGAATAGTGTTGGAAGGTAGGCTTCCGGTCTCCGTGGGGCAGATTTAGGTAGCAGGTTAGAAAGGGCATGAGGCCTGTATAAGGATGATGTTTATATGGGCCTCTCCATCTAGGACTTAGGCATTTTTCTGCAAGTTTGTTATCCTTCAATTTAAAAAAGAAGGAAAGAGAAGAGAGAGAAAAATAATTAAATGAAGTAAAAAAATTATATATATATATATATATATATATATATATATATATATATATATAATTTCAAATTTTAAGAAAATAAAATCTAAGGAATTAAAAATTTACAAAATCTAAGAAAATGAAACATTAGATATAAAAAGGGTTGACTTAAGCAACCCCAACATGGGGAAATAAGAATTTTGATAAGGAAAACAGGAACACATTGAACAAAATAATAATAATTATCACTTGAAATGTACTAATCATCAAACAACCTGTTCTCTAAGGAGAAACATTTGTATCATCATCTCATAGCCATGAACACTAAAGTTCCCAGAGATTTATTAACTTGGCAGAGGTGGCACGACTCGTACTGAAACAGCAGAGGACTGAGGAGCTGGTGGGTTGGGAGAAGCTGGGGGTCCGAACCGGCTTAGCTAGGTATTCTCGCCACCACAAGGCATTGCCGGTGAGAACATCTTCCTTTTGTGAAGGCACAGGATATCCTCCTTCATTCCACAAAATACATGCAAAAGCGCAGGCACTTCATGGGTTACAAACATGGAGTGGAAACCTATCTTCAAGAAATGTGTGTGTGTGTGTGTGTGTGTGTGTGTGTGTGTGTGTGTTTCATGAGGAAGTGAAACAGCTTAGTTTTTAAGATGTAAATCCAATTACCAAAAATTAATCGTATGGGCCAGTTTTGTCTTCACTTGCATTTTGAGGTGGCCAGTCTAAGAAAAGCTGAAGAAGCATTTTTAGGCTAAAATTGCCGAGAATTAAGTTCCTTTTTGAGGCTAGGAACATTTTTAGGGGTGGAAGTGGGGGAAGGTTTGATATTTTCATTTTTTTTCTTCTCTGCTGCTGCATGACTAACAGACTGCATGCCTTATGGAGAGGTTCGTAGACACTGATAAAAGTATTAGTATCCATTTTTGTTTATTTCACAATTTGGAATCTAAGAATGTGAATGAGACATGATCTCTACCACCCTCCATCTAGCAAAACTTGCAGAGGAAATGTTCAACGCTTCGAAAGAAATGTCAAGATTGAAAGCTGGAATTACGTCTGGGTCTTCTTCCTGCCCATGTCCTCTGAGCTGCAAACCTGGACGAGCCTTGGGAGCATTGCCAGTGTTAATGTTGAGCCCATTAATTTGTGTGATAGCCTCCTGGGTGAACAGGTCAGATGTTCTGCTTCAGAGTTATCCTTGAACCTTTTCCTGGTTAATATCACAATTCTTGCTTGTTCTATTGGCCTGTGATTAATGGGTGACATTTGCCTGGATTTGGATTGAGTGTTAATATACCATGTTAGACTGCAACTGACAAGCTCCCTTTTTCAATTTATTTGAGGCTTCTTGCAGAAGAATAGTAAAACATCTGATGGATCCAGATAAAACCAGCCAAAAGCAGACGGCTAAAGGAACTGTGCCAAATTAATATACCTCAAATAATCACGGCATTGCAGAATGTAGCCATTTATTTCTGACCCTTATTTTACCAACGTGCCACACCACCCAACTCAGTATGTTTGGGTTGCCACAAGAGGAATAGCTATGAGGTTTTAAAGTAACGAGCTACAACCTAATTCACATGTGAATTAATGTAATCTTTCTGAAGAAAAGGCTACTAGTGGGAACTACAAGCAGCTCCACTTCTAGAGACATGTCTTACGAGAATAATCAAGAGCACAGACAAATATTTGACTACATGAAACGTTTCTGTCAAGCATGTTTAGAATCTTGAAAAGATTGGAAACAAACTAAATGCTCAACAATAGGGATTTAACTAAATAAATAACAATGCAGCCAAGGTAAAGAGTGGTGTGAAAGAATATTTAATGATACTAAAATACATTCAATATGTGATCTTACATAAAAAGAGATTTTATAAATTACAGTAGGATTTATATTTTTTAAATGTGCATACAATGTAATATGCACAGATGAAATGTTTGTAATTAAGTGAACCAAAGTATTAACAAGAGTTGTTATTGTGCAATTGTGGGTGGTTTCTAAAGTTTTCACTTAATATATCGTTACCTACTAAATTTTCTATAACAAATATGAATGATACTTTGGTTAAGACAAAAACAAAACATTTTCTAAAATAAAGAAGAACTAATAACCACCATATAACAGAAGTATTTGTCAATGCAAATAAAATAAATGGTACAAGCACACTGTGGGTCTTATGTTTTTTCCACCCAAAGTGAAAACCCCTTTCCAACAAAATTAAAATAAAACAGGATGTTTGTTTTTGATTACTGTACTTTTCCATATCTGTCCTATAATGTCAAATATTAAAATTATCTGAGGACAATATTAGAAATATCTGTTTTAAACGTAACAGTGGTGTTCAGTGGACTATAGTCTTGATATTTAATCTGCTATTATAAGTTTATATATTTTTTCAACATCTCAATTTAATTATTAATAAAAAGAGGACAGGCTGTGAGTCATACTCAGTTCATTGAAGAATATTAACCAATCAAACCAAAAGGAGGCTTTAATTTCATTTGGTTCTAGTTCCTGCTTTAGAATAGAATTAAAAATAAATATAGAGAAAGAGATGGAGAAAGTGAGTCACCTAATTTACATCTAACATAATGCAAACAAGCATTTCTTTAATAGGTGTTCAGTAGCTGAAGTGCTAAATTATAGCAACCTAGAAGCAACTTCTTAATGGAAAATCTTAGCATTTTTAATCTCACCACAGATTTTTTTATCTTGTCAACTCAGAATTCATCTGATTTTGAAAAAGAAAAATCTTTTACTTGGAGACCAAGGTAAGCCACAGTACACCTCAAACTAATTAAAGATGAATCTCTTCTGGAACAATGGTACAAAGAAAAAAAGCAAATTATATGTTATAACTCAGACAAAACAGTCATCCACTAAAAGAATATTGCCTTCTTTTAATTATTAGAATAAATCATTACATGGAAAACTGTTTGGCACATAGTGAAAATAAGAGAATGATAAATATAATACAAAACAATAAAATGAGATAGATTCTCTATTCAAGCAAACTCATCTTAGTTGCAAATGAAACCTTTGATGGACCACATAGCAAGGTACCTCAGAGACCACCTCAAAATGTCCATGATGCTTCACATAAAATAGGGATATACATTAGTCTGATTAACATGGATACAATTTAATCTTCGAGAACTGGCTTTTGGCATTGTTAGAACTAAAATAACACATTTGAAACACTTGGTCAAAACAATTTTAGTTTTTTCTAGAAGAAAAGATGTGGTAGGTATGTTATTCACTAAGCATGGTGTGCGTAAACATGGGGCTGATGGTTTGTGCTTGACCAAGGAAACGATTAAGCATTTGGGGTTAGAGTGGTAGATCAGAGCACAGCCTATGATGTTGCTTGAATTCAATTTCTGAGTAGCTTCCTTTTATCCAGAGACACCTGTGACACTGAGAACCCAAGTGAATGTCTAGAAACTTTTTATATCTTTGGTTTTGAGCCCCTTCCCCCCCCCTCCAGCAGATACTTGGAAAGTACACTTGAAAGAAGTATGGTTGCTTTGCTCTCTTAATGAAAAGAAATATGAAAATATAAGTTATTGCTACCTATCACCCTACTGAGCCAGCTGCCTAGTGTTGCTCAGAGTCCTTGGATGAAGTCTCTTGCCATGGAGAGGCCTCCCCAATCTATGCCCAGGTTTTCTGGCAGCAATGAAGAGACCACTTCTCACATTTCCTAACAGTTGTTTTGCTATGGTACTGGGTCACTATTGTCCACTAACTTCCTAGAAAGTCCCTCCTTCAGATTCACCTTCCAGTAGCATGTTTACCTTTATAAATTGGCACATCACCTTGGGAAGTATCTCTTCAGGAGATATATTTCCTTTATCAGCAACTAAGCTCTGTCTGAATTTCTATTTCAGTCTCCCTCAAATAACTGCACATCCCCCTTTAATATAAACTATGTTGATATTGACTAGAACTCTGTCTACTAACCCACCTCCCAGTAAGTTTACCCAATGTTTCACCTCACCTCCATCGCTCTTCCTATGATATAAAAGACTATGGGACATTTAGGAGATAATTCCAGTTCTCTGGAGCTCTAGGCAAGTTTCATGAACTTTGGCTCATTGGCTCATTCTCCTGATTGATTGGCACTCATGATGCAATGAAAGAACATAGCTATATGAGAAGTAGAACATCTCTAATAATAACCATGGTTTGCATAGAAACATCAAGAGTGTAACATTTGACACTAGAAAGCACACGCTTCTCAGCCTGTTCAGATACAACAGTATTATGAGAAAAGGAAGGCAATAAATATAGAGCATATTTTTAAGAACATTACCCATGAATATAAATGAGCAAATGAGGGTTATTTAGGGAAAGGAGAGTGGAGAAAATTTGGGATGATGTTTGTATTTATGTTAATGTTTCTTAGTTAAAGGAAATCTGATAAAAATAATATTTATAGCTACCATTTATTGCATACTCTGTGTCAGGGAGTATGATTTTATTTTTATTTAATTGGCACAATTGTCCTTCCTTATCCCCATTTTATGGGTGAGAAAATCAAGGTTCAGAGAAAGTAATTAATTTGTCCATTGTCAAACAGCTAGTCAATGAGATGGCCTTGTTCAGCCTGAGGTCCACACTCTAAAAGCTATGCATGCAAATGAAGGCAGTGAAGAGGGGAAAGCTAGGGGTGTTAAGAAAGAGCTGCAGTTGTTTGAATAAACAGGGTCTCAGAAGAAGCTAAAAATAAAAATAAAAAGAGTTAAAGCACAAATAAAGAAGGAAAAATATGCCCTGGAAGGTGGAACTGTAATTACTTCTCAGAGACAAGCATGAAAATTAAATGCTTCTATATTAGAAGGTGACTAAAATAGTATTGAATGATCATCAGAAGGTTAAAGTGTGTAGGAGTTTTTAAAGCTAATTACCTGCACTGGATGGAATGCTATAACTTCGCTGAAGAGTAGAATTGGCACAACAGGTCTGTGTTGGACATTAGCCACCCACTTAGTTACTGACCTTCTAATTAGTTTCATTCACTTCCCAGTCAGCCTCACCATATAAGCCAGGAGCTATGAGTACTGGATTCCTTAAGTCAATATAATACAGTTTCACGTGGTAGTAACAAGAGTAACTACAGTGTGGTACAACAAATGATTTAGACTGAGATTCAAGAGACCTAGGTTGTTGTTGTAGATTTACTAATTTTGTGAGCCTATGAAATTCACTTAACTTCATTGTGACTCATATTTCCAGTCTGTGTAGGAGGAGATTAGTTTATTCAACAAATATTCATTGAGAGAGCCTGCAATGTTGTAGGCACAATTATATGTGCTACAGTGTACTCTATACCCTCCACTCTCCTGGAACTTCCACATCCTAGTAGTAGGTAGCAGAGACAGAAAATCTCAGAGGAAGCAAATGAACAAAATCTCAGAAAATAACATATAGACAATAACACAGGGAAGTGTGAGAGAATACGTAGCAAGTGAATAAATTACAAGCTCTTAAAATATCAAGGCAAGAGGTGATGGTGGCTTTTGGGAAAGAATATATTAAGGATAGCAAATGAATAACTGTTACTGATGGATTAGACATAGGGTGGTAAAGGTAATAAGGAATCAAGGATAAGTCATTTCCAATTCCTATATAGATGAAGTTGGCATTTATTGAGCTGAGAAAAAAAATGGTGAAGATCAGGTTCGGGGTTTGTAAATCAAGAGTTCTGTTAGGCCGAAACCGGTTTGGCTCAATGGACAGAGCGTCAGCCTGCGGACTGAGATGTCCCAGGTTTGATCCTCATCAAGGGCATGTACCTTGGTTGTGGGCACATCCCCAGTGGGAGGTGTGAAAGAGGCAGCTGCTCCATGTTTCTAACTCTCTATCCCTCTACCTTCCTCTCTGTAAAAAAAAAATCAATAAAATATATATTTCTTTTTTTTTTTAAAGAATTCTGTTAGTTGGTTATTAGGCATTGTCCTATGTAATCTCTGAGGGTATTCCAGCTATAATATCATGTGATGCTAAACTGTAATCAGATAGGCCCTTTTGAGAGATGAGAGATGGTGAGAAATAAATTCTATCTATGTCAGTGAATGACTAAGGTAGGATAAACATAAAATCTTAGACAGAAACTGTGTGTTGGTAAAATTGCCAACTCAGACGTCTACTTCACTGAGTATTAAGAATAAGAGAGCCCTGGCTAATGGGGCTCAGTTGGATGGAGCATTTTCCCCCATGGGTCAAAGGTTTGAATCCCAGTCAGGGCACTTACCTAGGTTACAGGTTCAATCTCAGTCAGGGTGTGTGTAGGAGACAACTGATGGATGTGTCTCTCTCACATAGATGTCTTCTCTCTCCTTTCCTTCCTCCCTCCCTCTCTAAAATTAACTTAAAAAAGAAGAAGATTGTAGATCTAGAACCAATGTCATGAGAGGCCTAGTACATTGTCCTGGAGATTCATCTATGAGATGCAGAAGATGGCATCCACATCTGGAAGATGGGAGGGCAGAGCAAAGATGGCAGGGACCTTTCTCAGCCACTGGTTTGTGCAAGAGGTCTCATTGCCTTTCTCATAGAATAAATGAGTTCGGAGAGTGTAGGAATATACTTGGGTGGGTTCAGTGTGAAACTTGCCATTTTATTTGGTAAGGGCTGGACTTATCACCTCAGAAGTGTGAAAACAGGTGTGAAAAACATCCCCCCTAGTCACCCCCATTTCTTCCAATAAATGCATTATTTTTTTAAACCTTTCACTCGGACAATAATTGATTTAAAAAAAAATGCACATAGGTTCGTGTTCTCCCCTTGCCTATTCTTCACCTTCTTCAATAGAATTATCTAAAACTCCTGGGATCAGGAATGCAGTGTCATGATTAAGTTCAGGGAAATATGGAATGAGTTGCTATGGAGTGCACTTGCATTTCACTTCGTTACTAGTTAGCATACATGGAAATACTGGTTTGCAGCATCTTCTGCATACGAAGATACTCCTGGCATGTTGTTAGGCAGCGTGAGGAATATTTCTGGCCCCCAAAAGAGTGTTGTTGCTGGAGTCACCTCCACTGGCACAGGTCAGACAACAAGCTGTTCCTGTTCCATTTACAATCAGAACCAGAGACAAGTAAGGATCATGGGAGATGTTGCAAGTGAACGCATTGTGTAAACTGTAGTATGATATGTAAATCTAGGCTGTGATTCCTGTGTTCTTATTCAATCGTGAGACATGGATGTTGGGCCCTAGCTGTTTTGGCTTAGTGGATAGAGCATCAGCCTGTGAATCAAAGGATCCCGGGTTCAGTTCCGGTAAAGGGCGCATACCTCTGCCTGGGCCCTGGTTGGGGCATGTGCAGAAAGCAGCCGGTCCATGTGTTTCTCTCACATTGATGTTTCTGTCTTTCCCTCTCTCTTCCACTTTCCCTAAAGATCAATGGGAAAATATCCTCGTGTAAGGAGTAGCCAGAAAGAAAGAAAGAAAGAAAGAAAGAAAGAAAGAAAGAAAGAAAGAAAGAAAGAAAGAATACGAAATGCATGTTGGTTAGGTGGAATTCCTACAAATCCATCATACCTAAGGCTGGCTCACAAGTGTGCCATCCCAACCACAGCAATAAGCAAAGGCTATTGCTGAGAAGGATGGTGGCTTTATAAGTGTGGCATGTTACCATAAGAGTTTCACTTCAACACGAAGCATTTGACATTCAATAGCACTGAAAAGGTAACGGGCGGGTTTTCACGCCTTTTTATATTTGGTAAGTGATAGGTCCCACCCAATTGAGTCCCAATTTATTTTAAATGAAAAAAAAAAAACCCTCACTTAAACCCTCATCTCATGTATTTCTATCAAATTTAACCTCTTTTTTTAATGTACAGAGGCCAATACACCCACTAAAATTGTCCCCTGGTATAACTTACCTTAGCAAATAACTTTCATCTCTTAAGTTTATTTTACATCCTTCTTTCCTACCTGGAAGAAGATAGGAAATGCTGGCTTCACTGTCGTTTCCCTCCCCTAGTACCACCCATCCTCTGGCTCTATTTCTCCTACGATCATCCATTATGACAGAAAATGTACTCTTTAGCCATTTGACCCTTCCATCCTTAATCATGTTTAAAAATGCTTTTCTCTCCTCTTCCTCATGTCAGCAAAGTTTGAATGTAAAACAGACACACAACATATTTATGAAGTACAACAAGTATTTACTATATTTGGCTTTGTTAACTAATGTGCGGAACATTTCTAAACGCCTGGCCTCATTAAAAGTTGCCAATGTCATAAGCACGTGTTTAATGGGAGCTTTTGGACAGTAAGGACCCAGTCTCCATCCAGCCTTTTGCACTGTAATTCCCACCCGGGAATTCACCATGTTCTAGTCATTGACGCCAAGATATTGGGTAACCTTCTTTGTACACCACAATTCGTGTGCACTTGTCTCAGTTTATAAATATGACCAGGTACACTGTCAGAAGGCCAACACACAGCATCCTGTCTCGATACGGGCATCAATAATTTGACAGGTTAAAAGTGTCATTGATAAGTTTATTTTGAACCTGCTCATGAGACATTTCTTTTACTTGAACAAAAATTCTACCGGAGATTATTAGTAATTCTTCTCCTTCCACTATTATAAATTGCTTTAAAGCATTATAGATATTGGAAGGAAATAAGTAATTCATACCCACTCCAAGCACAATCAACTTGCTGCCATCTTTTTCAGCTTATGACTTCTGGAAGTCAAGCCTATACTCAACTTAAAAAAAAAAAAAAAATAAGACAGGAGCCAGAGTGCAGTGATCAAGACCTTCCTACATTCACTGTTCTCCAGGTCAAAGTTAAGCTGGAAATTCCACACAAGTTCAAAACCTGTTCAAAATAAAAAGGACAAAAATGAGATGCAACACAAAACCCCACAGCTTTCCTCAAGAAGCACTATTTAAGCCATCAAGGACTTCTTGTTGCCCTTGTTTTAAATAACGGTATGGCATTCTTTTGTTCCCGGACTACTCTATATCCAAATAATCACGTATGTAAATGACTCGATGCAACGTTGGATGCAACAGTGTAAACAGTACTGTGTTGTTTTTTTTTCTTCCAGAAGCATCATATGTTCATGCAAAAGTGGCATTAGAAGCTTGTGGTCAGATCAAAAAACCGCAACTGTAATTGTTTATTTATATAGCTCACCATTACTCTGCAGTGTACGTTCACATTTTTTTTTTTAAATTTTTTCTAAACATTCCCGAGGTAGCCTTAGAAGAGTGAAAAATGCACGGTTCGCCTAAATGATTAAAGACCAACAACTTAGGCCTCGGCGTGCAGCAAGACGCTTTAATATGGAAATTATTTACTTTGCCCCGGCTTATAGTTTTCATTTTGATGCCGCCCTTGAAACGCTACGATAACAGGGCCATTCAGTGGAATTTCTGCGTGTTTCTTTTTTTTTTTTCCCCTCTTTCGTTCAGGGCAGCTGGTTTCTTTCCTCTCGAAGCAGAAAGCCCGAAGTATATTTATCACTCTCACAGTGACTCAAAACAAACAGGAAGTCTTCATCAGCCG
This sequence comes from Vespertilio murinus, assembly GCA_963924515.1. Taxonomy (NCBI): domain Eukaryota; kingdom Metazoa; phylum Chordata; class Mammalia; order Chiroptera; family Vespertilionidae; genus Vespertilio; species Vespertilio murinus. Next base: position 23,761,302 of record OZ004711.1, on the reverse strand, counting down.
GCTCCTGGGCATAGCTGATATTAGGTACTGGCAGAGAGGAAACAGAGACCTCATTCTGCGGGAGCCCCACAGAACGGCCCCGCAGATGCAGGCGATAATAAAGTTAGGGATGCTCCGAAGGACCACCGCGTCCTCCCGAGATTAGGTGCCCCGGCCACGCTCACCAGCGTTCGGGCTGCAAAAATTCCTTCGCTTTCCCGGCCATTTCGGGTTTGAAAGAGCAGTCTGAACTGGATGCCACAGGCCTGAGAATCCTTGTGAACCTATGCGCCAGAGGAAACCTGGGAGGGAGCTATTCTGGGAGCTCCGGCTTTGATCTGGTTGCTAGGAAAAAGCCCCGCTTTTGTCTGCAAGTATTCTGAATGGCTCCTTCAGTCGGAATGAGGCCTGCAGGTCACTGTCTGAATTAAGTGAAGAGGATTTTTTTTTTTTTAAATGCTAAAAATGAAGTTGTCGCTGGGTGCCATAATCAAGCTGGGGAGAGCGAACTGGGCTGCGGAGCTGCGACTTTAAACGCCGCCGAGGTAGACTGTGAAAATCACCCAAGCATGCGTGCAGATCAAATACATGCAAATATCCCTCCTCAGTGGCCCCATATGTTCCTGGAGACCGCCTTTTTCAAATAAAACCTGTTTCAGATCCAAAGCCCACTTCGTTTTTTACTGACACAAATGTTTGCTATCAAACCATTTTTTTAAAACCTTATAAACAAATGGAAAGGTCAAAGATGCACATCTAACTTTTTTTTAAAAAAAAGCTAAACCAAACTCAGAATGGATGAGACTGCAAAGGGCTGATAGGGTTGGAAGACGTGTAGGCAACGCTCCTTGGGAGGTCCTTCTAATATTTTCCTTTTTATTTGTTGACTAATCTCCTTCTTAATGATAATGCTTTTACCTTTGTACAAGGACTTTACAACCATTATCTAATCTTCACAGATCCTGGTGAGGTAGAAAGGGAGCGAATCTTATCTCCATTCTACAGATGAGGAAACAGAGATGCAGGGAGGTTGAGAAACAAGCTTTCATTGTAAGTGGCAGCGTGTTCTGTCCAATTGCAGAAATTGACCCGAGGCCACAGGCTTTGTTTTTCCAGGAATGGGCTGGATTTTAACCTTGTTGCTTACACGTTCACCAGTCCCCTTAAACACTAGAATTGCCATAGGGGCTGCATTGAATCCCCTACAGACTTGTTGGAAACACATGCAGCCACCTGGCCCGAGCGAGGCTCAAACTTTCATCTTGGAACCACTGGCTTCTGCTGCCAGCGAACTGAGCCACACACGGAGAGCCGAAGTAGCCCAGAGCAGACTGGGAGCCGCCCAGAACCTTCATTGCTCCCCTTCCAAGTACTTCAGGACTAGGAAGGAAGTGGCTATTTTCATGAGCATATCTAGTTTTGCTCTCCCTCAAATTTGCAATGTATCTTGCACCCCCAAATCCTAAAATATAAGATATAAATACAAAAATAAAAGAGAGCTAACAGGTAAACCACAGGAATGGAAATCCAACAGCAGCAAGAAAAACATATAAATAAATGAGTGAAAAAGAAGAGACTGGGAACTTCAAGATCATAGCATTATTGTGGTTCTGAAGTTGGTCTCCATTTGTATTTGTACCTGGAGGTCTAGATAGTAAAGATAAGGAGAGAGTTCCTTTCTATATTAATGTTAGATGTTCTCTCTTCCTTTCCTCTCCTCTCTTTCCTTTCTCTCTCTCTCTCATCATCTCTCTCGCAGCTTTATTGACATATGTCCTCTTTTAAAGGAAATAGGAGCTTCTCTTTCTTTAAAAAAAAAAAAGTTACTGGAAGAATGAATGTATGCAAGACTACCAAAGTGTTAACCTGGTGTGACCTGTGTTATCAACCAGGTGGTGGAGATTATCTCAGGAAAACAGGCCGGGGAAGGAAACCTCTAGATGTCAGAGCACCTCTAGACATTTCAGAAGCAGGATGACAGGCCAGCCTATCTCCTGGAATTCGACTTTTCCTGCAGAACACCAGGCAAAAAAACTCAGGAAGCCCAAACCAGACATCTCTGCCAAAAGACAAAGCAGAAGTGTGTTCAGGGTTGCATATCCTCTCTCGGTCTACCTGTTTACTTACTTTGCTTTGCAAACTGCAGAGACAGCGGTAGGTCTATGAACTGTGTGTCTCTGAACACCACTAAAATGTCCTGATTCTATTCCTGAGAGTCACAGGGCCCATGTAGGTTTTAGTATCAAATAGGTGGATTCTGCACTCACTCAGTCCACCACTACTAGTGTGTTGGGCTCAAGTCCAAATGTAGAGAGGGATCAGATTGTTTTCCTGGATCCATGAAATAGCAACAGGCTAGTGGGTACCAATGAGCCAGACTGCCCAGTTTTTCTTCACGCTAAAGTCCAACTCCAAAGACCCCCACTGAGCATGCCCCACTACTGGGCACGCACCACCTCCCTTGCTCACTGCTGCCTTGTACAAACCTCCAGCAAGCCGGGAGACTGTGGCATTAGTTTCTCCACGTCACCATGGTTAGAGCTAAGCAAAAGCCAAAACTAAATTAGGTAAATGTAGTCAGTTCAGGCACACATTCAGCAGGTGAACTTATTTCAAATTGCTCTTTGGATCCTTCTCCTTTAAGATACTCTTCAGAGACACAGAAGAGAACCTTGCCATTCTTAAAGAAAAGCAGTGTTTGATTTCCATATTTAGTGCATATTTAATCATACAAAAATACTTTACAATCCTTTTTGAAGTTATTATGCACTTATTAGAGGATTATCGATTTCAGTAATGAGAATTTTATTGTTAGTATTGGGTTGACATGAGGCAATTTTTCTTTTCCTGGAGATTTCTCTATCGCTTAATTGAGTCACCTTATTCCTTCTGCCCCAATACACAATGGTTCCTGTTAGTCTTTGAATTAATTTGGGCAAAAGCCATCTTCCTGGATCCATAGCCTCCGTTCTGAGTATTTGTTAACACATTCTACTTATTCTAACGGAAATCCACCCACCAGAAATTAGACAATCTCTCCTGGTTTTCATGTTTTTCAAAGGCTTACAAAGTGCTAAGTACTAAAGCAAGGATCCCCAGCCCTGGTTTTGTGATAGCCTGGGTATCTCCAATTACCTCCTAGATCCCCAAGAAACAACATTCCAAAAATTTTTCCAAAGAAAATTAATCATAGTTTTATTTAATTTGAAATATAAATATCTTCCATTGGAGGTAGGAAGTGTGTCACAGTGGGATTTGGTAGGCTGGAGCACTGTAACAATAGCCCATTGAAACTCCTCAAAGCTCAAAATCATTATGCTTTCTCGAAAAAAAAAGAAATGCTATTCTTATTCCTAGGAACTAACACTCTCACACACACCTTATGACAACCACAAAAAGGAACTCAGACAAAACCCACTCCAGGACATTTCCTCAAAAAGAATACAAATAAGGTGTGTCACACATTTTCATGAATAAAATAAACACGATAATATCTAATAATACCATTGCACTATTCTATGTGCCTAAATCACAGTTGTACTAAGAAATGAGGAAATCTCTGGAATAGGACCAGGACTGCCTTTTAATTGTCCCTCAGGAAAAAAAAAAAAAAAGCAAAGAATAAAATCACCTGCAATGGTTTTCTTTCGAGATCATTCCCCATGTTTTTCAAATACAAAATCGAAAACATATTGAGACGCACGGGGAGGCTGAGCAGTGACACCGAAGCACGCTGTCTGCTTTCCTCGGCCGGCTCAGCAGCTCCGGCAGGCCCACAGTGCCAGCTTGAGACTGGCAAGGCAACTAGCTTTGCACGAGACAAAATCTTCATTTTTCAGTTCCAATCTGACTCCACCGAGAACATCTGTCTCTCTCTCTCCTCACCTTTGCTTCTTGTTCTGTTTTGTTTTCTGAATCGAGGTCTTTTTTTTACTTAGGGTTATTCTTTCTTCATGTGAAATGCCCCTCACGCAAATGAAAAACAATGACCATTTTAGTTTCACACGGAGATTCCTCTCCCAGGGCCATATTCTGTGAATGAATGGCTTGTAGAATACACTGCTAATAATAAACTCCACCAACTGTGCCAACGCAAGTGTGAGGAAAGCACGAGAAGCGAAGGCCGGCCAGAGGAGTTCTCCCGTACCTGCCACGCTGACTCCTTCCGAGAAAGCTGTGGAGTCTGCTTGCTTATTTGTGTGCTTTCTTGCCAGGAATGTATTCCTTTTAAAAAGTAAAAATAAATAGCTCCTATACCCCTGCCCTGCCTTGAAATCACCATTTCTCCTGGAAAATAAGCTCCATTTGTGAAGACACTGGAGAACTACCCTGGACAAAACGTACCCGTGTTGGTTGAAGGTGCAATCCTATACCTGCTGGGAGCATTGCCCATGCAGATTTAAATGTCGCCATGAAATACTGTCTCACATCAAACCCATCGAGAGTGATTGCGCATGTCACAAACTCATCCCATCTGACCCGCCCAACACTTGTAGCAGAGCGTCACTGTCACTGAATTGTCTGGATTCCAAAGAGCATTCTGGCTGAGCTCTCACCCACGCCATGGATTAACTAACACCATTTTTTTTTTCTTCTTTTGAATCTCAGGCTTGTTTTTTGCCCCTCTAACACGAAAGCCTTTTTTTTAGTCCACCTACCGACCGTGGATAGACTGGTATGCAAAGAAGAAAGCAACATGGTTCATTGTTGAGATGGGGCAAAGTTAGAAATGTTATCCACATGATTTATTCCACAAACTACTTCATTTACTGCATAAGACATACGCTTCTGCCCATTACTCAAACCATCCTCTCTCCCATTCTTTTTATTCACTCTTCACCCATGTAACAGCTCTTTAGTTGAGCACCTACTACTTTCAAAGCGCTTTGCTGGGCGCTGAGTTTGCAGCACTGGATAAAGCAAAGCACGTCCTTTTCTCTTGAGCCAAAATCCATTCCATTATTCTGGGGAGAGACAGACATAGATTATTGTTTTAGATAATTTCAGGAAATGATAAGAACTCTGAAGAAAGTATAACTGGGTAGAGGGATAGAGACTTATTTGAATGAAATGTTCTAAAACCCAAAGACAGGGACCTGCTCCTTAACAAATCAGGTTGGTTGTCCAGGGGAAGGCTAGGATATTTGAGCTAACTGTCTGTTGCTAGAGAGACAGCCCCACCCTCACCCCCCCCACACACACACACACAAAAAAACACACAAGTAAAAACGCCCTACAGTGAGAATGAGCTTTTGAGCCTAAGGAACAGAAGAAAGGCAGGAAGGCTGAAGCATAATGAAAGGCAAAGTAAAGTAAACCTGGAAGTTTGAGGGATTTGGAGGTTGGAACGCGTTCTAAAAGCAGTGGGCAGCTATTGGGGGATATTAAACAGGGAAGTGACTTGATCTGATTGAGGCTTTCAAACAGCACATTGGGTGTCCAGCTCTATGGGGAAACTAATAAAAAATATATATCAAGCCATGGCTGCTTCAGGATGTATTTTTGAGTGAGTGGAAGAAAATGGATCAAAATAAGAGTCATGTTTTTCACTTGAACAGCAGAGTGGATGGTAAACCATTAACTGAGATGGAGATGATTGGGGGCAACACTTGTTTTCTGCCTCCTCTGGTACATGAGGTGGGAATTTATTTATTCAACTTTGTCCCTCAGCAGTTCTTTTAAAAAATATATATATTTTATTGATTTTTCACAGAATGGAAGGGAGAGGGATAGAGAGTTAGAAACATCGGTGAGGGAGAAACATAGATCAGCTGCCTCTTGCACACCCCCCACTGGGGATGTGACAGCAACCAAGGTACATGCCCTTGACCAGAATCGAACCTGGGACCTTTCAGTCCGCAGGCCGACACTCTATTCTCTGAGCCAAGCTGGTTTCGGCTCTCAGCAGTTCTTGATGCATGAAAAAATGGACTTTTATCAGCTTTCCTCATTTTCCTATGTTCTAGTCTATGAAAATCATGGTATTCCAGGTTGATGACATGCTTTATTTACTACATTCCTATCAACTTGAAACCCTAGTTTAATATTCAATTCCTCTATGAAGGTTTTGCTGATTGGAAGTCTCCTCATAATGATTTACCCCTTACTAGCATTCATTCTTTCGATCTTTGTTATGACTCTTGTACTCTATTTTATACTTAGCTCCTACTAAATTTAGACCAAGTTCCTCCTCTCTCTTTTTTCAGCGCTCAACTGCCCCACCTCTCAAGGGCGTCCTTTGAGTATTCCCAATGCTCCACTAGGCTCCGTGTTGCCCAAGCCTGAATTCTGCCCCCTCCTCAGTTGTTCTCTACTGGCCTTCCCTCTCCATTGCTATACCTGCCACAATCCCACTCATCCTATAAGACTTAGCTCAAGGGTCTCTTTTCAAGACCCCTCCCCAATCAGAGGTAATTTCTCCCTCCCAATACCCTAGGAGGCAGTGGAGTATAATGGTTGACATCTCTATCTCTAGGGTCAAATACTCAATTCCCAGGCTCACCTTATAACTTATTAATAGCTATAATTCTCTGCTACGTCATCTGGAAAGTCAGAGGTGGGGGGTGGATAGGAGTACCTATAGCTGATAAAATTGTTGTTAGGGTCAAGTAAGTCAACACACTTAAACTATATCATACAGCACCTGATACATAATAAGGACTCTTAAAGGTTAGATGTTTTTGTTATTTTCATTTCATTTTGTACTCCGCTATCTTGTACAAATAGTGATGTGCTTTGCATTGTGAGTGTCTTTAACCCATCAGATTAAAATTTCTCTGAGGATGTAATGGTGCCTTCTTCATCTTTTTATTTGGTAAATATTTTATGAATACTCATTGATGAGTGAATGCTGAACATAAAATAATTGTAAAGATTTTCATTTATTTTGCTCTAATACATTGATTCTTTTTAAAGTACAAATAATAGCCAAAACCAGTTTGGCTCAGTGGATAGAGTATCATCCTGCAGACTGAAAGGTCCCGGGTTCGATTCCGTTCAAGGGCATGTACCTTGGTTGCGGGCACATCCCCAGTGGGAGGTGTGAAAGAGGCAGCTGCTCCATGTTTCTAACTCTCTATCCCTCTACCTTCCTCTCTGTAAAAAACAAAAACAAAAAACCAATAAAGTATATTTTAAATAAATAAATAAATAAAGTACAAATAATATCTTTTCATGTCTTATTTTTAAATTTCATATTGCACAGTATGCTTACATATTCTGCATGTATATGTATATGTATATATATATATACACACTGATGCATATACACACTATATATATTGGTGACATAGAGCATTCAGTCTATATTTTTAATTTTTTTAAAAAGTCTTCTGAATTGAGAAACTAGAGAAACTATTGAAGAATCAATACATGCAATCATCAGTGATTCTGCTTTTAAAAAGGAAAACTCTCTCTTCATTTGTCCTAAACATAGGGAATTACCACAACATGGCATCATTCCAGCTCACAAAAGTTTCCAGGCCTCTGAAGACCCAGAGTTAGGCAGGAGGTTCTTGTTAGTGACATGTGCTCTTTCATCAACATCTATAATAATAAAATAGTGTAATATGCTAATTAGATTGCACATCCTTATGGACAAAGCCAGTGCTGTGAGGGAAGCCCAGGTCCTGGGTGCCATAGGGAAGCTGGTGCTGGCAGCTAGGGGAAGGAAGGCCTACTCTTGCACAAATTTCATGCATCAGGCCTCTAGTCAATTAATATTAGATAAAGCATGGGTGCAGCACACTATACTGGGTGTTTTGTACACTTTTTCTAAATGTGAGTACACTTTTTCTGCTTTCTGACATGTCAAGACTATGCTCATGGTCATAAGTAATTTAAAAATGTCTCTATAGGTTTCTGAATAGTATTGTATCTCATCTCACAATAGAAAGAAAATCTTCAATGAGCAAGTAGATTGTGGCTTTTTTTTTTTTTGAGTTATGACAGGGACAGAGTCTGGTGGAGTGTGAATTTGAAACAAAATCAAAGGTTGATTTTAGCCTACCTTTTTTTTAAAACTAAGTATACCGTGCTAAAATAAGGATAAAAACTGGATTAAAAGATAAACTTAGAGTCTCTACATCTTTTTCCACAAAGTATCACTTAAGCTGGAAAGGATTTCCTATAGTTCCTAGTAAACATAATTTTATTATGTTCTTTGTTCCTAGATTATCCCATATCCAACTAATTATAGATGCACATTACACAACTCTGCCTAAAGACTATCATTTTTCCCTAGTGATCAGCTAGTATTAAAACTCCAACATAATTATGCCTTAATATAATCCATCGTACTCTTCCCTTGTTTGTTTGCATTTTTTCACCTTTCTGTCCTTCATTTATTCCCTCCATTTTTTTCCTTTCTTCTTCCAACTATTCCAGCATTTGTGAATAATTTGGTCAACCCTTCTAGATGACAGTCTGCATCTTCAGTCACTACTCAGCAGTTACATTCTGTTCCACAGATTGAGTTATTTAACTGCAGAAGTTCTTGTCTCCAATGCACACTCTTCTTTTCTTGGTTGAGTTATAACACATACTTTTCTCATCAGCCTCTAAAAAAAAGTAACAAAGACTCCATTCTTACACATAAACTCAAGAATTCAGGATAATTTCTCATGTAGCATCCATTTAAACTCTGTATTTCCATGTCACACTCTAAGTGCCTATGGCATAGCCTAGATTCTGATAAAAACTTGTCCAATTCTATCTGTAAAATTCGTCTCTCTTGATGTCTGATTGACAAACTACTGAAAATACACTGAAACTGAAACAAGTGGGTAATAAAACCACCGAGAAAACCAATTTCTGCTCCACTTCTTAGCTTCTACACACTTCTTTCTATCTTCAGAGACCTCACATCTAGTAGAAACTCCATGGGCTACATATTGATTGAAATTAACAAAGTTTTGGCTTATGGTTTCTGTTGCACATTACTTCTCTACTACTAATGGTTATTTTTCTATTACTTTTCAAGCTAAGTAGCAAAATTCATAATCTCAAATACACAGCTGTCAGCTCTATAGGAAAGTGAAGTACCCCTCCTACTTTTGCCTCCTGCATTGACTCCTCAAAATAGTAGTTAAGAACATATCCACTCTTTCCCCTCCTGTTTCATTTTGTGTTTTTTTATATCCCTTGCTCAATAAAACAATGTATGTTAAAATCAAAGGCATTTCTTTTCACTCATCAAAATCGGTCTTTGCCACTATATTTGTTTGCCCAACTGAAAAAGTGGAATTTAGAGAGTAATGAATGAGAGATGTCTCTGACAGGAGAGAATATTTGATATAGTAATCCTATCTAGTGAAGAGGGAATATGCAAATTGCCCATCACACTGTCACAAATATGGCAGCACCCATACAAGATGGCGGTACCCAGTACCCTCAGCCCTGCCAGAGTCCCCCAGTCCTATCAGCCCTGCCAGGGAAGCGGCAGGCTTGCAGTGCAGCCAGACCTGCCCTCAGCCCCCCAGCAGCCTATGGTCAGCCCAACACACAGGCAAGTCTTGGATGTCAGCTACCCAGGGCAGGCGCAATGTGCATGAAAGCTTTAGATGGTGGCTGCCCAGCTGCCCAGGCTCAGGTAACCAGGGCCGGCCAAGGCTTGTGCTGCCAGTAGTGGCAGCAGCAGTGGTGTGTTGGTCGCATTGCCTTCCCCTGATCTCCAGGTTGCCTCCTACCCTTGAGGACTCCCGGACTGTGAGAGGGGGCGGGCTGAGTTGAGGGACTCCCCTCCAGGGCATGAATTTTCATGCACTGGGCCTCTACCTCTAGTATTGTAATAATAGAGCATTTTCCCCACATGCTTCAAAACTGACATCGAATTTGGAAAATTAAGTGGGAATTTAAGTTGAAAGTAAAAAAGTTCAACTACTTTAATTTTGAAATAGTAAGTTCTCACAAGGGTGGGATTTGGTTGGTTTTATTTAACCCTGAATCCCCATGTCTGGAACAGTGCCTGCCACATAGTAGGGATTAGTTCAATAAATAAATTTTTAAATAGATAAACTACTTTACACACACACACACACACACACACACACACACACACAAAATGTTGCAACTTGTTTACTAGCTGTCAGAAGCAGGTTCCTTCATGCATAAAACAGCATTAAACTGTGTAACTTGCCCCAACTTCCTCCTTTTGCAGAAAACCAACAAAAGAACTGTAACTTTTTACCTAAGGATCAAAGGTGTCAACCTATTAGCTCATGCTACTTTAAAGTCTTGGATAACAGTCTTTGGTTATTTTTAGATAATTTCTTTTGTTTCAAGCTTGAAAAGAAGTATTAACAAAGATCACAAAATAAATCACTTATTCAGAGCAGGAAAATGCATATTAAGAAGTTCAAAATACAGAATGTAGAGGCTGTGAGCTAACCTTCCCAGAATACAAGTCAGATCTAGCTTTAGATACCGGAGCGCTATGCTGGTCCCACTTGGGACCCATCAACATAAAAGGAATGGGGAGCACTTGGAGAGTTGAAAGTCTGAAAAGGAAAGGGAAAAAAAATTAAAAATTATAGGGCAACCCATGCATTCTCAATACCTAAAACAATAACTCAAGAGGCAGAAAAGTCGTAACAATAGTTAACTATAGAGGGTGCAATTATGGGTAAGTTTATTCTCACCCATAATTTTCTATATTTCCAAATAGTCTACAATAAGCATGTAAGACTATTGCAGTAAGGGGGGAAAATTAATGCACCCACTTTTCAAAACAAGAAAAAAGCCAGTGACAAAAACCATGTGCTACATGATGAAAATTTAAAGGATTAAGATTATGAAGTCAAAGAAGAGAAGGCTCACTGGTGACTTAACAATCCTTTCGGTGTTTAAAACAACCATTAATCTAAACCTGTTGCAAAACACATGGGATGGGCTAATTTCATGTACACACACACACACACACACACACACACAAACACATATACACAGATATATATGTACGCATAGAAACCCACTGTCACACCATACACGTAGAAACACACTTACGGGGAGTAAGGCTCTTAGAGAAAGGGCAAGGGCATGCACACTGTGTGGGAAAAGCACCCAGATAATTAGGGTATTGTTTAAGGCCAGCTCACCCCGCGATGGGATGTGAAGAACATGAACAAAGGAAAAGGATGTGCCTGTCCAAAGGGACACTGAAGAATCTCAGGAAAAGGTATGTCTATTAAAAGGAGACATGTTTACAATAAGGCTTAAATAGAATGCTCATTGTACCACAGGCAAGGTGTACCCAGGGAAGTGTCCAATGTGTAAAAACACCATCTACAACAGAAAAATGCCTGAGAATCCCTAGCCGCCCGTCTTCAGGGTGAAAGGTTCTGAATAGGCCAAGATGACATAGGCACAAGCAGTTTCTCTCCTGGGATGGGGCAGGGTGATTGGGAATTAATGCTCTTTTTGAAGAAGAAGAAGGAGGAGGAGGAGGAGGAGAAAGAATGGACCCAAAATTAAACTCCATTTTTTTCCACAAAGCTGACCAAAATGTGTCTGCTCTTTGTACATATTGATCCAAAATTATTTGGGGGAATACAAACCAAATAATTTGTATTCTGTGGCTGACCCATTCTGTGGTTGAGGAGTGGTATCATCTTGAATAAACTCCCATCGAACTGCCATTTGCAGCCAACTTTTCTCTTTCCACTTGTCAACATCATCCACATAATTAAAGGTGGCCTCCCTCGAGTATCCTAACTGCATGATATAGAAGAATATGAAGAAAGCATGCTTTTACTTACAGGAGTTGCTCTCCTAAATGAAATGTCGGGAATGTTAACAGGTGCCATGGTTACTCAGGGGGCATGCTTGGAGGACAAGCATCCAGGCTCTTAGAATTGCACTGTGGAGGTTCCTGTCTCCCACGTATTCTAGAATCAGAAGAGTTTGGGTCAGTTCAAACTTTCACGCTGGGTCTGGACCATACAGATAGAAAACACAAGCGAACCTAAACCTTCCACTCAGGATAGGAGTCCCTTCCAAGCTCGGATTTCCTCAGGCTGTGCTGCAACCGACAAACACGGCCAAAGGAGGCGGTGCACGAGCAATTCAACTGGCTTTGTACTTCGAGGAGGAACCGTGAGGCTTTACCCAGCATCCACCGGGTGCCCGGGAGTCCACTGGGGTCCTGTCAGGCTGCTTTCACTGAAGTTAAACTTAGGAAAATCCAAAGGTCCTTGCAAGTGCCCCAGCAGTGTTAACCAGAGAGGCATCTAGAGTAAGTCCAGAAATAAGTGCAGTGCAAACTCGAGAAGATGCAGGCTGCATAGGACAAGCGGATGGAGAGGACTGGGAGCTGTTTTATTATGGAAGGCCTGGTGCCACCACCTGCGTCAGAGCAGATGCTGATGGAGTTCCAACGCTGAATCATTCTCCTCTGGGTGACTGACTCACTGCCTCTGGCTCTTATGCATCTCACTGGCTCATATATATATTTTTTTTCTCTCTCTCTCTCAACTTAGCCCTAGCCTAGGAGGACAGAAAGGGTGCCCAGAATTGGTAAGAGGTGACAGAGATCAAAGGGCAGCATCTCACTGCCTGTTCCAAGGTGTTAGCCCTGGGCCTGTACTGTTACTCTCACTTCCGCCCACAACCCCTTTATTCTCTGGTGAGTATTGAACTTTGACCAGAAAGCCTTCCCGCCTTCGCATTCCCATGCCCTTCTCTCCACTCCGTCTCCCTTTCCCTATCCCACCAGGAGCGCATCCATTCTCCTTCTCTCTCTTCTCTCTTCTCTCTCTCTCTCTTTCCCCCTATACTCATGCCCATCCTTTCCCCTTCAACCTGCATTGAGCACTCAAACAGAGAAAAGAACCCGTGCACACCTCACAGAGGCCGCAGGCATGCGCCCCCCGAGTCAGAATCCGACGTGGCCTACAGGCAGTTTCGATGTTCTAGTTTCACAGTCACTAATCGATACCACACGGGACTCGATTTCAGGTACCTTCCCTTGGCATGGAGCGTGAGCAGCCCGAATGGAGGGCGAGACACTCAAACCCAGAGGGGACCCCCCCCCGCATCCCTCTGGTGGGAACGCAGCCTGCGGGCCAGAGGTGCGGAGAGGGGGCCGTGCTGCCGGGTCCTTGGCCGCGGGTCACACCACGCGGAGGCTTGTGGGTGTCAGCAGGGAGGCCCCCTCAGCCCGGAGAGCCCGTCTGTAGGAGGCAGAGGGTGGCCTTCCTGCCCCCTCAGGCCACCCCGAGCGGCGTGGGGCCCCCCACATCCGCTGGGGGTCGGAGCCTGAGCGCGGGGAGGAGGGCAGGGCCGGGCCGCCCCCCAGCATCAAGCATCACCTTATCGTTTCCTCCCCGAGATTAACTCCTGCTTCCTGGGGAGTATTTCGGAGGTAGAGAGCAGAGGTGGTGAAAAAGGGGGGCGGGGAGCTGGAAAAGTCCAATCCGTCAAGCTCCCCGTTGGAAGAAGGGCGCCCCGCGGCGTGGGCGCCTCCGCCGGAGCCGCTTCCTGCGCCCGGGGGGGGGGGGGGGGGGGGGGAGCGGCCCGCATGCGGGAGGAGAGCGACCGCGCGCCCCGTTATCTCTGACCTGCAGCTTCGCCCCGCGGCCCCGCTGCCAGAAAGAAAGCTCCATTCAGCCCGGTGCTGAGTTCATCAGGGCTCCACGTGGCCGGGTCCTAACGGGGGAGGAAAGCGGGGGGCAGAGCGGCTCCCCCCCGCACACCGCCGGGGGACCCCGCGCCAGCCCCGTCCCCCCGCACACCGCCGCCCCTGTCACCGCGGGCAGGTCGGGCCCACGCCCTTCCCCCCCCCCCGTCAGCCTGCGCCGTCCCTTCCAGCAGAACCCGGCCTTATCACGCAACCTGAAGTGAAGGATGACAATTAAGATGGATTGCAAAGCCCGCTTGTGCTTCACAATTAACAATCGCTTGGCAGCGGGCTGGGCGCAACTGTTGGGGGAATGGGACGGGGAGGGAGGGGGAATGGCAAGAACTTTATCCCTGCTTAGTGCCGCATTAGCATATTTAGTAGGCTGCAAGACATAATTCCTAAGATAGGAACATGTTTTTTGTCTTTTTTTTTTTAAACAAAAAAATCTGCAATTAAACCATCCTATGGAGGAACTCTGCAGCAGGCAATCGCCGGGCGGGCTCTGAGATGGAGGTGGGAAAGGAGGGAGAAGGAAAGAAAGTTCTCCGGAGCCCAGAGCCCACCCAACCCGACCGGGCACAGCCTCCAGAGGCCCGGTTAGCCAGGAGTGCTGGCTCCTTCCTGTCTGTGCCAGAACCCGGGGGGCCTGGCGCTGCCCCCCACCGCTGTGGCACCAGGTGACTGTTCTGTAACAGCCCGGCTGTGTGCTTCGAACCCAAACGTGAAAAACTAAATTAAAATATCAAACCCTGAGATGACCCCGGTGGTTCCTTAGCAAACTATGCTTTTTCTTTCTTTCTTTTATTTTCACAGAAAGCACTTTGATTCTCCATCTCTGAGTACTAAAAGATGCTGGTAAAAAACATTTTATTCGACAACCACAAGGCCTTTTCCTCAAATGTCCCATTATTTTCCCTTACGTGCAGGGACCATATGTGACAGAGAGGGAAAATGATCAGGGAGCGCTGAGGCTGGACCAAATGTCACCAAAAGCCCACCCTGGCCACCGCCCCCATGCTTCTGCTGTGTGTTTACTGTACATACTCAGCCCGGGGTCCAAGCGTGCCTGGTGGGGGCTGAGGAGGGAAAGAGACCCAGCCAGGTCTTTCTGAGATAGCCAGGACTTTGTCTTTCTTGACATCTGGGTCGCAAGAAGGCAGGATATCCTGCCAAGTACATTACAGCTGTGAGACCCACCTTGTGGCTTCAGACACCGCTGGGAAGCTGAGGAACACAGGAGATGCGTTGTGTCATCTGGGAAAGAAACCTCACCCACCCTGCACCGCTTTTCTACAAGAAAACACACACACACACACACACACACACACACACACACACACACACATACACACCCGCCCCCAGTTTAGGTGAGCAGCCATCCAATTGCATGGAGGAAAGCATGTGAAAGCAACAAATGCTGCGATTTAGCCCACAAAGTCTCTCTTTACAAAACGCGGCGAGCTGCAGATTAAAGCACCTGGCAGCTCTGGCATGCCCACAGCAAAGCGGCGCTGTGACAAAGCGGAACAGGTGTACAGGTATAAAACGTGTGCTTTCCAATAACGCCCCGCTCTTCACCGGAATGCTTTGACAGGTGCAGAAGTTCAAGTTACAGCGGGGGGGAAGTGGCGAATAAATACACAGCATTAGCGTCTGACGTGCTTGCTGAGCACTGGGGATGTTAATAACGGGCAAGGTACACTAATCTCTGATTGCAACATTTGGTTTACCTTAATCTGGAGGGACAGCTGTATTAAAGAGGGAATTATACTAATCAGTTCAAGGCCCTTGCATATAAAACTTCCCATTAGGCTTAAAGTACACCAGCTTATGCTCATTCTCCAGGAGCCTTACATCTGGTTCTGAATAAGGCTGCCTCTCATTTGCAAGGTACAAACTGGAAACAAGGGCGAGCGGGGCTGACAGTCGCCGGAGGATGGGTGATAGAAGAGCAGGCTCACTAATTCTTTGAAATGTATAACGGCACAAAACTGGCTTCTGGGCATCTTAATACTAAAAGGGGGAATATAAAAAAAAAAAGAAAAAAAAAAGCATGTATTATCAACCCCAGGCCATTTTTTCCTGTTACCGGAGGTGACCAACATGAAATAAAATTGATGATGTCAGTCAAAAACAGCCAAGCACAAAGCTCGGCTTTGTTATCTCAAGTCAGGAGGTATGATAGGCCTTGCCATATGGCTCTGATCCGCCTCTATCTCCCATCACCTAGCAGGAAACCCTCGTGTAGCATGACCTTATTTGGCCGGCTCCAGGTTCGCGCTGCCCAAAGGGGATTTTTTCTGTTTCTGCTATAGCCAAAGGTTTGTGTTGATTTTTTTTCCCCTTCTTTCCCTGAGCCCTGCAAACTATAAATCCAACTGATTACTCTGCACTCTTTTGCTTGACTGAGCCTTTACAATCAGACATCCCCGTTCACAATAAGCCCCTAATGAATCAAACATCTATGGCATTAGTTTCACCTAGCTGCCTCTTTCCCATGCACTGTGGCCGCTTTGTCAGACCTGGTTTGATGAGAAAAGCTAGTGACACTTGCTGCACCTATTGATAAACAATTCGGTAATGAGGGGCATAACAAAAATTACCTACAACAACCTGATTAAAAATGACAGGCGAGGCTCCCTCCGTTGCTCTCCAGCGAAGGTACCTCTGGCTCGGCGCAGGGAAAAGAATGGAGCGAAAGAAAATGCCCTCCTTTCCCAAAGAGGCCCCTTCTGGGTGTGTGGATGAAGGGATGACATTCTTCGGGGCTGTTTTGTTTTCGATTATGCGACTATCAATAACACCAAGAACCCACAGCATTCAGATGCCCGCCTTTCCGCTTGCTGAGACAACCTCCCCGCGTTTGCTACTTAAACTTTCTGAGGAACCAAACTCAGATGAAGATTTCCACTTCGCTTCCTAAGTGGGACTGGAGTCACTGAGAAACTCAATAGAACAAGCACCGTAACCCTGGAAGCATCGTGTGGGCACCAAGAGAGAAATTCTAAGATATATTTTTTAAAAATAATTAAGCAAAGTGGGAAAGAAACTTCATGGACAGAATCAGCTCCCTGGAAGGAATAACGCAGTCTTACCAGGGACCCTGACGCTCCTTTTATCGGGGTCACCCGGAGGACCTCTGCAGCTTCGACACACACACGCCGATGCCCAGGGGAGGCTGGGCCCCGGTGAAAGCTGGATCCAAAGGCAGGGACGTGTGGGTTTTGCAATTGTGTGGCAGCCTGTTGGAAGGGCTTCCATCAGCGCACAGATGCACTTGAAAATCAAATATGGACATGGCGAATGTTTTTTGGAGATGGAAAATGAGTGCTGATGACATGTTTATACTTTGCAGATGGATCTAGTACAGAACCATTTTTTTTGTAAAGAAACAATATCCACCATTTGCAAAAAAAAAAAATTTTTTTGAACAGCTACAAAATGGTGGCACAAAAAGTGAATATTGCCATCACACACACTCCACCTGTTCCTTGGTCTTACAACTGTCTCCCATCCTGACAGGAACCATTGACTGTTGTAGTCTTAGTTTTTCTCAAATGTTATCCAAGGGAGTATGAAAAAAGAAACACAATACACAAAGGCAGTTGGAAGAGCAAAATGGTTTTAAATTAATTTGCTACATATGAGAAATTGGAAATGGCAAATGTTATTAAGTAACAAATGCTGGATTTTAATTCTGAAAAAGTGCTTTCTTATTGGCATAGTTTCTCCTTAAATTTGATATCAAATCAATTTTTGAATGTTTTCCCTCTCGAGTCCAGAATGTCTCCTTTAATCTTCCTTTTGGCCCACTTTACATCTACTATATTAGGTATTTGAGTCTCTGGAAATTACTTTAGCATGGTATTAATACTATATGTTGCCTTATTATTGATACAGTATAACCATAAGTGGTTTATAATTATAAAGGAACAATATAGATAGGGTATGTAGTATGTATTTATAAGAAGATAAAGCATTTAACTGCCAAATAAGATTATAAATAACAGTGTAAACTGCTCAATAGAAAATATCAGAATAAATCAAATCTTAATTTATTGTCATCATTAATGATATTAACTTGCCATTTCAGGTGTGAAATATTAATAAAAGTGACCTACTTCAAAGATGTAAAGTTTGCAAAGCAATAAATAAGCTGCGAATGTAAAATATAAAAATTAATAATTTAATAACTTAAAATAAATTTCTGACACATTTTCACACTTGATGAGTGGGTTCTTTTTAAGTGTTCCAAATAATATAGGACATATTAAAATTCATTTTTTCTTAGTTTTGGTCAGACAAATTAACTTTTGCTGATCCACATTCTTAACCTACTAGTCAATCATATGTTTATTCAAAGAATTAGTCTGAGGTTAGGAATTAGAAATAGAATATGAATCCCCAAAATGGTCAAACAGCCTGAGACTGGGTAACAAAATCCTGAGAATCTACATAAATCGACATGTTCTTTGGACCCTGTAGTTCCTGGCAGTGTACCAAACATAAATCCACAGTTCCACATTCTATGATTCTAACACCTTGTTATCATCCTGGAACTCACAAAAGCCTGTGCACACTTTTCTAAATAAAGCAAGTGTTCATTTTTTATTGCTGGATTTTTGACACATAACAATAAGGCTGAATCATTTTACAAATTCTTAATTGTTTTTGTACCTACCCACCAATAAACAAAAGTTTTAGGCAAACAATGTACTCTTAGAGTTCTGCAGCAAATGTCAGTACTATACCTAAATGAAGCTTGCTAAAATTTGAAATAGTCAAGAAAAAGAAAGTATATTCTTCCAGTTACAGAACTTATGTAGTTACTAGAGGCCTGATGCACGAAATGTGTGTAAGGGCTTGGCCCTCGCAGGCACAGCAGCTTGCCTCAGCCCTCACCGCCCCGACTTTGTCCAGAAGGTACATCCAGAAGGTCGTTCGGCTGTCTGGTCAAATTAGCATACTATATTTTTATTATTCCAGGTGCTTTTAATCATCATTCAACAAATACATAGAACATAGAGCTGAGTAAAAATTAGAGATCATTTGTTTCAATTCCTTAATTTAAAATACTAGGGAAAGGAAGTCTGAGCAGTAATGGGACTATTCAAGTTCATGTAACTGGAGCGTGTGGGAATAATGTTTTCTGAGGCCTGCTTTATTCTACCAGAGCATTGTTTAAAAGTTGTATAATATTTAGAGATAGTGGACTAATTTTATGTATTACTAGTCACTTATTCTCTAAGTACTATGCTAAGTATCATATTACATAATAACGGCATATTTACAGAATATTACACGTAGAGAATAAGTAAATAATAAAATAACCATTAAGAATATGGATTCTGCCGAAACCGGTTTGGCTCAGTGGTAGAGCGTCGGTCTGTGGACTGAAAGGTCCCAGGTTCGATTCCGGTCAAGGGCACGTACATTGGTTGCGGGCACATCCCTGATAGGGGGTGTGCAAGAGGCAGCTGGTCAATGTTTCTCTCTCATCGACATTTCTAGCTCTCTATCTCTCTCCCTTCCTCTCTGTAAAAATATCAATAAAATATTTAATAATAAAAAAGATTATGGATTCTACCAGTGCCTAAATTGTTGCCTGGATATAAAGTCAAAACCTCTTTCAGAACACTAGACTATTAGTCAAAGAGCTGATTACGTGATAAGACAATCAGGGCCCTGGTGACAAGCAGACGTTAAGGAAGGGTGCTGTGAACCACAGAACAACTCAAATGTAGGGACCCCGTAGGCTGGCCAGCCTCCACCTAACCCTCTAGTAGAGAGCTCCGAGGACAACACTCACCCCGTGTGCTGGCCATGCCACTTACCATTCACTCTAGAGGCCCGATGCACAAAATCTGTGCAAGGGCCTTGGCCCTGGCCCCCACCCACCGCCACCGTGGCTAGGGGCTTCTGCCACCTCTGCCTGGGCCCCTGCCTGCTGCAGCTTTACCCAGAAGGAAGGACATCTGGAAGGACATCCCGTCTAATTCCATATTATGCTTTTTTATTATAGATAAGGAAGAACTGGAGACCTTTTCTACATCAGAGTCAATATTGACTTGCAAGATAGTCAAAAGGTCCGCGTTTCAAAGCCTGCACTTCATGATAATCCACTAACTTCTTGATATGCTTCTAAATGGGGAGAAAGGCCAATACTCCCAAGTAAAGTCACTCTTGCGTAACAGAATTGAAGCAATTTTCCTGAACTCAAGGTTTAAAGGTAAGGAAGCATGGCTCTCTCACAAGGTTGTTGGGCTCCATCCCAAAGGGCTCACTGGTCTCCGGATAGTAGCTGGTGGGGTCCATGGCTGTCCCCTCTGTCTCTAACTTCTGGCAGTAGTCCCAACTCTGCCAACAATTACAGGTGATATACGTGTAAGAAGAAACTATTTCTCTCTGCTATGGAAAGGTATGGACTCCTCAGACTCTGTCTTTCTGGACCCCAAGAATCAGAGATCTGATTCAAATAGAATTTGGCATTAGTACAAAGGAAGGACTGCTTCCATCAGTGAAAGTTAAATGTCATAAATATCTGCCTAATGATGACAATGAATACTTTTTAGGTAATGTATACAATTTTATAAATTAAGACTAGAGGCCCAGTGCACAAAATTTGTGCACGGGAGTGGGAGGGGGTGTCCCTCAGCCCAGCCTGCACCCTCTCCAATCTGGGACCACTCAAGGGATGTCCAACTGCCCTTTTAGGCCTGACCCCACTGGTGGAATTGGGCCTAAACAGGCAGTCAGACATCCCTCTCACAATCCAGGACTGCTCACTCCCAACCACTCACCTGCCTGCCTGATTGCCCCTAACTGCTTCTGCCTGCCAGTTTAATCTTCCCTGCTAGCATGATCGATACCTACCTGCTCCCTTGCTGGCCTGATTGCCCCTAACTTCCCTCCCTTGCCAGCCTGATTGCCCCTAACTTGCCCTCCCCTGCAGGTCTGGTTGTCCCTAACTGCCCTCCCCTGCTGGCCTGGTCACCCCTAACTGATCTCCCCTACAGGCCTGGTCCCCCACAACTGCCCTCCCCCTGCAGGCCTGGTCCCCAACAACTGCTCTCCCCTGCTGGCCTGGGTCCCCCCCAACTCCCCTCCCCTGCAGGCCTGGGTTCCCCCCCCCAGCTCCCCTCCCCTGCTGGCCTGATTCCCCACAACTGCCCTCCCCTGTAGGCTATCTTGTGGCAGCCATCTTTGACCACATGGGGGCAGCCATTTGTGTGTTGGTGTGATGGTCAATTTGCATATTACCTCTTTATTAGATAAGATAGTTATCCATCACGTCTAAGTTGGTTGAGTGTTGTCATCCAAAGAAGAGTTTATCTGTAGACAGATTGGATAGCTGATGTGGCTTAGGCATTTTGAGAGAAAATGCGCTGGATTTTCCAAAAATTGGTCTAGGAAATATTCTGGATGGAGTCTGTTCCCACTGTTAGCATTGGTTATGTGAACATGTATGTGAATCTAATATGTCTAATTGGATCAGTTGTGTAGTCTATGTTTATTTATATATTAGCTGCTGAGATTCATATATCCTAATCCTAATTAGGATTCAGACATAGTAACCGGTTTATCACTAAACAGAAAATAATTAATAATTACTTTTTAAGTTATCCATTGAAATTCAGCCAATCAAAATAACTCAATCTGTAGGCAAGGAGAAGTCGTTTGGTTCTCAGGCGCATGCACGAGCGCACACGCTCGCGCGCACACACACATACACACACACACACACACACACAAAAAAAAAAAACTAAAAATTTTTCCCTTAGACATTTATACACATTTTGAGGTTCCTCTGGTTTGTATTGGATCTGAAAGTATTCCCATCCAACATGTTGAATGGCAAAACATTAGATTCCCACTTATAGTTTTGCAATCCAATACACAAAGCTTACTCTTGCTGGTAACTCGGCTCCCATTGCTGACCATGGAAAGATCGCGTTACATCTAATGTTGTTATTTTTCCTTGGTGTGGCTAATCCTGCCGGTGGCGGTGCCCCTAGGACGCTGGTAGTTTCTACTTTCACTCTTGAGGGACTACCAGTTACTATGGTTGCCACAGGAAAGCAACAGTAAACAGTAAAGCACACAAAGAAATTGCATTTGTTGTTTAAAACTAACAACCTCATGAAGGTTTTAGAAACTGTCAGGTAGATGGACTCCTCACTTCATGGAAAGTTACTAATTGGGGGTTCGACAAGAGATGGTTCTTATGGAAAAGGGGAGTCCGGGTGAGGTGAATGGGCATGAAGCACTTGGTAGCCCATGTGACTCAGTATTAGTGGTAGGTGCCGCAGCAGAACTCTCTTCTGATAATAAGAAAAGGAAATCTTGGTGGAAACAACAAAGGATGCAAAATCTCTAAACCTAGAGCAAGAGAGAGCTGTGGTGCCGGGAGCATCGGGAGTGTCTTGGCTGGGGTGACCCCAGAAGCAGAGCCCAAGACAAGGACTGGGAAGCCTATTGGTTATCACTAGAAATAGGTGTGAGAGAGTGGAGAGCATGAGGAAGGACTGGGGCAAATCCAAAGAATGTGCCACTAGGGTTCATCAGATCCCCGCTGTTGCAGATGGGTCCTCTGAGAAGCAGGCCCGGCGCCTCTCAGGAGGCCTGTCCGAAGGACACACGGCTGGAACACTTGTCCATAAGCTCCTGCCCCCCGTTAGTTGAGGGCTGCCCCTGAGGGCGTGAACTCCTCCCCACATTTCCACAATTAGCTTAAGAAAGCATACTGAGCAGGCTTCTGCCATTCTGGAAAAGGCTCTGAGGCAGAAATTAGGGAGACATGGAAAATGTTCTGGAGGCCTGGGCCTGGAGGGACTGTCCGCTCCCGGAAGCTGTGGCTGAGAGTCGCTGGGGCGCAGGGGATGGGAAACAGGCCTTTCGAATGTTTGTGCTGCAAAGAGCCCTCCCTGACAGCACCTGACTACAAGCATCTGGATGGTGGAAATTGTTATGGACTGAGTGTTTGTGTCCCCCCAAAACTCACATGCTGAAATCCCGTCACCAAGTGTGATGGCATTAGGAGGTGTGCCTTTGGGAGGGGGTCGGGCACTAGGGTGGAAGCCCTTGTGAGTGAGATCCGTGCCCTCCCGTGGAGCGCCAGGGGCAAGTGCCCTGCTCTCCACCAGGTGAGCAACCCTGGCAGGGGCTGCAGCAGACGCTGGCCACGCTGGCACCCTGATCTCAGACTTTCGTTCTGGAACTACGAGCATTTCCTCTGGTTTGTAAAACACACCGCTTATGGTACTTTGTTATAGCAGCCTGAACTGATGCTGGCCCCAAAGATAAAGCTGATGTTCTGTAAGTTGTAGCTAAGCTTCTCTCATGGCCACTAGATTATGGTAAACAAACTTAAATGGAATAGAATAGAAATGTGAGGAATAGACTCTTTCCCTCCCAGAAGCCCCTACCACGATCAGAATTATAAGGGTTTCAAACTCACTCCCTATGCAGTCAAAATATCGCCACGAAAGGACAGATGTGGGTTGGCCAAGATAATATATTCTCATTGCATCACTCCTTTCTCTACCCCTGTAGCCACCACACACTTCAGTCAGAGCTTGGTCAGCGTAAGGAAGCCAGACCCCTCTGAAGGCACCATTATATTAGTCAGGCAGAAATTATGATACTGGAAATGACAAGTCACAGCTTGCCCCGGGAACCTTATGGGGGAAATTAAGCTCAGCATTAATGAGTTAAAACGCCTTTGGATTCTATTTGAAAGCAGCAAGCTGGTTGGCCTACCTAATCTGACAGTGAAAGGTAGACTCACAAATGACTATTCGTAATTTATAAATGACTAAACGATCCAGTCAATGCATGGTTGCAATATCTACCCAATCAGAGTACCACCCAGGGTTGCCAGATAAAATGCAAACATTGCACGGACATCATTATAATTTAAAAAAATTATTCATTATTTATCAAAAATTCAAAGTTGACTAGGAATACTTCCTTTTAAATGGCTAAAACTGGCAACTCTAGTGCCACCTCCAAACAGGTATAAAGAAAGAGCAGCTTATTAAAACAAGCCAGTAATAAGCGTTCTGGAATATTGTGCTAAAAGTTCTAGGACTTTTAAGTAGCAACAATATTTCAATAAATTAACGTGTGAATGAACTAACGATTTGCATATTGTTTCCTTGGGCACATTTCTAAAAACTTTTCGAAGCACTTCAGAAATTTATTTTGTCACAACATGGCAATTTGTGTATTGAAAAAAAACACTGTGATGGTAAACAGGGAAACGCGTTTCAAATAATTTCAAATGAGCTTGCAAAAGACTCCCATGTACTTGTTAAGAAACAAATACACACGCTTTCAAATGTTTCCATTTGATTCACTTAAATAACCTCTTATAAATAAAATTTAAATCCACGTCTAACCCCCAGCACGGTTCTGCAGAATTCCCCTCTGAGGAGAAACATCGGGACAACCACACACAGAGCCACTCTGTTTTAGTGGCAAGCGTCCTGTTCCAGCTCACCTTCCAAAACAACTCAAGCAAGTAGAAATCTTCTGACAAACCCCACTTAGAATGGCAGATAACCCCTGCCTCTTCATTCATTCACTCATTACCCCTCTAAAAAGAGAATGCGCAGTTACCAGAATTTTAGACCATTAGTGCTCCAAGAGTGTTTTAAATGCAAACCTATAAGGGGAGAGTAAAAACAAATCAAAGTTAATTGTGACTGGCTGGAACAAAATGCTTAAATCGATAGGAGGACGGCTCATCTGCTCATCATTTACCCATTACCTGGGAGACCAATCCCTCCTGCTGGGCCTGAGTTTTGACACAGATATGCTGCTGCCTGTGCTATCCAGACACACGGTAAGGAGGCCCAGACCTCCCTCTCTGACTCCCTCTCTCATTAGCCTCTGCACCTAATAAGCTATTCACTTACTCACTCTTATTTCTTTCTGGGTTGTATGTCCTTCTCTGCTGTGGGGGGACAGGGTCATGTACACAAGGCACACCACAGAGCTGTGAAATGTATTACTGTGGAGCACAGGGCCCTCCTGCAAAGCAGTCAGAGGAGGCACCCGTATCTGTCTTGGAGTCACTGTCTTCTTTCAATGGGGTCCCCACTGACGACTGTGACTTTTCAGAAACTCCTAAAGTAAGCTACTCCTCCTTTCACAGTGCACCCCTTGAAATAGCATCTTGTCATTGTTGAAGAGAAGTAAAGCCCTCTCGTTTGGAAGTAGTGAGTGTCCCCAGACACCGTGTCCAGGGGGAGGCCATGGGGAACAGCAATGGGCTTTGGAAAGCCGTGCATGTTCTAAACTCTCGTCAATCAAGGCTGAAGTGTTAGGATAAAGTCCACCTCTACTGCCTCCCCACAAATGCCCTTCCCCATAGCCAGCATCCTCCATTGTAAAATGCATCTGCCATTGAAGGTTCACATGCATCTCTGAATGAGATACACATACAGCAAGTTTAAATGTCTGTCTGTCCAGACAGGATGATTGTGTGGAGACATTACCTCTTTGTTTGTTGTTTTTTGTTTTTTCATCCAAATGACAATCTTTCAGCTACCAATACCTATACATTACTGTTATTATTATTAACTAGAGGCCCATTGCAGGAAGATTCCTGCAAGAATAGGCCATCCAGCCTGCTTCCTTCCTTCTCCTCCGTCCTGCTTGCTTGCTTCTCTGCAGCTTTGCTCCCTCCTGCAGTGCTTGGCTTCCTTCTACACTGTCTTCCCTCTGCTCCTGGATATGCAGATTAACCATCATCTTGGTTGGGTTAATTTGCATACTCATTCCTGATTGGCTGGTGGGTGTAGTGGTGGTATGATCAATCAGCATGTTTTTCTTTTATTAGATAGGATAATTTCCATGGAAGGGTTGGGGAAGGAACTAATTTTTCTTATTCTATTTCACAATTAAATGGATGTTATGCAATTGCTATCACCATATCTTTACTGGCAATTTTCTTCTTTTAGCGTTCTAGCTATTTTTTTTTCCTCGTGTATGTAGAATACCTGGTGGAAAAGTAGAGAAATGACCACATGTGGATGGCAGCACATCATGGACTAAACCTGCATTAATTTTAGTATACATAGCAGTTTTATTCATAATAACTGGAAATAACTTATCCAACTGCACCCAAAAAGGCTAAATCTGCAAAGGTTAGAAATACAGTTCCCACTTTAAAATTGGAGTGTAAATAAACGAAAAAACCTAGGAGCGCACTGATACAGTGGGGGAGAAATAGCACAGTGCACAGGACGGACTAGAGGAAAATTGTGGTGATGTACAAAAGGGAAAAGAATAAGATGCATCTGATAGCCAGCGTTAGCCCTTCCCATTGACTGTTGGTGTGTGTTCCACCTACCACTTCCTCAATGCATCCTTTTTATTATTTTTTTTTAGGAAAGTTCATTTCATAACCAATAACAATGTGACAATGATAGTAAGTGTAGGATTTAAGATCCATTTTTTTAAAGCACCTTTAACAAATAATCAAAAAGCCACCAAGGGGTGGGAGGGAGGTAGTTACCTAGCTCAAGGTTTTATTTAGTGACAGTTCCACTTTTTCACTCACCGCCTGCAAATCAGCATTTTTAGTGGACAAAGGGCTCAGCAGCGGCCTTATGATTGCTTCTTTTCAAATGGTAATGGCTATCCTAACTCCTCTGCCAGGTTTTTCTAACCAGAGCACAAATTGCAGTTTACAAGGCTTGGAGGGGGGGTAGAAAAAAAACCTTAGCTGAATATCTTTTTTTTTTTTATTCGACAAACTGACATGTAAATTACCCTTTAAGTGCTCCACTCTAGGGCTCTGATCATCTCCTAATTGTCACAGTCAATTGTAGCCAACAGTCTCTTCAATCCCAAGCGCTTTGACAACAAGCACAAGGATCAAAGCGGAATCAGCTCCCTTCAATATCCTTCTGTTTAGGATGCTACACAAAGCCTGAAAGAGAAAGGTGTAAGGGCATTGCTGTAGAGGAAACTGAGAGCAGCAAGTATTACAATAGTCATTTTCTCCATCTCTAAAATTATGCTGTGGAAGCCGCCTGGTCTCTAATCACATGTGCAGAGCAAACATATAAACCTCCCGGGCAATTAATATGCTCTTAATGATCAGCGTGATGTGTGAGTTTTACAAACAGCACCGTCTCCGTGGCTTAGGCAAACCATGCCAGTTATGGGACAGCCATCATTTATAGCAGCTTGAGCATCTATTATCAAACATAGTCTATATTTAGAGCACTAATTCCCAAGCATATTTTTTTTATTATTTAGTTTGGTGCCATGATTCACTGCTCCCCCAAACTAAATAGCCCGTCGAAAGAGGTTTTTTTTAAAATTATCATTATTATTAACCTGGACATGTCCAACTGAAAATGTGCCCCCCAAATAAATAAGAAATGTAACATGAAAACTAATTTCAGAAGAACACTTTCCCTTCCTAGAGGTAACGTATTGCTTTACTGGGAACAAACTAATTAAAAGTCATTACATGATCTACAAACATGATTCCTAAATAAGATGTACTTACTAGGATCATTACTTAACAAAATATGACAATTCTTTCAAACTAAAGTAGTTATCATACATCGCTAACTTCTTTGAGAGATTATTTATGCTTTTCTCAATAGATAATAAATGTATTCTATCAAACACAGCAATATAAATAATTTAATTTGGTGGAAAGCGAAACTTTAATAATAAATCTGTATACAACAGTGACTTTAAAAATAGCCCAAAGGTTGTCAGGGAGAGAAAAAAAAAAGGCAAATGGAGAGAAATCAAAGGGGCATGTGACACTCCCTCTTCAGCTGGTCTCATTGTATCCAGGTATTACATGCAGCGTGTAAGGTCACATGTTGATTGACAGCCTTCCTATGCTGCAGAAAAGAACTGAAGGAAAAAAAAAAAAGAGGCAGCACGTACCCTAGGTTCCTTTCTCAGCTAGTTCACTCAAATTCCCCTCTTGGGGGTTTCCCATCCTCCCCTCAATTTCACCTTGAATTCTCCGGTTTGATTGAAGAGCTCCACAGAAGGGTCTATTACAGATTGAGGAGTGATCCATTTTACATCCGAAGCGCCAAAGAGCTACTTGTGAGGAGTCTTTGAGTGCATTTATCTCACATGTGAAGCTCTCTGCAAAATCAATATAGGCATTTTTCAGTTTGACAAGTCAACATGAAATATCACATAATAATAGGAAAACAGAGTTGTACATTTGAACACACCCAAGTACAGTTATCCATGACCAAGCTTATAGTTATGCCTCGTGGATATCCGTGAGGATGCCTCATCTAGACGTGTCCTGAGAGCTGGGCTAAAGTGCAGAGAGAGAGAAACTGGCTCCTCACCATGGTTCTGGCTCCTCCTCTGTCCTAACTGACCCCGGGTGTGTGGTGCAGGGGGGGGGGGGGGAATGGGCAGGAATCACGGCCTCTGTTCCCAATCTGAGAGTGACATGAGAAGTGGAAAGAAAATAACCAGAGGTGAAAAAGAGGAAGGAAACAGACGGAAGAACTATAAAGAACTTCAAATTTAACTAATGGGCAATCACTGAACAAAATGGTCACCCAAAGGACAGCAACTAGGTCTCAGGTCCCCACAACCACCATAGCAAGCGCTGGCCAAAGAATTGGCATATTTGCTTCAGAGTCTGACCATCTTTGGCTGAATTCCAGGTCTATTTTACCATCTGCATAAGTTTGAGGAAGATCATTTAACTTCTCTAAATCTCTGGTTGTTGTTTTTTTGGTTTTTGGTTTGGTTTTTTTCTCAAAATGATATTAATCTGATTTACCTTATAAGGTTTTGTAAAGATTAAACAAGAGGATACGCATAGTACCTGGCCCATGGAAAACATTCAACTATTGGTAAATATTGATGGAATTATTACACTTTCCTTAAACCTAACCACAAGATCCCTGGAGTTCTAATTAGGTGCCATCTCTACTGTTCTCTGTACCCTTTCCACGTTGTTTAATGTCCCCAAGTTGTAGATGACAGTTCTCAGAGGGTGTGCCCACTGTATTAACACTGATGTAGGTCCCAGTAGAGGAGAGCAGACACCCATATTCTTTTGTCTTAAAAACAGTCTTCCTCCAACCAGGAACTGTCCCCATCAACCAAGAGAGGGAGAGAGAATCAGACGGGGTTTTGAGAAAGGAAAAGGACGCAGGTCTAGAGACCAAATCAGCTGGTCAATTCAAACTATAAGTGAGGTAGAAAAATGTAGCATGCAGTGTTTCTTCATATGCCAATGTGTTATCATTGAACCTGGAGTTATCACTGTACACTCCCCCGCAGGAAGGACCTTCAAGAAAAATGACTCTCAGGAGCATAATGACAGCCCAGATTTAGTTAAATAGCTCACTACAGCTGCATATTCCTTTCCATTCCATTTTCCTCCCGGTCCATCACTACCCAAGTAGCATTAACACCATCTGTACTTGATTATTTGTGTTTGGATCAACTAATTTGTAGATTGTTTACAACATATTTTAAATTTTAGATGAACTCTTACCACCACTCACAACAAGCCCAGAGTAGGCAAAACATCTGATTGCGAATTTCGAGACATGAAAATTCATGTGAATATCAAAATAAGAAAAACATCATTATTTAAAATGCAACTGAAGTTTAAAAACTCTTATCCTATATTTCAAAGTCAAATAACTAAATATAAATGACTTTATATTTAGCACAGGCACTATTGCTCATTTTTTTAGCTACCCTACTGTTCTCCATTATTAAAATTAAGCTATAACTTTCATTCCAAAACCAAATTAAAATATTTTATTAAATGCTCATATAGAATCACAAGAACAAATTGAAACAATTTCCTACTTAAAAAGGGCATTTCCTTGAAATTTTTAATTTATTTGTTTTGGACTCAAAATACATTTTTTTAGCAAGGAAACAAGTTTATAAATGATAATTAAGTTCCCAGATTGACACATAAAAACCTGTTTAATAAAATTTACCTGAAAAAAATGCTAGAACCATGTCTTTAAATGACCCTAGGTAATATAATCTACAAATTTAACCTTTGTAGAGGTTTACAAAGTATCATCAAACCTTGAGTTTTTAAATTTTGAGACATCAGGCAAGAGATCTGATGGGAAGATGGAACATCCAGGAGTTCAGATGATCACTAGTCTCATGCTCATTATCACATCAGCACCATCGTTATCGTTATTATCATGTCATATTTCACCCATCCTATTAGTTCATGGGAGCTGTGAAGATAATGTTGGTAGCCACTAAGAAGATACCACATCGTCTTGACTTTTTAAAATAAGTGTTGACAACTGCACGGAAGTGTAAGGACCTCACTCTCTCTGGCACTTAAACCTCTTCCATGATGTTCATTTCCCAACCAGGACCCTGAGCATTCTAAAAATGATTTCTGTTAAACAAAGGAAGGCTGTGAGATATCACTACCCACATTTCAACATCACCTCCTTCTGGATGTTGCCTTATACTGTGGCCACACCAGACTCTTTAATCACAGCTTTGAAAAGTCTAGGGAAGGGGTTTGTTAAGGACCTGTTACTGTACCTCTCAGCATGCTGGTGGTACCTCAATTAAATCACAATGTTGAGGTGAATATTTTCCTTTCTAATATCTCAATGGAAAATGATTTCTCAATTTCTCTTAGTTATTTACATATTTCAAGAGTTATCGTCCTTCATCATCAGGGTTTTCTGCCTTATTCCATTTCTGATTTTGATATTTATTGTAAATCTTCTTACTCAAAACTATGATCAATACCTGCCTTTCAAAGAAGTGCAGGTGTTCCATTAAAGTAGCATCCTTATAGTTCAACTAATAAAAACCCTGTGAACACTCATCCCTCTAATGGTTCATACTTCCAAGTACACAGTACCCCACAGTTTCAATCCACCTAAATGACCTCTGACCTCATTAAATTATAATCACAAAACATATACATACCCCATTTAAAAACTGAATTGGAGGGAGGAGGAAATGCAGAGTTATCCTTTAATGGGTATAGAGTTTCAATTTTGCAAGATGAAAAGTTTCTGGAGCTCTGTTGCACAACAGTGTGAATATTCTGGCCACTATGAAACCGTACACTTAAAATGGTTAAGATGGCAAATTTTATGTTATTTATTTTACCACAATTTTTTTAAAGTTTAAATAAAAATAATGTGGTGAAAACTGCTTGGGAAAAACAAACTAGTGCATCAATTCAATAATAAGTGAGTAATTATGTAACATCTTTTAAAAACTGAATTTAGGATATCTTAATTTTTGTGTTAGGCAGGCAGAATCCTACATTTCAGTCCTAATTTCTTTTCTATTAAAATGCTGCCTGCGAAATTATCTATAAGGTGTTCAAATCCAAAGAGACTAACATTTGACCTGACATAGAAGAAATTGCACATGAAAATGCAGGTCAAAACTAAATAAATCAATGAAACTCAGATTATAGAATTTCACTTCTCTTCTGAAAGATTCCGACAGTGAAACACAAGAAAACCCCCACTCCCAGGTGCTCTGTTCTGAGGCCGTGGCTACCACACATGGTCACCATTTAGATTCTCAAAATTTCACTGAATTTTCAGTGGACCAAACAGAAGTTGAAGCTCATTGAGACGAAAATACTTGGACCCAAACCAGACTAGTTTTCAGTGGTTTCTCTGTTTTCGTAAGAGTAGTTTCACAGTATTTTAACACTCACTTTCTTTAGGGTTGATTTTTTTGAACATTTTACTCTGGTTAAATTTTTCACAGTTTTAAAAGTTCTGTTACAAAGTAAAGTTGTTGTTTTCTTTCAGGATTCATGGTCTTAATTCTCTTTTTGAACAAGTTCAGCAAATTTACATTTATTCCACACAAAATTAGGAGACAAAAGCAGACAAAATAGGAATGTGGAACAATGAAGCAAGTTTATGGAAACCACTCTCTTTAATTTCTAATCCCACCTCATATACACTGAATGAAATCAATTAAATGTAAAATAGATGGCTTCCAGAGATTAAAATTACAGAACAAAGATAAAAATGT
Source organism: Vespertilio murinus (assembly GCA_963924515.1). Lineage (NCBI taxonomy): Eukaryota > Metazoa > Chordata > Mammalia > Chiroptera > Vespertilionidae > Vespertilio > Vespertilio murinus. The sequence continues at coordinate 23,729,681 of OZ004711.1, read as the reverse complement.
GGTGCACTGATTTAAAAAGTTATTAGAATTTTTTCTCTCAATATGTATTCTAGGCAATCATATGATCATCTAATGGTTTGTTTTTAATATTTATTCTTACATTCTTATAGTTTATTAGACTAGGGGTAGCAAGTCCTTGAAATCCAGTGTGAATTTTAGGCTCGCAATAATATTAATAGTTTTAATAATAATACTTACCTATGACTAACACATCTTGGCATTTATATTATCTACTTAGAACAACCATAGAGGTATCAGTATCCCTCTGAGATATGAGGAAACTGAGGCTTTGAGAGATTAAATAACTTGGCCAAAACCACACGCTAAAAATGCTGTGCTCTTAACCACAGGCTCCCCTACATCTTGATGAACTGTTACGAGTGCGGCTTCATTTCAGTGTATATTGTTCTACTACATCATTTATTGCAGACTCTCCCTTTATTTATCTTTTGATAAATGAGGTCCCTCTTGCTTTGGGGGTCTCCTATTGCCCAGTAGTTCCTGAACAGAAACCAAATCTTGTACACAGACACTTGTTTTGACTGACTCCATGATTGAACCAAATGCGGTCATTGACCAACATGGCCATTGACCACCAGCAGCAGGTCTCTTTGTTCCACTGCTTCCTCTCCAACTAGTCACCAAGCAGCCAGGTTACAGACACTCCTTAGAGAAACCAGCATCCATGATGACATGTATTTTGAAACCTACTTGAGCCCAGGATCATAATCCCTAGCAATTCAGGGTATTCCAGAAGATACTGCTTCCCTTGCAAATGCCACACTCAACACCAGTGAAGAACATAAATCCCAGCACGAGGAGCCTGTTCATTTTCCTGTTTCAGACCTGGATTCCTTTCCCTGAGACCTCTCTGGGCCCAGGTGAGTATATTTGTGCCATGAAGAGTGAGAACAGAGAGCAGTCTCACAGGTCACTCAGGGCCAGCCTTAGAATCCAAGAATAGTAAAGCTAGAATCCTAAAGACTCTAGGATCATGCTGTAAAATTACATATGAGGAAAATGTGGCCCAAAAAAGTAAAATGATTTGTTCAAGGTCATAAGCTAATGATTGAATAAGAGATTTTAAACTCCAAGTTCAGTGTATTTTCCACTTACTGGTAGACTGTTTTAAACCAAAAGGCCTACTATGTGTCACAGAAGACACTAGATAGTTTACATATAATATTTCATATAATTGTCACAACCTTCACAAAAAATTAATATCATTACTCTTCCTATAAATGAAAAATATTAAGTAATTTAGCTAAATTCATGTTTTTAGAAAATAGAAGCTGCAGGAATCAGTTATTAATACTTTATATTTAATACAATTTTACACCCCCCCCCCAAAAAATGAATCTGGAAGGGATTATGACACTAAAAGTGGTGGATTGGTGTTAATATCAGAGTAGAAAAGGGTATAAAATTAAGGTGTGAGGAATAAAAAAGTCTATAATGAAGGTATTTCATGAACACACTGGTCTTCATTTTCATTTCCTTCCACCCTACATTTCTCCCAAAGGATTTAACTTTGTTTATTTAAAGAAAAAAAACACACTCTAAGATACACTAAGATGAACTAAATTTAAAATAAACTTTAAGGACAATACAGTGAAATTAAGAGCAACAAAATTCTTGCAAGGAAGTGTTATATACTTGCCACAGATAATCTGTAAATTCAAATCTGAGTTTCCAGACGGGCTAGATGAAGAGGGAAACATTGCCATTACATCAACTGCAGTGTCCTCAAAACAAAGAACCACCCATTTGCCCGGGGGAGATACAATGATGCCTTGTTATGAGACCACAGAGGAACTTGTCGCTGTGGCCCTCCTTGAGAAGGCAAGGGACTGAGCAGGGAACGGTCACCTCAATGGTACCGCCCGGCACGTAGAGCACTGCACTGCGCAGTGCTGTTTGTGGTACCACCGTTGTTGGTGCCAGGCACCAGCTCTGCACTGCGCGGAATTCAGTCATGGCAGCTCTTTGACAAACTGGTTGTCTCTGGGAAAGGACAGGAGGAAGGTGAGGATTGTGCTGAATGCCAGTGATGCTGAGCCATGTGCACGTCCTACACAAACGCACTAGTGCTAAGCCCTTTAACACCTTTGCTCCAACACCCAAACCATCTTCAACTGGGAGTCAGCCCCTTTACACCTACTTCATCTGATCTTCAAAGGATTCACGCTTTCTAACCTCTTCTGATGCAGAGAAACAGATCTAAGCTTGCCAAAACCGGTTTGGCTCAGTGGATAGAGCGTTGGCTTGCCTACTGAAGGGTCCCAGGTTCAGTTCCTATCAAGGGCATGTACCTTAATTGCAGGCACATTCCCGGTGGGAGATGCGCAGGAGGCAGCAGATCGATGTTTCTAACTCTCTATCCCTCGCCCTTCCTCTCTGTAAAAAAAAAAAATCAATAAAATATATTTTTTTAAAAAAGAGATAGAAGCTGGTGGCCTCTGCACCAGGCCCTCACCCCTCACCTAAGTTATACAAAGGAGAACGAGTGAAGGGGCAGAGCCGGCAAAGCCAGACCAAGGGAGACATTGTGACAGTGGCGTGCTCCTGCACTGTGTCAGGTCGTTGGTCAGATAGAGGCCCACCGTTCCGGAGCTTTGCAGAGAGCCCTAGTTGCCATTGGCAAACATCTGTTAGGAGCCACTACTCCCATTGATTTATTCAGGCATCCATTAATTAACAAATACTTACTAGTAATTTGTCTCCGTGCCCAGGGAAACACAGGTGACAGGACACACAGAGCCTCTTCCTCATGAAGCTTGTGGGGTAGCTTCTACCTGAAGATGCTCTTATCTGGGACCACTCAAGGAAAGAGCAACGAGCGGGAGACCTAATGACTCAAACACTGCAACCTGTGGGAGAGGTCACACAAGGCCGGGGGAGAGGTCACCTGGAAATCCATAGAGAGCCCTTGTTTGGGGACCAACTGAAACCTGCGGCCTTGCAATTCATTTCATTCCTCTGGGCCTTCAGTTGTCTCATCTATTAAGAATGAAATGAATACCTGCAGCAAATGCTTCGTAGTGTTGTGTGAAAGAAAAGAAAAAAGAGAGAGGAAGGCATGAAAGCTAAAAATCCTACAGAAACATTACCTCCCAAATGTGTGCATGCTGATGAAACAGACTTAGAGCTATTATTACCTCCGTGCACCTGAGCGTCTGTCCTCGTTAGAACTTGTGAAGAATACAAGATAATGATACAAACAAATCCTGAGCAACTTGTTCTATCTGTGCAACTAGATTAATAAAGAGCATTCCGTTGTTTGTGCATTGAAGGATTCGCCGAATTATAAACATAGCTCTTTTAGAATGTTAAAAACATAGCTAGGAGTGGCCTGCGATGGAAGCACCTGTGGGGTCTTATCTGTTGATGTGCAAACAGTGTGGTCACTTAAGAAACAAAACATACTTTAAAATCTTCATTTCACATTACTGAGCAAAGTTCAAAGCAGGCGAAGAAACACCCCAGGGAGAGCTGTGCACTCACTCACGGCTCCTCCCGCTGAAACCAGCGTGGTCATCGCCCTTCCCAACTCACGAGTTACACCACCGGGCTGTCCTACACCAGGAAACAATGAGCACTTGTCTTGACTGCACAGATTAAACCGACTTTCGGCATTTGACATAAAAGCACACATCACAAGATGCACTGCACAGCATCATCTACACGAGGTCACATTCCCATCTCTTCCTCATCCAGATTGGCTAATAAGTATTAAGGACTGGATCTGTCACGTCCAAAATTATCTGTCTGGTGCCATGAAAGATTTCACTGACAGTTACAGGCTCATGGGATAGTTCATTCTCTAAGGAAATATGATTGGGCATCTATATGTAATGTTCGCTTGGCACCCTTTAGAATATACCTAACCTCTTATTTTCCCACTCAGTTTCTCCCAGATTCAAGGCCATGTAAATGCTCTGCAGACCCTATGGGCCAGAGGCCAATTATATGAAACAGACTAAAATGCACTCATAGCCCACATCGATCATTCTGCTATAAAAATTTCCAAAGGATTTTTATAATTTTGTTTCTGAAATATTAGGCCTCAAGTAATACGCTGCATTTGTAATTGACTATGGCTTCCAAGTGATCGACAAGCATGTAGAGGAATGTTTGGGAAATGTTGAATCTAAACGCTGTTTTCAAATGCAATGACATTATTGCGGTACTCCTTTTGACAATACACGAAGCTGATGGTGTGTTTTGCTTGTATTTGCTGATCTGGATTTCATACTACTTATACTTTGCAACCAGTATCACTGTGATCAGGCCTTGCATATAGTCCAAGGCCCATGAAACTTGCAAACTCTGTAGTGCCTCCAGTTCCTAAGCGACCACCCTGCCCACATCAGCCCCACACGTCATCTTCCGGAGACCTGGCACAGAAGTCCCTGGAGACCGAGCCACCCAACACCCAGCCCAAGGGCTGGGCCCTGGGCAAGGCTGCCTGCTGTTTCCGGTGGGAAGCCGACACTGGCTGCTCTTGTAGCAGGCAGTCCCCGTGCAGACGGGAGGGATACCTTCTCTGAGCTCTCACCACCCCACCATGCCTGGTGGCTACACTTGGCTCCCAGTTGAAAGCCCTTTTTAAGCATCTTCACATAAAAGTCTCTTCGGAGGTCCAGCGGGATGTTAGAAGGAATAATATATAACTGACTACATTCCCTCTCACCCATCTAAAAAATGACTCAGTGGAAAAACCATCCAGAAATAAATAGAAACCACGCATGCCTCTTACCATCTCATATTCAGTCTTCCGAGGCAGCCACTGCGGCTCATCTCCCAGGCCCCTCCCCGAACAGTGAATTGTGTTGGGGTCAGGAGCCGCCCAGCCCACCGTCCCAGTGTGATAGCCCCACATCCTTTATGCTGTACAAACGTTTTTTGTAATGGTCTGAGAAACACGTGGAAACTGGGTAGGTAAATATGGCATATTGTTTTAATTTAAAATTCTAGGAAGGTCTTTCAATATCTTCAATTCTGATTTTCTTGCAGATGTTCCATTAAACCTTCATTTTAAGGTATAAAAATGAATACCTTACCTTGGGACCCAGTGCTTTGCCCCTTACAAGCATCTCCCTAATCTGTTCTTTCTCTTTACTCAGTTAATAATGGCCGCGCCCCTTCCCGATGCCCCCGCCCAGGGCACTGAGCTGAGTCCAGGTGAGGAGAGCCCACCTTGGAGTCTTTGGGAATAGGGCAGAAGTGGCAGCCCAGTGTGGTGGGTTATGTAAGTGCTTCTGCATGGCTCACTTAAACCCGTTTTACTAAAATGCAATCCCATTTCTCCCTGTTCTGCCCACAGAGTAGGTGAACAACAACCTTCCCCCACACAGCCTTCCTGATTCTTGAAACACTCAGATGTCTTCTTTGTTGTTCAAGATAAACATTTTCCTGCAAAGAAAGGAAGATTCCGCTAGATGTGTGCACCAAGCCCGTATAACTCCTTGGCTGTGCCATCACATCGCCATCGATATGAAAATACAGAGCATGACTTTTCAGTCACAGGGAGAGGATAAAGGAAAAGATAGTCCCATGTGATCAACCAATTTCTTAGGCATTAATCTACACACTAATCCTGATAATGCCATTCTAAGAAAATGCACTATCATGGAGAGAAAAAAAAATGTTTTTTATGTCATTGCACTAGATGAGAAAAAAAAATAACTAATAGGTCTCTATCCCTTATGAGTCATATCAGAGTACCCAGCCCCCTCCCCAAATCAAGACACACTGTCACTGAACCACATTATAATCCCTTAAGAAGACTATAAAATGTGTACATCATTCACTCGTTGACATTGAACTTGTGCCAAAACTATTAAGAGCGCATATTAATAGATATCCCAAACGTGTAGGAATGGCTCCATAATAAAACACAAAATGCAATTGGTGTTCACTATTAATTTGTCTTTTATAAATGATCAAGTAAAGCATATGAAGGAAATAAAAGGGCAATAAATACCCTTTTATCACAAACTGAGGGATTTCTCTTACTCTGGGCTTGCACACAACCAGTTTAGAAATACACATAATTGCCTTTGGTCAGCATCATATCACTGCCAGATCACACACTAAACAGATAACCACTGTTATTATAAAAGTGACTTCCTTGACCTCATATTTTGGTCTGGCTAGGAATTCCTGTATTTTCCCAGATCGGCTGTTACATGGTGCCAATCTTGCGCTGTGCCTGTCAATTTGTAGCAGTATAAGTGACTGGTGCCGTGCAGACCTTACTCCAAACACACTTACATGCATACGAATAGCATCAGTTCAAGAAATATGATCATAGTTGTTCTTGCCGTGCTTTTGAAAAGCTGAAGTCTATGTGTGTTTTTCTATTATAGCTAAGGTACAGTGTGTGTTATTTGGCAGCTGACTTTGACATGAAAATATAAAAGGTTTGGGCAACCACATATTTGGAAATAGAAATCTTTCCTGAAAACATGGCTTTGGTTTTTAAACACAGCTAAATTTCTGGAAACTTCAATTTGTTAAAGACAGCCAAGACTTCAATCATATTTAACATATTCCTGGGGTTTACATATAGTGTTTCAAAGTAATAAACAACATCTTGTTTGGAGTAGCACGACGAAAACGAGGCAAGCACTTCTTTAGAGTAAAAGCTCCACTTTTAAAAATAGTTTGGAGACTCATTCTTATGTGGGTAAAAATCACAAAACACGATTCAGCAAACAAAACATGATGAGCTCCATTCACATTGGTAAACATTTTTCGCTGGCTTCATTTGTGGCGAGAATTCTAATGTGACCATCGCGTCAGGAATGCATCCCTTAATAACGGAAACTTGAGGGGCAAAACTTTTTTTGGTCCTTGTTAAATAAGAACGGTGGTGTCAAATTTGCACTTGGAAATCCGAAGGGATGTGATGACAACAGCAAATTGATTGTTTGAACAATTTTAAAAAATCACATTACAGCGCACTAAAGTGCATCTGCATTTACTCCCCAGCACTCCCCCTGCGGTGACCAAAACGCCTGCAGGCCTGGTGCAGTAGCAGAAAACAGACTCCGGCCACAAGGTAGGCTCTGTAAAGACCTCACCTCCAGCACATAAAATTTGCAATAAAGCTGCAAACCCTTCATGTGCTTTTGCCTCGTTGATCTCAACATAATGGTGATGGCTAAAATCCCTCCTGTCACTTAGTAAGAATAACAAGCGCTTTTCAAAAAGCAAAGCATGATGAGTCAAAATAACGCCATTCAAGAAAGGGAAGCCATAGGGAGCATTCACTATACTCTTTATAAGAAATCAGGTCACATTTCACTTAACCACGTTTTCATTTCTCGATGCTCAGTGAGCAGGGAACTCGGTAAAAGGAGCATTTGTTATCAGAACGACTATGGAAACATACAAACATGTGCTCTGTGGTCAATATTCCTTTACTTTGTCTGCATGTTATTTCTAACTTTCCTGGGAGAGCAAATCTTTTCTTGCTGGTGAAACACGGAAGTCTTCTAAAAGTCGGGGACATGGTATGCCCCATTCCCACCGTCTGTCATTAAAACCAGTGCACCTCAGAAGGACAAAGATTTTATATCTGAGTTTGCCTGGGACGGTGTTGATTTGAATCTTTTTACCTGGAGTAATTATTAGTAATGTGACCTTACAGCCTCAAAGGAGACCCAGTTTGGATGATAAACTATATGGTCACCCTTCTTCTAAGTTAATGGATGGCCTCTACTTGATATGACATAGGTGCTTGATAGGGCACCAAGCACCTATGCCTCCAACATTTCCTCTCCCCACACAGCAGCGTCTGATTTCTCCCAGCTGCAATACAAGTCCCTGAGTCCTGAGATTGGGTATTTATTTAATGACATGCAACCAGCACAGTGTCTGGCATACAGCAAATGCTAAATAAATGTTAATTTGGATGAATGAAGACTCATTCCTTTAGCTAAAACATTGACTGCTCAGGATGTCTTCTTTTTTTTTAAGGACTTTTTAAAAAATATATAAGTATATTTTTATTGCTTTCAAAGAGGAAGGGAGAGAGACAAAGAGATCAAAACATCGATGATGAAAGAGAATCATTGATCAACTGCTTCCTGCATGCCCCCTATTGAGGATTGGCCTTGCAACCTGAGCATGTGCCCTGACCGAGAATTGAACCATGACCACCTGGTTCATAGGTCGATGATCAACCATTGAGCCACACCATCCAGGCTCAGGGTATCCTCTTTTAAAAATATAAATATTCCTTGGAGAAGCACATACATCAAATTGATAATAACCTTCAAAATCAAACCACTTCTCACCATCTCTACTGCTACTGCTCTGGTCCATGCTAATATCATGTCTTTCTTGGATTAGTCAAAAACTCCTCACTGGTCTCTCTGTTTCCATCATTGCTTCCCTGGGGTATATTCTCAACACAACAGCAAGTGACTTTGTTAAAACTGAATCAGATGGTGTCACGCCCCATCTCACCCTGAGTCATTGCAATGGCTTACAAGGACCATTGTCAGATTTAGCTAATACAAATGTAAAAGCTCAGTTCAATGAGTAATTTTTAGTGCAAGTAGGTTTCATACAATATTGGGGACATCCTTTTATTTTTTTAAAAAAAATTATTCATTGTTTATCTGAAATTAGAACTTAATGGGGCATCTATATTTTATCTGACAACTTTACCTGCAAGGCTTTACCTGGCACATACACCTGAGTCCTACTCTCCTATTGTCCTTCCTTCCACTGGGCTCCCGACCAAGGCCATTGACACTGGACCTCAAATACACCAGCCTTGTTTCTGCTTTGGCCTTTGTGCTGGTTATGTCCTGTCCTCTGACTGGAAAGTTCTTCCCTCAGAGATTGCGACCACTCGCTCCCTCAGTCTCTTCAGGACTGTAGGCACCTTCTCAATGAGGCGTCTCCTAGCCACCCTGTCTAAAATGCCAGTCCCTTCCCACTTCCTGTCCTCCCTCCCCACTTTATTTTTTTCCACATGATTATCATTAGTTAAGATATTCTACATTTTACACCATTATTTTGTATGTCTTCTCAAATGTAAGCTCCTTGAGAAGAGAAATTAGGTCTGTTTTGCCCACTTTTGTATCGCTGATGCCTACAGGAGTCTCTGCCTCAGATGAGGCCCCATAAATAATTATCAAATTAATGAATGATCATTAATAGCAATAGTAGTCATGTTACAACTGCTGTTGATTTAAAGTAGATGTAGTATGCAAAAGAGTTGCATAGACATTTCTCAAAGGAGATAAACAAATGGCCAAAGGCACATAAAAACATACTTGAGATACCGAATATTAGAAGAATGCAAATAGAAACCAGAGTGAAGTATTACTGCACGCTCATGAGGATAGATACTACCAAAAAAAGAGAGAAAATAACAAGTGGTGAGAAGGATGTGGAGAAATCGGAACTTGTTCACTGCTGGTGGGAATGTAAATGGTGCAGCCACTATCGAAAACAGTGTGTCAGTTCCTCAAAATATTAAAAATAGAATTACCATGTGATCCACCAATGCCACTTCTGGGTATTTACCCAAAAGAATTGAAAGCAGGGTCCAGAAGAGATATTTGTACAGCCATGATAATAACTGTAGTATTCATAAAAGCCACATGATGGAAGCAATCCATCTGTAAAGGAATGAAAGAGTGATAAACAAAAAGTGGTGCATACTTACAATGGAATATTATTCAGCCTTGAAAAGGGAAGACATTCTGACACATGCTACAATGTGGTGAACCTTGGGGACATTAGGTTTGAAGTGAGAAAGGCCAGTCGAAAAAATACAACTACAGTCAGATTCCACTTACATGAGGTGCCTTGACTAGTCAAGCTCACAGAGACAGAAAAAAAAGAATGGTGGTTCCCAGGGCCAGAGGTAGGGGAGAATGGGAAGTTGTAATGTAATGAGTACAGAGTTTCAGTTTCCCAAGAAAAAAAGGTTCCCATAGATTGGTTGCACAACAACGTAAATGTACTTAACACTCCTGAACTCTATCCTTCAAAATGTTTAAGGTGGTAAATTTTATATTACTTGTATTTTACCACAAGTGAATATTTCTAAATGTTGAAATCAACAGAGTCTGTGTCGTCTCAAGATTAGGGCAAGCATGTCAAGTCATTTTATCATGAAATCTTGACAGCAGCACAGGCTGTGAGTGATATTATGCCCATGACACCGATGGGACATCTGAGCTCCAAAACCTCAGAGCTCAACCAACATCACACTGCTCGTAAGTGGAGGGTTTCAGAGACAAATGACTCCAAACCTGGGCTCTGTCCACTAACCTCTGTTTTTCGCACTAACGTGAGACCTTAGTACAAGTTCCTGTGTCGTTTACAGCAATCAGTCATCATTCAATCACTCCCATACATGTTTGCCTTTGCTTTACACCCATTTACGCAGCGCTGACGAGGCTCTGTGATACTTTCAGAGTTGACAGTCCTTCAGAGAGAAACCAGCATTTAACAAACACACAGACACGTACCTGGACATACAATAGATTTACAGCCATCCTCGGGAGCCTAGAGGAAGACAGGAGAAAGTCCTCGTCAAGGAAAGGGTGAGGGCAAGCTCTGCCCTCGCAGTTTCACGGAAGACCAGCTCTGGTCCTGGTCCGTCCAAAGGAGCCCAAGGGCCCCTGGAACTTCGGCGACAGTGACTGTCCTTCCTTCGGCCTTTCACCCTCGCCTCCCCAGTGTGTTCATTGTGAAAATGCCCCCGTCTTTAGTAGAGGGTGGAAGTCTGATCAAACCCGTGTTAAAGGTCTGTTTTTGAAAGAAATTTCTGATCTGAAAGAGGAAAGGATCTACAGGGGTCTCCGACCCACTCAGAGAGAAATTAATGAGAAATATTAAGCATTTAACTGTATCGCTCTTCCTAGAAAAGAGGAGAGTCGGGGTTCTAAAACACGATTTGTCTGACGTAGTCACAGATTTTGGACTCGGACTCTCACGATTCTTATAAAAAAGGGAGGGAAAAACAATCGGTGAAACTCTTTCACCAGCTTTTGCCGAGAAATGGATTTTTATATGTTAACTATGCAAGCAGAAATTGATTCAATGTGTGGTTTTGGTAATAAATCTCAAGATAAGGCTTTAAAAAATTAAAAAGGAAATGTCTATAGAGTAACATCTCACTAGGCCTCGGAGGACGTGGAAAGTACACACCCAGGGAGGGTGAGACCTTGGAGGGACAGGGAAGTCTTTCACTTCTTATTTTATATGATGGGCTTTTTTCTGGCATTTTTTTCAAATAAAAAACAGAAAACCAACAAGTTAATATTAAGTGATTTTATAAATGCACATTGAAGTATAAAAGAAGGAAGTCCATTGCCAATGATTATGTGGATTTACATACAGACACCTTTACCCATCGTGAACAGGAAGTACTATACACAGTGGTTAGAAATGGGGGTTTTTATGTCAGACAGACTTTGGTTTGAATGTAAGCCTCCTTCTCACTGATTGTGAGACTGAAAAAAATTATGATTAACCCACTCAAAACCTAAGCTCTCGTCTGTAAAATGGGGGTAGTAATACCAGTCTCTCAGATTTGTCATTAAAATTTTAGAAGTTAATAAGTTTGATGTGTACTAAGCCCTGAGTTACATTCAATTGTTAGAAGTTTACAGTTAACAAGGGAGGCTGGGTGGCTCTACAATGAGCATTACATTCGCTGAATACAGACATGAAAGATTAAAAAAAACTAAACTGGTAATAGACTGTAAGGAAAGCATGGATTTGATAATAAGGCAGTTTAATTCCTCAGATACTGATTAGGAAAAGAACGATGCTAAATTTGTTTCCTGTTTCTAAAGACACTAGGTGTTTGCTTATTCTTCTAGTTTCCTAAATAGTCAATAATCTCAAGAGGTAGTTCTTGAGATTTAACCAGATCCAATATATATATGATAGTGACAGCATTTTGTTGAGCAAATGCTCTCAAGACTGAAAAGTTAAGGTACTAATGTTGCTTTTTTTTAAATATATTTTATTGGTTTTTTTATAGAGGGGAAGGGAGAGGGATAGTCAGAAACACTGATGGGAGAGAAACATCAACCAGCTGCCTCTTGCACACCTCCTACTGGGGATGTGCCCGCAACCAAGGTACATGCCCTTGACCGGAATTGAACCTGGAGCCTTTCAGCCGCAGGCCGATGCTCTATCCACTGAGCCAAACCAGTTAGGGCCTAATATTACTTTTTAAGATAACATAAACTGCCAGAAGAAACACTGGTTGAATGCCTAAAGGTAAACTGTTTTACAGAAGAATGAGGAGTTGTTTTTTTTAAAAGAATTAGAGGAGCTTCAATTAAAATAAGTCACAGTTAAGTACTAAACCAAGGCAAAAAAATAAAATGATACAAATAGAAGTGTTTAAGCAGCGATTTTAAAAGCAAGCTGTTTGGACAGTTAGTGGAAATCTTTATAGATTTGCATAATAAAATCAGAAAAATAAATAAAAATAACAAGGTTAGGCTAAAAGGAAAATGGCAGGCAATGAGCTTAAAATCTACAGAACAGTTCAAAGAATCCTAAATATCGTTCTACAAATGTTAAGCTTAGCCTCCTCATTAAAGAATAATTTTTTTTAAAGTCAGAGTTGGGAATGGAGAGGCTTAGATTTGTCTTGCTGTCTCAGCAAATATTGTCATAGAAACAGTTTTGCTTTCCAACTTTGTAAAAAGAGCGTTTGAGCAGTGTACACATACCAGCAGAAATCACTGTGGGCAGAGGAGTAAAGTTGGCACACTGGCCTTTTATTCCTCTCCCACCGTTACGGGAACCTCCTCGTATCTGGGACACGTATGCAAAACCGGCCCCCAGATATGGCCAGAGCAGGAAGCCATCTTTGCAGTGAAATGTGGGGGCTCCTGCCTCCTCCGAGAAATCTGCCCCCCCCCCCCCACCAACCAACTGCAGAAGAACTTTGTCTTGGGAGATAAATGAAACCAAGGCACTATTTGCAGAGTGCCACTTAGCCTGCCCGGGAGGAGACAGAACACTGTGGCTGTGCGGATTCGCCTGACCCTGATTTTCTCCCGCTTGCCCATTAGCACAGATTAGTTTACTGTTCGCATTGCCCCCTAGACACTAGGCAGAGAGAGCGAGTGGACTGGAGCAGAAACAAGGTTTTGATGAGAACGGGAAGTGGGCTAGAGGTAGGGCACGGCCGAGCAATAGCACGAGGCACCGGGCCAGAACAAACAGGCTCTGATGGACATGCGGAGTCCATATTTTCCAAACCAAAACTCAGGACACATAGCTTGACAAGCCTGATCGTACTTATGGGAACAACGGGACAGAATATTTACAATCCAGGATTGCCCTGGAAAACCTAGGATATATAAACACCACCCCCATGCAGACACTGAGAGTGGAAAGGCTAACATAACCTACTTTAAAATTCTGCAAGTGCTGGCCAGCACATGTGAAAACAAGTTTGCTAAATCACCCCGGTCTCTATTTATTCCGATCGCAAATATATTACACACTTTTGACACATGTAGGCTCTCTAGTCCAAAGACTTGCCATAAGAATAGCAGGTGATATCTGAATGAAAGAGATGTTTACGGTTGAGTAGAAAAACGTGCGTCGTATCAGATTAGATTGTTTGCCAAGCTTGCCAAACTTGCCTGCCCAGGCCTTGCAGGAGGACTAAACTCACCCGAGGCCTCAGTGTAATGTAGGAGAGTGCATGTTCTCGGAACGCCTGGGCACTTTTGGATACGATGTTCAGATTAGGTTCCACAAGCTTTCAGAAAGAAGAAAATTAGGCGATTCAAATTTGTGCCACTTTTTTCTTGCCTTACATCCCTTTAATTACTTGCATGTGAGAGTCATTGTTTCTTATATGACCCCCCAAAAATACTTTAGTGAAAGCTTCTTGTAGAAAGGAAAACAAAGATCAGTAACCTAATATCCCCAAGCAACCCTACAACAACAAACCAGGGAGGGGGGGAAAGTGAAGAAATGCTCTGAACGGGAAAAGAGATCTTCACGTGTTTATTCTTTCAATAGCGAATGAAAGTTATGAATTTGCCAATAACGATACATTAATAGTGTGCCCAACTGCTAGAAAATACATAAGGAGATCTGGTAAGAGATTAGAACCATCTTATGTGTGATGTCAGAAGCTTTTTTAAGGGCTTATAAATGCATCACTTTCGATATAGGGAATGTGTCATGGCCCCATAGAAACTCACAGTGGGAAAACGCCTGGGGGATTATCTATTAAAGGGAAAGTTCCTCTCTATCACATAAGGAAACCGAGGCATAGCAGCAAACCAAGGTTACCTGGCCAGCTGTATCTGAGTCAAGAATAAAGCCCATCTCCTGCAGAGTTTACAGATGAGCTTACTCGTCTGTTAAATGATGGGGCCGAACTCCAAGGTCAATGCCAACCATAACATCCTGCAAGGCCCTATTGATTGATTGCTTTGTAATCGACTTATTTGTATTTTGGCTCTTAACTAAAAGTAGGGCTGCCAGGTTTGACATATTTCTAGCCCGTAGGAAGCTGACCTGACAGTAAAGCCCTTCCAAAGCATTTACAGAGACAATGTTCGGAACAATTTGCAGGATTTAATAAGGTGACAGGTTTTGAAGCCTGGCACAGTTACAGTCAGCTAACCTATGGATGCATGTGAGGGAGGTGGTTTTGGGTTTTTGTGGGTTTTTTTCAAGATGTCACTGACAAGGAAGACATATGCTAAATGGTAACATAGGCCTGTATTTGAAGTTTAAAGTCATCTGATGCCTCTTCTTTTCCACTTATACTGGATCCCAAAATATGGTTACGCCGAGGTTTCCCAATATTTAATAACCTATAAATCCTAGGAAGAAACTCTATAATCAGAATATATAAATTCCCATAAAATTAGAATATATTTTTAAATACATTTTATTGATTTTTTACAGAGAGGAAGAGAGAGGGATAGAGAGTTAGAAACATCGATGAGAGCAAAAACTGGTTTGGCTCAGTAGATAGAGCGTTGGTCTGCAGACTGAAAGGTCCCAGGTTCGATTCCGGTTAAGGGTATGTACATTGGTTGTGGGCACATCCCCAGTGGGGGGTATGCAGGAGGCAGCTGGTTGATGTTTCTCTCTCATCTATGTTTCTAGCTTTCTATCTGTAAAAAATCAATAATAAAATATATTTTTTTAAAGAAACATCGATGAGAGAGAATTATTGATCAGCTGCCTCTTGCACATCCCTGCTGGGGATGTGCCCGCAACCAAGGTACGTGCCCTTGACTGGAATTGAACCTGGGACCTTTCAGTCTGCAGGCCAACACCCTATCCACTGAGCCAAACTGGTTTGGGCTAGAATATATTTTTTAAATCTTCTATCTAGTTATAATGTTTCTTGTTTATCTTTACTATAGATTCTTAGCAGTATTTCATACAGCTCTAAGGTAGAATTTATATGGTAAAAGAAAAAAATTACTATGTGGCATAAATATTGAATGAATGAATGAATGAATGATCAAATACTTAAAAACAGTATTATTACTATCAAACAAATGCTTCAATCAGTGTAGTAACAGTATACTTTAGACATATAGGTAAGATGTTTTAAAACACAATAATCCAGTGAACAAAACATTCTTGTAGGGCTATGGAGTGCTTTTTTCCTAATACATCGACTTAGCTGAATATTTATACCACCAAAATTATGATTGGAGGCAAAGTTCTTGGAAAGTTTTGTTGGCCAGTCTGGTTGCCTGGTTGCCACATTGTCAGGTAACCCGGTAACCTTTCAGATCTCTAGTGCATTTTCCCCACATCGATAGAAGAACATACACTTTGCAACTCAACAGACCTGGTCTTGACCGCATCGCTTACTAGATATTTGTTCTTGGGTCAATTACTTGACTTCTCAGTGACTATTTCATTGTCTGAAATAGCAACAATGTCTAACTTACTAGATTCTTAAAACGATTAAATTAGATAGTATCCCCAAAGTACCTGTCATGGTGTTTGGGGCACACAGGGAGAATCCAAAACATGGAGGAAGTCATGATAGTAGTAATAAGAGTAGTAATAGTGTTGTGAAATTAACAGAAGTTTTGGGTATAGAGACAGTTGGGTTTGAAGCCAAGCTGTGTGCTTAGTGGTTGGGTGACAAGAGATTCTCTCTAGTTTCAGTTTCTTCTGTAAAATAAAGACCGTAACACTTTATTATTATTTTTAGGAATATTAAGTGAGATTATATATGATGAAGGTGCTCATGAAGAAATGTTTGTTTTCAACCCTCCTTATTTCCACAACTCCCCTTGTTTCTTGATTCATTCATCTACAACCTATACTGAGCTCGGGGCTCTGTTCCCTGGGATGCAAAGGCCTCCTGGTTTCAAGAGGGCGCTAAGGAGGCAGAGAAAGAGAGAAGGAGATCACAGGATGTGGTGACAAATAACTTAAGGGAGGCATAATCCAGTGCTTGGGAACACAGAAGAGTAAAGAATAAAACCTACTTGAAAAGTCTTTAAAAGATCTTAAAAATTAGTTAGGCCACTAACTAATAATTTTTAGTTACATGGTACTAAACTAAATTTTTAGTTACATGGTAATTTTTAGTTACATAGTACGCAACCAAGGTACATGCCCTTGACCGGAATCGAACCGGGACCTTTCAGTCCGCAGGCCGATGCTCTACCACTGAGCCAAACCGGTTTCGGCAGTAATGAAAACATTTAAAATAGACTCTGGTGATGGTTGTACATATCTATGAAATACAAACCATCCAATTTAGGATTTAAGTTGGTCAATTACACGGTATATGATTTATATCTCAATGAAGATGTTTTTAAAATAGAGAGAAGCTAAAAATTAAAAATATTAAAAACACACACAGTGTTTAGGAGTTTGGTTAAACTCCTGCTAGCTCCAGGATGACTATTGGTGATCACTCCAGGGCTGGAGATGCAAAAAGAGCAAAAAAGAAAAACAAAATTAAGCGTGTCGGGCAGAGGAGGTCAGGCTGGAACAATACATCCGAGCCCAAGGCAGGGAACAGCACTGCGGTCCTCTGAAACATGGAGACGCTGGGCGGTAGCTGGACCTGGGACCAGTGGCAGGAGAACAATGCTGTGGCGTGTGGAAGAGTTGGCCCAGAACACAGCCGTGACCTGCAGGAGTGACTGGCTCCATGTGTGCAGGCAAGTTTGTGGTCTTTGTGAAGTATTCCTTTCCTGTAAGATGGAAATATGATGCCCACCTCACAAGATAATTATCGAGGACTGATCAAGCAAGATGGGTAAAGCTTACCGTCAGAGCCTACAGTCTGTAAGCACTAGCTTCTGAAGCCTGTGGGAAGCCAGGAGAGTTAAAGTGAGAAATTCCCAGTTATCAACAAAATGTTATAGCAGATGATAAAGATATCAAGCTTTTTGAAATTAAGAGTAATTTACATACATTACCACGAATTTAACTTCCTCTGATCCATTAAGAAATGTACGTATAGTTTTTTTAAATCTCTAGAGAATGATGGTAAATGTCTCCTAAATGAATGATACTGATATGGCCTCAGTAGTGACGCTTAGCCATAAAAATAAAAATAAAAAGTTATTATGATGCTATTCTAATTAAATATCCTAAATTTATTCCAGGTATACACAATCCAATATTGGCAAAGCTAATTTAACCAAGAACATTCCAGCCAGTAAATAATAAACTCGCAGAAGCCAAAATTTCCATTTACACCTGTAAATAGAAAATTCAATTTAATGCACAATGTTAAATAAAAAGACTAGTGGGCAATGAACCATACTAAACACATCCTCTGAAATGGATCAGTCATGCAGCATGGTGACCAGGAAAGAAGTGTGTGACATGTTCTGTAGCTAAATGCTACATGTTTTCACACACACACACACACACACACACACACACACACACACATGCGCGCGCATAGACATGTACACAGAGCAAAATATAGAAATTCTGAGTGAGTGGCTGGTTATATTCCTTTGGGTTTGAAATCTTTTGGTCACCTTCCATGAGATCATCTGACCATGAAACATGCTAGTTTACACAATGCCTAGCAGAGCAGTTGTGAGGGAGAGGAATCGTGTAAAGGGTTTTGTTGAAGCTAAAAATCACTAAGGAAAGGACTCTTCATTGAGACCTTCTCCTTGACTATGTTCAAAAGTCACACTTCACACATTTAAAATTAGCAATCTACAGAATTCCTCTCATCATGAGGCACATAAGATTAAAATAACTCAGATGTAGATCATTTTTTCCTAACAGGATCTAGACAATAGGCTACAACTTAGGCTTCTGGGATTTTGGAGACCATTCAAGGTGCTAGATTCAGGAGGTATCTTACAGCATGTCTGGAGAGCAAGTGACTTAGGGAAGAAAAGTTTTTTTTAAAAAAAAAAGGTTTAATTTTCCAGCTCTTTTTTTTTTCTCTCTCTCTAAGTAAACCATCATCTGTCCAAGCTTGGAAACAATTTAAAAGAAAAAATCACATGGATCATCTTTCACCACAGTCACAAGGTGCTGACACCCAAATACAGGCTGTTAGAACAAGAGAGCAAAATCCTTAATGCTAACGGAACACTTTGCTTTTTGAGTTCCAGAGTCTGAAGAGTAGGCAGACCAGAAAGCCAAGCAGGTCTCAGGGGCAAATTATGTTAATTTTCTAAAAAATACATTTTTATTGATTTTTTACAGAGAGGAAAGGAGAGGGACAGAGAGTTAGAAACATCAATGAGAGAGAAGCATCGATCAGCTGCCTTCTGCACACCACCCCATGTGCTCACAACCAATGTACATGCCCTTGACCGGAATCAAACCTGAGACCCTTCAGTCCCCAGGCCGATGCTCTATCCATTGCGCTAAACCGGCCAGGGCAAATTATGATAATTTTTATATGTGTTTGTGAAGTATCTGTTTCCAAGGAACTGTGGGATTTCACAGCAAATGGGACTTTTCAGGGCTAAAACCAGGAAATGCCAGAGCGAGTTGTTCATCTTACATGTTGTTCCTCCTGCGTGTTTGTCAATAAAAAACTAAAATTGATATGTAATCTCTACATAAATACATCAAGTGAACACACATATATTGAAATGATTTTTAAATAATGGCATTCAAGCCTCACTAGCATCGCTCAGAGGTTGAGCGTAGACCTGTGAAACAGGAGGTCATGGTTCAATTCCCAGTAAGGCTCAATCCCTGGTGTTTATCATTGATGTTTATATCTCTCTCCCTTTCCCTTCCTTTCTGAAATCAATAAAAATATATTTTAACAAAATAAAATTAAAAATGTAAGATATTCAACTAAATTATATACTAATTATTTATTAATTCTCAGCACACTAGTTATTTCCACTACCTTTGGGCTTTAATCAAATCTTGAAGGAAGTTTTCAAGTGTATTTTCCAAACAGAAGTTCCTATAGTAAACCTAAAAATTCACCCCAAGTCTCTTGGTCTTCAGTCATTTGAAAAGTCTGTGGGGAAAGTGTTTAGTGCAAAACCCTTTCTATATTCATTCAGAGAACCAATTTAATTATTTTAATAATTCAAATCAAATTTATGTTAGCCTGAAATATTGACATAATTAGGGAAATAAAAATATTATCTGGAATATGGCTTTAATCCAACCAAAATAAAACACCAGATTCTTTTCTATTACACAATTGAGCTTAACATTTTCTTCTTTCTAAGACTTCTGTTAATACAGCAAAATAAGTTTTTATATTTTTAAATATATTTTTATTGTTTTCAAAGAGGAAGAGAGAGGGAGAGAGAGACAGAAACATCAGTGATGAGAAAGAACCATTGATTGGCTGCCTCCTGCACGCCCAGGAGTTGAACTGTGACCTCCTGGTTCATAAGTCGATGCTCAAACACTGAGCCACACCAGCCATGCCGTGCTTAAATTTACCCACCTTAATCACTCCCCACTTACGTCTTCACATCAAAAACATGAAAACCTAGCTTAGCAAAAGAATAGTCTTTTTCTTTCTAAATTTATTACAGGTTTATTTGTTTTCCCAGTTGATTTGTTCTAAATTTCCAGTGCTGTAAACATTTGACTATTGAGCATTTCATGCAATTAGTTAAGAAGCAGTGATAATGTAAGACAATGTCATCCAAAGATCCACCAGCATATGGAAAATACTGCAAATTACCAAATAAGTCCATTGAGTGAAACATAAAGTAAAAATGAGTCTAAGAGACAGCTGGACATGTTTATGTAGGCAGAAGGGGTGGAAGATATGCTGACAACACGGAGAGGTGTGTTGCAATAAACTTGAAGGAGACAGGCCATTGGGCCAACCATCTCTTTTCTTTCCAGGAATTCCTTATGTTCTCATTAGTGTCTCACATCTGGACAGCTGTTATTAAAAGTTGGCCCTCAATTTGAGTCAACAAAAGAGTTTGGTGTCTCACTTTCATTCTTCCTTTAAGTATTAAACACACACGCACACACGCATGCACGCACACTCTCGCGCACGCGCGCACACGTTTCAACTTTTGTTCAAGGAAGCATTTCATGTGCAGACATCAAGGTTTTTGTGAGCCATGGCCACAGAGAGGGAAGGGCTTCGGGAACAAGCTTGTTCTGCTCATGTCCACCTCTGTCTGATATGAGTACATGTCCGTGGCACCTCACTTTCATAAATACAACATTCTAAACAGTGCTTTGAATGGCCACCTTCAATAGTGAGTTAGGCCTCCAGTTTCTGTGGCTGAGCTATTTGGGAAGAGAAAATGTCTCAGCAGTCAGGGGGAAAAGAGCAGCTCCCTTCCTTCTTTTATCTTTCCTCATCTCCTGAAATATGCACTTAGGAAAGCGTTTGCAGAGGGTTGGTTAGAAGCCAAGAGTTTGGCTGAGCCTTTTCCTCGCTGCCACTTCACACGTCCTGCCTGGGGAACTAGTGGAGCGATCGAATGCATTCACATTTTGGTTTGTGGGACGTGGGCATAACCTGCCTCTGAATACAAACACCAAACACCTGCATTTGCACTTGACAGTTAGCAGGGACTTGGATCTCTACCATCTCTTTTGCTCTAAACCATGATCCCTTAGTGCTATTATCTCATATTTACAGATGTAGGAAGCAAGGCCCTAAGAAGTTAAGTGACTTGGCCAAAAATAAGTGCCCAAGTGGTATGGTAAGTGGTCAAGTTGAAAACCTGTGCTACAGGCTCAGGCTTAAACACACACACACACACACACACACACACACACACACACAAACACCTCCAAACATAAAATTAAGAATGAACTTACACTGCCCGGCCAGGTGGCTTAGTTGATTAGAATGCTGTTTCATACACCAAAAAGGTGGTGGGTTCAATTCCCAGTCAGGGCACCTATGGAAGGCAACCAATTCTCTCTCTCTCTCTCTCTCTCTCTCTCTCTCTCTCTCTCTCTCTCTCCCTCTCCCTCTCTCTCTCTCTCTCTTTCTCTCTCCCTTCCTCCATCTAAAATCTAAATAAGCATATCCTCAGGTAAGGATTTAAAAAAAAGAATGATTTTACATTTAAAAAGAAAATAAATTCCTATGTAATTTTTTTTAAAAAATACAATTGAGCAAAAACATAAGCAGTGATGAGCTTCTGTTTGTGACGATCTTATTGGGTCCGTTTCAAAAGACCTAAACCATTACACGGTAGCAATATGTGCATGTGTGCTACTTAGATATCTCAAGTAAAGAGTGAAGATACTTAAGAAAACAAAATTCAGACCAGCCAACATGGCTCAGTGGTTGAGCATTGACCTATGAACCAGGAGGTCACAGTTCAGTTCCCGGTCAGGGCACATACTGGGATTGCAGTCTCAATCCCCAGTGTAGGGCATGAAGGAGGCAGCTAACCAATGATTCTCTCTCATCATTGATATTTCTATGTCTCCTTCTCCCTTCCTTTCTGAAATAATAAAAGTAAATAAATAAAATGCATAATTCACTAATCAAAGATTTCTTTATAGTTTTTTTGTTTATTTTAGGTTTAAAAAATAAGATTACCACCACTAGAGTCGATAAATAAAATCAAACTATTAAAGTTATTTGTTTGTATTTGTTTTCATTTCAAGCATTACATCTTTTGCAGCAAAAAAAAACCTCAAACCTTACCTGACAAGTACCGAAACTATTATTTTCCAATAAATTATTCACATTATTCACATTCCCAAATTCACATTCAAAATTATTCATTGTTCTCGTGGCAAGCAGAAGCCTTATTCAGTATTTGAGCATAAGAGCAGCGCTGGAATGCACAAAGGGGCTACGGAGAGGCAGGCAGTGCGGCAGGACGAGGCATCGAGGCCAGAGAGAGACACTGCTGCACCGAGCCTGTCAGCTGGAGGACTCAGCACCCGGAAAGCCCCCGAGGAACAGCCCCCAGACCCTCAGTCCCTTCTGCCGCCTTCACTGCCTCTGCTATGGGGCCCACTGGGCACGTTGGCTCTCTGCTGGGCCAAGTGCCCTGGCCTGAACCCCAGTTTGCTTGATAGTCTGTCTAGCCCTTGCCGGTGTCCCCTGTCTGGGGGCAAGAGCCTGTCCCTGAACCCCAGCAGCTGACGAGGGTCCTATTCCAGCCACGGCAGAACCCTCAGGAAGTGAGAGACGCTGCCGCACAGCCGGCAGGAAGGTTCTCCAGAATGAACCCTGGGTCCCCAGGTCAGCGTCTCGAGAGCGTTGCGCACCAAAGCCTTTTAGCTGTTGTCTTGTCATTGGATTGCTGGCCTCCCTCTCTGAGCCTGACCCCGGGCTCTCTCCCCTCTCCCTTCCAGCCTACTCCGAGGTCCAGCGTGCCTTTAGCCCAGCCCGGAAGGGTTATAACCCATCACAGGTGATTTAAACTAATTTCAGTGCTGTTTGATGGATTTCAAAGGCCTGACCTTTTGTGCATTAGGAAGATCTACTCTCGCCTTCACTTTATTCTGTAGCTATCATTTGGCTGGATGGGCCTGCCTCTTCTCCTCCCCATTGCATTCATCACACACAGCCTGTCTTCCCTGGCAGCCCGCACGGATTAGGCCTGTCTCGGCCGCTGCTGTATCCTTACTCCCAGCATGATGCCCAGCACACAGTAGGGAATTAATAAGCCTGTGTTAAGTGAATGCATCTGTGCTACACGTGTGTCATCGTCAAGCGATCCATTAGTTTAGGAAATGAAATGCCCTCGCGTATTTAAATTTATTAATTGGCCGGTAACGCTGATGCATTAGCCAGCACGTTTTAACTTGAGCATGTTCATGCAGAGAAGCATACTTTGAAAAAAAAAACTGTTTAGCCAATTTCTGGGGCTAGGTAGGAGGGAGATTATAAGTATCTTTGCATTCAGGTGTTGCTTCTCAGTGTATGCAGAATTTATTTTGTAGCACTGGCCTCTCCACAGTGAATTAAAACAAAAATGCATTAAGTAATATGTTTTATCTGTCATTTTAATTTTTGTGAGAATGTTTCTCCCTTCAAAAGAGTATCTGCTAAAATGTATTTACAAAATTCTAAGCGAAGGGAAGTAAAAGCTTTTTACTGGAAATAGCATTTCATTCAACAACAGAACTATAAAAATATACATTTTCTTGGGACTTACATTTATTCAAAAAATTCTGGAAAAATTGGTGCTAACATATATTTACATAGTTTTACTATGTTTAGTTAAAACTAAGAATTCTATGACTTCATGGCAAAAGAAAAAAAAACATATTTTAAATGTTCAGTCTTTGTATAATCCCTGTAGCCGTACTCTCCTATCCGAAATAAAACAAATTCATTTTCCAATTTAGCTCCCAAACTATTCTCTTGGACAAGTATGCTTATGGTTTTGTGTCTTTATGTATTTAATGACAAGTGACAAACCACTTATGGAAAAGAAGAGAAAGAATTCCTTCCGGCTGTTCTCCTGAAACCAAGGTGTCCTTTCCAATATGTATACATATACGATCTCTCTGAACGGGGGGCTATATCAGGACTAAACTGAGTCACAGGACATGGAGTTCAATTTCTGCTTCCATGGAGTTCCCATGTGAGACTGCACCAGTCCTTTCAACACCCTGTTTCCTCCTCTGTCACATAAGAATTGCAGTTTTTGTCCTTTACCAGCTTTACAAATATGTTTCCATATCTTAATTATACTCAGGACTTCCCAAATGGGTTGGAATGTGTGTGTGTGTGTGTGTGTGTGTGTGTGTGTGTGTGTGTGTGTGTTTATTGATTTCAGAGAGGAAGGGAGAGGGAGAGAGACATAGAAACATCAATGATGAGAGAGAATCATTGATCAGCTGCCTCCTGCACACCCCCTGCTGGAGACTGAGCCCACAACCTGGGCCTGTGCCCCATTGGGAACTGAACAATGACCTCCTGGCTCATGTGTCTATGCTCAGCTGCTGAGCCACACCAGCCAGGCAATGAAAGGTATTTTTATTTTAATACTTTTGCACATGCACATCTAAACTAAATGCAAGTTATTAAAAAATTTCAATGATATATTTCCTACTTTGGGGTACCCTGTTAATATGAAGTGTGGGAAGGCTGCAGCCTCCCTGTGGCTGAATGTGTTCATCAGCGGGCCGTGCATGTCCCTGGAGTTTGTTGTCAGTGATGGAAATTAGTTTGTACCATGACATTCACATTCAGTTCTAAAATGAATTTTTAAGTGTCCACGATGTTCCAGAAACTTATTCGGGTCTCTGTTAGTGCTTTTATAGTAATCCTTGGGCTGCTATAGCAAAATGCCATACACTGGGTGTCTGACACCACAGGCATTTATTTCTCACAGTTCTGAAAGCTGGCAAGTCCAAGATCAAGGTACTGGTAGGTTTGGTGCCTGACGAGAACTGGCTTCCTGGCTTGTCACAGCTACCGTCTGCCTGTGGTCTTTCCTTGGAGCATGAACAGAGGGAGAGCAAGATCTCTCCGTGCCACTCTTGATAAGAACACTAACTCTTGATAAGGTCATCATCGTGGGCGCCCCACCCTCATCCAAACATCATTACCTCCCAAAGGTCCCACCTCCAAACACCATCACATTGGGATTTAGGGACACAGCACTCGGCTCACACAGAGTATAAAGATGTAAGTGATAGAGTCCCTGGCTTCGTGGAGGCCTTATTCCAGCTTGGAGAAGATCAATCCAGGAGGGACTGCAAGTAGACTGTTAAGTGCTACCAGGACAAAGAAGAGTGAATCGCAGGCTTCCAGAAGGAGGTGACATGGGCGCTGAGTTAAAGAATGAACAAGGAAGTCAGCCAATGAAGGCAGTGGGAAAGAATATTCCTGATAGAGTAAATAGCATAGGCAAAAGCCCTAACATAAAAAAAAAACAGAATGGTTTGCTCAAGGGGAAATACTACTACAAACATGTAACGGGCCATCTGAAGAACAGTGGGGGAGGGGGACGAAGAGGGGATACGGGCCCTAAGTGGGCCACAGGTGCCTTGCGGAAGACCCTGCGGTTCATCGCACCGGGCTGTGCCTCTCACACTGGGGTTCTCACACCCGGGGGACAGGCAGTATTAACATGGCTCAGCTTCTTCACTCTCAGCTTAACCCAAAACTATGGGGAAGGAACAAGGCTTAAGTTGAAGCACTGTTATTTCAAAACATGTGTAAATATCAAAACATCCATCTTTGCCTGGGCAATGTGGCTCAGTGGTTGAGCATCCATCCACCTATAAACCAGGAGATCATAGTTCAATTCCCAGCTGATCAATGATTCTCTCTCATCATTGATGTTTCTATTTCTCTCCCTCTCCCTTTCTCTCTGAAATAAAATTTTAAAAATATATTTTTTTTAAAAATAAAATCCTGCCCTGGCTGGTTTGACTCAGTGGATAAAGCGTCAACCTGCAGACTGAAGGGTCCCGGGTTCGATTCCAGTCAAAGGCACATGCCTGGGTTGTGGGCTCAAACCCCAGTGGAGGGCGTGCAGAAGGCAGCCAATCAATGATTCTCTCTCATCATTGATGTTACTATTTTTCTCCCTCTCCCTTTCTCTCTGAAATCAATAAAAATGTATTTTAAAAAGTCCTTTCTTAAGGTTACCTGAATTTGAGAAGCAGAGCAGGTAAGTAGTGGGGAACTGCTGATGGCTGCTGTGCTGGGTGGTGACATCGTCAGATTTATGTGCCAGATCACTCACTCGCTCTGGTGATGGGGTGGAGAATAGATGCAAGGGAGGCAAGACCGGAAACAGGAAAGTCAGGCAGGAGGTGGCTCAGGTCTTCCAGGGAGGAGCTGAGCTAGGGTAGCGGACATAGGGCAAGGGTGTACGTGCGGGGGATTTGAGGAATTGGAGCACATTTTAGGGGGCTTGTAGAGGTAAGATCATTAGCACCTCCTGAGTGATCAAATGTGGAGGTTAAAAAAAAGAGAGAGGAGTCAAAGTGCAACCCAAGGCCGAAACTGGTTCGGCTCAGTGGATAGAGCGCTGGTCTGCGGACTGAAAGGTCCCGGTTTCGATTCCTGTCAAGGGCATATACCTTGGTTGAGAGCACATCCCCAGTAGGGGGTGTGCAAGAGGCAGCTGATCGATGTTTCTCTCTCATTGATGTTTCTAACTCTCTATCCCTCTCTCTTCCTCTCTGTAAAAAAATAAATTATATATATATATATATATATATATATATATATATATATATATATATATATAAAGCAACCCAGGGTTTGGACTTGGAAGACTGGATGCACAACGATGCCCTTCAGCAAGCTGGAGAATACGGGAGAAGGTGAGGAGCTGGAAGAAAATTACAAGGTCAGCTTTGGATATGTACATTTTAAATAAATATATATTTTATTGATTTTGTTTTACAGGGAGAGGAATAGAGAGCCAGAAACATCGATGAGAGAGAAACATCAATCAGCTGCCTCCTGCACAACCAAGGTACATGCCCTTGACAGGAATGTGTACATTTCCATAGGCCTATGGAACCATCCGGAAAGAGGCTCGGAAGTTATCCCAACAGCCCCCTCGGAGTCTCCTGGTGAAAACCACCAGCGCCTGCAAGGTGCTCAGACTGAGTGGAGCATTTGGTCACCTCTCGCGTTCACACATGCCCTACACTCGGCTCCGTCACGATTATCTCTGATAACCGTCTACACGTGTGACAGAGCAGTCACTGCCTAAGCGTGCCTTTCTTAAAGAAGCACCGACTTTTTAAAAGGCTTGTATATTTCTGCCATTTTCTAACCTTTTTCACAGCAGCAGCGTGTGTCACTGACAGGATGAACTGCTCATGGTATCAGTGGGGAGCTCTCCGTGTCCCCACCGGTTGCCAGTGGAAGCAGGGTTCTTGTAATGTCACAAGAAAAGGAATCCTCTGAGACTCGCATGGGAGAATGAGGTATCGTAGAAAGCTTTATTTCTAGTGGCATCAAACCTCAGAGTTCCCGAGGTCCCATGTCCCTCCATCCCGCCAAGGAAAGAGCCCCATTTTTACTTTCACACAGACTAGGATTGAAGCGATTGCCCAGAGTTTCCGTTCCAGAGTTGCACATTCCAGGCCAGCATCAGGCTAGCTTAGCTTGTGTTCTCAGATTCAGTCCATCAGGCTATTGTGTGTGGGGGGGGGGGGTGTCCCCCTGGGCCATAGGGTCACATGGCTATTGGGGGGAGAGGGCCATTGAGTGCAACAGAGCCCCGAGAGCCTAGGGGGAGCCCTCCTTTGTCTGGGGGAGTATGTATTTCCAAATTTTCTCAGGTTTGCTTTGGCTCCACCCCCTCCAGCTAATGAACTCTGTTCCAGGTAAGATTGACCGACACCTTCCCTTCGTCACCCCAACTTAGCTGCACATGCCTCCATCTCCCGCCCTGTTGCTGCCCTTCCCCCGGGACCTGCAGGGAATGGACGGGGTTTCCTGGGTTTACTTCCTGGGGAGTGTAGAGCTGCAGTTCCTGGTGATGCTGGCCATGCTTAGGATGTCTACCCTTTGCTCCTTTCCCTGATTAATCACGGGCTAATGACAATGGCATCGCTTTGTAAACCAATAACCTGGAAGAAAATGTATTTTCCTATCACCCACCCATCCCTTAGCCCTTAGAGTCTCTGTTTCTGAACTTCGTTTCACTCCCAGCAACTTCATCACTTCCCACCTCGCGCCTGGCCTCCCAGGTGCAATGACACACACGCTGGTCTCAGGTGGGAAATACGCCATCAGACGCAGATGAACTCATAAGACAAAAATCGTATGTCCCTATCCTCCTGTTTTCATGCAAATGTCCCTAGTAATTAAATCAGGAAGAGAAAATGTAGCAAAAACATAGCAGCCAAATGGTCTCCAATTTTCAAAAGAAGCTGTAAATAGGGCCGTTTTTGAAGATGGGGTTCTGGCTGGAGGAGGAGAAAGGGTAACGGTTGTTCTGATGAAGCAGTTTTTAAAATTCTTGTCAGTGACTTGAAGAGAGATAACTGATGTATGTTGAAGAAGCTGGCGAGATTTTTAAATCGTTCGGACGCTACGGGGAGCATTTTCCCCCCTTAAACCGATGCACTCAGAAGTGTTGGCAAGATTTTATTTCAACGTAGCTGTGCTTATGTGAGGAAGTTATTTTGAATTACCCCAGTATAAATATGTATGACTTTATTTGTATTGAAAATTTCCCTTGCAAGCAAGTGACTGAGGGACTGTTATAACTCTATTGCTTTGTAAGTGATTTAGGCATTTCATTTTGGAAATAAAATATTATACCCAGAATTCAAAAATAGT
This sequence comes from Vespertilio murinus, assembly GCA_963924515.1. Taxonomy (NCBI): domain Eukaryota; kingdom Metazoa; phylum Chordata; class Mammalia; order Chiroptera; family Vespertilionidae; genus Vespertilio; species Vespertilio murinus. Next base: position 23,700,994 of record OZ004711.1, on the reverse strand, counting down.
AGCGGAATCTTGTTTGTGACCACAGGTGATTTCTGCACCTACATTAATGCCTCTTTGCTTCTTTCTTTCTTTTTTCTTTTTTTTTTCCATGTGGAACAAATGACATCTGTTGCCTTAAGTCTGGCAGCATTATTCACACATGCGTGCTTTCATTCATTCAAGACCGTTATTCAGCACCTCTTGTGCCCCAACCTCCACGCTAGGCGCCGGGCACACGGCAATGGTATTGAACCATCCAACTTCATCACACATTCCAGGTAGACACCCTGGTTCCCCCAGGCAATTGTCTGCAGCCCCACGGACATTCCAAAGCCCAGGGGGATGTCTCACTAAGGCTACCTTTGGCAGATACTTTTTCCTTCTGAAGGGAGCGTGGCAAGGGAAAGGTAAGAAGGGGCGAGGGCCTCTCAGGGCCTGAGGCAGAGGGAAGAAGAGGGAGGGACGCTGTGTTGGAGGAAGCCTTGTAAACGGGGCTCACCCTTGTCATATACCTTTGAGGAACCAGTTCATACTTCTCTGTATGAAAATGAAGCTGCTGGCAGGAAAACCTGGCCCACTGAAAGGGAAACAAAACAAAATTCCCCCTCTTCTCTGTGTCCTTTCTTTGGGTATTTTGGGTGTTCCGGGGGTGAGCGCATCGTTTATCTGAAACTACTGCTCCACCCTTTGCCTTCTGAAGCAAACGGTATCTCTCCTGGTCCACCCCGTTTTCTCCTTATGAGTTATTTTTTCAGAGATAACCCCTTATTACGTTTTAATATATTTACTTAACAATAAACCATGCAATGATTCATTGGAGCCCTTTAAAGATCAAGACAAATATATACGCAGCATTCTGCATTTGCTTATTTTATTTTATTTTATTTTATTTTATTTTATTTTATTTTGGGGTTAGGCCGTGTGTGTGAGCTGACACAGAAGGAGTGAAAGCATGTGTGTTAACTAGTGGAACTGGAAACATCTTTTGATAAAGAGAAGGTTGTGTGGTCCATGGTCCCCCCTGCTACCCTCGTCTGCCCTCAGTCTTATCTCAAGGCGTTTCACGTGTGAAACAGATCAGCTTACATACCGTTAAAGCGTCTTAATGAATGGCAGATTCCACAAACAACAACAAATATTGACTATATAATAGGCACTATTCCAGAGGATTAAGACAGGCACATCAGTGACAAATTGCTTTTCTTTGTCAAACAAATTACTATCCAGAGATCCCAAATGAAGCCGTGGTTAAAAACTTCCACATTATGGTTATTTTTTTCTCCATGTCATAAAAACTATTACTTTGCCCCAAATTCAGAGTCTAAGGCGATCCCAAATGATATTCACAAGCATCTTCCACCTAACCCCCGAATATTTCCTTCAACCACCCAAAAATCCTCCACCAAAGAGGCAAAACTTCCATATAGGCCATCCTTACAGAATCCATAGTTTTCCATATCCCCTCTACAAGCTAAGCTCACTGATAGGAGATAACGAGATAGCTCAGGATCCTGTTGATTTCTCTAAACTAAAAATCCCAACCACTCAGACGATAGGTACCGGAAGCTTGGGAAGAATGGGGTTTTAATTTGTGCTTCTAGCTTTAACAGGCCGAGTATTTCCTGTGGGCTTTCCGCTTTGTTCTGCCCGTCTCGTCTAGAAGGGTGCTAGCCATGTGCCAAGAACAATAGGTGAGCCAGCTTCCCTCAACCCAGAAAAATTACCCCTTTGCCACAGGAGCCGTGGTTCTGGCTCCACGATGGCCAAGGAAAAACCCAACAGGAGTGGGTTTTCTGCATGTGCAGCAGAGTCAGCCCCGGAGAGAGAAGCCTGGTTTGCACTGTAGCAGAACCACGGGAACAATGTGCTCCCTGTGTCCACCCGCAGTCCTCCCCTGACACCTCCTTTCTAGGGCAGAGGGCGGAAAAGTCACACACACAGGCCATCCTGCCAGGGCCTGCTGCCACAGCCCGGCTCCCCGGTGTGCAGGCAGCAGTCTCCGCTATGTGCCTATTCTTACCTTTCTTTTTTTATTTTATTTTATTTTATTGACTTTTTACAGAGAGGAAGGGAGAGAGATAGAGAGCTAGAAACGTCAATGAGAGAGAAACATCGACCAGCTGCCTTCTGCACACCCCCTACTGGGGATGTGCCCGCAACCAATGCACATGCCCTTGACCGGAATCGAACCCGGGACCTTTCAGTCCACAGATCGACGCTCTATCACTGAGCCAAACCAGCTTAGGCCCTACTCTTACCTTTCTTTCCGAAGTCCATGCTTCAGCTCTCAGCCGGGAGGTGGGGAGAAGACAAGGCAGGCAAACTTTCTCTAAGTACTATTCCACCCCTGCCACCCCAGCCCCGATTCCCTCAGGCCTCTCCAGTGTGTGTAAGAACAGGTGAAGGGCTTTGAACCCTGAGAAGAGATTCGAATAGATATGGTAGGATCGTTGGCACTTCTTGACCACGCTAAGCTGGCGACAAGAGTGCTTCCACATAGGCAAAATCATCTAGAGAGAATGATGCAGAAAAATACTTTTTCCTTGCCATTGTACACGGAAGTGTGAAACATATGGTCAAACTGTAAAGTGCATCTATGCATCTCAGAGGTTAGTATCATGATGCTCAATCGTGAACACCCTACCTTCTCTACTACAAATTGAGGAACTCCATATTACTTTTGCAACTTTGCTGTCAGCTTGAATTTCTGTATAATGCAAGAGCCGGTTAAATAATCCCTAGTGAAATCACTAAATAATTAAATAATGAGAAAATAATTTGAAATAATAGAGGACACCAAAAACATATGTTACATCCACCTCTGGTTTTCCATAATTTAAGTCCAAACAGTTTAGGTTAATTCATGGGGCAGAATTCCTATTTATTGATATGTCTATCTTGTAACAGATATTTTACATATATTATCATAGTTTTCCACCACAACCAGCTTAAATCAAAATACTTTTTTTTGCTCATTTTTTTAAAAAATGAGCTTCACAGGGCTTTAATATTTTGACCTCAATACACAATTAATATTCATAAAACAGGGAGTTAAATCCAGCTCATCTAATGCCAAAAGCTCTATCTTTGCCACTATAAGATGCTATCATCGAGAAGAATATAGGGTGTCCCCCGAAAATGTATACACGCAGTCTGAATAATTATAAAGGCAGCGTTTATTAAAACACATTTCATTTTCATTTAATAGCTACCAGCTGTTAAAGTGTGTATACATTTGGGGGGACACCCCGTCTATAGAAGCTAGTTTCAAATACACTGATGTCCCGTTGCCAGTTGGCAAGCGATCCAAGAAATCACATAAGAAGCAAAAACTAGTCCCAGATAGGCCTGTATCAGAATCTCTCCTTCATCACTCGCTTGTCCCGTGCGTGGGCCCAACACGGGGCCAGGGAGAATTAGCAGGGACCCGCCTATGAGGGCTTTTCCCCAGTCCAAGGTCCGGGAGCGAAGACTGAACTAAGGAAACACTTCATCTGGGAATCCAGAGGCAACAAAGCCAGAGAAAGCGTTCCACCTGAGCATCTGACCTGAGCCAGTCGTAGAACTAAAGAAGTGAGCCTCAGTGCTAGGTCCAAGAGGCAAACGAAGCCACGTGTGGAGCAACAAGTACCAGCTACATCATTCCGGCCGGCTGGGTGTGGATGGCCATGCAGCGTGCAGAGCGGATGGGCACCAGAGGTTCAGAAGGACGTCTGTGGGAGGTGAGAGGATGTTGGATGTCACGTGCCACGGTGTTGGCCCTGAGGGTGGCCCTGGCAGCAGAAAGGCCACCGAAGAAGAGTCAGACACTTGACTACCAGGGAAAGGGATTGAGCCTCTCCCCCTGAAATAGACAGGCCTACAGAAGCAAGAGGTTTTTTTGTTTGTTTTGTTTTCCTTGGCTATTATTAATTCCTACTGTGTTTCCCTGAATATAAGACATCCTCCGAAAACAAGACCTACTTCATGGAAACATAATACACCCCCTGAACATAAGACCTAGCACATCTCTGGGAGCAAAAATTAATATAAGACACTGTCTTATTTTCGGGGAAACAGGGTAGTTGTGATTATCATCGAAGAAGGTATTTGTTAAAGCTTCTATATCTAAGCACCTGAAACAACTCTGAACAAAACAAATCTCAGGGCAAAATGGGGACTGAGTCTAGTACAAAGTTTATAATGTGGACTTTGTAACAGGGTAAGGACCACAGAAAACCACAAGGTAGCATGAATTTTTTTCCAGATCATTAGACAATCTCTAGATGCAAACAATTCCTGGTCCCGTTTCCCTTTTAAAAGAAAAAAAAAAAAAGAAGAAGAAAAAGGTACAGGTCACTCCAGGCCCGTAGGCTGCTGGCCAAATGGCTCTTTTGGTAGTTCTGACCTGCAAGGAGCATGAAATGGGTCCTTTGAGATAGGAAGCAAGTAAGGGAACTTTAAGTGTTTTTGAGGTGTCTTAAAAAAAAATTCATCTGTATTAGGATTAACTATCTCAACAGTTTTCCCCCTTAGTATTGACTGCATTGATTGCTCAACTTTAGCATTAAAAAAAAAAATTTGGCCTTGTAGATGTTTAAGAGATTCAAAAATTTCATTTCCCATGAATAATGTGGTTTTCTCCCCCACTATAGGTACTTAAAATTAGGGCAGACCCCAGGATAGCTACAATTCCAAAGGGGAATGCTCACTTCATTATGAATGGTCTTACAGCAAAAAGTGCTTTGACAGCCAAATTCCTGGTCTCCAAATTTGTAAGTTTGTCCTTTTTTTTTCTTCTCACAAGTCTTACTCAATACCGCTTCTGAGCTTTTGCACATTAAATGCTTACACTCAAAGACAATGTGTTACTAAAGAACGTGAGAACCTTCAAGTTCATACATTTGGATTAAAGAAGTCTGATATTTATAACCAAACTATTACCATACTGGATACAATAAATTAACTGCTGAACTAACAGAAGAAAAAAAATACTGGACTTATTTTCGTGTCTGTGGCTACACATCCTTTGAACAGGTCTAAAGACTCCTAAACCAGCTATAAATCCTAGGATTTTATTTCTTCACTTAATGGCACAGCACTCATTTCTCAATGGAAAAATTATGAATAATTTTGAAAGGTAAATAGTTGTTTTTAGTAGTAAAAAAATAGTTTATGCTGTCTTTAATTGATCTGTACCTTCCATGTTATTTTTTCAACCTTTCATTATAGTAAATAATAAAGCTACACTATAATGAAATTTTATGTAGTACTTCATTTAAATCTCTACAAAACCCTAAGGAATATAAGTGTACCCACATTGTAGATATGGAAACAAACTTAGAAAAAGTTGCCTTTTTCTAATCACAATGGTAGTAACCTGCAGGACAAGTATTCAAAACAGATATTTTGGGCTTCAACTGACACAAGGTATAAAAATATCAGGGATGGGCTTGCTTAATAATTTTTAAATAACTTTAATTTAGCTCACATGAAAAAAAACTTAAAAATAAAATTTAAAAATGAAAAATTTATCTTAAATACCAGGTCTGAAATTTGTCAGTTGCTTCACTTTTACTTTTTTAACATGTATAAAAAGACATAACCAAAAAAGTTCAATGACCAAATTCCAGTAGGAAAATATGGTGCATAATTCTTGCACATCTCTGCATTTAGGGAGAAAAGTGACTTGTATAGTTTTTCCTAATTATAGTTCTATTACATGTTTGTATGTACTTGGTATGCATACATGGATTATCAATTGTTAAGTTTTATGGATATATAGAAAAAGTAGTTCAAATCCATAAACTTTTACAAGTGTCGAAGAGAAAGCTTGCATCTAAATGTTACTCTGTTTCTTCGACCTCAGAGAATGAACTTCTTTTTTTTCCAAAAGCAGTTAGAAATCAAGCATTAGAAATGCAAATATGTGTTCAGATCAGAGATACCAAAATTATTCAAATGATTAATTATTCATCATAAAATGTCAATTAATAATTATGAAGCACAAAAGGCATCGTTCGAATGTATCTTCATGTTCTTGGCCTAAAAAAAGGGCTTCCTATGCATGTTCGATGTTCAGTTGACTTCTAACAAATTTCAAAAAAATCCCAACCAAGTAAACAAATTGTAAACAAGTGCAAACTCTGGATTTTAAGAAGAGAACAAATGGGCCCAAAATGAATGAAAGATAAATGAAAAGAAAAACAAAAAAATAGATATATAGCCCCATTCATGACCTAAGCAGCCCTGAGTTCACTGACTTGTTAGGTAAGGAGGCAACCTGGCCCAGCAACCAGCCCAGCAATGCAAGCTGTGCTTCTGCTTAGCATGTACAGAACGCGTGACAGGAGGTTTCTCTCTGAATAAACTGATCTTGTTAGGAGGTGGGGGGTGGGGGGGGGAGCGCTTTGGGGAATTTTTTACACTTTCAGAGAGTCACTAAGAGAAAAAGCACAGCTTACGTTTCCTTCAATTACCTATGGTACTTCTAAAAGCCTGCGAAAATATCGCTATGAATGAGAAAATGTTTTCGCATTGCCTTACTTCGAAAGAATTTCTCTATTGGAAGTGTTCATTTTTGGAAAGATGATATATTTGTTTAAAAAAAAAAGAGTCGATTTGAGCTGAGCTGATCATTCAGAATGAGAAGCAAGGATGACTCCCCGAGATAACGGATCCACACACACATGCATTGTTGTCATTATTTCTACTTTTCAGACACCTGGTGAACTTGTTCTCGGCTGACCCAGGGAGTTATTTTAGTCAGGGTGTCCCTGACCTCCTGCTGGCAGATTCATCACATATTTAACATTGCGTTTTCGAGACGAGATGATAAATCTGGACACACAGAGGAGGCAGACGAGGGAGCAGAGGGGTGGTTAAGAAACAAAACAAGAGATTGCAACAAAAAAAAGGGAGAGATCAAACAGAAAGCGAGGGGAATGTAGGAAATGCAATGGGGAAAGAATGTCAAGAAAAGAAGGATAAAGGGCAGGAAGGGCCGGGAAGGCGAGCGGGAGGGAGGGAGGAAGGAGAGGACGGGGGGTTTCAATTCCCCGGCGGCGGCGAGGCTGCCGCCCGCGCCCTGCGCCCCGCGCGCCCGGAGCCTCCCCACTCGGGGCGCGAGCCGCCTCCCCGGCCTGCGGGGCCGCCAACTCCCTCCAAGTTTGCCGGGGACTCCTCCGGGGGGCCCCCTCCCGCCGGCGCCCCTCTCCTTAGGGGGACGGACGGGCGCGTGGAGGAGGCTTTCGCAGGCGCAGCCTTTCTCATGGAAATCAGCCCGGCATCCCCGCCCGCCGCCGCGCTCCGCACCGCCCGCCGCCGGGCACCGGAAGCGGAGCGGGCGGCGGGCCGGTCAGCTGACCGGGCGGCGGGGGTCGCGGGCTCCCGGGCGGGGCCGGGGGGATGGACAGGGGGGGAGGATGAGGGGAGAGGGAAGGGGGGAGGCGGGCGGGGGCGACCCTCCCCACCCGCGCCCCGCGCGGCGGCGGCGGCCTTACCGGAGACCGAATGCGGGGCGCGGGGGGCGGGCGCCCGGGACGCGGGGCGCCCGGCGGACCCGCTTGGCATCAAACACATTAAGACGCGCGTTTGAGGCTCCAAGTTTGCCGGTTCCCGTCAGTGGAGGAGACGCCGGCCAAAGCACGGAAGCCGAGCGAGAGGGTCAGCCTGAACTTCGAGGGGGAAAAAAAAATTAAAAGAAAAGGAGCCCTTCCGCTGGCCTGGGGGGTGCGGGGTCCCCGGCCCGCGGGCCGCGCGGCGGGGAGGGAGGGGCGGCCTGGGGCTCGCTGGTCCCGGCTTTGATTTTGTTGCAAAGGGCTTCTCAGAGAGATGCTCCTGATTTTCTCTCTCCCCCCCTCCCAACCACCCCCCTCCTTCTATCCTAGGCTCAACTCCGAATGGATTGGATTGCGAGTTTGCACGTGAGAACCCGTTTGGCTGGGCTCGGACCCCTGCCGCCCCCCCATCCTCCCCCCCGCACCCCCCCCCAGCCCGGGGTTCCCCCGGCCGCCTCCGGCGTGGCCACCCGGGGCCCCCGCGTCGTGCCTCCAGCGGGAGGATCGACCCTGATTCCGAACGAGAATAAGTTCCTTCTTAACGGTTTTCTCCACGTCGTACAAAATAAACACAATTTGCTTTCATGTGCATCTGTATTTAGCGGCGGCCACATTCGAATTCCTCCTACAGCCCGTGTGTCCAGGGGCAGAAACTTTGTATCTCTTGGGGCGTGTGGGCCGGAGGGGGGGAGGGGGGAGGTGGGGAGGGGGGAGGTGGGGGGTGAGGGGGGTGAAAGTTGGGGAGACGGACAGACTGGGAGGTGAATGGGGGGGACGGGCACCAGGTCCCGGCTGGAGGGAACGGAAAACAAAAAGTGCATCTTCTCACCCTGCCCGGGTGGGGGGGATGGAGCCTGGGGGAGGCAGTTTGTTTTACTCGGAGAAACCCTAAATAGCCATCTCCCCCCTCCCGTGTCGGTTGCGTTGTAACTGCACATTTGCATGTATCTGTGGTTCTAATCCCCGTCGCCTGCGCTAATCTCGAAATGGATTATTAATGGAGAAGGGAGACGAGAAGGAGCGGCTCCTTTGCAGGACTTGCTCTGCAGCCCCCAGCTCTCTCTCTCTCTCTCTCTCTCTCTCTCTCTCTCTCTCTCTCTCTCTCTCTCTCCACTTTTCCCTGCGCTCCTGCATCCCGCCGACCCCACTGTCCCACCGTCCCGGCCCCGGCCTTCGGATGAGGGAGTGTGGGGACAGATGGACACTCCGGCTTTCTCCGATCCCAGCCTCGGTGGGAACTCTGCCGGCCAAACGGGAGGGAGCGCCAGGGCCGCGCCAAGCGCGGGCGGGGTGGAGGCAACCTCCCAGCCCGGCCAGCCTAGAGGGGCCCCTTCCAGCGCCCCCAGCCAGATTTCCTCCACCTCGATGGGAACCCCAAAGATTGCTGTTCACCTCACGTTGAATACTCGCCTGCCGGAACTCCCGGTGCTGAGTGTCGGGGCTGCCTGCCGCCGCTTGAATAATTACTGAGCCCAGAGCCATCAAATGGCTGGGTGTTTTTAGGGGAAATACTTAGGGGTCTCTTTTTCTGTAAGTCAGATCCTAAGGAACCTGAGGTTAATATATAGATAATAAAGGCAAGTGTTTTGACAGCCGTTTGATGGGCTCCTTGGAGCTGAAGTTTTGCCTGTGAGCCCGGGTCTGGGCGGGGAGTCCCCAGTGGCCACCTGGCTCCCCAAGTTGGGTCCTTCGGGGACCCCTCCATGCAGTGGGTCCCACTTCCTCCGAGTGAGAGAGGGGAGATGGGAAAGCAAACTTCTAGAGAAAGCTGACTTCTAATTTTTTTAAAAAAAGGGGGGGTGAGAAAACGGGGAGAGGAAGAAAAGAGGGGTATTAATAATAGAGTCAAACCTCAGAGGAGGGTCTTGATAAGTCTTATTATTATACATATTTAGCATACGTCTAATGCTGAAAGAAATGTGAAACAGAAAATTGAGGATGTGTCTAACCCATGCTGGAGACCTTTAATAATTTTCCTTTTTTTGTTAATAATTTTTAGACTGGCGAGCTTGACTGCTCCCCCTCTATAGGCGATGTCTCTGTAATGGGGTGGGCAGAAGATTAATTTACCCAGCCACCCTCACTGTGATAAATATTCAAGTTAGGAGAAGAGGTGAGTCTGTAACCAACGGGGAGGACTGACTTCCTTGCAGCCTAAAGTAAGAATTGGCCACAGTCACGCTGGTGGCTGTCCCAGCCCCCTCCCCCCTCCCCCCACCCCACCCCCCAAAAAAATAAACATACAAAATACAGAGACCTGCACCTCTGGGAGTGTGGATGTGGCAACCCTTGTGGTGGCTTTTCCCTCCTCTGAGTGCAATTGCCAGTGACTCTTACATTCAAAGTCTTGCTTTAGGCACACATTCAAAGCACAGTTCAAAGCAGTTTATCTTAATGTAAGTAAAAGTCTGGTGTTGGACCAGGCTATTATTTGATTTCATCAGACTGAAAACGGGGGGGGGGGGGGGGGGGGGCTGTGACCTATTAACAATATGAAAGCCCCCCAAAAATGGCATGAGGCTCTTCTTTAGCCCCCTGGACACCACCACCTTTACCTTTGCTTGGAATGGAATGGAAGTTTATTTGTGCTCTGAGGTTCGCAAGCACTTTCACTCTAAAAAAAAAAAAAAAAAAAAAAAAAAAAGGGAAAAAAAGCCTCCCAGTTCTTTAAGAAACCGAGCCTGCACCAGTGGAGGCTAAGAGATGTCTTCCTTTTCCGATAAATGCCTGTGCTCAGCATCCTCAGATTTGGCTGTCTTTATTTACTTCTATATTAGTTCCAATTACGTGCAGTGTAAACCAGCTTTTTGATTAACAAAACAGCAGAGCATTGGTTAAGAACACTTAAACTTCAAAAAAAAAAAAATTCCCCTGGGAAGCGGGCTCTGAATTGGTTAATAATGTGCAGTACTTGCTAAATTGCTGACTTCCAGATGTGGAAAATATCTTTCTTGCTCAGGACCTATGTAACCTGATTGGATTACGACAGAAGCGTCACGTTGGAAGCTTTTGAGTGATTATTTAATTAACCATACAGTAGAAGGCTGTATTCTCCAGGAAATCCCTTCCATATTTACATAACCAATCCCTTCAGAGCAAAGGTGGAGTCTTTTCTTTTTAATTTTACTTTAATTGCAATATCAAAAAATATATACATACTCCAAAACTTAGACCCCATGCTGTTTAATACCAAGCTCTTCCTTCCCTGCTGGGTTCCTCTCCGGCCTTTCTCCTCCTCCTGCCTCACTGCACACTTTACAGTGAGGTCTCCAGGAGATGCAGAGGGATTCAGAGATCCGTCACCCCAGAGCTGTCTGTGAATTACTTAGAGACCCTCTTTTCAAAATGCCAAACCACTTTGTAGTTTGAGGATCCGATCCAGAAATTCATCATACATGCACACACACACATACATCCCAACACACACACACCACCCTAAGATGCAGTTCACATGTAGCTTTTTTTTTCCCCTTCCCTGGCTCTGGCATCTAAAATAAATAAAATAAAATAAAATAAAAATAAGAGAAAGGGCAGAGCATTTAGTTCCAGAAGCTGTGCTGAGAAATCCACACAACTCCATGTGCATCTCAAATCTGGTCACTAGAGATCTCCATTATCAGAAGAGGCGATCTGGATTGAGGACCCGGGATCTTCCTCATCAACTTTCACCCCTTAGAATGCTCCAGTTCAGTGAATGGTGTGCACCGCTTTCCGCCCAGAACTCTGTAGGATTTAGTGATGAGGATAATGATGCCAAAGGCTTGAGGGGGGGGGGGGAGGGGGGCGTGGAGAAGGGAGGGAGGGGGGAGGGAGGGAGCGAGCGAGCGAGAGGGAGGGAGGGAGAGAGGAAGGGAGGGAGGTGGAATTTCATTTCTTCCACTAAAGCGTTTGCGGAGACTTCAAGGTATAATCTATCCCAGATCCTTTCCCAGAGAGAAACTTGGCGATCACGTTTTCACATGATGCTCACGCTCAGGGCGCTTCAATTATCCCTCCCCACAAAGATAGGTGGCGCGTGTTTCAGGGTCTCTCTCTCTCCTACAGAAAAGAAAAAGAAAAAAATGTCATTAGAAGAGGCGTAACACGTCAGTCCGTCCCAGGTCTGTGTTTCCTGGAGTGGCTAAGAGAGATCAGTTCTAACCTGCTCCGCAGGAATAACGGTCCAGCCTCCCCACACTCTTGGCGAGGTTTTTGTACAGTTTGCTCCGGGAGCTGTTTCTTCGCTTCCACCTTTTTTCTCCCCCACACTCCGCGGCTTCTTCATGCTTTTTCTTCTCACCATTTCTGGCCAAAACTACAAACAAGACTTCGCAGGTAGGTTTTTTTTTTTTCTTTCTTTCTTTCTCTCTCTCTCTTTTCTCTCTTTTTATTCCCTTTTGGTATGATCAACCCCCACTCCCCTTGTGTGATTTTTCTCCTTGTACGTGGGATGTGAGTGTGAAGTGAGAAGGAGTGTCTGTGGCTAGGAATTTCAGGTGGGTTTGGCTCCTTTTTGGCAAGCTTTTTCCCACGAGTGACTTCTCTGATTTCTCTCTCCCACTCCTGTTCTCTCTGCTTCCTTTCCCCTTCCCCTCCTCCCCCAGATATTTTGCCCTGTACCTGTCCACTCAGGTAACCAAAGGTGCCTTTTACTACCCAAGCTACGAAAAGTTTTATGGAGAACTGTATGATTGGAATAAAAACTCTTCCAGGGGGTAGGGGGGGTGGATTCTGTGCTATTTTCCCCACCGAGGTCCAAGGCATTGGACTCCGCAATTCAAACTTAGCAAATACCTGTTAATAATTACAAAACTTGATTGATACAAACCTACCAAATTGGGGGGCAAGCCTTTCTCTTAGAGATGGCAGTCCAGCCTCCTCTCCCACCGGAGAAGGCTGTTTTCTAAGCAGAAAGTGTCTGTTTTCTGTCTGCTTCGTGAGTTTCATTTCTTTATTTCATTCTTTGTGTGTATATGTATGTGAAGTAACACCTCGCTTCTGTGATGGTAAATAAAGAAGTGAAAGTCCTCATGGAACTTGAGTCGTTTACCAAAGTGGGGAGGAGGGGGCTCACTACAGCTGGGACAAAAACTGCTGTCAGGATATCGGGGGTTTTATATTCAGGGTAACTTTTGAAATTGTATTCTAACTGGCAGAATAATACAGATAGATGGAACAGGAGACACACACACACACACACTTCTCCCCTTCCGTGCTTTGGCACTGAAAAATCGAGAGAGAGAGCGAGCAGGAGTTCCCAGGAAGAGCAGTGAGCCTCGCTCGCATAAATGTGTTGATTTCCCATCTACTTGTGCATGTATTTTCTACACGTTCCCCCTGTAATGGGGAAGGCAGGATGACTAACTCCAGAGTTAGGAATAACAGGCAAAGATAAAGTTTACAGCACAAATGCCCGGTCTCTCCCTCACACACACACACACACACACACACACACACACGCACTCGTAAAACTAGCAGCTTACTTTATTAAACATGTATTTATATGCAATCATGTGTGAGTCTCAGCAGGAATACAGGCAGGCCAGCTGTTTCATCCCAGACACTTGTGTGACCATTTCTGTGTTTCAGGTTTTCTTCTTTCTCCACCCCCCCCCCAAAAAAAAAACCAAACCAAAACAGCAAACCAAAACAAAATTCCAAATCCAGAGGAGAGCTAAGAAATGACAAAACGTGTCAAACTTACAAACTCTCCCGCTCTGCCTAGGTTAAATTCAAGGTGCTTTCTAAATAATTCACTTCCCCTTCTCTCGGCTTCTCCACCCCCCCTCCACCCCCCACCCCTCTCGGCAAACGTGTGGAAACTGATACTCACTTTCCAGGTTTTCCGCAAGGCTTCCAGCGCGGGAGACAATAGGTGCGGGGCGCGGGGGCCCGGCGGGCTCGGCAGGGGAAGGGTTAACGGCCCTGGGTTACAGTTTGCATCTGTTACATCTTTTATAGCCCCCTGTTTAAACTAATCCTCGAGGCGCAGCATCTTCCCAGCCCCACGGAGTTTCGGGACTCTCCTCCTCCTCCTCCTCTCCTGCCTGCCTCCGAGGCTCCCCTTCTCCAAGTTTTGACAGTTTTTCCGCTGGAGAGAGAGAGCGAGGGGAGAGAGGGGAGAGGAAAAAAAAAAATGCAGCGCCTCTCTCGATTTTTAGGTACAAAAGTTTCGAAGTCAGGAAAGGATCTCTGATCATTGGGTCGTAGAGGCTCAAAAGTATCGCCGCCGTGGCGGTTGGACTTTCTCTTTCCTTTCTTGAGGGGGAGAAAGGAAAAATATATATATTTATTTTTCTTCTTCTTCTTCTTCTTCTGGAACTCCTCTTTAAGGGAACCAGTGTGTGTGTGTGGGGGGGGGGGCATGTGTGTGAGTGAGGTGGGGGGAAAGAAGTAAATATTGTCCAAGTGGCGGGGGTGGGGAGGGAGGAGGGAGGGAAGGTAAGGGGGGGTTAAGAAACAGTGTCCAGAGGGGCTTATAATTATATTTCTTACTCTGGCGTGAAACAGGGGGGAAAAAAATCTTAATCTGGGGGCGCCCGGGGGGGTGTGTGGGGGTGCGGAGGGAAGAAGAGACGGTGCCTCCACGGAGCGGGGAGGGGAGGGGTCGCGGCGGGGCGAGGGGGCTCCCCTATAATGACTGCGCCCCGGTGCGCCCCGCGCGCTCCGCCGGGGCTGCTCCGCGTCTGTCTGTTTGCTTGTCTGTCTGTCCGTCTGTCTGTCTGTTTTTCCCTCTCTGGGGAATGGGCTGGGTGGGTTGGGTAGGGGGGGGATGAGACAAGATAAGAGCGAAAGAAAGCGTCGCCTCACCCCGAGTTCCCGGGGCCGGCGGCGGACTTTTCGGAGGACAGGGTCCGCCCGCCGCAGCCCCGCGCCCGGCCGCCTCCCCGCGCCGCCGCCGCCGCCGCCGCCGCCGCGCGCGCTCCCTCCTCGGGGCCGGAGTCATGACTCATTTGGAAGATGCAGTTCTGGTCTCCGATCCCCTCGCGCGGGTGCGGCGACGCGCCCCACAGTCACAAACACAAAGCGCCCCGGGGCCGGGGCCGGGGCCGGGGCCGGGGCCGGGCGGGGGGCGGGGAGGGGGCCGCCGAAGTTTCGCTTTGGCGTCGGGCGGGGTGTGGGGTGTGGGTGGGGGGGTGGGGTGGGGGGTGGAGGGGTGGGTGGGGGCGCGCGCGGATGGGTGCTCGCCGGGGCCCTGGCCCGGCTCCCCGGGGCGGCCCGCGCGCGTCTGGCTGGGCGCGGGCGATGCCCACACTGTCGCTGTGTTTGGTTGCTAGATCGAGCCTGCGTGCTGCCGCCGCCGCCGCCGCCGCCGCCGCCGCCGGAGCAGGGCGCCGAGTCCCTGCGAACTGCCATCTGATCCGCTCTTATCAATGAAGCAGCCGATCATGGCGGATGGCCCCCGGTGCAAGAGGCGCAAACAAGCCAATCCCAGGAGGAAAAACGGTAAGGACCGGCCCGGACCAAACTTTTCCGGGCCGCCCCGCCGCGCCGGGCCCGGGGAGCGGGCCGGGCGGGGGCAGAGGGAGAAGGGACCGAGGCGGCGGCGGCATTGGCGGCGTTGGCGGCGTTGGCGGTGCCCGGGGCTCGCCTCCCTCGGCGGCGGCCGGCGCCCGAGCCCCGCGCCCGCGGGGACCCGCGGCGGGGCAGTGGGGCAAGTGCCGGGCCGAGTGAGCGGCGGGCGCCGGCGCGGGGGTCCGCACGGGGGGCCCCGCGCCCCGTCCCCGCCGCCCCTCGCGCCCCCCGCCTCCGCCCTCCCTCCGCCTCCACCTCCGCCTCCCGCCCGCCCCGCTAAGCCAGCTCCCGGCCCGCCGGGTCCGCGGCCGGGCTGCGGAGCGCCCGTCCGGCCGGGGCAGGGCGGGGGCCCGGGCGCCCGGCTCCGCGGGCTCCGGGGGCTCCGGGGGCGGGGAGGGCACGGCGGCGAGGGAAAGAGCCAGGGGTGCCCGGGGCCGCGCCTCGGCAAAGTTTCTTCCCGGAGTCGCCCGGCCGGCTGCCGCGCTCTCTCTCTCTCTCTCTCTCAGCCAAGTAACGGTCCGCGGCGGGCGGGCGGCGGGCCCGGCTGGGCGCGCCCGGCGCTCCGCGGCGGGAGGGAGCCGGCCGCCCCGCGCGGGGTCCGGCGGGGTCCGGGCGCGCTTGGGGGGCGGGGGGTGGGGGGCGGGCGGCTTCTCTCCAGCGGGCGCGGGGGCCCCTGGCCGGGGGTGGCTGGCCGGCTGGCCGGCCGGAGGACCCAGGGAGACTTTTCTGGACAGTTTCTACGAGGTCGGGAGGGAGAGCCCGCTATCCGGGCTGCGTCGGGAGGGAAGGAGGAAGAAGATGAGGGCGCGAGGGGGGACACACGGACAGGAGGTGGGAGATGGAAGCGGTGACAGTTTAGTAGGTCCATCTTGGAGAGAGGCAGAGAAAGGGGGAGGGAGCCAGAGAGCGAGAGCGAGAGCGAGAGAGCGAGAGAGAGAGAGAGACCCCCTAGGTATTACCCCCAAACAAAATCGTGGGAATAAAAGAGAAAAGTGATTGGCAAGAGCGCAGAAGGCGCCCGGGGGGAGGGGAGAGGGCCGGGGCCCGGAGCCGGGGCCCGGGGAGCTGGCGGGGGATGCGGAGTTGGAAGGAAAAGCCAGCCCCCCAGAAGGCACACGCGCGCACGAGCGCCGGCGCGGCCCGGGAAATGAAAGTTCTGGCTCCCCGCGCCCCGGGCCGGCCGGCGCCGCGGTCACGCTCCGGGGCCGGACCCGGGGCCGGCGCTGCCCGGCCTCCGCCGCCGCCGCCGCCCGGCCGCCCGGCCCACTTCGGGGCAACTTTCCCCGGGGAGACCCGGCCGCCCCGGGCGGCGCGGCGCGGGGCGGGGGCGCGGGGGCGCGGGGTGGGGTGCTGGAGGGGGAAAGACACAAAGACTAGCGACATTTGATTAGAGACAAACGGTGCTGCTCCCTGTCTCTCTCTCTCTTTCTCTCTCTATTCCTCTGTCTCGGACTCTATCTCTCTCTAGGTTTTGTGTGTGTGTGTGTGTGTGTGTGTGTGTGTGTGTGTGTGTGTCTTCTGCTTGTTGTGGCGGAGGTGTCGAGCCATCTGGGGGAGTGAGTGATAGAGGAATTTTAGTCAGAAACGGTCCGTTATGTTATCCTGCCTTTTCCCTTTGTGCTGCCTTTGATCTATTTGCTTGGCTTGGTATTAGAAAAGAAAAAAAACAAAACCCAAAACAAAACAAGTATAATCATCTATTCTGAGCGGCTTCCCCAACATCCAGTTCAGGCTGTGTCTCTCTCTCTTTCTCCCTAATTTTCCCCCTCACTCCAGTGTCTGGCATTATTTAAGGTGGCCCTTCCACGGGAGACCTCCCCGTCCCCATCCCTGGGTAATGTAGTGGTCACCAACATCACACCTAGCGTCCCCTCTCCTCTGCCGTGTCTCCTCTTCCTTTTATTAAACGTCGGTTATTGATTCTCTAAAATCAATGTCTGTTGTGGGGCTCCCCCCCCCCCTTACAAGTATCTGAAGCACGTTGCTGATCAACTGGATAACAAAAGCTTTGTGTCAAGGAGGCTTTTTCCCCTTGTGTGAAACAATCTTTTTTTTTTTTTTTTGAGAAAGAGAGAGAGAGAAAAAAAATTAGAGAATGAAATTTAAAGCAAGGTTCCCAGAGGTGTGGCTTTGCAGAATAGACTGTTTAAAATGTTTGTTTCTTCTCACCCGCCCCCTCCCATCTCCTCGGGGGAATCCTGCCACCGCTGACCAGCCTGGCCCCAGGAGTGAGGTCAGGCCGAGCCCAGGTCTGGGGGGACGGAGAGGGCTCGGCTTCCTGGGAACCGCTGGGGAGGGGGAGGGGAGGGGGAGGGGGCGCCTGCGGGGGGGCCGTGCAGGTGGACTGGGAGCCAGGGAGGGGCTCTGCCTCAGTCCTGGGCCCGGCACCCCATTTCCCCAGCGCCCAGCCCCTCACTTGGGTGAAGCCAGCACACTCTGAAAAGGAAAGTTGAATTGCACGTTGTAAGGCACTTCGCCCAGTCTCTGCACACTGCACCGCGAGCCTGCCCACCTCCGAGGGCTTCTCCAACTTTGGCAATTACCTGGCTCTCTCTCTCTCCAAGTAGTCTCTGCGAGAACGTGCTGCGGATTGGTGACTTGTGTGCGTTTGGCTTTGGGTTTCATTTGACCGGGTAATGTCCTGGTTTTCAGGAGCAGGTAGAAGGGTGTTCTCATCAAGCACGTGCCCGATGCCTTTTCCTTTGGGAATGGCCAGGATTTATCTGAACTGAGTGGATTTTTCTTCTTTCCTGAATTCGTGGAAAAATATGTCCCTGTTGAGCTTGTGTCTTTGCTGATAGCACTAAATATGACGATGCTTATCAAGATCATATAGGGATTCCTGGAAAGAAATAATGGCAATACTAATCATAGAAGTAGAGGCTGCAAAGAAAAGAGAGGGGGGGGGGGAAAGATGGTCATCCGGGGAACTAGAATTGCACTTTATATAATTTTAATGAAGTCAACAGTGTATATATAGACCAAGGCGACAAGGAGATAAAACGTGTAAAGCTGTGTGCATGTGTGTGTGTGTGTGTGTGTGTGTGTGTGTGTGTGTGAAGGCCGGTCGAGAACATGGGTTAGATAGAAGACGAGAGACTGTACACGATTATTAAAAAGCAAAGGAGACAGGAGGCAGCTGAGGAGGAAAATGAATTTCCAAAGAGAGAAACGAGAAACTAAAACCCAGCCTTTCATGTCCTCGGGCCAGAGGGATGCCCGGCAGAGACAGTGCCAGGGCCCAGCTAATCCATAGTGGACAGTCCCCTTTGGCCCACAGAGAAAGCCCGAAATCTCTTCCCAGAAAATAAGATGGGCAGGAGGGAAGGGGGAGAGGGGTGAGGGGGGAAGGAGGCAAAAAGCAAGTCGCCGCACACAAGAATGTGTGTCGGTTTCAAGAAGTTCAGTCAGATGATCCTCAGTCGCCTGACTCACTTTGTAACACTTTCACTGAAGCTTGGAGAGGAGGGGGGACCCACCCCCGCCCTCTCCCCTTCCCCTGATTATACCCCACTATCTCCGCACAGCCCTGGAGTCAGGGTGAGCGCCGCCGGGGATGCGGGCTGCCGCCGCCCCTGGCACAGCCCCCGGTGGCAACTTGCAAAGTTTGTTGCTTTAGCCCTGTTGCAGGCAGCGGCTCCCGGGCGCCGGCTTCCCTCCTGCCTCCCGCAGAGCCCGGGAGGACCGGCCTGCCTCCCCAGCCCACCGCCTCCGGAAAACTGCACATGCACATGCACATGCACGTTGTCACACACACACACACACACACACACACACACACACACACACACACCAGATCAAGAAACTGTTTCAGAGAAGGGAATGAAGTTGCCTTTTCCATGCACACTGAATTCGGAGTGGAGGGAACCAGGGGCTGGAAGGAAGAGAGGGAAGCTGAATTGGATTGTCCTGCAAAGTTTCAGCTAAAGGTTTGGGGAGATCGTGGGGGGCCTGGGGGAGATGTGTGCAAACGCCTTAGGTCTCTGACGTCCAGGGGTGGTAGAGAGAGGGGCGGAAGCTGGCTGTCTGCAGGACTGTGGATCCCTGAGCAGAAACAATCCGATGCGCAGGCAGAGGTGATCTTCCTTGTTTCAGAGCAGCCCTCCCTTGCCACCACTGCCTTAAGGGAGTGCGGGGCTGGCGGCGATGCTCAGGAGCAGCGGGGGACCCACGAGTTGCTCCTGGCTCGGAGATGCTGAGAGGACCAGGAGCTGCCTGCAGGCGGGCCCTCCCGCAGGAGGCGGCTGCTCTCTGAGGGATGGGGTTGGGATCCGGGGAGTCGCCTCCTGCGTGCCAGTCAGCTCAGACTTTGCTATCTCTGCGAGTGCGAACGCCTCTGGCCACCGCTTTCTCCCTAAAGTTGACGGGCTTATTGGGGAGCCCGCGTCGCTGGCGCGCACAGCTCTCCGAGGCAGCTTGCGTGGCAGGTACCACACAGGGCTCGCCAGAGACATCCATCTCCATCCTCCCCTCTCCGTGGAGATCTCCCGCAAGTTTCGTCAGGCTGTGCACCCACGACACACGGGGGGCTGCGTACCCAGACCGATCTGTCTCCTTTTGGTTTGGAAACACCAAGCCCGTGGGGGGGGGTGGAAACCCTGCCTCCTCCCCTCGCGGCAGAGCCACGGGTCTGCGGCGCCCCTGGGGGTGGGGGTCAGCTAAGGGTTTTAAACTTTACATCGTTCCCCTGCTGCCCAATAAAAATAAAGTCACGTCTGCAAGCGTTCTTTTCCAAATGCCAGTAAAGCCAGGCTTGAAAAGTTCCCCCACTAAGCTGCTGTGTCACAGGCTGCAGATGCCCCCTTGCTTGCTTGCTTCCTGTGCTCAAAGTAAAGAATATGCCAAGAGGTTATCAGAGATCCTCCTCCTCCTGCGTTAAGAATATTTCCTGGGGGGTGGGGGTGATGTGTGTGTCCTGAAGGTAGGAGAGGAGGGTGTTGCTGGCTCTGTTTATCCCAAGATGGGGCGTTGGGATGGGGGAGATCCCTGTCCTCACAACAGTTCCTGCCATCTGCATTCTCCCAAAGGCTTTTAAGGTGCAGCTTCTGTGTGAGAGGGAAGGCTTTGTCCTTTGCCTCCCCGGCACCGTGGCCTCCCAAGGTAGACCCTATTTTGTGCCTGTCACGGGGAGAGGGAGCGCAGGTCCGCCGTGCTCACAGACAATTGATTGTCCGCCCTAATGTGTTTCATTTACATGTTTATAACGTCAGCGGTGCTGGGGTGTCCACTGTACCATTCATCCCCGCGTTCCCACAAGGGGGCAATTGTCTGAACGGCCAAGTCAGACACCTTTCTGATTGCTCTTTGGTTGTCTTTTTAGAGCAGAGAGATAAAGGAGGAAAATCTGCGATGCAGAAACACTAGTTGAAAATGCACCGCATTAAATGTCACCACGAGAAAGCAGATGTTAACATAAGCCCAAACGCGCTGTTTAGCCAAGATGTGAAGGTTGGGGAGGGGGAAAAAATAATAATTCGGAGCAGAGGGAAGGATGATTTAAAACCAATAAATATAGACCTGCTCCCTCCTCCCTGTTTCTTTTTTTTTCTCTCTTCTTCTTCTTTCTTTAGCAATCAGAAGATGAAATGTGATTTTTTTTCCTTTTCATTTTTTTTAAAGCCTTGAAACATCTAGGCACCTCCTCATTATTTGTGTGTTTGCTGTGATTTGTGAATTTGGTATATATTTACATAGCTCTGTTTATGCCAATAGCATCAGCTTACCACTTGGAAAATCTATTGAATGACTATTTGGGCTGTGGGGAGTGTAAACTTTTAAAAAGTAGGAGCCAAGTATTTCTCCATCAAGCATTTTTTTTTAAAAAAAAGGAAAGCGGTAATAATCAGTAGACTATGGAAGTCTTTGCCTTAATAGCTATGTGCCAAACACTTTTATCTTGGGTGACAGTTGTGTCGCAGCGAAAGCTCTCAGGAAGAGTGTAACTAGTAGTTACAAAGTAAATAAAGAATTTTGTCTTAAGGTGCTGGGTACCGTTTTTATACTGTGTGTGTGTGTGTGTGTGTGTGTGTGTGTGTTGTCTTGTAATTCCTCTGAGGGAGGTGAGAATGCCTGTGGGTTTTTTTTTTTTTTTTTGGCTTTTCCCTTCAATCAGCTCTCCCTTCCATATTATGCATGTATGTAGAACACATGAATACACCTGCTTTGGGGGAAGAAAAAAAAGATTTCACAGTTCAGATGGTGCCTTGCTGGTTCCTGTAGGAAATGCAGTTATTAGAAGTTGGTCTGGTTTCACGTGTGGCCCACAAAGAGAGAAATCACGAACTCCCCTGTCATCTGGTGGGAGGTGGGGGGGAGGGGGGATGGCAGCCAAACTTTTATAATTTCGTAGTAAATGAGGGGGGAAAAACCGCCAGAGTGCGAACAGATTTGTGCCTCTCCCCGGGAGAAGACACACACACACACAGTAGCTGCACCGTTAGCTGAACCCCTGACACGGCGGTCTTTTGAATGCCTTAGGTATGATTTCACTTTCGCTCACATCAATGCTGACCTGAATGCCTTTCATATCTGATCCGCCGTGTCTCTCCCAGTAAACATCCCCTGAGGGGAGAACAAAGAAAGGAGCTCTTCTTCTTCTTAATCACAATTCAGCCCTTTCACCGCCGGCAGGCTCCATTTGCATTCTGCCACGGAAAGCCAAGATGAAAAGAGAGAGAGAGAGAGAGAGAGAGAGAGAGAGAGAGAGAAGGAGGAGGAAGAAGAGAGGCAGAGGGCTAGTGGCCCAGTAAAATAACTTAGGTGTTTGTGGCTGTTTGTTGGGCTTTCCCTGGTTACCGGCCTTATATAGTTGATGCTCAACCAGGCCCCGTCCCTCCTGACAGGCGTCTAGTGTTACAAGATGGCATGTCGGTACTATTCGTGGCCACCGGCTCAACACTTGAGGCAGAAAGTGTCAGGGGGGGATCAGGTTCCCCCCCCAAGCCTGTGAGGCGTGGGCATAGGTGTGTGGGCGCCCACTCCTGGGTGCTGCCCACGGTTCGGCTTTGCTCTGATTGTTCACCATCAGGAGGGGGAGGCGAGGGAGGGCAGAGGGGAGGGGGGCGGGCAGGCCGGAGGCCGCTCAGGAGAGGGGATCCGGCCTCCCGGGCCCCTGGTCTGCTCTCAGGGGGTGTGTCTGGCCCAGGGGGGAGGTGGGGGGGGAGAGGTGCCCGAGCACACGGATCCGTCTTCAGGGAAACTGGAAAAGACTTTCCCATTTTTTTCTCTCCCCCTGACTTTTTATGATAATTCATATTTTCAAATGAAAGGGGAAAAAAGCCAAGACAGAAACTCTCAAATGAGCCAAAAAGGAGAAAAAAAATATTTTTTTTCCCTCTGCAAAGAATTTTAGGGGGAAAAGTTGTTCTATTTTAAAAAAAGCTTTGAGGGCTGCAAAGTGCCACGTTTTTCACACCTTCTCCATACTTTCTTTTCAGATTTTTTTTAGTCTGTTTAACATTTGTGAGATGACAGCCTTTTCGTATCTCAAACTGGATGCTGGATGCAGGATTTGGAGGGAGGGGCTGGCGGTATCCGCGTTCTCCGGAGGGAGGGAGTTTGTGCCTGGGCCTCCTCCTTGCTGGGGGCTGTGTAAGCCCTGGCAGGCCGGCCCGGCGGGCTCTGCCCTGCGACGTGCGTCCATCTCCAACATGCCAACATGCCAGCGTAGCACGCAGCTGATGGCACCGGGACGAGACCACAGCGCGAGCAGACACCTCTCGTGACAACTTTTCAGCTACGTTATCTTGCTCCTGGACTATCTTGCTTTTTTCTTTTCCTCTTTCTGAAACCACTTTTAAGATACCAACAGTTTTTTCTTCAACAATTAGATTAAGCATGCAACACGCACACACTCTCACATACACACACACTCTCTCTCTCTCTCTCTCTCTCTCTCTCTCTCTTACACACACACACACACACACGCGCGCGCACACACACACACACCTTTGGAAGGACAATCCCTTCCCATAGCAGGGCGCAGAGCTGGAAACGTGGCTTTTCGGATCACCGTGGTGGTGGCAGATTGCAGAGATGCTGACGGGCATCTAGTTCTGTGAGTGCAAAACTAGTGGAGATATTAGAAGTTGCACGGAGCATGTGACACAGATTCCTGATTCCCACCACCACCCCCCCCCCCCGAAGATTTACAGAATTTACCAAAAGGGATTATCCCTACACCTTCCAGCCCTCCCACCCACCCCCATGACCCAAGCCACGGGGGATTTAGGCAGATTTACTTCAGTAAACACCTTTGGACACTTGGGGGGAAAGTGGGAGTCTGTTTGCCAAAGGAGGCTTTTGTTAAGTGAGGTGCGGGGATAATGCTTCACCGGGCAGCTGGGATATTAACCTAGCCGGCGGTTAACTCTTCTCGCGCCTGGCCCTAGGCACCCAGCACACCGAACCCCAGCCCCCCGCCCCCCGCCCCCCGAAAGGCACTGAGGACGCTGGCCCCGCCCGTTTAGCATTCAGGCAGGTCCCGCAGACGTGAAAACTGGTCAAGCTTTTAAAACAATGCGGTTTAATTAGATGAGGTGGACCTCCATTGCTCACAAGCCCTCCAAATGGTGGTTTATAATTGGCAAGGAGGGAAAGAGGGGGGAAAAAAATAGAAAGAAAGAAGAAAAAAAAAAGGAATCGGGCAGCACATTAAAAATTCCAGGAAATATCTTGAGAGAAGCTATTTTCATTTCCAGCTTTTAAAATATTAGGCGAGGGGAGCTGGAGGGAAGGAAGCAGCTGGGCTTCTCTGTGCTGACGGGAGAGGACACCAGAAGTTTGGGGTGCAGACACTGCGAGAGGCTAATTCAGAGGGTGGCGTTCTCGCAGCCCTCGCCCCCCCCCTTTTTTTGGGGGGGGGTACTGCCCAGCTTCCGGAACTTGGGAAATCATGTGAGCCTCAGGATCAGGCCCTCAGGCCGGGCTCCTGCCAACCTGGAACCCTGCAAACCCTGCAAAGCCGGCAGAGAGGGTGCTGGTAAGACGAAGGCGTTAATAGCTATGGTTTTTTTTTTCTGCGGGGCACAAGAATAACTTTACAGGTGCTGCCGCAGGGCTCACACACAGGATTGCCTTATTTAGCCTCGAGAGGGAGCGTAGGTGTCACCCTCGGAGCAGCCACCAACGTGCGAGAACAGCAAAGGGTAGGAGACATGACAGAACTGAAGGCGTCTGCTGTGCCGCCGCTGCGCCGTGTGTCAGGCCGCAGGCTCCCTCTGTGACAGCCTCCCGGCGACCTGACAGCGCAAATCCACTCCCCCCCCTCCTAGGTGAGACAGCGTTTTCTAAGTGGGGTTATATACACCCGGCGCATCCCTCATCCCTCGCGTGCACCCTGCCTCCTCCGGGCCGGGCGTCCCCTCGGGAAGCATCAGCCCGGGGACCGGGGAGCTAACGGTGTGTGCAGGCGGCCGTGCGTGCGTGGGGGCCGGCACCGCCCGCATCGCAGTGGCTGGCACTGCCCGCGGTTTGGCACCGCGTCCCCTCTGCCAAGTCATCCAATAATTAAGTTTTATGTTATTTGTATGAACGACCAAGCGTGCCGTCTTCCTTCTCCAATCAAAGGGAGGCTTGGAATTACTTTTTGAACACTTTCAGACCACGGCCAGGTCACCGTTCGGGGGGGGGGGGGGCACCCCGCATGAAAATGATCTCATTCATGATCTAATTGAGGTTGGCAAAACCTCCCGAGGAGCAGGCGTACATAAATATAAATCCAAGACCAAAATTTAGCAAATCATATCATTTGCTCGAAATCTGCTCATGAATTTATGCTCCGGGTGCCAGCCCAGAAGTTAAACTCTGTCTCCCCTCAGCAACAGTCACTGCGCGCATTTTTTTCCAGGCTCCTGACAGGAGAGTCAGGGATGCCGAGAGGAGGCGAGCGGAGGAAGATGATGGGTGTCTCATCAGACACCGTGTGCTTGGGCCCGGGAGGGCACGGTAGCTAGGCCAGCCGTGTGCGCTGCCGTGGACGCTGCAGGCCTGGTTAGGAATTAATATCAGCTTCTGAAAACCAGAATTGGGCAGAGGGAGCAGCTGGGCCACATAAGGGGTGGAAGGGGCGCACACATTTCAAGAAGGATCTGATCGAACTTTGCTTTCATTTTTTCCAGTTGAGTGTAATCATCGTAATGATTTGTGCATTTC